>CM042693.1:432926599-434176599 GCA_023614405.1 Avena insularis | reverse complement strand
GGATGAGGAGCGGCCCTCGTATTCAAGGGACATGAGATTTTCAACTTGCATCTTGTCAAGCATATCCTCATATTTGATCACTTTAACCTTAATCACCTAAAGATGCCTATGATAGGGGCAATGAGAGCTGAAAGCTAATAAGTACCATAATTTTTGGAAGCTCTTTATGAAATGTGAAATCCTTGCTTCCCTCTGCGAAGGGCTTACCTTTTCTCTTACTTTTTTGTTGAGTCAGTAAACATATTCCCTTCTATCTCAGCAAGTATTTTGAGTTGTTGTGTTTCATTCATTCATATGAGGATTTATTCACTCATGTTTCTTATGTTCCTTGTTTTGCACATTGCTCTTATCTTAGTGTTTACTACTTTCAAAGCTATCATTGAAAACTAATTATGTGTGAACTCCAGCAAATTGTTAACTATTCTTCGACCAAGAGCTAAGTTTGCCATTACCAATTATGATTTACTTTATGCATCTTTATTGTGTTTCCTTTACTTATTGCAAGTTAAGTTATATAATAGTGAGTTTTCTTCTATTATGATTTATGTATTGATGAATGTGATGCTTCTTGTTCGTATTCTTTTATCGACTCTTCACTCCATAAACCTGAGGTCATGTTTATTGAGCTCGCCGCTGGGGACAAGCGAAGTCTAAGCTTGGGGGGAGTTGATACGTCCATTTTGCATCAATATTCTATATCATAATTTACTATTATTCATTGATATATTTCATATTAAGAGATGATACTTATAGACATCGCCTTCGCCTTAATATATTTCCGAGACATGCAAATCGGATACGGTTTGCTTGTCGCCGGAAACTTTGGCTATTTCTTCAGCAGGCAGAGGAGGCATTTCCAGGCGAGTGAAGAAGGGAGTGTAGTAGCTGGTCAGTTCAGCTACATGACATCCATAACTGACGCATGAGTCTATGATGGCCTTGATGTCTTGCTCCTGGCCGTCTTCATCCATAGTTGAATAACCCCTGGTTACTTGCCAGATTTCCATGCTTCCATGGTGGCTCATAACCATGGTAAGGGCATTATGTGTTGTGGTTCACGCATAGGACATGTTCCAGTATTGAATAAGCTGGGGCATCTCCTTTGCCTTATCTCGCACCTCAAAGGCAGACATTGTATTCATGTCCGGAACTTTGAGAACTTCGCCAATATCCTCCAATGACTGGCAGAAATCATGAAGCAAATCGCCGACTTCTGTAAGCCGGCTGGTGCGAGACTCGGTAGAGGAGGAATCCAGTAAGTTCAAAGGAGCCGCAGATACAAAAGCAAAGTCATAAATATATCCGAATTCTTAGGAATCGGAAAGAACTAGAAGTCAGAGATAGGAAAATTACTGAAGATGGCATCATCAAGTTTGGTCTTCTCCACTCGAAGACTCTGGAGTTCATCCCGGAGAGCTTGGGTGATGTCCTTTTCTCTGAACAACTCATCATTGAGATCCGAGATTCTCTGATCCTGGATTGCGATCTTTCGTTCACGTTCTTTGGTAGCCATGGAAGAGGATTCAAGAACGCTGGTAATGCTGCACTCATGATCCGCCTTAAGCTCATTTAGCTCCCACCGTAATTCGGCGTTCTCCACCTCCAGGGTTTTGAAATTCTTGGCCTCTTCAATCATTTAATATGACTGCTTGACCAGTTCTATAAACAAAAGAAAACAGTCGGATAAACATAAACTATGAAAGCAAAAATAGGAAGGATAAGGACTGAAATGATTACCTTCAGCCTCGTCCTTGGAAATCTTCAGTTGAGCATTTTCAAGACGAAGAGCTCTGATCTCTCTCTGCTTATTGCAAATATTCTTTAACAATTCCTGGTTATAAGCATTAACTTTCTACAAGTCCGAATAATACCCAAAGTCAGAAGTCTACTAAAGACCCGGGCTAATATTTTATCTAATATCAGCACGAGCCTTGGGGGCGACACTAGTTCGTTCTTTGGCATCCTATGGAAGCATAAATCCGGATTTCCTATCCAACTTCATGCTTGGGGGCTAGAGTATATGATATGAGATAAAGTAAAAGATAAAGTCAAATTCTGACTTACATAATGTTCATGGGTCAGCTTCTTCAGACTCGTGTTCACCTCACAAGAAACCTTCTCGACGAGAGTCAGCAGGATCACTGGTGGTGGCGGAGCCACACCGGCCTTCAACTTGTCGTCACGAAGACGAACTTGATCAAGAAGCTCTGAGAGTTTTACGTCTTCTGCTTCTTGAGCCTCTTCCTCGACGGTGATGTTCCGGCTCTCCAAACATTGTTGAGCCAGCCTCTGGATCTCTTCTGCAAATTTCTGAGTAATGCGAAGTTTGGCGATACCCGGATTGCTGAGAAGGTTATCGGCAAAAACCTCTGCCGAGCGATCATTACCCTTTACGGGTTCACCCTTATCAAGTGTCGAGTCACCCATGGTGGCGTCGGTCTGCGAACCAAGGTTCACTGGCTCAGAATGCTAAGCCGGATCTTTTGCAATAGACGGAGATGGAGTAATCTCCGATGTTGTAGAAGGATTTGGGGCAGGAGTCGGAGGTGTGATGACCCACAAGTATAGGGGGTGTATCGCAGTATTTTTGATAAGTAAGAGTGTCGAACCCAACGAGGAGCAGAAGGTGTTGGCGAGTGGCTTGGAGCAGGAATTCTCTGTAAATACTTAGCAAACGGATTTTTAGGGTTGTTTGATAATGTAGGTAAATAAAGTACGAGTAAATAAAAGACAATAATAATAAATGGAGCAAGTGGCCCAATCCTTTCTTTAGCAAAGGACAAGCCGGTTGTATTACTTAAGATGACCAAATGTTCTCGAGGACACACGGGAATATTGTCAAGTGCTTTTGCTTCATATAGTTGATTAATCTTCTTTAGTTTGCTAAGTGTTGTGTGGGTGAACCTATGCTAATGTACCGACCTTCCTAGGACTAATACATACTTGTGATTATACCCCTTGCAAGCATCTGCAAGTACAAGAAAGTAATTAAGATAGAAACCTAACCACAGCTTTAAACTCTAAGACCCTGACGTCCCTTGTGCAAAGGTTTCCTAACGGAGGTTCAGGTTTCTTTCACTCCGGCAACCCCTACGATTAGTAGCCAAATACACAATGAATTCCCCTAGGCCCATATAGGTGAAGTGTCCTGTAGTCAACGTTCACATGACACCACTAGAAGAAATACACCACAACTTAAATATCAAACCATTGAATCTTTCTCAACACAATTCCACTAATAACAACATGAATTCTCCCATGTCCTCAAGAGCTAAATGAACTACTCACAAGACATCATATGGATCAAGACCAGAGATGAAATAATGATATGTAACAATCTGAACATAAACGATAATTCAATGGTTCACTCAATAGCATCAACTACAAGGAGTAATCAACACCGGGAAAGTTTCCCCTAAGAAATATGCAAGATTCAACCCAATTGTTACAATGATATGAAGTGGTGATGATGGTGCTGGTGGAGATGATGATGGTGATGATGATGATGATCCTGATGAAGTCCAGCTTGATGGTGGTGTTGATGACGACGATCTCCCCTCTCCGGGAAGGAATTCCCTTGGCAGAATTCTGTCTGCCGAAGAGATCTTTCTCTCTCTAAAGTTTTCCGCCTCGCAGAGGCGGCGGAATCTTTCTGTGGTCACTCCCCAGGTATTAGGGTTCCGTGGGGATAATATACGCCAGAGGGGAGAGCCCGGAGTGGGCCAGGGTGGCCACACCACCTGCTGGCGTGGCCTAGGGCTGCCCGCGCCGGGGGTGGTGTGGGCCCCCCCAGTGGCCCATCTCCACTCCCCCTTCTGGCAATCTTCGTCTTTTGGAAAAATAGAATTTTCCATGTATTTTCCTAGATCTTCTGATCTTCATGAATTTTGCCTCCAAACAGCCTCTTTTCCATCAGAATCCTGACTGTAGCGGTCCATGCTCCAAAAGTCACCACCCATGCAAAACCAGATGAAATAACATAAGTATCATCTCTTAATATGAAATATATCAATGAATAACGGTAAATTATGATATAGAATAGTGATGCAAAATGGACGTATCAACTTCCCCCAAGCTTAGACTTCGCTTGTCCCCAAGCGAAAACTGAGCTCAATAAACATGACCTCAGGTTTATGGAGTGAAGAGTCGATAAAAGAATATAGACAAGAAGCATCACATTCATCAATACACAAATCATAATAGAAGACAACTCACTATTATATAATTTAACTTGTAATAAGTAAAGGAAAGACAATAAAAATACATAAAGTAAATCATAATTGGTAATGGCAAACTTAGCTCTTGGTCGAAGAATAGTTGACAATTTGCAGGAGTTCACACATAAAGGGTTTTCAATGATAGCTTTCAAAGTAGTATTCACTAAGATAAGAGCAATGTGCAAAACAAGGAACATAAGAAACATGATTGAATAAATCATCATATGATTGAATGAAACACAACAACTCAAAATACTTGCTTGAGATAGAAGGGAATAGGTTTACTAACTCAACTAAAAAGTAAAAGATAGGCCCTTCGCAGAGGGAAGTAGGGATTTAAATTTTCATAAAGAGCTTCCAAAAATTATGATACTTATTAGCTTTCAGCTCTCATTGCCCCTATCATAGGCATCTTTAGGTGATTAAGGTTAAAGTGATCAAATATGAGGATATGCTTAACAAGTTGTAAGTTGAAAATATCATGTCCCTTGAATACGAGGGTCGCTCCTCATGCTACTCAAGTTTAGTTACCAGTAAGTTCTAATCATAGTAAGTATATGTGTATCATAGAGAACCGCCAACGGGGTACCCCTTGCCCGATGATATGGAAGAATCCCCATATCAAAATGACAAGGCAAGCAGACAACGAGCATCTCACCAATCTTCTTATTTACCATGGGAAAATGGTGCTTTTTTCTCTCTTTCCTCTGTTCTCATCTCCTTTTTTTCTTTTTTCTCAATCTCTATCTCTTTTTTATAAGAAGAATGCTTCATAGATTGCTCATTATGGTTACGCTGCAGGTTTCCACCATGATTAGGCATGGATTAGACTAGCGGCCCAAGCGTTTCTATAATTCTTTAAGAGTACTTTTATCTTTTTCATTCAATTCTAAAAATAGTGTTGCTACTGACCAAGCCAGGTTTGCCAAAACCAACTAAATTAACTCAATGATCCCAAAGTGATACCAATACTAACAACAAGATCAATCATATAATCATGAATTGAAAACTAATATAAGATATGCAAAAGAGTAAATGATAGAACTTCTCATTAATATTCCATAACGGCAACTCACACCAAGGGATACATAGATATCTAACGAGATGGGGGACACTTCCATAATGCAAACCATCCTACATGATAACTTCTCTATTCATGATATGACTCTACTAAAAAGGTAAAAAGATAGAAGATAGTGATGTGATACTGCGGCACTCCCCCAAGCTTGGAACAAACCAAGGGGATGCCAAAACCTGATGACGAATCACTCCTTCGGTGGTGGTGGTGTTCTCTCGATGAGCTTTTCGGTCAATTTCCTCAAGTCCTCAATCTCGAGGGTGAGAGTACAAATCAACTGTGAGTTTTGCTCAATGCGGTTCATGATCATGTTGGGTTGCAAATCCCAGCTCTTGCGATTCTTTCCCCACTCTTCCTCCTTGAAGTCTTATTTTCCTGCATGGTTAGAACGGGGAATATCCCATTTGGAGGGTAGTTTCTCCTTGGACATATTCTGGAATTGATGCTCATGGATAAGGGTATGGAAGGGATTCTTGGTGCGTGGAGAAGGTGACCGTGGAGCCAAGCAATGACATGGAGGCTTCCCTCCAGTTGACATCCATGCAGTCCTTTTGATCCTAGCAGGGTTTTCCACCACTCCAATTCTTGCAATGGTAGTGCCGGTGTGCGGATGCTGGCTTTTCTTTGCCTCCTCTTCATCGATTTCCTTCTCCTGCCCGGGGTCTTGGGGATCCTCCTCCACAGGCTCATTTCCCTTATCCTTGGCGGAGACCATTGTGCTTCTAAACTTTAAGAATAGTTCCTGGAAGAAACAGATCAAAACGAAAACACGACGAGAACATGATATACGAACCTCGGGGGATCCGGGAGATTATATATTACGAATTTTTACAACAAAAGGAAGGTACTGGGAGAAAATGGGTCGGAGACGGACTCCGGGGCGGCCACACCACCTGCTAGCGTGACCAGGGGGCCCGCGCCAGGGGGTGGTGTGAGCCACCCTGGCTCCGTTTCCGTCCCTCTTTTGCTTCATAGCTTTCCTTGTTGGATAAAAACTGCAAAAGTATAATTGAACAGATTCTTCGCGGACTTTTTCTTACCAGAACTGTTACCTATTTGAAAATGGACTCCACAGGTCTCTGAATTTGGTCGTTGATAAATTTTTCCAGAGTTACCGCTTGAATAACATCAATATCTTCATCTTCATACACTTATTGCTTGAGTCATGAAACCTTTCACTTTCTTATTACACCATTTTCTCCACTAACCTAGAAATTTCTTTCACACAAAACTTCACACAATTCTCATTAGCAACATTAGTATAAGCGAGGTAATAAGCCTTTTAAGTTCAATTTCAACTGAATCCATCAGAACATAAGCTACTGTAGCAACTCCTTCTGAAAACCCAAAAGAATTCAAAAAAAGGAAATCGATTTAAGAGGCAAATGCGAGAGTGGCAAAATCTGTCAAAACAGACCAGCGGGTAAAGATCGATTTTTTCGAAAATGTTCTGTTGCTCAAATCTAGAAGTGCAAAACTAACGAAAGTTAAATAACATTCTGGGGCATAAGCACAAAAAATTACAGCTCAAACCGACGTACATAGATCTCTCACGAATTTTTATAGTGAAGCACAAAAATCTGTTTCAGGACAGCAACTTCCCCAAATCTTACTTCTCTCTCATTAGAGGTTGATCATGACACAAAAACCAAACAAAAAGGATAAGGAGAGGTTATTACCGAAGTAATAACTTCCAAGACTCAAATAAACAAAAACAACTGAAAGCATAAACATATTGGGTTGTCTCCCAAAAAGCTCTTTCTTTATAGCCATTAAGATGGGCATGATAATTTCAATGATGCTTACATAAGAGTGAAAGAGAGCATCAAGAAGCAAAAATACACATATTTAAGTCTAACCCACTTCCTATGCAAGGGAATTTTGTAATCAAATAAATTGTTGAAACCAGAAGCTGCAAGCATAGGATGGCAAAACAAGTGCAACATAAGGACTTTCAGCGTAAAGCGAGGAAACTTAATATTATTGAGATGCATTAGAACCGTCTTCCCTCTCTCATAATAACTTTCAGTATCATGCATAAATTTAGTGGTATAACTATCACATGAACCATTGTAGCAATGATCACTTATCCTAACAGAAAACACAGGGACACTAGCTCTCATAACACTACTTTGTGAAACAATATTAGGGATATCCTTACAAAGGATAGTGTGTCCCTCTTCTACATATTTAGTGACAAAGTCTTTCACATTTGCTATTATAGGTTCATCATCCATTTGTTTATCAGGTTCAACAGCTTTATTTGTACTTTCATTAACCATACTAGCTATCATAGAATGTTCTTTTACTATAACCGGGAAAGGTATTTTCTCAATATAAAGTTCAAGTAAAACATGATTAGCAGTATAAACTTTAGTATTTCTTGCAGGAACACTACTAACAATGTCTTTATAAGGTGCATGATACTTATTCCACTTCTTTTTAGGAACTTCAATATAGGAAGCAAAAGCCTTAAAATAAGTTCCAATTGCTTGAGAGTCTAAACCATAAGCATTTTTAATATTTTGAAAGTCATCAGTTCCCATAAAAGATTCAATGCATTCATAATCATAACTTATACCTGACTTTCTTCCTTTATCATTCTCCCATGCTTCAACATTGTCTTCAATATGGTCTAGAATATCCCATTTAGCTTCTTCTTCCATGCGTGTAAATGATCCAGCGCAAGAAGCATCCAATAGATCCTTATCATGAAGAGAAAGTCCTGCATAAAAGTTATTGATAATAATATTGTGAGGGAGCTCATGAATAGGACATTTGAGCGGTAGTAACTTCAATCTCCCCAAGCTTGAGTTGTACTCTCTCCATCAAGAGGCCAAAAGTTGTATATTTGATTCTGATCTTTATGAATCTCACTAGGAGGATAAAATTTAGAATAAAAGAGAGGTACTACTTCCTCCTATTCAAGAGCTTGACCATTCTTTAGCAGCTTATACCATTCCTCAGCTCTTCCTTCCAGTGATAATGAGAATAACTTCTTCTTGACTTAAACAACCCGCATAATTCATGTATAAAGAGAAAATGATCACCGGGATGGACATTTCCATCTCCAAAATAGTAGTTATCCATAACACGATCAATAATTCTTGTAGGTATTTTAAAAGTATCATTCTCAGCAGGTGGTGGTTCATCTACTACCTTAGCAGTGGTAGTAGCATTACGAAATAAGAAACTCAGCAAATTATCCATATTGAAATAAAGTAACTAACAGAAGTAAACAATACTCACAGTAGAAGTTTCCCTTACCAGTTCCACACTCCAATAGCGCTTCACTCCCCGACAATGGCGCCAGAAAATATTCTTGATGACCCACAAGTATAGGGGGTGTATTACATTATTTTCGATAAGTAAGAGTGTCGAACCCACCGAGGAACAGAAGGTGTTGGCGAGTGGCTTGGAGCAGGAATTCTCTGTAAATAGTTAGCAAACAGATTTTTAGGGTTTTTCGATAATGCAGGTAAATAAAGTACGAGTAAATAAAAGACAATAATAATAAATGCAGCAAGTGTCCCAATCCTTTCTTTAGAAAAGGACAAGCCGGTTGTATTACTTAAGATGACCAAACGTTCTCGAGGACACACAGGAATATAGTTGATTAATCTTCTTTAGTTTTCTAAGTGTTGTGTGGGTGAACCTGTGCTAATGTACCGACCTTCCTAGGACTAATACATACTTGTGATTATACCCCTTGCAAGCATCCGCAAGTACAAGAAAGTAATTAAGATAGAAACCTAACCATAGCTTTAAACTCTAAGACCCTGACGTCCCTTGTATAAAGGTTTCCTAACGGGGGTTCAGGTTTCTGTCACTCCGGCAACCCCTACGATTAGTATCCAAATACACAATGCATTCCCCTAGGCCCTTATAGGTTAAGTGTCATGTAGTCGACGTTCACATGACACCACTAGAAGAAATACACCACAACTTAAATATCAAACCATTGAATCTTTCTCAACACAATTCCACTACTAACAACATGACTTCTCCCATGTCCTCAAGAACTAAACGAACTACTCACAAGACATCATATGGATCAAGATCAGAGATGAAATAATGATATGTAACAATCTGAACATAAATGATAATTCAATGGTTCACTCAATAGCATCAACTACAAGGACTAATCAACACCGGGAAAGTTTCCCCTAAGAACTATGTGAGAATCAACCCAATTGTTACAGCGGTATGAAGTGGTGATGATGGTGCTGGTGGATATGATGAGGGTGATGATGATGATCCCGATGAAGTCCATCTTGATGGTGGTTTTGATGGCAATGATCTCCCCTCTCCGGGAAGGAATTCCCCTGGCAGAATTCTGTCTATTGGAGAGATCTTTCTCTCTTTGTAGTTTTCCACTCTGTAGAGGCGGCGGAATCTTTCTGTGGTCGCTCCCCAGGTATTAGGGTTCCGTGGGGATAATATACGCTAGAGGGGAGAGCCTGGAGTGGGCCAGGGTGGCCACACCATCTGCTGGCGCGGCCTAGGGCTGCCCGCGCCAGGGGGTGGTGTGGGCCTCCTATGGCCCATCTCCACTCCCCTTCTGGCAATCTTCGGCTTCTGGAAAAATAGAATTTTCCATGTATTTTCCCGGATTTGCCGATCTTCGCGAATTTCGCCTCCAAACAGCCCCTTTTCCATCAATATCATGACTGCAGCGGTCCATGCTCCAAAAGTCATCACCCATGCAAAAACATATGAAATAACATAAGTATCATCTCTTAATATGAAATATATCAATGAATAACAGTAAATTATGATATAGAATAGTGACGCAAAATGGACATATCAAGGCGCTGTGGCAGGAGAAGTCAAATTTAACTTTGACTAGCATAGGGGCTTTGCCGAGCTTCCCTTCCCCTTTCCCTTGGTGAGATGTTTAGCTCTGAAGAGGTAATAGAGCAAAGATCGTTACAAATCAAAAAGAATGAGAAATAAGATACAAAGACCTTGTGAGGAAAGTTACCTCTTCACAACGGGCACTTCCTTTGTGCCGATAGACACGGTCGGAGTCTTACGCTTTCGGGTAAGCACATCCGGCAATGCAATCAGTTCTCCATCATCCTGAGAGAGCTCAGGAGGATATCCCTCAAGGGGAGCAAGCTCCAACTCGAGGAGGTCAGCAAGACGAAAGAAGAAATTCTTTGGTATTGCAAAAAGACACAACAATGTACAGATGAACACATAATTAGAGTAATTGCTAGAAAACTTACTGGTGTCACGGGATCGTCAGTCGTATGCATATCCAAGGAAAGCTCCGGAATCTTCCTCTCGATCTGATCCTTGATCAACCATTTGATCTAAGACTCGTAGTCCTTATCCGAATAAGATTTGGAGCAGATCCAAAGAGAATCCGTATTGCTCTTGGTGATTGAGTGCATAAGCCAATCGCCATGATGTTGGAGAGGCTGGATTAGGCACGCCAACCAGCAATGGATCAAGTCGGGTCCTTTCAGACCCTTGTGCTTCATAAAATATTTTCCGCCTCTTAGCAAGAAGCAGATCGTTAGTGAGAGCCAGAGCATCTGTGTCCCAGGACTCTTGGGACGTGGCGGCGTCATCGACAAAAGCTGGCAAAGAAGATGCTTTATCGGGAGCCAGTTTGTCCTTATGGTAAAAGGCCATGGACATCCACTTTTTCATAGACTCACTAGCGTTAATCCTAGGATAGAATCATTCTCTCCTAACCGAAAAACTAAGAGTCCTGGTGATGTATGGAACACCGGCAGTGATGGAATTTCTCTAGGTATGGAAATAGTACCGAAAAACAAGAAGACTCGGACGAATGCCGAGATAGTCCTCACACAAAATGCATATGCACTCATTTCTAAAAGTGAGTTTGGGGGGAGATTGTGGAGTTGCACTCCATAGTAATCTATAACCTCAGAGAACAAGTCCGAGGGAGGAAAACTCAAATCTCTATCGAGGTGGGTGGCGAAGTGCACTCGCTCGTCGTCGTTGGGGGTGGGGATGGTTTCTCTGAAGCCGCTCCGCCAGTTGCCAGCGCGGAGGAGGCCTTCCTTCTCGATGACATGGAGCATGGCGTCATCGAGGGCGTAGGGGATCCAAATCCCGCGGAAGTTCTCCCTCTCCATTGCTACGGAGGCCGTCATCGCTATCTTCGCCGTGCCAGAGGATGAAGCCTCAGCCATTCTATAAGCGATGGTGACCTAGGATGGGCGGCGTTGTGAGCTTTAGGGGAGGCAGAGGAGCTTTTTCGTAGGAAGCGTTGAGGGGAAGGAGGAGGCACTGGCGCTGGTAAGGAAGAAGGAAGAGATCTTAACCCCTTATATCCCTCACCTACCTTGAGATTCATGCAAAGATATACAGTAACCATACCATGCGCCATGGAAGGAGATGGGTAACCTCCTCGCGAGGATTACGTCGCCTCGATATCCACACAAGCATTAAAATGATGCCTCGGTTCCACAAAAGGTGGACCCACCAACGGTCGTGCTGACAGGAATGTCTGTCAGTGACGTGACATGGTCTTGACGGATGTAAGGTTACATCAGAGACCAAGTTCCGGCTTAAGTTTGAATTTCAAGCTGAAACCCGAATAATGTACTCATAGGTCTGGCTTATTTTTAAGACCTAGATCCTATCCTTTCTTTTGAAGTTTCAGGAACCCTTCAAAATTCTGCAAGCCGAAGATGGATCAAGCTAGACGAAGATGAAATCCGACTTTGGAACTTTGAGGCTTCCGGGGGCTGCTGTTGGGGATATACTTTCCGGGTATCCTCACTATGCCTCACTGACCAGGGTGATCCACTTAGGGTTAGAGCTTTGCTTCACGGGCGACCCAGTCAGGGAGAAGAGACGGAGTCCAGTCCAGCTACGGGAAGGCCCAGAAGACTTACCGACATAGGCCTATAGTGTTACTTGTAGTTCAAGATGTACTCTGTAACTGACTCTTAGTCGTAGCCAGATAGGTCTCTCCTGTAAACCCTAGGCTGGATATCTATATAAGCCGACCTAGGGACCAGCCTTTAGGGCACCCCGCAATAGTCTACAATCTCAACTCACACAAGAGAAACCCTTGTAACCCATATTCTGGCTCTGCCATATTACTAGATTGCTAGCAGGAGTAGGATCCGTCCAAAGCCAGCGGATTCGAACCTAGGTAAACTTGTGTGCTCACCTTCCCGAAACACCGTATGTCTCACACCCCTCTCTTCCGCATGCCTCGAGGACCCCCTCATGGTGTACTTGTCATCAATCCGATGACAATACCTGCTACTTCTTCTTGTGCACTATGCGGGGAGGATGCGATGCTTCTTTTTTTGCGAGCATTTTCCGTGCCGATTTTGTCTTTCTTCTTCCTCGCATGTCGTTCTGTGTGACCACGCCTCCGGGGCTGCCATTTATTTTCCTCTATCATGTGGAGGTACGACTTTTTTCTCCGCGTGCGCTTCCCACTATACTTTTGTCGTGCTTATTTTACCGCGTTCATCTGTTCTTTTTTGTTCTGGCCATCTGCCGATGTTTTTGTCCTTTTTTCTTCGGGGTCGTGATACATTGCAAATGTATCTATAATTTTTGATGTCCCATGCTTAGTTTTATCCACTTTCTTGTGTTTTGTTCCAACTTTGGAGTACTTTTCATATGATTTCTTGGACTAACCTATTAACAAGAGCCACAGTGCCAGCTGCCTGTTTTCTGCTGTTTTTGGTTCCAGGAAAGTCAGAAAATGAATATTCTCGGAATTGGACGAGACAAAAGCCAAAGTGCCTATTTTTCCGAAAGGGATCAAGTGCCAAAATACGAGACGGAGAGGGGCCAGGGGCCGGCCACACCACCTGGCCACGCGGCCAGGCCTGGCCCGCGCCAGGGGGTGGTGTGGTGGCTCCCGGCACCCCCTCGGCCTCTCCTTCCGCCTATAAGTTTCCCTCGAGACGAAAACCCTAAGTACCCGATCAAAAATCCACGAAAGAGTCTGTAGCCGCTGTCATCTCCATCCCTAGATCAGGAGGGATCTAAAGCTCTTCCCGGCACCCTGCCGGAGAGGGGAATTCACCCTGGAGGCCTTCTTCATCACCATGCAAGCCTCCGGTGTGATGCGTGAGTAGTTCATCCTTGGACTATGGATCCATGTAGTAGCTAGATGGCTGGTTTCTCCTCCTTTGTGCTTTCATGTTTAGATCTTGTGAGCTCCGTTCATGATCAAGATCATCTATTTCAAATCCATACATGTTGTGTTTGCGGGGATCCGATGGATATTGAGATGCTATTTCAGATTGATTATTGATTCTATCATGTCTTTGTTATTTGAGATCTTGCATGCTTTCCGTTGTTAGTAGCTATCTTGGCCAAGTAGATGCTAGCAACTCCAAGAGTTAGTATTTATGCTCGATAGTGGGTTCATGCCTCTGGTAATCTGGGGAAGTGACAGAAATCTCTAAGGTAATAGATGTGTTGTTGCTACTAGGGAGAAAACAACGATCCTTTGTTCATAGAACAATTGTATTGTTTACTTACACGTAGTTCGTAAAGCAATAATCTGTTGCTTGCAACTTAATACTGGAGGGGGTTCGGATGATAACCTGAAGGTGGATTATTAGTCATAGATGCAGTTGGATGGCGGTCTATGTATTATGTTGTAATGCCCAATCAAGTCTCAGAGGAGTCAAGATGATTAGTATATGCATGTATTGCTTTCTGGGTGTTTGTCAATTGCCCCGTTGTAATTTGTTTACCCAGCATGTTATCTATCTAAGGAGAGCCACCTCTAGTGAACTATGGATCCCGGTCCTTTACTTTGCATACAATCTACAATCTTTTACTACTTTGTGTTTACTTTCTGCAAACTTTTACTTCTTTCCATTCGATACGTTTAATCCTTTGTTTTCCGCAAAACACGGTGAGATTGACAACCTCATCGCAAGTTGGGGACAAAGTTCTGTGGTTGTGTTGTGCAGGTCTCCACGTTGCTACTAGCACCGGTAGTGCGCCCTGCGAAAGCTCAGCTAATAACACCTTTGGGGTGTTTCCTTGCTCCTACTGGTTCGATTAAACCTTGGTCTCATAACTGAGGGAAAACTTGCTGCTGTGCTCATCATACCTTCCTCTTGGGGTTCCCAACGAGCTCTACATCAACCACGAGCCAGCAAAGATTTTTCTGGCGCCGTTGCCGGGAAGTCAAGGACATCTTCACAAGGGGAGTCCCTCATAACCAATCTCTTTACTTTGTTGTTTTTGTTTTGCTTAGTTTCTTTTTTGCTTTGTTTGCTTGTTTTGTTCTTCAAAAAACACAAAAAAAATAGTTTTACAAGTTTGCTTCCTTATTTCAAAAACACAAAAAAATAGTTCCTTTCTTAAGTTGCCTTTATGACTAGCTCTGCTCCAATCACTATTTCATTATGGATAGCTCACTCAGTTTCCTATTTGGGAACAATATTATGACTGCTAAGGTAATAGGTGAACCACCGCCTGCTAGAACCTCCATGGAAGAAGAAATTGCTGAACCTAAAAGCTCATTAGATGAAAAAGAGGAGGAGAGTTATGGACAAAAAGAGTAAGAATGGATCTACCCATGCCCACCTTCTAATGAGAGTAACTCTTTATCCCTTACATTATTTGATTGTCCCCCATGCTTATCAAAGGAGGGTGAATGTTATGTTCCCGAGGATTCTTTTGAAAATGTTTATAATAAAGCTCTAGTGCTTGTAGATCATGAAAATCATGCCTTATGTGATAGTTATATTGTTGAATTTATTCATGAGGCTACTGAAAATTATTATGAGAGAGGAAAATATGGTTGTAGAAGTTTTTATGGTAATGAAATACCTCTCTATGTGCTGAAAGTTTTGAAGTTACTTTTGTTTTATCTTCCTATGCCTGTCACTTTGCTTTTTGTGCATTTATTTGCATACAATATTCCTATGCATAGGAATTGGATTAGACTTAAATGTGTTTTGAATTTGCTTCTTGATGCTCTCTTTTACTTCAATTCATATTTCCTATGAGAGCATCTTCTCAAATTTTCATGCCTAACTTAAAGGCGTTAAAGAAAAGTACTTGTTGGGAGATAACCCAAGAGTTTTAGATGTGTCTTGGAAGTTATTACCTCTGTAATAACCTCTCTTATCCTTTTTATTTGCTTTTTGTGCCAAGAGTAACCTCTAATGAGAGTGAAGTAATGATTGGGAAAGTTGCTGTCCCGAAACAGATTTTTGTGCTTCACCAAAAAATTCCTGAGAGAGCTCTGTATGTCGGATTGAGATGTAATGTTTTGTGCTTATGCCCCAGGTTGTTATCTAACTTTCGTTAGTTCAACACTTTTTGATTTGAGCAAAAGAAGGTCTTCGAAAAAATTCGACTTTACCTGCTGGTCTGTTTTGACAGATTTCTGCCATTTTCTGCATTTGCTTCTTGTTGGTTCCTTCTTGAGTTATTTTGGGGAATTGAGGTTTTTAAGGGAAGTGCTACAGTAGCTAATGTTCTAATGAAAGTTTATTTGGTGTTAGAACTGAACCTTGAGACTTATTTATCTTAAGTGCACTAATGTTGCTAATGAGATTGTGTGAAGTTTTGTATGAAGGAAAAATTTCAGGTGTATGGAAGGAATGAGTAATGAGATGAAGGATGGACTAAAGCTCAAGCTTGGGGATGCCACGCGTGTCACCCCAAGAAATATCCAAGAAGTACAAGCATCAAAGCTTGGGGATGCCCAAGGCATCCCCTTCTTCATCAATAAAAATTATAGGTTTCTTCCAAACACTTCATTTTTATTGTTTCATGCACAGTTGTGTTTTTCTTAGAGCATCTTCTTTTTCATTTTTGTTTTGGTTTTTAGTTTGCTTGGTTTGCTTAGTTTTCTGAATAAGTTGGTTGGACCTCCTCTTTCACACTTTGGTTTGCATTTAGTTTGGTTTGGTTTGGAAAAGAGTAGGAAAGTTTATGCTTATGTGGTAAAAAGAGCTCGTTTTTGATTGTGGCCTATGCTTAGTCATGCCATGATTGATATTGTTTTGGCTTTATGCTTAGTATTCTTTGCTGTAGCATGACTTGTTATAAACAATTGAGATTGTTTAATGTGCCTTGGATGAATCATGCGTTGTTTTAGCATATTAAAGCATAGTATAGTGGTATTCTCCTTTGATGCTTTATTTGGGTTGACTTGGCACATGCTCACACCATGTTATGACTATCCAAAGTCACCATAGCCTTTATGATCCTTTAGTTTTCAACTTGTAGTATCACTTTATGCTTTGATCAATGATGTTTTATCGCTCTGCATGATTATGGCCATTATTGCTCTCTTAGTTTGTCATTCCCAGTCTTTTGGTAGCCTCCACAACAAGTATGAGTTCCACTCATGCATCCAACTCCCTAAACCAAGTTATTCCAAAGAGTCCACCATACCTACTTACTAGCTTATGCTATTCCAAGTATATTCATGCTTTTGTTTACCTTCCACTTGTTATGAGAAAACTAGTGACTAAAGCTCTCACGAACTTGATGGCACACTTTACTTTACTTGCCCTTAATAAACTTGAACCATTGTGTCTTCTATGTTGTATATGCTTGCACTTATTTGTTGGGAATTAGCAGAACCATGCTTTCATGGGGAATGCTTTCAACATTGCACTTGGTACTTGTACCTAGTTGATATCATGCTCTTTTGCATATGGATGTCGTCGGTGTGAAATGAAAGGGGAGCTTGTAAGTCCATGGAGTTATGTATATGTGTTAGAGAAATGCCTGGGCCGCTGGTCTAATCCATGCTGACATGGTGGAAACCTGCAGCGTAACCATAATGAGCTGTTATGAAGCATTCTTCTTATAAAAAAAGAGTCCTATATTGAGAAAAAAAGAGAGAAAAAAAGAGATACTATGAAAAGAGGAAAGAGAGAAAAAAGCACCATATTCCCATGGTAAATAAGAACAATGCTGAGATGCTCGTTGTCTGCTTGCCTTGTCATTTTGATATGGGGATTCTTCCGTATCATCGGGCAAGGGGTACCCCGTTGGTGGTTCTCAATGATACACATGTACTTACAATGACAAGAACTTACCGGTGACTAAACTTGAGTAGCATGAGGAGCGACCCTCGTATACAAGGGACATGAGATTTCTGACTTATACTTCGTCAAGCATGTACACCATAGTTTGTTCACTTTAACCTTAATCACTTCAAGATGCTTATGATAGGGGCAATGAGAGCTGAAAGCTTTAAGTATCATAATTTTTGGAAGCTCTTTATGAGACTTGAATCCCTACTTCCTTTTTACAAAAGGCCTTTCTTCCACCATTATATTGAGTCTCCACCTTCTATCTTTATGCACCTACTTTGAGAGCATAGTGGCCATTCTTAGTTCTATGTGCATTGTCCCAAGACTAGTTGATTGATGCATAACTTGATATTGCTTGTTTTAAACTATTGTATCTAGTCACTCTTATGAACTTTGAAGGTGTCCTATGCATTTATATTTGCTACTCTATTGAGGGACAAGCTGAATACTATTATGCTATGTTTTCTTTATGTGAAACAAACAAACATCTTGCAAAGCATGTTATTCATGAATCGTTTGTGCCTTTTCATGTTGCATCATAGTTTCTTTGCTTATTGCTAGAAATTTGTCTTTCATGTTATGATTGAGGTACTATGATCCCAGCTTTGAATGTTTTGCAAATACTTTGATCAAGTCTTTGATGGTGCATGTCACCTCAAAAATTATTTCTTTTTATCACTTACCTACTCGAGGACGAGCAGGAGTTAAGCTTGGGGATGTTGATACATTGCAAATGTATCTATAATTTTTGATGTTCCATGCTTAGTTTTATCCACTTTCTTGAGTTTTGTTCCAACTTTGGAGTACTTTTCATATGATTTCTTGGACTAACCTATTAACAAGAGCCACAATGCCAGCTGCCTGTTTTCTGCTATTTTTGGTTCCAGGAAAGTCAGAAAATGAATATTCTCGGAATTGGACGGGACAAAAGCCAAAGTGCCTATTTTTCCGGAAGGGGTCAAGTGCCAGAATACGAGACGGAGAGGGGCCAGGGGCCGGACACACCACCTGGCCGCGCGGCCAGGCCTGGCCCGTGCCAGGGTGTGGTGTGGTGGCTCTCGGCACCCCCTCGGCCTCTCCTTCCGCCTATAAGTTGCCCTCGAGACGAAAACCCTAAGTACCCGATCAAAAATCCACGAAAGAGTCTGTATCTGTCGTCATCTCCATCCCTAGATCGGGAGGGGTCTGAAGCTCTTCCCGGCACCCTGCCGGAGAGGGGAATTCACCCTGGAGGCCTTCTTCATCACCATGCAAGCCTCCAGTGTGATGCGTGAGTAGTTCATCCTTGGACTACGGATCCATGTAGTAGCTAGATGGCTGGTTTCTCCTCCTTTGTGCTTTCATGTTTAGATCTTGTGAGCTCCGTTCATGATCAAGATAATCTATTTGTAATCCATACGTGTTGTGTTTGCGGGGATCCGATGGATATTGAGATGCTATTTCAGATTGATTATTGATTCTATCATGTCTTTGTTATTCGAGATCTTGCATGCTTTCCGTTGTTAGTAGATATCTTGGCCAAGTAGATGCTAGCAACTCCAAGAGTTAGTATTTATGCTCGATAGTGGGTTCATGCCTCTGGTAATCTAGGGAAGTGACGGAAATCTCTAAGGTACTAGATGTGATGTTGCTACTAGGGAGAAAACAACGATCCGTTGTTCATAGAACAATTGTATTGTTTACTTTACACGCAGTTCGTAAAGCAATAATCTGTTGCTTGCAACTTAATACTGGAGGGGGTTCGGATGATAACCTGAAGGTGGATTATTAGTCATAGATGAAGTTGGATGGCGGTCTATGTATTATGTTGTAATGCACAATCAAGTCTCAAAGGAGTCAAGATGATTAGTATATGCATGTATTGCTTTCTGGGTGTTTGTCAATTGCCCCGCTATAATTTGTTTACCCAGCATGTTATCTATCTAAGGAGAGCCACCTCTAGTGAACTATGGATCCGGTCCTTTATTTTACATACAATCTACAATCTTTTACTGCTTTGCGTTTACTTTCTGCAAACTTTTACTTCTTTCCATTTGATATGTTTAATCCTTTGTTTTCCGCAAAACACGGTGAGATTGACAACCTCATCGCAAGTTGGGGACAAAGTTCTGTGGTTGTGTTGTGCAGGTCTCCACGTTGCTACTAGCACCGGTAGTGCGCCCTGCCAAAGCTCAGCTAGTAACACCTTTGGGGTGTTTCCTTGCTCCTACTGGTTCGATTAAACCTTGGTCTCATAACTGAGGGAAAACTTGCTGTTGTGCTCATCATACCTTCCTCTTGGGGTTCCCAACGATCTCTACATCAACCACGAGCCAGCAGGTCGCTAATCCTCCGTCTTTACCTCTTCTTCTGCGGCCATCTGCCGATGTTTTTATTGTGGTGCGGGCGCAGTCCCGGGCATGCTGGTCCTTCGTCTGCACTTTAGTCTAGGGTTTTGTTGTGTCGTGGGCGCATACCTAGGGTTGTTGTTTTCTCTCCTCTCCATCTTACTTCGTTTTTCTGTTTGATGTGAAACCACATGCTACCGATCTGTAGCGTGTTTCTACGCTGCCTATTAATGGAGGATATTGGCCTTCTTGCGCCGGCCTATCTTATTGTTCAGTGACTTGAAAGCTAGCCACGTGAACTCTACGCTACCTCTCATCAATGCGGGCATTGAGGCGCACCGACATATAATGCCCTGTCCTTTTAGAACTAGACCCCCGTGCTCATTTTTCCTGGGTCAATCTTCCACTACCACATACATTCCCCACAACTACACCCATGGCCGGCGACATAGGATCGAGGGGAGGGTGTGGCCTAGGACGTGGTCATGGTCGGCAAGGAAGAAGTGGGCGAGTCCACAACATTTCGCTGCCAACATTGTCGTTGCCACGGTCGTCGGCTGCGAGAGTTGGAATCGACCTCGCCGGTTTCGAGTTTTGTGTCACCATCCTACCGAGCATGATCTAGGATAGGCTGCGCCTCCCAAACAAGCTCGTGTCAGTGGTTGATGGGCAGGAGCCCCGCAAGGTCCTGCTGCGGGTGCACGGTGACTTGACTGGCATGGGGCACGTGGAAGTTCTGTTCTACCGCTTGGTGAGATGTATCTCCATAACAGCTGGAGAGAGTTCGCCCGCGCGCACAACATTGTGGTCAACCACTTCCTAGTCTACAGGTTTGACGGCGAGGGCACTTTCACCATGAAAGTATTTAACGAGAGCATGTGCTGCTGCCATTACTACATGGTCAGCGATGAGTAGGCGAGGGAAAGAGGAAGACTCTAAGGTGTATTGACGAGGGTTTAACTCGTCAATGCCCATTGTTATAGACTTAGGTTTTGGAGAAGGAGGGAGCGCTGGAGGCATCAGTCGGCTAGCAAACAAGCACACAGGGACGCAAGTTTTACCCAGGTTCATGCCTTGTAGAGGTCCCTACTCCTGCTTGTCTGCTCTTGGAATTAACGAAGGAATCGAAGGTTACAGGGGCGCGCAGATGCAATCTAGCAAGAGTTGTGGAAACTAAGGTTGCGTGTGTCCTCCTTGCCGCCCCCTCCTAGCCTTTATATAGATAGGCTAGGTCTCGGGTGGCGGGTCGAGTCAGTTACAGATTAGGGTTTTCCCTTTAAACTTTCTATCTTAAGCTTCTTCTTGTCTCGCAAGGAATAGAGAGTCCGTGGGCCACTCGAATTCTCTGTTTGGGCCTTGGCAATGCCGTGGGCTTCCGCCGTACCTGGACCGTATATATCGAACTCGAGTACCTGTAGGGTATACCCATGTCAGTAGCCCCTCAGTGTCCAGTGGAATCGCAGATTTGACTAGGGACTTTATGAAGTCTTTTCGAGTGCATGACCGAGTATATTTTCAAGTGTTTAGTTTGCGTCATAGGGTTTGTTGATATACGTGCCTGATCCGATGTATCGGTATCAATTAACTGCCTTAGGTAAAACCAACGCAATCTACTCAAACTCGAGTCCCCGGACTCGAATTCGGAAAAGTGCTGGCGTAATTCGACTTAGTCTGCGGAGGTCTTATAGGAGTTGAATTCCAGTGTATAAGTGTGAGCACTCGACGCGTTCGTCAAGGCATGTTCATCGTACCTGCAGGCACGGATATGTTTCTGGTAGTGCGCAACAGATGCGTTGCTAGGCCTTATTCAGACGTTATCTTCTGGTAGTGCGCAACAGATGCGTTGCCAGGCCTTATTCAGATGTTATCTTCACGCTGTAAGCGCGACATCCGAACTTTGTCATCGCGGAGATGATTCGGGTGACCCAGGAGAGGCAGTCTCTTTGTAGGGATAGTATGAGGCGGAGTCGCCATAGAATTTGAGTGTGGATGTTATCAACACACAGTACGATGCACGAATAATCATAGGGTGCGCGACCAGCGCTCCCTATGGGAGTAGCCCCCGAGTGCCTGGTTGAGTCAAAGACTCAAGCGGGGACTAAAGACCTTTTGCGACTGCTGTCGTCTTTTGCTGCTTATTTCAGTCGAATTTGCTTCCAGCGCTCCCTATGGGAGTTACCCATAGTCCGCAATCGAATCGTAGATTCGAGTGGTGGGTATCTCCTGAATGTTCATATATCTGCATGAAGATAATCGTAGGGTGAGCGATCAGCGCTCCCTATGGGAGTAGCCCCCGAGTGCTTGGTTGAGTCGAACACTCGAGCAAGGACTAAAGTAGTCGAAATCTTCTACTACTGAAATCAATGACGTTAGTGCTGACGATGTGATGACCTTGGTTGCCTGCATGAGCAGCTTTGACGGGACGTGACGAGCGGTGGGTCCCACTTTCTGACTTCGATTTGACCGAGCATGCATAATCTTCTGTTTTAACTGCCTCTCCTCGATTTCCGCGCGTAATGGGGATAGTGGGGGGACGGTTCGTGCTTCAGCTTTGTCACATGTCGATGGCGATGTGCGCCACGTGTGTAGTAGGGTTTTTGCTGGCCGTTGGATGGTGTCTGCGATGAGGTTAAGTAGTAGCACAGCTACGGTAATTTCCCCATCTATTTTCATTGTTCTTGCCTCCATTGCCATTGCTGCTGCTCTCTGCTTCTTTGCGCACTTTCTCATTGTGGCGCTGGACCAGCTCCGCATCTTTCCGAGCTACTTCCTCCATTCTCACCGCCATCGGAAGATAGGCAAGAAGAAGGGAGGCACCGCCGCTGGGTCTGCCGCCACCATTGCTGCCGCCAAGAAGAAGGGCGGCTCCGCCACTGTGGGTACCAGCGCCGCCGGCGCTGGGAAGAAGAAGGGCACAGGTACCCGCATTACCAATGGCGCTTGGCGAGCGTCTATCATCAAATCCTCCGAGCTTCATCTTCATCGTCAAGATGGAGTTCTTCCATCTGTGGAGGCCGATTCACGAGTGCCTGGCAAGGAGGTAATCCCATGTTCTCCTTCTGGTTTCCGGGTGATGTTCCTTGCGTTCATAATCTAAGGTCTTTCTCTGCCCCTACATCCTTTCTTCAGGGGCCTCCTTTGCTTCTACGGGCTCCAGCTGCATCAGCTGTCCCCAAATTCTATTCTCCATATCTCATGCTTTATTACACTTTGCGAATGCTGGCTCGGGATCGAGACGCACTTTGGCCTCTTTAAGAGGCTTTTTAAGCTGAAACGCCAGTCGGCGTCCGGTTCAGTAGTCTACGACGTAGGAGGCTGCGAAATCCACGTCGACTCCTTTGTCACCTACTTTGCCATCAAGCTCACCGCGTCCGTCCAATGGTGGAGGGACAAATGGTTTTATATCTGTGACCAGAAGGCCGACGGAGAGCAATACAGACTCGCGCCCTTTGATCGCGCAACGCCGTGGAAGAGGAGGCTCTCCTGGAAGAACATAGTGATGCCTGGCGAGTCCGAGGAAACGGAGGTGTTGTACAAGCGCGTCTATGACCTCGGAAGTCACATAGGTAAAGAAGAGGGCGGTGCCTCCCTTATTCGCACATGGTTGCACCGCCGCGTCCGGCCTCTACAAGCTAGAGTGCACCCAATGTACTGCTGGACCGGTGCTGATGATGTCACCCGCGTGTCTGCCGAGGGCATTTCTACGGTGAGGTAGATAAGAGGTTGTGACTGGTTACGAAATACACCGCAAAGGAGGTTCTCTCAGGCGAACCAGTCGTGCCTCCTTTCGACGCCTCTAACCCCCCTCCTGAGGTAGAGTTATTCTGCGAAATAGTGTCCTTTTGCAACTGCCTTTATGATGTTTTTTTGATATATAATGTTGTATCTTCTGAATGTCGGACTGGAAAGTGTCTCCCAACTTGCCCCCTCAACCTGAAGGGATTATCCCACGCGAAGTGGATGAAGAGGACGAGTCAGAGTCGACCGTCCCAATTGAAGAGGAGGAGGGAGCCCCCGAGTCCAGCGGCCAGGACACTCGCAAGCGATCCCGTAGCTCGGACTCGGATGCCTCGTCGCCATCAATGCCAGAAGGCCCTTCTGCTGTTGCAGAGGAGCCGATCCCCGCCGTTCCTGTGCACTCCATGGCTCCTCCTGCCCAGAAGAAGATGCGGCTTCCAAAGGAGTCGTCGAAGTCGAAGGAGCAATCCTTCGACCTTGATAAATTTGACTGCTGAGTTCGCGATGTTTCCTTAGTTTCTTTTTGGAGTTGCTTTCCCTGAGGTTTTTGCTTGACGTGTTTTGCAGTCAAGCGGCGTCATCGTCTTCTAGCGACGTCTAGTTTGTGAAGGAATCCGGAGTCACAGACTCCAAGGCCAAAGAAGTGGCCGAACGATCTTCTTCTCCTCCATTGGCAGCCTACTCCAGGCACAATTCTTCGAGTTCCCCGCATGATGGGGAACACCAGATTGTTACCCGGACGACTGCGCAGCAATCATCTTCAGAGTCTCTGGAGGACCATGTAAGCATCTCTTTGCTGTGTTGGCAGTCGAATATATACTTGGTGCTATTGCTGAACTTTGTTTTCTTCTAATGCAGCTCATCGTGAAGGAGGTTGTTCGCCTGGCGGAGCAAGTCCTGGAGATGGGTCGACAGCATGCGCGACTGGACAATCACCATCGCGTTGTTGAAGGTTAGTATTACCTTTGTATTTGTCTTGGTGAAGTGTCTAAATGCGATTGATGATACGTCCTCTCTTGCAGTTGAGCATAACGAACTTCTACGTCATGCTGCTTCACTTGAGAAGGCACTTGCCGCGGCGGCCAAGAGTCGCGACGAAGCAATCGCGGCCTTGGAGGAATCGCAAAAGCGCGAGGAGGACTTGCGGAAGCGCGAAGAAGACTTGGTTCCTCCAATGCCGAGAGGGAGAAGTTGGTCGAGGAGCAGCTTTTCTCGATTGCTAAGTCCCTCTCGGGTATTCTTTCAGCTGAATTTTCTTTGTTTCTTGCTTCAACATCATGGTATTGTACCAACACTTTACTGTATGTAGATGTCGGCGGCCTGACCTTTGACGCCCAGGCCCTTCATCGCGACGATGCATTGGCTGGTGTTGTCGCCGCAGTCGAAGACCGCAGCGCTTCTCTTCAAGGGACACTGATGAAGGCCAAGAGTGTGCTCAGTCGCATACGCAGGGATCTAACTCCCAAGGATGAACTTCTTGACAACATGGAGGACCTGGTGGAATCCCTTCCTGGGGGTATTCCCATGGACTTCAGGAACTCCTAGCGGTCCGTCGACGCCACCATGGCACTCGCAATGGTGCAAGCCCATGGCGTGGAGGTGGATCCTGCCGCGATTTCCAAGGCGATGCCCGTCGGCACATATGGCCAACAGGTAGTGTTTGCTCCCTTCGCATCGGGTCAGTGGTAAATATGGGCCTGACTCATCAATCTGATCGCCAAATACTCGAGGATCTACAACGAAGAATGCGGTGAAGTCGGAACTGGAAAGTCTGTGGCGTTAGAGACCGCCACGGATTCGACGAGGCCCCCGAAGTCCAAGTCGAAGTCGAAGAAGCGGGCTGCTCCTTAGTAGCTATCTTGTAATAGTTGTAGTTTTAGCTTCTGTGTTGGAACAATGCTTTTATGGAAGTGTCCCAGTCAAAACTTTTGCTGAGCTTGAATGCGTCTATGACTTTTGTCAAGGTATTCTTGGTCTCTTATTTGCTTTTGCTTGGTTCATGATAGGGTACGTCGAGTGGACCTTCGAGTGGTCCTCACGATCTTCCACCCACCGATGAGATCTTGGCTCAGCCACGCTCAAAGGTGGACGAGTTATCCTTGCTTTCGCGATTGAGCGATCACATTAAGAAACTGTAGCGTGAGTTGCCCATCCTCCGTGGTAGCGCAGATGTATGGAAGTCGAAGGCGGAGAAGGCTACCGCCCACGAGCAGTATCTATTGGAGGAGATGACGCAGCTGGGCGATCAGTTCAAATGTTAGCTTTCTGCCCTCTTATCTTTTCTTTTAGCCAGTCGTGGCAATGCCTTGTCTTCATACTTTGCCCTTTTTTGCTTAGTGTAGTTTTCAGTGCTCGTCATCCGCAGGATGAGAAAGACCGGATTGCCATATGAATGAATGACTTGACCCAGGAGCAGCTTCAGGCGAGTGGGTACTTTTGGGTGGACCATGATCGTGTGATCGCACTTGCGACCCTGCAGGATCGTGCTTCTCGAGTACTCCACTTTTTGAAGAAGGCACAGTCGTCCCTTAGGCATATCTATCAAATGATGTTCCCGCTGGACGCCGTCCCTTCAAGCCTGTTGGCTCTTCTAGCGAAGTTCCAAGATCTGAGTGCAGTTCGCGAGTGTGTGCGGCAGCAGTTAGTGGCCGGTGCCAAGGCTGCCTTGTCGCTGGTGCGACTGCATAGGCCAGATGTAGATGTTGCAGCTATTGCCGCTGGGTCGCCGACCCCGCCGGAAGGTTCGACCTGGAACATGGTTCCACATTACTAGACAGTTGATCGCCCAGCAGAAGAAATCGTCGACTTCTTCGAGGAGCAAACGAACGTTCTTCTATTGCAACAGTAGCTTTAGCTTGTGTCCTGCGCATCATTGTACAAGTGTTGTAAAGTTCGTATGGATATGTTGGGTGGAATTAATTTCTATTGATATGTAAAGAGCTTGCTAGCTTATATATTTTGCGAGTGTATTTGTACTCTGCAGTTCCTTTTCGTTAGCCTGACTTGTGTTATCTCAGCACCTTGCCAACCTGTCAGGTGCGTTGCAACTAGGTTGGTGTTTTATCAAGGGTTCGATTGATGTTGTGTCAGCTACTCGGGATACAGCGACTTGTTTGAGATGCCCTTGTTGCTTGAGTCGCTCCCAAGGAGACTCGAGTTTGAGATGCCCTTGTTGCTTGAGTCGCAGGACCAGGTCTCCTTCGACGAAGGATCTTGGTGTAGCCTTCTGCTGTGGTAGTTGCGGAGGCTTTGCTGGTAGATCGTTGATCTTTCCACTGTGATTTCTCGTGCCTCGTCAAGAAGGTCGACGGAGTCTTCGAGTGCGAGAGTTGACTCATGCTCGCTGTGAGTGACCACCCGTGGGGCTTTGTAGCGTACTTCTGCGGGTAGCACCGCTTCAGCGCCGTGCACCATGAAGAACAGGGTGTATCCCGTGGCGCTGTTTGGAGTTGTGTGCAAGCTCTAGAGTACGGATTGCAACTCATATGGCCAGCATCCGGCGGCTTGTTCGAGTGGCCGGAGGAGTCGTTTCTTGATTCCACCGCAGACGAGGCCGTTGGCCTTTTCGACTTGATCGTTGGTCTGCGGGTGAGCTATCGAGGCGTAGCTTATGTTGATTCCCAGGTTTTCGCAGAATTCCTGAAACTCCTTGGAGGTGAAGTTCGTCTCGTTGTCCGTGATGATGTTGTGTGTCTCCCCGAAGCGGTAGACAATGGACTCGAAGAACTTTACGGCGCTAGCTCCTGACTGGTTTGTTACCGGCATGGCCTCGATCCACTTGGTGAATTTGTCGACTGCGACCAAGAAGTATACGTAACCTCCTTGTGAGGATTTCGGGAGCTTGCCGACCATATCGAGTCCTCATTGCACAAAGGGCCAAGCCAATGGTATTGGCCGGAGTTCCGCGCTAGGTGCGTGCGGTTTATCCGCGAATCGCTGGCAAGCGTTGCAGCGTTGGATGATGTCCTTGCACTACTGGAGAAAGGCTTATGGATAGATTTATTATTAGTGGAGCATGTTTTTAAATATGCTGCACTGATAATTATCAGTGGCGCATTTAAAAATATGCTCCACTGATATTTTGTCTAACCAATGGCGCACATCGCAAATAATGCGCCACTGATAATATGGGCCCGACACCCTAGACGGCTGTGGACCAAATATCAATGACACATATGAGCATATGTCCATATACGTCATTGATATATGCTTATCAATGGCGCCATTGATATTCTCCTCACCAATGGCGCATATTTTCCTACATGCGCATTGATAACTATGTGGGACCCACCTGGACCCCACCACTTGAAAAGGTGGCAGGAATATCAATGGCGCATATTGGAAATGCGCTACTGATATTTTATGCCAATGGCGAATATTGCAGAAAATGCGTTACTGATAATTTGTGGTGAGCTTAAATATGACTCGAAACATATTTATAAATATCTTGTTTTAAACAAAATAAAATGAATAAATATTAAAATCCAAATGCTAAAAAACATCCGAATGCTGTCTGGCTCGTTCGAGGACTCGATTTCGAGCCGTCCGATCTCGTCCATGGTGCTCCATCGCGCGGCGCGTCAGCGACTGTTTCGACCGATTCCACCTGGGTCCCCTGAGGCGAGCACACCACACCACTCATCTCCATTCCAGATTCCACCCTGAGTCTCTCACTTTCTCCTCTCTAATCTCTCTTTCTACGGTTTTGCTAATTTTCAGTCGACTGAGATCTTTTTATGTCTCAGTTATCTAAAAAAAATATAACCGTCTGTTAAAAAAAGTGTAACTGAAACTCAGTTGTACTTTTCTGACAGAAAAATGCAATTGCACTTTTCTATTAAAAAAATGCAACTGAAACGAGTTGTATATTTCTTTTTAACTACGGTTACAATTTTTTTTAAGCCATTGAGACTAAATCTCAATCGATCAGACATAGACAAACCCCTCTTTCTAACGTATTTTCCCCTCCATCCCCAAATCCATCAGGCCCTGATTCATGGCGATGTAGCCCAGATTCATTCGTTCCCTGCAGGTTCTCCTATCGACCACCGCGGCATTCGTCTCCCGGGAAGTGATAACCACAGCGGATCATTTTCATGGCGGATCCCTTCCAGGTCAACCCTGTGTGTGTGCACGCATCGCCTGGCGCCGTCCAAATAGAGGCGCTGCGTCCGCCATCTCCATGTCCCCGGTGTCCTCTTGCGGAAGCGGCTGGGTGGTTCTTCGTGGCCACCGGAACCAGTAGAGGTGCTCGGCGTCTAGGAGCAGCAAGGGCATCGTCATTGGGCTTTTGCTGGGGCTCCTGCATCTTCTGCTCCACGCACACATACCTCGATCTGGTAGGATACTCGATCCCTTTCATAGTACCCCAGCTGTGAGTAATATCAGTAGCAATTTTGTATGTTGGTTTGGTTTTTGCGCTAGGGGGAATTGACAAATGCGGAATCAGACAACTTTAGATCCCCTAGCAAAACTGATGTTAATTTCCTATGTGATTTTTCAATTTCCTACTATGGTAATCTCTCTGTATTTTTTTTTTTGAGGTAGTGGTAATCTCTCTGTAAGTTACCGTACGTGCTAGAGAAACCTTTTGCTTTCGAGGTCTACTGATTGTGTTACTGTAGTGATTTGTGTATAGCATCGTGCTCGTTTGATTTCGGTGAACGTGCGATGTACTTAGGAAAATTAGGTTTCAACCATTCAGTAAGAGCCATGTCAGACCCTTGCGTTGGAGTATTTTGGTACACACAGAAACTACTTGGCCTCTGTGTTCGAAAGGACATAGCCCTTCAGGAAATTGAATACTACTCAAGATAGTAGGGAAGCTCACATGCATGTTTACTCGAGTAGATGTCTGAGTTGGGCTAATCATGATACATGCTCCTATATCACTTACTTCAGGCTTTAAAAATCAGTTCTTGGAGTGGAATAATCAGAATAGACATGTCAGTGGCTTCAACCATTACCGTCCCAATAAGACTTAGAAAAACTACCAAAGTCTGTACTTAATTGCTGGAGACCGTAGAGCATCCACCAAAGTCTTCATTTCTTGCCAAAAGTGGCACACAAAGCACGGCAAAGCCATCTGCTTAACGTACTAAAATCCTACTTCCTTGACTATGTCACCAATCCTAAACCATAGCTGCCGCTGCTTGCCTGCTGTCTTAATCTTTAGTCTAGCCATCAATGACCTGAGTGGACTTTGGGAGAAAGAGAGGATGCGGACACACTAGAGCGTGTACTCTGATACTATTATATTATTGATGGTTAGCAATTGAGTGCAGTTTCTTTAGTAGAAAAATAAGGAGCGTTGTTTCTTATAGAGACTTAGGGAGTGGAGCTTTTATTATTGATGGTTGACAATTGAGTGCAGGTTCTTTAGTAGAAAAATAAGGAGCGTTGTTTCTTATAGAGACTTAGGGAGTGGAGCTTTGGATACTTAATTAGCCATGATGTTTGCTGGGTATAAGTAGTAACTAATCAGATATATAAGGTCCCAAATGAGGATGGTAATGCTTATGCAAGTTTTTTAAAATTAAATGCGTTTGGCACAAAAGATGTTTCTTTTACACAGCTTGTTCTTAGTTCCTTGTAGTACAATTGATACCAGATTGTTCCTACTCATACATTTTTTTAATTTTGTAGTGCAATGGCTTAATGTTCAGAAGACAACGTTGTCCAGAAAAAAATCACTCTTACTGTTGCATCTAAACACTATCAATATATTTGTAGAAGTGGGAATCAAATGTTTAGGTCACACTATTCTGCCTAGGCATATTTCCGTGATTATTTCAGTTTTTTAAAGCTGACTATTTTTTATTGTTAGGGCAATTTCTATGAAGATTTATGTGCCTTCGTTCATACTTACTAATCCCAACTTATCAGTATCCTTATTAAATATTCATTTCCTCTTAGTCTGTTTGGTCCAGCGAAATAAAATAGATTGAAGTTAATTACCCTTGGGTTATCAGTACGATTGTGATATAAATTTCATTTTGAACTGGTTATGTTTGAAGGGATTAGTGTAAGCAGCTAGCAGCTATGTATGAGAAGCAAAACAACTATTTTAAGTATGAACAAGATGATCAATCAATAAATATGGCATGCGACAACTTTAGTTTATCGTAGTATTGTTCACAACTCTGGACTCATCAGCCATATTTCTCCGAATATCATTTCTATGCCTTCAATTTTCTGTTGTTTTATGTGATGTTGTCAATGTTGTGTCATATATGTTAGTAGTTGGTATTTGAATATCTTTTTTCTTCTGTCGATGAATTTAGCACTATTTTGTGTACTACTGGTTGACACAAACAGAAGCACTATCTTTGATTAATTTTGTCGAAACATGCAGGAGTTTGACAATCTGGACCGCGAAGAGTTTGCTCAGTTCATCCATAAGCTAACTGCCGAATCTCTATGAACAGTCAGATTCTAGCTGATTCGCCGCCCTGGCATTGGATCTTTCAACCAAGAGGGCCACCAAGTGTGTCCTGGGTGTTGACAAGGTGGCATGTACAGAGGAGAGCAAGAACTCAACAGATGTCAATGTTATCCACCATCTTTAACTCTGAACCTCTCCAAGTCTAGGCGATATGTTCAACAAAATGCCTAAAGAGCATTACATACTCTCTTTAACATGCCTGCACTTTCTATTTAAATGTGCCAGTGTGGTTATATTAGTTTTTCATTTTTTTTATTGTTTTCTTCTCCTATAGCAGAACACATTCACCTCATCTGTGGCCTTATGTTTTTGTGGCAGACCTGCTACTCATTTGTTACTATTGCACTCTCTGCAGACCTGCTACTCATTTGTTACTAACTGATTTTCGTAACTTTCAGTGTTGCAACAGAGATTCAGTCAATGGTACAGGACACCAAAACTGTTTTTGTTTTCTGACATCATATCCTCCTTTGCCTCCGTACTATGACAATTACTGTTTTTGTTTTGTGTAGCTTTCCTAGGTGAAGAGAGGAAGAAGATGAAGACCTTGATCGCGCCCCCGGTCTTGCTCACCGTCATTGCGGTTGCACTATACTTGATCATATAGTTTAGGGCTGGTGACCACTTTATTTGTGTAATGTGAGATGATATTAACTTGTATCCTTCAACACTTGTGTAAATAATTCAGCCACATGTCACTATATCGGGTTCTAATTGATTTGAAGACTATAATTGTGTTTGTAATATCTCTGTTTCGATAAACTATTCAACACTTGTGTAAATAATTCAGCCACATGTCACTATATCGGGTTCTAATTGATTTGAAGACTATAATTGTGTTTGTAATATCTCTGTTTCGATAAACTATGTAGAATGCATCATTTGTACTACTTTCTACAACTATTTTTGTATAATACTCAGTATAATACATTGTATACTAGTATAATATACGGTATAATACCAGTAACAATACCAGGGAAGAGTTGTATTGAGTTATCTTGCTGTAAATATCAGTGGCGCATCTGCTAATTTACCAGTGGCGCATACGTTATCAGTGGCTCATTATGTAGAAATGCTCCACTAGTAAAATATCAATAGCGCATATTTGATATGCGCCATTGATATCTAATTATCAGTGGTGCATATTTGATATGCGCCATTGATATCTAATTATCAGTGGCGCAACACTAGTGGCGCATTTCATATGCGCCATTGATAACAAAAAATATGCTCCACTGATAAGCAATTCTCCACTAGTGTTGGCATCACGCATGGCCATGGGCCAGTAGAATCCAGCTTGTAGAGCTTTGGCGATGAGGGCTTGACTGCCAGCATGGTGCCCGCATGTCCCTTCGTGGATGTCGACGAGGACGGCCCTTCCGTCCCTGCTGGATACGCACCGTTGAAGTACTCCTGTGATGTATGTGATGTAGGGTTGTGTCCAGGATGGCTCTATCGTCATGACGCCCATTGGTCCTTCGAGTCCTGTATCAAGCTCTAGCTCGTCGAGTGCCATTCGCTCATTGGGTGGTGTAGCCCCTGAGTCTGTTGACGTGCTTGCTTTCTTCTCTAAAGCCTTTGGCTTGATGGAGCGTTCACAGATACGCTCGAGAAATACCCCAGGTGGTATGGGGGCACAGGTGGAGCCAATGTTTGCGAGTGTGTCCGCCTCTTCGTTGCTTTTGCGGCCTATGTGCCGCAGTTCACAGCCGTCGAAGTCCCCTTCGAGTGTGTCGTAGAGGTCGCGATAGGCTACCATGTTGTCGCTCAGCGCGTCGCACTCGTGCATCGTTTGGTTGACCACTAGTTTGGAGTCGCCGTAGATGGTGAGCCTCTTGGCGCCGTAGGCTTTCGCCATCCGCATCCCATGGATTAGGGCCTCATACTCAGCTTCATTGTTGGAGGCCGTGAACTGCATTCGCGAAATGTATTTCAGCTTGTCTCCCTAGGGCGATGTTAGTATGACACCTGCGCCGGCCCCATCCTTTCGTTTGGACCCATCGAAGTTCATTGTCTAGAGATAAGACATATCTGGCTTTTCGGGGAGATGGTTCTCCATCCAGTGCACGAGAAAATCAGGAAGGACTTGCGACTTGATCGCGTCGTGCTTTTCATATGTAATGTCTCGTGGAGACAGCTCGATTCCCCAAAGCGCGACTCGTCCGGCGGCATCAGGGTTGTTGAGGATATGCCCGAGCGGGGCATCGTTGACCACCACGATTGGGTGCTCCTAAAGTAGTGGCGCAGTTGCCTGGCTGTCATGAAGACGTCGTACGCCAGCTTATGGTAGTGCGGGTACTGCTGTTTTGTTGGCATGAGCACCTCGCTGAGGTAGTATACTGGGCGCTGGACCCCGTGGACCTTGTTTTCCTCGGCTCGTTCCACCACGAGCACCGTGCTGACCACCTGGTTGGTGGCGGAGATGTAGAGCAGCGGTGGCTCCTTTTCACGAGGCGTCACCAATACTGGCGAGGTGGATAGTAGACGTTTAAGGTCCTCGAACGCTTCTTGTGCTTCGTCTGTCCACTCGAACTTGTCAGTCTTGCGGAGAAGTTGGTAGAAGGACAGTGTCTTTTTGCCCATTTGACTGATGAATCGACTGAGCGCGGCGATTCGCTCAGCCAGCTGCTGGACGCCTCTTACGTTCTTTGGCTTCTCCATGGACAGTATGGCTTTTATTTTCTTCAGGTTTGCCTCGATCCCTCTCGCGGAGATGAGATACCCGAGTAGTTGCCCATATGGTACGCCGAAGGCGCATTTGTCCAAATTGAGCTTGATCCGGTAGCGGTCGAGGTTGGCGAAGGTTTCACGTAGATCGTCGATTAGCGAGGCTTCCTCCTTTGTTTTGATGACAATGTCATCAACGTAGACTTGGATGTTGTGACCAAGTTGATTCTTGAGGCAGGCCTGCATGCACCACTGATAGGGGCATGTTCGTCTGTGGTACCAAAGTTCACAGGCCAGCGCACCGCGGTACCTAAGTTGCCTGAAATTGCCTCGTTTCGAAATGTTGGGCCGCCAACTACTGAGAGGGGCCATTTCGAGGCAAACTCATCTCACCCCTACCAAATTCAAACATTCTGTTAAACTGGCCCATGAAGTAGACGGTCGGGACCCTCATGTCGGTCATCTCTCCGTGACACGAGCGCCAACGCGGCAACCTCTTAGGCAAATCGAGTAACTAAGTGGATTGGATGCGTTGACCAATTTCACAAATCCATTCCCACCTTTCCCCTAGCACCGACGGTGTTGGAATCCACCCTCCAGGAAGGACGATCCCTTCAGACACTTGACTTTCGGCGCCAAGTTACCGCGCCCGATTCTGCCTTGATCTGATCCCGAGCTCCAATGGCGCATGCGTAGCCGCTATGAGGCTCTAGCCCGCCGCCGACGAGCCGAGCAGCTCGGAGGATGGCAGATCCTACTACCAAGGAAGAAGAAGTTATGGCTACAAGCGGGTGAGCTACCCTTCTCTTTGCTATTCGCACTAATTATAACTGCTAGCTAGCCACTGAACCTAAAGTTGTTTGTTAGCCCAACGCTGACAAACATTTTTTCCACAGTTTTCTGTCAAGTGGGATCTCAGCGGACCACCCTTACCTGGTTACGGTAGTCCTCTTCAAGTACTACTCTAAGGGCAAGTGGTATGGACACCACTGTATCACGATGGAAGAAGCGCATGCGCAGATCTGCATTATATCTGGTATGGTTGTTGCTCTACGTAATCATGATGAATTATGGCCGAAGCAGACTGCAAAGTTCAGCTTCATGGATGAACGTGGCATCATGGTTCCTCTAACGTGTGACGATCAGCTAATTGGGTTGATGAAAAGGTATGCTTCGGCTTGCATGTTTGAGCTGAATTGTGATGTACTGGATGTGGAAGCTGCTGCAACTGGGAGTCGCCCTTCTATTCTTGGACAGGATGGTTGCTCGAACCCAATTATCTCCTGGTAAGCAAAGGTCTCTTGGGGTTCGCATGTTTATGCTGAATTGTAATTTTTGTTTTATTTACTCTGTAGATATTGGTCAGTTATGCAATAGTCTTGTTTCTTTGACAGGAAGCGTCGCAAGGTTAGAAACATGACTGCCGGGTTAGTCATTTTGCTATCCAAAGAAATTAAAAACGAGTGGAAAGATGATGCTGGGCACGATTCTGGTGCCCATTGTCCTAGCGATGCAGAGTATATGAAGCTAAGAAAATTGGCACCGAGGAAGAGGAAGAAGGCAGGAAATGAAGAAGCAGTGGACGTGAATGCTTGGTACCCAGGCTGCGGAAGAAGGCTGCTGGCAATGAAGATGCATAGTAATGTGTTGAACTTGAACCTATATATGTAATTCGGTTAAATTTTGGAGCTCTGTGTGTGGTACTTTGCTGGGCGAAACAATCTACCCACGTTCTCTAAGTAAAATGTAGCGCGACTTAGGGTTTGGAAACGCCTGAGTAAGTAGTTGAATCCGAAATTGTGATTGTGCCACTACTATCTGAAAACACGCAGCAACGGTTCCACGATTGCTGAGGGGCAGGAGGTCTCCAAATTCAATGGAATGTAAATGGCACAGAAATAAATTATTTAAGCTGCCACACTGCACGAAGCAGCAACTTATTTCAGATGCTGCACAACGACGTGGCAACATAGACAGCAATGGCAACCGATAATGCCCAGATGAGGAGGAAATCGGTACCACTTTCTGGCCTAATCTTGAGCATGTCTATCTTACCGCCTCTCTGCTCCTGCATCCCCTACATCTGGTGAAGCTCCCGGATCTCCAGTAACCGGGTGTACGTGCTTCCACTTTATAAATTGTGGTTGTGACATTTGCATGCGGCACAATCCATGTAGATTACGTTTAAACAAACCACCAATGTCAGAATACACTAGTAGAAAAAAGGTCTTTGGTCCATGGTCACGTTCCCAATCCGGGACAGAGATCTAAATCGAGACAGAAATTGATCTAAATCACAAATTCTGCCACAAATTAATCGAGACACAGATCTAAATCGAGGCATTTCATTAATTCAACCACAAATTCTTCTAAACAAAGGTGTGATTTCACATCCTACATTAATTCAACCACTAGTCAACAATTTCACTTCCGCTGCCGCTGTCCTCCGAGCCGCTGGCTTCCTCGTCGTCGTCGGACGGAACCTCCACGATTTCCGCATTGTTCCCGATACGGAGCACCTCTTCGCAGCGAGCGGTGGCGATGACGGTGTACTTGGTCCGTCCAGGGATAGACCAGAACCTCTCCCGCCCTTCTCGGTTGTGGAGATCCCGGTGCACCACGCGCCCGTAAACGATGTGGTTGCCAATCTTGGCCTTCCGCTCCTTCTTGAACATCACCGGCCAGAACAGGCTGGCCGCCGTGTACCGGGGCAGTGCCCTCTTCCACGCGGTCATCTGGCAGCGACGCGCCGCGATTTCACTCTCCATCCCGGCTCTGCCGGGGACGAGGAGCGGAGCCACCAGCACCCCCGCATAGCTGATGTGCCATCCGTGGGGCACCTTCGTGGCCGGCGGCGCGAGGATGTCGAAGTGCGCGAACATCACCGCCTCGTAGAAGTTCAGCGCGGGCATCTCCATGGCGGCACGGTGGAGATTGGAGAGGGAGCAAGGGGATGGACGACGAAGTGATGGTGCGGTGGAGATTGGAGAGGGCGAGTGGATGGACGACGAAGTGACGCGCTATGGCGCCTCCTATTTGTACACGAGGACGACAAAGCGACGGGCAGAATATCCAAGGGGCATTGGTCAGACAAAAGGAAGTAATGCAGGGTTAAGACAGATTAACGGGCGACCAATTTTTTCCTCCCAGGACTCCGGAGCCAATAGTTCAGACCGCTAGGTCAACAAGTACAACTATTACAACTTAAAAAGGCACGGAGCTCAAGCTAAATAGAACTAGTTATCACACATCTCCTTGATCATCCTAATCTTAGCCCGATGCGCATCTTCCTGCGAGAGCAAGGATCGAATCGTCTGCTCCTTCCTTTTAGCTTCTTCCTTGCACAGCTTCAATTGTTTCTCTGCATTTTTCCTCATGCACTTGTCAATACTCGTAGTTGTGAACTGCATGACTTTGGCCTAGTGAAGATCATTCCTTGCTTGAGTCAGTTCTTGCTCTGCTTTAGATTTCAGGGCCAACGTCGCGTCCCTCTCCTTCTCGACTTTGCTAACCTTGTCTTGCACCCACCTGAGATCTCACTTCTGTTTGGTCGTGTCAAATGGTTCCCATAGCTTCATCTCAACACTGTCAAGAACTAAGCTGAATACGGATTCTTTCAACTCAACAGTCATTTCCCATAGTTTGTCCAGCGTTTTCTGCATCGATTTGGGCCACTCTAGATCTACCCATTTGACAACACCGCAACTTCCGCCTTGCATCATTGCACGATGTCCTTGACACCATAGAAACCCGCTACCTATGTTTCATCCTTCGAACGCTACAAATTTAGCGGGCACATATCCATGTTTACATAGCAGAGGACTGTCTTCATCCGCTAAACCGTGATAGTCGGAGTCATACATCGTCTGGTTGGCCTTACACATCACACACGCATGAGTAAACAGAGTAGATCTAGCTCAAAAATAGATAACTGGCCACTGATGATAGAGATAGCTATGAGACGACTCACATCAAAGCACCGTCCCTGTCGTCACGACGCGTTTCCTCGCCGTCTCCCCTTGAACCCATGGCGAGAGGGGAGGGGGTGGCTGTCGGAGAGGGGATTGGGATGGAGGCGCCATCGGCTTGCGGCTACAGCATGATGGGAATGAAGTGGGGAAAGTGGCTTCGAGGGGAAGGAAGAGAAGTACGGGGAGGAAGAGAAGTAATGGGGACGTGACATTGGGATATGGCCCACTGAACTCATGAGTCGTGACACTCGCAACAGGGGAGCGCCCGGTGTTGCCAGTTTGTCCAGAGCAAGCGTGGCCAATCATGCCGCAGAATAGCCTACTCGCGGATCGCTCTCACGAAGACCATCCCAATCGTCCAAGCGCTCCGATCGAACGGTATGTAACAATCGTCAAGCAGAACAACTGTGTTAGGGCGTGCCTTCTAGAATACTCGGTCTAACGGTGGATCCATTGGGAGGCTAAGGTTAGGGCTCTCCTAAGGTTAGGATCCATATGTGGTTTATGAAAATAACACACATCCATTGACACTGGTGGATCCTTATGTGGTTTGTGAGAAGAACACACATGCAATCACATTGGGTGGATCCATATGTGGTTTATGAGAGGAACACACATGCAATGGCACTGGTGATATGTGGTTTGTGAAAAGAACACACATGCAATGACTCTAACTGTGGTTCATGAAAAGAGCAGACATGCAATGACACTGGTGGATCCATGTGTGGTTTGTGAGAAGAACAGACATGCAATCACACTGGGTGGATCCATGTGTGTTTCATGAGAAGAACATACATGCAATGACACTGGTGATATGTGGTTTGTGAAAAGAACAGACATGCAATGACTCTAACTGTGGGTAATGAAAAGAGCAGACATGCAATGACACTGGTGGATCCATGTGTGGTTTGTGAGAAGAACACACATCCAATGACACTGGTGGATCCTTATGTAGTTTGTCACAAGAACAGACATGCAATGACTCTAGCTGTGCTTCATGAGAAGAACACACATGCAATGACACTAGTGTATCCTTATGTGGTTTGTGAGAAGAACACACATGCAATGACTCTAGATGTGGTTCATGAGAAGAACACACATCCAATGACACTAGTGGATCCATGTGTACACTGTGAGAGGAACACATATGCAATGAGACTGGGTGTGGTTCATGAGAAGAACACACATGCAATGACACTGGTGTATCCTTATGTGGTTTGTGAGGAAATGATGCAATGATGACTCTAGCATTGTTCATGAGCAGAACACACATGCAATGACACTGGTGGATCCATGTGTGGTTGATGAGAGGAACAAACATGCAATGACACTGTGTGTGGTTCATGAAAATAACACACATGCAATGACACTCGTGGATCCATATGTGGTTTGTGGAAAGAACACACATGCAATGATACTTGGTGGATCCATGTGTGGTTCATGAGAAGAACACACATGCAATGACACTGGTGGATCCATGTGTACACTGTGAGAGGAACACACATCCAATGACACTTGGTATGGTTCATGAGAAGAACACACATGCAATAACACTGGTGGACCCATATGTGGTTTGTGAGAAGAACAGACATGCAATCACACTGGGTGGATCCATGTGTTGTTCATGAGAAGAACACACATGCAATGGCACTAGTGATATGTGGTTTGTGAAAAGAACAGACATGCAATGACTCTAACTATGGTTAATGAAAAGAGCAGACATGAAATGACACTGGTGGATCCATGTGTGGTTTGTGAGAAGAACACACATCCAATGACACCGGTGGTTCCTTATGTGGTTTCTGAGAAGAACAGACATGAAATGACTCTAGCTGTGGTTCATGAGAAGAACACACATGCAATGACGCTGGTGGATCCATGTGTGGTTTATGAGAGGAACAAACATGCAATGACACTGGGTGTGGTTCATGAAAATAACACACATGGAATGACACTGGTGGATCCATATGTGATTTGTGGAAAGAACACAGATGCAATGACACTTGGTGGATCCATGTGTGGTTCATGAGAAGAACACACATGCAATGACACTAGTGGATCGATGTGTACACTATGAGAGGAACACACATCCAATGACACTGGGTGTGGTTCATGAGAAGAACACACATCCAATGACACTAGTGGATCCTTATGTGGTTTGTGAGAAGAATAGACATGCAATCACACTTGGTGGATCCATGTGTGGTTGATGAGAGGAACACACATGCAATGACACTGGTGATATGTGGTTTGTGAAAAGAACAGACATGCAATGACTCTAACTTTGGTTAATGAAAAGAGCAGACATGCAATGACACTGGTGGATCCATGTGTGGTTTGTGAGAAGAACACACATCCAATGAAACTGGTGGATCTTTATGTGGTTTGTGAGACGAACAGACATGCAATGACTCTAGCTGTGGTTCATGAGAAGAACACAGATGCAATGACACTGGTGTATCCATATAAGGTTTGTGAGAAGAACACACATGCAATGACTCTAGATGTGGTTCATGAGAAGAACACACATCTAATGACACTGGTGGATCCATGTGTGCACTATGAGAGGAACACACATGCAATGACACTAGGTGTGGTTCATGAAAAGAAGAGACATGCAATGACACTGGTGGATCCATATGTGGTTTGTGAGAAGAACAGACATGCAATCACACTGGTGGATCCATGTGTGTTTCATGAGAAGAACATACATGCAATGACACTGGTGATATGTGGTTTGTGAAAAGAACAGAAATGCAATGACTCTAACTGTGGTTAATGAAAAGACCAGACATGCAATGACACTGGTGGATCCATGTGTGGTTTGTGAGAAGAACACACATCCAATGACACTGGTGGATCCTTATGTAGTTTGTCAGAAGAACAGAGATGCAAGGACTCTAGCTGTGCTTCATGAGAAGAACACACATGCAATGACACTGGTGTATCCTTATATGGTTTGTGAGAAGAACACACATGCAATGACTCTAGATGTGGTTCATGAGAAGAACACACATCCAATGACACTAGTGGATCCATGTGTACACTGTGAGAGGAACACACATGCAATGACACTGGGTGTGGTTCATGAGAAGAACACACATGCAATGACACTGGTGTATCCTTATGTGGTTTGTGAGAAGAACAGACATGCAATGACTCTAGCTGTTGTTCATGAGCAGAACACACATGCAATGACACTGGTGGATCCATGTGTGGTTGATGAGAGGAACATACATGCAATGACACTGTGTGTGGTTCATGAAAATAACACACATGCAATGACACTCGTGGATCCATATGTGGTTTGTGGAGAGAACACACATGCAATGATACTTGGTGGATCCATGTGTGGTTCATGAGAAGAACACACATGCAATGACACTGTTGGATCCATGTGTACACTGTGAGAGGAACACACATCCAATGACACTAGGTGTGGTTCATGAGAAGAACACACATGCAATGACACTGGTGGATCCATATGTCGTTTCTGAGAAGAACAGGCATGCAATCACACTGGGTGGATCCATGTGTTGTTCATGAGAAGAACACACATGCAATGACACTAGTGATATGTGGTTTGTGAAAAGAACAGACATGCAATGACTCTAACTATGGTTAATGAAAAGAGCAGACATGCAATGACACTGGTGGATCCATGTGTGGTTTGTGAGAAGAACACACATCCAATGACACTGGTGGTTCCTTATGTGGTTTCTGGGAAGAACAGACATGAAATGACTCTAGCTGTGGTTCATGAGAAGAACACACATGCAATGACACTGGTGGATCCATGTGTGGTTTATGAGAGGAACAAACATCCAATGACACTGGGTGTGGTTCATGAAAATAACACACATGGAATGACACTGGTGGATCCATATGTGGTTTATGGAAAGAACACACATGAAATGACACTTGGTGGATCCATGTGTGGTTCATGAGAAGAACACACATGCAATCACACTGGTGGATCCATGTGTACACTGTGAGAGGAACACACATCCAATGACACTGGGTGTGTTTCATGAGAAGACAACACATGCAATGACACTGGTGGATCCATATGTGGTTTGTGAGAAGAACATACATGCAATCACACTGGGTGGATCCATGTGTGTTTCATGAGAACATACATGCAATGACACTAGTGATATGTGGTTTGTGAAAAGAACAGACATGCAATGACTCTAACTATGGTTAATGAAAAGAGCAGACATGCAATGACACTGGTGGATCCATGTGTGGTTTGAGAAGAACACACATCCAATGACACTGGTGGATCCATATGTGGTTTGTGAAAAGAACAGCCATACAATCACACTGGGTGGATCCATGTGTGGTCATGAGAAGAACACACATGCAATGACACTAGTGATATGTGGTTTGTGAAAAGAACAGACATGCAATGACTCTAACTGTGGTTAATGAAAAGAGAAGACATGCAATGAAAGTGGTGGATCCATGTGTGGTTTGTGAGAAGAACACACATCCAATGACACTGGTGGTTCCTTATGTGGTTTCTGAGAAGAGCAGACATGAAATGACTCTAGCTGTGGTTCATGAGAAGAACACACATGCAATGACACTGGTGTATCCTTATGTGGTTTGTGAGAAGAACACACATCCAATGACTCTAGATGTGGTTCATGAGAAGAACACACATCCAATGACACTAGTGGATCCATGTGTACACTGTGAGAGGAACACACATGCAATGACACTGGGTGTGGTTCATGAGAAGAACACACATGCAATGACACTGGTGTATCCTTATGTGGTTTGTGAGAAGAACAGACATGCAATGACTCTAGCTGTTGTACATGAGCAGAACACACATGCAATGACACTGGTGGATCCATGTGTGGTTGATGAGAGGAACATACATGCAATGACACTGTGTGTGGTTCATGAAAATAACACACATGCAATGACACTCGTGGATCCATATGTGGTTTGTGGAGAGAACACACATGCAATGATACTTGGTGGATCCATGTGTGGTTCATGAGAAGAACACACATGCAATGACACTGTTGGATCCATGTGTACACTGTGAGAGGAACACACATCCAATGACACTAGGTGTGGTTCATGAGAAGAACACACATGCAATGACACTGGTGGATCCATATGTGGTTTCTGAGAAGAACAGGCATGCAATCACACTGGGTGGATCCATGTGTTGTTCATGAGAAGAACACACATGCAATGACACTAGTGATATGTGGTTTGTGAAAAGAACAGACATGCAATGACTCTAACTATGGTTAATGAAAAGAGCAGACATGCAATGACACTGGTGGATCCATGTGTGGTTTGTGAGAAGAACACACATCCAATGACACTGGTGGTTCCTTATGAGGTTTCTGGGAAGAACAGACATGAAATGACTCTAGCTGTGGTTCATGAGAAGAACACACATGCAATGACACTGGTGGATCCATGTGTGGTTTATGGTTTATGAGGAACAACATCAATGACAACCCTGGTGGTTCATGAAAATAACACACATGGAATGACACTTTGGTGGATCCATATGTGGTTTATGGAAAGAACACACATGAAATGACACTTGGTGGATCCATGTGTGGTTCATGAGAAGAACACACATGCAATCACACTGGTGGATCCATGTGTACACTGTGAGAGGAACACACATCCAATGACACTGGGTGTGTTTCATGAGAAGACAACACATGCAATGACACTAGTGGATCCATATGTGGTTTGTGAGAAGAACATACATGCAATCACACTGGGTGGATCCATGTGTGTTTCATGAGAACATACATGCAATGACACTAGTGATATGTGGTTTGTGAAAAGAACAGACATGCAATGACTCTAACTATGGTTAATGAAAAGAGCAGACATGCAATGACACTGGTGGATCCATGTGTGGTTTGAGAAGAACACACATCCAATGACACTGGTGGATCCATATGTGGTTTGTGAAAAGAACAGCCATGCAATCACACTGGGTGGATCCATGTGTGGTTCATGAGAAGAACACACATGCAATGACACTAGTGATATGTGGTTTGTGAAAAGAACAGACATGCAATGACTCTAACTGTGGTTAATGAAAAGAGAAGACATGCAATGAAAGTGGTGGATCCATGTGTGGTTTGTGAGAAGAACACATGCAATTACACTGGTGTATCCTTATGTGGTTTGTGAGAAGAACACACATCCAATGACTCTAGATGTGGTTCATGAGAAGAACACACATCCAATGACACTTGTGGATCCATGCGTACACTATGAGAGGAACACACATGCAATGACACTAGGTGTGGTTCATGAGAAGAACACACATGCAATGACACTGGTGTATCCTTCTGTGGTTTGTGAGAAGAACACACATGCAATGACTCTAGCTGTTGTTCATTAGAAGAACACACATGCAATGACACTGGTGGATCCATGTGTGGTTTATGAGAGGAACAGACATGCAATGACACTGGGTGTGGTTAATGAAAATAACACACGTGCAATGACACTAGTGGATCCATATGTGGTTTGTGGAAAGAACACACATGAAATGACACTTGGTGGATCCATGTGTGGTTCATGAGAAGAACACACACGCAATCACACTGGTGGATCCATGTGTACACTGTGAGAGGAACACACATCCAATGACACTGGGTGTGTTTCATGAGAAGACAACACATGCAATGACACTGGTGGATCCATATGTGGTTTGTGAGAAGAACAGACATGCAATCACACTGGGTGGATCCATGTGTGTTTCATGAGAAGAACATACATGCAATGACACTGGTGATATGTGGTTTGTGAAAAGAACAGACATGCAATGACTCTAACTGTGGTTAATGAAAAGAGCAGACATGCAATGACACTAGTGGATCCATGTGTGGTTTGTGAGAAGAACACACATCTAATGACACTGGTGGATCCTTATGTAGTTTGTCAGAAGAACAGACATGCAATGACTCTAGCTATGCTTCATGAGAAGAACACACATGCAATGACACTGGTGTATCCTTATGTGGTTTGTGAGAAGAACACACATGCAATGACTCTAGATGTGGTTCATAAGAAGAACACACATCCAATGACACTAGTGGATCCATGTGTACACTGTGAGAGGAACACACATGCAATGACACTGGGTGTGGTTCATGAGAAGAACACACATGCAATGACACTTTGTATTAACACTGGTGGATCCATGTGTGGTTGATGAGAGGAACAGACATGCAATGACACTGTGTGTGGTTCATGAAAATAACACACATGCAATGACACTCGTGGATCCATATGTGGTTTGTGGAAAGAACACACATGCAATGATACTTGGTGGATCCATGTGTGGTTCATGAGAAGAACACACATGCAATGACACTGTGGATCCATGTAGGCGGTGGGAAGAACACATCAATGACCTTTGGGTGTGGTTCATGAGAAGAACACACATGCAATGACACTGGTGGATCCATGTGGTTAATGAAAAGAGCAGACATGCAATGACACTGGTGGATCCATGTGTGGTCTGTGAGAAGAACACACATCCAATGACACTAGGTGTGGTTCATGAAAAGAACACACATCCAATGACACTGGTGGATCCATATGTGGTTTCTGAGAAGAACACACATGCAATCACACTTGGTGGATCCATGTGTGGTTCATGAGAAGAACACAAATGCAATGACACTGGTGTATCCATGTGTGGTCTGTGAGAAGAACACACATCCAATGACACTAGGTGTGGTTCATAAAAAGAACACACATCCAATGACACTGGTGGATGCTTATGTGGTTTATGAGAAGAACACACATGCAATGACACTGGTGATATGTGGTTTGTGAAAAGAATAGAGATGCAATGACTCTGACTGTGGTTAATGAAAAGAGCAGACATGCAATGACTGAAGGGAATATGCCCGAGAGGCAATAATAAAGTGGTTATTATCTTATTCCATGTTTATGATAAATGTTTATTTTACATGCTAGAATTGTATTGATCGGAAACATCAATACCTGTGTGTTTAATAAACAAAAAAGGTTCCTAGTTATGCCTCTCTTATAGACTAGCTTGTTGATTAACAAGATGATCAAGGTTTCCTGATCATGGACATTGGATGTTGTTAATAACAAGGTCACACCATTGGTGGAATGATGTGATGAACATTCATCCGAAGTATAGCATTACGATCAAAGTCATTATGTTTATATTGCTATAACATCATACGAAGTAATCTTAGTCCTTAGACCATGAGATCATGTTAATTGCTAACACCGGAAGAGTATCTTGATAACATCAAACGTCACACCGTAACAGGGTGACTATAAAGGTGGGTTCAGTGCTACGAAGGTGTTATGTTGAGGCTCATGGATCAAGAGTGGGATTTGTCCATCCCGATGACGGATAGATATACTCTGGGCCCTCTCGGTGATATCACATTGAAATATCTTGCAAGCAAGTGATGTGATCACTAGAATGTTATATCACGGGAACGAGAAAAGAGTGCATGTCGGTAACGAGATCAAACTAGGTATGGAGATACCGATGATCGAATCTCGGACATGTAATATATCACGGGACAAAGGGATTTAGTTACTAGCGTTAAAGGTTCTCACGATCACAGAAGTCATCGTTGAATGTGTAGGAGTCAGTATGGATCTCCAGGTCCCGCTTCTGATTATTGATCTGAGAGGGGTCTCGATCATGTCTACATTATTCGCAAATGATAGGGTGACACACTTAAGGGATACCGACACCATTTGGAGAAAATATGTTTCAGATAAAGATTTAAGAAAGCGCTGGAATTATTTCAATAGACACCGAAACTGTTTCGGGTGAAATTGCTGAAATTGGTTCTGCATGTAATATTGAAATGTTGCAGGGGGTTTTATGTGAATGTTTGTTAATTAAAGTAATTAACAAAATTCTGAATAAAAATAATAAAAGAGTTTTATTAAATGAGATAGCATTAAATTTGGAGAAATTTAATGCATTTAAAGTGGAGACTTTAAAAGAGAACGTGAAGGGGCAAATTTATGTGGAGGGAGTTACCACCACATGAATGGAGGAGGTGAAGGGTCACCTCCTCCATGCACCGGCCATGAAGGAGGGGCACCCCCCTCCTATAAAAGGCCACCCCCCTCCTCACTTCTCACATACACCTCCTTGTGAAGGATCTCTCTCCCCCTCTAGTATTATTCCCCCATGGTCTCGGATTAGCGAGATACATGTTCCCGGTGGCTTTATCTGGAAAGGAGTTGCTTCGCTGCTTTCTTTGAGAGGCGGAGGTTGTCGAGTACCGACGTGTGTGCGATCACGGATGCACCACCGCTTATGCTGGACTTGGTGGTCTTGGAGCTGGATCGATGGGCGTCTTTGGGCGGACTGCTGGACTTCATCACGATCTTGAGATCGGCAAGTGTCGACTACATCAACCACGCAGTTCCTACTGTTAACAAAGCTCGTTGTCTTGAGGGTAAGTTCTCCATGGATGTATGTCCACCCGTTGCTCTGTATCTAGTAGATAGATCTTGGCGTATAGTTCTCATCGTAGGAAATTTTATGTTTTCTATCTGCGGACCAACAAAGGGTATCGAGCACGATCTATGCGTAGGTGCTTTACGGGTAGTACATATGTTTATATGTGGGCGATGATGATCATGTTATTGCATCTTCTATGTATTTTGGATATTGGTGGCATAGTGGGATGGCGCCCGGACCAACCTTACATGTCATCGTACATGAGACCGGTTCCAATGACATGCAACTTGTTTTGTATAAGTGGTGGCGGGTGTCTCTCCTACTATAGTCAATATCTGATTTACAACGAGTTGCTAATAACTTGGTTATCCTCGTTGTGGTTCCATGTTCGTAGGTAAGAACGGTTCTATCTCCGAAAGCCCTAAGCCACGTAAAACTTGCAATTGATAAATTAGAGGCGTCTAGTTTAGATCGTTGCTGGGCTAGTGTGTTGATATGGTATTGTTGTAAGTAGATGTATGATAGATACTCTTACAACTCACTTAACGTGTAAGTTCCATAGACCTTGGCCTTACACACAAAGGAATGATAGAGATCATACCACGATGCAAGTGATAGAGATCAAATGCATGGACCATATCATCTCACTTTACACATTAGATGTTAGCATCTTATACTGCTAGTTTGGCGCTTTCTATAGCATTGTAAGATGATCCCTCTTTTAGATATCAAGATAAAAAATGTGTTCTTCCTTAAGTATGCACCGTTCTATGGATCGTGTTTCGAGACATCACGTGATGATCGGATGTTCTCAACTCTACGCTTTCATGCAACGGGTGTAAGACAGTTTTACACACGCGAATACTAAGGTTCTTACTTGGCGAGCCTAGCATGTACAGACATGGCCTCGGAACACGGACCGAAAGGTTAAGCATGAGTCACATAGTTGATGTGATGACCATATTGATGCTCGCCTTTGAAGCTACACCGACTCACGTGATGATCGGACTTGGTGTAGTGGATTTGGTTCATGTAATCACCAAAAAGGCACGAGGGATGTCGTTTTTGAGTGGGAGTTCATTTCTAATTTGGATTAGTCGAACTCAATTTGTCATAAACTAAATCAAAGTGAATTTGCATAATTTGCTGTAGTCATTGGCATCTGTTCACTACCTTATGCTTAGTTTTATTTGAGATAATAGAACTATAGAATTCTAGATATTTACTTTACGAACTGGTATCGTATTGTTTTGAATGTCAATTTAAAGTTTATAAGTCCTATTGCAAACTTTCAGCAAACTCTATTTACTCCATGAAGTTTAATAAGTAGTATTAAATCAAGAGTAAGAATTCCAATGTTAGTATCTAAAGTATCATGTTTTCCTCCATGATTATTGATATTCAAAAAGTTGTTTTAATATCAAGATTATATTGGAGCTGAAAATTGTTTCAGAAACCATCATGTGTGAAAGATATTGTGATATCTGAAACAATGTTTTTGGTTGCATTATGATAGAGTATAATATAGCAAAATACATGTTCTCATATTGTATGAGAATTTGTGAAGGATGGAGATGCTAGGCATCCGAATCTACCAAAAAGGTTTTGGGAACTGATATTATACTCGTGATTCTTCCTTATAAGCTATAGTAGCTTGATCATGAAAGTTTTCATGATAAGGATGAATAGAAGATGTAAGTAAAATGTTTACTACACTAATATATTACTAAAAAATGGATTTTTGAAAGAATGCCAAACATTTGATGATGGTGATCCACTTCAAAGTGCAAGTCCAAAGGTATTAGTATTTGACTATATACAAGCTTTGTACCATGTGTCATGTTGATGACAGCACTATTGATGTTGATAGATTCTTTTAAAAGAAAAGGAATTGCTGAAAGAGAATCTATAAAATATTTGGCAGAAAATAAAAGGTTGGAGATGTCCAACTTAGGTATATAGAAGATATACATGTTATGGCTATATTCCTTGCTTGTTAAAAATAGTGGTTCTTAGGTATTGGATACCGGTATTGGATACCGAGTTGGTTGGTATGAAGTGTCATACAGGACAACGCAATTCATGAACTACAATGGCCTAAGTAACCAGCAAGAGAATGAGTGATGATGTTCATCAAAAACAAATAAAGTGTTATTGTGTTTTTCGTTGTCATCAAAGCAAGCCTTCAAGATTTGTTTAAATAATTGTTATTTTGTTCCGGTATCATGAGAACAATGGCTGTTCAAATAATTACCGTATTCCATAAAGGATGGATGAACTTTTACAAGTCTAGTTGGAGAAATCACATCCATAAACACTATTGCTAAAATGTCGCAAGACAAATGATTGAAAGATCACTTATGAAGTGACATCGCTGTTTAAATTATATTTGAAAGAAAACATGAAGAAACTCCATGTTGATGGATTTTTGGAGTCTTTGATTTTGATCAATTGACGCATGTGAGACTTTCCTCGAGATAATTGAAACTCCATCCATAGGCCAGAGAGGAACGGATGACTAGCTTATTGGAAATTGTGCATGCTGATATGCATAGTCCATTATGTGTAGCCATATGCGATGGGTCTTTTTGCTTCATATGCTTTCTCCGAAAATTTGAGTGAATATATATGTATATTTACTTAATAAGGAAGAAGTATGAAACATTTGAAAATTGTTCAAAGACTTTCAAGATGAAGTGGAAAATCATTGTAACAAGAAAATAAAGAGTTTATGATTCGATCATAAAGGAAGATATTTGAGTTACATGTTTAGCAAAAACACCTAAGACTTGAGGAATTGTTCCATGATTTGTGTTTCCCGATAAACCATAGGAGTATGGCATATTCGAGAGATAAAATCAAACCATGTTTGACATGGTAAGATCAAGGGTGTCATTTATAAAACTGCCATTATGTTTTAAGGATTGAAGCTTTAGAGACTACCGCTTTTACACTGAAAAGAGCACCATCGTGATCCGTTGAAATGACACCATATGAGTTATGGTTTGGGATAAAACCCGAATTGTCTTTTCTTAAATTTTGGTATGCTATGCATAAGTAAAATGTTTACAACCAAAGTCGGATAAGCACGTCTTTGTAGGTTATCCCCAAGAATTTGTTGGGAATTTCTCCATAACACCGAGGGCAAAAGAGTTTGTTACTTGGAATGTCAAGTTTCTTGAGAAGGAATTTTTCGTGAAAAGTTAAGTGGGAGGATAATAGAACTTTGATAAGGTTGTTGAACCTTAGCTATATGTGCTAAGTAGCGTAGCACCGGAAAGTGTCCCGGTGGCGGCCACAATGCTCATTGCTCTCGTGATTACAAAAGGTGTGATCTCAGAGATTAGAGTTCCTATAGAACCGTGTGGGTCGGTAAGAATCAAATAGTAAGATTTGATAAGCAAGTCGTTGTTGTTTTGACAATGATGAACTGACTACATGCAAAGAAGCGATGATGGGCCCTGACTCCATAAAATGACTAGAAGTCATAGAATCCATGATAGTATCCATACACGAGAAATCAAGTTTCTGAACTTGGAAGACCCTCCGGGAAGGTGTGAAGCCTATCGGTCATGTTTGGAGCTATAAAGAAATAGACATGGATGTTTGACATCTATGAAATAGTCGACATGCCGGAAAGAAGTTTACGGCAATGTTCAAGGAGTTGACTATGACAAGATATGATCTTTCACAGCGATATATAGTCTTGACAGATTAATGTAGTAACCACTACATATAATTTGGTATATGGTAATTGAATAAACAAAACAAGGTTCTTCTAATAGAACGGTAACCTAGGACATGTACATGATATGGTCCAAAGGGTTTTGTTAATTCAAAGGGTGCTAAAAGGGCATGTAAACTTCAATAGTTGAAGTGAGCATAGCGGAGTTGGAATCTTCACCATGATGAAACTGTTAAAAGAGTTTAAATTCATCGGAGATGATGAAGATTCTTGCATTTGCAAGAAATTAAGTGGGAGCGCTGAGACATATTTCTAATACATTATGTAGAGGACATATTGTTGATTGGAAATGATGTATCTTGAATTGACACAAGTTAAGGATTTCATTAAAATAAGATTTCGATGAAATACTTGGGCAAACCCAGAATATTAGGCATCAATATCTATATGGATAGATTAAGGCGCTAATATGGTTGTGCCAGACATACATATATGAGATATTGAAAGGGTTCAATATGGAAACAACAAGAAAGGTTCTTGCTGCATGGAAAGAATTGTATTCAGATTCAAGTGTTTCAACACTTGGTGAGTAAAATCACATGAAGATTCTGATCAATTATACCATGATATGTATATATCCAGAATGTCCTATGCTCTAAATGTTATGAGCATATACCAGAATGATTCATAAGATGATCATTGGACAATAGTAAAGATATTCTTATGAGCTTTGGAAGAACTAAGAATATATCATGTATAAGTGACAAATAGTTAAAGGTAGTTCATTGTAAAGTGTTACATTGATACTAGTTTTGTCACAAGATACAAATTAAATTTATCTCAATTTAGACTATGGGTGGCACAATATAATGGAAAGGATGTTCCATGATGGATTTGGATGAGTTCCAAAGTTGAGATATTGTGACGGATACTACAACAAAAGGCTAAGTATATGACTGCTATAGTAGCAGCATAGGAGGGCATTTGTGTTAAGTAGTTTGTTATCAAACTAGGTGTGGTTCAAAGTGGGCTAATACTATCAAGATATATTGTGTGACAATAATATCAACATATTTTGAGCCGAACGAACTAAAGGTCTCACCAAAGGACCAAATTTATACAATGCCATCTCATTTGAGAATGAGTGATGCGTAGAGATGCAGAGACATGCAAATACACACGGACCTGAAACTGTCAGATCCAGAGATTATGTTAACCACTAGAAATAGCGTATATGCAACACCAGAAAGCCATAGGTGTTCAATACACAAAGTTTTTCAAAATAGATTATTGACTCTAGTGCAAGTGGGAGACTGAAGGGAATATGCCCGAGAGGCAATAATAAAGTGGTTATTATCTTATTCCATGTTTATGATAAATGTTTATTTTACATGCTAGAATTGTATTGATCGGAAACATCAATACATGTGTGTTTAATAAACAAAAAGGGTTCCTAGTTATGCCTCTCTTATAGACTAGCTTGTTGATTAACAAGATGATCAAGGTTTCCTGATCATGGACATTGGATGTTGTTAATAACAAGGTCACACCATTGGTGGAATGATGTGATGAACATTCATCCGAAGTATAGCATTACGATCAAAGTCATTATGTTTATATTGCTATAACATCATAAGAAGTAATCTTAGTCCTTAGACCATGAGATCATGTTAATTGCTAACACCGGAAGAGTATCTTGATAACATCAAACGTCACACCGTAACAGGGTGACTATAAAGGTGGGTTTAGTGCTACGAAGGTGTTATGTTGAGGCTCATGGATCAAGAGTGGGATTTGTCCATCCCGATGACGGATAGATATACTCTAGGCCCTCTCGGTGATATCACATTAAAATAGCTTGCAAGCAAGTGATGTGATCACTAGAATGTTATATCACGGGAACGAGAAAAGAGTGCATGTCGGTAATGAGATCAAACTAGGTATGGAGATACCGATGATCGAATCTCGGACATGTAATATATCGCGGGACAAAGGGATTTAGTTACTAGAGTTAAAGGTTCTCACGATCACAGAAGTCATCGTTGAATGTGTAGGAGTTAGTATGGATCTCCAGGTCCCGCTTCTGATTATTGATCTGAGAGGGGTCTCGATCATGTCTACATTATTCGCGAACCATAGGGTGATACACTTAAGGGATACCGACACCATTTGGAGCAAATATGTTTCAGATAAAGATTTAAGAAAGCGCTGGAATTATTTCAATAGACATCGAAACTATTTCGGGTGAAATTGCTGAAATTGGTTATGCATGTAATATTGAAATGTTGCAGGGGGTTTTATGTGAATGTTTGTTAATTAAAGTAATTAACAAAATTCTGAATAAAAATAATAAAAGAGTTTTATTAAATGAGAGAGCATTAAATTTGGAGAAATTTAATGCATTTAAAGTGGAGACTTTAAAAGAGAATGTGAAGGGGCAAATTTATGTGGAGGGAGTTACCACCACATGAATGAAGGGGCACCCCCCTCCTCCTATAAAAGGCCACCCCCCTCCTCACTTCTCACACACACCTCCTTGTGAAGGATCTCTCTCCCCCTCTAGTATTATTCCCCCATGGTCTCGGATTAGCGAGATACATGTTCCCGGTGGCTTTATCTGGAAAGGAGTTGCTGCTTCCGCTGCTTTGCTGGAGCGAGGGACGGAGGTTGTCGGGTATGCGGCGTGTGCGATCACGGATGCTGCTGCTGCTGTGCTGGACTTGGTGGTGCTGGAGCTGGATCGATGGACGTCTTTGGGCGGACCTGCTGGACTTCATCATGATCTTGAGATCGGAAAGTGTACGACTACATCAACCATGAGTTCCTACTCGTTAACAAAGCTCGTTGTCTTCGAGGGTAAGTTCTCCATGGATGTATGTCCACCCGTTGCTCTGTATCTAGTAGATAGATCTTGGCGTATAGTTCTCATCGTAGGAAATTTTTTGTTTTCTATGCTGCGGACCCAACAATGACACTGGTGGATCCATGTGTGGTTTGTGAGAAGAACACACATGCAATGACACTGGCTGTGGTTTATGAAAAGAACAGACATGCAATGATACTGATGTATTTCATTGTACAAGACACTCACTTTCAATTTTTATACTACTCAGTTTTGCCCTTGGTTTTTTGATACTACTCAGTTTTGCCTTTGGTTTTTTGATACTACTCAGTTTTGCCCTTGGTTCCCCCTCTCTCTTTCGTAGAAGCCCAAGCCTATGCTCACTGTGTCTGCTACGCCCTGATTGGTTGTCATAGTTGCCACACGGATTGTGCGCACCAATCGTTGATCCTGTGTGATCCAACGATGATCGTTGCACATGTCGTGCCCTTCACAGTACTGCGCGAGACAGCACGGGCGTCTCCCTCTACCAGAAGGAACGCGATGTCGTCCATGGAAAAAGTTGTTGAGTGGTCATGTCACGTTTAATCTAGTCTGCAAAGGCTACTACTGCTACTACAACACATGCACAGTTCAACGGGGTCATCGAGTGCACGGTTGTCGACAGGACACTGCAATTTATTGACACTTGATTTTAATAAGACATATCCCATTTGTACGCAGCGCTCTCAATCTCACTTCCAACTGGGCCCTACCGCAAGTAACTTCCATGAGTCAAGGGCCCCCTCAAGTAGATCTAACGCTGCTAGAAATTGGTTTCGTGCCACTTGTATGCGGTGGAATCGAGGTCTGCCATGAGCGTGTTTTCAATGCAGCTCTAAAGTGGAGATCGTGGTTGTTTAGAAAAAAAGGGGACCCAAAAAAAGAGAGGTGGAGATCGTGGTTGCCCCCCGCCCACCACACGTGTCCACTCGAGGACTATGAACGGTCCGGTGTTTATAAACCCGCTTGACCTTCTTCTTCCATGTGCTCGTGTCATTTTCCCCCAGTCTGTCTAGTCCCAAGACCCCAATCTGCACATACCGCACTACCTCCTTCCCTAGGTGCGCCATGAAGCATACACGTGGAGACGAGCCGGAGGTGAAGCCAGTTGAAGGCGCAGTAGCAGATGGCTCGGTCATTGCCAAGCAAGCGGAGGCGTATTCTCCGGGCACTAACGCCGCTCGTCGCTGCGCCGTCGAGGGTGCGAGCTCATCCGTCCATCCAGAAGCCGTCGCCACCGAGAAGTAGGTGGCCGACAACGTCGTGGTGCCAGCGGCAGATCTGGATGGGGGGCAGGCGGCAGAAGGAGGCAATCTGGTGCTCTACATCAACGACCCCATCACCATACAAGAAATCTTCGATGCAATTGGGGAGAATGACGAGTTTGAGGAGGAGGTCCCTAATGAGGAGTCTGAGGTACTACATTGATAGCTTCTCTAGTCGCAGCCGCTGATTTCACTGTTCATACATAGGATTTGCTCAATCCTGTACAGATTCTTTTGCTCTTGAAGTAGGGTAGTATATATATGGTTTGATCGGTCGATTGATGCATCTGCCATCTAGTCACAAAACCCCAATCCGTCTAGTCACAAAACCCCAATCTGCTCAGCTGTCATCTAGTTGAGTTTGCTAGTTGAGTGTTGATTTCGATACACAGCATGCCTATAACATTACATTTCTATTCCTTACTGAGCCCAATGATTCAATTTTTCCCCAAAATAGGGCAAGGGCATCTGATGGTGTCGTTTTCTTAGGGATGGTTAGTGAACCTGAGGCAGCAATGCACATAAACAATATAGGTTGTGTTGTTGGTATTTTGGTTCTCCGACTCCATCGTTGGAAAAATGAGGCCCTAATTTTTTTCTCATATGGAACCTATATATATAATCTTTGTATTGTTTCTGATCTATGAATGCATTGTATGATGCATATGTATATCCCTGAATATTGTTTTGTACGATTACATTTCAATTTCTTATTGTGGCCAATAATTCAAATTTGCCCCAAAGAGAGGCAGACACATTGGTGTCAGATTTTTTCAGGGATGAGTTAGCGAACCTGGGGCCATGTACAAGATCAATATAAGCTGTGCAATTGTTACTTGGTTCGCTTACACCATCTCTGTAGAAACTTATGAGGTCGCAATCTTTATTCTACATTCATAGAACTATGATATTTGAATTATCTATTTCATGCATTCATAGTGTATAAGAATTACATTTTAGTTTGTCCCCGAGACCGATGATTGAAATTTGCCCCAAAAGAGTTCAAGGAGAGACACGTATGATGGTGTCGTGTTTTAGGGATGTGCTGGTGAACCTGAGGCAGCAATGCACAGAAACAATATAGGTTGTGTTGTTGGTACTTTGGTTCTTCAACTCCATCTCTGAAACAAATTATGAGGCCCTTGATTTATTCTCATATGGAACTACATATACGATCCTTGATTTGTTTCTGATCTTTTAATGATTGGTATGATGCATATGTATATGAATGGTTTTGATCATAAGTATTTTTAACATATACCTGAAGATTAATTGTTTGGTTTTTTATTTATAATTACAATATTTAGGCTTATTTTTGTACCTGACTATGTATATCCCTGAATATTATTTTGTACGATTACATTTCAATTTCTTATTGTGGCCAATGATTCAAATTTTCCCCAAAGAGAGGCAGACACATTGGTGTCGGATTTTTTCAGGGATGAGTTAGCGAACATGTGGCCATGTACAAGATCAATATAAGCTATGCAATTGTTACTTGGTTCGATTACGCCATCCCTGTAGAAACTTATGAGGCCGAAATCTTTATTCTACATTCATAGAACTATGATATTTCAATTATCTATTCCATGCATTCATGGTGTATAAGAATTACATTTTAGTTTGTCACCGAGGCCAATGATTGAAATTTTCCCCAAAAGAGTTCAAAGGGAGACACGTATGATGATGTCATGTTTTAGGGATGGGTTGGCGAACCTGAGGCAGCAATGCACATAAACAATATAGGTTGTGCTGTTGGTACTTTGGTTCGCCAACTCCATCTCTGAAACAAATTATGAGGCCCTAGATTTATTCTCATATGGGACTACATATATGATCCTTGAATTGTTTCTGATCTTTTAATGATTGGTATGATGCATATGTATATGAATGGTTTTGATCATAAGTATTTTTAACATGTACCTGAAGATTAATTGTTTGGTTTTTATTTATAATTACAATATTTAGGCTTGTTTTTGTACCTGACTATGCATATCCCTGAATAATGTTTTGTATGATTATATTTCAATTTCTTATTATGGCCAATGATTCAAATTTGTCCCAAAAGAGAGGCAGACACATTGGTGTCAGATTTTTTCAGGGATGAGTTAGTTAACCTGGGGCGATGTACAACAACATTACAGGTTGTGCAATTGTTACTTGGTTCACTGACTCCATCCCTGAAGAAACTTATGAGGCCCCTAGATTTATCCTATATTCACTCTGATGCAATTATTTGTCATTGTGTTGAGATGAAATGATATATGAACCGATCAAACTATTTCTAAGATGCTTTATCTTTGATATCCACGAATATATTGTCTTACATATACATGTTGTCAATTCTTGAGTTGTAATACAATTCAATCATATGTATGAGTTCTAAGTTATGTTCTTAAAAATCAACAGGATGATGATGAAGTGGACGATAGCAAGGTATCCAGGGACAACAAGAGCCGCTACGTGCTAAGGCGGTTACGGTGTGGGCTACTCCGTTTCTATCATAGGGGGAACTGTTTTGCCCATTCTATGGCAAAGCAATCAACATGGACCTCGACAACATGATCCAGCACGCGGTGGGCGTTGGCAGAGGCGGAGGCAGAAGCCATAGGCCGATTACCTTGGCGTGGCACGCAGCCTTCGGCAAATTCCTCCGGGAGTATGTCAGGACTGGTCTGTATCCCATCGACTAGGCTGTCGCTGCCTCCTGCTGATATGCCCCTGCCCTGCTAGGCATCTCCTTGTCCCGGCCTCCTGCTGTCGCCCCTGCTTTTATTTTGTTTTAGTTAATTATTACCTATGTATGGCATGTAAGACAATATATCCATGGTGTCTCTGGTGAACCTTCTATATTAATCTACTCCTTTATATGGAGTGTCTTAAAATTTCTAGTGTTCAATTATATTACTGATCATGCTCATGCACACTACAAAATATTTCTAGTGCTCGATTATATTATAATTGTCAAGGAATACATCAACAAGTTAAATTGGTCGAAATTTTGTATTGAAGTAACTAAATGGTCTCACATCGACGGTGGATGTTGGCAGAAGCCAAAGGCATCAGCCGAAGACCTTGGAGCGGCACACAGTCTTCAGCAAATTCCTTGCAGGTTCAACAACAGGTTGCCGCCGCCCAGCTCTGAATTCGCTTACAGGTACAACATGACAGAACTTGAGCTACCACAGAGACCTCGACAGAGGTGGCAGAATTGGTGCGGGTGCAACCATGGCGATGGTGAGCTCGGATTCTAGAGGAGGAAAACAGAACCGAGCATGGTCGACATGGTGACAGATCTCACCGGGAACCAATTCTCATCCCTGCACCGTGCCATGGGTGCGTCCATGGTGAGGGCGAGCTCCAACTCGGAATGGGGAGGAGAGAGGGGCCGAGCAGGTTCGTCACGTCCCAGCTCTGTGCCATGGCCGCGACCACAGATTGCCGCTCCGGGGAAGAAGAAGACGTGTAATGGATGCAGGCGCCAATGCTGCAAGCCTACAGGGAGGAGAGCTGGGCTGAGCAGGTTCATCCACGTCACAGCTTCACGCCATGGCTACGACGCCCCACAGATTGCCGCTCCGGGGAAGAAGAAGACGCGTAATGGATGCAGGAGCCAACGCTACAAGCCTAATTGACACCTAAGCGACGGGAGCGACATAATGGCAAGAACTGACAGGGGGCCTAACTTGACGGCCGTTAGCCTATTTTTTTATATTGAAATGTAAAGTTGAATTCGTGCCGAAAAAGACCCTCTGAGTATTTGGCACACCAACTGTAGTCATCCCGGCTGATTTCAGGGAACTTGGGTACAGCGTTGCCTGGGCGCCCCAACTTTCAGGCCGCAAAATGATATTCTCCCACTGATAGGTAGCTCCTGCATTTTTTAGTCTGAAGGGCATCGTGTTGTAGCAGAACACACCAAAGGGCGTCATAAATGCCGTTTTCTCTTGGTCTTCCTCCTTCATTCCAATTTGATTGTAGCCTGAGTAGGCATCGAGGAAGCAGATGCATTCACATCCCGCGGTGGAGTCGATGATTTGGTCGATTCGCGGCAATGGGAAGTGATCCTTTGGGCAATGCTTATTCAGGGAGGTGAAGTCCACGCACATCCGCAGGATCTGTGTCTTTTTGGGGCACCAACACTTTATTAGCGAGCCAAGTGCTTTCCTTGATCTCGCGTATGAAGTTTGCGTCGAGGAGTCTGTTGATCTCCATTCCGACCGCTTTTGCTCTTGGTTCAGACAGTCGTCGTATTGTATGCTTGACTGGCCTTGCGTCTAGATTTACGTTGAGTGCGTGCTCGGCGAATTCCCCGGGAACCCCTGGCATGTCCGCTGGACACCAGGCAAAGATTTCCCAGTGCTCACGGAGGAATTCGACGAGCGCGAGTTCCTATGCGGAACTCAAGTTGTTGGCAATGAGGGCCGTCTTGGTCGGGTCCGTTGGGTGGACCTAGACTTTCTTCGTGTGCACCGACGAGTCGAAGGACAGGTCGGGTGAACTTGGCCTATTCAGGGGAGGCAGACTATTCTCTGTTGACTCCTTCAATCTTGCGAGCTCTTCCTGCATGCCGAAGGACTAGGAGATTCTGTTGAATTCCCTGTCGCAGCTATCGGACCTTTCGAAGCTTCCGTTGATTGTGATGACGCCGTTTGGACCTGGCATTTTCATCTGCAGGTAGGCGTAGTGTGGCACTGCCATGAACCTCTCGAACGCAACCCGTCCAAGGATGTAGTGATATTGTGAAGGCCAGTCGACGACATCGAAGTCGATGCGCTCTCGCCGAAAGTTTTGCGGCGTGGCGAAGATGACGTCGAGGTTGATTTTTCCTAGGGGATATATGCCTTTCCCTAGGACGATGTTGTGGAACGTCGTGTCTGAAACTTCCAGACACGTCAGAGGGATCCTCATCGCACGCAAGGTACTCACGAACATGAGGTTAATGCCGCTGCCGCCATCCATGAAGACGCGACTCATGTCGAAACCCCCAATCTGTGCCTCGAGTACGAGGGGACAGTGGCCTGGACGAGGAATTTGGCACGGGTGGTCACGCCTGTCAAAGGTGATGCAGGAGTCACTTCCACTGAGGTACTCAGTGGTGGAAGGTGGAGAGTTTATCGCCAGGTTGACTTGGCGGGTGATGGCCTTCTGCACTCAATTTGAGGGACGCCCCTTTTGGATCATCCCCATGTTGCCCACGGCTCGAGGATATGGTTCGCTTCCGTGATGCTAGACCGGCGCGGCCGCGGGTGGTGGTGGTTCAGGCGGTGGTGGAGGAGCTCCATGTTGGAATTATGCCCTAGAGTCAATAATAAAGATGTTATTATTATAATTCTTGTTCATGATAAAGTTTATATTCCATGCTAGAATTGTATTAAGCGGAAACTTTAATACTTGTGTGGTTTGTGAACAACACCGTGTCCCTAGTACGCCTCTATGGACTAGCTCATTGATCAATGATGGTTAAGGTTTCCTAACCATAGACATGAGTTGTCAATTGATAATGAGATCATATCGTTGGAGAATGATATGGTGGACAGACCCAAACTAAGCGAAGCAATTAGATCGTGTCATCGTGTTCGTCTTTGCGAAGTTTTTCTTATGTCAAATATTGTATTCCTTAGACCATGAGATAATACAACTCCCTGGTATCGGAAGAAAGCTTTGAGGTCATCAAACGTCATCCTATGAGAGGGTGATCATAAAGGTGTCTCTCAGGTGATCGGAAAGTATCTGTTGGGTTGTATGTATCGAGATGGGATTTGTCCCTCCCAAGTCGGAGAGAGATATACTTGGGCCCACTCGTGTCGATATCAACACCGCTTGCAAGCATGTGGTTAAGGAGTTGATCACAAAGTGATATCGGATTAGAACGAGTAAAGTACTTGCTGTGAACGAGATTGAACTAGGTATGGCGATACCGCGATTGAATCTCGCAAGTAAAATATCGCGAGACGAAGGGAATATATATGGGATTGATTGAATCCTGGCATCGTGGTTCATCCGATATGATCATCGATGAATGTGTGGAGTCAATATGGGTGCCCAGACCCGCTGTTGATTATTGATAGAAGATCATATGCATATTCTCGAACCAGCGGTCACACATAACGTGTCTCGGCGCTAGGATAGATTGGATAATTGGTTTATGAATTTTTGTTCGAGTCTCGGATGGGATCCGGGATATCACGAGAGGTTAGAATGGTCCGGAGAATAAGATTCATATAAGGCGGTGCAGTTTTGGAGTTGAATAGTTCGGGTTAATCGGTATTGTACCGAAGCTTCTAGAACCTTCGGAAGGGGGCCAACGTGGTCCCACCTTCCGGGAGGGCATGGGCCTATGAGGGAGTGTCCTGGCCATTGGGCCAGGGCTCAAACCCATAGGGCCCAGATCCTAGAGAGTTTAAATCGTTTAAACTAGAGATAAGATAAGATAGGATTTCTAGATAAGGGAGAGTTTAAATTGTTTAAACTAGAGATAGGCTTGGAGGAGAGGCTAGGGCTGGCGCACCCCTCTATATATATAGGGCTGGTGCCCTCTCACACCCCTTACACCTTCCTCCAAACCCAGTTGCCCTTGCCCTTCCTCTCTCCCTCCCGACTGTTTGTAGGCGAAGCCCTGCGGCAGAAATTCTCCACCATATACACCACACCGTCGTGTTGTAGATCCAATCCATATCTCCACCATACTTGCTGGTCCGAGGAAGGAGGAGACGTCGAGGTGCCGCACGTGTGCATCTCACGGAGGCACCGCCACTTGTGGTGCTAGATCGGATCGGATCGCGAGGAGGAGAAGCGATGCGACTACATCACCCACGTTCACGAATGTTCCACTGCGAATCTTCAAGGGTATGAAGATCTAATCCAATCTCTCTCGTTGTTTGCATCTCCTAGATTAGATCTTGGCTTTCCTCCGCTCGCTCAGTAGAAAATTTTGATTTACTATGCTGCGAAACCCCTTCAGTGGTATCAGAGCTAGATCTATGCGTAGATGTGATTCACGAGTAGAACGCAACATGGTTATTGCGGGCGTTGATGTTTTCTGTTGCAAGCCTCTTGTTCGTGTTCTTCTTATGACGCGGGATAGTGAGATTGAAGCGGTCCAGGCCAACCTTACGCGACGTCGTCATGAGACCGGCTCCGCACTTGACGTGGCTTGTACCACACATGCGGCTGGTGGATGTCGCTTTCTCACTATAGTTGTCATGGGATTAACACCGAGTTTGGCAACCATAATATCACCGTTGTGGCTTTCCGTAGGTAAGAATCGTTCTTAGCATCTACTCCCATGAGCCACGTAAAACATGCAACAACAAAGTAGAGGCGTCTAACTTGTTTTTGCAGGGAGTGTTTTCTGTGATATGGTATGGCCCAAGATGTGATGTGTATATTGTATGCGATGATCATGTTTTGTAATGTTTCACGACTTGCATGTCGATGAGTACACAACCGCAGGAGCCATATGGTTGTCTTTATAATTGTGTATGACCCATAGTCAACTTCTTATACGCCATGTAATAGCTTTACTTTATCGCTAAGTAGTTAGCAATAGTTGTAGTTGCTATTCGTGGTGGAGGCAATCATGGTGGAGTGATGGAGATCATGCCGGAACGCACAAGATGGAGATCATTGCGCGAAGATTGGCTATACCATGTCCCATAAAGTTATATGCATGTGATGTTTATCCTTTTATGTATCTTATTATGCTTAGATCGCGACGGTAGCATTATAAGATGATTCCTCACTTAAAGATCAATATAAAACTGTGTTCTCCCCAAAGTATGCACCGCTATGAAAGTTTGTCGTGTCCAAGCATCACGTGATGATCGGGTGCTATAGACTCTACGCTACATACAACGGGTGCAAGCCAGTTTTGCACACGCGAAATACTTGGGTCTAACTTGACGAGCCTAGCATGTATGCATATGGCCTCAGAACACAAGAACCGAAAGATTAAGCATGAGTCATATGAATGATATGATCGACACTTCGTTGTCCACCATTGAAACCACATCTCTTCTCGTGATGATCGGATTAGGTGTGGTGAATTTGGATCGTGTTCACTAAACAACTTGAGGGATGTTGAATTTAGTGGGAGTTCATCTAGTAATTTGATTAAGTTGAACTATTTATCATGAACATAGTCTAAATTGTACTTGCAAATACTGTAGATCCAAGGGCCAAGTCCAACTTCAACTTCAACGTTTTCTGAGAAAGAAAAGCTTAGAAACAATGGGTCTAACTTCACCAACTGGTTCCGCAAACTAAGAATCATTCGTCATGGACAAAAGGACTATGTCCTTGAGAAAGCGTTAGGTAACCCCTCACAGAATGGTACCGATGAGAAAGCTGTCTATCGCCAAGAAAGATGATTATGGTGTGATTAAGAGCACCATGTTGTTTGCTATGGAACCGAACTTCAAAATCGTTTTGAAAACTATCCCGGCCCTTTGAGATTCTCGAGGAGCTGAAAACCATGTTTCGACTCAGCCCGCTCGAGAGATATGAGATCTCCGAGAAGTTCTTTAACCGCAAGATGGAGGAAGGAGTTCCGTTAGTGAGCACGCCATTAAGATGTCGGCCTACACTCAACGCCTTTGAGCAACTGGACGCAAGATTCCAGAGGAGCTCAAGATTGATGGTTCTGCAATCACTCCCTCCCAGCTACAAAAGTTTTGTAGTGACTCACAATCAGATTGGTTCCATCGACGATCACCGAGCTCTTCGCAGTCAAGGCTGCGGAGGTGGACATCAAGAAGGATAATCATGTGTTGATGGTCAACAAGCCCTCCTTTAAGAAAGGTAAAGGTGCAAAGAAGCCCTTCAAGAAAGGCGGCAAGCGCGTTGCCCTCGCTGAGAAGAAGCTCAAGTCGGTCCCAAGCGGACCTTGAGTGCTTCTATTGCAAGGACAAGGGTCATCGGAAGCATCGTCCAAGTACTTAGCGGACAAGAAGGCTGGCACCATCAAAGGTATATTTGATATACATGTTATTGATGTTTTCCTTACTAGCCCTCGTTGTAGTGCTCGGTATTTGATCTTTGGTTCGGTTGCTAATATTTGTAACTCAAACAGAGCTACGGAATAGGCGGCTTATGAGGATGAGGTGACGATGCGCATTGGCAACGGATCAAGAGTTGATGTGATGGCCGTTGTACGCTCTCCTTAGTTTTACCTTGGGATTAGTTTTAAACCTTAATAAATGTTATTATGTGCTGCGTTGAGCATGAACATTATTTACGGATCGTGTTTATTGAAAGGCGGTTATTCATTTAAATCGGAGAATAATGGTTGTTCTATTTATATGAGTAACATCTTTTATGGTCATGCACCTCTTGTGAATTGTTTATTTCTTCTAAATCTCGAAAGGGATGAAACACACATCCATAACATTGAGGCTAAGAGATGCAAAGTAGATAGTGATAATACTACTTATTTGTGGTAATTGCGTGCAGGTCATATTGGTGTAAAGCGCATGAAGAAACTCCATTCGATGGACTTTTGGAGTCTCTTGATTTTGAATCATTTGACACATGCGAACCATGCCTCATGGGCAAGATGATCAAAACCCGTTCTCGGTATGATGGAGCGAGCAACGGACTTGTTGGAAATCATACATACCGATGTATGCGGACCGATGAGTGTTTCGGCCTTGGTGGATATCGCGATTTTCTCACTTTTACCGATGACTTAAGTAGATATGGGTATATCTATTTAATGAAACATAAATCTGAAACTTTTGAAAATTCAAAGAATTTCAGAATGAAGTGGAGAACCATCGTAAGAAGATTAAGTTTCTACGATCCGATCGTGGGGCGAATATTTGAGTTATGATTTTCTCACGCATCTCAAAGCAAGTGGAATCGTTTCACAACTCACGCCACCGGAACACCACAGCGCAATGGTGTGTCTGAGCATGGAATCGAACCCTATTAGATATGGTCCGATCGATGATGTCTCTTCTTGATTTGCCGTTATCATTTTGGGGTTATGCATTAGAAACGCTGCATTCACTTTAAATAGGGCACCATCTAAATCCGTTGAGACGACACCGTATGAACTGTGGTTTGGTGCTAAACCTAAGTTGTCGTTTCTTAAAGTTTGGGGATGTGAAGCTTACGTCAAGAAGTTGATGCCGGACAAGCTCGAACCCAAAGCGGAGAAATGCGTCTTCATAGGATACCCTAAGGAAACTATTGGGTCTACGTTCTATCATGTAACCGAAGGCAAAGTGTTTATGCATAAAACGGTTCCTTTCTTGAGAAGAAGTTTCTCTCGAAAGAAGTGAGTGGGAGGAAAGTAGAGCTAGACGAGGTTATTGAACCTTCTCTTGAATTGGAGAGTAGCGCAGCACCTGAAATTGTTCGATTGCGCTTTGCACCAACGATAGAGGAAGCTAATGACAAGGATCATGAAGCTTGGACGATCTTTCATCGAACGTCGCAGGTCGACAAGGTCGCGTGCCCCTCCTGAGTGGTACGGCAACCCTGTCTTGACAGTCTTGTTAGTAGAAGATAGTGAACCTACGAACTATGAGGAAGCGATGATGAGCCCAGACTCTGAGAAATGGCTAGAAGCCATGAAATCCGAATTGGGATCCATGAGCGAAAACCAAGTATGGACTTTGGTGGACCCTCCTAGCGACCGAAAGGCCGTTGAGTGCAAATGGATCTTCAAAAGGAAAACGGACGCGGATGGTAATGTTACCGTCTATAAAGCACGGCTTGTCGTGAAAGGTTTTCGACAAGTTCAAGGTGTTGACTACGATGAGACTTTCTCTCCCGTAGCGATGTTTAAGTCCATTCGGATTTTATTAGCAATTGCTGCATTTCATGATTATGAAATATGGCAAATGGATGTCAAGACTGCTTTCCTCAATGGCAACATTGATGAAGAGTTGTATATGATGCAACCCGAAGGTTTTGTCGATCCTAAGGATGCTGATAAAGTATGCAAACTTCAGCGTTCCATTTATGGACTAAAGCAAGCATCTCGGAGTTGGAACCTTCGTTTTGATCAAGTGATCAAGAGCTTTGGATTTGTTCCAAATTGCTACGAAGCTTGCATTTACAAGAAAGTGAGTGGGAGCTCGGTGACGTTTCTGGTACTATATGTGGATGACATATTGATTATTGGAAATGACATCAACATGCTTAACGATGTGAAGAGTTATTTGAACAAGTGTTTTTCAATGAAGGACCTAGGTGAAGCTGCTTATATATTGGGCATCAAAATCTATAGAGATAGACAAAGACACCTGATAGCTTTAAGCCAGAGTACATACCTAGACAAAGTTCTGAAAAGGTTCAGAATGGATAAGGCATTGAAAGGTTCAGTGCCTATGTTGTCAGGGAAGATATTGAGCAAGGCTCAGTGTCCAGCTACGGTAAATGATAGGGAAGCTATGAGCAAAGTGCCTTATGCCTCGGCCATAGGTTCCATCATGTATGCCATGTTGTGTACTAGACGGATGTGTCCAATGCTCTTAGTTTGTGACGATATCAAAGTGATCCAGGAGTGGAACACTGGACAGCCGTGAAGAACATCCTAAGGTACCTAAATAGGACTAAAGAAATGTTCTTAGTCTATGGGGGTGATGAACAGCTCGTCGTAAAAGGTTACATCGATGCTAGTTTCGACACCGACAAGGATGATTGTAAATCTCAGACAGGATACGTGTATATTTTGAATGGAGGAGCTGTGAGCTGGAGAAGCTGCAAGCAAAGCGTGATCGCGGGATCTACAGTAGAAGCGGAATACATGGCTGCCGCAGAAGCGTCAAGTGAAGGAGTTTGGATCAGAAACTTCATCACTGAGCTTGGCGTGGTTCCAAGTGCATTGGACCCACTAGAGATATTGTGTGACAACACTGGCACCATAGCACTCGCTAAGGAACCAAGATATCATCCAAAGACCAAGCATATCAACCGCAAGTTACATATAATCCGAGATTATATAGCAGATGGAGATCTGAAGATCAGCAAAGTACATACAGATCTGAATGTCGCAGATCCATTGACTAAACCTCTTCCACGTGTAAAACATGATCAGCACCTCAGTGCCATGGGTGTGAGATTGTTGCCAGATGTAAACTAGATTATTGACTCTAGTGCAAGTGGGAGACTGTTGGAATTATGCCCTAGATGCAATAATAAAGATGTTATTATTATAATTCTTGTTCATGATAAAGTTTATATTCCATGCTAGAATTGTATTAAGCGGAAACTTTAATACTTGTGTGGTTTGTGAACAACACCGTGTCCCTAGTACGCCTCTATGGACTAGCTCATTGATCAATGATGGTTAAGGTTTCCTAACCATATACATGAGTTGTCAATTGATAATGAGATCATATCGTTGGAGAATGATATGGTGGACAGACCCAAACTAAGCGAAGCAATTAGATCGTATCATCGTGTTCGTCTTTGTGAAGTTTTTCTTATGTCAAATATTGTATTCCTTAGACCATGAGATAATACAACTCCCTGGTATCGGAAGAAAGCTTTGAGGTCATCAAACGTCATCCTATGAGAGGGTGATCATAAAGGTGTCTCGTGTGATCGGAAAGTATCATTGGGTTGTTTGTATCGAGATGGGATTTGTCCCTCCCAAGTCGGAGAGATATACTTCGGGCCCACTCGGTAATTGATATCAACACCGCTTGCAAGCATGTGGTTAAGGAGTTGATCACAAAGTGATATCGGATTACGGAACGAGTAAAGTACTTGCTGTGAACAAGATTGAACTAGGTATGACGATACCGACGATCGAATCTCGGGCAAGTAAAATATCGCGAGACGAAGGGAATATATATATGGGATTGATTGAATCCTGGCATCGTGGTTCATCCGATATGATCATCGATGAATGTGTGGAGTCAATATGGGTGCCTGCACCCGTTGATTATTGATAGAAGATCATGTACGCATATTCTCGAACTCGCAGGTCACACACTTAACGTGTCTCGATGCTAGGATAGATTGGATAATTGGTTTATGAATTTTTGTTCGAGTCTCGGATGGGATCCGGATATCACGAGAGGTTCGGAATGGTCCGGAGAATAAGATTCATATAAGGCAAGGCAGTTTTGGAGTTGAATAGTTTCGTTAATCGGTATTGTACCTAAGCTTCTAGAACCTTCGGAAGGGGCCAACGTGGCCCCACCTTCCGGGAGGGGGCATGGGCCTATGAGGGAGTGTCCTGGCCGCATTGGGCCAGGGGCACAAGGCCCCATAGGGCCCAGCCGATCCTAGAGAGTTTAAATCGTTTAAACTAGAGATAAGATAAGATAGGATTTCTAGATAAGGGAGAGTTTAAATTGTTTAAACTAGAGATAGGCTTGGAGGAGAGGCTAGGGCTGGCCGCACCCCCCCTCTATATATAGAGGGCTGGTGCGCCCCCTCTCACACCCCCTTACACCTTCCTCCAAACCCAGTTGCCCTGCTGCCCTTCCTCTCTCCCTCCCGACTGTTTGTAGGCGAAGCCCTGCGGCAGAAATTCTCCACCATATACACCACGCCGTCGTGTTGTAGATCCAATCCATCTCTCCACCATACTTGCTGGTCCGAGGAAGGAGGAGACGTCGAGGTGCCGCACGTGTGCATCTCACGGAGGCACCGCCACTTGTGGTGCTAGATCGGATCGGATCACGAGGAGGAGAAGCGAGTACGACTACATCACCCACGTTCCGATTTAACGCTCACCGAATCTTCAAGGGTATGAAGATCTAATCCAATCTCTCTTGTTGTTTGCATCTCCTAGATTAGATCTTGGCTTTGCCTCTGTTCGCTTCCGTAGAAAATTTTGATTTACTATGCTGCGAAACCCCTTCACTCCATGTGCCACGGCGCCTGGGGCGGCTCCATAGCCCCTGTTAACTGCGTCGCGATTCATCCGGGCCAGGCCTTCATGGAGTTTGAGGAACTCGCGGCAGTCCTTGAGAAGGTGGTTGGATTTCTTCTTGCCATCATGCTTGTCGATCTAGAAGTGCACGTTGCATGGCCCGGACAGTTTGTCCTCGATAGATGTTACGGGTGCCTCTTCGCGAGTGCGGCGTTGCCACACCTGCGTGGTTTTTCTGCTGTCGCGGTATCCACCACTGCGCTATCCGTTGTTGCAGTTGTCGTCGCGTTTGTCGGCGTAGCCGGCTGCGACCATGTTTACCTCATCGCGGTCATCGTAGACGCGCATTCGAAGTTTGCTTCAGCGGTCGCGTCTGCGCCCAAGATCGTCGTCATCGTCAGAGTAGGTACGGGTTTTCACCGAGTCTTCTCCGTCAGCCCACCGATTCCCAATTTCCATCAGGTGGTCAAGTGTTTTGGGCTTCGAGCACCCCAGTTCCTCCTGAGCTCTATGCGGCGAACGCCGCCGTTGAATGCATCGATTGCACGGTCCTCCGAGATGTTTTTTGCGGAGTTCTTGATAATGGACCACCTCTGGATGTACGAGCGTAGCGATTCGCCCGACCTTTGCTGGCAGCTTCTCAACTCTTTGATTGATGCGGGCCTTTTGTAGGTGCCCTTGAAATTGTGCATGAAGCTGTAAACCAGTTCTTCCCAGCTGCGAATGGATCCGCGCGGGAGATTGTTGAGCCATGCGCGAGCGGCGCCCTGCAGCTATTGGTGCAGGCATTGCATGGCCGTGCTTCGACTCCCGCCATGTAGTCTGACGGAGGAGATGTGGTCCTCCAACCAGATTTTCGGGTTCTGTAGACCGTCAAATTTTGGGTTCTCTGATGGTAGTATGAACCCTTTAGGCATTCGCTTGTGCCTGATGGCCCTGCTGAAGCATCTGGCACCGCAGAGTTCAGTCTTGTCCTCTTCTGAATCAGTCGAACGAGCACGTCTTCCCCTTGATTTGTCGATTTTGCATTGCATGAGGTCATCACACACATCATAGTCGCGATCATGCCGCCGTGAGCGGCGACGCCGAGACAGGTCGTGGCTATCATTGCTGGACGAAGGCGAGGAGTAGTGTTTTGCCAGAGCCTTGCTTTTCTTTGGCTCCGGTGCAGGTTCTTTGTCGAGGGCTGCCTTGACTAGCCCCAAGCCCGCGATCGTAGATTGGTGCATGGCAACTCGTGGATCTCCGGCTGGCGGCTGGTTGTTGAGGTACATGGTGGCCGCCGTTACCGCGGCTTGCGACGTCTTTGGGAGCACATTGCCCCGTGTATCCACTGTCATGGAGACGAAGTCGGGGACTTTCGCGGCTTCTACGCGCTCCTCCTCGGTGAGGTGGGCTAGTCGAGATCTTCTCTTGTTGGCCAGGTACTCGTTGCCTTTGGGGGAGGATCCTCCGTGGGAGGAGAGCCCGGCTCGCCGAAGGCTTGATTCGTCCGCCGCCTTTTTACGCGCTTCGAGTTGCGTGATTGCATGTAGCTGGCGTCTGTACTCCTCCTTCAGTAGCCAATGGTAGCCCATCAACATATCTTGCGGGGAATTGAGGGGCAGAGGATTGCCTCGCAAAGCTTCTCGACAGCGAGCCCATTCGTTGTCGTTGAGCTTGATCACCACGTACTCTCCCGTGTGTTCATTCACTATGGTAGGCGGCTCTCCTGCCGCTCCATCGTTGACGGGTGCGTCGTTGCCACCGTTGGTGGGGCCGCCATTGGGCGTACTACCGTTGGGTGGTCCAGTGCCGTTGGGCGGTCCGGTGCCAGATCCGGGGCCAACGTTTTTGCGATTGGCGGTAGTGTCGCTTGCGTTGATGACTGCGCACATGAAGTGGTTGGGGAATCTGTTGCTCCCGCAACTTTCAGATCCAGAGCCGTAGGCTCCGTCTTCAGTGGCCAGGTCACCCAGATCGGATCCGCGACTACTGTCGCTGTCCGTGCCCCCAGCTATTGCTGAGGCATTGAGCTTGCTGAGGGTGCCGATTGGTGGTGGGAACCACGATGCTGGAGCAATCGCGGGTGCCATCGGCTGGTCAGGCATGCGAAGCGTGCCCATCTGACCAACCTAGAAGCGGAAGCTCCCAGTCGCCAGACTGATTCCATCGCCTAGGGACTCGAAAGCCGGACGAGTGGCTGGCGCGTGGACGGTGAAGTCGAACGCGCCAAAGAGCTGGCGAATCTCCGCTGTTGCGAAGTTGTAGATCGCGGTTGATGGGGCCGAATAATCCGCGACATCAGCACTCCCAATTTCCACAGACGGCGCCAATTGACGAGGGTTTAACTCGTCAATGCCCATTGTTATGGACTTGGGTTTTGGAGAAGGAAGGAGCGCTGGAGGCATTAGTCGGATAGCAAACAAGCACACAGGGACGCAAGTTTTATCCAGGTTCAGGCCTCGTAGAGGTCCCTACTCCTGCTTGTCTACTCTTGAAATTAACGAAGGAATCAAAGGTTACAGGGGCGCGCAGATGCAATCTGGCGAGAGTTGTGAAAACTAGGGTTGTGTGTGTCCTCCTCGCCGCCCCCTCCTAGCCTTTATATAGATAGGCTAGGTCTCGGGTGGCAGGTCGAGTCGGTTACAGATTAGGGTTTTCTCTTTAAACTTTCTATCTTAAGCTTCTTCTTGTCTCGCAAGCAATCAAGAGTTTGTGGGCCACTCGAATTCTCCGTTTGGGCCTTTGCAGTATATACCGAACTCGAGTACCTATAGGGTATACCCATGTCATGTATACTTTATGTACTAGGTTGTTCTACCTCCTATGTATGCCTCTGCGTGAAGCAAAAAGGTCCTCTGAAACTCAGTATGAAAGAAAGATGTACCTATTTGTTTGAAATTGAAATAAATAAAATTTGTATGGCAATTTTCTTTTCCATATTCGTATATGTCTTCGCTTCGCATTCATGCGGAGCACTCTCAATATTGGCCATCTGTCTGACATGCCTTATGTATTTTGGTGTCTGACATTCGTCTCATGTAATCCCACAATATCAACGTCCTCTTGCCTCAAATAGTCCTGCAAATGTTGCCTTCGGTTGTCGTGCCCAAAACCCCTAATGTTCCAAATAAAAGAAAATATCGGGCTATTTACTAGGAAACAACATCAGGGTTTGTCCCCTTACGGGGGATGGGTCGGGTCCTACGAACCGTCGAGTGCCTAGACAAGGCCTTGGGATCCCCCCGCTTCCCCTCGCCTAGGGGTCGCTAGGGAGGATTCCCCAACCTGGGGACGAGGAGGAATATCCGCACTAGACACTGGGGCATGAGGCCCTACAGTGGTGGGATTCTGGGGTACTGTCGGCCTCTCTTTCTCCGCCTGAGCACGAACGGCCGCCAGTGCCCCATCATATACCTCCTTCGCCTTGATTGCGACAATCTTCTCTAAGCGGGGTCCGCACTCGCCCCGGAACATGACCCTTCTGTCCCTGGCAACAATGTCCAACCGCTCCTCGGGGACCTCTGCCAAACTAGAAACCTGGATCCATACGGTGGAGAAGTAAATACTGCTCCTACCCGGGTCAAGGTTGCAGGCGGCAGCACGCGACACCGCCTGCTCGAGAACGGTCAGCTCTCTCCCCCTCTCCGGTCTTGCCGCTCGTAATTCTATCACTAGAGCGGGATAGAGGGGGGTGGGCTTGGGGCATCGGGTGGCGTGGGTCTTGGTACCAGCCTCGGGTGTGTCGGGGAAGACTGATACTGGCTCTCCTGCTGGTGGCGGCCTCCGGGGCGAGGCTGGGTTGTAGCCCGGGGAGAGAGTATAACAGACGACCCTAGGGGAGTGAGGTGAAGACGTCGGGGCGATCACCATCCCCTCGCTGGAGGTGTCCCTGGCCTTCACGGGGCTACAGGAAGTAACGTCCCTCAGGGCCGCAAACCCCGAGAGCCCAAGGTGCTCGAGCCTCCCGCCCATGTTCGAGCAATAAGGAGCTAGGCCTAGCTCCTCAGTGATCGGAGACACCTAGGCACGTCGACAGGCTGCAGGACCGGGGTGAGCACCGGCCCTAGAACCAACGTGGCCGTGCACGGGGCAGGCCCCCCTAAAGCAGCAGGAGGGAGGCCCACCGCCGGAGGTGCCGGCGCTGGCTCGAAGTGGTTGAGGTCATCCCCAAAGTCCTCGCTGGACCAGTCTCCACCCCCGCCCTGTCTAGGGTCACGGCGCTGCTCAGACGGCGCCGGGGATGGTGACTTAGAGCCCTCGTGGTCTTGGTCACGCTCCAGCTCCACAGTAAGCGTCCTGCCCGCCTTCGAGAAGTAGAGGGGGGAGGGTACAGTCTAGCTTGGTCAGGTCCGGGTACATAAGTAGCACACGTACCGGCCCTGACCACTCAGAGAGCTCTCATCAATGTACACCAGCTTGCCAATAAATTGTGTGATCAGCTTGACAGCTTCACGTACTTCTCCATCCTTGCTTCTGACCGGATCCCGTGTACGCGCACGGCGCACCCAGCGAAGTTGTACGTCTCATTTTATGGAAGAGTAAATTTTAACTTTTATCCTCTAATTTGTCATTTGTAACAGTAATCACTCCATTTAACTATTTTTCATCCAAATTATCCTATTTAGTAAATATTTTGCCAAATTTTACCCCTCTTAAATATTTAGGGCGTTTTGAGTTTTGATGGGTGGGTTTGAGCAGTCAGTTCCATCGCTCAACGCCGACATGTAACTGTTTTGCAAACTTTGTCCCGATTTGTCACTCCACGGTGAAATTTTTTATGTGTTCCATACACTCTTTTCAATTTCCAAACCATGTACTGTATGGTAGGTAATCTGATTCAAATTCATTCATGAGTTCACATGAACATCAGGAAATTAATAATCCTATACATCAGTGCTTAGAACTAACATACACTACCGGCACTAGCTTCACTACATGCATGTAGTCACAATCATCACACTCATTCCTCGCCGAAGTACACAACAACAACACGAGCAGCTGAAGTGAGAAGCAACAGCACGAGCAGCGCTGCTGCAGCGACGGCACACTTACAATCAACTGCATCACCTACAGCCTATCGTCGATTGAGCACTCAAGGCGGTTGCGGCAGCCGTCCGGGCTGTAGAAAAAACTTGAAAAACTGCAAACATGGTCGATCTGACGACGCCAAACGCTTTTAATCTTTAAAGGGGGTAAAAACTGGCAAAAGTTTACTAAATGGGGTAATTTCGATGAAAAGTTGTTAAATGGGATAATTAGTGTCACAAATTATAAACTAGGGGTTATAAAGTAGAATTTACTCTTTATGGAATGGAGGCGGTAAAACTAATCCGGAGAAGTAGCTAACCAGAAAACGGTGCATTTAATAACAGTTCACCAGATCGGAGGAGAAGAATCAGATCTTCTGAGTATATAACACAATATACATGGACAAGAAAAATATCACACTGTAATACATATAGGATCGAGCGTAGTTTGAATATGTATTACACCACCACGCTCAATCCTATGACAAGCAATAACATTCAAACTACACCGCCAAACTGTTGGACATATTTTTCTACAACTAGGTACCACTCCATGCACTCGAAATGACGAACACAAGAGCAGAACAAGCAGCAAAACAAGCAAAATACTCAAACTACACCGCCAAATTGTCGACATATATTCCTAGTAGTACTCCGTACCTCTCCACCACCCTAGCTTTTATTGAAGGGAAGACGCAAGATTTTGACGATCGAGCTCCAGCTGGTGGTATGCATGCATGAGGGCATGGCTGCATCTGTCGGCTAGCACTGAAATAGTACACTGCCAGTTCTAATTGATTCATAATAAGTGTCGTTGTTCGTACTAGTTCCGTTAAAACATCGACACTTCTTAGTACTTAGGACGAAGCAGGCAGTGGTGCATGAGGGACAGCGCGCAGCATGAGGCGCGTCTTCCTGCTAAGGCTCAGCGACACGATCTCGGTCATGTCGAGACGATCCACGCCATCCGGGAGGCTCCAGTCGAAGGAGTGCAGGAGCTGCGCGATGGTGAGCTCCAGGGTGGCCATGCCGTAGTTGAACCCGGGGCACATCCTCCTCCCCGCCCCGAACGGTGTGTACTCGAAGCTGCCGCCGGTGAAGTCGATGCCGGCTCCCTCGAACCGCTCCGGCCTGAACTCCTCGGCGTGCTCCCAGTACTGCGGGTCCCTCATGATGGCCCACGAGTTTATGACCACCCTCGTCTTGGCCGGGATCACGTACCCGTTGATCTCGCACGCCTCCGTGCTCTCCCGGGGGACCAGGATGGGCGCCGGTGGGTGCAGCCTCAGTGTCTCCCTGATCACCAGCCCCAGGTACTTGAAGCAGCTGCCGCTCGCCCGGAGGTCGGCCTCGCAGATGAACTCCTTGCCACCGAACGCCGCCCTAACCTCGCCTTGCAGCTTCTTCATCACCTTTGGGTTCATCATAAGCTCCGACATCGCCCATTCCAGGGATGTTCCTGATGTCTCTGTTCCACCCGCAAACATGTCCTGCTTGTATACACACATATATATCATTTCAAATATTTAGATTTTAAAGTTTATATTTTTTATTTTAATCATTTTAGATGCATGAATGTTGAGGCTTAAAATCTAAAATGGTAGTAGTAATACTAACCAAGATAATTGCTTTGACGGTGGTGCGGGTGATGGGGAAGCCAAATTCCTCACTCCCCTCAAGGCCTAGAAGAACTTCCATCAGGTTCTTCTCCGACGCGGTCGACCTGCCACTCTTGATCATCTGCTCCGTCTGGTCGATGATCTCGTCCAGGATCCCGTCGATGGTGTCACGAACGCCCTGTAGGTTCCTCCTCATGCCGGTGAGGTAGCTGAGGATCCCCGTGAAGCGAGGGAAGAGGTCGGGGATCGCGAAGCCGGTGCAGTAGACGAAGCTCATCTTGATGGCCGCCACGAAGTCTTCAGCTTTGCTGCTCCTCATGCCGAACGCCGCCCTGGCCACGATGCCATTGGCTAACCTGTAGAACCTCCTGCTCACGTCCACCGGCGCCGACGACGATGATAAGGCCGCCCGGATGTCCTCGACGATGCTCCGCACCTCGTCCTCCCTGATGTGCTGGTAGGAGCGGATGCGGTCGTTGCTCAGGATCTCCTGGATGCACAGCTTCCGGAGCTTCCGGAAGTAGTCGTTTGGGGTGGGGCTGAAAAGGAGGTCGGAACAGCCGTAGGCCACGATCTCGCCGGCCATGAGGTTCGGCCGGGTTGCGAAGATGGCGTCGTGGGTCTTGAGCACCTCGCGGGCGAGCTCCTTGGACGTCACCACCACCAGGGGTATCTGCCCCACGCGGAGGTACATGAGCGGGCCATGCACGCCGGCCAGGTCGCGCATCGTGCGGTGCGGCCGCGCGTTCACCAGCCGGTGCGCGCTCCCGATCACCGGCAGGTTCAACGGCCCCGGCGGCAGCCGTTGTCGAGGATTCAGGAGCCTGACAACCGCGATGGCCACCAGTGACATGACCACAGCAGAGCACAGGTACACAAGATCGTTGTCCATGGCGAAAAGGAATGTTGTGTTAGTTATGCTCTTCGGTTTCATCGTGCATGTCCGAGCTTTTTTATAGCCTGACTTCCACTTCATCACTTCTCCGTGTCGCTTTGCGTGACATATGTAACTCCAATATAGGAGTACATATTTGGCAGCATCCGTTAGGCATCATCAAGTACGTACGTTGATAACCAATCGGAGACAAGAAGACGAAGAAACATAGGTGTCTTTGTTTATTTGGCAGCATCTATTAGTCATCACAAAGGACGTACGTACGTTGATAACCAATCCGAGGAAAGAAACATAAGAAAGAAGACAAAAGAAACATAGGCATCACCAAGTACATACATCGATGACCTGGCAAGCTTCCGAGAGTCGATCATTCCAAGCTTGGTGTTCCACACCTCCTTTGTGTCGATATTAGTTCCTATGATATAATAACATTAATTCATGATCAACATGTGTATGCCTGAGAAGAATATTTTCATATAAGAAAAATAGAAGATATTTGCATTGATGTTTTAAGTGAACAAGGTATACCCATCATTATGTATATATGTTGGCAACAAAGATGCCATGAAACTCCACCATCAGATTAGGCTGCTAGTGACACTAAGACATAGAGCATAGAAACTAATTTCATATTGCCCCAAAAAATACTTAACATAGACTCTCAGCAAGTGCTAGCAGAAACTAGCTCTCCTTTCTATTTCCATGTTGCGTGCAAAATACTTGAAACAATCTAAAGAATATGGATGAAAAACACACAAGTTATATCATTTGCTATGTTGCAAAATAGAAATGTATCCTCAACAATATTTTTATTATGTGGATGAAAGTAATCAATCACCTTTTCAAGAAGATTGCTTATCTCCTTTAGTTTTGTCTTCTTATTAAGATAAGATCAAGATAATAGACATCGCCATCCAACACCGGGATACCGATAAAAATCCAGTGATATCTACATGATTGTACTAATTAGTTATAAATGAATTGATGTTGCATTGGAGGCTGGCCATGATCAAATTCGTAAAAAAAGAAGAGATGCAACACTAGATTACCTTTTATTAAAAGGCCATATGACTAACTCCTTATATTTGCTGATATCCATCATGTGATCTATTCCTTCATTTGCACAGTAACTTTTATTTCATTAAGATATAAAATTCCATAATACTAAATGATGTTACACCACAACTACTTTTTCAATGGAGGACTAACTCAAAATGAACGAAAAATACAAAAATCTAATTAAGAATACTATCTATTTACTGCTATGACATTCCTTGAGTGTCTTTGTATTCTATACAGCATTCTCCGTGCAAGGTACGGTGATGATGATAGCTTGATGCCCGACATTCTCCGTGCACGGTACGGTGACAATGACAACCTGATGCCCGTCATTCTCCGTGCACTGCACGACGACAATGACAGCCTGATGTGTACCATCCTCGAGACAGCTTACATTGACGACCTTTCCGCGGATCAACAGAGATATCATCTCGATGCAACATGGTTTGTTGATGAGATGAAGATCATACACGTGGCTCAGGATCGTCGGTGGTGGACTATGGCGCAGCTTCAGAGGCTATGCAAGATCGAGGTATAGTACCTGCGGCAGGATAGCTATTACAAACGTACTATCTATGAAGTTGTAGATTATTAGCTGCCGTTTCATTTTAGTCTACATCATTGGAAAAATCGGACAACTTAGGACTACATTTATTAATACAACTTTGATCACGTATTGACATAAATTCCAACAAGTACTAGTACATTAGTAGCACAAAAGACAAAGCACCACTTTACCCAATGCTTAACTAAATGTATATAGATGGGCATCATAAAACAACCGATAATGGCAGCCGGCAGTGCGGCGCAGCTAATGGTTAACTGATTGCTTAGGCATGTACAGGTTAAATTTCTATATAATTGTTATATTTGTAGTTTGTTTTAATAAAATTTGTTCATGTTTGATAAAATTTGTAGAAAACTACAATAACATAGTAACGAAACTAAATTATTGTCTAGCCGTTTGCATATTCTATTTAAATTAGCTAAATTCAAGATAAGTTTGACCCTCTGATTGAAGACAAAAGTAAAAAAACTACAATTATTTAAAATTGACTGAGTATGCCTTTGGATATTAAAAAATATCTTATATATATCAAACCATCGTGACCACATAGTTAATGCTGCAAAAGATGAAACGAACCACATGTTAGATAAATATCCCTGGAGATGAGTTATTGCTAATTTTAGGAACTAATACTTAATGTAGATCCACGCAAAAAAAATCAGCGATGGTATAGCTTTTTCAGATTTGTTTTGTTTATTTGTAAGATAATAACGCACTAAGAAACAAGAAAGGGGCATTGGCCCCGAGCTAGAATTTATGTTTATTATATATACACCTGGTGGGAAACGGAGGGAAGGGGATGCCGCAGGAGATGCTGGTCTTGCGGAAGTTTGCCCCAGCCCAGCTGGTTAAATTACTCTATTTATTGAGGGAGCTGGTTAAATTACTTACGTACTCTAAAAGCTTGGGAGGTCAGGCAGCGGCGGCTCGCTGGTTCGATTACTTGTTTGAACCTTTCGTTACCCTCTTTAGACTAGCTCCAATGGGGGTATCATAGGTAGTATCATGCATGCCATGTTGGCAAAATTCTGACGTGGCATCCTAATTAATGATGAAAGAGGTTGTGTTGGTATCATAGGTGAATCAAGTATCATGACGTAGTACTAGAAAAACTAATCTCAAATGACTCTTGTACACAATTTTGCATTGAGATTCTACAAAACAATAAATATACTAAGACTATAGTACTACTACATAATACTATGCATTGTGGAGGTGGTATCATATACTAGTATCATATGCATGATACTACTATATGATACTTCTCATTGTGACTAGTCTTATATTGAGCAACGCTACATTTACGGACATATTTTACAAAAATTCTTACGGACTCGTACGTGGCACACCAGGTAAGCTGAAAACAGTTACGTGCAGCGATTTTTTAGCAAGTTAAACCAACCCATTCACTCCACGTTTGCCCGTAGAATTTCCGTAGCCATAGCAGTCCGTAAGTCTACCTTTATTGCTTTATATTCACAAAACGCTATCCGTTGATTTAGGCCTACGTGCTTGTTTTGCCGCAAGCAAGTCCCTCCTTTTTAAAATATAAGATGTTTTAGCTTTGTGAGGCTAATGTATCTAGACCTTTTTTAATATGTAGGTTCGGAGAGGTTTACAGTAAACCTATAAACTAACAGAAATCTAAAACATCTTATATTTTAAAAAGGAAGGAGTACTCCAATAGAATACATTTTCTACTACATGCCCAAGCAAGTGCTATTGTTCTAGGCCACGAGCGCTTGCATGGTCCGCTTGGCTTGTGGCCGTCTGGGTCGATTATGTAGTACCTAGTAGGGGGCGTGTTTGATAGATCACACCACCACCGGCCAAGCGCCGGGAGAATAATTCGGTCCAATTGGTTACCCGGCCCTCTCGGTGTCATCGCATTCGTCCGTCTCAAAGCACCCCTCAGCCAGGCACGCTGGGAACTACCGAGTAGGTAGTTCTCCTGTAACTAGGCCCTGGAGAGCGCAACGAGCCGAATCGGCTACATGTGTGCGGAAGGAGAGGAGGGATCCACGTCGCTTCGCGTACACGCGTCATAAATTCCCTCCCCATCCAGTCTCCCTCATGTCACTATTCCGTCGTCTCACTTCCTCTCGTCTCAACTCCATGTCAAATCACGTCGGCGGTTCCAGCGTCACCGGCTCGTCCTTCCCGACGGCGCAAGGAAGATCCAGACGGCGCCCTTGTCCTCGACACGACCTCGATCAGAACGCATCGTCGAAGTCCCTGTAAAACACTACCTCGACTTCGTCCTCGGCTGCTCATCAATGGTTGTGGGTTTGTAGATCTGCATGTACATGGCATGTGGATAGCTTGTGGATGCCATGCATTGTAGATCTGATTAGGTAACATGTGTGCTAGGGTTCGCATTTTGATTATACCATTCGGGTCAGCTTGGGGCCATTGCTTGATGGTTGTTTCCTTTTTGTGGTCTGCTACCTCGATTCAGTAGCTGCGATTGACGAATATGAGCTAGGGTTTTAGTTATGTACCTATCAGATCATGCAATTATTTAAGATTGTGCATTTTTGGGGGGTTTTGCTTGGCTTCGATCGAATATTGCCATGTGCAGTAAATTTCACAGGTTTCTTTTTTTGCTTTGGCCTATGATTGAAACATGCCACATGTTTTATTGAACTACGCCACATGCTATAATTTGTCATATGAGGATTGCATTTCAAATGGTTCATGCGGCCAATGATTAAAATATGCCCAATAGATTGCAAGGGATAAACCTTTCCATTCCGTGAGATTTTTTTATGGAGGGGTGAGTGAACCTAGTGCAATGTATTACACAGCTTGTCATTGGTCCTTGGTTCACTCGCCCCGTCTCCGGAAAATTTATGAGGCCCCTAATTGATTCAACACATTTACCAACTGCATTTCAAATTGATCCTATGACCAATAGTGATTCAAATGTGCTCCTAGTAGATTTCAAAGGATGGACCTTTTGCAGTGTGTGGGATTATCTCAAGGGGGTTAATAAACTAGGTGCACTGTACACAAACATGGGGTTGTTCTTGATTCTTGGTTCACTAACTCCATCCCTAAAATAATTATGAGGCCTCTAATTAATAAGCTATCATCTGCATTTGACCTATAATTTTAACAATACGCTACAAACCTGGATATGATAATTTGCATATAGCTTCTGTTTGTACAACCATATTGGTTGTGCATTGAACTAGCTATATGTTGGATTATATCATTCATGAGGTGTGCATGTTCTATCCGTATGAGGTCTCCCATTTGATTTCACTCTTTCTTTGCCGATGACAATGATTACAATGTGCCACCACAACTTTTAACGAAGTGATCTGGATCTACCTATGGTTGTATACAACCCCATTGGTTCTATGTGCTCGTTGGTAGATACGGATTTATCCCGCTAACTAATGTGTGTCAAGGCAAATAATGTGTTACTTCATATAAGATTTTGTGTGTGTGTTTTTTTTTCTGCCATTCATATCTTGCATTGATTTTTTCCCAGCATCTTCAGCTACGCGTCCCTGTTGAAGTTCTTGAAGAGCAACAGCCCAACAAGAAGGTGAAATGAAAGGTCGTCGCTATCAATGAAAAAAATAGCGCGCTATTTAATTTAGCATGACCCTTCTTTAGACGTTATGCAAGTTATAGCATGCTAATAGCATGCTACTTTTAAAATAGCATTTTGTGAAGAATTTAAAAATTGACAGGTATATCATGTATATTGAATATTTTAGCATCTAGAAAATTGTCCGGAGTAATACATGCATAACCAATTAACCAGTTGTGCCCGAGTGACATAGTCCATATCACAGTAATGACCAAATTCAAAATGATAGGCTCCATATCACAAAGATCACTACATAAATCCATAAACAAACTACAAAGTCCAGAATAAAGTGTCCTCATGGGCTGAATCGATAAATGGACTACCACTATTTCCATGTATTTTATAGCGACGCTAAAACATTATGACGTATAGCGTGATTTAACGCGCTAAATACGTGATTAGCATCATAGCGAGCATATTTTGCATAGCATAGCGTTTGGCTTCCAAATATGCTATAGCGGCGCTATAACGGTGAAATAGCGCGCTATTTTTTTCATTGGTCACTATTGGGCATTTCAAAGAGCAGGTGTCCTCAACCCACTTTGTCAAGGTGCTGATGGCACCAGGGATAGGGTATGTTCCTATCCCTAAGACCTTCAAGCTATATCTAGGACCGGTGCCGACAAATATCACCGTCAGGACCTCCACAGGATGCCAATGGGCCATGAAGCTAAAGGATGTGAATAGCAAAGCAGTCATCGAGGAGGGCTGGCTATAGTTTGCCATTGCACATGGCCTACAGCTTGGCTACTTCCTCTCTTCAAGAATTAGAACCTATTGAGTACGAAGTTGTCTTCTGTGACCACTCTTGCTATGAGGTGGTCAAGCATTTCCCTAAGCACCCTGATGACATGGCGACCACTCTGATGGGAAAGGGCATGTACTCTATGCATGAAAAAGATAAGCACCTAGATCTTAGGTGGCTCAGAACTTCTTATGTCTCAGTCGGCTGATGTCATCCTACTATTTGTGCTAATTTTCAGTAGCAACCTAGTTATAACTCATTAAATTCTCGATTACAATCTAATTATGACTCATATGTAATTTTTATATTGCATGAATCGCAAGGTAAACCTAACAAGGAAAGAGATGGTCCCTCCATATCGATACAGTTGTCCTTATGCCATAGCGGTTTAACAATAGGCAAACAAAGAAAGCAGAGTAGCAACCATGCCCACGGACATGGCCGTGATCCACGCGGGAACTCTTGTAGGGTCCCGCCGCAGGAACATGCCTTGAAGCAGCGGATAGCTCAGAGCCGCGACGTAGCAGAGGAGGAAAAGCTCGGCGGACACGTGGCCCCTGATGTCGCTGATCACCATCTTCCAGACCCCTCCAATGAGTGCCGCGTCGTTGAGCAGGCAGAGCATGGTGGCCGGCAGGAGCACCGTCGAGCACCCAGCGAAATCGAACACGCCGTCGTGGTACAGCCTGGCATTGTCGGACGCCTTGCTCATGAGGTCGAAGTCCACCGGCTGCCCGCCGGCGCCGACGAGGTCCAGGGCGACACTGAGGCAGGCGAAGAGCTGGCCCGTGACGACGTTGATCGCCCAGAACCTCTGCTCGTTCCACCATGTCCTGACCTCCAGGCCACGCTTGGCCACTGACACCTCGATCAACATTGTTTCACACTTTCTATCTATCATTCCTAAATTGCCGGCTGACCTCATTCCTCATCACCTACTTGGGGATGCCGGTCCAGGCTTCTAGGATTCTCATCAGAGACCTAGAGCCCCTAGTTGGCCGGGTGCGGGCCAAATCCGAGCCATGGTGCGGCAAGTTTACCTCCAAAGGGAGCAAGACGATCCTGATCGATGCCTGTCTGTCTAGACCTGCATTGGCGAATTGGTCTGCGGCCACGAGCTGTCCGACGGGGACGACAGTGGTACTGTCATGGCCTCCCTCTAACGCCAATTTTTTCGCCTTCTCACCAAGCTAGGATTACCCTACGGACGTCGTCACTGGTGTGTGGCGACATAGTTCCAAGATGTGAAGACCCGCGCTAGGACATTCCAGTTGGACTTGACGGGGGGGGGGAGTGCCCTGATGGCCGGAGAGGGCATGCGTGGTGGAGGTCGAGTTATGGCATTATCGGCGATGGGATGTGTGTTTTGGAATACCAGTCGTTCTTGGGGAGAGAAAAGAAGGAGAGACGGAGAGAGGGAGTCGGGCGGGGTGTGTATAGGTGCAAACTGGGCCGATAACAGTATTGATGTGCATTTGATTGTGTGATACAAATTTCTACTACTTTCTCTGATCTAAAATGTTTTTAAGGTTCAAATTTAGACAAATTTGAATCCAATAATACGTGTAGAGAGGGAGAGGGAGAGGGAGTAGCACCAAGTCAAGGACGCGCGACACGTCCCCAATTAAGCCAGCAACTTGTTTTTCTGGACCTTTCCCTCGAATTCTATGCTTAGCTAGTCGAGCGAGCGAGTTTCGATTCCCGTCCGCCCACAAAAACGATCGAGGAGACCAAGTAAGGAAGGGTCCCGCGCTAATTAATGAAGCGGAAGGCCGGCACTACTCCTAGTGTTCACGTCTACTCCGGCCACTATTGAAGACGCGTGAGGCTGGTCATAGTGGGAGTATTATATTAATAGTATCATGCATATGATATTAGTGTATGATACTAAAATTTTAGTGGTTAGTATCATCTAGTAGTATCATGGTACTATTGTAATAAATTTTTTCTACAATCTCAATACAATTGTGTGTATGAGATGTATTGATCATTAAATTACCTAGTTTTATGAGCTATGATACGGTATCATATTATAATACTACTAACACCTCTCTTCTTATTAATTACGATGTCACATTAGATTTTTGCCGAGATAGCATACTCCAGGCCTGAACTTAACTCCAGCTGATAGCGAGTAAGTATGCATGGCAGCATCTTTCAGCTGATAGCGAGTAGCACTGGTACATACTCCATTTGGCTGACGACAGTCCCACCAGACAGTGGCACAGCATCATCGCCCACCACCAGCCAGCTGCAGCGCACGGAAACACCGGCCTCGTGGAAGACCCAGAAGCACATTTGGAAGCGGCTTAACCAAACAAGGAAAGCAGAGTAGCAGCCATGCCGACGGACATGGCCGTGATCCACGCGGGAACTCTTGCAGGGTCCCGCCGCAGGAACATGCCTTGAAGCAGCGGATAGCTCAGAGCCGCGACGTAGCAGAGGAGGAAAAGCTCGGCGGACACGTGGCCCCTGCTGCCGCTGATCACCATCTTCCAGACCCCTCCGACGAGGGCCGCGTCGTTTAGAAGGCAGAGCGTGGTGGCCGGCAGGAGCACCGTCGAGCACCCGGCGAAATCGAACACGCCGTCGCGGTACAGCCTGACATTGTCGGACGCCTTGCTCGTGAGGTCGAAGTCCACCGCCCGCCCGCCGGCGCCGACCAGGTCCAGGGCGACGCTGAGGCAGGCGAATAGCTGGCCCGTGACGGCGTTGAGCGCCCAGAACCTCTGCTCGTTCCACCACGTCCTGACCTCCAGCCCGCGCTTGGCCACCGACACCTCGATCAGGTGCTGCAGCAGCGACGACACGAACACGGCGGCGAACCAGAGGCTCGAGGCCTCGGGGAACGACGACGTGCCGCCGCGGAAGAAGCTGAGCTGCGGCACGGTGGCGTAGCAGACCACGGCGAAGGCGTAGAGGGCCATGAAGGCGTAGTAGGCGAAGCCCATGCTGTGGGGCAGGGAGACGGCGAGGGAGGAGCCCAGGGGACAGTGCTTGGAGAGGCCGACGGCGAGCATGCCGGACATCCAGCGCTTGTTCTGCACCAGCACGTCGTTGAGGTTGGTGGGCACGCTGCCGAGGAACGGCGCCGGCCTCGAGGGCGCCGGGTAGCAGTAGACGGACGTCCACCCTCGGCAGTAGAGCTGCCGGTAGCCGGTGAAGTAGTCCTCCACCACCGACTGGTACAGGAAACCAACCTCGTCGCCCCATCTGGTGCCCGTCTCGTACTCGCACGACGCCACCAACCTTGCGTCCTCTGGGAGAAGGCCATCGCGTGAAGTCGTCGTGCTCCCGGCCGTTCGGCGCAGCGACGCCACGTGACCGTTCGAGTGGCCGAACCTCGTCTTCAGCTCGCCGACCTCCATGGACGAGAACGGATGATCTTGAGAGCTGGACGGGCGGGCACCGTAGACGGCGTCTCGCCTGAGGCAGAAGCCGGTGCCGGAGAGGATCGGGCCCCGAAGGCCGTCCAACCCTTTCCACCGCGTCTGCAGTTCACCAAGATTATTACGTACTTCAGAGATTTGTCAAGATGCGAGGTCGATTTGTGTTTGTTATTACCGAGAAGATGGATCTGAGCTCGTTGGCGTAGATGTCGTTGCTGCTGAGGTTGTGGAACTTCTGGGGGAACTGCACGAAGGCGAGGTCGTCGGCACGGCGGCGGCGGTGGAGGTGGAAGCACATGGCCTCCAGGACGGAGCTCCGGGTGTTGCAGTACATGTCGCAGTCCAGCACCAGCACGTACGGCGCGTTGCTCACCAGGCTCGACACACGGAGCTGCATTGCGCAAGAACAACAAGAACAATGTTAGAAGACGAAATCAACTCTGAAAACCAGAACACACACGTGCTGCAGCTCAGATCGGCAATGGAAGAACTCACGAGGACGTTGAGTGCGCCGGCTTTGAAGTGGTGAGCCCACGCCGGCCGCTTCTCGCGGGACACGTACACCAGCGACGGCATGGCGTCTTCGTCGTCGGAGTTGCTGACGCTGCTGTCTTGCTTGTCGGCTATGATCTGACATGTAGTACATGGTGCGGATTACTGAGGGCATGTACAGCGTGAGATATTGCTAGACTCATGCTATGAAAATTGCTACACTCAAGTCTAAGAAATAATATGTGCTCGCCGTTAGCACATATAAAGGTCTCACCAATTAGAATAAAAAGAATCAATATAGAAAGTCTACCGTACACTGACAAGTGGGCCTATCTGATTTTCTTAGACATATGTCTAGTACTAGACGAGTCTAAGAAATCTTGGCTAAACTCACCTCCTCCACTTTGGACATAAGTCTAAGATAAAAAAAAGAGATTCTCTTAAACATAGGTTGCACACGCTCTAGGACCAATCGATCGGGTGTAGCACTGTCTGCACGTACGGGCCGGCTGCTTCGAAATGTCACTAGAGGTATACGTAGCATTACTTACCTCGACGTGAGCTCCGTGATCCTGACGTGCTGCTTTTGTCCAGCTTTGAGAAAGAGCTGCGTCGTGCGTGGCCTGCTCGACGCCCTTTTTGAACGTCTCGTACATATTCTGCAAAATTTCGAGAGAAAATTAATAAATGTGTTGAATCATACGGCGCCAACATCGGTCACGTTATTTTCCCCTAGCCTCCCTCCAAGATCAAGTCACTGGTTAGCGATTCAAGTGTTCATATAAGTATAAGGGGTATTTATTTCTAAAAAGTGGCCATGATCTTTGTGCATCATGTATATCTAGAAAATGCTTCATTTTGTTTCAGTACTTACAACTTTTAAATAGGTACGTATTTTTGTTTGAACCGTTAACTAAGTCCTATTTGTTTATTATTACTTTTAGAGTTCTGTGTACTATTGTTGATGATTATTACTAGATCATCGCTAGACCTTTTCGCAAAATAATAAGTACTTGATGACATCGATTACTATATATGTTAAATATGAACTCCCTAGAAATTCAGATGTTAATAATAGGAAGGGACTAATCAAGATCATTAGATAAAAAGAAAGGCTACTACAAGAAATATGTTTATTTGTGATGCTCCATTTATGACGCTTTAGTAAAAAAAATCATGAACCCGTCACATTTTGTGAAACTGAGATGAAAACTTAACAAATGGAGCGTCACAACTAAACACATTTCTTGTAGTTGTATATCATTTTCCAGATATATGACTTTATACTAAAAACATTCACACGTTGAGAAAGGATGTTTAAACCAACATGAATAAATGTTACTCCCTCCTACTCAAATTAGTTGACTTAGATTTGTCTATATTTGAATGTCTCTTGACAAATTTGAGTCAACTAATTTAGGTCGGAGGGAGTACTATTTTTATACATAAGTTTTCATATATATCATAATAAATGTTCAAAAACAATTATGTGCATGATAAAAAGAAGTTCACATATGTATCTAAATAATGTTCATACAGAAAATATATTCATGCAGAATTGGAAAAATGTTCAGAGTATAAAAATGTGTGGCAAAAGAAGAAGGGAAAAAAATCTATGAAAACATAAAGGTAACCGAACAAAATAAAAATGATAAAACAGTATGATAAAAAGGCTAGAAACCACGGAACTGGACAAAATCCAGAAGAAATCGACAAAAATACAAACAAGGGATAAAACTACAGCTTGTCGGCATCAGGACTCCATGACCAGAGTCGCCGGAAATTAATCCTATGAGACCGGGTCTATTAATAGACACTCCCCTATGACTGGCACGTGTCTATTTTTTTCCAGTTTTCTATTCTTTTAATCAGTTTAAAATTCAATGGAGCAGCAGTTTTATATTTATGTGGGTCTATCCTTCCTGATAATAGACCGGGTCTCGTAAGATTAATTTCCAGAGTCGCCCTCAACATCGATCTACACTGATCATCTCGTTGCGATCTACAACTAATAGCACAGTGCGATGAAGGGGTTAAGTTGGCCACTAGTGCATTGTGAGTGTGGATAACACCCTCGTGTACATACAGAGCACCTACGCATGTGCCAAGATCGATGTTAATTATTTTCAAACTTTAGACTGCTGACCGTGGAGAACGAGAACAAATGCAACACTCAATCTGTAGACTGGTGACGCAGTCTTTGTTTGTTACTGACTTATTGGTGAATCTTGTGTGAGGTCGACAAATATGTCGACACTCTTGGCAAGATCGAGTTGACTGCCTAGAAAAAAAAATCCGTGGTTCTAAAATGACCTGGTAATCTATCTATACTACAGTTCGATTAGACAATTTGAATGCCAATCAATTACGTGCGCACCTTGACTCTTATCTTGTCGTCGGCGAGTTCATGGTGGTGATCCACGCCACCACCACCGTCGAGCTGGTCGTTGCTGGCGAAGAACCTCTCCGGACAAGGGCACTGCACCCCGTACTTCCTGCAGAAGGGCACCCAGACCCTGGCAAAGGCGTAGGCCTTCCTGGCCGCGAGCAGCGTCAGCGGCGACCCGGCGTCGTCGGAGAGGTACACGGTGAGCCTCCCACCGGGGTAGTCGAGCGCCATGGCGGAGATCACCGTGTTCATCACCTTCACCGCGGGCTCCTTGTCCGGGTCGGCCGTCACCACCATCACGTCCACGCCCGGGAGCGCGGGGTGCGAGAGTCTGCCGGGGAAGGCGGCGCGGGAGACCGGGCGTAGCATGGGGGCCTGGGACAACAACCAGAGGAAGAGGAGCACCAGGTCCGCCGCCAGCAAGATGTCGTGGACGCCGCGGTGGGAGATCGCTGTGGCGGCGAGCGCGAGGTGGAGGCCGGCGAGGAGGCGGTTGACCGCGGCGAGAGGCTGGTCAACTTCCACGGTGTGGAGCTGGTGCGGTGCATCTTGCAAAGGCTCCGCCATTTCACAATGGGTAGTGATGGGTCGCAATTGGTAACACGAGCCTCGTCCAGCCGCTTATATACTCCCTCCGTTTTAAAATATTTTAAAATATGAGATGTTTTAGCGGTGTAAAAGAAGTGTATCTAGACGCCTTTAGTGTCTAGGTTCACTCTAAACCTAGATGAACCTAGATACTAAAAAAAGACTAGATATACTTCATTCATAAAGCTAAAATATCTTATATTTTAAAACGAAGGGAGTATATAGCACACTTTGTATTTCATTTTCCTGAATATACACAGCCACAAACATCCAGAGTGGTTTTTCTAGGTGCGGTGCATCTGCTGCTTTATGATTCGTGCTTCATAAATTCTTCCAATTTCATCAAGTTTCATCAGTACGAGTCAAATTGGTTTGAGGTCAGTCTTTTCCGATCTACGTTTGTCATCTTCGGCGATGGTTGTTGCTCTGCGCTGGTCCTTTGGGGACTTAGCACGGCGACTTCCCGTTCATCTACTACAACAAGCTCTACTACGACAAGCTTCCCGGCTTTGGTGATGAAGAGGCGAGAACGGCGGCGCGCATTCGGCTCATGTCAGTGTTTGTAGTCGTCGCTAGGTGTTCCAGTGACCTATTTGTAATTTTTATTACTTTTAGGACTCTTTGTACTGCTGTTGATGATTATTAATAGATCGACGAAATTTCGCAAAAAAATAAATTGAATTGCAATGATACATACTCAAATTAAAACATTGCACATGCATGGTAGAACCTCCTTGCACAAACATCCCTATATTTTTGAACGAAGGAGGGGCCTAGAAGGACCCCGGCGCTACCATTAATATCCGATCGATGGGTACAAATTACAAGCAGGATCTTTACAGAATGAAAAATAAACCAAGGACCTACGAAAGAGCAAGAAGGACCCTAAAATTTCCAGGGAAAACGCAATCGGGTCCATTGACCTTTCCACCGCGCCTGAGCTGAAGCCACCGGCCACCTCCAGCCTGCCGGGGACGGACCACTTGGCAGGAAGGAGACGCAGATCGCCGATGCCCAGCTCCACAGGGGCCTCCATCTTGGAGGTTGAAACGTCATCCTGGCGTGCATCTGGCCCTTGACGGTCGAAGTTGCCGGTGCCAGCCATGGCCACCGAGCAAGGATCTCCACAGAGTAGCAGCAGATGGGATGTCGAGCGCCATTTCGCGCACCCTAGGCGCCTCCAATCGATAGCCTCCACGATGCCCCTACCCTCTTCTCCCTCGCCACCGAGGCTGGCCAAGAAGAAAGGCAAAGAAGTAGTGGAACCGCGACGAGGGCGCAGATAAGACTCCCAAGGAGAAGTTGAGTTCGCATTGAAGGTGCGGCACTCTCCCTCGCCTCCACGGCCGGTCAAGAGCACCTCACCAACGCTGCTGGCCAGCAAGCCCAGCCCTCCCCCCTCGCCTCCACGGCCGGCCGGGAAGAGCACATGCCTACCACCCTCAAGCAACAGCAGGGAGTACACCACCTCGATGTTATTGTGGGGAGCGTCAGCCTTCCCATCCGTATTACCCTCCGACCGTCGGAGAATAAGAACAGAGAGGAGGAGCCCTACAACGATTTGGATCCAGGCGGATAGATCCATCACTCCGCTCCAGCTACTGGGCAGAAGGCCCACTTCCGGCATAGCGCCGCAAGTACATCCTACCCTACCTACTCCGGCACCTCCCCTCCGCCCATCCCTACCGATGACACCGGCAAGGGGGGCTTCGGTTCGGCCCGGCACACACGAGGTGGCTCTCAGTTACTGTAGAGAAGAGAGAGAGAGAGAGAGAGAGAAAGAGAGAGAGAGAGAGAGAGGGGGGGGGGTTGACTGTGTGTGCCTTCCACAAACATCCCTATATAATCACATGGTAATAAGATTGAGAGTGAAGTCACTCAGAATGTATTCTGACCTATTCCGACCTTGATGGCAAAATAAAATCCGCAGCCTCATAAAAGTATCTCAAGGGCTGGGCTATCCATATGTTTGGGATGTATAAAAAGGGTAAACCATGTATGTAATAAACAAAAGTGATGCAAACATTATTCTACGAAATATCCTCCTTAAAATAACTGCACCATGGAAAGCGATGCTTACGTCGACACGCCGGCTTTTGGAGGGCCCCGCAACCCAGTGGGTGTGGAGGCCTGTCGCGCCAGGAACGCCTCTCACAGAGCCCGGTCCTACCCGTGTGCGCTGACGGCGCGTCCATATCATGTGCGCGTTCCACCTTCCAGTAACACGGGGTACGACGACGCTTGGTACACCCGTCCACGATATGGAATTTTTCACCCTGACCCGTAGTGGGACCTGTCTCACAGGCTAGCAAGGCTCCGTTACAACATCGTTGTGCGTCCTCCTCGGCGTCCATCAATAATAAGATTGAGAGTGAAGTCACTCAGAATGTATTCCGACCTATTCTGACCTTGATGGCAAAATGGCCTCATAAAAGTATCTTAAGGGTTGTGCTATCCATATGTTTGGGATGTATAAAAAGGGTAAACCATGTATGCAATAAACAAAAGTGATGCAAACATTATTCTATGAATTATCCTCGTTAAAATAACTACACCACGAAAAGTGTTGCTTATGTCGACACGGCGGCTTTTGGCGGGCCCCGCAACCCTGTGGGTACGGAGGCCTGTCGCGCCAGGAACGTCTCTCATAGAGCCCGGTCCTACCCGTGTACGCTGCCGGCGCTTCCATATCATGTGCGCGTTTCACCTTCCAGCAACGCGGGATACGACGGCGCATGGTACACCCGTCCACGGTATAGAATTTTTAACCCTGACCCGCAGTGGGACCTGCCGCACGGGATAGCAGGGCTCCGTTACGAAGTCGTCGCGTGTCCTCCTCGACGTCCATCCGACCAAAAAGATTTGGGACGGCGTAAATAGCAATTTAAACCGAAACAATCTAGCGCTATTATTTACTCTGATTTGTTTTTCTTTTCTTCTTACTAATATCTACTTGTAGTTTAGTCCGATTGTTTTCTGCAGGGAACTGTAGCAAAATTGGAAAGAATAGTTTTCTCGCCCCCACTGATTGTGCATGCCTGCTGTAGGGAAACATGTCGCAATAGCAAGGCGTGTTGTGTCTTGTAAGCAGAACAGGGCAACGGAAGAAAAGGTGGATGCAAAGTGAGTTAACTTACTAAGGATGGACAAGTGTAGGATGTACTCCCTCTATTTTAAAATATAAAAAGTTTTAGATTTGTGAATGGAGTGTATCTAGATCTCTTTTAGCGTGTAGGTTAATCTAGATTTAAAGTGAATCTATATATTAAAAGTGGCTAGATACATTCTTTTCATAAAGCTAAAACATTTATATTTTAGAAAGGGGGAGTAGTTTCAAATTTTGAAGCACCTCTCGTGCACAGTATGAGGTGCTCTATAAATCTGCTACTAGTAGACATGCATGGACAGGAGATGAAGCACACAAGGAGTAATGTGCAAAACGCTGATGGCACCAATTGGAGACTAGGGTGGCTGAGCTGCCGTGACATCGGAAGATGCGATCTCTCTAGGTGCCAACGATGTTCCTAAGGTACCGTTGCTAAAATCTCTCAGTTCGCTGTCGTGTACTATGGGGTCTACCTACGAACCGCAGAAGTAATCTGTTTTCTTCCTTTTTTTTAGAGCCAGATTCACGATTCGACTCGCAGCGTGGTGCACATGCCAGACCGAGCCCTACCCACGAGCGTTGCCGCTCGCCGGCAGGGTGGCGGAGTAGGCTCTGGTTCTCATGTTGCAACCTTTGCCGACGAGGTGTGTGAAGAGCCTAGAATCGAAGGTGTAGGTCACTCACCCGTGCAAACAACATCAGTGAAATCATCAGTAGTCTTTGGCCGAAGAAGGGGCTTATAGGAAAACAGAGCTTCCTTCGAACGCTCATTGATACCATCCACCTATACTTAAAGAAGAAAACGTGACCGTTTGAACACCTCACCACAACTACTTTCCGAATCAGTACCGCTCATCCCTATCAGAGTCGATGCGTGGAGACAGGCATCGCACCATTGGGCCTCCCAACAGTCAGTCCATGACGGTGCCATTGGTCCAAAAACTTGGGCCTTTTGTTCGTACCACCAAAGAAGTGAAATGGTTAGTCGTACTAAATGTTGTGGTCATCGTTGAGTATGTGGGAGCCGTTATGGATCTCCAGATCCCGCTGATGGTTATTAATCGGAGAGGTGTCTCCATCATGTCTGCATATTCATGAACCGTAGGGTGACACACTTAAGGTTCGAAGTTGTTTTAAGTAGATATGGAATGTATGTTGGAGACCGAATGTTGTTCGGAGTCTCGGATTGGATTCGGGACATCACGAGGAGATCCGGAATTGTCTGGAGAATGAGATTCATATATTGGGGATCATTTTCTAAGTAGGAAATGTTCCGGAGTATTTGTATGGGGATTCTAAAAGGTTTCGGAATGTTCCGGAAGGTTCTAGTAGATTTCTTGGAGTTTGCTTGAAAACCAAGAAAGTATCAAGGAGTCTTTGTGGGGCCAGACACGGATTCGTGGGGGAGGAGGATTCCTCCCCCCCTCCCAATCCGCCGGCCAAGGAGGGAGGGGAGTCCTACTAGGACTCCCCCTCCCATGGCGCCTCCCTCCTTTAAATAGAGGGGAGGGGGCGCCACCCCCTAGCACTCTCCCATATAACAAACCCTAGCCGCCGCCTCTCTCCTCCTCCTTCGCTCTGCTCCGGCTTAGGCGAAGCCCTGCAGAATTCTCTACTCCACCACCACCACCACACCGTCATGCTGCTGGGATTCCGTGGAGAGATCTACTACCTCATGCTCATTGGAACAGGAGAGGAAGGTCTGCTGACTCCGCACGTGTGACCGATCATGGAAGGCTGCCGAACGCGCGCGGAAGGATCGTCTACTCGATCTTGAGATCGGCAAGTGATCGACTACATCAACCCCGAGATCCAATCTCGTAACGCTTTCGTATCTACGAGGGTTAGTACAGATCTATCTCGTTGCACATGTCTAATAGATTAGATCTTGGCTTTTATCTAGATTAGATCTGGGTTTTGTTCGTTCTTGCGGTAGAAATTTTTTGTTTTCCATGCTACGAACCCTTCAGTGGTATCAGAGTCGTGTCTATGCGTAGATTTGTTGCACGAGTAGAACACAATGGTTTTATGAGCGTTGGTGCTCATGCCGTCTTTTGCTTTGTGTACTTTGCATCTTGCGGTATGGTGGGATGAAGCGGCTCGGGCTAACCTTACATGTCATCGCACATGAGACTTGCTCCACAGTTGACGTGCAACTCGTATTGCACAAGTGGCTTTGCGGGTGTCTGTCTCTCCCATCATAGTATAGATCCAATCTACACTTTGCACTTGATAGCACTTGTATCAACGTTGTGGTTCATGTTCGTAGGTAAGATCCGTTCTTATTCGAAAGCCCCCCAAACCACGTAAAACATGCAAAGAAAATTAGAGGCGTCTAACTTGTTTTTGCAGGGGTTTTGTGATGTGATATGGCCATCATGTGATTGTGATTATATTTGATGTACGCAATGATCCTTGTTGTAATATGGCAACCGGCAGGAGCCTAATGGTTGTCTTTAATTCTGTTAAGACATGCGTGTCTATTCATCTTGTAATAGCTTTATTCCAAGTAGTTGTAATAGTTGCTAGTGATGATGGACAACCATGAAGCGGCGCCACTGATCTTGACGCAATGCTGGTGATGATGGAGATCATGTCCGTGCTTTGGAGATGGAGATCAAAGGCATAAGAAGAAAGGGCCATATCATATCACACTAATTATGAATTGCCTGTGATGTTAATCCTTTATGCATCTTGTATTGCTTAGATCGCGACGGAGGCATTATAAGATGATTCCTCTCACTAAATATCAAGTAATAAAGTGTTCGTCCTTAGTAGGCATCGTTGCTAAGACTCGTCGTTTCGAAGCATATCGTGATGATCGGGTGTAATAGATTCTACGTGTGCATACGACGGGTGCAAGCCAGATTTGCACATGCGGATACTAAGGTTAATCTTGACGAGCCTAGCATGTACAGACATGGTCTCGGAACACGGAATACCGAAAGGTAAAACATGAGTCATATGGATGATATGATGAACATGTTGATTGTTCGCCTTTAAAGCTACATCATCTCACGTGATGATCGGACTTGGTGTAGTGGATTTGGTTCGTGTAATCACTAAAACAACTGGAGGGATGTTGTTTTGAGTGGGAGTTCATTTGTAATTTGGATTAGTCAAACTCAATTTATCATAAACACAATCAAAGTAAATTTGCATAGTTTGTTGTAGTCATTGGCATCCGTTCACCACCTTACGCTTAGTTATAGTTGAGATAGTGGAACTATAGAAATTCTGGGTATTTTCTTTACGAACTGGTATCGTATTGTTTTGAGTGTCAATCTAAAGTTTAAAAGTCCTGTTGCAAACCTTCAGCAAACTCCGTTTACTCTGTAAAGTTTAATAAACAGTATTAAATCAAGAGTAACAATTCCAGTGTTAGTATCTAATGTATCATGTTTGCCTCCATGATTCTTGATACTCAAAAGATTGTTTTTAATATCAAGTTTTATCTAAGAGCTGAAAGCAATGTTTCAGAAATCATCATATGTGAAAGGTATTGCGATATCTAAAACAATGTGTTGGTTACAACATGATAGAGTATATGTCCTCATATTTGATGAGAATTTGTGAAGTTTGGAGACGCTAGTCATCCTAATCCTCCAAAAGGTTTTTGGAAAAGAAACATTATACTCGCAATTCACCTTTATAAGCTATAGCAGCTTGATCATGAAAGTTTTCATGATAAGGATGAATAGAAGATATAAGTAAAATGTTTACTATACTAAAAGATTACTAAAGAATGAAATTTTGAAAGAATGCCAAACATTTGATGAAGGTGATCCCCTTCAAAGTGCAAGTTCAAAGGTATTAGTATTTGACTATACACACTTTGTACTATGTGTCATGTGAATGACACCACTATTGATGTTGATAGATTCTTTTAAAAAGAAAAGGAATTGTTGAAAGAGAATCTATAAAATATTTGGCAGAAAAGAAAAGAATGGAGATGTCCAACTTAGGTATATAGAAGATACATGTTATGGCTGTATTCCTTGGTTGTTAAACAATGTGGTTCTGCGGTATTGGATACCAAATTGGTTGATATGAAGTGTCATACAGGACAACACAATTCATGAACTGCAATGGCCTAAGTAACTAGCAAGAGAATATGTGATGATGTTCATCAAAAACAAACAAAGGGTTGTTGTGTTGCTCGTTAACATCAAAGTTTGCCTTCAAGATTTGTTTCAATAATTGTTATTTTGATCAGGTATTATGACGACAAACGGTTGTTCAAATAATTACCGTATTCCATAATAGATGGATGATATACAAGTCTGGTTGGAGAAATAACGACCATAAAACTAATGCTAAAATGTCGCAAGACAAATAATTAAAAGATCACTTGCGAAGTGACATCGCTGTTTAAATTATATTGAAAGGGATACATGAAGAAACTCCATGTTGATGGATTTTTGGAGTCTTTGATTTTGATCAAATGACGCTTGTGATACTTTCCTGGAGATAATTAAAACTTCGTTCGTAGGCCAAAAGAGGAACAGACGACTAACTGATTGGAATTTCTACATATTGATGTATATAGTCCATTATGTGTAGTCGTGGGTGATGGATTTTAACTTCATATGCTTTCTCCGAAGATTTGAGTGAGTATATGTATATAGTTACTCAATAAGGAAGAAGTATGAAACATTTAAAAATGTTCAAAGACTTTCAAGATGAAGTGGAAAATTATTGTAACAAGAAAATAAAAAAAGGTTTATGATTGGATCATAAAGATGTTTGAGTTACAAGTTTAGCAAAACACCTAAGATTTGAGGAATCGTTCCATGGATTTGCATTTCCCAAAACACCATAGGAGTATGGAGTGTTCAAGATATGTAATGAAATCTTATTTGACATGATAAGATCAAAGGTGTCATTTATAAAACTGCCATTATATTTTAAAGATTAAAGCTTTAGTGACTACCGCTTTTACACTGAAAAGAGCTCCATCGTGATCCGTTGAAATGACACCATATAAGTCATGGTTTGGGATAAAACCCAGGTTGTCCTTTCTTAAATTTTTGGTATGCTAGGCATAAGTAAAATGTTTACAACCAAAGTCGGATGAGCATGCCTTTGTAGGTTATTTCGAATAACCATTGGGTATTCCTCCATAACACCGAAGACAAAAGTGTTTGTCACTTAGAATGTCGAGTTTCTTGAGAAGGAATTTTTGGTGAAAAGTTAAGTGGGAGGACAATAGAACTTTGACAAGGTTATTGAACCTTGGCTAATATGTGCTGAGTTGCGCAGCGTCGGTAAGTGTCCTGAAGGCAGCAACAATGCTCATGGCTCACGTGCCTCAAAGGTTGTGGTCACGGAGATCTAAGTTCCTATTGAACCAAGTAGGTCGGGTAAGTAATCAAATGCCAAGATTTGAGAGTTAAATCATTGTTGTTTGACAATGATGAATCGACTACATGCAAATAATCAATGATGGGCCCTGACTTCGTTAAGTGGCTTGAAGCCATAAAATCCGTGATAATTCCATACACGAGAAATCAAGCTTTGAATTTGAAAGTCCCTCTGGAAAGGTGCAAGACCTTACAGTCGTATATGGATCTATAAAGAAATAGACATGGATGTTTCACATCTATGAAATAGTCGACATGTCGGAAAGAGTTTACGACAATGTTTAAGGAATTGACTATGATAAGATTTGATCTTTCATAGCGATATTTAGTCTGGACGGATTAATGTAGCAACCACTACATATATTTTGGTATATGGTAGTTGAACAAACAAAACAAGTTCTTCTAATAGAATAGGTTACCTAGGATGTGTACATGACACGATCCAAAGGGTTTTGTTAATTCAAAGGATGCTAAAAGAGTATGCAAAACTTTAATGGTTGAAGTGAGCATCGCGGAGTTGGAATCTTCACCGTGATGAAACCGTTAACAGGTTTAATTTCATCAGAGACGATGAAGATGTTTGCATTTTGCAAGAAATTAAGTGGGAGCGCTAAGACATATTTCTAATACATTATGTGAAAGACATATTGTTGATTAGAAATGATGTATCTTTTATTGACATAGGTTAAGAATTTCATTTCGATGAAAGACTTAGGCATAACCCAAGAATTAGGCATCAATGTCTATATGGATAGATTGAGGCGCTAATATGGTTTTGCCAAATGTACATAGATAAAATGTTGAATGAGTTCAATATGGAAACAACAAGAAAGGTTCTTGACGCACGGAAAGGACTAAATCAAGATTCAAGTGTGTTGCCACGAGATTCAAGATTCAAGTGTTTTGACACTTGGTGAAATCACAAGAATATTTTGATCAATCATTCTTTGAGATGTACACATCCAGATATGTCCTATGCTCTAAATGTTATGAACATATACCAGAATGACTCATAAGATGATCATTGGACAATAGTAGGGATATTCCTATGATCTTTGGAAGAACTAAGAATATATTATTTATATAGTGGTGACAAATAGTTCATTGTAAATTGTTACATTGATACTAGTTTTATCACAAATTAAGTTTATCTCAATTTAAACTATGGGTGGCACAATGTAATGGAAAGGAAGTTCCATAACAGATTTGGTTGAGTACCAAAGATAAAACATTGTGACAGATACTACAACAAAAGGCTAAGTATATGACTGCTATTGTAGCAGCAAATGAGGGCATTTGCGTCAAGTAGTTTGTTATCAAACTAGGTGTGGTTCATAGCGGGATAATACTATGAAGATACATTGTATGACAATTGTATCAACATGATTTAATCCCAAGGAACTAAAGGTCTCACCAAAGGACCAAATTTATACAATGCCATCTCATTGGAGAATGAGTAATGCATAGAGACACAAGGACATGCAAATACACACGGACCTGGAAGTATCAGATCCGAAGATTATGTTTACCACTAGCAATAGTGTCTATACAACACCAGAAAGCCATAGGTGTTGAATGCACAAATTTTTAACTAGATTATTGACTCTAGTGCAAGTGGGAGACTGTTGGAGATATGCCCAAGAGGCAATAATAAAGTGGTTATTATTATATCTTTATGTTTATGATAAATGTTTACATCCCATGCTATAATTGTATTAACCGGAAACATTAATACTTGTGTGTTTTGTAAACATAAAAGAGTCCCTAGTAAGCCTCTTGTAAAGCTAGCTTGTTGATTAATGGATGATCATGGTTTCCTGATCATGGACATTGGATGTCATTAATAACAAGATCATATCATTAGGAGAATGATGTGATGGACACACACCCATAGTAAGCATAGCATAAGATCAAGTCATTAAGTTTGTTTTGCTACAAGCTTTTCAAATGCATAGTAACCTAATCCTTCGACCATGAGGTTATGTTAATCACCATCACCGGATGGGTACTTTGATGACATCAAACGCCGCTTCGTAACTGGGTGGTTATAAAGGTGACATTGGGTATTCTGAAAGTATGTGTTGAAGCGCATGGACCAAGATTGGGATTTGTCCATCCATATGACGGATAGGCTCTGGGCCCTCTCGGTGGAATGTCATCAAGTTAGCTTGCAAGCATGTGACTAGGTCACAAGGGATGACATATCACGGAACGAGTAAAGAGTACTTATCAGTAACAAGGTAGAACTAGGTATGGAGATACCGACGATCAAACCTCGGATAAGTAGAATATCGCGTGACAAAGGGAATTGGTTTCGTATGTTAATGGTTCTATCGATCACGAAGTCATCATTGAGTATGTGGGAGCCGTTATGGATCTCTAGATCCCGCTGATGGTTATTGATCGGAGAGGTGTCTCCATCATGTCTGCATATTCACGAACCGTAGGGTGACACACTTAAGGTTCGAAGTTGTTTTAAGTAGATATGGAATGTGCGTTGGAGACCGAATGTTGTTCGGAGTCTCGGATTGGATCCAGGACATCATGAGGAGATCCGGAATTGTCTGGAGAATGAGATTCATATATTGGGGATCATTTTCTAAGTTAGGAAATGTTCTGGAGTATTTGTATGGGGATTCTAGAAGGTTTCGGAATGTTCCGGAAGGTTCTAGTAGATTTCTTGGAGTTTGCTTGAAAACCAAGAAAGGATCAAGGAGTCTTTGTGGGGCAAGACACGGATTCGTGGGGGAGGATTCCTCCTCCCAATCCTTGGCCAAGGAGGAGGATTCCTACTAGGACTCCCCCTCCCATGGTGCCTCCCTCCTTTAAATAGAGGGGAGGGGGCGCCACCCCCTAGAACTCTCCCATATAACAAACCCTAGCCGCCGCCTCTCTCCTCCTCCTTCGCTCTGCTCCGGCTTAGGCGAAGCCCTGCAAAATTCTCTACTCCACCACCACCACCACACCGTCGTGCTGCTGGGATTCCGTGGAGAGATCTACTACCTCCATTGCTCATTTGGAGCAGGAGAGGAAGGTCTGCCGACTCGCGTGTGAACGATCATGGAGCGCCAACGCTGCACCAGGAAGGATCGTCTACTCGATCTTGAGATCGGCAAGTGATCGACTACATCAACCCCGAGATCCAATCTCGTAACGCTTTCGGATCTACGAGGGTTAGTACAGATCTATCTCGTTGCACATGTCTAATAGATTAGATCTTGGCTTTTATCTAGATTAGATCTGGGTTTTGTTTGTTCTTGCGGTAGAAATTTTTTGTTTTCCATGCTACGAACCCTTCAACAACCCAAGGGTTTTGTCGATCCTAAAGATGCTAACAAGGTATGCAAACTTCAGCGCTCCATTTATGGACTGAAGCAAGCATCCCGGAGTTGGAATCAACATTTTGATAAAGTAATCAAAAACTTTGGATTTATACAAACTTATGGAGAAGCTTGTATTTACAAAAAAGTGAGTGGGAGCTCTATAGCATTCTTAATACTATATGTAGATGACATATTATTGATTGGGAATGATATAGAACTTCTTAATAGTGTCAAAGCCTATTTGAATAATAGTTTTTCAATGAAGGATCTTGGCGAAGCGGCATATATTCTAGGCATCAAGATTTATAGAGATAGATCAAGACGCCTAATAGCGCTTGTTGGAGATATGCCCAAGAGGCAATAATAAAAGTGGTTATTATTATATATTTGTGTTTATGATGAATGTTTGCATCCCATGCTATAATTGTATTATAAGGAAACACTAATACATGTGTGTTTTGTAAACATAAAAGAGTCCCTAGTAAGCCTCTTGTTAAACTAGCTTGTTGATTAATTGATGATCATGGTTTCCTGATCATGGACATTGGATGTCATTAATAACAAGGTTGTATCATTAGGAGAATGATGTAATGGACACACACACCCATAGTAAGCGTAGCATTAGATCAAGTCATTAAGTTCACATTGCTATAAGCTTTCGATACATAGTAACCTAATCCTTCGACCATGAGGTTGTGTTAATCACCATCACCGGATGAGTACTTTGATGACATCAAACACCACTTAAATCGGGTGGTTATAAAGGTGTCATTAGGTATTCTGAAAGTATGTGTTGAAGCGCATGGACCAAGATTGGGATTTGTCCATCCATATGACGGATAGATATGCTCTGGGCCCTCTCGGTGGAATGTCATCTAGTTAGCTTGCAAGCATGTGACTAGGTCACAAGGGATGGCATAACACGGAACGAGTAAAGAGTACTTATCAGTAACGAGGTAGAACTAGGTATGGAGATACCGATGATCAAACCTCGGATAAGTAGAGTATCGCGTGACAAAGGGAATTGGTTTCGTATGTTAATGGTTCTATCGATCACGAAGTCATCGTTGAGTATGTGGGAGCCGTTATGGATCTCCAGATCCGTGATGGTTATTGATCGGAGAGGTGTCTTCATCATGTCTGCATATTCACGAACCGTAGGGTGACACACTTAAGGTTCGAAGTTGTTTTAAGTGGATATTGAATGTGCGTTGGAGACCGAATGTTGTTCGGAGTCTCGGATTGGATCCGGGACATCACGAGGAGATCCGGAACTATCCGGAGAATAAGATTCATATAATGGGGATCATTTTCTAAGTTAGTAAATGTTCCAGAGTGTTTGTATGGGGATTCTAGAAGGTTTCAGAATGTTCCGGAAGGTTCTAGAAGATATCTTGGAGTTTATTTGAAAACCGAGATAAGATAAGATAAGATAAGGGGAGTTTAAAGGGGACACTTGGGGGGAAGGACTCTCCCCAAGCTCCCTAGTGCCAGCCCTAAGGGGTGGGCCTAGGGTGGGAACCCTAGGCCACCCTCCTCTATATATAGAGGGTGGAGGCGCCACCCTCCTTGCCTTCCCACTCCAAACCCTAGCCGCCTCTCTTCCTCCTTCCATCTGCTCGGCTTAGGCGAAGCCTGCAGAATTCTCTCCACCACCACCACTGTCATCTGCTGGGATTGCGTGGAAGATCTACTACCTCACGTCATTTGGAACGGGAGAGGAAGGTCTGCCGACTCCACGCAGTGACCGTCTGAGGAAGCTACTTGGCCGAACGCTGCCAAGGATCATCTACTCGATCTTGAGATCGGCAAGTGATCGACTACATCATCCACGAGATCTAATCTCTAGTGTTTTGTGTGTTAGATAACAATACCAAGGATCATTTAATGTGTGTTGAAGTGTTGCAGCTCTATTTGAGAATAAAGGGAAAAGAACTCTGCCTTTGGGGCGGATAATCCGGCCCCACCAGGGGCGGATAATCCGCCCCTCCCTCTGCCCAAGCAGGCGCAAGCCCCAGAAGGGGGGCGGAATTTTGGCCGGATTTTCCGGCCCTGCCGGATAATCCGCCCCTCCAGGGGGCCGGATAATCCGCCCCCTTGCTCATCGCCAAGGCGCAAGCCCCAGAGAGGAGGCGGAGTTTTGTCCAGACTTTCCGGCTAGGCCGGATAATCCGCCCCTCAGGAGGGCCGGATTATCCGCCCCCCAAGATCTTCACCAAGCTTCACCAAAGGCGCAAGCCCCAGAGAGGGGGCGGAGTTTCCCCCGGAGAATCCGTCCTTGGGGCGGAGTTTTCCCAGGGGCGGATAATCCGCCCCTAGTGGGGGGCGGATAATCCGCCCCCAAAGTTGTGCAACGGTCAGATCTGGGGAGGGGGTATTTAATCCAGCCATCCCCCTCCTGCCAGAACTCTTGATTCATCTCGAAAAAGAACAGATCAGATCTAAAAGCTTCATACAAGATTCCTCCACCTAGATCCACCCAAAGGCCCCATCCCTTGGGGAATCAAAGGAGGAGAACTCGATCTTCATCATCAGCAATCAAGCGCTTCATCTCCTCTCCATTCATTTGGAGAACCTCCGATCTAGTATTTCTTGCAAATATCTAGATCCTCGTTTTTGTTTATATTGATAAACCTTGTTCTTGTGGCAGCTTGTTGTCATCCCAGAGCCCCAATTGTTGTGGGTGTGTGCCCGATAGTGTTGTAAAGGCACGGTTCCCGCCTCAGGATCCAATAGTGGAGAAGGTGGATCAGGCCTCTCGTGGCGAGATCCATCGGAGAATAGGGTGAGGCCTATTGTGGCGTGGTGGTCTTAGAACCGCCCACCCCTCCAACGCAGATGTACTTCCCTTAACAAGGAAGGAACTGCGGTAAAACAAATCCCTGTGTCTCTGCGTGCTCCACTACGGTTTCCTCGCTCCTCTTTTACGTGCTTAGTAGTTAGGGCTACATATAGGAAAATTCTCGTAGTTGCATATCTAGAGAATTTACTTTGTGTCAAGCCTAAAATTGAAAAAGTATTAAAAATTGGTTAGCACCTATTCACCCCCCCCTCTAGGTGCCCATACGATCCATTTCAATTGGTATCAGAGCCTCGGCTCTTATTTCGGGCTTAACCGCCTAAGAGAAGTATGGGTTCCAAGGGAGATGGGAGTGATGCTCCGGAGGTAGTCACCATGAACGATCTCAAGACGTTGGAAACAACCTTGGTGAGTTCAATGGAGGCTAAGATGGAAGAGATGCGTCAACTGATAATGCGTCTCTCCACATCCGCAACATCACCTCCATCTAACTCTGAGGATACCACTCCGCAATCCAAGGAAACGGGTAAAACTGTTTCCAAAGATAACGAAGTGGTAGGTGATGATACTAGTAAGAGCGCCTCCTCGAAAAAGGATAGCGGTAAGGATGGATACAATGAGGTTTCTCATGTGTATTCCCGACCGCCTATTCCTCACCCACATATACATAATAGGGGTGATCCACCCAAACCGACTTCTACTTTCTCTCAATGGCAATTTTGATGAAATCTCATGTGCAGTTCCTACATAGAGTTGTGGAAGATCATCGAAAATGGTCTTAACTTTGTAAATCCTAACAATCTCAAAAGGATAGAAGTGGTAGATAGCAAACTCAATGCTACAGCTCTACACATGATACATCTTGGTGTGGGTGATAAAGACATGCCACACATTGACATCTTAGCACTAAAGAAGCTTGGGATGCTCTCACCGAGCTCTTCATCGGAAATGAAAGTATGAGAAGGAATAGATATGATGCCTTGAGCAATGAAGTGAAGGATTTTATATGCTAGATGGAGAAGACCATGAGGACATGTATAGGAGGCTCAAGGCAATAGCTACAACCTTGAAACCACTTGCAGCTCATGTTGATGATGCTTGGATCAAGCGCAAGTATGTCGGTGCTCTTATGCCATTTGAGCCTGATTTGAAAAGTCTCCAAGGTAGGCATAATTATCACCTCATGTCATCCAATGAGGTAATGCAAGAAATGGCCGCCTTCAAAGTGGCTGCCAAGAATGTCAAGATGCTCGTGCGAGCTATGGGGATCAAAAGGGTCAACATGGCTTTGAAGACTAGTGTGATTGATCATGATGAATATGCGGTAGAAGGTCCGGACTGTCGAAGATATAAAAAGGATCCACGGACAATACTTGGCTCTTTATGCAAGAAACTTTTGGAAAGATCCAGCCAAGGCTAAAGCTGAACTAGATCGCAAAAGTGGAGCCTATGGAAGAAAAGAAAATGGTCCCAAGCTGAGAACATGCTTTCAGTGTGGTGACCGCACTTCGTAGCTAAGTGTCCATATCAAAGTAGAGAGGATAATGGAGGAAGACTCATTTTCAAGGACAAATCAAAAGCTCCACGTGAAAGCAGTTTGTAAAGAAGAATGCTCCTTTCAAGAAGCAACCAAAGATTGTTCTAGTAGCTCAAGAAGAATATTCATCGGGGAGTGAAGATGAGGACGAGGACGATAGCTCTCAAGAGGTGGCTGCTATAGCCACCACATCTACATCAACATCTCTCTTCGACTCTCCGAAAACATCATCAACAAGAATGCTACTTGCCTCATGGCAAGAAGCTCGAGGTAACTTCTTCTAACTCTTCTTTTCCCAAGGCTATGATAGACATGGATGATCCTGCCAGTCTTAAGGTTAAAGAAGAGATTATTGCTTTGGATTATTTCTATACTAACTTGCAAGGTGAGCACAAAGTTCGTTTTGAGGCTCTTATGGATCACCGCCCAAAACGAAGCACTCCTCAAAGAAAGGGCAGAATTGAAAGGGAGGATGCAATGGAAATTGCATCCCTAAAAATGCTCTTGAAGAAGAAGAAGAAGCTCGGGTCTCTCTTGAAGAGAGGCTTGAGTCTATGGAAGAGTCACATGAAGAAATTGTGACTAAACTCGTTAAGGAACGTGACAATGCTGTCACCAAGGCAAAGAAGTTAAAGAAGGAAAGGATTGACTTTGGGGCTGCTCATGATAGACTCTCAGGAATTGGAGAAACTTGACAATGCTCACAAGGCGTTGAAAAGCAGGTTCTCTATTCTCAATGAGTCACATGATCGACTTCAAAGTCGATTGGCGAATATGATACTCCTACCTCGTCCAACTCAACATATAGTAACAAGAAAATGCTAGTGTGGAAAAAGGAGTGATCAAGGACATCACTACAAAGGACAAAGGTGTGCTTGATGAAGTTCTTGGCAAGCAAAGGTCAAATCATGGTAAAGAGGGACTTGGGTATTTCACCAAGTCCAAGAAGAAAAACCAAGAAGAACAAGACCAAGAATGTGCAATTAAAGACAAACCTCTTGAGAAGGTTGTCACAAAGACAAAACTAATAATATTGGTTTTGCAGGTCGCATAATCCGAATTATGAACTCTTTTGTGATGATTATGGCGATGTTTATGCTTATTATGTTGGTCCTTTTGATGAATATATTGCTTGGTCTATTTGGGTCCCAAAGACCCTTGTTACTAACATGAAAGGATCCATTGAAAATGGATACCTAAAACCAAGTAATTTTCTTGTGGCTATGCTTACGGTGGGTGAAATGGGTCTGGATAGTGGTGCACTAGTCATATGATCGGAAGCAAGCAGATCATCACGGAGATGAGACCAAATCTTGATAAAATCACAGTCTCCTATGGTGATAAGTCTAAATCTCAGGTATTGGGTCTTGGCAAGGTTGTGGTTGCCACGATATCTCTCGTGGACGTCATGCTTGTTGAGACCCTTGGCTACAATCTTCTTTACATTCGTGCCCTTGGCAAGATGGGTTTTGCTGTTTTATCGATGATGATTTGGTGGTACTCTTATGGAGCAAGTCTCTAAAGGTCGCTTCGTTGGATACGTTGAAAATGACCTGTATGTGGTGGACTTCTGGGAAAACCACTTGGTCCGATGTGTCTATTCGGAAAGGCCGACGTGGGCTGGCTATGGCATCGCCGTTTAGCCCATGTCAACATGAGAACTTTGCAAAGTCTCCAAAAGGGTGGCCACATTCTTGGACTAAAAGACAATGTCTCCTTTGCCAAATATCGTGTTTGCAGGGCTTGTGTTGAAGGAAAAATGCATGATTCTCCCCACAAGAGGAAGACTATTGTGTCATCAAAGAGGATCTTGGAATTACTCCATGTGGATTTATTTGGTCCTCCTTCTCATGCAAGTCTTGGTGGGAAGAAATATTGCTTGGTCATCGTCGATGATTACTCAAGATATACATGGGTATATTTCTTCAAGCTTAAAAGTGAGACTCAACAAACTGTCATCGACTTTGCCAATGAAGTTCAACGTCAACATAATGTTCCCATCTTGGCAATTAGAAGTGACAACGGCACAGAATTCAAGAACTTCACTTTAAACGAGTTTCTTAGCGAAGAGGGGATTAGACACCAATATTCCGCTGCGTACACCCCTCAACAAAATGGTGTAGCCGAGAGGAAGAACCGGACTTTAATGGATATGGCAAGATCTATGCTAGCTGAATTCAAGTCTCCTTATAATTTTTGGGCTGAAGTATCCACTGCTTGTCACTCATCAAACCGGCTCTACCTTCGGAAGATCTTGGACAAGACCCCATATGAAATACTTACCGGCAACAAACCCAACATCTCATATTCGGGTGTAAGTGTTTCTTTCTTATTAAAGGTGTCCGTTTGTCAAAATTTGAATCCAAGGCTTTAGAAGGTATTTTTGTTGGTTACGGTGCCGAATCCCACACTTATAGAGTCTACAACAAGCTCACTGGGATTGTTGTAGAATCTTGTAGTGTGGAGTTCGATGAAAATAACGGCTCCTTTGTAGGGCAAGTTGATGTTTGTGATGCAGATGTTGAAAGACCCCAAGATGCCATAAGAAGAATGGGCGTGGGATTTTTCTGCCCCATTGAGGAACCCCTTGTGGCGGATCGGGAAGGACAATGCTCCACACATGTGGAGCCCTCATCTACACAAGATCAACAAGCTCCTACTGTTGGAGACAATCCTGCACCAACACCACAATCTGCTGAAGACCATCATCCCTTTGGACAAGCTAGTAGTCCCAGTCGACTATCCGCCTCCAAGGCGGATAATCCGCCTGGCACTACAACTCGTGCAGGGGATCGAAGGAGAAATCAACATCTCTGAAGCTCCAGTCGGATTCTCCGGCCCTGTAGCGGAGTATCCGGCCATGGGTCTCCAACTCGATCAGGCTCTCTCGGAAGATGGCTCTGCATTACCTCCCAGTCGGATAGTCCGGCCCCTCAAGGCGGATTATCCGGCCTGAAGAAAATGTTCAGCAACAATCTTCCGGCGATGCGGTGACCAAGAGCCAGGCCCAGGCAGTAATCACGACAAGGATACAACAATTGAATCCACTCCTCCTAGAAACAATAAGGACATTGAGGCTCGTCATAAGGCTCGTCTTGATCGCAACCTTGAACTAAGAGGTCACACTCTTGACAAGGTTGTTGGTGATCTGACGAAGGGTATCCACTCAAGTGAGCTTGCCACCTGTGATCATCAAGCTCACATTTCCATGGTTGAACCAAAGAAGGTTTTTGATGCTCTTGAAGACCCCGATTGGGTTGTTGCAATGCATGAAGAATTAAACAACTTCGAACGCAACAAAGTTTGGAAGCTCGTAGAAAAGCCAAAGGATTGCCGCAATGTTATCGGCACCAAGTGGATCTTCAAGAACAAACAGGATGAAAATGGCATTGTTGTGAGGAATAAAGCACGACTCGTGGCTCAAGGATTCTCTCAAGTAGAAGGAATTGATTTTGGCGAGACCTACGCTCCTGTGGCTCGCCTTGAGTCCATCCGTATCCTTCTTGCATATGCAGCCCATCATAATTTTAAATTACAACAAATGGATGTTAAGAGCGCTTTCCTTAATGGTCCTCTACATGAGTTAGTATACGTCAAGCAGCCCCCGGGTTTGAGGACCCCAAATTTCTGAACCATGTCTACAAACTCGATAAGGCGCTCTATGGCCTTAAACAAGCCCCACGTGCGTGGTATGAGCACCTTAAAGAGCTTTTGCTAGACCATGGATTCGAAGTTGGGCAAATCGATCCCACTCTTTTTACTAAGAAGGTTAATGGGGAGCTTTTTGTATGCCAACTTTATGTAGATGACATTATTTTTGGCTCTACTAACCAAGCTTTTAACGATGAATTTTCAAAGCTTATGACTGACAGGTTTGAGATGTCCATGATGGGTGAGCTCAGGTTCTTTCTTGGATTTGAAATCAAACAACTTAGAGGGAACCTTTATTAATCAAGCTAAGTACATCCAAGACATGCTCAAAAGGTTCAAGATGACGGATCTCAATGGCGTTGCTACCCCAATGCAAACAAAGTGTCATCTTGAGCTCAATCCCAAGGGTAAAGATGTGGATCAAAAGGTATACCGATCCATGATCGGCTCTCTCCTTTACCTCTGCGCATCTAGGCCCGATATCGTGTTAAGTGTAGGAGTGTGTGCAAGGTACCAAGCCGCTCCTAAAGAAAGCCACTTAGTGGCAGTCAAGCGAATCTTCCGATATTTGGTTCATTCCCCAAATTTTGGGTTATGGTATCCCAAGGGTTCAAGTTTCTCTCTATGTGGTTACACCGATTCAGATTGGGCTGGTGACAAAGATGATAGGAAATCAACCTCTGGTGCATGCCAATTCTTGGGCAGGTCTCTAGTGTGTTGGTCATCAAAGAAAGCAATTGTATTTCACTCTCAACCGAAGCTGAATATGTTCTTTTGCAAGTGCTTGTACTCAATTGTTATGGATGAGGCAAACTTTAAAGGAATATGGTGTCAATTGTGACAAAGTGCCTCTTTTATGCGACAATGAAAGTGTTATCAAAATTGCTTACAATCCCGTGCAGCATACGAGAACAAAACATATAGAGATTCGCAACAACTTTATTCGGGATCATGTTGCTCGTGGAGATATTGCTCTATCCTTTGTGAGCACGAAGAACCAACTTGCTGATATTTTCACGAAGCCCCTCGATGAAGCAAGATTTTGTTATTTGCGGAATGAGCTAAATATCATAGATTCAAGGAGCTTGGCTTGACTACCCTTGCACACTCACTTGCTCTTATTCATGTATTTGGTTTAGATGCGGGCATAGACATAGGGGGAGTGTGGTCCTAATTGATTGGGCCAACCCTCCCCCCATAATGCCGAAAGCAAGTAAAATCATTTCCCTTAATATCATTTTGTGATATGTGGGTCATCGATGAGCATCGGTTTTGAACTCAAGATACATCTTCGCGGTGTCATGCCATGCGCTCCAACATAGTGGCTTCGGCCACCGCCCTCTTCCTCGAGAAGAGTTGGTTTTTCATGGGTCTCATTGGATTTTCTTGCATACCTTTTGTTCTTATGGAAAACACACTCAACTTTGGCTTTTGGTTGATTTGCTTCTTGCAAATTTGGGTGTGTAGTACCATATCAGTTCGATACTCTCAACCCAAGCCTTTCTCTCCCTCCTTGAACCATCTATTCTTGCACACAAGTCCTCTAAAACACCATCAAGAGATTTGCTAGGTTGCTCTGGGTGATTACATTTTCAGAATTTACGGGGGCGGATTCTCTGCCCTAAGTGGGGGGTGGATTATCCGCCCCGGGTGAAATCAGCCCCTTATAGGCTGGGTCGGGGAGGGCAGGCTCAAACAGAGCAGCCAGTCCTCCCCCAACCCTACCTCTGCCCCCTAGCCGCCGCCAGAGCATCCGCCTCTCCCGGAGTCGATTTGACCACCGGATTCTCCGGGCTCTCCCCGGATCTTCTTCACCTCGCCTCCGGGTATCTTCTCCTCCGCGATTTTCCTCCAATGAGTGAGGGTGGTTCCAAGCCGACCAAGACCTTCGCCCGTCGTCCCCGTCCCCGTTATCTCAAACCCACTGCAGAAGGGAAGTTTATTGTGGCCGGTGTGAGAGCGACAGAGAGCTCGCAAGGATGGCAGAGGCAAGTAAGAAATCTAAGCGGACCGCTTATCGCAAGGGCAAACAGTCTCGGCCCAATTACAAGTCTATGGATAGCATTCAGTATGCCACCATCCGCCAGACAGACTACTATGATGATGTTGACAGTGATGGCCAACCTGAGGACACTATGTTTTGGAATGCTCACTTTCGGGCTATCCATGATGATGTCTATGCTACTCTCAAGATTTGCCCCATGCGTCCCATTAACTTGACTGAGGCTCAATCCAAGGCTCGGCTCCTTGAGGCATTGGATGTGACCAACAAGATGGGGCTTCACCACCTCATGACCATTCAGTGCAATTATGACTCTTCTGTGGTGCGCCAGTTCTTTTCCACACTTGTGATCTGCGGTGATGAGCGCCGCACTATGAAGTGGATGACCGGGACTACCATGCTTCAGTCAGACTTTCGCACTTTTGGGCAGGTTCTTGGGTATGCTTTCCATGGTCGTGACACTCCCGCTGGTCACCGCATCATTACTCCTTTGAAGCCATCCAAGGACACTGCACTGGCTCCCTGTCTTTCTCCTGATGGTGTTGCTGGTACTTTCGCTGGTCTCTCTCCCTTGTATGCCTCTCTTGTTGGCATGTTTAGGGACTGCATCGCGCCTAGTGGTGGCAACAATGACAAGATCCGTGGCCACCTTGTTCCTCTCCTTGCGTTTGCTCACGAGTGTGCCACCAACACTGGATCAGCCACTGGTTACAAACTGGATGTCATGGACTATATTTTTCATGAGATGACGGATGCTATGATCAACCGGCTCTCTATTCCTTATGCTCCGTTCATTTTGATGCTTGTCAAGCATATGTTACCCCAGGAAGAGTTTGGCACTGCTTTGGATGGTGTTCATAAGCCCAAGAAAATCTACAACAAGGCTCGGAAGACTCATCACCCTCCACCGCCTTGAGTCCTTCATGCGTGATGCTCGGGCTAGTGGTCGTCGTTCCATGGTGTCCCCAATGGCACGTGAGGTCAAGCAGCTTAATTGGTTTCAGCGGAACATTCTTTGCATGGGTATTGACATTCACAAGGGCCAATATGAGGCGTACCGCAGGGATCATGAGAGGGATCACACGCAGCAGCTTATCCTCCACCATGTCTCAGGTGCCACTGGCAATCCACCTCCTCCCACTGCTCCGGATCCGTATGCCCAGTGGAACACTTCAGGGATCAACTATGGCGAGCTCGAGAGTTGTCTCTTTCCTCCTCCACCGAGGGCTCCCTCCTCCGGTGATGGCGATGATGATGAGTATGATGAAGAGGAAGGGGACGGGAATGACTACGACGAGGATGAGGAGGAGTGATCTCTAGGGACGTTAGCATCGCTCTTCTTCCTTTTTGGCGTTTCGATGCCAAAGGGGGAGAAGTAGTTCTATTAGGTCTCGTGGATTTGCAAGGGTGGGCACAAGCTTTTCGATTTTAGTCGTTTTTATTTGTTTGCTTGTGCCTTTTTCTAGCATGAACTTGTTTGCTATTTGTGGTTGTTTGTGTAAGACTATGTACTCCAGATTTGGTACTATGGTTGGTATTCATGGATTTATGGATTTATCTATCATGGACCCCATGGATTTGGAATTATGGAGCATATTTGATGGCATATGGATTCATGGGATTATCTATGTATGCCTTGGCTATATTCTCATTCCGGTGGTATGGCATTTTTTCCAAAACCTTAAAGTAGTGTTCTCTCTAGTGTGTGTATTTGTATTCAAATGCAAATCTTAAATATGCACACATCTAGGGGGAGCGTCTTTCATTATTTAAGGTGGCATTTGCCGGTTTCATTGCAAATCCTAGTATTGTCATCTAACACCAAAAAGGGGGAGATTGAAAGAACATTTCTTAATCCCTAGTGTTTTGTGTGTTAGATAACAATACCAAGGATCATTTAATGTGTGTTGAAGTGTTGCAGCTCTATTTGAGAATAAAGGAAAAGAACTCGCCTTTGGGGCGGATAATCCGGCCCACCAGGCGGATAATCCGCCTCCCTCTCTGGCAGCGCAAGCCCGGAAGAGGCGGAATTTTGGCCGGATTTTCCGGCCCTGCCGGATAATCCGCCCCTCCAGGGGGCCGGATAATCCGCCCCCTTGCTCATCGCCAAGGCGCAAGCCCCAGAGAGGAGGCGGAGTTTTGTCCGGACTTTCTGGCTAGGCCGGATAATCCGCCCCTCAGGGGGGCCGGATTATTCGCCCCCCAAGATCTTCACCAAGCTTCACCAAAGGCGCAAGCCCCAGAGAGGGGGTGGAGTTTCCCCCGGAGAATCCGTCCTTGGGGCGGAGTTTTCCCAGGGGCGGATAATCCGCCCCTAGTGGGGGGCAGATAATCCGCCCCTAGTGGGGGGCAGATAATCCGCCCCCAAAGTTGTGCAACGGTCAGATCTGGGGAGGGGGTATTTAATCCAGCCATCCCCCTCCTGCCAGAACTCTTGATTCATCTCGAAAAAGAACAGATCAGATCTAAAAGCTTCATACAAGAGTCCTCCACCTAGATCCACCCAAAGGCCCCATCCCTTGGGGAATCAAAGGAGGAGAACTCGATCTTCATCATCAGCAATCAAGCGCTTCATCTCCTCTCCATTCATTTGGAGAACCTCCGATCTAGTATTTCTTGCAAATATCTAGATCCTCGTTTTTGTTTATATTGATAAACCTTGTTCTTGTGGCAGCTTGTTGTCATCCCAGGAGCCCCAATTGTTGTGGGTGTGTGCCCGATAGTGTTGTAAAAGGCACCGGTTCCCGCCTCGAAGGGATCCAATAGTGGAGAAGGTGGATCAGGCCTCTCGTGGCGAGATCCATCGGAGAATAGGGTGAGGCCTATTGTGGCGTGGTGGTCTTAGAACCGCCCACCCCTCCAACGCAGATGTACTTCCCTTAACAAGGAACGAACTGCGGTAAAACAAATCCCTGTGTCTCCGCGTGCTCCACTACGGTTTCCTCGCTCCTCTTTTACGTGCTTAGTAGTTAGGGCTACATATAGGAAAATTCTCGTAGTTGCATATCTAGAGAATTTACTTTGTGTCAAGCCTAAAATTGAAAAAGTATTAAAAATTGGTTAGCACCTATTCACCCCCCCTCTAGGTGCCCATACGATCCATTTCAGTTGGAGATATGCCCAAGAGGCAATAATAAAAGTGGTTATTATTATATCTTCGTATTTATGATGAATGTTTACATCCCATGCTATAATTGTATTATTAGGAAACACTAATACTTGTGTGTTTTGTAAACATAAAAGAGTCCCTAGTAAGCCTCTTGTTGAACTAGCTTGTTGATTAATAGATGATCATGGTTTCCTGATCATGGACATTGGATGTCATTAATAACAAGGTCATATCATTAGGAGAATGATGTGATGGAGACACACCCAAAGTAAGTGTAGCATAAGATCAAGTCATTTAGTTCGTATTGCTACAAGCTTATCAAATGCATAGTAACCTAATCCTTCGACCATGAGGTTATGTTAATCACCATCACCGGATGGGTGATTTGATAACATCAAACACCGCTTCGTAACTGGGTGGTTATAAATGTGTCATTGGGTATTCTGAAAGTATGTGTTGAAGCGCATGGACCAAGATTGGGATTTGTCCATCCATATGACAGATAGATATGCTCTGGGCCCTCTTGGTGGGATGTCATCTAGTTAGCTTGCAAGCATGTGACTAGGTCACAAGGGATGACATAACATGGAACGAGTAAAGAGTACTTATCAGTAATGAGGTAGAACTAGGTATGGAGATACCGACGATCAAACCTCGGATAAGTAGAGTATCGCGTGACAAAGGGAATTGGTTTCGTATGTTAATGGTTCTATCGATCACGAAGTCATCGTTGAGTATGTGGGAGCTGTTATGGATCTCTAGATCCCGCTGATGATTATTGATCGGAGAGGTGTCTTCATCATGTCTGCATATTCACGAACCGTAGGGTGACACACTTAAGGTTCGAAGTTGTTTTAAGTAGATATGGAATGTACGTTCGGGACCGAATGTTGTTCGGAGTCTTGGATTGGATCCGGGACATCACGAGGAGATCCGGAATTGTCCGGGGAATAAGATTCATATAATAGGGATCGTTTTTCTAAGTTAGGAAATGTTCCGGAGTGTTTATATGGGGATTCTAGAAGGTTTCGAAATGTTCCGGAAGGTTCTAGAAGATTTTTTGGAGTTTACTTGAAAACCAAGAAAGGATAAAGGGAAACTTGGAGGGTAAGTAAGGGAAACTTGGGGGGAAGGACTCTCCCCCCAAGCTCCCTTGTGCGCCGGCCCTAAGAGGTGGGCCTAGGGGTGGGAAACCTAGGCCGCACCCCTCCCTCTATATATAGAGGGGTGGAGGCGGCACCCCCTTGCCCCCTTCCACTCTAAACCCTAGCCGCCTCTCTCCTCCTCCTTCCCTCTGCTCTGGCTTAGACGAAGCCCTGCAGAATTCTCTACTCCACCACCACCACCATGCCGTCGTGCTGCTGGGATTCCGTGGAGAGATATTCTACCTCCGCTGCTCGCTGGAACAGGGAGAGGAAGGTCTGCTTCGACTCCGCACGTGTGACCGATCATGGAAGCGCTCACGCGGAACGGAAGGATCGTCTACTCGATCTTGAGATCGGCAAGTGATTGTCTACATCAACCACGAGATCCGATCTCGCACAAGGCTTTCGGATCTACAAGGGTTAGTACAGATCTATCTCGTTGCACTTGTCTAATAGATTAGATCTTGGCTTTTATCTAGATTAAATCTGGGTTTTGTTCGTTCTTGTGGTAGAAATTTTTTGTTTTCCATGCTACGAACCCGTCACCCGCACCATGGGGTGGTGTGGCCACCCTGTGGCCCCTCTCCGACTCTCCTTATGGCTCCGTGAGTCTTCCGGGAAAATATCAACTTTAGCTTTTGTCCCGTCCAATTCCGAGAATATTCATTTTCTGACTTCCTGAAACCAAAAACAGTAGAAAACATGCAACTGGCACTGTGGCTCTTGTTAATAGGTTAGTCCAAAAAATCGTATGAAAAGTACTTCAAAGTGTGGACAAAACACAAGAAAGTAGATAAAACCAAGCATGGAACATCAAAAATTATAGATACATTTGCAATGTATCAGCCGTCCTCGGCGCTCCATGAACTTCACGGACGTCTGGACGCGCCAGCAGGCAGAAGACCTCGCGCCGCCGCTGTCGACCGTCACACTAGAGGCGAGGCAACGGCAGTGCGAGCTCGAGCAGCGCCTCATCATCACCGAGCAGGGCGAGCGCATGCGCCTCGAGTGGGTGCGGCGCTTCCTGGGGGACGTGGCCGCGGAGGTCGCCTTCTACGCCGACCAGAAAGAAGAGAAGAAGGCGCGGAAGGCAACGAAGAAGCAAGATCGGGATGCGAGGAGGGCCAAGAAGGAGGCCAAGAAGAAGGAGAAGGAGGAGAAGGCCGCGAGGAAGAAGAAGGAGAAGAAGAATGGCATCGGTCCGTCGACCATCACTGTCGACTCTTCCTCGTCGGAGTACGAGTGGTCGTCGACTCCGGTGTCGTCCACAACATTTGACTCCTCCGACTGGGAGTCTGATTAGTTCTAGTTTAGTCTAGTTCTAGTTAGTCTAGTCCTAAATTCGGTTGTACGAAATGCATGTTAAACTATGTAATATATTAATATTTGTAGTGTATTTTTACATTTTGTTTGATCTATTTACATATGCAATTGTGTGAAAATATAGTTTTTAGTCTGCATTTTAGCGCATCTGCAAAAGATCAATTCAGCGCTGTATTTTGGCGCGGCGGTTTACAACACCCGGTGAAGCTCTCGCTGGCGCCGCGCGCTGTAAACCCGAAAATAGCGCGCCTGCTGAAGATGCTCTAAAGAAATGTTAGCCGGCGCCGCACGCTGTAAACCCGAATATAGCACTCCTGCTATAGCGCGCCTGCTGAAGATGCTCTAAAAAAATGTTAGCCGGCGCCACGCGCTATAAACCTGAATATAGCGCACCTGCTATAGCGCGCCTACTGAAGATGCTCTAAAGAAATGTTAGCTAGCACCCCCAATATAAGAAAAAAAATGCTTGCACCGGATCTCATATGGAGAGGACGAGCGAAGATCAAACCTGGCCAACGGGCCGTGTCTGGGCGTGCCGGCCCATGGCACGTGGGCTTAAGCCCGCTAGAAGCCCGACACCGACGTGTCGAGCGAGGCCGTCTTGGCCGTGGCCGGCTGGGGCGTGCCGTTGTGACCCGTGACACAGCGACGACGACCGTTTATCCTCTTAACAGAGAAAGTAGGCAATAATAGACGCAAAAATATGCTTCCTCCTCGAGGATTCGAACTCACGACCTAAGTCCCACACCCGCCTAACCATCAGACTACCGAAATGTGTACATTATAACAAGAGATCAACCCTATTTAAGGATGTTTTCAAAGCCTGTAACAGAAAAAAACACCATTATTAAATTGGGCTCTTTGTGCCCAGCGTGCCAAAGCAGATAACCGGCGTGTCGGCCGGCAAGCACTTAAGTGGCCGGCCTCGAGCCAGGCCAGACCTGTGAAGGCGGTGCCAGGCCTATGCCATGCCGGGCCAGCCCGTTGGCCAGGATTGGCGAAGATATACGAGGAGGACGAGGGAAGATGCTCTAATAGGATTTTGGTGGGGTGCGAGTGTGTGACTAGTAGCCTTTGCCCCAAATTCAGAAGTTGTCTGACGCATCCCGCTACGGAAAAAAAAAGCTCCAGCTGGACCTCTGTACGGGGGTGTGGAGATGCTCTAGGGTACTCCAAGTGGAGAAAAACTGCTTTCGTCTCTCTCCTGAATTCAGGAGGAACTGTTCGTGGGCGACCGAAGACCTTGGTCTCGCTTGCTCCCCCCCTACTGCCCCCGTCGCCTGCTTCCCCCGCACCCGCAACCTTCCTCCAAGAGTGCCGCCGCCCCCTGCATCCCCCGCCTCCGCGCATCCCTGCCTCCCCCTCCTAGCGCCGCCGTCCCCCTGCTTGCTCCGCCGCCACGAGCTCTCCTGCGCCACAAATCCTAGGGTTTGCTGCTCCCCCGTCGATGCCCGACGCCGATGAGCTCGAGGGCGCCCGGCGCCTGGCGCTGTCCGCCTTCGCGGAGCTCTCTCAATGCGGGCCTAGCCCGTCCTCCGCTCCTACCGCTGATCTCCCGCCACTCCTCAGCTGCTGCTTCCAGTTGCTGCGTCGCCTCGACCACGCCGACCCAGACCTGGCCACCAGATGCGCCGGCCGTCTCCGCGCCTTCATCCACAGCGTCCTCTCCCGCGACCCCGACCCCTCCTTTGTCCCCGCCCTCGAGGTGACGAGTTGCAATTTTTTTTTTGATGGGCCAATAACTTGTTGCCTGTGACAAATTTTCCAAGAAGAAGAAGATAGAAATCCATTTCGGAAACTTGATTAGGAATTCGGTTATTGCAGGTGTTATTTGAGAATCTTGTGGATGGCAACCAGCTGAGGTGGAGTTACACCATGATCGATCGTGACGCCATACAGAAAGGAACGATGATCTCTACGATGGCCAAAACATGCCAGTATGAGCTCCATGTCCGCCTGGAGCTCATGTCCCACCATTTCATTTCATCGGTGCAAGATGAGGAGCAGTTTGTGGGTGCACTCGATTGGTCAGAGAAGGCGACGCAGCGCATCCCAGAACTCGGCTTGGCTGCAGCTATTTACCTAGTCCGAAGGAGCTATTGGTTCTCTATGCCTGTTATTGCACAAGCTCACTTTGTGTTGCTTGCATCCAGATGTGTTGCCAATGGGCATCTGGACCTGCATTTGCAAGTGTTTCAGCATTCCATGAGCGCTTATTTGGTATACTTGCCAGCATTGGGTGTTTTTGACAGAAACAATGCCGTGAAACCCCCGTTCAGTTACCACACCAACGTGAGACTTCCTAACTCTTGTATCCCGGACGCAACTAATCAGAAACTAAACTGCCAGATCAATAGGCTGCTTTCGTGCTGCAAGGCGCACTCGGATGATGGCCTGCACAGCAAAGAGATGGATGTCTTTGATATTTGTGCGAGCTTCATTGAAGAGAACCAGCACATGTTTCCTGAACAACTGAGGCAGGAAGCTGTTATTGTTGTGAAGAGAATTGTGTCAAATAGCCTTGATTGTGCTAAGCAGAAGGAGACACATGGATTCGATGCTTCAGTTTCAGAGGAGATGATCTACCTTGCTGCTGTGCTTAGGCTAATGGGTTCCTCTTTTCTAGAGATTCTTAACTGTCTCAGAGAAAAGAGGGTTGAACATGACATGCAACATGTTGTACTTTGCATATCTGAAACCATCCGCTTCCTTGGGAAATATGAAGCTAATGGACTTAATAACCATGACTTGTTTGGCATGTCTGAGAATGCTATTGACTGGGAAAAGCCATCGATGCTGATGCTTCTTCATTTTGCTATCATATCAGTCTTCTGTTTGAGAACGAGGTTTGGTTTTCTGTGGAAAGGTTGCATTATCATGATAATGATGGCCATGAATCTTGTGATTGATGAAGAGAAAAGTCTGAGTGCATTTCAGTTTTTTATTGCTTCAGAAGATTCTGCAACTTCTTCCATTCACCAAGAGGACAGTTTGAAGTGTTCTGGCCAGAGAAAGTCATCTACGTCAATAGCTGCACAGTTCAACAACTTACGTAAACTTCGTGTTCGAGGTGATAGCAGTTTCGGCACCCCTCAGAGGTGTAAATCTCGAGATGGAAGAGCCTTTTTCGAGTCCATTCCGGGATGCAAGCAGAACTCTTCAGAGTGGGATGATCTTGTGGATTTTGTTGAATGCAGCGAAGATATGGATTATTCATGTTGGTGGGTACAGCAGGGGAAATTCAAGGAGTATAAGGACAACAAATGGAAGTTAAGCAAGCGACCCTGTGAGGACGCCTCTAAGGTATGGGAATACAAGGCGAATAAAACTAAAAGGCGGAAGACCTCACGGTGATTCATCTGGCTGGATTGCATGGATTGGCCCAAAGAAAAGATTGCGTACTAGTCGCGCCTTGTTGTTTGAAATGGAACTGTTCTGTACAGAAGTGTATGTATGTCCATTTACAGTAGTGTGTATATGACTGTTGACTGCTGATCAGGGGATCTTCTTAGCCTATCTTATGCATGCAGAAGGAATTACCCCCCCCCCCCCCCCCTCCAGTGATTCCCGTCTAGCTCCGCCACTGTCTGGAATGGGGTTTTGGAGTGTATTTCTCTTTGCAGTGTTATGGGGAGAAGCTGCGCCTTCTTTTGGGGCGAAGATACTCAGTACTATGCCTTCAGAACTCGTACCATGGGATCAATTGTGGGGTGATTGAGTGTTGATTTTGTTTGTGCTGCAATACTGCAAATGCCACTGTTGTTTACAGTGTTCCTGCTGTCCTTGGGTGGCTAGTTTCTCAAGCATGTATGATTCAACAATGGATACTAATTCCGTTCCCTATATAACCCTATTCGTTGTGATATTTATGTGTGCTAAGGTTTATGTCCACACGTGCCTGCTTTCTTGCTGAACACCTGAACTTGTGTAGATGGTTTGTAGATATTCTTCTTATATTTCGCACGTTTATCTGTGTTTTATTCTGCTAAGCGCCGATGTTCACCTAATTACTATTACTGCAGATGTTAGTTTAGAAAATGGCCTTCAGCCTTTTCATTCAGGAATTTAAGGATCTTTTTTCCTGAAATGATTCTTTTTAAGAGCATCTTTATCTGTCTTCTTCTCTCAAATAATATGTTTTTCGCGTAATCAAATGTTGCATAGCTTCAGAAATGGCGGTTAGCTTGCCTTGGTATTGGATTTGTTCTGCTATTTCTGTCACCCATTGTCAGTAAATTGGCACCTTTTTACTATAGCAGCTCTATGGCTCTTGGAATCCTACTTGTGGTGCTGATTGTCCTTTTCCAGGTATTATTATTGTCAAGTATTTGAATATGTAAAGTACACCATGAATCGAGCCTAAAGTTTGGCACCATTTTTTCCTTAAGGATCCTTGCAGTTATATGCAAAGTTCAAATGCTGACTCTTTTAAAATTAAACCTAGACACTTCAGTCCACTTCTTTACATAAAATAGTTATGCCCAGTAGTTTTTTTTGATAAACTTGTTTTTTTAGTATGGATATTCAACATAGTACTCTGTTAATTCAGTAGTCCCTTGACCGACCTTACCGTGTAAAGGTCTCTTGTGCAAATACTTGCCTTCCAGAAAGTCGGCTTTAGTTTGTTGAGTTAGAGATAAAATGATGAACTGTGTAGGATAAGTCTTACTGGTGTCTCTTTAGTTTTTATTGAACTTCGTAGCTCCTTGTAGCTTCAGGTAGTGCACGTATGCACTAGCATTTTTTGTCTTTAGTGCTTGTAAGTTGTAACTCGTAAGATCCCCATGTGAAGTTGTAAAGTTGATCACTGCAAGCATAAGAATACCGTAATCTAAAGGTCTGATTGACCAACCAGCGTCGAACTTTGATGCTTACTTTAGTAATCCCGCCGTCCCAAATTAGTTGAGTCAACTATGTCTAGATACGAATCAATGCATGTATCTAGACACTAAAGCGCGTGTAGATACATGCGTATCTAGACAAAGTTGAGTCAACTAATTTGGGACGGAGGGAGTACCCTAATAACGAACGTTTTCTTGTAATCAGTACAGATTTTACTGGTTGGGGGAATCACGAGCATTTCTGACAATGAATTTAATGTTTCATTAGGTTACTGTTTGTTTGTTCTCCACTCTAGATAACTCTTCTGGTACTGAACTAATGTGATGTTACTGTAATCAAAACTTTGCACTCCCCAAATTTTGCAACTTGCTCAATACACAGGATGCCAAGTTATCAGCGTGACACTCACTACAATTTCTGATAAAGAACAGTCATTTTCAACCAGGTTTCTATTTAGTGCTGATGGAAAACGGGTTCCCTTATTTACGTTCTGACCTAGTTCTTTCTTATAGGGGATGAAACTGCTACCAATGGGCAAAAAAAGTACACTATACCTTTGATTTATCGATCTGTGGTAAGCTTTCTATATCCTCAGCATTTTGCTTAAAATTTGATTGCACCATAGGTATCTCTCTTTGAATATTCTCTCTAATCCTTGATATCTGTTCATCCATTTCCCAATATTTAGCTAGGTGCTGGCTCCTACGCTGTACACTACTCCACATTGGTTGCTTCTATTCTGGAAAATTTTGGCTTGAGTGAGAAGATGCATGATCCTGTAAGTAATTCATTCATGTATCAACCATAAGTTATTGATCGATTTTTTTTTACCAGAAACAGTAGGAGAGGCTCCTACTGTTATATGTATTAATAATCACAAAGGGTATTTACATGACATTATATGCAACACCATATGGGTCAGAAGCCACATGTTAAATCGAAGAAGTAATTGGTCAAAGTACCATTGAGCGTGAGGAAGACATGTAGTGGGATTGTGTTTGTCCTAAATGTGCATATCTGCGATGATACTGACCTAATTCTTTGAATATGCTTTAGCCTAGTTTATGTTCGCCCTTTCGCATGATATTATATTTTTTGCTAGCAATCTGCTTTACTTTTCTAATATTGTTCCTGTCAGTAATGGTTCATCATGTCTTGTCTAGTAGTGTTACTCATTTATCACTATTTTGGGTAATCTTCAAGCTCTTCAAATAACGAAGTATATTGATCATGATTACGGGTGTCAATCTTCCTGCTTGCAGCAGTTGTCTTGACTGTAGCTGGCTTTGGCTAATGGATGGTGAGGAGATTTATCATTTCGAAAGATGGGAGCATTGATGCTGGGATAGCGCAGTTTGTGAAGTGGGCTATGCGTGTTGTTGCAATATTCTTTATTACGCAGGTGGGCTTCTTTTCAAATGCTAAGTATTCTTCTCATGCATCTATGAGGACTCTGAATCTCGGTTTGTGCCTCTCAAAAATCAGATTTGACCTTATCTTGTGGAGCACACTTGATCCTATTGTAGCTTCAGTTTCTCTAGCTGCTAGCTGGTGGGTTTGCTCTGTGTTGACAGCAAACAAAGTTCACAAGAGAATGGCACTGCGAGTCCCTCGAGTTAATTACTGTTGATGTTGTCAATTTACTGTTGCTATTAAAGCCCTGAATATTCTGATTCTGCTGCAGGAAGCAAAAGCAATCAAATGTTTCTTCTCATCCAAGGTTTACTTAAGTATCGCCCAACACTCGCCAGGTCCAGTTCTGAAGTCCATCATACAGGGCGGGTATTGGAAGAGTCACATCAAACAGTTCATCCACACAGCATGGTTGGACCAATTTATTATCCCTGCACGACTAGGAGTCTGATGTACTGTACCTCTTCTAGGAAACTGATAAACTGTCATAAAGAACCTCAATATATTTTGGTGTTGCTCTCTGATTGTTTTTGGTACTAGAAACAAATGATGCCTTTTTAGGCATGATTAACCCCGACCTATAAATAAAATCATCAACTTTGACACATTGAATTGAATCATGTGACATAACTAGCTACCTGTTATCATTGCAGGTCTGGTCCCCTCAACACTCACAAGGAGGATAGCACCCAGTCAAAGTGAAGACTACTACACCTACCACAATATCGAACCACGGAAATACTCGAAGAGAGAATGGGAGGACTTTTCTGGTAGCTGTGTGCTCCATCAGTGCTTTTCTGGTCGGTTCCTCGGTATCCGAGGATGAGACGATTGAGAGCTCGAGCTCTTCCGAAGAAACGGAGGAAGTTGATAAAGCTTCTGGTCTGTTCAGGTGGCATTGATATTCGACGCAGACTGAACTAGCTCAGCATGTTGCTTTTGTGCACGATGTGTATAAGTAGGAAAATGCCATGATTGAAACTTGGTAGCAGTAGGGGTGAACGTTTATCACTTCCGGTCGTTGCCTTCTTGGTTAACCATCTTAATTCAACTAATGTTAGATTTAGCTGGGAGTCATCCATGTACATGCAGTTTATGTATCAGAGGACTTGAATTGGCTGTCCAGTTTGGATCAAATAGAAACAATCCTGTTGGAATTTCGTCGTTGTTCTTGTTGAACATCTCTTCTTGCTCCCATTCTCAGATTCAGAGTAGCATTTCGAGGATATCATTCTCAGATTCAGAGTAATATGCAGTTGATCTTTCTTGTCAGTTGAGCCTGTATGCTGAGGCATGCAAAGAGTGTTGGATATCCCGTGTCGATTTTGGAAGCCGCTATGAGATGATAAGGCCGGCAAGAAGCTGCATGCCGTTGTAGGACATGAGAAGTTGGGCAGCAAAGTTGTGAAAATGAACTATGATGAGAGGAATGTGGTTCTTGCAAGAACGTGCAGTTGTCTTCCTGACATCTCATTTGGATGGATATTACTATGGGAGTCACGCGTCTGTCCTTTTTTGCAGGGGATGTCACCATGGCAGCACTACAGCCTACAGGAGTACTTACATGATATGTTCATGTTATCTTGCATCAGTGGTAACCAATCACATATACGGAGTACTTCTTTCAAAGTACTTCTGACCCTCGAACGACGGCACTGAAATCGAATTCTAGGCACATTTTTGTTAGGTTGCCACCGGATTTGGAAAGGGGCCGGGTCAGTATGGTATGGATGATGATATATAAAAGCAAAAGGGGAAGAACGGTGTTCTTGGCAAATTGCTAAACGCCGATTCCTGCAACTGGGCGAAAACTATGTGACACGAGTGTTCAATATACTATCTGAAAAGTCAAGGTTATTTACTACCCGTAGCGCATATTGATTTCGAGATGGAGGATAGATGGCAATCATCTACAGAAGCGTCGCTCAGCCCTGGATGGAAATAGAAAAATCTGGGACCGCATTTGGAAGTCCAGATGTGCCGCCAAAAGTCCAGTACTCCGCTTGGCACCTTGCCACGAATTCCCTTCCAACATGGTGTAACAAGCACAAGAGGAATTTGGAGTTAACCGATCAGTGTCCGATCTGCGGAGTAGAAGCGGAGGACAATTTTCACCCTTTCTTCCGATGCACTTTTGCTGCAAGGGATCCGTGGATCCATATGTCTGACCATTGGCAGCTCCCCTCGGTTGATACAATTTTGAATAATGGTCCTGATTGGCTCTTGCACATGATCAACACGTTATCTCCCCACTATGGCGATCTTGGTACATTCGCAATGAGGTAATACATGCGAAACCGGCTCCAACTACTGAAGTATCGAGAGTGTTCTTATTGGGATATTTGGAGTCTTTGCTATAGATCAAGTATCATTCAAATGATATTGGGATCTTTATTATTTGCACATCTTTATTCTACGGTACTCATTTATATTCAAATGATGTCAAATTGTACCTTTTTATCAGATACACTTCAAGCATGGTGGAATCTTATTTGTTTTAGAACACTTTGTGGCTATCTCTCGTATACACGTGAATTTTCACATGTATTATATCGCATAATTTTGCGAAGAAAAAATAGAGGCCATGGCAACGCACAGACATTCAACTTGTAATAATTAAAATGCAAATAGCGTGTTAGGGCCTAGTTAAATTAGAATTTTTCCCTATCTAAATAATAAAATGTGCGTGAGCATATCGTGATATTAGAAGCAGCAAGAAAACATTTTAAAACGGCAGACGATCTTTAATATGTAAGTAAAACATGTAAGAATTAAATACGAAATGTAAAGTGAAGTATATAAAAAAATATAGCATGCAAATAGGATGTTAGGGCCCAACCAGGTTTGAACCGGTGACCTATTGATCTGCAGTCAGTTGCTCTACCACTGAGCTATGGACCCTATAGATGGCAATAAAACGTTGTGATAGTATTAGGGCCCAACCAGGTTCGAAACGGTCAATAAAACGTTCTTGGGCTGGTCTAATGGTGATAAAGAAGCATTTATTTCGCTTTGGATCTTTTTCAATTAAGGATGGATATGAGATATAGTTCTAGAAAGATAAGTGACTTGGTAATGCTACAATCTGAAAACAATCTCATGCTTTTTATACTATTATTCGTCATGAGGGTGACACAATCATCACAGTTTTGTAGTCTTATCCTCCGAATTTCACGTTCAGAAGAGATTTACTTGGACGCAGACTTCCTTCTTGAAATGTCATCCTTTTATTGAAAGAATTCTCAAAAACTGCTTCAACGCATGAGTTTTATCCAATTAACAACTGGGAAAGATGAAATTTGCTGGAATCTACATAAGAATGATGAATTCTCAGTTGGTTCTATGCATAATACATTAATCTAGCTTGACTTATGAGTTGGGAATAATAGAAAAAATATGGAGGATGAAGATACCTTTAAATAAGATTTTTTTGCTTGGTACCTCTGTTGGGGTTATTCTAACTGAAGATAATCTCGTTAGGCGAAATTGGCATGTGAGTACAAAATTTGTTTTTTATTATCATGATGTGACACTTAAGTATCTGTTGTTTCGCTTTTTGTAAATAACAGGATGACGTAGAAACAGATATTGCTGACACTCTGAAAGAGCCTACCTGCTTAGGCCCCTATCCGATTTCGTGGTGGAGACCGAAAACTCAATGAGTTTTACACAATGAAAGGTGGTACATGTAGACGATTGTCTTTTTGCGGTTCATGGGCATGATATAAATGGATTTTGTAGTTCATGGGCATGGTAGAAATAAATTTTGTCGATGTTCTGAAATAACCCAGCGACATAGGTCTTGAGAATATATCGTTGGAAGGGCCCTAAACTCACCCTTTTCTATACAACCATAGGAGATACATACAAGAATAGTCAATTCACGACATAATAAATCAAAGAAAGCAAACACACAGGTTATTTTCCAGAAGGTAGTTACTTCCACTCTAGTTATGGTCCTTTCCTTTTTTTCTAGATTATTTTCTGGTCTGACTAATTTCGTTCCTCTTGTACCATGGTAGCTTATGTCCTTTCATTTTTTGCTAGATCATTTTCCTATGTGACTAATTTCCCAACTATTGTACCATGGTAGGTTATGTCTGCTCTCGAGGACTGGTTCATTCAGTATGCTTGGTGGGGTATTCTACGGTTGCACATCTTTATTATTTGCACATCTTTATTCTACGGTGCTCATTTATATTCAAATGATGTCAAATTGTACCTTTTTATCAAATACACTTCAAGCATGGTGGAATCTTATTTGTTTTAGAACACTTTGTGGCTATCTCTCGTATACACGTGAATTTTCACATGTATTATATCGCATAATTTTGCAAAGAAAAAATAGAGGCCATGGCAACGCATAGAACTTGTAATAATTAAAATGCAAATAGCGTGTTAGGACCTAGTTAAATTAGAATTTTTCCCTATCTAAATAATAAAATGTGCATGAGCATATCGTGATAGGAAAATAGCCTGCTGCCACCAGGGATAGCTGCCCCCCTTGCGGCTATCGTCCGATCATCGTACTTGAGATATGTGCCAAAACTGTTTAGCTCTTGCATCACACGGTGGTGCTTGATTAACCTCCCCTAAATAAAGCAGACTGCTGACAGCCTGACAGTACTACGTCAGTGCAAGAAAGAGTGTGGACAAATTGTTGCTGACCAGCCGATGTCCTTTCCGTCACGGGTTTATTTAGTTTTTGATTTTGCATCATGTGGCAGACTTGTAGCACCCACGACCATGTCGTGTGCTTTATATAAGACCAAGCTGGTACCATAGCAATATTATGTTAAGTAGAAATCAGCTCGTGACAGACTTCTATGCACCAGTATACAACCTGGATGCTAGTACTAATCTTCGCAGAAAAAAAACATTAAAGAGCAATTTTATGAAGTTCATTAGTCGATGGAAACAACCTCTCTATGCTAGACTTGGTTAGGCTTAGATTGCCAAAGAATGGTTAACATGGGCTCGTTCATGACATACATGCAGTTTACTACATGGCATAGCATGTAAAGTTCTACAAACCTACGTAGTTTCACTAGGGTTGAATCAGTTAACCATTCACACAATGACACGAAAACAAGTGGATGTATATTGTACCCTGGTTTATCGTGTAATCTGTTAAGAGCGCCCTACCAATAATAGGCGATTAATCAATATATGTGATAAAGCTACTATTTTTGAACCATGATAAGGCTACCTGGGGCAGCACATCGGATGACAACCATAGTGAGTCAGGAGCATGTACCGACAAACGGATCTCTGCAATCACAAAGTATCGTCTATATATTTCATAAAAAACTACTCCCTCCGGTTTATATTAATGGACTCAATTTTGTATAGATTGTATGAATCTAGTTAACTATTTAGACTAGATGCATACATATCTAGACAAGTTGGGACCATTAATTTTGATCCCAGGGAGTAATAAAATATCTTATATTTTGAAATACAAAGTATCCGCTATATATTTTGGAAAAAACTACTCCCTCCGGTTTATATTAATGGACTCAATTTTGTATAGATTACGTATGAATCTAGTTAACTATTTAGACTAAATGTATACGTATCTAGACAAGTTGAGACCATTAATTTTGATCCGAGGGAGTAATAAAATATCTTATATTTTGAAATATATGGAGTATATTACTAGGATCCTTATTACTGCACGGTTTGTCTGAAGGGTTCTCTGTTTTCTCGTTGCTGGTGCAATGACTTGACCGCTCAGCTAAGCACTGTATCCTGCCAGTCTGCCACATCGTGTCTAGCAAGCAGCAGTGATGATGCAGATGATTTAACGTGTGTGTAGGTGATACATAGCTGCTACTAGGTACTGCTCGATATATCATGACATACAATTGTCCAAAGACATCTACGGAGTACATAATTCAGACATCCTTCACTTGGTCGTATTTTCTTTGCAGTATAAAAAGCCTAGTCTATCCGAGCTGGCGATATACTCGTACTTGTTTGTTTGCTTTTTTTCTTCTCGCTCTCTACCGTGTGAGAACTCCATATGTTCATCGTATTCGTATAAAAGACTAGTCTATTTTTGAAAGGAACGGGACCTTGTCTATCCAAGCCGTTTGTCCGTATATATGAAGGAAAGAGTACCAGGAGAGACACAACGCAGTGTACACTACACTGTCTAGACAGGCAGATAAAGTGATTATGACCAAAGAGTAAAGTAGCATGGCTACCAGGAGAGGCACATGTGCCTCAGTGCACCCTCTAATCGTTGATTACTATGACGTAGCTGCTAAACACAACATGACAGCGAGATGCGGGTGCAGATCACAATACACATCGTACGGTATTGCCGTGGGGGGCAGCTATCCCCCTTGGCAGCAAATCCACAATCTATCGTGATGTCAGAAGCAGCAAGAAAACAGTTTTGAAACGGGAGACGATCTTTAATATGTAACTAAAACACGTAAGCATTAAATACGAAAATGTAAAGTAAAGTATACAAAAAACTAACATGCAAATAGGATGTTAGGGCCCAACCGGGTTCGAACCGGTGACCTATTGATCTGCAGTCAATTGCTCTACCACTGAGCTATGGACCCAATTGATGTCAATAAAACGTTGTGATAGTATTAGGGCCCAACCAGGTTCGAAACGGTCAATAAAACGTTCTTGGGCAGGTCTAATGGTGATAAAGAAGCATTTATTCCGCTTTGGATCTTTTTCAATTAAGGATGGATATGAGATATAGTTCTAGGAAGATAAGTGACTTGGTAATGCTACAATCTGAAAACAATCTCCTGCTTTTTACACTATTATTCGTCATGAGGGTGACACAATCGCCACAGTTTTGTAGTCTTATCCTCCGAATTTCACGTTCAAAAGAGATTTACTTGGGCGCAGACTTCCTTCTTGGAATGGCTTCCTTTTATTGAAAGAATTCTCAAAAACTGCTTCAACGCATGAGTTTTATCCAATTAACAACTGGGAAAGATGAAATTCGCTGGAATCTACATAACAATGATGAATTCTCAGTTGGTTATATGCATAATACATTAATCCAGCTTGACTTATGAGTTGATAATAATAGAAAAAATCTGGAGGATGAAGATACCTTTAAAGAAGATTTTTTCGCTTGGTACCTCTGTTAGGGTTATTCTAACTAAAGATAATCTTGTTAGATGGAATTGGCATGTGAGTACAAAATGTATTTTTTATTATCATAATGTGACACTTAAGCATCTGTTGTTTTGCTTTTTGTAAATAATGGGACGACGTAGAAACAAATATTACTGACACTCTGAAAGAGCCTACCTGCTTAGGCCCCTATCCGATTTCATGGTGGAGACCGAAAACTCAAGGAGTTTTACACAATGAAAGGAGGTACATGTAGACGATTGTCTTTTTGCAGTTCATGGGCATGATATAAATGGATTTTGTAGTTCATGGGCATGGTAGAAATGGATTTTATCGATGTTCTGAAATAACCCAGCGACATAGGTCTTGAGAATATGTTGTTGGAAGGGCCATAAACTCATCCTTTTCTATAAAACCATAGGAGATGCATACAAGAATAGTCAATTCACAACATAATAAATCAAAGAAAGCAAACACACAGGTTATTCCAGAAGATAGTTACTTCCACTCCAGTTATGGTCCTTTCCTTTTTTCTAGATTATTTTCTGGTCTGACTAATTTTGTTCCTCTTGTACCATGGTAGCTTATGTCCTTTCATTTTTTGCTAGATCATTTTCCTATGTGACTAATTTCGCTACTATTGTACCATGGTAGCTTATGTCTGCTCTCGAGGACTGGTTCATTCAGTATGCTTGGTGGGGTATTCTACGGTTGCACATCTTTATTATTTGCACATCTTTATTCTACAGTGCTCATTTATATTCAAATGATGTCAAATTGTACCTTTTTATCAAATACACTTCAAGCATGGTGGAATCTTATTTGTTTTAGAACACTTTGTGGCTATCTCTCGTATACACGTGAATTTTTACATGTATTATATCGCATAATTTTGCGAAGAAAAAATAGAGGCCATGGCAACGCACGGACATTCAACTTGTAATAATTAAAATGCAAATATCGTGTTAGGGCCTAGTTAATTTGAATTTTCCCTATCTAAATAATAAAATGTGTGTGAGCATATCGTGATATTAGAAGCAGCAAGAAAACATTTTAAAACGGGAGGCGATTTTTTAATATGTAATTAAAACACGTAAGCATTAAATACGAAATGTAAAGTAAAGTATATAAAAAAATATAACATGCAAATAGGATGTTAGGGCCCAACCGGGTTCGAGCCAATGACCTATTGATCTGCAGTCAATTGCTCTACCACTGAGCTATGGACCCAATTGATGTCAATAAAACATTGCGATAGTATTAGGGCCCAACCGGGTTCGAAACGGCCAATAACATGTTCTTGGGCTGGTCTAATGGTGATGAAGAAGCATTTTTTTCACTCTGGATCTTTTGCAATCAAGATGGATCTGAGATACAGTTCTAGTAAGATAAGTGACTTGGTAATGGTACAATCTAAAAACAATATCCTGCTTTGTATACTATTATTCGTCATGAGGGTGACACAATAGCTACAATTTTGTAGTTTTATCCTCTGAATACGACGTTCAGAAGAGATTTACTTGGATGCAGAATTCCTTCTTGCAATGTCTTCCTTTTATTGAAAGAATTCTCAAAAACTTCTTCAACGCATGAATTTTATCCAATTAACAACTGGGAAAGATGAAGTTCGCTAGAATTTACATAAGAATGATGAATTCTTAGTTGGTTCTATGCATAATGCATTAATCCAGCTTGACTTACGAGTTGATAATAATGGAAAAATTTGGAGGATGAAGATACCTTTAAAGAAGAAATTTTCTCTTGGTACCTCTGTTGGGGTTATTCTAACTAAAGACAATCTTGTTAGACGGAATTGGCATGTGAGTACACAATATGTTTTTTATCATCATGATGAGACACTTAAGCATATGTTCTTTCATTGCAATTTTGGCAGTTCTATATGGTTAGTCATCCAAGTAGCTTCAGCATTATACCCAACGCCTAGTGTTGCTAATACTTTTAGGAATTGTCTACATGGTATAGATCACAAGTTTAGAATTCTCCTTAGGGTTGGATCGATTGACATTATTTGATCACTATGGATAGAAATGATAAAAAATAATAATGATAAAAATTCTTCTCTCTTGTAGGTTATCTACCGGTGTACCGGTATGCTCCATTTATGGTCGTTTTTATATCGTGTGGAGTTTCAAGGTCTGTTTATGAAGATGTGTATACGGCTGGAGTACTCGGCGAGAGACTATTTTATCCGACATGGTTGTCATCATAATCTCACGATTGCCCTCCACGGCTCTGCTAGGTGTTCTGCATTTTCATATTTCGATATGTGATTCGACGTCTTTGCTTTTGAGACTCTAGACTTGTGTCGGCTGTGTACATCATGGTATGCAGAGACCGGGTGTAATACTTAAACTCTTTAAGTAATGAAGCGTTCTTGGTCGAAAAAATTGAATTAGTACAAATCTTTGCAAAATCGTACAAAACTGTACGTAGAGCATGTTGACGAACTGCTGCTTCTGATATTTTGTTTGCCTCGATATCTCTGGTGTTTACATTGATAGAGAATGCCTGGAGACATGATGCTTCGTCGCGTCATGTTGCAAATCTAGATCGGCAGACTTAAATACTTGGCGATTTCTGAACATACATAGAGAGTTCTTCGCTAGGGAAACAACTAAAACTGCGTGACCACGCCATTTTTAGCTGAAGCACTAGGTGTTAATATGGAGAAGCAATTTCATGTCTATTTAAACTCAAAAGCAATAGTGAAATAATTACGAAAAAATAAAAATTAAAGTAGGGCCCAACCGGGTTCGAACCGGTGACCTATTGATCTGCAGTCAATTGCTCTACCACTGAGCTATGGACCCAACTGATGTTTTCTTTAGTGCCCAACTTTAATTTAACCTATAGATATCAAACACTGTTTCTAAAGGTTTTAATTTTCGCGGCACATGCGCCCACCTGAAAATAACTTGACATACTCCATGAAACACAAACTGATCCTCGGGCTCTCTGTGCAGGAAAGTAAATTGAGCCCCGTGCGGAAAACCACATTGGTCCATACGCGCACGGTCTCAACTTCGCCATGGCGGTGGCGGCGGGCAGCAGTAGAAAGTTGAAGGTGGAAGCAGTGGAAGGTTCAGAGGATTTCCTTGAAGATCTCGTGGCATTCTCCTTGTGCGGCAGGTGCCCAGTGTTGGGGATGATCCTCGATCACCGTCGCCTTCTCGCCGAGGCTCTGCAGATAATAAACTAAGTAAATACTTGTGGTAGTTTGCTTATTAGGTCTACAGTTTCGATGGTAACCGTGCGACGGATCGCTGCTCGAGCAAGAAAGATGAATGAATTCAGAAAATATTAGCTGTTGGGATGGAACAGGAGCATGCCCAACCTGTATGTTCTCAATCTGTTTGGGTAGTAGCAGGTGTGTCTGACAGGCAAAGAAGGGCATGACGCAGAAAATGGCAATGCCCTCGATGAGTCTTGACGAGCTGGAGGGGTAATCCATCCCAGATCAGACTCGGTTAACACTGTCGTCACAACTTCTGATGGACTGTGGCACCTACGACTCTTCCAAACCAACCAAGGCCGGCGTAGTTGAGCATCGTTTCCCTTGGACCATGCTAGCAATTGTGCTACAGTACATGTATATATTTCTGTCACCAGGATGGGACTGATGGATGAATGTAGCTTACAGTTGTAGATCGGGTCAAGCCAAAAGAAAAACTAGCTACTACCTCTGTTCCACAATATAAGCCTCTTCTAGCAAGCTAAAACAGCTTTCTAAAAGGGCTTATATTATGGAACGGAGGTAGTAACTGATAAGCCTGAAAACTAGCTGACGAACCAGCTGAACCTGACGCTCTAACTGAAACTCTGAAACTCAGAGAATTAGATGAACTGACAAACTCCCCCTAACCTAGTTGTCCTTCACCTTGGCGATGCCCATGGGGCGGCGCAGCTCCTGGACGCCGCACTGACAGTTGAAGTTCTACGGGTCTGAGTGACCACGTGCTCCGGTGGGGGAAGACCAAATTCTTCGACAGCCGGGCGATCGCGGACTTGTTGTTAGCATGCAGCTCGGTGACGCTGTCTTCGTGTCCAAGCAGCTTAGCGTGAAGACACTTGAGGCACACCCCCGGCAAGCTGCCGCCATGGCAGCGACGTATTCCGCCTCACAGGATGAGAGGCGACAATCGTCTTCGTCGTCGACTGACAAGGAAGTACATACTTCGCTCATGCTCTTTCGATCGTCGATGTGAACAAAGATAGTTCAATAATATCACCTTTTTATCACTAAAAGATAAGTTTATATTGCATTCATTTGAAAGGAGAAAAAGAAAGCACAACGTTGTGATGCGTTTCAATTTCTATGCTGCCACGGGAGTATCATCTACTACTCCCTCCGTTCAGAAATATAAGACATTTAAGTTTTGTAAAATGAATATATCTAGACGCTTTTTAGTGTATAGGTTCACTCCAAACCTCAACGAACCTATACACTAAAGGTCTAGATATATTTGATTTATAAAACTAAAACGTCTTATATTTCTGAACGGAGGAAGTACTTATATACATCCCTATATTCAGATCTATCTCTTCCCCTTCAGTAAAAGACTCTGAAAAGCTCGAGCCATAGTCTTGTGCTGGCACGCACGCACGCACGCATGCTGACAATGGCCAGCTGAGCTAGGATGCTCCGTCACTAGCTCACGAGCCAATAGACAACTGATATTTGCTAATGACCACGTGCTGCGCGACGACCGCACCAGCGTGCCACTGTAATAAACTACACTAACCCACTCGCCTCGCCTGCACCCTGGGCGGCTGGCTAAGCTATCAGCGATCTATCCATGTCACGACTTGTGCTGGAAAGTGTGGCGAGGAAAAGCCACGGACGTTGCTGTCGAGCACGTAGCACTGTCTCGTTCTCGTGTACCATGTGCTCTTTCCATCTGACGCGGCCACTGACCGTGCACATACAGTTGGTGTATATAAAATAACAGGTGCAGCTTTTGTTGTCTAATTTGCCTCCCACAAGTTGCCATGGTTTCTCACTAAGTTCAGTCTTTTTTGCGAAAAGAAACATTGGATAGTACAAATCAGTTCAACAAAAACAAATATTACATCGAAATCCTTGAGAAGCTCCTCATCTTCAACCTCCAGACCGTCTCGGCGGCACACCATCGCTGCCGCTCCTCCCCGAGTTGGCCCGACGTTGTTGGTACCCTACAGGAAGTCACCGAACAGGTCAAGAAGACACATCCGTCCTGGAAAGGGAGAAGAAAGATTAACTGCCGATGAAACTCCTTGGCGGTCCGAAGATCCCCACGGGCAGAAGAAACCAGGGAGACCTTCTTTGAAGAGACGCCGCCGCCACCGCCCTAAGCGCCGCCCCACCAAACATGAACCGTAAAAATAGAAAAAACGGAGCCCTCACTAAGTTCAGTTGCAGAAGGTGCGTGACCTTTCTCCTTGTGTGGGTTTGACAAAAAAAATGTTTCTCCAAAAAACAACATGAGAGTTGCACATACATATGCGAACAAAGATTTCTCAAAAAAAAGTATGTAAGTGTCTAGGGAGCATGTGAAATTTCAGCCACTTTGGCGCCCCAACAATAAGGTATTTGGCCAAATCCAGGTGTTTGTGTTTTACCAAGTTCGGCAGACTATACATATCAAAGCATATATAACTCACCAAGGAGCAACATTGGTCAAGATGTGGAAAGAGTATGGAGAAAAATGAATTTACCGCGATCACAGCCTAACAATATTCATTTTTTATGCCAAGGGTGAAGAGAGGGACTAAGCAACTTAGATTTAGCCCCTCCAGGACCTGGCCCAAGATCTGTAAGAAACTCTTAAGTGAAAAAAAAAGATGAAGATAGCATGCTCAATGGGTTAGCGATCCTGGACGCACGCTCTACCACACTTGTGTATGTTCATACCCAATTAACAAAACTTACTTATGAGCGTGAAAGAGAGGGACCAAGCAACTTGGATTTAGCCCCTGGGGACCAGTCCCAAAATCTGTTAGAAAATCTAGGGTAAAAAAGATGAAGATAGCATGCTCAATGGGTTAGCCATCCTGGACGCACGCTCTACCACACTTGTGTATGTTCAGACCCTATTATAGCATAACTTATTTAAGAGCGTAAAAGAGAGTACAATTGTTTTTCATCTAAAACGACCACTAGCAATTATTTTACATGAAAAAACAGTTCCACTAATTCTTAAGCTTGAGCTCAGTCGACTCCAGGGGCATTAGATTTGCATCGTGATTCGTCCGTCATATGAGTTGCAACTAGGTAATAATAGTTCCCATAGTGAAAAACTGTTCACATAGTACCAAAAATGTCACGTAGTACAAATCATGTGATGATGTCATGTGACTGAGAATTAAGTCACTCATTAGTCGCACCATAACTGATCAGGAAGTGGGACAATTCCCTTGCAAGGTCCTAGTTGACGCTTGTTTCCTGTCGTATGTGCTTTTTGAGGCTTATATAGGTCGAAGGATTTTTGTAGGAATTTTGGAGAATTCAAATTCTAAGGTTTGTTCACATGGTAGACCTTTTAATCATAGGATTAGGGTTACCAATTTCTTATGGAATCCATCCATATGCCCCTAGGTTTATAAGAATTTATCCTCAAGCCTCATTTTATTTTTCCTTTGAGAACTTCAATGCACTTTCACTCTATCTCCCAATCACTAATCTTTCAAAGAAATGTGTTTGTTTCTTGTGCACCATCAAAATACACCTACTCCAGTAGCAATCCACATATCTGATATGAAGGTCTATTGTTCGCAAGGTCAACCCATCGTTATTTTCCTCTTGACCATCGATTATCACTATTTTAAGAATACATATCTATATATTGCTACTAAACGGAAATGCATTATATTATATGTAGAAGAGATTTTTTACAATTCATCTATGAAAGCATGATTATATATATTCCTTTATCCTACCTCTTTGTGGGTCAAATGTAAAATGTAGTGGCACCGAACACGCCATCTAAGACGGTAAAACATATCTATCCATGAGGCATGAGCCAATCACAAACAATTGCAGTAGCCGTGTATAGGATAGGTAGCCTCCGCGATGGCTGTTGTGGTGGATACACCTTGGATAGTCCTAGTCTATGACGGTTTATCATGTGAGCTATCTCGAATAGTGCCACATTTGCGAAGGCTCATAGCATGTGATTCGTCTCGAATAGTGCCATATCCATGATGGCTATGTGACAGAACATCGGGAACTTATTCTAGACAAGTCTACTGAAGAGAAGGACCATTTCTGGTTGACCATAAAATGAACCACCTTGGTTTCACACATCACAAGATATCCCAAGGCCATTGATAGTTCGTGGCAGCACGGTATATATTAAACAATAATAAATATAAGAATTCACATCCGCGAGGATTTGAATCTTGGTCGCTTGGTTGCACATCCACTCCTCTAGGAGTTTTAATTCTTGCACAATATACCATTTCAAAGAGTGCTACATATAGTGATCTAATGTAACCAGAGGGTTAACAATTACATACGGTCACTAGTCATTATTAATATCTTTATAGGTGAAAAATATAAAGATATAAATTTTGAATACCATCACCATTGTTATACTTATTTTACTTGGGAAACTCTAGATGGCATTCATTTTCAAGTTTGTTTGAGAGAGTTACTTCAAGGGATGCCTTACTTTAGTCAGAAACTATGGGAAAATACACCAAAAATAATAATTACACTTCCACATATTTTTATGAGACAAATATAGACGGATTTACCACGGAATCAATTAACTTAACAACGATTTGATTGTGCACAAGAGGGAGCTGCCTAGGTGCACGTACGTACGCAATGTAATTGAAGAAATTTACCAAAAGAACCAACCCCTCTTGCAAGTTGGGCTAATCAATAAGCAAATCAATCGGCAGAGCTCCCGGAATTCGTGCAGTAGACTGCGCTCTGATCCCACGCATCCACGAGCAGGTCGCCGGCCGAGTAATCGAGAAGATCGTCGAACGAGAGGAAATGGACCATGTCCATGTCGGCGCCGTCGCCGGCACGGTAGTAGTAGTGGTCCCCCCGACCGTCCTCGCCGACGCTCACCTCGCTCTCGGAGCCGGCGCCGTTGTTCTCGTGGGTGGTTGTCGACGGCGTGGTGCCTGCGTTCGCAATGGCGGTGTGCCCTTCATCGAGCCCGCTGCCGAGTAGCTGGCACGCGAACAACGGGAACCGTGCCGGGACAGGAGGCGGCGCCTCCGTGGTGCCCTCCCTGCTAACCGGTTTTTGCTCTCCGGCCGGTGATAGCTCGAATGCCGTGGCATCGACAGCCAGGAGATCACCCTGCACCGGGAAGCCGCCGCCGTCCTTCCCGCCGGCGCTGGTGTTCTGCTGGCGCTTCCTGATGCGGGAGTTCCAGTAGTTCTTGATCTCGTTGTCCGTCCTCCCCGGCATCCTCCCGGCGATCACCGACCACCTGACAATCGAATCGACCGACGCAGCAAATCAGCACAGAGAAATTCGTTTCAGCCACGACGAGCGATCGGATTATATGAACAGTTACCAACTAGGCAAGTAGCTAGAAAAACAACGTACCTGTTGCCAAGGGATTTCTGGAGGGCGATGATGGTCTCCTCCTCGCGCTTGGAGATGGGCCCCTTCTTCAGGTCCGGCCGGAGGTAGTTCATCCACCGCAGCCGGCAGCTCTTGCCGCTCCGCCGCAGCCCGGCGAGCTGCGCCACGGAGCTCCAGGTGGACACGCCGTGCCGCGTGATCCGGGAGTAGAGCCGCTCGTCCTCCTCCGGCGACCACAGCCCCTTCCTCTCCTTATTCGCCTCCCCGCCGTCGCCATTGCTCGCCGACTTCTCCACCATTCTGGCTTAGTTAATGGATTCTTAGCTCGCTAGCTACTTCCGTTGTGATGGGAGGTCCAGGTCGAGTACTAGCTAGCTGCTGGTACTTAAGTAGTATGTGCTGATTGGATCTGCAGTGCATTTATAGGAGGGGTATATGCTCTTTTTGCACAATGTGCCAATACCAAATGTGGAGGTACATCTGTAAGATTACACAAATTGATTGATTAATTATCATGTTTGCAATCGCTTTGTCTTTAGTCTTATTCTATCCATCCTAAAAGTTACAGTGCCATGCATGAGCATGCATGTGCTTACTGATGTGTACATCCACCATGCATAATTATCTATGCATCATGTGTAGAAGATTAACATTATGCACTAAAAACATGTTGATTTGTGCCGCTGGAAAGTTTGTAATTAACCTTGTAGAAACAATCTTGCCAATGACTGCCTACCAGCTAAAGGAATTCATTATTCATAGTTAACCAATGGATGGTCACAGTAACATAAGTATTAGTCTTGCTAGTATCAAGAGAGACCATATGCAGCTGGCCATAGCTTTTGTCAGCTACTCCTTTTGATGAAATCTTGACCAGCTCTGTGGTAAGAGTGCACTGGAGACTGTTGGCTTGGTTATATTAGTCATTGCCAACTATTCCATCTTAGTATTTCCCCAGGAAGAGACAAATGTTAATGATACACCCATGAAAACCAAATATATTCGGCACTATCAAATTAAGTATGCATGGGGCCGGGTCATACATCCATAAAGACTATAAAGTCACCATCCTGCTAACTAAAGGGCAAAGATTGTAGTTAAGTCATGACCTAAGTTTCTACAAGACTATGTAATTGTATAAACAGAAGTGAACTGATTTACACGTGCCACTTTGCATGGTTCTGGTTGGAAAGCTTGCGATTAGGAGGGGTGCCTATCTTTGTTATAAACGCGACAAGCAAAATGAAGAACGAAAAAGAAACCACACGCAGGAGACACACCATTTTATCGTGAAAAAACCTCTACAATAGAGAGGAAAAAACCACGAATGTCAGCCATCAAAACTTCACTATACAGAGAGTGTTTACACAATGCCGAGAATTATCTCCGGTGCAACTTATCCCAACCGGCGGCTTACATGAGATATATATATATATATATATATACTCGGCCCATCCTCTAGCCACTTGTCTCGCTCCGCTCCATCAAAAGTTAGCCTTCTAAATTTGGATCACAACTCCACGATCTTCTATGAAGCAAACCCTGGAGAGACCGGAAATCAAATTCGGCTCACAGGTACAAATGAACCTAAAGCACATTTCAAAATGTTAAAAAAAATTAGAAAAAATATATGCATGTCCATCCAGATATTATATGCTCGTACACAAGTTTTCGGGAAAAATTTATATTTTTTGTGTCCCACGTAAAAAAATACAAATTTTGATGCTGCGACATAATATTCATGGACATTTCTTTTGTCTTTTTACACAAGTCACATAAAATATTTATTTTTTCTAAAATTCTTCTGTATCAACATAAAATGTCCAGATGTATACGCAGAAATTTTGTACAATTTTTTTGACATTTTTATTTTTATTTTTATGCATTTTCATAATAGGTTCATTTGCAACCGGGGGGGTTGGGGGGGGGGGGGGGGGCAAAACACCACCTCCTGGAGAGACACACTTCCATCCTGAAAGTCTCGAACCCGCAAATATATATAGAATTTGTTTGATGCGTTCCACGGTAATCACCAACATTATCTATCAAAATTAACGTAACTATGCTATATCATAAGTTGGGATATTTTGATTTTTCCCTGATACGAGCAACTCCGGTTCACAAAAATTACGAAAGAATGACACTTTGCTCTCTTGAATAGCAGTTGAAAGGTTTGCCTAGCCACTGTTTTTGTCGTTATGTCACCATATTCCAGTCACTGATGCGAAGACCTGAAAAAAACATCTTATAAACCGTTAACGGTGATAGGACACATATAACCTATAAATAACGGGTAAATTGGAATCACATGTTTTCGATGCAAACTGTAAAAATAAAAAACACCATCGTCATCTAGTTTTGTAGAAAGATATAATTGGGGTGGGATAGGTCATCACATTCTGGTGCACCCAGGGTGCAGAATAGTTATTTTGCACCCCACATATTTTTATATTCTCACATTTAGAAACTAATGTTTTGTATACTAATAATTATGTTCATATTCATCAGAAGCGCAAAAAAATCGACATAAAAGTACAATTTATAAGTCATTTTAGTGTAAAAAACATAAAAATATGCATTTTATGTCGTATTTTTATACGGCATGTAAACAATTTTTTTTACGACATGTCTAAATTTTTTTATGTTCTTCTTGACTTTCGAGGTAAGATAAATTTTACATGATGTAAAAATCATATATTGTTTGAAAGATAGAGGGTGGGTGAAGAATAACTATTCTACACCTTGGATGTCAAATAGCGCCACTCTCTCTCTCTCTCTCTCTATATATATATATATATATATATATATATATATATATATATATGATTACAAGGTAAGAACCATTTACAATCATAACCATAATGGCCTCAATCAGCTATAAACAGGAGGCTCAAAATATGACTTAGTTGCAGTCATATTGTAGGGATATTCGGTTTTCTAACACTCTCCCGCAGTCACAACGGGAGACTATCGGATGTTGAGACTGGATTAAAAATCCAGAAACAATGGCGACGCTAATCCCTTGGTGAAGATATCAAGAAATTAGTGCGATGACTGTTGGACCACGTAGAGATAAAGAAAACTTTTTTCCTACACGGAACTCTCAAGATCTAGCTCAGGTGATAGGCCACGAGATTTACCACTAAACTCGCTGGTGCGGATTATCGATGAAGCGCGTCAGTTGATGCAGTGCCGATCGATCTCACGAACAGCTCCTCCAGATCCCATGAATTCCTTCACCGGATCCCCACGAACTTCATTGCCTCCAGCGCCGCACGTGCAACACCTCTACGAGTATCCACACGTACAAGAAGGAGCACAAACAAGGGATTGTTAGATCCAGTCTAACCTGATTTGGGAGTGGAGAAAGTGACGGCTAGGTCAGGAAACTATCCCTTATCACTCCACTTATATACACTCCTAGGTGAGCTCAATGCTTGAGTCTCATCTAGGTTGTATCCCAATCTTCATATGGATCTAATCCACATGGGCTCCTTACCCTTAAGTGTGTGACCCTGTAGGTTCATGCACACCTAGACACGACACGAGTCACTACTCCGAGTCGATAGCTAGTAGAGGCCTCTAGCAAGACGTGCCAATACCCAAGCGCCGTAAAGTCAGAAGACAAACCTAGCCAATGTGACTTTCGTCCAAGTCCCTTTTCCTCACGATATACCAGTTGAGCTATAGGCGAGTAGTTTCCATCCCTATAATAGCTCAACTCTCTTCTTATTCCATGATATACGATTCAGTGGACTAACACTTAGTCCGACTCCTTAGTTAACATTTAACCAAGTCGCGCATGGCCATGCTTCCAAATCATATCGAACGAGAGGGCCCAGAGAATATCTCTCCATTATGGAGGGGCAAATCCCATCTTGATAATCCATGTCACGCAGCTTGATTCACAACCAACCTGAACTCTACCTTTATAACTGCCCATTTACGGAACAACATTTGATAGAACCTAAGCTAGCGATCCACAACTCGGATCATGCGATCACCTTAGGCCAAAGGATTCCATTGCTTGAGACTACAAATAACAACATGCTTGATGCATCTCAACTGTGGGTCAGTTTGACTCGCTAAACTCTTTAGCCGAGTCCGTGTAAGTCAGAATAGCATCACCATGCCCATGACAAATGGAACCTAGTCATTAACCAACTTTCACATTAGTCTAATTTGTGTGTCCAGCACAACCTCAGTGACCAAGGATATCTAGTATAAAGAACATGAATATATAGTTCCACAATCGAATTACATATTCAATAATACATATCAACTGTTCATACTAGGACAACTTAATAACTTTATGAATACATTGGGAATTACATCAAACATGATTGCCTCTAAGAAATATTCCCAACAATGACGGCATGTGAAGGACACACACTTGACCAAGTTCCACTCAATCTCGAACAAAGTATAGATAAATCTCAACGTGCTTGGTGAGATGGTGCTAAACCGGGTTTGTAGATATGTAGACAACTCTAACATTGTTATAAAACATGACGATGGCCTGAGGAAGAGGTCGATGAAGCTCCTCCAAGAGTTGGAGCCAAGTAGACTCGGCAATGGTGTTAGCAACGACACGGTACTCTGCTTCAACACTAGAGCAAGACACGATGTGTTGGTGTTTGGAGGACCAAGACAACAGGTTGTCGCCGAGAAAAACATAGTAGCCGGAGGTGGATCGCGAATTGTCGGGACATCCTGCCCAATCCACATCCATGTATGCGGTCAAGGAGTCAGCTGCGTATGTTATGAGCTGAAAACCGTGGTCGAGGGTGCCCTTTACGTAGCGAAGAACACACTTGATCAACGTGAGATGCTGGTCTTGCGGATTGTGCATGTGGAGGAATATTTGTGGGTAGCATAGGAAATATCCAAGCGTGGAAATGTTAGGTACTGCATGGCTCCGGGGAGGCTGCAGTACTCCGTGGGATCTACCACGGGAGATCCAATAGAGGAGGCGAGATTGGGTGCAGTGTCGATGGGTCGACAAAGACATGCACGTTGTCATGCTAGTGCAATCCAAAATCTTGGCTGCATACTTCTGTTGGGAGAGGAACATCCCAAAAGGACTACCTGAGACCGCAATGCTGAGAAAGTAGTGAAGATCCCCCATGTCTGTCATGGCAAACTCAGAATTGAGGACCGTGATGACGCACTCGAGAAGAATCGTGGAGAAAGCCGTTAGAACGATGTCATCGACTTAGAGGAGAAGGTAGGCCGTGTCTAGTGTGCTATCCAGTATGAAGAGGGAGGTGTCGAACTTGGAGCATGTGAAGCCAACAGTTGCAATGAAGGGGGGAAAGCATTGGTACCATGATCGTTGGGCCTGCTTCAAACCGTACAGAGAACAGTTGAGATGACAAAGTACGACTAGAATCATCTGAAAAAGGTAAACAAACGTGTCGACCAAGTTGACATGCGTGACATGGACTAGACCCTTTTATTTATTTGTGACCTGGGAGTGACGACGACGTGAGGTGGCAAAGCGAGCCATGTCCTGGATGACCGAGACAACGATTCCAAAGGGTGGGGGTGGCGGTGGAGCAACCAATGTGTGGAGCGTGACACCGGGGACAATGTATGGGTAGAGATCACCCGTATTGTTGCACCTGAGGATCGCAGCCTTGGTATTGAGATCCTTCGTAGAAAAACCAGCATGGTTAAACTCAAGGAAACAAAATTGTCGCATGTTAATTGTCTAACAAAGATTAGATTTTTAATGCTACTAGAAGTAACTAGAATATTTTGTAGATCAAGTGGACGATTAGATGAAAAATAATGAAGGGAAGCATATCCAGAGTCGGTGATAGAGAGAGAAACCATCACCGATGACCACTACAACACGGACGCTAGACACTGTTGCTTATAGACATCAAGGCACACACCTAATCATCGCGATCGCACTGGCGCGATAAAAAGTTTCTATTAGGGATAACAACATTGAGGAAAGTGCATAGGCGATGCTTTTTCCGTTCGACATATTATCATCCGCCGAGCTAGCGCTTCCGCTAAACAAATGTGGTAACACTGCATCCCATTGTAGGCCAGCACTATGTAGGTTTAATGGCAGCTGTGCGGGTACGACACAATATGGTGCCGCCCTACATGCCCTGTGCACATCATAATTTTTAGTTTCCCCAATGACCTTTTTCGGCGTAACAATTTAGCCTACTGTTTCTATAATTAGGGTTTTCCTAATTCACTCTAATAACCACAATATAAATTACGCATGATGCTTCCAAATATCATCACAAGTTGATAACACGTACGAATATGACATAGGTAGCTATTAGTTTTGCATTACTACATAAACCTAAAAAAGAATAGAACATCGTGTTTAGCCCATGATGTAACAAACATCATCCTCTGATAAAATCCTAAATTCTTCCCGTAAGAAAGTAGCATGGTCTCGCTTGTAAGGATTGTTCTTGTCTTAATAATCATATGCCTCAAGATCAGAGTCATCTTTTGTAGGATAAGGCTTGTACAAGCATGCCTGATAATCTTGAATTTCAGCAAGACTCTCAGCAACTTGTATAGCCGACTGCAGAAGTTTTTTTAGCTTGTGCATCCAGCTGTGACAACATCATGTTGATCTTACTGCCATATACATCAGCTGCCGCTGGGATGAAGTGCCTACACACAAACTTTTGGAGTTCACCAGTAGCATCAAAGGTGACTGGAATTGTTGTATTCTATCTTGTAGTCAACTGACTGATACACATAGTGGACGTGGGCACTTTCTCTTTGAGTTGCCTAATCTCTCCTTCTTGACGCTTTAGCTTGTCCCGGAGTTGTCTAATAGTCTTTTCATGAGATTTATCTTTGTCTTGAAGATGCATACTACAGCGAACATGGCCAGGAAGACACCTCTTGCCTCCTGTAAGGTAAGAAAGACTTGGATACTGTAAATTGCTTTGCTGCTAAGTTAGTCTGCAAGAAGGTTTAGAAAACAACACATATATATAATATATCTATATATTATAAAATTACAGCGCATACATGAGAACAAGTGTTGAGCAAATACGATGATTCTTGAGCATTCCTGAACTTTGTAAATGTGGTTGATCTGATTGAGATGGATACTGCAAATGCAATACAACACAATAAATCGGTAAGCATATCTTAGCAAATAGCACAACATAAATAAACGTGAATTTAGCTATGTACATCATTGCAAGGTTTCAGCTCATTAGATGCCTCCTTAGATATGACCTAAGCATGTTGATAAATGAAATGTAGCAAAATCAGCTTATCTTTGCATATACCACATCTTCAGTTTCAGAAATGTAGCAAATCGGCTAACTTAAATGCATCAAATGAGCTCTGCATTCTTCATCCGTAAAGAAACGTCCGGTCAGAAGAGGAAACTATTCACAAATTCCATATTAGTGAGGATTTTATTATTCCTAGCAATTCTTACTTGATGCTTAACCTCGTAATTTGTGAGAAGAGCCAAATCCATTGACCAAATATATAAGTTGTCCTAAAGAACGTTATTTTAGAGATCCCATGTCCTGCCTTACAGATTTATTTAATATACCAATCGCAAATACCTAGTAAATTATTGTTCTTAAGGCAGGGGATGTACCAACGAAATCGGTAGGGCGACTAGGAGCTGGATAGTGTCGGTCGAAGCAGCCAGAAGGATAGGTACCTGCATGGGGCATGCAATCATGTGTTTCACATGCCGGTTGGTCATTTATGTTTTGCATGCTGTGAGCTTTCTGTTCGAGAATGATGCACCATACGTCACTGCCTGTGAAATACGTGCCGCCTAGGATCGTGTGCGAAAAGCCGAATGCATTACCGCGTTTTTCGTCCCACCTGTCAGCCAGATCTCGCATCAGGGACACTAGTAGTGTATGGACGCGGTCCTTCAAGGTCATGCCCCTGATTTTATGTGTATTTGAAGGAGATATGCCCTAGAGGCAAATCATAAATAGATTTTTATTGTCATATCTCAATTAGTTTGTAATAGTTTTATATTGTGCTATAACTGTATCAAGTGGAAATATTTGTATATGTATGATATGAAACAAACCAAATCCCTAGTAGCCTCTATTCATACTAGTTCGTTGGTCAAGCAATGATCAAGATTTCCTGATCATGAGGAATTTATGCCAATTGACACGGAGGTCATATCATTGGTGAATGATGTGACGGACATTCCTCAAAGATTGCGACACGATCAAGTCACATAGGTCATTGTTGCAATAGCTAGAAACGTAATCTCCTTCTCCTTATACCGTGAGATCATATTACTCGGTGACATGGTGATCATAAAAATGTGTATGTTGGGTATTCCAAAGGAACAGTAGATGAATATGACTCAAGAGCAGGATTTGTTCACCCACGTGACGGGTAAGATACATACGACTGGCTTGGTGATATTACATCCATAAATGTTGCAACATGTGACTAGGTCACAGGGATGTAATATCGCGGTAACAAGCGAAACAATGCTTATTGGTAACAAGATTGAACAAGGTATGTGATACCAATGATCCAATCTTGGACAAGTCGTATCAGATAAAAAAAAGGGAATTAGACTCAACGTTTTATGGTTCATACGACATCATCATCGTGGAATGTATAGGGGATACACTTAAGGGTACGATGAGAAAGATCATGTCTGTAAGTTGGATAGAGATCATGTCTGTACCATTCCCGAGCCGTGAGGGGATACACTTAAGGGTACGATGAGAAAGATCATCCGTAAGTTGGAATCATAGTAGATAAAGAGAAAGCCGAAATTGTTCCATCGAGAAAGAAAGGAAACCAAAAAAGTTCTGGTGAGAGGACCGGAATCGTTCTGGGAGTTCCGAAGTTGTTCGGAGGATATAGAAGGGGAATCAAAAGGTATTTCGGGTCAAATCGGATTTTTTAATATGTATTTACATATTAATTAATGCAATTAATATTAAATATAATATTAAAATCTAATTTGAAGGGGTATTCCACTAATGAGCCAAACTTCCTAGGAAAAAAGGGTCCATGAGGGAAAACCGCAAGAGGGAAGGGCCAAGGTCTAGCCGCCACATGGGGGCCCACCCGGATAGCCTTGGGCTGTGCACGAGGTGGGGCCTACCCCTGGCCGGCCGGCCCATGGTGCCCTAAGGGCCCATGACGCCTCCCCCTCTCTCCCTTGTTTAGTCCCACATGGGAAACCCAAAGGGGAGGGCATACCTCCCTCCGCCTATATAAAAGGGTGTCCATGGATGGGAATACACACACAATTTAAGATGTCCTCTAAGGGATTTTCCTTACAGAATTCCTCCCTCTCTCTCTTTACATAGTTGTCTCCACGCGTTGGCACGGTCCCAAGAAAGTACTGTTTACGCAAGAGATGACGCACCTACAGCACACCATTGCGCTGCAGGGATTCCTAGCCGGAGAGCTACTTCCACACTCCCGGTAGGATTGGGGAGAACGGAGGTCTCATTGTACACTGGATGTGTACGAAGCCACGAGGTGCAACACTTGGGGCACTTTGGATGTCGTGAGCCAGAGCTACTACACGATGAAGATGGAGCAAGGGGTGAATTTGAGGAGCTTCTCGACCTTGAGGTCGGCCACGTATTCGACTACTTAAACCACGTGCCCCTCGGAACGTTAACCGCGTACGATCTACAAGGTTATGTATTCTATACGCTCCAGTCGTTACTACATTACTACATAGATATATCTTAGGCGTTAGGGAGTTCTAACGTAGGAATTTTTTTGTTTTCTGCTACGAAACCCTTCAGTATTCCCATCTACGACACACTGGTTGGTGCCTATCCCGTCGCACCTGTTGTCCAAATCTAGCACGCCAGATCACGCGCGAGAAGCCACACACTCGATCTACAAAGGTACTGACGCAAGTGCGTCTTTCTGCTATGCTTCTCTACTATATTGCCGCTCTCTATCCTTTTACACTTTGCTTATTTGCCCTAGATCATAGACAATAGACAATGCACGATGCGTGAACGTCGGTCCTCTGATCGAATGATTATCCGCTTTGGGATCGCCATCGCCCTCAGTAGCACATCGTGTCATGTATTTTGTTGACACTTCATCCCAAGAGTTGACAACTTCATGCACACCAAATCACAGTCTACGCGTTGTTTTGCGTCCTACATTTGTAGTAAAGGACAGTGATCTGTTTTGAAAATACATAGATGTGGTTCATGCGTACATGGTCGACCAAACAGCTATAGACGCACCAACAGCTTCCACCTTGGCTGCTAGAGGTTGTTCTGAGGACGTCAGTGATTTTCCTACGGAGGACACAGGGCCGATGGCCACGACAACAGCCTACACCGCAACTACATCTCCGCACATAGTTATGTCCGTCGTACCAGGTACACACATGATGATTACCACGACATCACCTACTGCTGAGGTAACTAGAGCTTCTTCGAACGACGTTGGCGATCCTATTACAGAGGACTTCCATGACGAGAAAAGAAGTCAGTTTTCCTAGGAGTTAATATATACTACAAGAATCTAGATAGTCTATGACATTCTGATTTCTCCATTGATGAGTGACAAAATGTCATAGATAGCCATCTATGACGAAATATACGATGGAAAAAAGGTCATGAACCTGATGCCAGAATTGGATCCATGACATTTTTACTGTCTAAAAACGTCATGATCGTCTGCGACGTTTTTGCAATTTCATCGCGGCCAACAGGACCGGCCTGGCCCAGGCCGAATCAGACGTGACATTTTTTCTGTCATGGATGATGTCACGTGGCAGACGGCACCATGAGCTCCCGTTATCGATGTCTGGTGATTTCATGGTGGTCATCAATGATGCCATCACCATCGGGACATTTTTATTCATGTATTTATTCTATTACCACAACTTCATTATGTCATCACGTCATCTATGACGTCATCCCAACCGTGATGAATTTCCTTTCATCGCAGCCTTCCATCGGTAGGTAGCCACGTGGTCCATTAAAATGCTAACACATGGGTTACTTGTAGGATAAAACATGGACCAATCAGAGCGAGACACTTTTAGGACCCTGTATCGTCTAAGCAGAAGTGATGACGTCATCACTTTCATGACGTTATTATTTCGTCATGGAAGTTGGCCAGCCTACGCGCGCCACGTAGACGACTACCCATGATAGAAATATTTCGTAAAGAAACAATCACGATGTTTATACGCTTACAATAAATAATTTGATAGAAAATTTTATGACAAATGTTTCACTTCAGAAAAATGAATAACAACCTCGAATAAACTCACATAAAAGGTTGAACATCATAAGACCACCGAACAAATTTCCATAGTTTCACACCACTAGTGCACTTACCAAATTGCATGTTCTGGTTTGGATAACTGATCTAACACTTATTGTATTATGCATTTGCCTCTTCTTGTTTGATCCTCAAGTCTTATTGTTTCTTTCACATTGCTTGTAGGTCTTCCAAATACTTCAGCCTCTTTGCCTTGCTAGATTCGTTCACCTTCTACAACTCCTCAATGGTAGAGCATAGTTCCACATTACCTGCTCTCTGAGCTTTAAGTTGAGATTCTAGTTGAGAATTGGTTGGTCTTGAAGTATTTGCATGGATGCCGATGTTCTTCAGAAAATTTAGCTTTCTCTTGTCTTGAGACAACACAAAGTGTACATCGTCGGTGGAAGGAATTGGTTCTTCCTCTGTGCCATCTTCTGAAGCATATGACACCATCTTGCTTTCCACGACTACCTACCAGTTTTAGGAATAAAAGAGAATATGAGAAACCTAGCGAGCAAATTATAAGCACATCATATACGTTTGAGGGAAGAAAAAGGCATTAATTTTACAAAGAGGAAAATTATTATGGAGGACTTACCGTTGGTTCTTTCACATTGTCAGTCAATCCATTCTCGAGAAGTTCAATGGAATCTTTCTCCATGTCACACAAAACCTTGTGGTTATGAGCACTAGTGGCATGAGGGTACTTGACGCACTTTGTGCCCACTTTGTTTTTTCAGACAGATCCTACAAAAACAGGCAACATATAGTTAGTCCTTCTTAAACAATTGAAATAAGAGGGAAGTTGAGTAAACAAGACATAACCTCGTTCTTGGGGTCAGACCAAAAATCTACAAGCTTGCACCAGTCCTCATTGCTCATGTGTTCCACATGAGATATCCTTGTAACTTCATTTGCTGGAAAGTGGTTAAAAAACTCTTTCTTTAGATAATGCCGTTGATTTCTTGTGTTCCTCATGAACTGCTTGTTGTAAGCAAACTGCACATCAAGTAGAGAGGGGTCCATTACAAACTTTTGCTGAAATAAAACACGGATTATCAGCCTTTGCATTAACAACAATGGAACAAATGGACAATTAGGTGTTAGAAAACATACATAAACTTTGTTGTAGAAGTCTGCTCATCTAGCCTCTCCTTGTACTCTTTTCACTAGGGGAAGATAGGCATCTTAGTCTTGACTGTTACTGCACACTTAGTGGCAAACTTGGCAGTAACCATTGGTGACACTAGTCTAGTTCTTCCTGGAGGAACGACAAGTTGAAATCTTTCTATGGGCATCTTGTCAACCACCAACTGATGATCATCATGCATAACAGTGTCTTTAGAATGATTATGGCCAAATTCATCTACAAGAATATAATGGTATGAGTTAGTGTTCTATAAAAGTAAAATGCAACAAGTATGATTCACACAATATAATGTGAATGTGTTACTATAGAGCAAGACATTTGTTTAACACATTACCTTCTTGATCCTAGTAAAAATGATCAAAGAACCATCCATCTCGTTTCACATCTGACCCCTCGCCTTGGGAAGCTGACCCCTTACCTTCGGTAGCTGAACCCTCAGATGCACAGTCGCTTTGGAGAGGTGCACGGTCGCTTTGGAGAGGTGCCCGTGATGGGTTCGTAGCATGGAAAACAAAAAATTTCTACCGCAAGAACGAACAAAACCCAGATCTAATCTAGATAAAAGCCAAGATCTAATCTACTAGACATGAGCAACGAGATAGATCGGTACTAACCCTCAGAGAACCAAGCGTTAACGAGATTAGATCTCGTGGATGATGTAGTCGATCACTTGCCGATCTCAAGATCGAGTAGATGATCCTCCGACGCGCATTCGCAGCGCGCACAGACGGTCACACGTCTGAGTCGGCGCACCTTCCTCTCCCGTTCCAGTGACGAGGTAGTAGATCTTCTCCACGCAATCCTAGCAGCACGACGGCGTGGTGGTGGTGGTGGAGAGAATTCTGCAGGGCTTCGCCTAAGCCGGAGCAGATGGAAGGAGGAAGAGAGAGGCGGCTAGGGTTTGGAGTGGGAAGGGGCAAGGAGGGGTGGCGCCTCCACCCCTCTATATATAGAAGGAGGGGTGTGGCCTAGGGTTCCCACCCCTAGGGCCGACGCACTAGGGAGCTTGGGGGGAGAGTCCTTCCCCCCCAAGTTTCCCCTTTAAACTCCCCTTATCTTATCTTATCTTATCTCGGTTTTCAAATAAACTCCAAGATATCTTCTAGAACCTTCCAGAACATTCCGAAACCTTCTAGAATCCCCATACAAACACTCTGGAACATTTCCTAACTTAGAAAATGATCCCCATTATATGAATCTTATTCTTCGGACAGTTCCGGATCTCCTCGTGATGTCCCGGATCCAATCCGAGACTCCGAACAACATTCGGTCTCCAACGCACATTCAATATCCACTTAAAACAACTTCGAACCTTAAGTGTGTCACCCTACGGTTCGTGAATATGCAGACATGATGAAGACACCTCTCCGATTAATAACCATCAGCGGGATCTGGAGATCCATAACGGCTCCCACATACTCAACAATGACTTCGTGATCGATAGAACCATTAACATACGAAACCAATTCCCTTTGTCACGCGATACTCTACTTATCCGAGGTTTGATCATCGGTATCTCCATACCTAGTTCTACCGTTCTTGATAAGTACTCTTTACTCGTTCGTGTTATGCCATCCCTTGTGACCTAGTCACATGCTTGCAAGCTAACTAGATGACATTCCACCGAGGGCCCGAGCATATCTATCCGTCATATGGATGGACAAATCCCAATATTGGTCCATGCGCTTCAACACATACTTTCGAATACCTAATGACACCTTTATAACCACCCGATTCTGAAGTGGTGTTTGATGTCATCAAAGTACTCATCCGGTGATGGTGATTAACACAACCTCATGGTCGAAGGATTAGGTTACTATGTATCGAAAGCTTATAGCAATGTGAACTTAATGACTTGATCTAATGCTACGCTTACTATGGGTGTGTGTGTCCATTACATCATTCTCCTAATGATACAACCTTGTTATTAATGACATCCAATGTCCATGATCGAAACCATGATCATCAATTAATCAACAAGCTAGTTTAACAAGAGGCTTACTAGGGACTCTTTTATGTTTACAAAACACACATGTATTAGTGTTTCCTTATAATACAATTATAGCATGGGATGCAAACATTCATCATAAGCACAAAGATATAATAATAACCACTTTTATTATTGCCTCTTGGGCATATCTCCAGATCTCCCACTTGCACTAGAGTCAATAATCTAGATTACATGGTAACATACCTAACACCCATGGCGTTCTGGTGTTGTTCATGCTTTGCTCTAGGGAGAGGTTTAGTCAACGGATCTGCCACATTCAGATCAGTGTGTACTTTGCAAATCTTTATGTCACCATCTCGGACATACTTGAATGGCATGGAAACGTAGCTTGATGTGCTTTAGCTTGCTATGTGACCTTGGCTCTGTGCATTAGCTATGGCTCTGTGTTGTCACAGAGATGGCCATCGGGTCCAGCACTAGGAACCACGCCAAGTTCAGTAATGAACTCCTTCATCCATATGGCTTCTTGTGCAGCCTCCGCGACTATGTATTCCGATTCAGTTGAAGATTTCGCCACAACGCTTTGCTTGGCACTCCTCCAGCTCACCGCAGCACCATTCAAAATAAATACGTATCCGTGACTTGAGTCATCCGGATCGGTGTTCCAACTAGCATCATGTAACTGCTTTACAACAAGCTGTTCATCACCTCCATAAGAAAGAACCATATCCTTAGTCCTATTCGGTACTTAAGGATATTCTTGATCGCTGTCCGATGCTCCATTCCAGGATCACTTTGATATCTGCTAGTCAAACTAACAGCATGTGCTATATCCGGTCTTGTACACAACATGGCATACATGATAGAACCTATGGCTGAGGCATAGGGAACATTATTCATCTTCTCTCTATCTTCTGCCGTAGCTGGACTTTGAGTCTTACTCAAGGTCTTACCTGACAACATGGGCATGAACCCTTTCTTGCTCTCTTCCATTCTAAACTTCTTTAGAACTTTGTCCAGGTATGTACTTTGTGAAAGTACTAGGAATGCTACAGAGCTCCCACTCACTTTCTTGTAAATACAAGCTTCTCCATAAGTTTGTATAAAACCAAAATTTTTGATTACTTTATCAAAACGTTGATTCCAACTCCGGATGCTTGCTTCAGTCCATAAATGGAGCGCTGAAGTTTGCATACCTTGTCAGCATCACTAGCATTGACAAAACCCTTGGGTTGTACCATGTACAACTCTTCCTCAATGTCACCATTAAGGAACGCCGTTTTGACATCCATCTGCCATATCTCATAGTCGAAATATGTAGCAATTGCTAACAAAATCCTCACAGACTTTAGCTTCGCTACTGGTGAGAAAGTCTCATCATAGTCAACACCTTGAATTTGTTGGAACCCTTTCGCGACAAGTCGAGCTTTATAGACAGTAACATTACCATCAACATCTGTTTTTTTTTGAAAATCCATTTGTTCTCGACAGCCTTACGACCATCCGGTAAGTCCACCAAAGTCCATACTTGGTTTTCGTACATGGATCCCATTTTGGATTTCATGGCTTCTAGCCATTTGTCGGAATCTGGCTCACCATAGCTTCTTCATACGTCGCAGGGTCATCAGTGTTGTCCACCAACATGACGTTCAAGGCAGAGTCATACCACTCAGGAGTGGTATGAACCCTCGTTGACCTGCGAGGTTCAGTAGTAACTTCGTTCGAAGTTTCATGATCACCATCATTAGCTTCCTCTCCAGTTGGTGCAGGCGGCATGAAAACATCTTCCGGTGCTGCGCTACTCTCATCCCCGAGAGAAGGTTCAATAACCTCGTCGAGTTCTACTTTCCTTCCAGTCACTTCTTTCGAGAGAAACTCCTTCTCAAGAAAGGATCCATTCTTGGCAACGAAAACTTTGCCTTCGGATCTTTGATAGAAGGTATACCCAATTATTTCTTTAGGGTATCCTATGAAGACGCATTTCTCCGCTTTGGGTTCTAGCTTATCAGGTTGTAACTTCTTTACATAAACCCGCAACCCCAAACTTTAAGGAACGACAACTTAGGTTTCTTTCCAAACCACAATTAAACGGTGTCGTTTCAACGGATTTAGATGGTGCCCTATTTAAAGTGAATGCGGCTGTCTCTAATGCATAGCCCCAAAACGATAGCGGTAAATCTGTAAGAGACATCATAGACCGAACCATATCTAAGAGAGTTTGATTACGACGTTCGGACACACCATTACTGTTGTGGTGTTCCGGCGGTGTCAAGCTAAAAGTATTCCACATTTCTTTAAATGCATGCCAAACTCATAACTTAGATATTCACTGCTGCGGTCGTAACGAAACTTAATCTTCTTGTTACGATGATTTTCCACTTCACTTTGAAATTCCTTAAACTTCTCGAAAGTTTCGGACTTATGTTTCATAAAGTAGACATACCCATATCTACTTAAGTCATCCGTGAAAGTGAGAATATAACGATATCCACCACGCGATGCTACACTCATTGGACCGCACACATCGGTATGTATTATTTCCAATAAGTCGTAGCTCGCTCCATTATTCCGAGAATGGAGTCTTAGTCATTTTCCCATTAGACATGCTTGCATCTTTCAAGTGATTCAAAATCAAGTGATTCAAGAAGCCCATCGAATGGAGTTTCTTCATCGCTTCACTCCAATGTGACCAAGGCAGCGATTACCACATGTATGTAGAATTATCATTCAATTTTGTTCGTTTAGCATCTATGTTGTGAACATGTGTATCACTACTATCGAGATTCATAAGAATAAACCATTCATCTCGGTGCATTACCATAAAGATATTACTCATATAAATCGAACAACCTTTATTCTCGGACTTAAAAGAGTAACCGTCTCGCAATAAACAAGATCCAGATATAATGTTCATGCTTAACGCAGGCACCAAATAACAATTATTCAAATTTAAAACTAATCCCGAAGGTAGATGTAGAGGGAGCGTGCCGATGGCGATCACATCAACCCTGGAGCCATTTCCAACACGCATCGTCACCTCGTCTCTCGCCAGTCTTCGTTTATTCCGCAGCTTCTGTTTCGAGTTACAAATATGAGCAACCGAACCAGTATCAAATACCCAGGCACTACTACGATTACTAGTAAGATACACAACAATAACATGTATATCGAATATACCTTTCTTCTTGATGTTGCTGTTCTTCAGATCTGCCAGGTACTTGGGGCAGTTGCGCTTCCAGTGACCAGCACCCTTGCAGTAGAAGCATTCAGTTTCAGGCTTAGGACCAGCCTTGGGCTTCTTAGCAGGTGCGGCAGCTTTCTTGCCGTCCTTCTTGAAGTTGCCCTTGTTCTTAGGCTTGCCCTGTTTCTTGAAATTGGTGGTCTTATTGACCATCAACACTTGGTGCTCCTTCTTGACCTCCACTTCAGCAGTTTTCAGCATGGACGATAGTTCAGGCAACGTCTTGTTCATGCAGTGCATATTGTAGTTCATCACAAAGTTCTTATAACTCGGTGGCAGTGATTGGAGGACACGGTGAATCCCTAACTCATTAGGAATCGTTATCCCCAACTCTTGGAGCTTGTTTGCGTGCCTAGACATGGTGAGCACGTGCTCGCTAATGGAGCTTCCCTCTTCCATCTTGCAGGTAAAGAACTTTTCGGAGGCCTCATAGCTCTCCACGGCCGCGTGAGTCTCAAAAATGAGCTTGAGCTCCTTAATGATCTCGAACGGGTCGTGGTGCTCAAAGCGCTTCTGAAGCTCCATTTCCAGACCGTATAGGATGGCACACTGAACTATGGAGTAATGATTTTTCCGAGTGGCGTAAACATTTTTTATGTCATCGGTGGCATCTTCTGCAGGTGGGTCACCTAGCGGTGCATCGAGCACATAGGTCATCTGACCAGCCCTGAGGACAATCTTCAGACCACGGAGCCAGTCCGTGAAGTTGCTTCCATTGTTCTTAAGTTTTTCTTTCTCTAGGAACGCATTGAAATTGATGGAGAGGTTCGCCATAATCTACAACATATTTGCAAGTAGTTTAGACTAAGTTTATGATAAATAGGGTTCAACTTCAATTCTTAAATTAACTAGGTGAACTCCCACTCAAAACAACATCCCTCACATTGTCTTAGTGATTACACGAACCAAGTCCACTACACCAAGTCCGATCTTCACGAGAGAAGATGTAGTTTCATCGGCGAACAATCTTCATGTTCATCATATCATTCATATGACTCGTGCTCTACCTTTCGGTATTCCGTGTTCCGAGACCATGTCTGTACATGCTAGGCTCGTCAAGATCAACCTTAGTTTCCGCATGTGCAAATTTGGCTTGCACCCGTTGTATGCACACGTAGAATCTATCACACCCAATCATCACGAGATGCTTCGAAACGACGAGTCTTAGCAACGATGCCAACTAAGGATGAACACTTTTATTACTTGATATTTAGTGAGAGGGATCATCTTATAATGCTACCGTCGCGATCTAAGCAATACAAGATGCATAAAGGATTAACATCACATGCAATTCAAAATTAGTGTGATATGATATGGCCCTTTCTTCTTGTGCCTTCGATCTCCATCTCCAAAGCACGGACATGATCTCCATCATTACCAGCATTGCGTCAAGGTCAGTGGCACCGCTTCATGGTTGTCCATCATCATAAGCAACTATTACAACTACTTGGAATAAAGCTATTACAAGATGAATAGACACGCAGGTCTTAACAGAATTAAGGACAACCATTAGGCTCCTGCCGGCTGTCATATTACAACAAGGATCATTGCATACATCAAATATAATCACAATCACATGATGGCCATATCACATCACAAAACCCCTGCAAAAACAAGTTAGACGCCTCTAATTTTCTTTGCAAGTTTTTACGTGGTTTGGGGCTTTCAAATAAGAACGGATCTTACCTACGAAACTGAACCACAACGTTGATACAAGTGTTATCAAGTGCAAAGTGTAGATTTGATCTATACTATGTTGGGAGAGACAGACACCCGCAAAGCCACTTGTGCAAAGCAAGTTGCACGTCAAGCGTGGAGCAAGTCTCATGTGCGATGACATGTAATGTTAGCCCGAGCCGCTTCATCCCACCATACCGCAAGATGCAAAGTACACACAGACAAAGACGAGCACCAACGCCCACAACACCATTGTGTTCTACTCATGCAACAGATCTACGCATAGACAAGGCTCGATACCACGATGGGTTCGTAGCATGGAAAACAAAAATTTCTACCGCAGAACGAACAAAACCGGATCTAATCTAGATAAAAGCCAAGATCTAATCTACTAGACATGAGCAACGAGATAGATCGGTACTAACCCTCAGAGAACGGGCGTTAACGAGATTAGATCTCGTGGATGATGTAGTCGATCACTTGCCGATCTCAAGATCGAGTAGATGATCCTTCCGTGCCGCTGCGTTCGGCGCTTCAGACGGTCACACGTCTTGGTCGGCGCAACCTTCCTCTCCCGTTCCAAATGGCAGCGGAGGTAGTAGATCTTCTCCACGCAATCCCAGCAGACGCGGCGTGGTGGTGGTGGAGTGGAGAACTCTGCAGGGCTTCGCCTAAGCCGGAGCAGATGGAAGGAGGAAGAGAGAGGCGGCTAGGGTTTGGAGTGGGAAGGGGCAAGGAGGGGTGGCGCCTCCACCCCTCTATATATAGAGGGAGGGGTGTGGCCTAGGGTTCCCACCCCTAGGGCCGGTGCACTAGGGAGCTTGGGGGGAGAGTCCTCCCCCCCAAGTTTCCCCTTTAAACTCCCCTTATCTTATCTTATCTTATCTCGGTTTTCAAATAAACTCCAAGATATCTTCTAGAACCTTTCGGAACATTCCGAAACCTTCTAGAATCCCCATACAAACACTCTGGAACATTTCCTAACTTAGAAAATGATCCCCATTATATGAATCTTATTCTCTAGACAGTTCCGGATCTCCTCGTGATGTCCCGGATCCAATCCGAGACTCCGAACAACATTCGGTCTCCAACGCACGTTCAATATCCACTTAAAACAACTTCGAACCTTAAGTGTGTCACCCTACGGTTCGTGAATATGCAGACATGATGAAGACACCTCTCCGATCAATAACCATCAGCGGGATCTGGAGATCCATAACGGCTCCCACATACTCAACAATGACTTCGTGATCGATAGAACGATTAACATACGAAACCAATTCCCTTTGTCACGCGATACTCTACTTATCCGAGGTTTGATCATCGGTATCTCCATACCTAGTTCTACCTCGTTACTGATAAGTACTCTTTACTCGTTCCGTGTTATGCCATCCCTTGTGACCTAGTCACATGATTGCAAGCTAACTAGATGACATTCCACCGAGAGGGCCCAGAGCATATCTATCCGTCAGGCGGGGCCTACTGCTGGCCTTGGTGAGGTGCACGCAAACGGTACAGAGCGGGTTGCTTGCCTTGGGGAGGTGCCCGTGGACAATAGGGACCTGGCTGTTGGGCTTGGGGAGGTGCCCACGGAAGGCAAGGACCTGGCTGCTGGCCTTGGGGAGGTGACCGCGGAAGGCAGGGACCTAGCTTCTAGCCTTGGGGACGTGTGTGCTTGGCTTGGGGAGCTGCCCGACCGCCTTGGGAAGCTGGTTGCTTCCACCCGGACCTGGTTTTTTCTCGAAGTTTCTGTGCTGGCACCTTGGCCTGCCAATATGCGCTTCTAAGAAGTTGCTACACCAGTAGGAGCTAACTTTGTCCTGACGACAACTGTCTTCTTGGATTTCCTCTTCTCGGGCTACAAATTTCATTTGTATATGTCAATTGGAGATAGTAAAGAAGCAAAAGATATCTGGAAAAATTTAGTTAGCAAACAATTCAACACAATATGAGTAAGAAGCTAAGGGGTCGACCTGCAGCTCATTCTCCTCACTGATATCATCTATGTATCCTTCAGTGATATCTTCCTCCTCTTCAAGATCATAGTGAGATCCAGAGCATTCATTTCTCCACTTTTTTAGGAGAGAATACAATTGGCGATGCAAAAAGACTTGCAAAGGGCCTAACACCTAGTTGTTGCTATCGCTCATTGTTTCTCATGATGTTTTCAACCGACTTTCTTCCATGGGATGCATTTGAGGTTCTAACATTAATAAATAAATCCAAGTAAGCTACAAATTAAATAGGCAATTAAATAAAATATAACATATGGTGTTGATTGTCCTATAGCAAACCTGAGCAGGATAATGAACAGTCTCTCAAACAAGCAATTTCACATGCAAAGAAATTATTTCCTCAAACAGGCAAACATACATGAGAATCGACCAGGCTTACAAGAGCATAAAAACTAGGTAGTTGTTTACTTGCATGCAGACACTAGGGGCTTTTCTTTATGCGATTATTGCCGGGAACCTTCTTGGCATTCCTTGTCAATGAGGTGGACGGCGATCTAGTGTGCCTTGATGGCGTGGTGAAAGGCCAAGTGGCCGACCTTGACGTCGAGGAGTACGGCGAGGAGACAGACATTATTGGTGAGGTGGACGGCGAGGTAGTAGACCTTGATGCTGAGGTTAAGGGAGAGGGGAAGACCTTGTTAGTGAGGTGGTAGACCTTACTGGTGAGGCTGAAGGCGAGATGGCCGTCCTTGATGGCAAGGTGGAAGATCCGCAATCTCGATGGCATGGTTGGAAACTGGGAAGCTGAGGATGGGCTAGGGTTTGGGCTAGGGCGACGGCTAGATGACTACTGGATGGACGAACAACGGATAGGGGATAAGGATGGGAGGCATCAAGGGTTCGAGGCTAAGATAGGAGACGGCGAGGGTGAGGGAGAGATTTGGACCTGTCTCGTTTTGGTGAGGGGATAAAGGATGGTTCTGAATAGATTATGTAAATAACCTCTTCCCGAATGCTTGGGTTGCGTTGTGTGGGAGGGATGGACGGTAATATCAGCGCGTGAAAGTTTCATTTGGCTCTGTGGTGCGAGAATTTGTGTGCCCATTCGCAAAATTTTGGATTGACGGGAGGACGGAACCCGAAATTTTGGATTGGAAGGAGGATTGAACCACAAATTTTGGCTGTTGGATACATGATTTGTGGATGAAATAAATTAAGATTTAGGTTTCAAAATGTGGCCAAGATTGCGGCAATTAGGATTCTTAAGTTAGGTGTCGTGTCATGAAAATCTCTTATTGGATCTTTGAAGAAATGTCATGTTTTATACCTAGAAATGATGTTTTGGAACATTCTTGTGTGAGCTAAAAGGTACCTCTTGGTTAAATTTGAGCCCCTTCCAACGAAACCAATAGAAACTTGTCTAAATTGCTGGCGGTGCACCATAAGCTTTGAGGTACAGCCAATTGGTGATTTTCCACTAAATGCTCTCTAATATTTATTAGAAATGGTGTGACGCTTGTTCACAACACATCCTTGGTAGCTGCTTCACAAAATAAACCCTTTTCGACATTAAGAAAATGGAAAATGCATTTTCCGTGCACTAAAAGTGAAAACATCTTGAAGCAACATTGTTTGCCATCACAAGATACATGGCTACATTATAACAAACTATGCCATGATTGTGGTCATGAACTAGCTCTTTTGCCTTGAAATCCATGAATCCTCAAAGGCGGTAGCTCATTCCTGTAAACACTTTTTTTTGAATAATCCCCATATCACATGTTTGTTATTTTTTCATGCAATTAGGTCACATAAAATGACAAAGTGCACATGTTTTACATTTTTTTTGAATTCTTGAGGCTGGTTTCGAAATGCGGCAAAGATTGCAGCAATTAGGATTCTTAAGCTAGGTGTCGTGTCTTGAAAATCTCTCATGGAACTCTGAAGAAATGTCATGTTTTATACCTAGAAATAATTTTTTGGAAAATTCTTGAGCGAGCTACGAGGTACCTACAGGCTAAATTTGAGCCCCTTCCAACTAAACCAACATAAACTTGTCTAAATTGCTGGCGGTTCACCGTAAGCTTTGAGGTGCAGCCAATTGGTGATTTTCCACTAAAAGCTCTCTAATATTTATTAAAAATGGAGTGATGTTTTTTCACAACACATCCTTAGTAACTGCTTCACAAAATAAATCCTTTTCAGCCTCGACAAATGTAAAATGCATTTTTCGTGCACTGAAAGTGAAAATGTCCTGAAGCAACATTGTTTGCCATCACAAGATACACCCATGTGCGAAATATGGCCACATTATAACAAACTATGTCATGATTGTGGTCATGACCTAGCACATTTGCCTTGAAAGCCATGAATACTCAAAGGCGGTAGCTCATTCATGTAAACACTTTTTTGAATAATCCACATATCACATATTTGTTATTTTTCCCTGCAATTAGGTCACATAAAATTACAAAGTGTGCAAGTGTTACATTTTTTATTTTTTTGAATTCTTGAGGCTGGTTTCGAAATGCGGACAAGATTGCGGCAATTAGGATTCTTAAGCCAGGTCCCGTGTCTTGAAAATCTCTCACTGGAACTCTAAAGAAATGTCATGTTTTGTACCTTTTGGAAAATTCTTGAGCGAGCTACGAGGTACCTCTAGGCTAAATTTGAGTCACTTCCAGCGAAACCGGCAGAAACTTGTCTAAATTGCTGGTGGTGCACCATAAGCTTTGAGGTGCAGCCAATTGGTGAATTTTCCACTAAATGCTCTCTAATATTTATTAAAAATGGGGTCGTGCTTTTTCATATCCTTGGTAGGTACTTCACAAAATAAACCATTTTTGGTACCAGGGAAATGGAAAATAGATTTTTCGTGCACAAAAAGTGAAAACTTTCTGAAGCAACATTATTTTTCATCACAAGATACACACATCTGTGTAATATGGACACATTAAAACATACTATGCCAAGATTGTGGTTATAACATTGCTCATTTTCCTTGAAAGGCATGAATCCTCGGAGGCAATAGCTCATTCCTATGAACACTTTCGAATAATCCCCATATCACGTGTTTGTTATTTTGACATGTAACTAGGTCACATAAAATTATAAAAGTGCGGAGGTTTTACATTTTTTGATTTTTTTGAATTCTTGAGGCTGGTTTCGAAATGCGGTCAAGATTGCGTCAATTAGGTTCTTAATATAGGTGCCGGGTCTTGAAAATATCTTATTGGATCTCTAAAGAAATGTCATGTTTTGTACCTATAATAAATGATTTTTTTGGAAAATTCTTGAGCGAGCTACGAGTTACCTCCAGGCTAAATTTGAGCCCCTTCCAACAAAACCGACAGAAACTTGTCTAAATTGCGGGCGGTGCACCGTAAGCTTTGAGGTGTAGCCAAGTGGTGAATTGTCCACTAAATGCTCTCTAATATTTATTAAAAATGGGGTGACACTTTTTCACAGCACATCCTTAGTAGCTGCTTCACAAGATAAACCCTTTTCGGCACCGAGAAAATGGAGTTTCCGTGCATAGGAAGTGAAAACTTCCTAAAGCAACATTGGTTGTCATCACAAGATACACGCATGGACGGAATATGAGCATATTAAAACAAACCAAGCCATGATTATGGTCATGATCTAGCTCATTTGCCTTGAAAGCCATGACTTAAGTACTAATTTCTGAAATTTTTAGAAGGCAGAAGTTTGAGAGGGTGTTTTTGCATAACCGTCATCTACTACACCCGCCTGGCCGGTGGCTGAAATTTCTGATTTCTCTCGCCTATGTTCCCCTCCTCTACTAGAACCCTAGATCCGCGAAACTGCTGTTGAGCACTAGTAATAGGAGAGTTGCCCGCCGTTTTGTCACCATGTCGAGCTCAAGCTCGTCCCGCTCTACGCTAAGCCGCCCAAGCCCTATGATTTTGCTCATCCGGTTCCCCGGTACATAATCTCTGTAAATGATGTGTGTTCTAGAAGCTTGATTTAACTCATTTTGTTCTCTGTTCATGTGCGCAGTAGCTCAATTGAGATTGGTTGTGTGTAAATGCGTTAGTTTGGTTGCCACTTTTGGCACTGATAACTGGAGTACGTTATCCACTTGGCGGAGCACAACTTCATCTAAGGTGAAGCTACTGCTGATGTCGTAGGCTGGGTATATAAAAAAAGGGAGGAACTTGAGCTTAGAAAAGAGGAGCAAATCCTGACATTGGTGCAACCACAAGACCAGAACATGATGAAGCTGTTAAATGCAGTTAGGGAAATGCTTGTTCAACTGAAGATTGTAGTGGTAGTCCTATGTATGTTGTGTACAATGTGCCTTTTATTTTTTCTAAATAAGTAAGCTAATGATGATGTTGTGATGACATAGGTGATCTAGTGAAATAATCCACTGAACCTGTAAATTAGTAATGTGTTGTGATATCATTTTAATCTGCATTTATCAAACGTAACACAAAATACATCCTTATAACTAAAGATAATTTCGACAGTGTTGAATACTAAACATAAAAGGTAAATAAATGGACGGATTGTTCCTACTGTTACTTATTTGATCAACAAAGAACATTGTAAATGAAGATGATCTTCCCCTTGTTTGCAAAGCTTTTGAAAAATATGTCCCTTATTTTCTACCCGAAATATACAAGAATAAGTGTTATTTATATGTACATGAGGCATAGTATATCTTAAATTTCCTGAACAATATAATAAAAAAATAGTTGTTGCTCGCAGGACCCATTCATCAGCTTCACAGAAGGTGCCTGTAAGACCAAAATCCGATCCCATGTGGGACCCACTCGCCATGGTGCTGCTCGCTTAACCATCCCTAGTCCCCACCACTTCACCCACATCCACTCTCTCCGATGACAACCAAATCCGCTCCCCTCCCTGGCGACCACAAAATCTGCTCCCCACCCCGGCAACGATGACGGCCGCAAGCTCACAGGTAAGTGCTCCCCAACCTATCTCAACGCATCTCTACAACTGCGCTTTTGTGCTCGATCTAGGTCACCGTGTTGGCAATGCCGTCTATCTCTAGGTCACCGGTGACGGGTCTAGGTCCCCACACTCGATCTAGGTCTAGGTCCCATTAAACACTCGATCTAGGTCTAGGTCCCATGAGGTAGTAATTCTTGGATTTCTTAATAACTTCAGATGGTCTACACGGGTCTACTCGATGCCACAAATTTGGAAGCCATCGCATACAACATAAAGTGCTCCCACAATGCTTGTTTTAGTCAGTTGATGCTTCTTTTAGTCACTTGATGCTTGTGCTTCTAATTTAATTCTTGTATTTACTCTATGGACCAGGTAGGATGAACTATGAGGATTGCAGGTTCTGCGATATGAATGCTAGGGAGATATATGATCAGGTTCTAAAATTGTTTCTACTAGCACTAACTTTCTCAGCGTGTCGCCTCCTTGTTCTATCATAGTAATACTCGCAGATAATCATCCTTAGGTTTCGTAATGAACCTTAGATGGACTACACGGTGTTGAACCCCATAAATTTGGAAGCCATCGCAAAACATCATGGCAACGGTGCCGAGAAATTGCTCCATCGCGCAAAACATCATGGCAGACAAGATGAAATGTGAGGATTGCAAGCTCTGACACATAAATACTAGTGACATAGATGAGTAGGTTCTAAAATTGTTGCTACTATTGATGGCTCAATGCACGGCGCCCAGAAAAGTGCTGGTGCGTGGTTGATGTAGAGCTCGTTGGGAACCCCAAGAGGAAGGTATGATGAGCACAAAGACAAGTTTCCTCGGTTATGAAACCAAGGTTTAATCGAACCAGTAGGAGCAAGGAAACACCCCAAAGGTGTTACTAGCTGAGCTTTGGCAGGGCGCACTACCGGTGCTAGTAGCAACGTGGAGACCTGCACAACATAACCACGGAACTTTGTCCCCAACATGTGATGAGGTTGTCAATCTCACCGTGTTTTGCTGAAAACAAAGGATTAAACGTATCGAATGGAAAGAAGTAATAGTTTGCAGAAAGTAAACACAAAGCAGTAAAAGATTGTAGATTGTATGTAAGAGACAAGGACCGGGATCCATAGTTCACTAGAGGTGGCTCTCCTTAAGATAGATAACATGCTGGGTGAACAAATTACAGCGGAGCAATTGACAAACACCGAGAAAGAAATACATGCATATACTAATCACCTTGACTCCTTTGAGACTTGATCCGAGCCCCCTCCAGTATTAAGTTGCAAGCAACAGATTATTGCTTTACGAACTGCATGTAAAGTAAACAATACGATTGTTCTATGAACAAAGGATTGTTGTTTTCTCCCTAGTAGCAACATCACATCTAGTACCTTAGAGATTTCTGTCACTTCCCCAGATTACCAGAGGCATGAACCCACTATCGAGCATAAATACTAACTCTTGGAGTTGCTAGCATCTACTTGGCCAAGATAGCTACTAATAATGGAAAGCATGCAAGACCACAAATAACAAAGACATGATAGAATCAATAATCAATCTGAAATAGCATCTCAATATCCATCGGATCCCCGCAAACACAACATGTATGAATACAAATAGATGATCTTGATCATGAACGGATCTCACAAGATCTAGACATGAAAGCACAAAGGAGGAGAACCATCCATCTAGCTACTACATGGATCCGTAGTCCAAGGATGAACTACTCACGCATCACACCGGAGGCTTGCATGGTGATGAAGAAGGCCTCCAGGGTGAATTCCCCTCTCCGGCAGGGTGCCAGGAAGAGCTTCAGATCCCTCCGGATCTAGGGATGGAGATGACGGTGGCTACACTCTTTCGTGGATTTTTGATCGGGTACTTAGGGTTTTCGTCCCGAGGGAAATATATAGGCGGAAGGAGAGGCCGAGGGGGTGCCGGGAGCGTCCACACCACCCCTGGCGCGGGCCAGGCCTGGTCGCACGGCCAGGTGGTGTGGTGGACCCCTGGCCCCTCTCCGTCTCGTATTCTGGCACTTGATGACATCCGGAAAAATAGGCACTTTGGCTTTTGTCGCATCCAATTCCAAGAATATTCATTTTCTGACTTTCCTAGAACCAAAAACAACAGAAAACAGGCAGCTGGCACTGTGGCTCTTGTTAATAGTTTAGTCCAAGAAATCATATGAAAAGTACTCCAAAGTTGGAACAAAACACAAGAAAGTGGATAAAACCAAGCATGGAACATCAAAAATTATAGATACATTTGCAATGTATCAACATCCCCAAGCTTAACTCCTGCTCGTCCTCGAGTAGGCAAGTGATAAAAAGAAAGAATAATTTTTGAGGTGACATGCACCATCAAAGACTCAATATAATGGTGGAAGAAAGGCCTTTTAAAAAAAAGGAAGTAGGGATTCAAGTCTCATAAAGAGCTTCCAAAAATTATGGTACTTATAGCTTTCAGCTCTCATTGCCCCTATCATAAGCATCTTGAAGTGATTAAGGTTAAAGTGAACAAACTATGGTGTACATGCTTGATGAAGTATAAGTTAGAAATCTCATGTCCCTTGTATATGAGGGCCGCTCCTCATGCTACTCAAGTTTAGTCACCGGTAAGTTCTTGTCATCGTAAGTACATGTGTATCATAGAGAACCGCCAACGGGGTACCCCTTGCCCGATGATACGGAAGAATCCCCATATCAAAATGACAAGGCAAGCAGACAATGAGCATCTCAGCAATCTTCTTATTTACCATGGGAATATGGTGCTTTTTCTCTCTTTCCTCTTTTCATAATCTCTTTTTTTTCTTTTTTTCTTTTTTTCTCAATAGGACTCTTTTTTTATAAGAAGAATGCTTCATAGACAGCTCATTATGGTTACACTGCAGGTTTCCACCATGTCAGCATGGATTCGACCAGCGGCCCAAGCGTTTCTCTAACACATACACATAACTCCATGGACTTACAAGCTCCCCTTTCATTTCACACCGACGACATCCATATACAAAAGAGCATGATATCAACTAGGTACAAGTACCAGGTGCAATGTTGAAAGCGTTCCCCATGAAAGCATGGTTCTACTAATTCCCAACAAATAAGTGCAAACATATACAACATAGACGACACAATGGTTCAAGTTTATTAAGGGCAAGAGAAGTAAAGTGTGCCATCAAGTTCGTGGGAGCTTTAATCACTAGTTTTCTCATAACAAGTTTAATTTGGAAGGTAAACAAAAGCATGAATATACTTGGAATAGCATAAGCTAGTAGGTAGGTATGGTGGACTCTTTGGAATAACTTGATTTAGGGAGTTGGATGCATGAGTGGAACTCATACTTTGTTGTGGAGGCTAGCAAAAGACTGGGAGCGACAAACTAAGAGAGCAATAATGGCCATAATCATGCAGAGCGACAAAACATCATTGATCAAAGCATAAAGTGATACTACAAGTTGAAAACTAAAGGATCATAAAGGCTATGGTGACTTGAGATAGTCATAACATGGTGTGAGCATGTGCCAAGTCAACCCAAATAAAGCATCAAAGGAGAATACCACTATACTATGCTTTAATATGCTAAAACAACGCATGATTCATCCAAGGCACATTAAGCACTTTCAATTGTTTATAACAAGTCATGCCACATCAAAGAATACTAAGCATAAAGCCAAAACAATAGCAAGCATGGCATGAAAAGCATAGGCCACAGTCAAAAACAAGCTCTTTTTACCACATAAGAATGAACTTTCCTACTCTTTTCCAAACAAAATCAAACTATTTTCAAACCAAAGTATGAAATAGGGGGTCTAACCAATTTATTCAGAAAACTAAGAAAACCAAGCAAACGAAAAACCAAAACAAAAAAATAAAGCGTTTAGAAGAAACATGGAATTTTTATTGATGAAGAAGGGGATGCCTTGGGCATCCCCAAGCTTTGATGCTTGTACCTCTTGGATATTTCTTGGGGTGACACGCGTGGCATCCCCAAGCTTGAGCTTTAATCCATCCTTCATCTCATTACTCCTTCCTTCCATACACCTGAAAATTGTCCTTCATACAAAACTTCACACAATCTTTATTAGCAACATTAGTGTACTCAAGATAAAAGGTATTAAGGTTCAGTTCTCACACCAAATAAACTTCCATTAGAACACTAGCTACTGTAGCACTTCCCTCAAAAATCTCAATTCCCTAAAAGAACTCAAAAAGGAACCAACAAGAAGCAAATGCAGAAAATGGCAGAAATCTGTCAAAACAGACCAGCAGGTAAAGACGAATTTTTTCGAAGACCTTCTGTTGCTCAAATCAAAAAGTGTTGAACTAACGAAACTTAGATAACAACCTGGGGTAGAAGCACAAAATTTCACGCCTCAAAAAGACGTTCAGAGATTTTACACGAATTTTTATGGTAGAGCACAGAAATCTGTTTCAGGACAGCAACTTTCCCAATCATTACTTCTCTCTCATTAGAGGTTACTCTTGGCACAAAAAGCAAATAAAAAGGATAAGGAGCGGTTATTACTGAAGTAATAACTTTCAAGACTCATCTAAAACTTTTGGGTTATCTCCCAATAAGTACTTTTCTTTAACGCCTTTAAGTTAGGCATGATAGTTTGAGAAGATGCTCACATAAGAAATATGAATTGAAGTAAAAGAGAGCATCAAGAAGAAAATTCAAAACACATTTAAGTCTAACCCACTTCCTATGCATAGGAATCTTGTATGCAAATAAATTCACAAAGAACAAAGTGACAGGCATAGGAAGATAAAACAAGGGTAATTTCAAAACTTTGAGCACATAGAGAGGTGTTTCAATACCATGAAAATTTCTACAACCATATTTTCCTCTCTCATAATAATTTTCAGTAGCCTCATGAATAAACTCAATAATATAACTATCACATAAAGCATGCTTTTCATGATCTACAAGCACTAGAGCTTTATTATAAACATTTTCAAAAGAATCCTTAGGAACATAACATTCATCCTCCTTTAGTAAGGATGGGGGACAATCAAATATTGTAAGGGGTAAAGAGTTACTCTCATTAGAAGGTAGGAATGGGTAGATCCATTCTTCCTCCTCTTGATCATCACTCTCCTCCTCTTTTTCATCCAATGAGCTTCCAGTTTCAGCAATTTCTTCTTCCATAGGCTCCCCGGCAACGGCGCCAGATGTCCTTGACTCCCTGGCAACGGTGCCAGAAAAATGCTTGATGGCTCAATGCACGACGCCCAGAAAAGTGCTGGTGCGTGGTTGATGTAGATCTCATTGGGAACCCCAAGAGGAAGGTATGATGAGCACAACAACAATTTTCCCTCAGTTATGAAACCAAGGTTTAATCGAACCAGTAGGAGCAAGGAAACACCCCAAAGGTGTTACTAGCTGAGCTTTGGCAGGGCGCACTACCGGTGCTAGTAGCAACATGGAGACCTGCACAACACAACCACAGAACTTTGTCCCCAACTTGCGATGAGGTTGTCAATCTCACCGTGTTTTGCTGAAAACAAAGGATTAAACGTATCGAATGGAAAGAAGTAATAGTTTGCAGAAAGTAAACACAAAGCAGTAAAAGATTGTAGATTGTATGTAAGAGACAAGGACCGGGATCCATAGTTCACTAGAGGTGGCTCTCCTTAAGATAGATAACATGCTGGGTGAACAAATTACAGCGGGGCAATTGACAAACACCGAGAAAACAATACATGCATATACTAATCACCTTGACTCCTTTGAGACTTGATTGGGCATTACAACATTATACATAGACCGCCATCCAACTGCATCTATGACTAATAATCCACCTTCAGGTTATCATCCGAGCCCCCTCCAGTATTAAGTTGCAAGCAACAGATTATTACTTTACGAACTGCGTGTAAAGTAAACAATACGATTGTTCTATGAACAAAGGATTGTTGTTTTCTCCCTAGTAGCAACAACACATCTAGTACCTTAGAGATTTCTGTCACTTCCCCAGATTACCAGAGGCATGAACCCACTATCAAGCATAAATACTAACTCTTGGAGTTGCTAGCATCTACTTGGCCAAGATAGCTACTAACAACGGAAAGCATGCAAGATCACAAATAACAAAGACATGATAGAATCAATAATCAATCTGAAATAGCATCTCAATATCCATCGGATCCCCGCAAACACAACATGTATGAATACAAATAGATGATCTTGATCATGAATGGAGCTCACAAGATCTAGACATGAAAGCACAAAGGAGGAGAACCAGCCATCTAGCTACTACATGGATCCGTAGTCCAAGGATGAACTACTCACGCATCACACCGGAGGCTTGCATGGTGACGAAGAAGGCCTCCAGGGTGAATTCCCCTCTCTGGCAAGGTGCCGGGAAGACCTTCAGATCCCTCCCGATCTAGGAATGGAGATGACAGCGGCTATAGACTCTTTCGTGGATTTTTTGATCGGGTACTTAGGGTTTTCGTCCTGAGGGAAATATATAGGCGGAAGGAGAGGCCAAGGGGGTGCCGGGAGTGGCCACACCACCCCCTGGCGTGGGCCAGGCCTGGCCGCGTGGAATATATGAAAAAGAAAGTCCCAGAATAGGTTCTATTCTTCTACCCTTTCCAGGTAGTCGATGGCTATGGTGGCCCCCTGGCCCCTCTCCGTCTCATATTCTGGCACTTGATGACATCCGGAAAAATAGGCACTTTGGCTTTTGTCCCGTCCAATTCCAAGAATATTCATTTTCTGACTTTCCTGGAACCAAAAACAACAGAAAACAGGCAGCTGGCACTATGGCTCTTGTTAATAGGTTTGTCCAAGAAATCATATGAAAAGTACTCCAAAGTTGGAACAAAACACAAGAAAGTGGATAAAACCAAGCATGGAACATAAAAAATTATAGATACATTTGCAATGTATCACTATCACTAACATAGTAGTGAAACCTACTGTATAACATCAAAACAAGACATTCTAAATAGTGCAATGTCTATTTTAGGCTAAAAAGCAAGGCTACAATGTTCCATCTGATGATGAGGTGAAGCAACCTACAGCCAAGAAAGATGAAAAACCGAGGGACCTTACTAGAGGTTAGAGTCATTAACATTGGCTTAAAGTTACATTCATTCTTATGCCGCTACAGATTACTTTCTAATATTTTCTTTCTAGGTCCCTCTATGAAGGGCGGGAGGACTTCGATGATTACTGCGTGTTTGGAAACGATATGTAATTGACTTCAACCAAGTTGCGTATCTCAGAGGAATTTCATGACACAAGCCACCTATACCACACTATGTGTGCGAGATGAAAAAGTCAAATATCATCCCTAGGAAGGCAAAGATGGTAAACTTCTGATTTTTGACTCTTTAAATCTACTTATGCACATTGAACTATAGTCAACTACTAGCTTTATTCTTCCCCTCTAGTACTTTTTAGCTAGGTACAACAATGCCCACCTCAACTAGTATCTGCCTTGGGAGATTCCTGTTATAGTTACAAATCATGTAGGTCATGAGCATGTTTAGTTCATCCAAGGAAGGAATGATGTTGCCTAGATGACAAACAATTGGTCAAAGGTTATCAAGGCTGCTCGAATAAAAAAAGGGGATTTGTTCATCTTCACCTTCTTTGATGAGCACATATCTGGCTTCATGTGTCATGTTATTTTTCTGAAATGAGGGCACACAATACCTGCTTATGCTGGTTGGATATGTTATTAGTGAACTCGTAGTCGGTTTGGAATTGTATGTGAACCTGGTTAATGTACTTGGTTTGGAACTCTATGTAAATCTGGTTGTCTATTTGGTTTGGAACTCTATATATTTGTAAGGTCGTGTGCTATATCCATGTTGATATATGTTGTGTTGATTGTTTATGTAATTTCCTGTACTTTCACTTTTTGCTTCTTCATGTGATTGAGAACATGTGTATAAGAAATATGAAGTAGTGCTATGTTTGAAACATAGTTGTCTTATCTAGCTGTAGGGGCTATTAGTGAAAACATCAGCGCAAATATGGAAGGACGACTGATTTAGAACATGTGTATAAGAACTGTGAAGTAGTATAAGTATCAGGACAGAGTGCCCTGGTCCAGTGGTTGGAGCCTTCGGGCAACAAGCGTGGTGACGAGGGTTTAACTCATCAATGCCCATTGTTATGGACTTGGGTTTTGGAGAAGGAGGGAGCACTGGAGACATCTATCGGCTAGCAAACAAGCACACAGGGGACTCAAAGATTTACCTAGGTTCAGGCCTCGTAGAGGTCCCTACTCCTGCTTGTCTGCTCGTGGAATTATCGAAGGAATCGAATATTACAATGGTGCGCAGATGCAATCTGGCGAGGGTTGTGGAAACTAGGGTTGCGTGTGTCCTCCTCGCCGCCCCCTCCTAGCCTTTATATAGGTAGGCTAGGTCTCGGGTAGCAGGTCGAGTCAGTTACAAGTTAGGGTTTTCCCCTTCAAACTTTCTATCTTTAGCTTCTTCTTGTTCTTCAAGCAATCGAGAGTCTGTAGGTTACTCGAATCCTTCATTTGGGCCTTGGCGACACCGTGGGCCTTTACGTATTTAGGCCGTATATACCAAGCTCAAGTACCTGTAGGGTATACCCATGTCAGTAGCCCCCGAGTGTCCAGTGGAATCACAGATTCGACTAGGGACTTTTTTGAAGTCTTTCGAGTGCATGAATGAGTATATTTCGACTGCTTTGTTTGTGTTATAGGGATTGTTGATGTGCGTGCCTGATTTAACCGAAGTATCGGTATTAGTTAACCACCTTAGGGTGAAACAACACAATCTACTCGAACTCGAGTCCCCGGACTCGAATCCGGAAAAATGCTGGTGTAATTCGACTCAAGCCGCGGAGGTCTTACAGGAGTCGAATTCCAGTTATATGGGTGTGAGCACTCGACGCGTTCGTCAAGGCATGTTCATCATACCTGTAGGTACGGATACATTTCTGGTAGTGCGCAGCTAATGCGTTTCCAGGCCTTATTCAAGTCTTACCTTCACGCTGTAAGCGCGGCATCCGAATTTTATTATCGCGGAGACGATTCGGGTGACCCAGGAGACGTAGTCTCTTTGTAGGGAAAAAATTATGAGGCGGTGTCGCCATGAGCTTCGAGTGTGGATGTTACCAACACACATTTTTTGTATAAATAATCATAGGGTGCGCGACCAGCGCTCCCTATGGGAGTAGCCCCCGAGTGCCTGGTTGAGTCGAAGACTCAGTGGAGAAGAATCTTTTATGCATTGCCGTCTTTTGTTTGCTTGTTTCAGTCAAATTTGTTTCCGGCGCTCCCTATGGGAGTAACCCATGTCCATAGTCAAGCCATGCTTCGAGTGGTTGGATTTGCTTTGATTATCCATATTCCTGAAAAAGAAGAAGAAAGAAAAATCGTAGGGTGCGCGACCAGCGCTCCCTATGGGAGTAGCCCCCGAGTGCTTGGTGGAGTCGAAGACTCGAGCAAGGACTAAAGTAATCGAAGTCTTCTGCTGCGTAGCTTTGATGACGTTAGTGCTGATGATTTCATGACCTCAGTTGCCCGCGTGAGCGAGTTTGATAGGACGTGACGAGCAGTGGGTCCCACTCTCTGACTTTGATTTGACTGGGCGTGCGTAATCTTTATTTTAACTGCGCCTCCTCAATTTCCGCACGTAATGGGAGCAGTGGAGGGACGGTTTGCGCTTCCACTCCTCCACGTGTCTAGCACGATGTTTGCCACGCGTCCAGTAGGGTTTTTATGAGCCGTTGGATTGCATCTTCCAGGGTTAAGTAGCGGTGCTGCGATGGTAATTTCTCATCTGCTCTCATTCATCCTTTGCTTTCATCGCCATTGCCGCTACTCCTCTGCTTTCTCTGTGCTTGTCTTGTCCACGACGATGGACCAGCTTCGCTCGTTTCCAAGATACTTCCTTCGATCGCATCGCCGCCGCGCAATGGGAAAGAAGAAGGGAGGTGCTGCGGCCGATTCCGCGGCTACCGCTGCTGCGGCGAAGAAGAAAGGCGGCTCCGCCGCTGCGGGCACCAGCACCGCCGCCGGTGGGAAGAAGAAGGGCACGGGCACCCACGTCACGAATGGCGCGTGGCGTCCCTCCATCATCAAGTCATCGGATCTCCGTCTTCTTCGCCAAGACGGAGTGCTGTCTAACGCAGTCACCAACACGCGCGTCCCCGGCGGTGAGACAATTCCTTCTCCTCCCGCTGGTTTTCGAGTGATGTTTTTGGCATTCATCATTCGCGGTCTCTCCTTGCCCCTTCACCCCTTTTTTAGGGGCCTCCTTTGTTTCTACGGGCTTCAGCTCCATCAGCTGACCACGAACTCGATCCTCCACATCTCTTGCTTCATTACCCTCTGCGAGTGCTGGCTCGGAATCGAGCCGCACTTCAGCCTCTTCAAGCTCCTCTTCAAGTTGAAGCGCCAATTTGCATTTGGCTCTTTAGTCTATGATGTAGGTGGTTGCGGAATTCACGTCGACCCATCCGCCACCTATTTCGACATCAAGCTCACAGCGTCCGTCCAAGGGTGGAGGGACAAGTGGTTCTACATCCGCGATGAGAAGGTTGGCGACAAGCACTTCGGACTCGCACCGTTCGATCCCGTGACGCCATGCAATAGGAGGCGCTCCTGGAAAAATGTAGTCATGCCTGGCAAATCCGTGGAGACGGATGTGCTGTACGAGCGTGTCTGCGACCTCGAGAGTCGCCTCGGCACAGAGGAGGGAGGCTGCACCCTCATTTGCACGTAGCTGCACCGTCGCGTCCAGCCCCTGCAGGCCAGAGTCCACCCCATGTTTTAGTGGACTGGCGCTGACGATCCCACTCGCGTGTCTGCCAATGGCATGTCCGCGAGTGAGGTGGACAAAAGGGTTCGACTGGTCACCAAGTACACCGTCAAAGATGTGCTCCCTAGTGAGCCAGTTGTTCCTCCGTTTGATGCTGCTAACCCTCCTCCTGAGGTATAGTTGTGCTACGCAGTAGCTTAGTTTGTCGATTGCTTCTCTGCTGTTTATTTACTTTTTGCTGAATTTGTTGTCTGTATGCAGGATTGGGTGGTGTCGCCTTGTATGCCCCCTCTTCCGGAGGGGATTATCCCTCGTGAAGCCTTGGAAGAGGATGAGTCGGAGTCGACCGTCCCTTCTGATGTAGAGGAGGAAGCCCCCGAGTCCGGTAGTCTGGATACTCGCAAGCGTTCACGCAGCAAGGATTCCGATGTGTCGTCTCCTTCGACTCTAGAAGGTGCAGGTGTAGGTGCGGAGTCGCCGATCCCTACCATTCCTGTGAGCGCCGTGGCACCATCCTCTCGCAAGAAGATGCGATTGCCTAAGGAGTCCTCGTCGGAGTCGGGGGAGGCCACTTTTGACTTTGATAAATTTGATTGTTAAGTTTTCTAATTTGTTTGCTCTTCTCTAGATTTGCCCTTGTTTGGCTCGTCTCTGGGTTTGCCCTTGCTTGATGTGGATTTTTATCTTGCAGCCAAGAGGCGTCGTCATCTTCTGGCGACGTTCAATTCTTGAAAGAATCAGGAGTCGTGACCTCAAGGGCCAAGAAAGAGGTCGAGCACGTTCCTTCCCCTCCATTGGCGGCCCACTCCGGGCACAACTCTTCCAGCTCTCCGCATGAAGGGGGGCATTGAATGGTTGCCTAGACGACGGTACAACAGACAACTTCGGAGTCATTAGAGGATCATGTAAGTGTGGATTTTCCTCTTTTCGTGGTGCAGTCGATGGTATCTATTGCTTCTACTAATCCTTTGTTGTGCGATAGCTCCTTGTGAAGGAAGCCGCGCACTTGGCGGAGCAAGTGCTTGCGATGGGCCGCCAGCATGTGATGCTGGAGATGCGTCATCACGTGGTTGAGAGTGAGTGTCCTGCACTTCTTCTTCTTCTTCTTCTCCTTTGATATAGTCGACTGATAGTCAAACCTTTTTTGCTGGGTAGCTGAACATAATGCCCTCCTGCGCGATGCTGCCACCATGGAGAAAACTCTCGCCGCGGCTGTGAAGGGTCGCGATGAAGCAATCGTGGCGCGTGACGAGGCGCAAAGGCGCGAAGAGGATCTTCGTGCTTCCGTTGCATCCAGGGAGAAGTTGTTCGAAGAACATCTTTTCTCGATTGCCAAAGCCCTCTCAGGTACCTTGTTTGGATATCATTGTTGTTCTCTGTTTGTTATTTTGCCGTTGGAGTTGATGTTTGATATTCATGTGTTGGTTTGTGTGCAGATGCTAGCGGTTTGAGCTTCGATCCTCAGGCCCTCCGCCGCGACGACGCTTTGGCGGCGTGCTTTCGGCAGTCGAGGACCGCATCATCGCCGTTCAAGATACGCTCTCCAAGGCCAAGAGCGTTCTCAGTCGCCTCCGGGAGGAGCTGATGCCTAAGGCTGAGCTAATCGAGAACATGGGCGAGCTGGTGGAGTCTTTCACCGGGGGTGTTCCCTCCAGCTTCAAGAACTCACTCCGCGTGGCTGGCGCGTCCATGTCACTTACCATGGTGCAGGCCCACGGAGTCGCGATTGATCCTGCCGCTGTGTCGAAGGCGATGCCTGTTAGCATGGACGGCCAGCATGTAGTCTTTGCTCCTATCGCGACTGCATGTGGTAAATATGGGCTACAACTGATAAACACGGTCGCGAAGTATTTTGAGGAGCTGCAGCGCGTTAAGAAGGTGGCAAAGGCTGCGGCATCAGGGGCTGGCGGAAAGTCAGTGGCATCTGACACTGCCACGGAATTGATGAAGCCCCCGAAGCCGTCGAAGTCGAAGAAGCCAATCGCTCCTTAGTAGCTTTTGTAATAGTTAACTAGTTTATGTCCTTTGTTAAGAACATGCCTGCTGGCAAGTGTATCTAGTCTTGAATGCACTTGAATCTTTTGTCTTTGTGTTGATTTGGTCGTCTTATTTGTTTCTATCTTGGCTTGTGGTAGGGTACATAGAGTGATCCTTTGAGGGAAACTCAGGACTCGCCGCCTCTTGATGATACTTTGGCACCGCCGCGCTCTAGGGTAGATGAGCTGTCGCTGCTTTCGCGACTGCGTGACCGCGTGAAGCAGCTAGAGCGTGAGTTGCCCGTGCTCCGCGGTAACGCGGATGTATGGAAGTCGAAGGCAGAGAAAGCCGCTGCCCGAGAGCAGTATCTGCTTGGCGAGGTGTCGTGGCTGGGCGACCAATTCAAGTGATAGTTTGCTTGCTCTTATCTTTTCCTTGTAGTCACTTGCGACGGTACGCTGTACTTATGCTGCTGTTGCTGCTTCATGTAGTTGTCAGCGCGCGTCATCCGCAGGATGAGAAGGATAGAATTGCCATTCGTATGCATGATCTCACCCAGGAGCAACTTCAAGAGAGTGGATACTTCTGGGTAGATCATGATCGTGCGATTGCGCTGGCGACCCTGCAGGATCGTGCGTCGCGAGTGCTGCACTTCCTGAAGAAGTCACAGTCATGCTTGAAGAACATTTGTCGGACGATGTTTCCGCTGGATGTTACTCCTTCGAGCTTGCTGGCCCTCCTTGCCAAGTTTCAAGACCTAGCCGCGGTTCGCGAGTGCGTGAGGCAACAGTTGGTGGCTGGTGCCAAGGCCGCCCTATCGCTGGTGCGACTGCATAGGCCTGACGTAGATGTTGCGGCAATTGCGGCTGGGCCGCCTGCGCCACCAGCAGGTTCTGCTTGGAATATGGTGCCGCACTACCAGGCTGTGGATCGCCCAGCAGAAGAGATCGTCGACTTCTTTGAGGAACAAACCAACATCCTCTTGTTGCAGTAGTGGCTTAGTTTGTATCCTGCACATAAGTGTACCCGTGTTGTAAAGTTCGTATAAATGTTGTATATAATTTATTGTCGAATATGTATAAAGAGCTTGCTAGCGTGTGAGTGCGTTGCACTATGCGACTCCTTTTTGTTAGCCTGGCAATGCGTTTATCTCAGTCCCTTGTCAACCTGTCAGATGCGTTGCAACTGGGTTGATGTTGTGTCAAGGGTTTCGATTGATGTGCCAGCTACTCAGGATATCGCGTTTTAGTTCGTAGAACAGATGTGTGTAGGGTGGCATAGCCCCCGAGTCGAGAAGTTGCGGAAAAATAAAGGAAGGCACAGAGTTTTGAAGCACTTAGCTTTATTTATTCATGAGACAGTACGAGGTACAATGTGTGGCGAAGTAGCCTTGGCTGAGTGCCTTATTTTGCGATGCAAAAGTAAAACGACTAAGGGTAGAAGCGTCGCAACTGTGCGACGTTCCAGGGGTTGGTGTATGTGACTCCTGTTTCTAAATCTTGAAGGCGATATGCGCCACCTGGGATTGCTTATGTAATCACGTATGGTCCTTCCCAGGGGACTCGAGCTTGAAATGTCCCTGCTGCTTCAGTCGCAGGACCAGGTCGTCTTCGACGAAGGATCTGGGGCGTAGCCTCCTACTGTGGTAGTTGCACAGGTTCTGCTGGTAGATCGTTGATCTTTCCGCGGCGATTTCTCTTGCCTCGTCAAGGAGATCGACGGAGTTTTCGAGTGCGAGGGATGACTCTTGTTCGCTGTAAGCGACCACGCGTGGCGCCTTGTACCGTACCTTGGCGGGTAGCACTGCCTCGGCTCCGTGCACCATAAAGAATGTCGTGTAGCCCGTAGCACTGTTTGGAGTTGTGCGTAGGCTCTAGAGTACGGATTGCAGTTCGTCTGGCCAGCAGCCCGCGGCTTGTTCGAGTGGCCGGAGGAGTCGCTTCTTGATGCCGCCGCAGACGAGCCCGTTTGCTTTTTCCACCTAACCGTTGGTCTGTGGATGTGCTACAGAGGCGTAGCTGATGTTGATCCCCAGATTCCTGCAGAATTCTTGGAACTCCTTGGATATGAAGTTCGTCCCATTGTCGGTGATGATGCTGTGCGATACTCCGAAGCGGTAGACGATGGATTCGAAGAACTTAACTGCACTGTGTCCTGATTGGTTGGTCATTGGCATGGCCTCAATCCACTTGGTGAACTTGTCGACTGCGACCAAGAGGTAGACGTAGCCTCCTCGTGAGGACCTTGGGAGTTTGCCGACCATGTCGAGTCCCCATTGCGCGAAGGGCCAGGCCAATGGGATTGGACGGAGCTCTACGCCCGGTGCGTGCGGCTTATCTACGAATCATTGGCAAGCATTGCATTTTTGGACGATGTCCTTGGCATCGCGCATGGCCGTAGGCCAATAGAACCCAGCTCATAGAGCTTTGGCGACGAGGGCGCGACCGCCGGCGTGGTGTCCGCAGGTCCCCTCATGGATGTCGAGGAGAACAGCTCTTCCGTCAGCCGTGGAGACGCATCACTAGAGTACTCTTGTGATGCTGCATTTATACAGTTCGCCGTTGATAACAGCGAATGTCTTGGATCACCGCACGATGTGTCGTGCATCAGTCGGATCATCCGGTAGCCTTTTGCTCAGGAGGTACGTGATGTATGGTTGCGTCTAGGATTGCTCAATCATCATGACGCTCATTGGTCCCTCGAGTCCTGGGTCCAACTCCAAGTCATTGAGTGCCATTGACTCATTGGGCGGCGTGGCTCCCGAGTCCGTTTCTACGCTTGTTTTCTTCTCTGCGGCCTTTGGCTTGATGGAGCGTTCACAGATGCGCTCGAGAAATACCCCGGGTGGTATGGGGGCGCATGTAGAGCCTATGTTGGCGAGTGCATCCGCCTCTTCGTTGCTTTCGTGACCTACGTGCCGCAGCTCGCAACCGTGGAAGTCTCCTTCGAGTGTGTCGTAGAGGTCGTGGTACGCGATCATGTTGTCATTCAGTGCGTCGCACTCATGCATTGTTTGGTTGACGACAACTTAGAGTCGCCGTATATGATGAGCCTCTTGGCGCCGCATGCTTTTGCCATCCTCATCCCGTGCAACAGGGCCTCGTATTTAGCCTTGTTGTTGGAGGCTGTGAACTGCATTCACAGGATATACTTCAACTTGTCCCCTTGAGGTGATGTCAGTATGACATTCCGCTTGGACCTGTCGAAGTGCATTGTCCAGAGGTAGGACTTATTTGGCTTGTCCGGGAGCTGGTTCTCCATCCAGTGCACGAGGAAGTTAGGGAGAACTTGCGACTTGATTGCGTCGCGCTTTTCGTATGTGATGTCTCGTGGAGACAATTCTATTCCCCAAAGCGCGACTCGTCCCGTGGCATCGGGGTTATTGAGGATATGCCCCAACGGGGCATCGTTGACCACCACGATTGGGTGTTCCTAGAAGTAATGGCGCAGTCGCTGGGCGGTCATGAAGACACCGTACGCCAGCTTCTGGTAGTGCGGGTACCGCTGTTTTGTTGGCGTGAGGACCTCGCTGAGGTAGTATACTGGGCGTTGTACCCCGTGGACCTTGTTTTCCTCGGCTCACTCAACGACGAGCACTATGCTGACTACCTAGTTGGTGGCGGAGATATATAGCAGCAGTGGTTCCCTTTCCCGTGGGGTAACTAGTACTGGCGAGGTGGATAGAAGGCGCTTGAGGTCTTCGAATGCTTCCTGCGCTTCGTTGGTCCACTCGAATTTTTCATCTTTGCGGAGGAGTTGGTAGAAGGGTAGCACCTTTTCACCCATCCGACTGATGAATCGACTGAGGGCCGCGATTTGCCCAACCAGCTGCTGGACGCCCCTTATGTTTTTTGGCTTCTCCATGGCCAGTATGGCTTTTATTTTCTTCGGGTTTGCCTCGATTCCCCTCGCGGAGATGAGGTACCCGAGTAGTTGCCCAGATGGTACGCCGAAGGCGCATTTGTCCGGATTGAGCTTGATCCGGTAGCGGTCGAGGTTGGCGAAGGTTTCGCGCAAATCGTCGATTAGGGAGGCTTCTTCCTTGGTCTTGATTACTATGTCGTCGACGTAGACTTGAATGTTGCGACCTAGTTGTTCCTTGAGGCAAGTCTGCATGCACTGCTAGTAGGTGGCTCCCGCGTTTTTTAGCCCGAAGGGCATTGTGTTGTAGCAGAACACACCAAAGGGCGTTGTAAATGCTGTTTTTCTTAGTCCTCCTCCTTCATTCGAATCTGATTATAGCCTAAGTAGGCGTCGAGGAAGCAGAGGCGCTCGCATCCCGCGGTGGAGTCAATGATCTGGTCGATGCGTGGCAACGGGAAGTGATCCTTTGGGCAGTGCTTATTCAGAGAGGTAAAGTCCATGCACATCCGCAGGATATCCGTGTCCTTTTTTGGTACCAGCATCGTGTTGGCGAGCCAAGTGCTTTCCTTGATCTCGCGTATGAATTTGGCGTCGAGGAGTCTGTTGATCTCCATGCCAACTGCCTGCGCTCGTGGCTCGGACAATCGCGAATTGTTTGCTTGACTGGCCTTGCGTCGGGGTTGACGTTGAGTGCGTGCTCGGCGAATTCCCTGGGAACTCCTGGCATGTCCGCATGACACCATGCGAAAATTTCCCAGTGCTCACGGAGGAATTCGACGAGCACGAGTTCCTATGTGGGATTCAAGTTGTTGGCGATGAGGGCCGTCTTGGCGAGATCCGATGGGTGGACCTACACTTTCTTTGTGTGCACCGATGAGTCGAAAGATAGATCGGGCGAGCTTGGCCGGCTCAGGGGGGGCAGACTGTTGTCTGTTGACTCTTTCAGCCTTGCGAGTTCTTCCTGCATGCCGAAGGACTGGGAAATTCTGTTGAATTCCCCGTCACAGCTGTCGAATCTATCGAAGTTCCCATTGATCGTGATGACGCCATTGGGACCTGGCATTTTCATCTGCAGGTAGGCGTAGTGTGGCACTGCCATGAACCTAGCGAACGCGACACGTCCGAGGATGCAGTGGTATTGTGAGAGCCAGTCGACGACCTCAAAGTCGATGCGTTCGCGCCAGAAGTTCTTCGGCGTGCCAAAGATGACGCCGAGGTTGATTTTGCCCAGGGGATATACGCCTTTTCCTGGGACGATGTCATGGAATGTTGTGTCCGAGGCCTCCAGGCAAGTTAGAGGGATCCTCATTGCTCGCAAGGTACTTGCAAATATGAGGTTGATACCGCTTCCGCCATCCATGAAGACGCGGATCATGTCAAAGCCTCCGATTTGCGCCTCGAGTACGAGGGGACAATGGCCTGGACAAGGTACTTGAGGCGGGTGGTCGCGTTTGTCGAAGGTGATGCATGACTCGCTTCCACTGAGGTACTCAGTGGTAGATGGTGGCGAGTGTGTGGCCAAGTTGACTTGGCTAGTGATGGCCTTCTGCACGCGATTTGAGGGGCATCCTTTTTGGATCATCATGGTACCCATGGCCCTTGGGTAGGGTTCGCCTCACAGTGCTGATGCAGTGCAGCTGCGTTTGGGGGCATTCCAGGTGGTGGTGGCGGAGCGCCATGTGCCACGGCGCCTGGGGCGGCTCCGTAGCCTCTTTCGACTGCATTGCGGTTCATCCGAGCTAATCCCTCGTGTAGTTTGAGGAACTCGCGGCAGTCCTTGAGGAGGTGGCTGGACTTCTTCTTCCCATCATGCTTGTCGATGTAGAAGTGCACCGTACATGGCCCGGACAATTTGTCTTCAATGGATGTTGCGGGTGCCTCCTCACGATCGCGGTGTTGCCACACTTGCGTGGTCTTCTCGAAGTCGCGGTATCCACCGTTACGGTATCCGCTGTTGCGTTTGTCGTCGCGTCTGTCGGCGTAGCCGGCTGCGACCATGTTGACGTCGTCGCGGTCAACGTAGATGCGTATACGGCGTTTGCCTCGGCGGTCGCGTCTGCGCTCGAGTTCTGCCTCCTCATCAGAGTGAACGCGATTTTTCACCAAATCTTCTCCATCAGCCCACCGATTCGCAGTTTCCATCAAGTGATCAATGGTCTTGGGCTTCGAGCGGTCCAGCTCCTCCCTGAGCTCTATGCGGCGGACGCCGCCGTTGAATGCATCAATTGTGCGATCCTCCGAGATGTTCTCTGCGGAGTTCTTGATGATGGACCATCTTTGGATGTAGGAGCATAGCGATTCGCCCGATCGTTGCTGGCAGCATCTTAGCTCTTCGATTGATGCAGGCTGCTTGTACGTGCCCTTGAAATTGCGCATGAAGCTGTAAACCAGCTCATCCCAGCTGCGAATGGATCCGCGTGGGAGGTTGTTGAGCCATGCTCGGGTGGCGCCCTGCAGCTGTAGCTGCAAGCATTGCATGGTCGTGCTTCGACTGCCTCCGTGGAGCCTGACGGAGGAGATGTGGTCCTCCAGCCAGATTTTTGGGTCCTGTAGGCCGTCGAACTTCGGGTTCTCCGACGGGAGTTTAAACCCCTTAGGCATTCGCTTCTGCCTAATGGATCTGCTGAAGCATCTGGTGTCGCAGAGCTCCACATCTTCTTATTCTGATTCAGTCGACCGAGCGTGTTGCGCCCTTGATTTGTCAACCTTGCGTTCCGTGAGGTCGTCGCACATATCATAGTCACGGCCGTGTCGCCGTGAGCGGCGTCATCGAGACAGATCGTGACTGTCGTCGCTAGATGAGGGTGAGGAGTAGCGCTTTGCTAGCGCTTTGCCCTTTTTCGGCTCTGATGTTGGCTCTTTGTCGAGGGCGACCTCGATTAATCCTAAGCCCGCGATCGTAGATCGGTGCATGGCGGCTCGGGGATCTCCAGCTGGTGGCTGGTTGTTAAGGAGATACATGGTGGCCGCTGTCACCGCAGCCTGCGGCGTTTTGGGGACCACATTGCCCCGTGTGTTGGCTGTCATAGAGCTGAAGTCGAGGACCTTTGCAGCTTCTATGCGTTCTTGCTCGGTGAGATGGGCCATCCGAGATTGCCTCTTTTTGGCAACATACTCGTTGCCTCTTGATGAGGATCCTCCGTAGGAGGAAAGCCCTGCACGACGAAGGCTCGACTCGTCTGCTGCCTTTTTGCGCGCCTCGAGTTGCGCGATTGTTTGCACTTGGCGCTTGAATTCTTCCTTCAGGAGCCAATGGTAGCCCATTAGCAGTTCTTGCGTAGATCCGAAGGGTAGAGGAGTGCCTCGTAGGGACTCGCGGTAGCGAGCCCATTCTTGCTCGTTGAGCTTGATCACGACGTGTTCGCCGGTTTGTTCGTTTATTATGGTTGGAGGTTCGACTGCTCCTCCATTGTTGGCGTTGGTGCGATCGCCACCGTTACCGCTGTTAGCTCCGTTGCCGCCGTTGCCGCCGTTTGGCAGGTCGGTTCCATTACCGCGATTGCCCGTGTTGTCGCGGTTGGCGGAGGTATCCCCTGCGTTGATGACGGCGCACATGAAGTGATTGGGGAAGCTGCTGCTCCCACAACTCTCAGATCCGGAACCGTAGGTTCCATCTTCATTGGCCAGGTCGCCCAAATCAGAGTCGCGACTGCTGTCGCTGACCGTGTTTTCGACTGTTGTCGGGGCGTTGAGCTCACTGAGTGTGCCGATCGATGGAGGGAACCATGATGCTGGAGCAATCGACGGCGTCGTCGGCTGATCAGGCATGCGAAGCGTGCCCATCTGACCAACTTGGAAGCGTAAGCTCCCTATTGCCAGGCTGATCCCGTTGCCTACGAACTCGAAAGCCGGGCGAGTGGCTGGCTGTGGACGGTGAAGTCGAACGCGCCGAAGAGCTAGCGAATTTCCACTGTTGCGGAGTTGTAGATCGCGGTTGATGGGGCCGAAGAAGCCGCAACATCAGCACTCTCAATTCTCATAGACGGCGCCAATTGACGAGGGTTTAACTCATCAATGCCCATTGTTATGGAGTTGGGTTTTGGAGAAGGAGGGAGCGCTGGAGACATCTATCGGCTAGCAAACAAGCACATAGGGGACTCAAAGATTTACCCAGGTTCAGGCCTCGTAGAGGTCCCTACTCCTGCTTGTCTGCTCATGGAATTATCGAAGGAATCAAAGATTACAATGGTGCGCAGATGCAATCTGGCGAGGGTTGTGGAAACTAGGGTTGCGTGTGTCCTCCTCGCCACCCCCTCCTAGCCTTTATATAGGTAGGCTAGGTCTCGGGTAGCAGGTCGAGTCGGTTATAAGTTAGGGTTTCCCCTTCAAACTTTCTATCTTTAGCTTCTTCTTGTTCTTCAAGCAATCGAGAGTCCGTAGGTTACTCAAATCCTTCATTTGGGCCCTTGCGACACCATGGGCCTTTACGTATTTAGACCGTATATACCAAGCTCGAGTACCTATAGGGTATACCCATGTCACGTGGTCACGAGTTTAAACCCTGGTTAGGATACTCTGTTTTTATGCGATTTAATTTCTTTCAGATGGACTGGCACCTGGGCCTGGCCAAAACTGTGAGAACCATCCGTTAGACATTGCCGTGCAAACCGAGCTGACATGTGGGGTATAGGCACGGATAACCCGGTCGTCAAAGAAAAGAGAGTCAACAATGGGCCCTTGAAGAAATCTGTGATGATTTTGTATGGGACGAAATGCCGAACTAGGCTTCAGGGCATGGGACGAAATCTTTTCTCGACGAAAACCTAGAACGTCATGGATAACCGGGCTGGACGGCCTTTGAGTTCGTCGCGGTGAAACGGCCCAGAACGTCACGGATCTATGACGTTTTTATGACGTGCCATGAAAAAATATCATGAATCGTCCAGATTCTTATAGTGATAACAATTGTCGTTATATGTAAAAGAGTCTACAACTTATAACGAATTAAGTATTGTAGGTTCACAATTTTCTGCCTCGGAATTTCTTTGTGCTTTGTTCATGTTGATCTCAAGGTAACTTCTATTCTCATATGTTGGATTATCCTCTTCAGCTTATGACATGTGTTTCGGTGTTGTTTGTATTGAGTTAAACATACCTTCTATTCTCATCTGTTGGACTATCCTCTTTAAATTTTGACAATCGAGTTTCCCGGATGTTTTTTCTTACGTTCCTTTAGGATGAACATTACAATTGCCAGTACGCGCATGATGCATGCGATGCTAGCAGTCATACTGCAACGCCAGTCAGAACAACGCTTGCTTATCTGTGCATTACCCATCGTCCCCTTTTCAGGCAGTTTGCCTAACTATACTTACATGTGTGCCAGAATACACTTATTATCTTCGCGTAGTATCGTCTTACGTTATGCTTCTTAGCTGCACTCCGGGAGGCGCAAACAGAAGTCTAGTATGCTAATATACTGATATTGCAATCTTGAATATTGTTGTCACTAGTATATCTTCTACTGGTGGAGTATCAGCGACGTCACCCATATCTGATGTATTGGTGGTGTGTCTAGGGCAGACCACCAGTACAAGTTACTTGTCAAGTAGCAGTGGTGATTTGGCACGCCACCGATGAGCAAATCTGCACTGGGTTGATGTGGTGGGGGTGGGGGTTGCACGAGTGCTAGTACATGTTGTGAACGAATAGTTTCAACTAGATTTTGCAGGCCTAGTTCACAAACATCAAATGTTTAGAGATGGGTGGAGTAATGAATTGTTTCTAGCTAGCTTGCATATATTCTTGCTCTAATAACTAACAAGATACTTAGCATAGAAAATTATTAGAGTCTGCATTATGCATGCGTTGAGAGAGAGTGGCATATAGGACAAAGTTGTGGCGGCCATCTGTTTGTATATGCACTAGTTTAAACTTACGAAGGCTGGACCATTCCACTGTTTAAGTGCATGCATGAGGAGAAACATTAGAGTAGTATATCTTCCATGCCAATTGCTTATTATATTAGCCACCTGATCAGAACTACAAGAATCTAGCAAGATACAACTTGCATCTGCGTGCCTTACGTATGCATGCAATGTGCCTGGCTGCCCGCCCTGCTTGCAGCATGCTGGACCTGTCGTTGATTAGTCTTGATTCTTGACTAATGGGGGTTACAATATGAAGAGTATGATGAAGCCGTTTGCTTCGAGTTTTTTTTAACATATTTGTTTTGAGATTTGACCTACAACTAATCCGGTGCCCTCATGCATCCGATAGCAAATGTAGATCGTTTAAAGTTTTGGGCTAGTCAGTGATTCTTAAGTCTGTCAGTCAAAATAACATGAGTTTGCTAGGTATTACCAGATTCACGATGTCCAAGAGATGATATATTTGAGATCAGAAAAAGGTAATACTTATGCGTTGGTAATATGCGCAACATGGCCAGTAAAATAGTTATAAGACGGCTATCGACTGGCACTCATGCTGCGTTCTGTTCTGTTGCGCGTAGTACAGACATGATAAGTTTTAGTTTGTTTGCGTTTGTTAATTAGTTCATCATCCATCTCTGGCTAGCATGACCATGCATCTCGATAATTGATCGTGAATTCTGCAGGAAGGATGTACTACCCATCCTAATTATAGCATCAACATATGCAGGGAGAGCTGAAGATTCCAAGCAATGATCCATGACAACTTTTCCTTGGATCTGAATTAATGTGGCATCAATCGCTTGTCAGGGAGGGTTGATTATTGGACTAATTAAGCCGAGCAAGTTGCTGACCCTGACAGAATATGTTTATTAATCGGAATCTAATGATACATACGTAGTAGGTTAACATGACTTAACTTATCTCATTAGCTATTAGCTGGTCAGAAACATTGTTGTCGGGGAGAAGAATCAAATGACGTAAGAGTGATTGATCTCACCTTAGACACTTGATTAGTGGTTTCCGTGGTTGGTTTAATTTTTTTCGAGAAGGGGAACGGTGCCCTGGACACTGCATCACGCCATTTTTTTTATTCATAGTGCAGAATCCAGTAGTCAAACAAATTTGATCCACACAAGAAAACCTGAAACCATATATCTTGTGACAGTAACTCTACCAGGCAATCATTAACCCTATGATACAAGACATAAATAAAATGGAAAATACAAAACTCCTAAGCTAGGCTTTAAGAAGGAAACATGCAACTATGCATACCACTGGAGACGTGAATTTAATAAGTAGAGTGAATTCCACTTTTTACCCCCTAGTTATGCATTTGTCACACTAATTACACGTCGAGTGAAAAAAAATCTGGATTACTCCTTTTAGAAGTTTTGAACCCTAATTTTTTGATGTGTGTCAATTCGGCAAGGTGTAAGAATGTTGACCGGAGTTTAAATGTATCAGGACGATGACGAGAAATTGAAAATATGGATACAAGAAGTATGAACATGATTGTCGATCATGCCTTCCAATTTTTACACATTTTACCATGTCACTCTGACGTAACATGCCAGCTCTATGTAACAAAATCAAGTAAAGTGCTAAATTGGAATAAAAATGTGTTCAAAGGCTCTTAAATGAGATATGAGTAGAAAATTGGGGTCATGAAACCTTCACATGAACTAGGGGGAAAATTTGAATTCACTCTAATAAGTATATATGTTTCTTAACGAAGTGTGACATTAACAATTTCATCCTAGTGGTGATATATATACACACACAACCAGCACGGAGCGTGTGTTAATTGTATGTCCTACATGCTGGCACATTATTGGCACGTGCGAATACGGCAGAGCGCGCATAGCCATCAAATGATGCGATTTTTGTACGCATACGGGCGAGCCCTCGCAGTCGATGACGACCAGATCGACCGACCGGCCCGAGCTTGTGTACAAATTTCCAGGTCGCTTCGGTCACGCATCATTCATGCATGCATGCACGGCCGTCGCCGCCATCGTCTTGTCTAGACCACGAGGTACTTAATAGTTTGTTTATTTCAACTTGTGTACAGCTCCACCACTAGTCTCTAATAATCATGTGCCTGGTCATTTGATCATGTAGCAATGGTCAAACTAAAGAGTTAAGTTTGGCATACAGTAATGATCGAAAGATCAACCCATTAAAGTTTTCACTGTAATGACTACGAAGAGATAAAAGAAAACACTACCATAGGAAGAAATAAAAGGGATGTCCATATCTCGAGAGCTTCTATGCACACGACACTTCATCGTACGATTGTCGTATGATGGAATTCATCCAACCATTCAGAGTTTTACAATAGGCCGCTGGTTGACGCGTCGGAAAGGAACCGTACGAGCAATTTCGTCCGAGTAGAAGTTTTGATCTGAATAAGTTGATCAAAATCATTCTTGTAGGGAATAAATGATAAGGAATATGGCAAATATATGGCCACCACAACAAAGAACGATGATGGTTGACCCATGGGAATACGGACGTCTTCACAAATATTCAAATTTGATATTTGAAATCACACCATGAGGATTTTTTCATTTTTTCACTATAGAATATTTTTATTTTAAAAATGATCAAGTTATATTTTCAAGATTGCGCCATTGTGAAAAAATGTCGGAACATATCAACATGCATGAAATCTAGTTTAAATACCTTTCTACGAGCAAAGTTAATCTTTTTTTTGAACAAATGATCGATCGTTAATGGGATACACAGTTTATAAGAGATTAAAAAAAATCCAGAGTATCTTTGCTGATCTGATCAATTACCAGATCCGGGAGTATATAAAACTAGACAGTGTAGGAATTTATCACCGTCCAAAAGCCTTTTATATACCGGAAAACGAGTGGAGGCATAATTGTAGTGATATGGCCAAGAAAGAAGTCCATATAAGCATGGTTAAATTTGGATCATTGGATGTATGCATGCCTATCCATATTTTATTTCACAACAAGTATTGTTGATTCCTCGCTGGATTAGTTAGTTTAAGACGGTCATATATGGGCATGCAGGCCGAGGTATGAATTGCCGGAAAATGTTGTCTCTAGCCTGTGCCAGTTGCATCAGGGATCTTGTCATTGTGCAAATTAAGATGCGAGAATCTGTAGTAGAGTATACAGTACTATAACTAAATTATTAGGTGATTGCATATATGTATCCATGTGTGTACTAGTAGGTCGTAGGGCCGTTATTACCTAACCAATCGTGAAATCAAGTTTTAGCGCGTGTATGCTTTGTATATATGTGTAGTGATGTAGATGTGTGTACACTTTTGACTCGTGATAGCATCGTCATAGATACTTAATTGGCATATAAATTAGTAAGATAATCATAGGTAAAGGACACCGGAAGCCTAGCTAGCTAGTGAACCCATAGCAATGGAGGGCGTAGCAGTGAGGCGGTAGCCGTTGCTCGGAGTCGAAGAAGAAGAAGCTGGTGCTGGGTTGTGGACTTGTTGTCGCCTGAGGAGGACAAGAGGCCCGCATCTCATTCTCACATCCCTATAGGCGGAGGTGCGACCAGAACTGACTTCGGAGGCGGATGAACCACTTCTGATTACCGTAGTGTTCACCCCCTTGCATCACCATTCGGAGATCGGCGGCAATGAGAGTGGCAAGAGCAGCGTCGGTGTGTCACTTTGTGCTAACAAGGACATTTCCTATTTGTCGCTCAACGTATGTGACAATAGGCTCCGCCCGTGCGGACGGTCAAGATGGGCCGGCCCGCTTAGCGGGAGGTTTTTCGGGGTTCTTCATGTTTTGTGGGTTTTCCAATCCTTTTTTTTGTGGTGAAATCGGGTTTTCCGAACTCTTTTTTATTTCAAATCTGATTTTTTTTTCTATATATGATTTTTCTTTTCAGATTTTGAACATTTTTCAAATCTAAATATTTTTTAAATCTGAACATATTTCATATATGAACTTTTTTCAAGCTTGAACATTTTAGATTTGAACATTTTTCAACTCTAAACATTTGTTAAATCTGAACTTTTTATTTCCTCGTCCTAGTGGACCGGCCTATCCGAACGAGACGCACGGGAAGAGCCTATTATCATGAGCCTTGAGATAAATAGGAGCTCCCACTAACAAGGCCGCAAATGATATATGTCACTCAGCCAGCGTATATCGCTCCGGTCGCACAGGGGTATTCCTCGCTGGGCCAGTCCAATATGTTGTTTATGATTCTGTTTTTTCTCTTTTTCTTTTTTTTCTCCTTTTTATGTTTTTTTTAATTTTTTAAGTTCATAATTTTATAAGTGTTTAGGTTTTAAAAATTTCACAAGTTTGAAAAATCCTGTACTTTTAAGAAGTTCATGATTTTTTGAAAATTTTGTTTCAATTTTTTTTCACTTATACAAAAATCTTGTTAATGATTTCTGAATTTTTTCTTGCATTTGGAATTTTTGCTAATGTTATCGATTCCAAAAAATGGTCCTGCTTTCTAAAAAAAATGTTCATGATTTTTGAAAATTTGTTTATACTTTTTGAAAATATTGACGATTTCGAAAAATGTTTCGATTCTTAAAACATGTTTAAAAAAAATGAAAAAAACAATCCAGGAAAAATAAAAAAATAAAAAAAACGAAAAATAAAGAAGTGATGGTTGTGTGGTGCCCTGTACAGCACGTATGCAGCACCGCTTTAAGCGGTATATATCAACCCCTAACAAGGTTGATTTTTTTTAGATAACCTAACAAGGTTGATGCTAACACGGTGACCACACCAGCATTCGGCAGGCCTAGAGGCGAGGCCAGGCCCAATCTCAAAATGGCTGTGTTTGATTCTAGCTCAGCGCAACACATAGCCAAGCCCAGTAGTAGTAGGACCCAGGCCGACTGAGGCAATTATTTTGCCGTGTTCTGTGCCGAGTCGAGTCGGGCGCTCCTATTTCACGCTCAACGCGTGCACTATTAGTGCACGCCTGGATTTTTTCCTAATTGGCCGTTCCGAATGCGACCCGGTAATATGTATGTTCTCCTTTTCTATTTTATGATTTTTTTGATTTTCCGACAATAGAGATTTTCATAAAGAAAACAAATTCAAAAAATATTCTAATTCAAAATTCAGAAAATGTTTAAATTTGAAATATGTCAAGATTTGAAAAATGTTCAAATTCAGAAAATGTTTAAACCTGAAAAACATTCAAACTTGAAACAAGTTCAAATTCTAAAAAAGTTCATAAAAACCCGACTACCCAAAAAAAAAAAACCATTGGACAGAACCATAAACAAAAAAAATAACGAAAACTACCAAAAACTACGAAACCAGCAAAACCGTGGGCCGGCCCATATCAAGCAGCCGGCCGGGTGGATACTATTATCACCCGCGTCGGGCGATAAATAGGAAATGCCAGTCGAGTCGTAGACTGTGCTGCGTCCCTCCTTCATGAAGTGGGCTTGACTGCGGCTCGGCCGCCAGCACTATTACAAGGCCAGTCGCGTGTACCATCTTGATCCATGGGCTTCCATGTCCGTCGGCTCTCGATCAGCATCCGCACGCAGTTCGTGATCGGAAGTTTCTCGGCTCTATCCTCCGGTCGCAGGCCCCGGGTCTGCTGCGCCGTCTGTCGCGGCGAGCGCAGCGGCGACTGTGCGGCGAGCTGGGGACCAGCGGAATCCCACACCATAAAATGCTGTTAGCATGCACGCCCCCCGCCACTGCCATGTCCGAAGTCCGAGACAGCTCGGATCTCGAGCACCTAGTTCGCCAGCTCGATGCGCTGGCCACACGTGCAGTCGTGCACCGTTCCTGTCCTGAAACCTCGGCGCTCGGCGGCCAGAAGGAACGAAACGACAGCTCCACAGGCTAGAGAAATCTAGCTTCGCGTGCGTTAAGCTTGTTCGAACAGTTTTACAGGTCACTCCCGAGTGGTTTAGACTTAACTCCCTCCCCATGTATAAGTAGAGGTACGGTGACCGCCCTCCAAGAATGCCTGAGCAGCTAGCGTTGCTCCATACAAACCTACTAGTACTAGCTTCATCTAGGTACATCATCCACGATCGTCGTAGTATATTCAGTACGTACGTAGTACGTACGATCGCCATTGTTAACGAACATGGAGGCCGTTGCTCGTCGTCCGCGGTCGTTTCCGGCCGGTCGCCGCCGTCCTCGTGTTCTTCCTCCTCGTTTCGTCTCCGTGCCCTCTCGAGGCCCGCGCGCCACAAGGTATGCGTACGCTTCATACATCAGTATATATAAGTATAAAAAAACGAACTCCACTATATATAGCTGTGAATTTAGTTGCTAACTTGGTGTGTCATTTGCTTTGTTTGGGTGTGCATATCTACAGGAGATGGATCGGCGCAGGCGGCGAGTCTTGTTGCCAGAGGTGATCGGCCCTGCAATCTGAAGGCCGGCGGCCGGAAACTTTTGCAAGACGACGAGCTTTACCGGCCAGGGCCGCCGCCTCCGGCTCCGGTGTCCGGGCCACCAATAGGTCCTTAACTAACTATGTAGGGAGGCACTAATGTGACGGCCAGCGTCGTGCGGATTTAGCAGCTTCAGATAGGAGAACGTGTACAAGGTTACAAGCCATCTGAATTACCGTGAAATTCATGTGGGTTTTGTTTTTGCGTTTTTGTGGAACGTATGTCATCTAAACACGATGAAACTTCTGTAAAAATTGTCTTCGAGTACTCCTTGAAACATGTTCGATCAAAACACACCCTGCATTTTCATTATATTGGTGAGGAACCACCGTGTGGGGCTAATTGCTAAACTTAGCTTTACTTGCTCGAAAGCTTGACGAAACTCCTCGCTATCATGCACCAACAGAGCATCGATCCGCTGATCTGGATGAATCACGCACAAGAGAGAGACATAATGAGCCACAGCAAGGGGGAGCTATGAGCGGTTATGGGTAGGACGACACACCTCCTACACCTGAACGTTGTCATCTGCCTCAAGAGACACTTACCCTACTCAAGACAAGAAGTACGAGAATGACTGGTACACTACACCATGGAATGTTTAGGGTCGCTGCATCATGCACCTGGAGCCACTGTTCATAAATTTTCATTTGCATGTGCTCCTGTGGCAGGTGCATCACACACTATCTGGGTTACATCCATGTTTGACCAGGGAGTGGCACAGCCTGCATGCTATGCCTTCCACCACCCATAGAGACACTTTCTGTTGATCACCAGAGCGGCCAACTTTGGTGGATCATGGTTATCAGGACCTTATTGACACCATGAGACCCACCTTAGGGAGGAGGCCACTAGTGGCGGTTAGGCTTTCCCCTAGTCCCGTGGGAAACTGATTGGAGAGAAAATATGTGTGTGAGAGAGCAATGTGTGTGGGTGATGGGGAGAAAGGTAAGTTTACATGAAAAATTATTTCTTTGCAAGTCCATATAAAAAGGAATAGACATGAATATTTCATCCCAACCACCAACTGTACTAGAGACGCCATCTCCAAGACGACAACTCTTCGTTTGAAGGGTTCCCATGCGATATAGTGCATGTCTAGCACATCCATGTAATTGGATTGATTGGCCATGACGATCACCTATTCTCTATGATGTGAAGCTAGACAAGGAGCATTGCATCCCAAAATATGGATGAAATGTAAAACTCACTAGCCGGATCCCGATATATATCATGACCATGAAGTCTACCTGAAGCAACCTAGAGGCTAATGCAAGTAAATCTAACTAATGAACCAGATTCGTTTAGGTGGATATTAACCATGGATGGGGTTTTCACCGTCAAATCTATGCACGCCGACCTCATAAATGAACACCGGCGATTACCTACGAAATACCTATGGAAGCTTAAGATACCACTTAAGATTAAGATCTTTATGTGGTTTCTGAATAACAAAATCATATTGACGAAAGATAATTTAGCAAAAAGAAATTGGAATGGATGCAAAAAGTATTGCTTTTGTGACGAAGAGAAAATTATTGAACATCTCTTTATCGCCAGCCCCTTTGCAAAAATTATTTGGGGCATTGTTTTCTTTACTTATGACCTTCCACCCCCCACCAATATTACTAATATGTTTGGCAATTGGCTAAACGAGATGGATAAGGATAATAAAGCTAGAATTCATATAGGCATTTCGGCTTTATGTTGGTCCATATGAAAATGTCGCAATAATATTAGTTTTAACAAATCGAGTTCAATCTTTTTTGCAGGTTATCCTTTCGGCATCTCATTGGATTCAACTCTAGGCTTTTCTTTTCCCAGAGCATCTGCGCAAGCTAATGGTTTCTGGATGCAACCGTCTGGTGATGGTCGCTCAGGATATCTACTACCTGGCTTCGTGGCGACATACTAGTAGATTGAGGAATGTCTAACTGTCATTTACAACTTTTTTTTTCAGACTTTTGGTTTTCTTCATATGGTTGATTTTTGTATCAACCCTATCTGACCCGTGTGTTGTAATATTTTTATACTTATGACTTTGTAATAAAGGGCTGTGTGCATCCTGGATGCAGAGGCCGGGGGCCAACCCCATTTCGAAAAAAACCGAAGCAACCTGCCAAGTGTCACCTATATGAATGGTGATTCCAACATTTAACATGGACACAACACCGAAGTAAAAGGTACAAATTTCAAGATCCCTTTATTTTATAACTTAGTATAATCAACTCTGGCTCATATAACAGTAGGGCCATCTCTACCCGCCCCTCCCTGTTTTGTAGTCATGTTCCTGCTCGCTCTTCTCTGCTTTTCTTCTTCGTCCTCACACTCACAGTTCGTCCTTCCTCTCCTCCACCAATGGCCACACTGTGCCCTTGCTTGCAGTTTCCCTCCAAGCAAATGCGTAACATGACTAAAAGCACGCACATGTGAGGTGGGTGGGTCCCAGAGGGAGGGGGGGGGGGGCATTATAATTCTACTACAATTTCAAGTTCCGTTTGTAAAATTGTGTGACATAGGACAGCCAGACAACGAATGCATCGAGGTGGCGGATTAAGGCCAAAATAGGAGAGAATATAGGCATCTTTCTCCTTGCTTTCCCGTGCTCGATTGGCAACTAGGAAATGAAAGAGGGCCAAATGCAGAATATGCTTAGATTTATTTTTGCACTTCACGTGGAGCGCCTTGAAGGTGAAACTAGCTAGGATTTGACCCCATCGCCAAGCATCCATCGCCAGTTTTGGTATCAAGTTATAGTGTTATCGTGTGTGCCATCCTCTTTGAGTCATAGGAATTACTAGCTTGGTTTTGGCGCGGCGTGCCGCCGCGCTATTGTTGTATATGTGGCCGTTTCTATTTAATTCGGTAGTTTTAAATAATGTGTCTTATAGTGTGATGCTATACTTTGTCCGATTCATGTATATCAGCTCAGCCCAGAAATTGATTATACGGAGCCACCTTACAATAAACATTTGTTTTGTTTTGGGTGTAATGCGTTTTTTTTATGGTTACGTAGTAAAAAGCAAGCTTACTACAACGAGTATTCATGGTGGGCGTGTCCCGAGACATAACAAATATTTTTTGTCCTAGCCGGTAGTGTAGTAGCGGGACTATAAATAGCAACCAATGAGTAAAAAAACATAAAGAGAAGACAAATGGAGTTAACAAGTGAAATAATTCTAATTCGAGGAGCTAGCGAGGAAATCAAAGAAACACGGACTTGCTACAAATAATTAAGAGGGAAACCTGTGCTAGATAAAGAGCAAAGAAAAGACACACGCTACAAATAACTAAGAGAGAGACATGCGGTAGGTAGAGATGGGCTAGCTACAGAGAAAAGACATTATGGCGGTAGATAGTGGCAGAAAAAAAGAAAAAGAAGACATAAAAGACCATAGTACTGAAAGATCGACAATATTAGGCTGAATTGTTGTCGTTATCAGAGGATACTATAATGACAACATCTTTTTTCTTGGGCATGGGACTTTTCCTGGACGAAGACACTGATGTGTTGGCGAGGGCATAGCGTTGTTCTTTGTCCATACACAGCCAGTCAAAAAGATGCTTGTTAGTCTTATAGAAAATGTTGTTCTTCCAAGTGATGTCAGCGTGGTGGGGGCATTGATGGCGACCACATGTTGTCGACTCGACGAGGGTACTCATGTGGTCTTCAAAGTTGTGGTCTTCAAACCTCCTAACAATAAAATTAAGGGAAGCACTCTCGCTAGAAACCAAAGGAACCGGCAAAATTACCCCAAAAAATTACCCATTAAGACAGGACCACATGAACTAATCAAAGAAAAAAGTATGATCTTTAGTATTCCTATCCATGTCGAATTAGAAAAAGGAGGCCATAAAATAATAAGCGGAGCACATGTGACATGGGTATGATTACTCGGATGATCACTATTCGCGGATCACTATTCGCTACCCTGCATTGGGTAAAAGGCCTACGGCCCATAGAGATTCCAAATAAAAGTCTAAGGAAGCAACTGACGGAAACTTCTTATTTATTAGGAAAGAAATCCTGAACCAACATTATGTTGGTATTGTATGAAACCTATCCGCATACAGCTTTGAGACTCGGCCTATTATATATAAGAAGGAGAAGCCCAAGCAAGGGTACCGAAATCTAGTGGACAACTTGTAATAGAGTGTTTCTCCAATATTCAGGCGGCTTTTGTCTTTATTGTTCTCTCCCTGACATCCGACGAAATCCCCAGTGTTCTCTTTTCCGTGAAACCCCAAGTCCATCATCATGGGCATTGCCGAGGTTACCCCTCGTCAATTGGCGCCGTTTGTGGGAAACTTGAATGCTGGAAACACGGATTCGGCGGAACGCTGTCCACCAAGCGTCAACTCGACGAAAGAAGATCCACACCCACCCACCCTTGTAGTAGTACCAGCCAATTTCAACAGCGGATCCGATCTAATCATCGGAAGCATCCACTTCAAAGGAGACAACATGCAGGAATCACACCCTTCGGCCCTGATCACATCAGAACCGTCGGTGGGAAAAGACATCACAACTCATATCGAAGCAGGAAAAGAAGGTGGTCAATCAATCTCACCACACGAAGAAAACCCAACACACTTAGAACCCGAAGAAAGCAGTGAGAACGTCGACTTTGAAGAAAGGATGGCGAAAATTTACCCAGAACTGTGATCTCAGAGTACTACCAACGCACCCGCAGAAGCAAAAGGCGGCACCGTCAGGCCACATATAACACGCCACCAAGTGTACATGATCAACGGAGATACCTCAACGCCACACGATGAAAACAGTAATCCCATCATAAACCCTAATGATATTTTATCAAATGACCATGCAGGAAACCACGACAATGAAGGAGAACACAACAATGGAGGAGAACATGGAAACGGAGGAGAAACAACAGATAATCACATAGTTCGAGGAGGAGGCGGAGAACCACGCACAGAAGAGAGACCAAGACTTCGGCTACCAGCGTCGGCATGTCAAAAAGCAAGGGAGGCAATTTTGGGAGCAGTCCCAATGACGGCAGACGCTTCACATGAGGATCTACTAGCGTACCAATATTTGCTCCACCACAAGAAGAGAGATCTACTCCGAATGCAAAGACAACTCGATGAAACAAAAAGGCTAGCCGATGAATCGAGTTTACGACGGGCCCAATTAAGCTCTACACACGGGTCAAGGAGTGTGACAGGAGCAGCGCCACTAAGAAGAGTGACATATCGATTGTAGAATATCCCTGAAGCAGACCGAAGTGGAATCATCTTAGACCTCGACTTATCATTCATGTCGATCGATCAAGCAGGAAACATCAAGGCAAAAACAGCTCAAGCAGCCATTGTGGTCGCGCAAACATACCCGATCACCACTCAACCCGCACCCGACGATCCGCGCACGGCCCTCCACCGCTCCGCTCTGATGAACCTTGGCATGGTAGGAGCCTCACTTGCAGAAGTAGAACAAGGACTCACACAAAGAACCCCACGTCGTCAAAACAGTCCTCGACAAGCAGGGCACACCCGGTGATCGCAATCACCACACCAGGCGCACCTCGCAGGATCTGAGCCACAAAGCAACACAAGGAACGACAACACCCAGCATAGGAGCAGTGGACCCAGAGACGAAAACCACACCCGACGATATAAAGATGGAGATGACAAAGACGACCATGAATTATGCGGGGCCAGCTGTTTCACGCACAGGATTTGAAAAGCGTCAGTACCGAAAGATTTTAAACTTCCACATGATCGACACAAATACGATGGGCTCTAGGAACCCGGATCTTGGCTAGTAGATTATCTAGCCACCATGAAACTACAGGGCGGATCCACAACTACGGCAATGCAAAGTGTACAATTACACCTCATCGGCGCCACAAGGTCATGGTTAAGGCAGCTACCCGAAGGTTCAATTGGTAGCTGGAACAATCTGGAAGATAAATTCATCCGACATTTTCATTCCACATTCAAGCGACCAGCATCCTTGGAACAGTTGCGAGCGTGCAAACAAAAATCCGGAGAGTCAATAAGAGTATTCATATAGAGATGGAATATTATCAAAAACTTAGCTGAATCTATATCGGACGAGAGAGCCATTGACGCCTTCAACGACGACCTACGTCGCCGGGAATTCATAGAAGCGTTGGGTAGGACGAAACCAAAAACAGTATCACAGTTGATGGAAATAGAAAACCGCTGGGCTGACGGAGAAGATGCGCTACATAATAAACGCGCGCGGTCACCCGAGGAAGACAGGTATAAACGCGACAATGATAGAAGACGAAGGAACAATGACGGGAACGCGGGACCAAGCTACGTCGCAGCAGGTTTTTCGGGTGAAGGTAATAACATAAGGAACGACAATAACGGCGGATACTGCCAGAACAGAGACGATGTCGGAGGAAGCCAATCCACACAACGATATCAGCCAAGAGCACGAGACCCACCTATGTCCGTGATGCAAATGTTGGAAGGAGCCTGTAATATGCATTTTTAGATCGACTCAGTAGGAAGGCAACAATCTAATCACCTGATGAAAGACGGTCGGACATTCTTGAAGATGCAGGAGTTATGCAACGCAAAGGCTGCTGAAGCAGCAAACCGCAGGTGCAGGTACACATCCACGCCTGGCGCACTAGCTATCGGTGCACCACCACCAGTTGCACCATCGCAAAATTCAAACGATCAAAACAATGAATACCCTAGATCAAAAGGAACAATGTCCATGATTCAGAAAGGGCGTCCACCCAACAGAATTCAGAAGCTCATCACAAGACAAATAAATATGGCGGAAACATCAACATCAGCCACACCCGAATATCTCGATTGGTCAGAGCAAGAAATTAAATTCAGTAGAGCAGATCACCCACTCCGGGTCCCACGACCAGGACATCCAGCCCTGATAGTAGAAGCACACATTGGGCGATTCGACATGAGCAAGGTCTTCATGGATGCAAGGAGTAGCATAAATTTGATCTACGGAAAAATGTTGCGGACAATAGGTTACCCTCTGGATAATCTCGCTCCAATAGAAACCTCTTTCCACGGAATAGTACCAGGTAAAGCCAAAATTCCTTTAGGCAAAGTTTTCCTTGACGTTATTTTTGGTTCCAAATCAAATTTCAGGCGAGAAAAACTCGAATTCGAAGTCATGGATTGACCATCACAATACCATGCAATCTTGGGACGACCATCCTTTGCACGTTTCATGGCAGTACCACATTACGCATATTTAGTAATGAAAATGCCAGCACCAAAGGGAATTATCATGGTGTAAGGAAGCTTCATAAGGGCGGATAACTGTGATTCGAGAGTTCAACAAAATTTCTGATTCTTTCGGGATGGCAACAAAGTTCGAGCAACTCAAAAGTTCGGCAAACGAACAACCTTTGGAGGTAGCACGTGTCAATCCCGACCAGGCTTTTGACACGGCAAAAGACACAAAAGAAGTACAGATCCACCTTGTTGACCCGACGAAAACAACATTTGTGGCTTCCAACCTTGATCCCGCATAGGAAAGCGCGCTCATCGAGTTCCTCCGTGAGCACTGGAAGATTTTTGCATGGCTACCTTCTGACATGCTAGGAATCTCCAGGGAACTCGCTGAGCACGCACTAAATTTAGATCTAAAGGCAAAGCCAGTAAAACAACCGCTTCGACGCTTCACAGAACCAAAACACAAGGCCATTGGAAAGGAGCTCCATCGCCTAACCGATGCCAATTTTATCAAAGAATTGACAAAATCAGAGTGGCTTGCAAATCCAGTATGTGTTCCAAAGAAAAACACTACGGAACTTCGAATGTGTATCAACTTTACTGCACTGAACAAACATTGACCAAAAGATCACTTCCCATTGCCGCGAATCGACCAAATCATCGATGCAACCACGGGATGCGAACGTCTTTCTTTCTTGGATGCTTATTCAAGATACCACCAGATCAGGATGAAGGAGAAAGACCAGGAGAAAACGGCGTTGATCATGCCTTACGGTGTTTTCTGCTACACAACAATGTCATTTGGCCTCAAGAACACAGGAGCAACATATTAGCGGATGATGCAAAAGTGCCTAGGAAGCCAAATAGGTACAAAATGTGCAAGTGTATATTGATGACTTCATAGTTACCACAGGTCAAGGATCGACGATGATCAAGGACTTAGAAGAAACATTCAGAAATCTCGACAGGTTCAGTATCAAACTAAACTCGAAGAAGTGTTCCTTTGGAGTTCCGACAGGTATCAGCCAGAGGGATAGAGGCTAACCCCGAAAAAATACAAGATATCCTCACAATGAAGAAGCCAACAAATCTGCGTGATGTACAGCGCGGGACGAGTGGCGGCGCTGAGTCATTTTATTGCAAGATTAGGAGAAAAAGCGCTGCCATTCTACATCCTCATGAGAAAATCAGAAAAATTCGAGTGGACGGAACAAGCTCAGCATGCCTTTGAAGATCTTAAGAGGACACTTTCGACAACCCCTGTCTTCGTGTCGCCAAAAGAGAAAGAACCTTTACTCCTTTATACATTGCTGCAACACATCAGGTGGTCAGCACAGTCCTGGTCGTAGAACGACCCTAAGAAGGAAAGATGCACGGTGTGTAGAGGCCAGTATACTTCCTGACTGAGGTTTTATCGCCATCTAAACAAAGGTACCCACACTATCAAAAACTAGCATACGGAGTATTTATGACAGCGCGAAAGCTATGCCACTATTTTTCAGAGCACCCAATCGTAGTGGTCAACGAGGCACCTTTGTCAAACATCCTCAACAACCCAAAAGCAACTGGGCGTGTTTCTCTATGGGGCATCGAATTATCCCCTCAAGATATAACTTATGAGAAGCGCAAAACAATTAAGTCACAAGGTCTACCAGCTTACATCACATAGTGGACAGAATTGCAATGTGTGGGTCCACCAGACCTTTCTAGCACATGGACAATGTACTTTGATGCATCAAAAAGAACAGAGGGAGCAGGAGCAGGAGTCATATTAATATCACCTCAAGGCGACAAAATGCGATATATTCTTCGGATGAGCTTTACAAACGCATCCAATAATGAAGTGGAATACGAGGCCTTGTTGCATGGCGTGCGAATGGCCAAAGCCTGCAGTGCAACTCGCCTCAAAATCTTCGGAGATTCCAACCTTGTGGCACAGCAGGCAATGAACAAATGTGACGTTGTCAGCAAAAATATGGTCGCTTATCGCGACTTATATGGCATCATGGAGGCTCAATTTGATGGGTGTAAAGTATCACATATAGGAAGAGCAAGCAATGAGAAAGTCGACAATCTAGCAAACATCAAATCATTGTGTTTACCAATACCACCAGGAGTTTTTTGGGAGGAGATAGTGGAGCGATCAATCAAGGCAAAAAGAGTCTCGGAAGTCATAGCACCAAAGACAGGGAAAAGAAGCATCCGCAAAAAGAGTCGAGGGCTACTTCAGAAACCAATAACATAGAAGAGGCAATCGAAGAAAAAGAACAAGAAATCAAAGAGGTCATGCTAATTGAACCAGCTTGGATGCAACCGTATATAGCATATATGGTTAAAGGAGAACTACCAGAGGATGTGATAGAAGCTCGGCGAATCACCCAATGATCGAAGGCTTTCATGATAATTAAAGGAGAACTATACAAAAGAAGTATTTCAGTTGTGTTGCAACATTGCGTAACACCCGAAGAAGGAAAAATTATACTAAAAGATATACATGAAGGCGTCTGTGGACAACATGCTAGTAGCCGAGCAATTGCTGCAAAAGCATTCAGGCAGGATTTTATTGGCTCACTGCAGTACAAGATGCAAAAGACATTGTCAGAACATGTGAAGCATGCCAACGATTCGCAACAAAGCCTGGAGCACCAGCCGCTGAGCTGAATCCCATACCCTTGGCTTGGCCTTTTGCGCAGTCGGGACTCGACATGGTGGGAAAACTTCACAAATCATCGCCAGGAGGACACACCTTTCTGCTAGTAGCAGTTGACAAATTCACTAAATGGATTGAAGCAATGACAGTCACCACCCAAGATGGAACTTCGGCTATGAATTTTATCAAATCCATAGTGTTTCAATTTGGCGTACCGAACAGCATCATCATGGATAATGGGACCAACTTCACTTCCAATGAGTTCAAGGAGTACTGCCAGGAGATGGGCATCAAAATAAGCTACGCTTCGGTAGCTCACCCGCAAACAAATGGACAAGTTGAAAAATCCAATGGACTAGTTACTGCTGGACTTAAAAAGAGACTACTGGCACCACTTGACAGAGCAAAAGGAGAATGGGTGGATGAGTTACCATCCATGTTATGGAGTTTACGTATAACTCCAAATAATTCAACACAAGAGATGCCTTTCTTTTTGGTCCACGGTGCAGAAGCCGTGCTTCCAGTTGAAGTATCACATGAATCACCAAGAGTATCTGCATATAATAAAGAGGAATCAAGAGAAGCACTTGAAGATGATGTGGATGCGCTTGATGAAGCTCGAGACGAAGCCCTCCAAAGATCAACTATGTACCAGCAAAACTTGCGCAATTACCATAGCAGAAGATTGCGGCCTAGGTCCTTCGCAGTAGGGGACCTAGTTTTTTGTCTCAAACAAGATGGCCACAAGAAGCTAGAAACGCCATGGGAAGGACCATACATCATCACAGAAGTTATTCCCGGAGGAGCATATCGATTGCAAGATAAGAAGACAGGAGTAAATTAATCAAATCCATGGAACATAGCACCACTAGACGCTTTTACGCATAAGATTATTTGCAAAATGATAAGAGTACAATTCGGCTTAAAAAGCCAAGATGACCAGGAGAAAAGGCTAAACATAGCCATCCGCTCAAAGAGTAATGTACTGAAGATTTTTGCCTTGTTAATAAAGAGAAGTTATTTGTATCTTAATCTTTTCTTTCAAAGATCAATGCTTTTTATTGAGTTAAACAACAATTATGAGCCTATGTCTAGATATAGGCATCCGAACATAGCCTCGGGGGCTACTCCCATCAGGAGCGCTAACGCGCACCTGATAGTAAATACCATTGTATATAAAGTGCATTGACAGATTGCAAAAACCTTTTGAGTTTTACATTAGTGTATCCTCAAAAAGGAGTTACTCCCATCGAGAGATAGTATAAAAATGTTATCTGATGTAAATCAGAAATATTGGTGGCCCAGCAGGCCAAACGCCAAAAAAGCCAAAAAACCTCGGATCACGCTCAGACGCGAGAGAAAATTCGAATGCCGTGTTTAGAAACATGAAGGTAAGACCCAGGATTCGTCCTGTGTGGCCTGGTAATCGCACAAGAATGCGCCCTGCTAGTAAAAATCCATATCAACGATACGATACAAAATCCAGACGGACGCGTTGGGTACCCGATAAAAAATAGAAAACTGGAATTCAGTATTCGGTAAGACCTCAGCGGATCGAACTGAATTACGCCAGCAATAAAGTTCCGAATTCAAGCCTAGGGACTTGAGTTTGATGTAGGTCAACCTTGTTTTTGCCCAGAAACAATTAACTGATTCCCGATCCGTCGGAAGCATCAGACTCGTTGTACCAAAATCCCTACAAAAAACAAAATCAAATAGAATAAAAGAAAGAAGAAAGAAAACTCTGAGACTCAACCTGAAAACTGCGGATTCAGGTAGAGTTTCGGGGCCTACTAACATGGGTATGATTACTCAGATGATGACTATTCGCTATCCTGCATTGGGTAAAAGGCCTACGACTCATAGAGATTCCAGATAAAAGCCCAAGGAAGCAACCGGCAGAAACTTCTTATTGTATTAGGAAAGAAATCATGAACCGACATTATGTTGGTATTGTAATCATGCGTGTATGAAACCTATCCACATACAGCTTTGAGACCCGGCCTATTATATATAGAGCGGGAGAAGCCCAAGCGAGGGTACCGAAATCTAGTGGACAACTTGTAATAGAGTGTTCCCCAATATTCAGGCGACTTCTGTATTTATTATTCTCTCTGACATCCGACGAAATCCCTAGCGTTCTCTTTTTCGCGAAACCCCAAGTCCATCATCATGGGCATTGCCGAGGTTACCCCTCATCAACATCAAATAACGAAGAAAGAGAAACACAATATGAGGACATGAAATAATAAGCAAAGAGAAACATGTCATGAATGCATGAAATAACAAACGAAGCACATGAAATAATCAAAAAATAAACGCATGGAATTATAAACAAAGAACATCAAATAATAAGAGGAGCACATGAAATAATCAAAAAATAGATATAAATAACAAATCACACGAAGTAATAACCGTATTACATGACAAATGTAATAATCAACAAAGAGAAACAAACATAAATAAATTTCGTACCATGAGGCGTCGAAGAAGAAAACAACCGAGATGGATATTCACCAGCACGAATAAACGGGCTCGGACGCAGAAATAAACGAATAACGGACAAAGGATCCGCGTGCCAACCAAGAAGCATACCAAAATACAATCCCAAACATTAGAAATAGGAAGAGCCAAACAATCAAGGTAACAACACAAGCGGGAAAAAAGACACGTCGCCATACCAGCAGACAAAGCAGAAGATGTCACCATACCAGCAGAAGACAGCGACGGGGAAAGAGAAGCACTTGCAAACAACAACAAGCAGATGGTATAACACAAATGTAAAAAAATAACGGTAGGAACAAATAAAACATATAGGTCATAACAAACAAATCTAACCGCGTGAAGATACAAGAGGACGCTTCCCAAGCCTAACCGCACGACGGCGGAAACGCGCATCGGAAGGGGTAGAGTCTGAAAGCAAACCCGCGGAAACTGGAAAAATAAAACTGGTTAAAAAAAGGCTACCATTCAAAAAGGAATATCAAAAAATATAGACCAGACCTGAAGAAGGGCCACCATCAGGAAATGAAGCAGGAAGAAAGGTATGACCACCACTAGGAGGAGAAGAATCGGGCCCAGGAATAGGCAAGCCACGACGACGAATGCGACGACCATGGCGGCCACCACGGGAAGCATCTGAAGATGAGAGGGAAGCCATACAAAGTGAAATGAGGAAGAGAAGAAGAATCCACGATGTATATATATAGGAAGTTGAAGGTTCAAGAAGATAGGTTTGGTGGGGTCTTGTGATACCACACGACGAAAGAAAAGAAGAAGAGATGGGTAAAAACAAAAGAGAACGATATGATGCATATAAAAACAAAAAAATATGATGACATGTTATAATATTGCATAGAAACAAAATAACATGATGACCACAAACAAAATAACATGATGATCACTTAGAATATTATGCAAGGAACAAAATACCATGATGACCAAACCAAAATAACATGATGAGATCGACAAAATAACATGATAGGATGGAAAAAATAACATGATAAAGGATCATGAAAACAAAATAACGCTTATAATATTACATGGAAACAAAATAACATTGTCGTTGTATTGGGAACGACAGTACCTAAGAAGGTTAGATAGAAGTGTGGGGACTAGCAGGGAAGCTATCGACGGCGTCCGCAGGCGGGATTGGATACAAGAAAGCGTAGCTGGATGCAGGAAGTACCCAGGTTCGGAGCCCTCGTGGTGAGGTAAAACTCCTACACCTGTCGATCTGACTATGAGCGATATACGAGCTACAAGTGCTCCTCGAGCTGTATTCTCTTGCTACTGTCTTAAATGCACAATGACCCACCCTCTCTACTGAGGCCTTGCCTCTCCTTATATAGGCAGAGAGGTAACAGTCTCACTGGCCAGTCCGACTGGCGGGCCCCACGGGTAGGTTCCAGCCGGCTGGTCATCTCTGATTCTGTATATAACCATGTCCCATCGTGAGTACGCCGGTATGGCTCGTGGGCATAGTGAACGCCAGGCAGCCTGTCAACATCAGGCCACTGTTCCCATCATCCCCGCAAAGTCTTCGTGTGGCGAGTAGTTGCAGGCGCTGTAATCTGCCACCGCCCTCGCACGTCGCCCTGTCCTCTTGATTGGTTCCGACTACACGGTTGTAGCCGGCTGCTTCCCGCCGCTCCGGCTACCTCACGGTAGTCGGCTTGACTTGCCTTGTCTGACTGCGCTTGGCCAGCCAGACACGATTCAACTGCTGTATTTCTTGTCTGGTTGGGGTATCCGGAGGTCATCCCCCTGACACTAGCCCCCGAGCGCGTGTAGATTTTGCCCTTAGGTGAAATTTGCGCGCTCTCCCTCTTTGTTTTGAATTTCTGACCGGCTACGCCTGGCGGTCGTGCTACCTGTGACGTTAGTGCTGACGCCAGCACGTGCACACGTGCCATCATTGCTCTGAAGCGGGAAGCGACACGTCCCGTCGCACGTCGCCTCAGGAAACTGCCGCCTGACGCTTCGGTTCTCGCTTCGTGATCTTCTACGCACCCCGCGTCTGCACACGAGATCTGGGACGGCGGTTGGGGTGGGAAGCACCTCGATGGATGCCGCGTGGCGCCGCGGACGGTTGCCCTTCCGGGCCTTTAAAGGGGCGCCCGGGGGAGGGCAGTTCCTCTCCTTTGCTTCGCCCACTCCCAGTTGCCTTCCTCTCTTCTGCGCTTCAACTTTCCGCACCTCGTCGCTGTTTCTACTGTAGCCCGCCGCGCCGTCTATTTGACGTCGATGGTGGTACGGGCCACCGTCTTTCCTCTGCCGCCACGCCCTCCAGCGGACCGAAAATGGCTGCCGAGCATGGAGCCTGGTGCGGCTCCTCTGTCACGGAGGAGCACATCCAAAATTATCGCGCCACCCGCGTCCTGCCGTCGGAGGAGGAAGTGGAGGTGCGACTTGCGCCGGTGGGGGAGGTGTCGTCGCATCCGGCGGAGGGGGAATGGGTGATCTTCCTCTTGCACCTGGCGCGCGGGTTCGTGCTGCCGGTGCACCTGTTCTTCCTCACCTTCCTCGCCTCCTTCGATCTCCGCCTCCACCATCTCGGTGCCAACGCAATCGGCACGCTGGCGCACTTCGTAGCATTCTGCGAGAGCTACCTCGAGATCCAGCCGGATCTTGGGCTCTTCTGCCAGCTCTTCCGAGTCCGGCCGCAGGTCTAGTTCACGAAGGGGCCGCTGGTCGTCTGCGTCAGCGCCTCCATCTACTCCCACGCATAGACCGGCTACCCGAAGTTCCGGCTGCACGACCCGGTACGACTTTGGCAGCAGTCGTACTTCTATGTCCGGAACCTCACCGACGTGGACCGGATCAATCTTCCGGCGTTCCAGGACGCGGAGTCTAGCCGGCAGCATTGGGACTTGAAGATCTACAGCGAGAAGGCGGAGTCGGATGTGATCCTGCAACGCATGCGCTCCCTCGTCAGCGCGCGGCTAACCGGCCCGGACATCACGCTCAGCTCGATGTCCCGGCTGATGATGCTGCTGCAGCAGCGAGCGCACAAGATGTGCTTCTACTCCGGCCGGCTGGACCCGACCCGGCTGTCTCGCCATGACCCCCGCTACCACAATCTGAAGGAGTGGGTGTGGACCATCACCAAGGAGCGGCTACCGGAAGGCTGGGCCTTTGGGCTGGCCCCTTATAGCCGTGACAACCGCGCGCCCCGGGTAGGTCCTTCTAGCCGGAATTTTCCTTTGTATTTCTTGCCCTTCTTCTTTTTATCCCACTAATCTCTCGTACTCGACAGGTCTTCCCCTGCATCCTTCACGAGGAGGGTGACACGCCTCTTCAGACATTCACGCCTGACTTGCCTGAGCCGTGCACTCGGCGGTCTGGCGAGGAGTCGGACGGGGACGAGAACGCCTTTCCCAGCCGGAACGACGAGCCGGCCGCTGATGCCCAGGCGGAGGTCGACGAGGAGGAAGATGCCGTGCTGGCCCACGATCCGGTACGGTGCCTCGTGACGGACATCGACTCCAGCTGGTCTGGCGCTGGCGGGGGTGGCTCCAGCCGTTCCAGCGCCGGACGGCCTGCCGCGGAGGAGTCGGCTCCTAAGAGGAGCCAGACCGGCACCCTTCCCCCGAGCCATCTTGTCCGGAAGAAAGGACCGCCCCCGGTGGTACAGGGGTAAGTCCTTCTTCGGGCGCCTTTACTATCTTCCGATTCTTTCGCTTTTTCCTGTTTCTTTGGCTCATTTGCTTCTTTCTCCTTTTTCTCTCCTTCTATCTTTTCAGCACGATGGTCTCTTTTGGGGCCGCGAGCCCGACGCGGGCGCCGACTGGGTCACCACCTCGCACGCCGCCCGCGTCTGCCTCCGCCCCTCCTTCCTCCAAGGCACCACCTCCGCCACCGCCTCGAGCTGAACCGGCTGCCTCAGCCGGAGAGGGGGGTCCCCAACCGGACACGGTGGTCTAGCCGGAAACGGTTGTGGCCACCTCGCAGAGCGGGGACAGCTCTTTTGCAGGGACGCGGAGGGTGGCAACCAGCAAAGAACTCGTGGTTGTCGGCGACGACAACTCCGAGGACGAGCCGAGGGGGAATGGAGGATGACGGTGGTTGCGGCGAAGGAGTCTCTGGCCGCCAATGCCGTGGATGATGACGCCTCCTCCGCTGCCTCGCTAATGGATCTCGCCGCCACCCTCGAACTAGCGGTGAAGGAGATCCGGCTGCTTGAGGCCACAGCCGGTGGGAATCGATCCTTGGAGCAGAAGCTTTCTTCTGCCAACGGAACCTCCCAGAGTAAGTTTGCTTCATCTGGAATCATCTTTTTTTTGTTGATAGCCGGTTTTGCCGCAGTCATCCTTGTGTGTGCTTAGCGGGAGATTGATCGCTTGAAGAAGGCGAACGATCGGCTGAGCAAGTCCAAATCCATGATGCGGCTGCAGAACAAGTATTGGCACTCCAAGGTGGATGCTCTGGAGGCCACCGTCAAGGAGCGGGACACCTCGCTCGCCAGCCGGGTCGACGCCTTCAACCTTCTCGAGGCCCAGAACAAGGACCAAGAGAAGGAAATCAAGCGGCTGGCGATGAAGGAGAAGGCCTTGGTGGAAGAGCTAATGCAAGTCGGGCACACGACCAAGGGTAAGCTCCCTTTTCCGTCTTCTCTCGTCTTTCCAGATCCGGTAGCCGGATCTGACTATCTTTTTTCCGACAGCTTTTTATCCTGGCATAGACCTGCTGGCCTACAACCGGCTATAGGAGAACAGGCCGGGTGCGTAGCCGACAGCCCAGGAGCTCGTCGTCCTTCTCGGCGAGGAAGCTGCCAAGCGTCGCCAGGCGGCGCATGCCATCTTCTCCTTCCTGTGGCCGGACGCTCCGATCCCGGAGATGATGGTGTAGCTGGCCGCGAAGGTGAGAGAGGTGCCGGCTGCCGTGGACCGGCTACGAGACTTGGTGGCTCGAGCCGGAGCAGAGATGGCCCTGGTCCTCATGCTCTCGTGGTACAAGGACGCCCGCGTCGAGAAGATCGACGGGGGTTTCCGCGCCAACGCCGACCTTGCCGCCATTCGCCAGGCTCATCCAGAGCTCCGGGCCTCCGCCATCAAGATTGCTGACTATGTGGATCCCGATGAGGTGCTCACCGACTCGGAGTCCATCGGCACTCCGGATGCGGAAGCCTCGACGCAGCCGGCTGCTGGCGACACCGGAACCGGATCGACCATAGCGCCTCCTCCACCGCCTGAGACTGCTGCCAGCCAAGGCGCTCCGCACGGCAAGGGCCCCACTGTTTAGCTATGACCCAGGATGCCGGGTGTATTTGTTTATCCTGTTTTGTTTGAAACTTGTCTGTCTGTACCGGCTTCTTTGGCGCCGGGTAAACTTATGGGAGCCTCGTCTCCCCTTTCCTTTTAATGTCAATCTAAACTAATTTGGTTTTCCTTCAACTTGTGTTTTTTGCATATCCTTTCAATATTTTGCCGGCTGACTTTATCCGGCTTACTTCGTTCGGCTGAACGCCTTTAGCCGGGGGAGCTCTAATTCCAGTGGGGGCGCGTCAATGCACCGACTGGGTGTAGCCCTCGAGATTCGGAGTAGCTGGCGTAGCCAGGTACTACGAATCTTCTTCCTTTTCTTAAGTCCTCTAGCTTCATCCGACTAGACACATCTTAGTCAGTTGCTTCCGCTGGCTGAACGCCTGCAGCCGGGGGAACTAACATTCCAGTGGGGCAGCGAACCCAGGTGTAGATTCGAGATTCAAGTAGTGGCGAGCAAGTACTTCGAATCTTGTTCTTCTCTTGCTCCTGCCCTTGCCCTCACCTGGGCTCCAAATATCCGGCTAAACGCCTTTAGCCGGTCGGGAAACTACAAGATTCCACTGGGGGCGCGCGAGCGCACCTAGTGGGTGTATCCCCCGAGATTCAGAGCGCTTGATGAAGGCAAGGACTTCGAATCTTTTTCTTCTTTTCTTCCTGAGTTCCGACTCGAAGTAGTTGTACAAAAATATATATGTACACATACATTCTCACCCGTTAATAGGTTAGTCTGCTAAAGTGTAGCCGGAAGGCAGATTTGTTTTTTGAAAACTAGCTTGTGCCTTTTTGGACACTTAGTCGTTTTCCCGTGTGCTCTGCTGTTTTCGCTGCGTCCTTGCCGGGCAGCCGAGTTGTGGTCTCAAAGGGAGCTGACAGTACATTGCGCACGGTACTAACGGCTTAGCGACCGGATTGTCTTAAGCTAGTTGCGAGGCCAGGACGCCCGATCTGTCGCATATCCTCCCCATTTTTCATGTGGGATGCCTCGGGCTTTTGCTCTTGCTAGCCAGACAGCCGGGTTGCGGTCTGTAGCTGAGACGAAGAGTGGGCCTCTGACATCATCGCACACTACTCAGTTGGTTCGTTGACTTAGCAGGTCGGGCCAGCCGGCAAGCCCCCGAGTAGGGCTTGCCGGAGCTAGAAAATATGAACTGGAAAACATATGCATACACATTTCTAGCAAGGAGCCCCCAAGCATCTCGTAGGGGTCCGCATTTTCATTCATAGGGTTTGCAGGATACATACACTGTCTGGTGACTAGGTGTAAAACGGGCACATCAAGGCCGCGTTCCAGGGACGCTCGGTCTCCTCATCTGACTTGTCCATCTTGTTCTTGCACGGCTGCTGCGTGTCGATGAGGTAGTAGGAGTCGTTAGGCAGCGCCCGGCTGATGATGAAGGGACCCTCCCAGGGTGGCGACAGCTTGTGCATGCCCTTCGTGTCCTGCACTAGCCGTAGGACCAGGTAGCCCTCACCGAATGCGACAGGGTGGGTCCGGCCTGAATGGTAGTGGCATAGGCATTACTAGTACAAGGCCGATCTGGACAATGCCAGCTCGCGGGCCTCCTCGAGGAGGAACACACCATCTTTCCATGCCTCTTGGTTGGCTTTTTCATCGTAGAGGAGCTTGCACGGAGAGTCGAACTCGATATCCACGGAGAGGACGGCTTCCGATCCGTAGACCAGGAAGAATGGGGTGTAGCCGGTTGATCTATTCGGTGTGGTGCGGAGCCTCCACAACACCGCCGGAAGCTCCTCGATCCAGCATCCGGGTGACCGCTCCAAAGGCTTGATGAGGCGTGGCTTGATACCGGCTAGCACTAAGCCATTTCCCTTTCGACTTGCCCATTGGACTGTGGGTGCGGGATGGAAGCAAGGTCCAGCCGGATGCCCTTGTTGCTGCAGAACCGGGCGAAGGCCCCCTTGGCAAAGTTCGTGCCGTTGTCGGTGATGATGTTGTTGGGGTAGCCGAACCGGTTGATGATGTCGGTGAAGAAGGTGACGACTGTCGCCCCGTCTAGCTTCCGGATGGGCTTCGCCTCGATCCACTTTGTAAATTTGTCCACCACCACCAGCAGATGGGTCATGCCTGCGCGCGCCCTATTGAAGGGGACGGCCATGTCGAGGCCCCAAACCGCGAAGGGTCAGGTGATCGGTATGGTCTTGAGCACCGAAGTCGGCATATGCCTGAGCTGCCCGAAGCGCTGGCACCCATTACATGCGCGGACTAGCTGTTCAGCGTCCTCGAGGGCGATGGGCCAATAGAAACCATGGCAGAACGCCTTGGCGACTATTGCCCTTGACGAAGCGTGGTGCCCGCACTCGCCGTGGTGGATGTCTTTGAGTAGCCGGTAGCCTGTGTCCACGTCGACACACCTTTGGAAGATGCTAGATATGCTGCGCTTGTACAATTCTTTATTGATGATGGTGTACGTGTGCGCACGGCGCTGGATTTGCCTGGCCTCCACCTAGTCATCCAGAAGCTCCCCGTTGGCAATGTAGTTCATGAAGTGCTGTGCCCAGGATGGTATTTCCTGGATGACGAGGATGCTTCCGCTTTCCGGTTGATGGTTGTCGTGTGTTCGTCCGGGTGAGGTACCCGGGGCGGCAGCCCCCGAGCCGCTTGATGAGTCGGCAGGCCTCGGGTCTTGCGAGCCAGAGGGTATGGACTTGCTAGAGTTGGCACGGGACTTCTTCTTTGGAGGTTCTGCTGGTCCTGCGTCTGTTGCCCCGTCAACCGGAGCACTCCCTGCCCATATGATGGAATCCGACTCGGGTGACGGGTTGATAGAGGGCTTGCGCAGGTGCTCCAAGGAGACCCTAGGCGGGATCGCCTACCGGGTGGATCCGATTCGTGTGAGTGAATCGGCTGTCTCGTTGTTGATGCGAGGGACGTGATGGAATTCACACCCATCGAAGCAAGCGCCGAGCTTCTGTATGTGGAACCGGTAGAGAGCCATATTTGCATCACGGGCGTCCCACTCTCCGGATACTTGCTGCGCCACCAGATCCGAATCGCCAAAGCAGAGGATCCGGTTGACACCAATCTCTCTGGCTAGCCGGAGGCCGTGTGCCAGTGCCTCGTATTCGGCTATGTTGTTGGAGGCCTTGAAGTGGATCTGCAGGACATACTCCAGCCAGTCTCCTTTGGGCGAGGTGAGCATGATGCTGGCTCCCAAGCCCCCGAGCATCTTTGATCCGTCGAAGTGCATCCTCCAATGGTCCGAATCCGGAACTGGTGGGAGGTATTGGGTCTCGGCCCAGTCGACGAGGAAGTCCGCCAGTGCCTGCGACTTGATCGTGAGCGGGGGCTCGTACTGGATGGAGTAGGCGGCGAGCTCGATGGCCCACTTGGCGACTCGGCCGGTGGTGTCCTTGTTGCCGATGATTTCGAAAGGGAGCGATGCACGACCTAATCGGATGCTCCGAAGTAGTGGTTGAGCTTCTTGCATGCCGGTACACGCCGTAACACATCTTACGGTAGTGGGGTAGTTCTGCTTGGAGGAGAGAACCTCGGTTGAGGCGGTAGGCAGCCTCTGAACCGGCTGAGCCTTGCCTTCCTCGGGACGCTCCACCACCAGGACGACGCTGACGACCTAGCTAATGGCTGCTATATAGAGCAGCATCGACTCCTTGCTAGCCGGCGTGGCTAGAACCGGCGTTGTGGACAACATGCGCTTGAGGTCATGAAATGCGGCGTCGGCTTGCGTGGTCCAGGAGAACTTGTCTGTCTTCTTCATCAGCTGGTACAACGGGGGTGCCTTCTCCCCCAACCGGCTGACGAAACGGCTGAGGGAAGCCAGGCATCCGGTGAACTTCTGGACTCCCAGCAGGCTCCTGGGCGGCTGCATCCTTTCGATGGCCACGATCTTCTCCGGATTCGCCTCGATCCCTCGGTGCGATACGAGGAAACCGAGTAGCTGTCCGGATGGGACTCCGAAGACGCATTTCTCCGGGATCAGCTTCATCTGGTACTGCCGGAGGTTGCCGAATGTCCCTCCCAGGTCTTCGAGGAGGGTACGCTTATCCTTGGTCTTGATGACCACATCGTCCACATAGGCGTGCACGTTTCGGCCGATCTGCGAGTGCAAGCACTTCTACATGCAGCGCTGATAGGTAGCGCCTGCATTCTTCAGACCGCAAGGCGTGGTTACATAGCAGAAAGCCCCGTAGGGGGTGATAAATGATGTCTTAATCTGGTCAACCGGGTTTAACTGGATCTGATTGTAACCGGAATAGCAATCTAAAAAAGACAACAAATCGCAGTCGGCCGTGGAATCGATGACTTGATTGATACGGGGCAATGCAAATGGATCTTTTGGGCACGCCTTGTTTAGGCTGGTGTAGTCGATACACATGTGCCAGGTCTTGTTCTTCTTCAACACAAGGACTAGGTTTGCCAGCCAGTCCGGGTGGTACACTTCCATGATGAACCCGACTGCAAGGAGCTGGGTGATCTCGTCACTGATAATCTTCCTCTTCTCCTCTGCGAACCGGTGCAGAGTTTGCTTGATCGGCTTGGCATTCAGCCGCACATGTAGTGAGTGCTCGGCGAACTTCCTTGGTACACCTGGCATGTCCTTGGGTGACCATGCGAAGATGTCCCGATTCTCACGGAGGAAGTCGACGAGCGCGCCTTCCTATTTGCTGTCCAAGTTGGCACCAATGGTGACAAACTTGGTCAGGTCGGAGGGGTCGAGCAGGATCCTCTTCGTCTCCTTTGCCGCCTGGAAAGCTCCTTCTCCAGCCGGCTTGCTGCTAGCCGGCATGTCTTGCTAGGCCATGGCCATGTTGCGCATGATCACGCGCTTCTCCTCGGCTATGATGAGGGCCTCTGCCAGTTTGGAACCGGCTGAGGCGCACTCCATTGACCGCCTGAAGCAGCCGGCAACGGTGATCACGCCGTTGGGTCCCGGCATCTTCTCTTGAGGTATGCGTAGTGGGGGACGGCCATGAATTTTGCGAGGGCAGGGCGCCCGAGGAGAGCGTGGTAGGAGCTCATCAGGTTTACCACCTCGAACCAGATCGGCTCGTGGCGGAAATTCTCCTCGGTCCCGAAGATGACGTCTAGCTGGATTTTACCTAGCGAGGCACAAGCCGGTCCCGGCAGTACGCCGTGGAACGTTGTGGTAGTCGGGCGCAGGTCGCATTCGCGAATGCCCAGCTTCTCCAGCGAAGACCGGTAGAGGAGGTTGAAGATGCTGCCTCCGTCGATGAGGACACGAGAAAAACGGCAGGTGCAATCGTTGGAGACGATGAGGGGTCAAGTACCATGGCATAGCCCTCAGGAGTTGGCAGCTGCTCCGGCTGGTCTTCTCGGCTCGAGATGATGGGGGTTTTCGACCAGTTCAGGTACTGGGGGACCAGAGAGATGATGGCGTTGACCTCCTTGGAGCGTCGCCTGCGGATGTGCTTGTCGTCCAGCTCCGTCTCGAAGATGTGGTAGGCGGCATGCGGTTGGGGGGTAGCCGTTTTTGTTGTTGCCGCCGTTGCCACCATTACCATCATTGCCGGCTCCCCTAGCCGGTGGTGGTGGTCCACCAGGAGGGGGCGGGGGGAGACGTTGCTGGTTGCCTTGGTCTTTTAGCTGGCGAGTCCAGCTGCAGTTCCGGGTGGTGTGCGTAGCCGGTTTGAAGGGACCGCTATGCACTTGCACGGGCCGTCAAACATTTGGTCGAAGGTGAGCCGCGGCTTCTGCCTTCTTGCATCATTAGCCGGCGCGTCGGGCGCACCCTCCACAGCATTGACCTACCGCGCGTGGTAGCGGGGCTTCTGCTGTCCGGCCTGACGGTCCCCATGGAACCGATTGTCGCTGCCTTGGCGCCTGGAGGATCTGACTTCTCCAGTCGGATTGCTCGGACGGTCGCGAGCCAGCTCCGTAGGAGTCGGACGCCCATCAGCATTTACTCGGAGGGGCTTCTTCATGGCAGCATCTGCTGTGGCGTACTGGTCCGCTACCGTCATGAGCTCCGCCATGGTTTTCGGCTCGTCACACAGTAGCCGGTGGTGAAGCATGGTGCCTTCTCGGCATCCCTCGATGAAGAAGCTGATGGCCTGGCTCTCCAGGATGCCCTCGCAAGTGTTGCGCAGCTCCGTCCACTTGGCGAGGTACTCGCGGTCGGTCTCACGGTCGCCCTGGACGCAAAAGGCCAGGTCGCGTGGGCATCCCGAACGCTTGTACGTGCCATTGAAGTTGCGGACGAACACCTTCTCGAAGTCTGGCCAGGCGTTGATGATGTTGGGCGTAAGGCTGTTGAGCCATGTCCTTGCCGACCCGGTTAGCATAAGGGGGACGTAGCGCACAACTGTGCGCTTGTTCCCATGGGCGATGCCGACTGCCATAGCATAGTCGGTCAACCAATCTTCCGGCTTCATGCTGCTGTCGTACTTGGGGGTGTCCCTGGGCAGGGTGAACTTATCCAGAAATGGCTCGTTCCGGATGCGGGGTCCGAAACAAACTGGTCCTGTCGAGTCTTCTTCCTCTGTGACATGCGCTTGAGCGAGGAGCTCGATGTGGTCACGGGCATCCGGACGATCCGGGTTGGGCGCTCCCACCCGGCCCGAGAGACGGGAACAGGTGGGTCTTGGTGCTCCGGTTGGTGGAGGGGGAGGCGATGGGTTCCTGTTCACCGTTTGCTCCTGGCACGGCTGGCCCTTGTTGCCAGAGCTGCGGCGCTTGCTGCGGGCCTTAGCCGGCTGTGGGGAGGATGCCTGTTGGGTGTCATGAGACGCGCCCTTGCTGTTGGCGGGTGGCCTGCTCCCTTTAGAGTAGCTGGGGTCCCCCTGCATCTGCCGGTTGGCGTCAGCCTGCTCGTCCGTGATCTGGAGGAGCTCCTGGACCCGAGCGTGCTCGCGAGCTCGCTCCTTGCCCTCCAAGTTGGGCAGCTCTTCTGCTGCGGCTCGCGCCGCGCGCAGGTTCTTGATGGGCGTGCTGTAGGTGGGCCGGATGAGGGCAGGCACGGTATCCGGTTCCCCGTCCTTTTCCATCCTTCCGCCCAGCTCGCCGCCCCGGCGTCGCACCTGGCCGCGCCGGCTTGGCTCTGCGGTAGCCGGAGTGAAACCATGCACGCGGTCGTACTCACGCCGGGTGATCTCGAGTTGCTTGCGGGTTGCTGCCAGCTCCATGGCCTCCTGGAGGAGAATCTGTATCTCCATGGCGAAGTTGGCTTCCACCTCCTCTGGGTTGTCCCCGAGGTTAACCGGCATCAGGAGCCGATCAATGGCTTCCTCCATCGGATTCCGAGGCTGCGGCAGCACGGACGTTCCGCCCTCGTCCGCGCCCCGCTCCCACGGCTGGCGGGGGTGAATACTAGAACCGGCCATCATGACCTCGACGCCGCAAGAGGCGACGGAGGCGCTACCGCCCGGGTGCGACAGCTCTGCGACGGAGACGATCTCCCTGGGGAAACGCTCCGAAACGGTGGCGACATAGACGGGGAGGTCGCCGAAAAGCAGGATGGAGCCGTTCGCCGGGAAGGTGGTTCTGGCGAAACAGGAAGCGTTGTCGATGACGCAGTCAAACTTGCCGAGCGTGAGCACCAGGCCGGAGGCCACGCGCTCACCGGCTGAAGTGCAGGGTCCCGTGCGGAACGTGACTTCGGTCGAAGCCATTAGCCCCACGGTGGGCGCCAACTGTCGTTGTATTGGAAACGACAGTACCTAAGAAGGTTAGATAGAGGTGTAGGGACTAGCAGGGAAGCTATCGACGGCGTCCGTAGGCGGGATTGGATACAAGCAAGCATAGATGGACGAGAAGTACCAGTTCGAGCCCTCGTGGTGAGGTAAAACTCCTACTCCTGCCGATCTGACTATGAGCGATATACGAGCTACAAGTGCTCCTCGAGCTATATTCACTTGCTACTGCCTTAAATGCACAATGACCCACCCTCTCTACTAAGGCATTGCCTCTCCTTATATAGGCAGAGAGGCAACGGTCTCAAAGCCCCATTGGATCGGGTGGGTCCCAGCCGCTGGTCATCTACAGATCCGTACAACCATGTCCCATCGTAGTACGAGCGGTATGGTCGTGAGGCACAGTGAACGCGTCACAAGCCTGTCGTTGCCGATCGGGCCCCTTTGTTTCGCGTATAGGGTGTGGCCGAGTAGTTGCCAGTCTTGTCGTCGTATAGGGCGTACCGCGCACTGTCCCGCATGTCGCCCTGTCCTCTTGATTGGTTCCGGCTACGGTATTGGTAGCCGGTCATGCTGCTACGGCTACCTCACGTAGCCAAGCTTGATTGTTTTGTCCGGCTGCGCTTGGCCAGCCGGACACGATCCGACTCCTGTATTTCTTATCTGGTTGGGGTATCCGAAGGTCATCCCCCCGACAAACATGATGGCCATAAACAAAATAACCTGATGACCAGACCAAAATAACATGATGAGATGGACAAAATAACATGATGAAGGAACATGGAAACAAAATAACGCTTATAATATTACATGGAAACAAAATAACATGATGACAACAAACAAAATAACATGATGACCTCTTATAATAATATGCAACAAACAAAATATCATGATGAGTAAACCAAAATAACATGATGAGATAAGAAGAAAACAAAGTGAATCTTTTAATATCACCAAAGGAATGGTGCTATAGCCACCCAAGAATGTACCAAGGGAGAAAAGATGCATTGCAATGCCAACAAAGTTAAACACTCTAGGTACACAAGAATCCACACGGAAGAGCAAGGGGACACATGTCGGCACACAAAAAAAAATCCTCATGGGAGCCCAAAAATCCGACAAAAAAGAGAAGCCTAGAGTTTAAGATCTTTAGATATGGAGGACCAAAATCCTCATGAATTGTTTGTGTTGATTGTTTGATTCGTAAGATTGAATCATGTAGGAACTTTCCCTAGGGACTGCTTGCCCTATATTTCATAGGAAAATTTGCATTTATCAAGTCTCATGGAGAATTTTTTTTTGCAACATATGGTGTGATAAATCAAAATCCCGCAGGATTGTAATAGGTAATAATTTTAATCATGTGTCTATGTTTCCAGAAAACATGAACTCAAGAGAACCATAAGGTGGTTAAGCACAACTAGGAATCTACATGTAGATTTACAGGACACTCGATTGGCCAAAGCTACAAAACATACTTCCAGGATATCGAGTGACCAAGATAGTAGGGACCAGAATAATGTGGCTCACACTTTACCTACATTCACTACTAGGAAAATGATTATAGGTAGATTTTAATTCTGTGGCGCATATGCAAAAACTTCTCCACTAAAATTAATTCATGTAGATAGAATGCGCCTAGTAATTCCTGCAGTCTGTCGATATGGATATATGCGCTACAGAAAGTGAGAATTCTGTGGCGCATGAGAATTCTGTGGCGCATATATGCTACATGCGCCACAAAATTCCTGTGGGACCATGTGGGCCTGACCCCAGCATATGGGCAGGCCAGAATTCTGTGGCGCATATGGATATTCTCACTTTCTGTGGCGCATGTAGCCATATGCGCCACAGAATTTTGACATTCTATGGCGCATATATCCATATACGCCACAGAATATGCGAAACAGATCTACAAAAGGTGGCAGCCCCCCTTTCCCTTGTTCCCACCACCTCCAACTAGCTAGCTCGTCCCCCTCCTCCCTCCCACTCCATTTTGCTCATACTCACCTCCATTGTTGATAGCTAGATCTACTTTGGTTCATGTACTTGTGAGGGGAAGCTACTCCTACTTGTAAAGGTAGTAAACCACTCATACTTTCCTCCTCCACACATCCCAACACCCCCTCTTGCTACACTATATATATGCATATGGGGTTTGTAGATTTGTGAGGCATGTGTGCATGGGTACTTGTGTGATGCATGTTTTGTGTGGTCATGGGCTCAAAAGGTGTGTATGTATGGATGTTTTGTAGGTGAAGATGGTCCCATGGCGTGTGTCGAGAGATGATGTTCCTTCGCTTTGTGTTGTGCTTGAATACATGTTGCTTGTGGAGTGAGGTTGTGTTGTGCTTGAATGCATGTTGCCAGCGCCGGGTGCATGGAGGTTTGCCGAAATGTTGATTCACGTCCATTTCGACAAATTTCTGCACTAGCCATACGTCCTATTTTTAGGATAGGTCATGCCGAAATTTCCCGGGCGATCATGCGCATGCATGTATGTGTGTGCGCGTCGTGCGTGTGCATGGTTCTAACATACTCTCTTTAATTTGGTCCATGTTCGCGCGCAGGCGACCATGGTCATCCATATGAGCGAATGCTGGGTGGTTAGATACTGATGGGTTCGTAGCATGGAAAACAAAAATTTTCTACCGCAAGAACGAACAAAACCCAGATCTAATCTAGATAAAAGCCAAGATCTAATCTACTAGACATGAGCAACGAGATAGATCGGTACTAACCCTCAGAGAACCGAAGCGTTAACGAGATTAGATCTCGTGGATGATGTAGTCGATCACTTGCCGATCTCAAGATCGAGTAGATGATCCTTCCGCGCTGCTCGGCGTAGCGCTCAGACGGTCACACGCATGAGTCGAAGCAGACCTTCCTCTCCCCGTTCCAGCGAGCAGCGGAGGTAGTAGATCTTCTCCACGCAATCCCAGCAGCACGATGGCGTGGTGGTGGTGGTGGTGGTGGAGAGAATTCTGCAGGGCTTCGCCTAAGCCGGAGCAGATGGAAGGAGGAAGAGATAGGTGGCTAGGGTTTGGAGTGGGAAGGGGCAAGGAGGGGTGGCGCCTCCACCCCTCTATATATAGAGGGAGGGGTGTGGCCTAGGGTACCCACCCCTAGGCCCACCCCTTAGGTCAAGACTAGGGAGCTTGGGGGGAGAGTCCTTTCCCCCCAAGTTTCCCCTTTAAACTCCCCTTATCTTATCTTATCTTATCTCGGTTTTCAAATAAACTCCAAGATATCTTCTAGAACCTTCCAGAACATTCCGAAACCTTCTAGAATCCCCATACAAACACTCTGGAACATTTCCTAACTTAGAAAATGATCCCCATTATATGAATCTTATTCTCCGGACAGTTCTAGATCTCCTCGTGATGTCCCGGATCCAATCCGAGACTCCGAACAACATTCGGTCTCCAACGCACATTCAATATCCACTTAAAACAACTTCGAACCTTAAGTGTGTCACCCTACGGTTCGTGAATATGCGCATGATGAAGACACCTCTCCGATCAATAACCATCAGCGGATCTGAGATCCATCACGGCTCCCACATACTCAACGATGACTTCGTGATCGATAGAACCATTAACATACGAAACCAATTCCCTTTGTCACGCGATACTCTACTTATCCGAGGTTTGATCATCGGTATCTCCATACCTAGTTCTACCTCGTTACTGATAAGTACTCTTTACTTGTTCCGTGTTATGCCATCCCTTGTGACCTAGTCACATGCTTGCAAGCTAACTAGATGACATTCCACCGAGAGGGCCCAGAGCATATCTATCCGTCATATGGATGGACAAATCCCAATCTTGGTCCATGCGCTTCAACACATACTTTCAGAATACCTAATGACACCTTTATAACCACCCAGTTACGAAGTGGTGTTTGATGTCATCAAAGTACTCATCCGGTGATGGTGATTAACACAACCTCATGGTCGAAGGATTAGGTTACTATGTACCGAAAGCTTATAGCAATGTGAACTTAATGACTTGATCTAATGCTACGCTTACTGTGGGTGTGTGTGTCCATTACATCATTCTCCTAATGATACAACCTTGTTATTAATGACATCCAATGTCCATGATCAGGAAACCATGATCATCAATTAATCAACAAGCTAGTTTAACAAGAGGCTTACTAGGGACTCTTTTATGTTTACAACACACACATGTATTAGTGTTTCCTTATAATACAATTATAGCATGGGATGCAAACATTCATCATAAACACAAAGATATAATAATAACCACTTTTATTATTGCCTCTTGGGCATATCTCCAACAGTCTCCCACTTGCACTAGAGTCAATAATCTAGATTACATGGTAACATACCTAACACCCATGGCGTTCTGGTGTTGGTCATGCTTTGCTCTAGGGAGAGGTTTAGTCAACGGATCTGCCACATTCAGATCAATGTGTACTTTGCAAATCTTTATGTCACCATCTCGGACATACTCGCGAATGGCATGGAAACGTAGCTTGATGTGCTTCAGCTTGCTATGTGACCTTGGCTCCTGTGCATTAGCTATGGCACCTGTGTTGTCACAGTAGATGGCCATTGGGTCCAATGCACTAGGAACCACGCCAAGTTCAGTAATGAACTCCTTCATCCATATGGCTTCTTGTGCAGCCTCCGAAGAAGCTATGTATTCCGATTCAGTTGAAGATTTCGCCACAACGCTTTGCTTGGCACTCCTCCAGCTCACTACAGCACCATTCAAAATAAATATGTATCCAGACTGTGACTTCGAGTCATCTGGATCGGTGTTCCAACTAGCATCAGTGTAACTGTTTACAACAAGCTGTTCATCACCTGCATAAGAAAGAACCATATCCTTAGTCCTATTCAGGTACTTAAGGATATTCTTGACCGCTATCCAGTGCTCCATTCCAGGATCACTTTGATATCTGCTAGTCAAACTAACAGCATGTGCTATATCCGGTCTTGTACACAACATGGCATACATGATAGAACCTATGGCTGAGGCATAGGGAACATTATTCATCTTCTCTCTATCTTCTGCCGTAGCTGGACTTTGAGTCTTACTCAAGGTCTTACCTGACAACATGGGCACGAACCCTTTCTTGCTCTCTTCCATTCTAAACTTCTTTAGAACTTTTTCCAGGTATGTACTTTGTGAAAGCGCTAGCAGGCGTCTTGATCTATCTCTATAAATCTTGATGCCTAGAATATATGCCGCTTCGCCAAGATCCTTCATTGAAAAACTATTATTCAAATAGTACTAGGAATGCTACAGAGCTCCCACTCACTTTCTTGTAAATACAAGCTTCTCCATAGGTTTGTATAAAACCAAATTTTTTGATTACTTTATCAAAACGTTGATTCCAACTCCGGAATGCTTGCTTCAGTCCATAAATGGAGCGCTGAAGTTTGCATACCTTGTCAGCATCACTAGCATCGACAAAACCCTTGGGTTGTACCATGTACAACTCTTCCTCAATGTCACCATTAAGGAACGCCGTTTTGACATCCATCTGCCATATCTCATAGTCGAAATATGCAGCAATTGCTAACAAAATCCTCACAGACTTTAGCTTCGCTACTGGTGAGAAAGTCTCATCATAGTCAACACCTTGAATTTGTCGGAACCCTTTCGCGACAAGTCGAGCTTTATAGACAGTAACATTACCATCAACATCTGCTTTTTCTTTGAAAATCCATTTGTTCTCGACAGCCTTACGGCCATCCGGTAAGTCCACCAAAGTCCATACTTGGTTTTCGTACATGGATCCCATTTCGGATTTCATGGCTTCTAGCCATTTGTCGGAATCTGGGCTCACCATAGCTTCTTCATACGTCGCAGGGTCATCAGTGTTGTCCACCAACATGACGTTCAAGGCAGAGTCATACCACTCAGGAGTGGTACGAACCCTCGTTGACCTGCGAGGTTCAGTAGTAACTTCGTTCGAAGTTTCATGATCACCATCATTAGCTTCCTCTACAGTTGGTGCAGGCGGCATGAAAACATCTTCCGATGCTGCGCTACTCTCAACCCCGAGAGAAGGTTCAATAACCTCGTCGAGTTCTACTTTCCTTCCAGTCACTTCTTTCGAGAGAAACTCCTTCTCAAGAAAGGATCCATTCTTGGCAACAAAAACTTTGCCTTTGGATCTTTGATAGAAGGTATACCCAATTATTTCTTTAGGGTATCCTATGAAGACGCATTTCTCCGCTTTGGGTTCTAGCTTATCAGGTTGTAACTTCTTTACATACGCTTCGCAACCCCAAACTTTAAGGAACGACAACTTAGGTTTCTTTCCAAACCACAATTGCACGGTGTCGCTTTCAACGGATTTAGATGGTGCCCTATTTAAAGTGAATGCGGTGTCTCTAATGCATAGCCCCAAAACGATAGCGTAAATCTGTAAGAGACATCATAGACCGAACCATATCTAAGAGAGTTCGATTCGACGTTCGGACACACCATTACTGTTGTGGTGTTCCCGGCGGTGTCAATCATGAAAGTATTCCACATTTCTTTAAATGCATGCGAAACTCATAACTTAGATATTCACCTCCGGTCGTAACGCGTAAAACTTAATCTTCTTGTTATGATGATTTTCCACTTCACTTTGAAATTCCTTAAACTTCTCGAAAGTTTCGGACTTATGTTTCATAAAGTAGACATACCCATATCTACTTAAGTCATCCGTGAAAGTGAGAATATAACGATATCTACCACGCGATGCTACACTCATTGGACCGCACACATCGGTATGTATTATTTCCAATAAGTCTGTAGCTCGCTCCATTATTCCAGAGAATGGAGTCTTAGTCATTTTTCCCATTAGACATGCTTCGCATCTTTCAAGTGATTCAAGAAGCCCATCAGAATGGAGTTTCTTCATACGCTTCACTCCAATGTGACCAAGACGACAGTGCCACATGTATGTAGAATTATCATTCAATTTTGTTCGTTTAGCATCTATGTTGTGAACATGTGTATCACTACTATCGAGATTCAGTAAGAATAAACCATTCATCTCAGGTGCATTACCATAAAAGATATTACTCATATAAATCGAACAACCTTTATTCTCGGACTTAAAAGAGTAACCGTCTTGCAATAAACAAGATCCAGATATAATGTTCATGCTTAACGCAGGCACCAAATAACAATTATTCAAATTTAAAACTAATCCCGAAGGTAGATGTAGAGGGAGCGTGCCGATGGCGATCACATCAACCCTGGAGCCATTCCCAATGCGCATCGTCACCTCGTCTCTCGCCAGTCTTCGTTTATTCCGCAGCTCCTGTTTCGAGTTACAAATATGAGCAACCGAACCAGTATCAAATACCCAGGCACTACTACGACATTAGCAAGATACACATCAATAACATGTATATCGAATATACCTTTCTTCTTGATGTTGCCGTTCTTGATCTGCTGTGTACTTGGGGCGATTGCGCTTCAAAGGACCAGCACCCTTGCAGTAGAAGCATTCAGTTTCAGGCTTAGGACCAGCCTTGGGCTTCTTAGCAGGTGCGGCAGCTTTCTTGCCGTCCTTCTTGAAGTTGCCCTTGTTCTTAGGCTTGCCCTGTTTCTTGAAATTGGTGGTCTTATTGACCATCAACACTTGGTGCTCCTTCTTGATCTCCACTTCAGCAGTTTTCAGCATGGACGATAGTTCAGGCAACGTCTTGTTCATGCAGTGCATATTGTAGTTCATCACAAAGTTCTTATAACTCGGTGGCAGTGATTGGAGGACACGGTGAATCCCTAACTCATTAGGAATCGTTATCCCCAACTCTTGGAGCTTGTTTGCGTGCCCAGACATGGTGAGCACGTGCTCGCTAACGGAGCTTCCCTCTTCCATCTTGCAGGTAAAGAACTTTTCGGAGGCCTCATAGCTCTCCACGGCCGCGTGAGTCTCAAAATGAGCTTGAGCTCCTTAATGATCTCGAACGGGTCGTGGTGCTCAAAGCGCTCAAGCTCCGCTTCTGCATCCGTGCAGATGGCACACTGAAGTGTGGAGTAATGATTTTCCAGTGGCGTAAACATTTTTACGTCATCGGTGGCATCTTCTGCAGTGGGTCACCTAGCGGTGCATCGAGCACATAGGTCATCGACCAGCCCGAGGACAATCTTGGACCACGGAGCCAGTCCGTGAAGTTGCTTCCATTGTTCTTAAGTTTTTCTTTCTCTAGGAACGCATTGAAATTGATGGAGAGGTTCGCCATAATCTACAACATATTTGCAAGTAGTTTAGACTAAGTTTATGATAAATTGAGTTCAACTTCAATTCTTAAATTAACTAGGTGAACTCCCACTCAAAAGAACATCCCTCACATTGTCTTAGTGATTACACGAACCAAGTCCACTACACCAAGTCCGATCTTCACGAGAGAAGATGTAGTTTCATCGACGAACAATCTTCATGTTCATCATATCATTCATATGACTCGTGCTCTACCTTTCGGTATTTCGTGTTCCGAGACCATGTCTGTACATGCTAGGCTCGTCAAGATCAACCTTAGTTTCCGCATGTGCAAATCTGGCTTGCACCCGTTGTATGCACACGTAGAATCTATCACACCCGATCATCACGAGATGCTTCGAAATGACGAGTCTTAGCAACGGTGCCAACTAAGGACGAACACTTTTATTACTTGATATTTAGTGAGAGGGATCATCTTATAATGCTACCGTCGCGATCTAAGCAATACAAGATGCATAAAGGATTAACATCACAGGCAATTCAAAATTAGTGTGATATGATATGGCCCTTTCTTCTTGTGCCTTCGATCTCCATCTCCAAAGCACGGACATGATCTCCATCATTACCAGCATTGCGTCAAGGTCAGTGGCGCCGCTTCATGGTTGTCCATCATCATAAGCAACTATTACAACTACTTGGAATAAAGCTATTACAAGATGAATAGACACGCAGTCTTAATGTAATTAAGGACAACCATTAGGCTCCTGCCGGTTGTCATATTACAACAAGGATCATTGCATACATCAAATATAATCACAATCACATGATGGCCATATCACATCACAAAACCCCTGCAAAAACAAGTTAGACGCCTCTAATTTTCTTTGCAAGTTTTTACGTGGTTTGAGGATTTCAAATAAGAACGGATCTTACCTACGAAACTGAACCACAACGTTGATACAAGTGTTATCAAGTGCAAAGTGTAGATTTGATCTATACTATGATGGGAGAGACAGACACCCGCAAAGCCACTTGTGCAAAGCAAGTTGCACGTCAAGCGTGGAGCAAGTCTCATGTGCGATGACATGTAATGTTAGCCCGAGCCGCTTCATCCCACCATACCGCAAGATGCAAAGTACACACAGCAAAAGACGGCACGAGCACCAACGCCCACAACACCATTGTGTTCTACTCATGCAACAGATCTACGCATAGACAAGGCTCTGATACCACTGATGGGTTCGTAGCATGGAAAACAAAAAAATTCTACCGCAAGAACGAACAAAACCCAGATCTAATCTAGATAAAAGCCAAGATCTAATCTACTAGACATGAGCAACGAGATAGATCGGTACTAACCCTCGTAGAACCGGAAGCGTTAACGAGATTAGATCTCGTGGATGATGTAGTCGATCACTTGCCGATCTCAAGGTCGAGTAGATGATCCTTCCGGCGCCGCGTTCCGGCAGCGCTTCCGCAGACGGTCACACGTGCGGAGTCGAAGCAGACCTTCCTCTCCCTGTTCCAGCGAGCAACAGAGGTAGTAGATCTTGTCCACGCAATCCCAGCAGCACGACGGCGTGGTGGTGGTGGTGGAGAGAATTCTGCAGGGCTTCGCCTAAGTCGGAGCAGATGGAAGGAGGAAGAGAGAGGCGGCTAGGGTTTGGAGTGGGAAGGGGCAAGGAGGGGTGGCGCCTCCACCCCTCTATATATAGAGGGAGGGGTGTGGCCTAGGGTACCCACCCCTAGGCCCACCCCTTAGGGCCGGCGCACTAGGGAGCTTGGGGGGAGAGTCCTTCCCCCCAAGTTTCCCCTTTAAACTCCCCTTATCTTATCTTATCTTATCTCGGTTTTCAAATAAACTCCAAGATATCTTCTAGAACCTTCCGGAACATTCAGAAACCTTCTAGAATCCCCATACAAACACTCTGGAACATTTCCTAACTTATAAAATGATCCCCATTATATGAATCTTATTCTCCGGACAGTTCTGGATCTCCTCGTGATGTCCCGGATCCAATCCGAGACTCCGAACAACATTCGGTCTCCAACGCACATTCAATATCCACTTAAAACAACTTCGAACCTTAAGTGTGTCACCCTACGGTTCGTGAATATGCAGACATGATGAAGACACCTCTCCGATCAATAACCATCAGCGGGATCTGGAGATCCATAACGGCTCCCACATACTCAACGATGACTTCGTGATCGATAGAACCATTAACATACGAAACCAATTCCCTTTGTCACGCGATACTCTACTTATCCGAGGTTTGATCATCGGTATCTCCATACCTAGTTCTACCTCGTTACTGATAAGTACTCTTTACTCGTTCCGTGTTATGCCATCCCTTGTGACCTAGTCACATGCTTGCAAGCTAACTAGATGACATTCCACCGAGAGGGCCCAGAGCATATCTATCCGTCATATGGATGGACAAATCCCAATCTTGGTCCATGCGCTTCAACACATACTTTCAGAATACCTAATGACACCTTTATAACCACCCAGTTACGGAGTGGTGTTTGATGTCATCAAAGTACTCATCCGGTGATGGTGATTAACACAACCTCATGGTTGAAGGATTAGGTTACTATGTATCGAAAGCTTATAGCAATGTGAACTTAATGACTTGATCTAATGCTACGCTTACTATGGGTGTGTGTGTCCATTACATCATTCTCCTAATGATACAACCTTGTTATTAATGACATCCAATGTCCATGATCAGGAAACCATGATCATCAATTAATCAACAAGCTAGTTTAACAAGAGGCTTACTAGGGACTCTTTTATGTTTACAAAACACACATGTATTAGTGTTTCCTTATAATACAATTATAGCATGGGATGCAAACATTCATCATAAATACAAAGATATAATAATAACCACTTTTATTATTGCCTCTTGGGCGTATCTCCAACAGATACAAGGCTGACGCGGTAGCCGACATGGTTCGGAACAACATGACCAAGATAAGATGTCCGTGCCGAACGTGCAAACACCGGAAGTGGATCAACCCTGATTCCAGACAACTGGATTCTCACCTGTTGATGCGCGGTTTCATGCCTGGCTTCTTAGTGAATGAGGAGCCGTCGGTACATGGCGGTGGCCATGATGAAGAAGAGGCCGGGGGCGGGGGAGAAGATGAAGGGTCTCCTAGACATGGTCATCATGATGAAGGAGATCATCATGAAGGAGACGATGCCGGAGCAGATGGTGGTGGTGGCGGTGCAGAAGACGGGAGCACGGACACGCCGCTAACTTCGGCCTTGCGGGACCCTCATCTTCAAGAAATACTCCTCAAGCAGACGGCCAACACGAGAGCTGCAGCTAGAGAGAAAGCCAAGCTGACACAGATGAAGATAGACGGGAGGACTCCATTGTATCCTGGGTGCCGACCCGAGGATACACGCTTGAGTGTAACGCTGAAGGCTCTGGAGATGAAGGCGGAGCACAAATGGACCGACACTAGCTTTAACGCTCACATGAAATTTTGGCACGCTCGTCTTCCCAAGGACAACACATTGCCAACAAGTATCGAGGAGGCGAGGAAAGTAGTTTGCCCACTAGACCTACCGTACGTGAAGTACCACGCATGCATCAACATTGCGACTTTACAACGAGCAGTACAAGGATAAAACCACATGCCCGGTGTGCGGCCAGGGACGGTACAAGAGAGGGAACAAGAAAGTTCCTCGAAAAGTGGTGTGGTACTTTCCTATCACGCTGACAAGCAAGACATCGACAAGAACGGCGATCCCAAGATCGAAGAGGAATTCGACAAGTACTTCGACAAGCCAACTACTTATGCTAAAGTAAGAAGGAAGACTACCCTACCGGCTAAAGGTTGCCCGTACACGAGAAGAAATCTCAAGGTGGCCGGCCTAAAGTATTCTACCGCGAAGAAGAAGGGCGAGAAAGTTGTTGTGAAAAGACACTAGCTACCTCGGAGCCAACTTAGTGGTTTTTGACGCCTTTTTTTGTACTAATTAATGCACGTGTGTGCTCGCGCGCCTGCATATATGTATTACTTTGACAAACTAATGTATGTGGATATTGATGTGGGTGTGACACAAGCATATATATAATATAATATCGAGGCAAATATATTAATTCTTGTTTTTAATAGGCAAATATATTAGTTCTTGCTTTTAATATATTATTACCATCCTAAAAATATTTTTTAAAAAGTCAAAAAAAAAATGTGGCAGCCAGCAATCAAACCTGGCCACCCCAGGTTCAGAACAAAGGAGCAAGCACGGAACCAGTGTGATAAGCAAGTGTTTCTGTCAAACAACAGCGCAACGCGCCTTTTATGTACCATCTCTAACAATTCTGTGGCGCATATCTGTACAGATGCGCCACAGAATTCTTTGACTTAGTGTTTTCAACCTCACTGCCCCAAATCTAGTCAATCCCAACCCTAGCTAGCACGCCTCCGCTCTCGCCGCCGCGCCCGCCCCTTTTTCCCGCTCGCTCCCTTTTACCTCGCTCGCCCGCCCTTGCCCGCCGTTCGCCGCCAGCGCTGCCCCACTGCCGCCACACCCGCCTTGCCTCGCCGTGGCCTCGCAGACCTCGCCGTGGCCTCGCCGTGGCCTCGCAGAGCACCGGGAGGAGGTGGCCCGCTCCGAGGTCCAGGACCACGGCCACCACCACCCTGCAGGTGACCCCCTCTCCTCCTTCCCTTCCCCCTTCCTTCACTATGCCCTACCTCTAGCCGGCCCACGCTGGCCTCGCAGATCACCAAGAGGAGGAGGGGCTCCGACAACCAGCCAGCATCCTGAACCGCTGCGAGTTCCTTCCAGGTAACAGAAAATTCATTGACTTCTAAGCCAATCAAAGCATGAACAAGCTAGTACAAGGAATAATCCTAAGCCAACCAAAAAAATAAAAAATCTTGGGTTTAGGAAGAGGCAGTACTCCTGGCACACGAGCGCGTTTCTCCCTCTTCTGTCATGGTTCATGTATTTGCTGGCTGATTCTACTTGCTTTATAGCGTTTTCCCTGTTATTTATCAGTTTTAGCTTTTGCCCTGTTTCATGCGCCGTTCATCTGCTACAAGTTCAGCGGCAATAGCTACAAGGGATACGTGACTAGAGAGGAGGCGGTGGCCAAGTGGAGGAGACACGTGTGGAAGAAGAACCGGACGAAGATCTTGGTGCCGCTCCTCCTCACCGGCATCGCGGTTACGATGTACTACATTCTGTCCTAAGGTATAGGCGGTGACAACATTCGTGGTTGTAAGTTATGTGAGTGAGATGAACACTAGTGAAATATACTTGTACACTTATTCGGTTCTAAGTGATGTGATTGATGAACACTTGTGAACATTCGTGATTGTTGATGTATTATATGTGAACTGGAACATTTGTACTGCTGTGTGCAGCTTTTCTGTGAATTTCTGTTAATTTTTGTGTATTTCCTGTAATATACCTGTTATATACTGTATTTGTACCAGATTCTGAAAATTTTAAAATTCTGAAAAAAGGATTCTGTGGCGCATATAGCTATATACGTCACAGAATGTACCATATAATTCTGTGGCGTATATGGATATGCATATGCGCCACAGAAATGTAATTTTAGTGACGATAATTTAGTGGCGACTGCTAGATGCATCAGAGAAAGTTGTTTTATAACGTTTTTCCTAGTAGTGATTTAGTCGTGTGGAGTCCAGCAACTGTAGTTTGCAAACGCAGTTGGGACAATATCGTTTCGGTTCTCGCTAACTAATACTCCCTCGGTTCAGAAATATAAGTCATTTTAGCTTTGTAAAATGAATATACGTAGCCGTCTTTTAGTCTATAGATTCAGTCCGAGTCTTTTCGAACCTAAACAGTAAAAGATGTGTAGATAGTATCGATTCACAAAGTTGGCCTTAGCCAGTCATGAGCTCAGCTGCGAGAAAACAACAAATCGCCATCGTGGCCCGTTTCGTCATCGGATGGGTGGAAGGCGGCGCCGCCTCACCCTTGCGCCGATTTTCACCCCGGCTTGCCCGCTTGGATCGCCAGCGGGACCCCTTTTTCGTGCATTTCGGATGAAGGTAAGGAGGACAATCATGTTGCGGTGAGCATTGCGGAGGAAATTCTGGCCGATGAGGCATCGAAATGGACAACGGTGGGGCTTCGGAAACAGAGATCGCAGCCTGAGATCCTAGCGGATTTCTGGCGAGATGCAGGGTTCCCGTCCTAGGAGACGCAGTATTGGGAGAAGCGGCCACCACGTCGGGCTTCTTCAGGCGAGGTTTCTTCTGCTGTGTGCAGGTCGTAGGTGGGATCTCGTTCGTTGTCGCCCGCTTCGGCTCGCCGGGCGCCGTTCGAACGGGTTCGCTGCTCATCTTCCTCCCCTACCGGCATGCGGCTGTCTCGGCTGCCGGCTCGTCGTTTCTCTCCTGCGCCGGTGCTGGGGCAGTTCTTCCCGCGGGCGGCGGAGCGTGTGGCTGTGCCGAGGGCGGTGGTGGGGGAGGCGGTGATCATGGAGGCTGTTTCCCCGCCTGATTTTTCGGACTCTCCTGGGTGGTGCGCTGGAGGGGTACACGGGCATGTGGTGGGGTTAGGGTTGGCCAGATACGTACGACGCCAGGTCCGTACTCGTCTGTCTCGACCTACCCTAACCCAGATCGCTCCGTCTCCGCCTCATACACCGCCCGTCGCCGTATCGCCTCCACCGAGCATCGTCAAGTTCTCCTCCGCCGGGCTCTCTAGCAGATCGTTTGCTGAGGTTGCGGCATCGGCCATGTCCCGTCCTGCTGCGCCGGCCGGTGCGGGTCTGCCTGGCAATGCGTTGCCGTCATCGTCCCTACCGCCGATGGCTGCGGCCGTTGTTTCTGCTTCCTCATCGGGTGCTGGACCTAGTGCGGGGGTGCCTCCATTGGTTTCACATCAAGGAGTGGCTGGAAACTTTGTGGCGCACGCACCGTCGATGCAGTTTTAGCCACCGGTGATGCCTCTCCAGCCGCAGCTGATGCCGTTGCAGCCGCCCTCACGCCGCCCGGGACCACCGGCGTACATGCCTGCTCCGCAGCAGATGGGTCAACAGATGGGACATCAGTTTGCGCATCCTCCTGGGCCTTCTCAGCGGCCTGTGTTCCACCCGATTATCCCGCCGCAGCAATTTCAACAGTGGTTCCCGCACATGAATCAGCAAACGTCTCAAGCTCCTGCTATTTTGCCAACAATTACAAAGAACAAGAGGAAGAAAAAGAAAAGCCCGGCTGCACCACCTCAGGTACCTCCGGTTCAGCCCCAATATGCGCAGGGGCAGAATGTTTTTACGCCACCACCTCCTGGTCAGATGTTTGCGGCTCCTATGGTTAGTAGTCTGGCAGTTGCTGATAATGTGGTTCAAGACACAACGGTTGTAGCTGACACTAGCAAGCCAAAAAAGTTAAGTGTTGGAAGTGCTCAGTGGATACCCACGCGACAAAAAACTGTCCGGTCCAGCATTATTGTCTTGTTTGTAATAATTTGGCGCACCCTACTAATAGGTGCCCGACCCTTAGGTTGCCTCGACCTTCGGCTATTGTTGCAGGTAATGGGACTGATGACACGCCTTTTAATCAGCTGCCTGATAGTATTTTCAAGGCTAACTTGGCACCCAAGAGAACACCGGTGGCGAAGGTATCTATTGTTGGTTCACCGGTACCCGCTTCTGTCATTGAATCTCAGTTAACCAGGATTTGTCCTCTCAACACTCAGTGGAAGTGGGAGGCCCTCCCGCATGGAGTTGATGCTTTCCTAGTTAGTTTCCCTTCCTTTGAAGATCTCCAGAGGGTGGATGGGATCCAAAGGCCGGTGATCTCACATGATGCCAGAATTGTGATTAGTACTTGGGAAGTGGAAGACATCCCACATACATTTGTGCTACCGCAGCTGTGGGTTCATGTGGAAGGGGTACCCCATACTATCCGTCATTTCCATGGGCTCTGGGCTATTGGTTCTCTTCTAGGGATTACTGTGGATGTGGATCTGGTGTCTTTACATAGTCGCAATGTTGTTCGTATCTGTGTGGCTATGATGAATTCCAAGGCACTACAGAAAAGTGTGGATTCAAAGGGCCATTTTATTGGTGTCAATGCAACTTTGAAGCTCAAAGGATATGACTTTATCTTTCGGCAGGAGGCGCATGATTTTATTCCGGACCCTGGTTTCACGCCTTTTTTCTAGAGGCGTAAGGGTGACGATGCTGAGGATGAAGATGACTGCAATGATGCTGAGAAGGATGCTCCTAATGGAAAGGATTCTTCTGCTGTCCCACAGGTGTCTAATATGGAGGTGGACACATCTTCTGGTCATGGTGGTTCTAGGGGCGCCTCGACAACAAAGAAGGTGCAGACTGTTTTTGCCGTTACTCCTCTAAACATGTTTCCTCAAACACCAAGGGGAAAGGAGATTTTGGCTCAAGCAAAGTTGGGTTCTGTACACACGGCTGGGTTGGGGTCTCCTATTCCTGTTAAGTCCTTGAGGTCACCGGTTGTTTGGAGTGATTCGGCCATGGCCACTTCGCAGGAACGGTGTTCAACAGTACTTCAGCCCGAGACGATGGTCTCTAGCATGACGGACAGCTACGGGGCGTTATCCTCCCCCCAGGTCGACGTGTTGGCTACACCGCCTGCAGGTCCAGAGTCTCCATCTGCTGCTGCCCCGCGGCGCTGCTCGGTGTCGGTAGTTGGGCCGCAAGATGCTGCCCTGGTCGCCGAGCGGACGGCCTCGGCATCTGGGCCAGCACCAGCACCTGATGGGCCATATGTTGCCGCCTCGCAGAGCTGCACGGCGTCCTTTGTTGCGACGCGCAGTGCTGCCCAGGAGCCCCGGAACATCATTGTGAAACAAGACGCTGCTACCCTGGTTCCTGCTGCTCAGGAGACGGATTCGGAGGAGGTCTCGCAGGCTGCTGTTGGGCTGATGCCCTCTGCTCCACAGATCCTGCATGTGGCGCCTATTCTTTTTGCTGCTCACCAAGCCTCAACACAAGATACTTCCAGAATTGGCAAGTCAGTTCTTGGGATCATGCTGCGGAGGAGTGGTCGTCATACGGTATGTGCAGATGGGTCTAATGTCACTGATGAAGATTCGCTTTCAAAGGCCATGCGTAGGAAGGCAGACAAGAACTTGGATTCGGATGGTACTTCCTCGTCATCTAAGTCTTTTATTTATTTTTCATCTACGCAAATTTCTTCTAAGCTTAATAGTGTAGGCATTAGTCTTGGTAAGAATACTAGAGACGTTTCTATTTCTACCAAGGTTTTGATGCGGATGGAATTTGATCGTCTAACGGTTGTTCCAAAAGCCTCGACCTCTGTCATTTCCACTTACTCTGATGATGATGAGGATGCGAATGCCACAACGGATGGTCAGCTCCTCTCTCATCTAATTGGTGAAGTTCTAGAAGTTGGTTTCGACGAGGACAGATTAAGTTCAGTATATGAACTAACTGCTTCCGGTCGGAAATCTTCTTCTGGGAAAAAATGTAATAAGTCTTGGAAACGAGATTTGACACCTAAATCCATATTTGTTTCCCAATGAATGGTATGTTTTTAAATAGCAGAGGTCTTCGTGACTTGGCTAAATATTTACATATTGCACTTTGTTCTAGGGAACATAATTTGGATTTTATTGCTATTTCGGAAACGGGTAGAAGAGAGTTCTCTCGAAGTATACTTGACCGCCTTTCGGGTGGTATAGACTTTGTGTGGCATTCTCCTCCACCTAGGGGACGGTCTGGAGGCATTTTACTTGGCGTAAGGGCGGACACCATGGATATTTTAGCTAGTTCGGAAGGAGAGTTCCACATCAAACTCCACATCCGTAACAAAGCTGACAATTTCACATGGAGCCTTGTCGCTGTGTATGGTGCAGCCCAGGCTGCGTTCAAGGCTGACTTTCTTCGAGAATTGGTGAACCTAGCGAAAGATAATCCATACCCTATCCTTATAGGGGATGATTTTAATCTGCTTCGGTTTCCATTCGAGAAGAGTAAAGGCCGTTTTGATGATCATTGGCCATTCCTATTTAATGCTGTCATTGACAGACTTGACTTGAAGGAAGTAACCATGATTGGCCGTCAGTTTACTTGGGCTAACAACTTGCCTGCACCCACATACGAAAAACTAGATTGCGTACTGATGGACTCAGATTGGGAAGAACATTTTCCCCGAGTCTCGGTTCGTGCTCTAGAACGTATTGAGGCGCTGTCTGACCATGCTCCCATCCTGCTGACTATTGGATTACCTCGGATACGATGTTCCCGTCCATTTAAGTTTGAACTTGGATGGTTACATCGGGAAGGTTTTCACGATATGGTTAAGACAGTATGGGAAAGACCGGTTCCGGGTAACACCCCAATCCAGAGGTGGAACAATAAAGTGAGTATATTACGCAAAACCCTTGGGGGTTGGGCACGCCACACAACCGGTATTCTTAGAAAAGAAAAGCATCGGCTATCGTCTACTATTGATGACCTTGAAGCTATAGCAGAAATCGTCTGTTAACTACGCATGAAATTGAGCTGAAAAGCCAAGCGAATGCAGAGTTAGCACGCTTACTGCGCGAAGAGGAAATCAAATGGTATCAACGTTTCAAAGCTCAATTTATTCTGCATGGGGATTCGAATACGAGGTACTTCCATAGTGTTGCTAATAGTAGACACAAGAAGAAACTTATTCGATCCCTAACGCAGGATGAGGGGGCGATTGAGGGACATGAGCAGCTGAAATCCTATATTACGAATTATTATAAATGATTTTTTGGGGATCCAGAAGAGGGAACTATCTCCTTGGATGAATCTCAAACAGACGATGTGCCTCAGGTTTCTGTCGAGGAAAATGACCTTTTGACGGCTCCCTATTCTGAGGAGGAGGCCAGGAAGGCTGTTTTTTAGATGGAACATAACAAAGCCCCTGGTCCTGATGGCTTCCCAGCTGAATTTTATCAAACCTTTTGGGAGGTTATCAAAAAAGATCTTCTTGACATGTTCTGTGCTTTGCACGTTGGTCAACTAGATTTGTTTCGTTTAAACTTTGGAGAGATAATTCTATTGCCTAAGATTAATGAAACAGAACGGATCCAACAATATAGGCCAATCTGTCTTCTTAATGTTAGTTTTAAGATTTTCACCAAAGTTGCAACTATTCGACTAAATTCAGTGGCGGATCATGTAGTTCGTCCTTCACAAACTGCTTTTATGCAAGGTCGCAACATACTTGACAGTGTGGTTACCTTGCATGAAACAGTTCATGAACTGCATAGGAAGAAGTTAAATGGAGCTATTCTTAAAATTGACTTTGAAAAGGCTTATGATAAAGTCAAATGGCCTTTTCTTCAACAGACTCTTAGAATGAAAGGTTTTTCACCTGAGTGGCAGGCTTTAATCAACACCTTTGTGTCGGGAGGTAGTGTTGCCATAAAAGTTAATGACGATGTTGGTAAATACTTTGAGACGAAAAAAGGTTTGAGACAGGAAGATCCATTATCACCAATGCTAATTTATATAGTGGCTGATATGCTTGCTGTTTTGATTGAGCGTGCCAAGTCTGATGGTCAAATTGAAGGTGTGATTCCCCATCTGGTTGATGGAGGTTTATCAATTCTTCAGTATGCCGATGATACAATTTTATTTATGGAACATGACATCGAGAAAGCGAAAAACCTGAAACTGATACTTTCAGCTTTTGAGCAACTATCGGGGTTGAAAATCAACTTCCATAAAAGTGAATTGTTTTATTTTGGCGAGGCTCGAGACGAAGTTAGTCTTTACGCTGATCTCTTTGGATGTAGTCACGGCGTTTTTCCGATTCGGTATTTGGGCATTCCGGTTCACTACCGGAGGCTCACAAATGCTTAATGGAAGATTGTTGAGGAAAGACTACAACTAAGATTGAGTAGTTGGAAGGGTAAATTGCTCTCCATAGAGGGAAGATTGGTACTCATTAATTCGGTACTAAGAAATATGGTACTGTATATGATATCTTTTTTCCAACTACCAAAAGGAGTTTTACAAAGATTGGATTATTTCCGATCAAGATTCTTTTGGCAAGGAGACTGCGACAAAAAGAAATATCGACTGGCTAAATGGGGTGTACTATGCCTCCCCAAAGACTAGGGTGGGTTAGGTATTCATGATCTTGAGATCAAAAATACGGCCCTTCTCGTAAAATGGCTCTTCAAATTAATAACTGAAGACGGGGTATGGCAAACACTACTTAAAAGAAAATATATTGGTTCAAAAGCATTGTCACAACTGGTTTGGAAACTAGGTGACTCTCATTTTTGAGCCGGTCTGATGGCAACGAAGAAAAATTTCTTCTGCTTCGGAACTTTTTATATTAAGGATGGGTCTTAGATAAGGTTTTGGGAGGATAAGTGGCTGGGTAATACTACACTCCGTGACCAATATCCCGCGTTGTATTCTATTGTTCGTTACAAGGATGCGACTATCTCCACTATGTTGGAATCATTCCCGCCCACTATGACTTTCAGGCGAGATTTGATTTGTACCAGGCTTGACTCTTGGATCATATTGCTACATCGTCTAGCAAATGTACAACTGTCGTCTAGACCAGATGAATTTCGATGGAACCTAAGTGAGAAAGGTTCTTTCTCCGTTAGTTTCTTTTACAATGCACTAGCCCAGCCAGCTATACCTGCTTTTAACAATAGGATGATTTGGAAGATGAAGATACCCCTAAAAAATAAAAAAATTGCGTGGTATCTTCGTCGAGGAGTTATCCTTACTAAAGATAATTTTATTAAGCGGAATTGGCATAGGAATTCTATGTGTCTTTTTTGTCATCACAATAAGACAATCAAACATCTGTTTTTCCAATGCAATTTTGCTAGATCTATATGGTCAGTTACCCAAGTAGCTTCAGGCTTGTATCCACCATATAGTATTGCTAATATTTTTGGGAATTGATTACATGGGATAGATAACAAGTATAAGTTACTTCTTCGGGTTGGAGCGATTGCCATTATATGATCGATATGGTTATGTAGAAATGACAAAGTATTTAATGATATAAATTATTCTCTTCTGCAGGTTATTTACAGATGTACCGGAACTCTACGCTCTTGGTCAGTCCTATATCGTGCGGGGTATCACGACCTTTTTACGGAGGTGTGTACGCGGCTGGAGGATACGGCGCGGGATTTGTTTACCCGACATGGATGGCAGCATAATCTACGGATCAGTCCTTCTTCTATGTCTTAGGCGTATTATAATTTCTCAATCTGATATGTAATTCGCTTCTTTATTTTTCTGCTTGGACATGTGAACTATGATGGCTATGTGTATCTAGTATACAGATGCCGGATGCAATACTTATATCTTTTAAATAATAAAGCGTCCTTTATCAGAAAAACAAAAATGAGCTCAGCTTCGCTTCATCACCCCCTGGCTGGTCTCGTCATTTCCTCCCTCACATCGAACGGCTTATCTTCCCACGTCGGACCGCGGAACGGGATCCGGACTCTAAAGCTAAAAGTCGACGTTTGACTACAAGTTCTTTTAATTTGTTATAATGCTTATAAAAGGTTAAAAAAATGAGTTGACAGTGTGGCTAGTCGAAATGTCAGGGACATCGAAAAGATTGATCACATGATTTCGCAAAAAAAAAAAGATTGATCACATGCATGCTGCCTCTGTCACGGTGCGTGTCAACTACATTTGAGTTATTTTAGATTATAAGACTACTTATAATAGGAGTATCATACAGTAGTATCATATAGTATGATATTACTTTGTTTGGATTATTAGTCGTAAAGGAAAAGTTGTTAATACCAAGACACTTCATAACTTCATAACTGTTTCTTATTAATCTATGTATGCATCAATAGTTTTACATGCATAAGAAAAGTGAGAGGAAAAGGAGAACATGTGTTGGACGAGAGAGACTAATAAATGAGATAACCCTTATAATCTCAAATAATATAAAAAAGTTCTCTGGACCTATAATCCCGAACAGAGGTAGTACTAGTGATACCATCTTCAGAATGCATAGTTGTAATATAGTAGTAGTACTATCATAGTCTTAGTATATTTACTGTTTTATACAACCTCAATCTAAACTTGTCTACAAGATTTATTTAAAATTAGTTTCTATAGTTATACATGCTATGACACCGTCTCCACCTAATATACTAGTATCATTAATTACAGTGACACATAAACATTTTGCATGATACCACCTGTGATATCTTTATTGGGACTAGTCTCTTATTAGAACGATGGAAAATTAGAGTCTAGTTAAATTCACTTGCCACCTGTGGAAATTAGAATCTAGTGATAAATTCACTTGCCACATGTACGCCAATGTTCGAAGCCTGAGCCGTTGCGTATCTCGAGACTGGCTGCAAGTGCATGGTTACTAGCTGGGGAAACCTCGGCCAGAACAAAACAACTTGGAGGAACCTCGGCAATGCTAAGTCAATAGAATCATCAACTTGCAAGCAAGTACGGCGGTACGGGCTCCAAATCCCCGGAATGAAACTTATAAACCAACCATATTTTTGTGATAGTTCGAATCAGCTTCGGCCACTATAGGAATGGCGTGGTAGACCGACGGCCGGCGTAGCCTACGCCGACGGCGGTCCTCAGCGTAGGACCCTCAGCAAAGATCCCCCACGACACAGTCACGGAGGGCCTCGGCGTATCCAAAGCCATCGACGTAGGCTACGTTGAGGGCAGCTGTCGGCGTAGCCCCCGTCGGCATAACCTAATGGCCAATTGTAAAAAAAATTAAAAAAATGATTTTTTAATTTATTTTAATCTTTGAATTGTTTGACTCCTTAATCTCTCACTTGGAATATTTTAAACACTATTATACTTAATATTTGATTAAATTGCAGTCATGGTCAAACTTATCGGTCGGTCACCCATCCTCGCTACTCCACCCCCACTCCTCTCAACACGCTTAACTTCTCCGTTCCTTCAGAATCAGTTTCCGCGAAACAATTTATACTTTGTCGTCAATATTATGATATCAATCATATTAACTCTTATATCATCATGTCACATGTTTTTATTTTTTGAAATTACAAATAATTATTTAAGTAAACAACAATGAATAAGTAAAATATTATTGAATTCAAATAAAAATATAATAATTTTATTTTTTTGTATTTTTTTATTTAATATGAATTAATTAATATCTTCAAATCCGTAAATCGGAATTCAAAAAATAATATGCTTATCAGGAAAATGAGAGGAATCCAAATATGATATCCATATCAACTTATCACAAACTATACCGTGATTCTAGTCATAATTTTATTTGCCCATTTAAAACAGCACGCATAAAGATTCTTGGGGTTGAGACTTGCTAAACTTGAAGCGGATCTCCGATGAAATAGCATATTGTGAACCTAAAAATGATTTTTGTAAAAAATTATGAGCATCAGAGAATGTACATGTAGTTCATATCTGACCCACTTCCTATCGATTCAGCAGGAATTTGTCTTTTTCACCGGGGATGGACGGAAAGTTTTGAGATCCCCTGTTAGGACATTGTACATGTAATGTGGTCTTCTATTTTTAAAAAATGGGGTGGCAGCATTTTGAATTAGCCATTTGGTGGCTGCTTCAAAAAAAACCTTTTTGCGTTAGAAAAATGGAAAATAACTTTTTGGTGCAACCAAAAGGAAAACTTCCTCCTGCAACATTGTTCACCATCCCATGATGCACATTTATGCACAATATGGATACATTATCACAAAATATGACTTGGTCATTTGATCCAAAAGATAGGAAACCTCGAATGAAATAGGTCATTTTGTGAAGGTTTTTTTGAGACATAATCAATATACCAACAAGTTTGATATTTTTCTATCCAACTATTCACATAATATAACACCACGCGAAAGTTTGACATTGTTTGGATCGTTTTTCAATTTCTTATGCCCGTTTTAAACTATCGTTAAACTTTGTCGAACGGCGGGCGTGAAGATTCTTAGCTCGGGGCTGAGCCTCCCTAAATTTGAAGTGAATCTCTGATGAAATAGCATATTGTGAAACTAAAAATGATTTTTTAAAAATAATCATGAGCATCAGATCATGTACATGTAGTTCATATCTGACCCACTTCCTACCAATTCGGCATAATTTTGTCTTTTTCACTAGGGATGGACGAAAAGGTTTGAGATCCCCTGTTAGGACATTGTCCATGTAAGATGGTCTAGTATTTTTTAAAAATAGGGTGGTAGCATTTTGAATTAGTCATTTGGTGGTTGCTTCACAAAACCCCCCTTTTTGCACTCGGAAAATGGAAAATAGCTTTTTGGTGCGATGAAAAGGAAAACTTTCTCCTGCAACATTGTACGCCATCCCATGATGCACATGTATGCTCAATATGGACACATTATCATAAACTATGCCTTGATTCTAGCCATAACATTGGTCATTTAATCCAAAAGATAGGGAACCTCGAATGAAATAGGTCATTTTGTGAAGGTTTTTTGATACATAATCAATATACCAAGTTTTATATTTTTTCTTCCAACTATGTCACATAATATAACACCACACAAAGGTTTCTCATTGTTTGGATCGTTTTTCAATTTCTTATGCTCGTTTTAAACTATCGGCAAACTTTGTCGAACGACGAGCATGAAGATTCTTAGCTCGAGGCTAAGCCTCGCTAAACTTGAAGTGAATCTCTGATGAAATAGCTTATTGTGAACCTAAAAATGATTTTTCTAAAAAATCATGAGCATCAGATCATGTACTTGTAGTTTATATCTGACCCACTTCCTACCAATTCGGCAGAAATTTATTTTTTTAATCAGGGATGGACAGAAAGGTTTGAGATTCTCCTGTTGGGACATTGTCCATGTAAGGTGGTATATATTTTTTAAAATGGGGTGGTAGCATTTTGAATTAGCCATTTGGTGGTTGCTTCACAAAACCTCCGTTTTTTGCGCTCGGAAAATGGAAAATAGCTTTTTGGTACGACAAAAATGAAAACTTCCTTCTGCAACATTGTTCACCATCCCATGATGCACATGTATGCACAATATGGACACATTATCACAAACTATGCCTTTATTCTAGACATAACATTGGTCATTTGACTCGAAAGCCAGGAAACCTCGAATGTGATAGGTCATTTTGTGAAGGTTTTTTTGAGTGATAATAAATTTATGAAGTTTTATATTTTTCCTTGCAACTATATCACATAATATGACATCACGCGAAGGTTTCACATTGTTTAGATTGTTTTTGAATTTCTTATGCCTGTTTCAAACTATATGTAATATTTTATGGTTTACTTAATTTTTATTTACAAATGTGTAATATTTGAATGTATATAGATCTATCTTATTTTTCTGAAAATTTTGATATATTATTTATATTTTTCTAAATTAGAATGATTTAACTATGTTTTTTCAAAGATTAGTGAGGTAAAAGAAAAAGTAGCTACACCAAGGGCAACCGTCGGCGTAGGCTATCCTACGCCGAGGGAAATTCTACGCCGACGACTGTTTGGGGGGATATTAAAGAGATAGATCAAGGTGCCTAATTGGACTATCGCAAAATACATACCTTGATAAGATATTAAAGAAGTTTAATATGGATGGAAGTAAGAAGGGGTTCTTACCAGTGTTGCAAGGAAAGACATTGAGTAAGACTCTAAGTCCGGCTATGGCGGAAAAAAGAGAGACAATGGACAAGATCCCCTATGCTTCAGCCATAGGCTCTATAATGTATGCCATGCTATGTACAAGACCGGATGTGGCACATGCTATTAGTTTGACTAGTAGGTACCAATCTGATCCAGGTTTAGAACACTGGATAGGGGTCAAGAATATTCTTAAGTATTTAAGAAGAATTAATGATATGTTTCTTATATACGGAGGTGAAGAAGAGCTGGTCGCTAAGTGTTATGTCGACACCGGCTTTGACACCGATCCGGATGACTATAAGTCTCAATCCGGATACGTATTTCTCTTGAACGAAGGCGTAATATATTGCTGCTTCAGAAGCGACGCAGGAAGCGGTTTGGATGAAGGAGTTCATAACCCCGAACTGCGTGTGGTTCCTAGTGTGTTGGACCCAATGGTGATCTATTGTGACAACAATGGATCCATAGCCAATGCCAAGGAACCAATGTCTCATAAGAATTCTAAGCATATTAAGCGTCGGTTTCACTCCATCCGCGTGCATGTCAAGGATGGAGATATAAAGATTTGTAAAGTACACACAGACCTAAATGTAGCATATCCGTTGACTAAAGTTCTCCCTAGAGCAAAACATGATCAACACAAGAACTCCATGGGTGTTAGATTTATCACTATGTAAATTAGATTATTGTCTCTAGTGCAAGTGGGAGACTGATGGGAATATGCCCTGAGAGGCAATAATAAAGTTGTTATTATATGTATTCCAAGTATATGATAGATGTTTATTTTGCATGCTATAATTGTATTAATAGGAAACGTTAATACATGCATGTTTAGTAAATAAATAAAGGGTTCCTAGTTATGCCTCTCTTATAAAATAGCTTGTTGATTAACAAGATGATCAAGGTTTTCTGATCATGGACATTGGATGTTGTTAATAACAAGGTCACGACATTAGTGAATGATGTGCTGAACATTCATCCGAAGTATAGCATTACGATCAAAGTAATTATGTTTATATTGCTATAACATCATATGAAGTAATCTTAGTCCTTAGACCATGAGATCATGTTAATTGCTAACATTGGAAGAGTGACTTGATAACATCAAACGTCACACCGTAAAGGGTGACTATAAAGGTAGGTTCATATACTCCGAAGGTGTTATATTGAGGCTCATGGATCAAGAGTGAAATTTGTCAATCCCAATGACGGATAGATATACTCTAGGCCCTCTCGGTGATATCACATTAAGATAGCTTGCAAGTGAAGGGAATATGCCCGAGAGGCAATAATAAAGTGGTTATTATCTTATTCCATGTTTATGATAAATGTTTATTTTGCATGCTATAATTGTATTGATCGGAAACGTTAATACATGTGTGTTTAATAAACATAAAGGGTTCCTAGTTATGCCTCTCTTATAGACTAGCTTGTTGATTAACAAGATGATCAAGGTTTCCTGATCATGGATATTGGATGTTGTTAATAACAAGGTCACAACATTTGTGAAATGATGTGATGAACATTCATCCGAAGTATAGCATTACGATCAAGTCATTATGTTTATATTGCTATAACATCATACGAAGTAATCTTTATCCTTAGACCATGAGATCATGTTAATTGCTGACATCGGAAGAGTATCTTGATAACATCAAACGTCACACCGTAACAGGGTGACTATAAAGATGGGTTCAGTGCTACGAAGGTGTTATGTTGAGGCTCTTGGATCAAGAGTGGAATTTGTCAATCCCGATGACGGATAGATATACTCTAGGCCCTCTCGGTGATATCGCATTAAGATAGCTTGCAAGCAAGTGATGTGATCACTAGAATGGTATATTACAGGAACGAGAAAAGAGTGCATGTCGGTAACGAGATCAAACTAGGTATTTGGATACCGATGATCGAATCTCGGACATGTATTATATCATGAGACAAAGGGATTAAATTACAAGCGTTAAAGATTCTCACGATCACAGAAGTCATCGTTGAATATGCAGGAGTCAGTATGGATCTCTAGGTCCCGCTTCTGATTATTGATCTGAGAGGAGTCTCAATCATGTCTGCATTATTCGTGAACCGTAGGGTGACACACTTAAGAGTTATCGGACACCATTTTGGAGCACATATGTTTCAGACGAAAGAATTGCAAAGCACAGGAATTGTTTCGATAGAAATCAGAATTGTTTCGGGTGAAATTGCAGAAAGTGGTTCTGCATGTGATATTGAAATATTGCAAGGGGTTTTATGTGAATGTTTTTTAATTAAAGTAATGAACAAAATTCTGAATAAAAATAATAAAAGAGTTCTATTAAATGAGAGAGCATTAAATTTGGAGAAATTTAATGCATTTAAAGTGGAGACTTTAAAAGAGAATGTGAAGGGGCATTTTAATGTGGAGGGGTTACAACCACATGAATGGGGGAGGTGAGGAGTCACCCCCCATGGGGCGCCGGCCATGGGGAGGGGTACCCTCCTCCTCCTATAAAAGGCCTCCATTCCCTCCTTCTTCCTCACACCTCCTCGTGAAGGATCTCTCTCCCCCTCTAGAATTATTCGCGCATGGTCTCGGATTAGCGAGATACATGTTCTTGGTGGCATTTCTTCTAGAAGGAGTTGCTGCTTCCGCTGGATCGCTGGAGCGAGGAGGTGGAGGTTGTCCGGTGGCTTGAACGTGTGTACGAGTACGGATGCGCTGCTGATTTGCGGCGCTCGGACTTCCACACGATCTTGAGATCGACAAGTGTATGACTACATCAACCACGAGTTCCTACTCGTTAACAAAACTCGTTGTCTTCGAGGGTAAGTTCTCGATGGATGTATGTCCACCCGTTGCTCTGTACCTAGTAGATAGATCTTGGCGTATAGTTCTCATCGTAAGAATTTTTTTTGTTTTCTATGCTACGGACCCAACAGTGGTATCAGAGCCTAATCTATGCGTAGGTGCTTTGCACGGGTACTACACATTGTTGGGTCCGCAGCATAGAAAACAAAAAATTTCCTACAGTGTGAACTACACGCCAAGATCTATCTACTAGGTACAAAGCAACGGGTGGAAACGAGAACTTACCCTCGTAGACAACGAGCTTTGTTAACGAGTAGGAACTCGTGGTTGATGTAGTTGTACACTTGCCGATCTCAAGATCGTGATGAAGTCCAGCAGGTCTGGCTCCACGCCCATCGATCCAGCTCCAGCACCACCAAGTCCAAAGACCGCAGCGGTGCATCCGTGATCGCACACACGTCCGCACCCGACAACCTCCGTCCCTCGCTCCAGCAAAGCAGCGGAAGCAGCAACTTCTTTCCAGATAAAGCCACCGGGAACATGTATCTCGCTAATCCGAGACCATGGGGGAATAATACTAGAGGGGGAGAGAGATCCTTCACAAGGAGGTGTGAGTATGAAGGTGTGATAGGGGGGCCTTTTATAGGAGGAGGGGAGGGTACCCCTCCCCATGGCCGGCGCCCCAAGGGGTGACCCCTCCCCTTCTCATTCATGTGGTGGTAACTCCCTCCACATAAATTTGCCCCTTCACATTCTCTTTTAAAGTCTCCACTTTAAATGCATTAAATTTCTCCAAATTTAATGCTCTCTCATTTAATAAAACTCTTTTATTATTTTTTATTCAGAATTTTGTTAATTACTTTAATTAACAAACATTCACATAAAACCCCCCTGCAACATTTCAATATTACATGTAGAACCAATTTCAACAATTTCACCCGAAACAGTTTCGGTGTCTATTGAAATAATTCTAGCGCATTCTTAAATCTTTATCTGAAACATATTTGCTCCAAATGGTGTCTGTATCCCTTAAGTGTGTCAGCCTACGGTTCGCGAATAATGCAGACATGATCGAGACCCCTCTCCGATCAATAATTAGCAGCGGGACCTGGAGATCCATACTGACTCCTACACATTCAACGATGACTTCTGTGATCGTGTGAACCTTTAACGTCGTAACTAAATCCCTTTGTCTCGCGATATATTACATGTCCGAGATTCGATCATTGGCATCCAAATACCTAGTTTAATCTCGTTACCGACATGCACTCTTTTCTTGTTCCCGTGATATAACATTCTAGTGATCACATCACTTGCTTGCAAGCTATTTCAATGTGATATCACCGAGAGGGCCTAGAGTATATCTATCCGTCATCGGGATGGAAAAATACCACTCTTGATCCATGAGCCTCAACATAACACCTTCATAGCACTGAACCCACCTTTATAGTCACCCTGTTATGGTGTGACATTTGATGTTATCAAGATACTTTTCCGGTGTTAGCAATTAACATGATCTCGTGGTCTAAGGATAAAGATTACTTCGTATGATGTTATAGCAATATAAACATAATGACTTTGATCATAATGCTATACTTCGGATGAATGTTCATCACATCATTCTACCAATGTTGTGACCTCGTTATTAACAACATCCAATGTCCATGATCAGGAAACCTTGATCATCTTGTTAATCAACGAGCTAGTCTATAAGAGAGGCATAACTAGGAACCCTTTTTGTTTATTAAACACACATGTATTGACGTTTCCGATCAATTCAATTATAGCATGCAAAATAAACATTTATCATAAACAAGGAATAAGATAATAATCACTTTATTATTGCCTCTCGGGCATATTCCCTTCAGTCTCCCACTTGCACTAGAGTCAATAATCTAGTTTGAAAAACTTTGCGTATTGAACACCTATGGCTTTCTGGTGTTGCATATACGCTATTGCTAGTGGTTAACATAATCTCCGGATCTGACAATTTTAGGTCCGTGTGTATTTGCATGTCTTTGCTTCTCTACGCATCACTCATTCTCAAATGAGATGGCATTGTATAAATTTGGTCCTTTGGTGAGACCTTTAGTTCGTTCGGCTCAAAATATGTTGATATTATTGTCACACAATATATCTTCATAGTATTAGCCCACTTTGAACCACACCTAGTTTGATAACAAACTACTTAACACAAATGCCCTCCTTTGCTGCTACTATAGTAGTTATATACTTAGCCTTTTGTTGTAGTATCCGTCACAATATCTCAACTTTGGAACTCATCCAAATCCATCATGGAACATCCTTTCCATTATATTGTGCCACCCATAGTCTAAATTGAGATAAATTTAATTTGTATCTTGTGACAAAACTAGTATCAATGTAACACTTTACAATGAACTACCTTTAACTATTTGTCACTTATACATGATATATTCTTAGTTCTTCCAAAGCTCATAAGAATATCTTTACTATTGTCCAGTGATCATCTTATGAATCATTCTGGTATATGTTCATAACGTTTAGAGCATAGGACATTCTGGATATATACATATCATGGTATAATCAATCAAAATCTTCATGTGATTTTACTCACCAAGTGTCAAAACACTTGAATCTTGATACAATTCTTTCCATGCAGCAAGAACCTTTCTTGTTGTTTCCATATTGAACCCTTTCAATATCTCATATATGTATGTCTGGCACAACCATATTTGCGCCTTAATCTGTCCATATAGATATTGATGCCAAATATTCCTGGTTTGCCCAAGTCTTTCATCGAAATCTTATTTTAGTGAAATTCTTAACTTGTGTCAATACAAGATACATCATTTCCAATCAACAATATGTCCTCTACATAATGTATTAGAAATATGTCTCAGCGCTCCCACTTAATTTCTTGCAAATGCAAGCATCTTCATCATCTTCGATGAATTTAAACTCTTTTAACAGTTTCATCAAGGTGAAGATTCCAACTCCGCTATGCTTACTTCAACTATTGAAGTTTACATGCCCTTTCAGCACCCTTTGAATTAACAAAACCCTTCAGACCATGTCATGTACATGTCCTAGGTTACCGTTCTATTAGAAGAACCTTGTTTTGTTTATTCAACTACCATATACCAAATTATATGTAGTGGTTGCTACATTAATCCGTCAAGATTAAATATCGCTATGAAAGATCAAATCTTGTCATAGGCAACTCCTTGAACATTGTCGTAAACTTCTTTCTGACATGTCGACTATTTCATAGATGTTAAACATCCATGTCTATAGCTTTATAGATCCAAACACAACCGGTAGGCTTCACGCCTTTCCGGAGGGTCTTCCAAGTTTAGAAACTTGATTTCTCGTGTATGGATACTATCACGGATTCTATGACTTCTTGTCATTTTATGGAGTCAGGGCCCATCATCGCTTCTTTGCATGTAGTCGGTTCATCATTGTCAAAACAATAACGACTTGCTTATCAAATCTTACTATTTGATTCTTACCGACCCACACAGTTCTATAGGAACTCTAATCTCCGAGATCACACCTTTTGTAATCACGAGAGCCATGAGCATTGTGGCCGCCACCGGGACACTTTCCGGCGCTGCGCTACTTAGCACATATAGCTAAGGTTCAACAACCTTATCAAAGTTCTATTGTCCTCCCACTTAACTTTTCACGAAAAATTCCTTCTCAAGAAACTTGACGTTCCAAGTAACAAACTCTTTTGTCCTCGGTGTTATGGAGAAATTCCCAACATATTCTTTGGGATAACCTACAAAGACGTGCTTATCTGACTTTGGTTGTAAACATTTTACTTATGCATAGCATACCAAAATTTAAGAAAAGACAATTCGGGTTTTATCCCAAACCATAACTCATATGGTGTCATTTCAACGGATCACGATGGTGCTCTTTTCAGTGTAAAAGCGTAGTCTCTAAAGCTTCAATCCTTAAAACATAATGGCAGTTTTATAAATGACACCCTTGATCTTACCATGTCAAACATGGTTTGATTTTATCTCTCGAATATGCCATACTCCTATGGTTTATCGGGAAACACAAATCATGGAACAATTCCTCAAGTCTTAGGTGTTTTTGCTAAACATTGAACTCAAATATCTTCCTTTATGATCGAATCATAAACTCTTTATTTTCTTGTTACAATGATTTTTCACTTCATCTTGAAAGTCTTTGAACAATTTTCAAATGTTTCATACTTCTTCCTTATTAAGTAAATATATAGATATATTCACTTAAATTTCTGGAGAAAGCATATGAAGCAAAAAGATCCATCGCATATGGCTACACATAATGGAATATGCACATCAGCATGCACAATTTCCAATAAGCTAGTCATATGTTCCTCTCTGGCCTATGGACGGAGTTTCAATTATCTCGAGGAAAGTCTCACATGCGTCAATTGATCAAAATCAAAGACTCCAAAAATCCATCAACATGGAGTTTCTTCATGTTTTCTTTCAAATATAATTTAAACAGCGATGTCACTTCATAAGTGATCTTTCAATCATTTGTCTTGCGACATTTTAGCAATAGTGTTTATGGATGTGATTTCTCCAACTAGACTTGTAAAAGTTCATCCATCCTTTATGGAATACGATAATTATTTGAACAACCATTGTTCTCATGATACCGGAACAAAATAACAATTATTTAAACAAATCTTGAAGGCTTGGTTTGATGACAACGAAAAACACAATAACACTTTATTTGTTTTTGATGAACATCATCACTCATTCTCTTGCTGGTTACTTAGGCCATTGTAGTTCATGAATTGCGTTGTCCTGTATGACATTTCATACCAACCAATTAGGTATCCAATACCTAAGAACCACATTGTTTAACAAGCAAGGAATATAGCCATAACATGTATATCTTCTATATACCTAAGTTGGACATCTCCAACCTTTTATTTTTTGCCAAATATTTTATAGATTCTCTTTCAGCAATTCCTTTTATTTTAAAAGAATCTATCAACATCAATAGTGGTGTCATTCACATGACACATAGTATAAAGCGTATATAGTCAAATACTAATACCTTTGGACTTGCACTTTGAAGTGGATCACCATCATCAAATGTTTGGCATTCTTTCAAAAATCCATTCTTTAGCAATCTATTAGTGTAGTAAACATTTTACTTACATCTTCTATTCATCCTTATCATGACAACTTTCATGATCAAGCTACTATAGCTTATAAGGAAGAATTGCGAGTATATTATCAGTTCCCAAAACCTTTTTGGTAGATTCGGATGCCTAGCAGCTCCATCCTTCACAAATTCTCATACAATATGAGAACATGTATTTTGCTAAATTATACTCTATCATAATTCAACCAAAAACATTGTTTCAGATATCACAATATCTTTCACACATGATGGTTTCTGAAACAATTTTCAGCTCCAATACAATCTTGATATTAAAACAACTTTTTGGATATCAATAATCATGAAGGCAAACATGATACTTTAGATACTAACATTGGAATTCTTACTCTCTATTTAATACTACTTATTAAACTTCATGGAGTAAATAGAGTTTGCTGAAAGTTTGCAATAGGACTTATAAACTTTAAATTGACATTCAAAACAATACGATACCAGTTCGTAAAGTAAATATCCAGAATTCTATAGATCTATTATCTCAATTAAAACTAAGCATAAGGTAGTGAACAGATGCCAATGACTACAACAAACTATGCAAATTCACTTCGATTTAGTTTATGACAAATTGAGTTCGACTAATCCAAATTAGAAATGAACTCCCACTCAAAAACGACATCCCTCGTGCCTTTTTGGTGATTACATGAACCAAATCCACTACACCAAGTCCGATCATCACGTGAGTCGGTGTAGCTTCAAAGGCGAGCATCAATATGGTCATCACATCAACTATATGACTCATGGTTAACCTTTCGGTCCGTGTTCCAAGGCCATGTTTGTACATGCTAGGCTCGCCAAGTAAGAACCTTAGTATTCGCGTGTGTAAAACTGTCTTACACCTGTTGCATGAAAGCGTAGAGTTGAGAACACCCGATCATCACGTGATGTCTCGAAACACGATCCATAGAACGGTGCATACTTAAGGAAGAGCACATTTTGATCTTGATATCTAAATGAGGGATCATCTTACAATGCTACAGAAAGCGCCAAACTAGCAGTATAAGATGATAACATCTAATGTGTAAAGTGAGATGATATGGTCCATGCATTTGATCTCTATCACTTGCATCGTGGCATGATCTCTATCATTCCTTTGTGTGTAAGGCCAAGGTCTATGGAACTTACACGTTGAGTGTGTTGTAAGAGTATCTATCATACATCTACTTACAACAATACCATATCAAGACACTAGCCCAGCAACGATCTAAACTAGACGCCTCTAATTTATCAATTGCAAGTTTTATGTGGCTTAGGGCTTTTGGAGATAGAACCGTTCTTACCTACGAACATGAATCACAACGAGGATAACTAAGTTATTAGCAACTCGTTGTAAATCAGATATTGACTATAGTAGGAGAGACACACACCCGCCAGCCACTTATGCAAAACAAGTTACATGTCAGTCGTGGAACCGGTCTCATGTACGATGACATGTAAGGTTGGTCCGGGCCGCTTCATCCCACTATGCCACCAATATCCAAAATACATAGAAGATGCAATAACATGATCATCATCGCCCACATATCAACCATATGTGTACTACCCGTGCAAAGCACCTACGCATAGATCGTGCTCGATACCAATCTGGGTCCGCAACATAGAAAACAAAAATTTCCTACGGTGTGAACTACACGCCAAGATCTATCTACTAGGTACCAAGCAACGGGTGGAACGAGAACTTACCCTCAGACAACGAGCTTTGTTAGCAGTAGGAACTCATGGTTGATGTAGTCGACACTTGCCGATCTCAAGATCGTGATGAAGTCCAGCAGGTCCGGCTCCAAAGACGTCCATCGATCCAGCTCCAGACCACCAAGTCCAGCACCACAAAGCAGCGGTGCATCCGTGATCGCACACACGTCCGGTACCCGACAACCTCCGTCCCTCGCTTCCAAAGAAAGCGTGAAGCAAGAACTCCTTTCCAGATAAAGCCACCGGGAACATGTATCTCGCTAATCCAAGACCATGGGGGAATAATACTAGAGGGGGAGAGAGATCCTTCACAAGGAGGTGTGAGTATGAAGGTGTGAGAGGGGGGCCTTTTATAGGAGGAGGGGAGGGTACCCCTCCCCATGGCCGGCGCCCCAAGGGGTGACCCCTCACCTTCTCATTCATGTGGTGGTAACTCCCTCCACATAAATTGGCCCCTTCACATTCTCTTTTAAAGTCTCCACTTTAAATGCATTAAGTTTCTCCAAATTTAATGCTCTCTCATTTAATAAAACTATTTTATTATTTTTTATTCAGAATTTTGTTAATTACTTTAATTAACAAACATTCACATAAAACCCCCTGCAACATTTCAATATTACATGCAGAACCAATTTCAGCAATTTCACCCGAAACAGTTTCGGTGTCTATTGAAATAATTCTAGCGCATTCTTAAATCTTTATATGAAACATATTTTCTCCAAATGGTGTCGGTATCCCTTAAGTGTGTCAGCCTACGATTTGCGAATAATGCAGACATGATCGAGACCCCTCTCCGATCAATAATTAGCAGCAGGACCTGGAGATCCATACTAACTCCTACACATTCAACGACGACTTCTGTGATCGTGTGAACATTTAACGTTGTAACTAAATCCCTTTGTCTCGCGATATATTACATGTCCGAGATTCAATCATTGGCATCCAAATACCTAGTTTGATCTCGTTACTGACATGCACTCTTTTCTCATTCCCGTGATATAACATTCTAGTGATCACATCACTTGCTTGCAAGCTATTTCAATGTGATATCACCGAGAGGGCCCATACTATATCTATCCGTCATCGGGATGGACAAATCCCACTCTTGATCCATGAGCCTCAACATAACACCTTCAGTAATCGAACCCACCTTTATAGTCACCCTGTTACGGTGTGACGTTTGATGTTATCAAGATACTTTTCCGGTGTTAGCAATTAACATGATCTCATGGTCTAAGGATAAAGATTACTTCGTATGATGTTATAGAAATATAAACATAATGACTTTGATCGTAATGCTATACTTCGGATGAATGTTCATCACATCATTCTACCAATGTTGTGACCTCGTTATTAACAACATCCAATGTCCATGATCAGGAAACCTTGATCATCTTGTTAATCAACGAGCTAGTCTATAAGAGAGGCATAACTAGGAACCCTTTTTGTTTATTAAACACACATGTATTGACGTTTCCGATCAATACAATTATAGCATGCAAAATAAACATTTATCATAAACAAGGAATAAGATAATAACCACTTTATTATTGCCTCTCGGGCATATTCCCTTCACACATATGTTTATATGTGGGCGATGATGATCATGTTATTGCATCTTCTATGTATTTTGGATATTGGTGGCATAGTGGGATGAAGCGGCCCGGACCAACCATACATGTCATCGTACATGAGACCGGTTCCACGACTGACATGCAACTTGTTTTGCATAAGTGGCTAGCGGGCGTCTGTCTCTCCTACTATAGTCAATATCTGATTTACAACGAGTTGCTAACAACTTGGTTATCCTCGTTGTGGTTCATGTTCGTAGGTAAGAACGGTTCTATCTCCGAAAGCCCTAAGCCACGTAAAAACTTGCAATTGATAAATTATAGGCGTCTACTTTAGATCGTTGCTGGGCTAGTGTATTGATATGGTATTGTTGTAAGTAGATGTATGATAGATACTCTTACAACACACTCAACGTGTAAGTTCCATAGACCTTGGCCTTACACACAAAGGAATGATAGAGATCATATCACGATGCAAATGATAGAGATCAAATGCATGGACCATATCATCTCACTTTACACATTAGATGTTAGCATCTTATACTGCTAGTTTGGCGTTTTTTGTAGCATTGTAAGATGATCCCTCATTTAGATATCAAGATAAAAAATGTGTTCTTCCTTAATTATGCACCATTTTATGGATCGTGTTTCGAGACATCACGTGATGATCGGGTGTACTCGAATCTACGCTTTCATAGGAACGGGTGTAAGACAGTTTTACACACGCGAATACTAAGGTTCTTACTTGGCGAGCCTAGCATGTACATACATGGCCTCGGAACATGGACCGAAAGGTTAAGCATGAGTCATATAGTTGATATGATGCCCATATAGATGCTCGCCTTTGAAGCTACACCGACTCACGTGATGATCGGACTTGGTGTAGTGGATTTGGTTCATGTAATCACCAAAAAGGCACGAGGGATGTCGTTTTTGAGTGGGAGTTCATTTCTAATTTGGATTAGTCGAACTCAATTTATCATAAACTAAATCGAAGTGAATTTGCATAATTTGTTGTAGTCATTGGTGTCTGTTCACTACCTTATGCTTAGTTTTAATTGAGATAATAGAACTATATAATTCTGGATATTTACTTTACGAACTGGTATCGTATTGTTTTGAATGTCAATTTAAAGTTTATAAGTCCTATTGCAAACTTTCAGCAAACTCTATTTACTCCATGAAGTTTAATAAGTAGTATTAAATCAAGAGTAAGAATTCCAATGTTAGTATCTAAAGTATCATGTTTGCCTGCATGATTATTGATATTCAAAAGTTGTTTTTATATCAAGATTATATTGGAGCTGAAAATTGTTTCAGACACCATCATGTGTGAAAGATATTGTGATATCTGAAACAATGTTTTTGGTTGCATTATGATAGAGTATAATTTAGCAAAATACATGTTCTCATATTGTATGAGAATTTGTGAAGGATGGAGATGCTAAACATCCGGATCTCACAAAAGGTTTTGGGAACTAACATTATACTCGCGATTCTTCCTTACAGGCTATAGTAGCTTGATCATGAAAGTTGTCATGATAAGGATGAATAGAAGATGTAAGTAAAATGTTTACTACACTAATAGATTACTAAAGAATGGATTTTTGAAAGAACACCAAACATTTGATGATGGTGATCCACTTCAAAGTGCATGTCCAAAGGTATTATATTTGACTATATACGCTTTGTACTATGTGTCATGTGAATGACACCACAATTGATGTTGATAGATTCTTTTAAAAGGAAAAGGAATTGCTGAAAGAGAATCTATAAAATATTTGGTAGAAAATAAAAAGTTGGAAATGTCCAGCTTAGGTATATAGAAGATATACATGTTATGGATGTATTCCTTGCTTGTTAAACAATGTGGTTCTTAGGTATTGGATACCGCTATTGGATGTCGAATTGGTTGGTATGAAGTGTCATACAGGACAACACAATTCATGAACTGCAATGGCCTAAGAAACTGGCAAGAGAATAAGTGATGATGTTCATCAAAAACAAATAAAGTGTTATTGTGTTTTTGGTTGTCATCAAACCTAGCCTTCAAGATTTGTTTTAATAATTGTTATTTTGTTCCGGTATTACGAGAACAATGGTTGTTCAAATAATTATCGTATTCCATAAAGGTTGGATGAACTTTTAAAAGTCTAGTTGGAGAAATCACATCCATAAACATTATTGCTAAAATGTCGTAAGACAAATGATTGGAAGATCACTTATGAAGTGACATCGCTGTTTTAAATTAGATTTGAAAGAAAACATGAAGAAACTCCATGTTGATGGAATTTTTGGAGTCTTTGATTTTGATCAATTGACGCTTGTCAAACTTTCCTCGAGATAATTGAAACTCCGTCCATAGGCCAAAAAGGAATGGATGACTAAATTATTGGATATTATGCATGTTGATGTATATAGTCCATTATGTGTAGCCATATGCGATGGATATTTTTGCTTCATATGCTTTCTCCAGAAATTTAAGTGAATATATCTATATATTTACTTAATAAGGAAGAAGTATGAAACATTTGAAAATTGTTCAAAGACTTTCAAGATGAAGTGAAAAATCATTGTAACAAGAAAATAAAAGAGTTTATGATTTGATCATAAAGGAAGATATTTGAGTTACATGTTTAGCAAAACACCAAAGATTTGAGGAATTGTTCCATGATTTGTGTTTCCCGATAAACCATAGGAGTATGGCATATTCTAGAGATGAAATCAAAACATGTTTGACAAGGTAAGATCAAGGGTGTCATTTATAAAACTGCCATTATGTTTTAAGGATTGAAGCTTTAGAGACTACCGCTTTTACACTGAAAAGAGCACCATTGTGATCCATTGAAATAAGACCATATAAGTTATGGTTTGGGATAAAACCCGAATTGTCTTTTCTAAAATTTTGGTATGCTAAGCATAAGTAAAATGTTTACAACCAAAGTTGGATAAGCACGTCTTTGTAGGTTATCCCAAAGAATTTTTTGGAAATTTCTCCATAACACCAAGGACAAAAGAGTTTGTTACTTGGAAACGTCAAGTTTCTTGAGAAGGAATTTTTCGTGAAAAGTTAAGTGGGAGGACAATAGAACTTTGATAAGGTTGTTGAACCTTAGCTATATGTGCTAAGTAGCACAAAGTCTAGGAAAGTGTCCTGGCATGCCACAATGCTCATGGCTCCCGTGATTACAAAGGGTGTGATCTCAGAGATTAGAGTTCCTATTGAACCGTGTGGGTCGGTAAGAATCAAATAGTGTGATTTGATAAGCAAGTCGTTATTGTTTTGACAATGATGAACCGACTACATGCAAAGAAGCGATGATGGGCCCTGACTCCATAAAATGACTAGAAGTCATGGAATCTGTGATAGTATCCATACACGAGAAATCAAGTTTATAAACTTGGAAGACCCTCCGGAAAGGCGTGAAGCCTATCGGTCGTGTTTGGATCTATAAAGAAATAAGACATGGATGTTTTGTTGGGTCCACAGCATAGAAAACAAAAAATTTCCTACGATGAGAACTACACGCCAAGATCTATCTATTAGGTACAAAGCAATGGGTGGACATACATCCAACGAGAACTTACCCTCGTAGACAACGAGCTTTGTTAACGAGTAGGAAGTCGTGGTTGATGTAGTCGTACACTTGCCGATCTCAAGATCGGGAGGAAGTCCGAGCGCCACAACTCAGCAGCGCATCCCTACTCGCACACACTCACGGACAACCTCCACCACCTCTCCAATCCAATCCGATCCAATGAAGCAATCCGAGAACATGGGGGAATAATTCTGGGGAGAGAGATCCTTCACAAGGAGGTGTAAGGATGAAGGAGGGAATGGGTGGCCTTTTAGGAGGAGGGGGTGCCCTCTCTCCATGCGGTGCATGGCTGCATGGGGGGTGACCTCACCTCCCCCATTCATGTGGTGGTAACCCCTCCACATTAAAATGCCTCTTCACATTCCCTTTTAAAGTCTCCACTTTAAATGCATTAAATTTCTCCAAATTTAATGCTCTCTCATTTAATAAAACTCTTTTATTAAATTTATTCAGAATTTTGTTAATTACTTTAATTAACAAACATTCACATATAGCCCCTTGCAATATTTCAATATCACATGCAGAACCACCTTCTGCAATTTCACCCGAAACAATTTCTGGTTTCTATTGAAACATTCACATATAGCGCAGGAATTGTTTCAATAGAAACCGGAAATTGTTTCGGGTGAAATTGCAGAAGGTGGTTCTGCATGTGATATTGAAATATTGCAAGGGGCTATATGTGAATGTTTGTTAATTAAAGTAATTAATAAAATGTTGAATAAATTTAATAAAAGAGTTTTATTAATGAGAGAGCATTAAATTTGGAGAAATTTAATGCATTTAAAGTGGAGACTTTAAAAGGGAATGTGAAGAGGCATTTAATGTGGAGGGTTACTACCACATGAATGGGGAGGTGAGGGTCACCCCCATGTGCCGCCATGGAGAGAGGGCACCCTCCTCCTATAAAAGGCCACCCATTCCCTCCTTCATCCTTACACCTCCTTGTGAAGGATCTCTCTCCCCCTCTAGAATTATTCCCCCATGGTCTCGGATTAGCGAGATACATGTTCCCGGTGGCATTTCGTCTGGAAGGAGTTGCTGCTTCTGCTAGATCGCTGGAGCGAGGAGGTGGAGGTTGTCCGGTGAACGTGTGTGTGTGAGTGCGGATGCGCTGCTGAGTTGCGGCGCTTGGACTTCCTCCCGATCTTGAGATCGGCAAGTGTACGACTACATCAACCACGAGTTCCTACTCGTTAACAAAGCTCGTTGTCTACGAGGGTAAGTTCTCGTTGGATGTATGTCCACCCGTTGCTTTGTACCTAGTAGATAGATCTTGGTGTGTAGTTCACACCGTAGGAAATTTTTTGTTTTCTATGTTGCGGACCCAACACTTCTAATAGAATGGTTACCTAGGACGTGTACAAGACACGGTTCGAAGGGTTTTGTTAATTCAAAGGGTGCTAAAAGGGCATACAAACTTCAATAGTTGAAGTAAGCATAGCGGAGTTGGAATCTTCACCATGATGAAACTGTTAAAAGAGTTTAAATTCATCGAAGATGATGAAGATGCTTGCATTTGCAAGAAATTAAGTGGGAGCACTGAGACATATTTCTAATACATTATGTAGAGGACATATTGTTGATTGGAAATGATGTATCTTGTATTGACACAAGTTAAGAATTTCATTAAAATAAGATTTCGATGAAAGACTTGGGCAAACCCAGAATATTTGGCATCAATATCTATATGGATAGATTAAGGCGCTAATATGGTTGTGCCAGACATACATATATGAGATATTGAAAGGGTTCAATATGGAAACAACATGAAAGGTTCTTGCTGCATGGAAAGAATTGTATCAAGATTCAAGTGTTTCAACACTTGGTGAGTAAAATCACATCAAGATTTTGATCGATTATACCATGATATGTATATATCCAAAATGTCCTCTGCTCTAAATGTTATGAGAACATAACAGAATGATTCATAAGATGATCATTGGACGATAGTAAAGATATTCTTATGAGCTTTGGAAGAACTAAGAATATATCATGTATAAGTGACAAATAGTTAAAGGTAGTTCATTGTAAAGTGTTACATTGATACTATTTTTGTCACAAGATACAAATTAAATTTATCTCAATTTAGACTATGGGTGGCACAATGTAATGTAAAGGATGTTCCATGATGGATTTGGATGAGTTCCAAAGTTGAGACATTGTGACGGATACTACAACAAAAGGCTAAGTATATAACTGCTATAGTAGCAGCAAAGGAGGGCATTTGTGTTAAGTAGTTTGTTATCAAACTAGGTGTGGTTCAAAGTGGGCTAATACTATGAAGATATATTGTGTGATAATAATATCAACATATTTTAACCCCAACGAACTAAAGGTCTCACCAAAGGACCAAATTTATACAATGCCATCTCATTTGAGAATGAGTGATGCGTAGAGATGCAAAGACATGTAGATACACACGGACCTGAAACTGTCAGATCCGGAGATTATGTTAACCACTAGCAATCACGTATATGCAACACTAGAAAGCCATAGGTATTCAATACGCAAAGTTTTTCAAACTAGATTATTGACTCTAGTGCAAGTGGGAGACTGAAGGAAATATGCCCGAGAGGCAATAATAAAGTGGTTATTATCTTATTCCATGTTTATGATAAATGTTTATTTTGCATGCTATAATTGTATTGATCGGAAACGTCAATACATGTGTGTTTAATAAACAAAAAGGGTTCCTAGTTATGCCTCTCTTATAAACTAGCTTGTTGATTAACAAGATGATCAAGGTTTCCTGATCATCGACATTGGATGTTGTTAATAACAAGGTCACAAAATTTGTGAAATGATGTGATGAACATTCATCCGAAGTATAGCATTACAATCAAGTCATTATGTTTATATTGCTATAACATCATACGAAGTAATCTTTATCCTTAGACCATGAGATCATGTTAATTGCTGACACCGGAAGAGTATCTTGATAACATCAAACGTCACACCGTAACAGGGTGACTATAAAGATGGGTTCAGTGCTACGAATGTGTTATGTTGAGGCTCATGGATCAAGAGTGGAATTTGTCAATCTCGATGACGGATAGATATACTATGGGCCCTCTCGGTGATATCACATTAAGAAAGCTTGCAAGCAAGTGATGTGATCACTAGAATGTTATATCACGGGAACGAGAAAAGAGTGCATGTCGGTAACGAGATCAAACTAGGTATTTGGATACCGATGATCGAATCTCGGACATGTATTATATAATGAGACAAAGGGATTAAATTACAAGCGTTAAAGGTTCTCACGATCACAGAAGTCATCGTTGAATATGCAGGAGTTAGTATGGATCTCCAAGTCCCGCTTCTGATTATTGATCTGAGAGGACTCTCAATCATGTCTGCATTATTCGCGAACCGTAGGGTGACACACTTAAGAGTTACCGGACACCATTTTGGAGCACATATGTTTCAGACGAAAGAATTGCAAAGCACAGGAATTGTTTCGATAGAAACCGGAATTGTTTCGAGTGAAATTGCAGAAAGTGGTTCTGCATGTGATATTGAAATATTGCAAGGGGTTTTATGTGAATCTTTTTTAATTAAAGTAATTTAACAAAATTCTGAATAAAAATAATAAAAGAGTTTTATTAAATGAGAGAGCATTAAATTTGGAGAAATTTAATGCATTTAAAGTGGAGACTTTAAAAGAGAATGTGAAGGGGCATTTTAATGTGGAGGGGTTACCACCACATGAATGGGGGAGGTGAGGAGTCACCCCCCATGGGGAGCCGCCCATGGGGAGGGGAACCCCCCTCCTCCTATAAAAGGCCACCCATCTCACCCTTCTTCCTCACACCTCCTCGTGAAGGATCTCTCTCCCCCTCTAGAATTATTCCCCCATGGTCTCGGATTAGCGAGATACATGTTCCCTGTGGAATTTTGTCTGGAAGGAGTTGTTGCTTCCACTGGATCGCTGGAGCGAGGAGGTGGAGGTTGTCCGGTGGCTTGAACGTGTGTGCGAGTATGGATGCGCTGCTGATTTGTGGCGCTCGGACTTCCACATGATCTTGAGATCGGAAAGTGTACGACTACATCAACCACGAGTTCCTACTCGTTAACAAAACTCGTTGTCTTCGAGGGTAAGTTCTCGATGGATGTATGTCCACCCATTGCTCTGTACCTAGTAGATAGATCTTGGCGTATAGTTCTCATCATAAGAATTTTTTTTGTTTTCTATGCTATGGACCCAACAGCAAGCAAGTGATGTGATCACTAGAATGTTATATCACAGGAACGAGAAAAGAGTGCATGTCGGTAACGAGATCAAACTAGGTATTGAGATACTGAGGATTGAATCTCGGACATGTAATATATCGCAAGACAAAGGGATTTAGGTACTATCGTTAAAGATTCTCACGATCATAGAAGTCATCGTTGAATGTGTGGGAGTCAGTATGGATCTCCAGGTCCCGCTTCTGAATATTGATTTGAGAGGGGTCTCGATCATATCTGCATTATTCGTGAACCGTAGGATGACACACTTAAGGGTTACCAACACCATTTGGATCAAATATGTTCTACACGAAAGAATTGCAAAGCGCTGGAATTATTTCAATGGACACCAAAATTGTTTCGGGTGAAATTGCTGAAATTGGTTCTGCATGTGATATTGAAATGTTGCAGGGGGTTTTATGTGAATATTTGTTAATTAAAGTAATTAACAAAATTCTGAATAAAATAAATAGAAGAGTTTTATTAAATTAGAGTTGTATTAAATTTGTGGAAATTTAATGCATTTTGAGTGGAGAAAATGGAGGGCCAAATTTATGTGAGTGGAGCTTCCAGCACATGAATGAGGAAGAGGTGGGGGCACCCCCCATGGTCGGCAGCCATGGGAGGGGGGCAGACCCCCTCTCCTATAAAAGGGCCCCCTCTCCCTCCTTCTCACCCACACCTCCTCATGAAGGATCTCTCTCCCCCTCTAGAATTATTCGCCCATGGTATCGGATTAGCGAGATAAATGTTCCCGGTGGCATTTCGCTGGAGCAATGAGGTGGAGGTTGTTCGGTGGCTTGAACGTGTGTGCGAGGATGGATGCACTGCTGATTTGTGGTGCTAGGACTTCCAAGCAATCTTGAGATCGGCAAGCATTCAACTACATCATCCACGAGTTCAATCTCGTTACACTTTGTCGGTCTTCGAGGGTATGTTCTCTATGGATGTATATCCACCCGTTGCTTGTATCTAGTAGATAGATCTTGGCGTATAATAGTTCCCATCATAAGATTTTTTTTGTTTTCTATATTGCGAACCAACATCGGCTTCCATAAGTACCTTTGTCTTTGGGAAACCCAATCTCCCACGTATAACTAGGGCCAAGGCGTCGTACCCGTCCTCCGTGTTTGTCATTCCTGAGGATCTTTGTCAGCAAGTCTTTCTCTCTATCGGGACAAAACTTTGTTTTTCCCTCTTTAATTTCTTTCACCACTCTCTGCCATGTCTCCCTAGGTATCCTAATCCCTTCACTACAAACAAGGTCCCCTGTATTATCGGCATACTCACTCCCATGCCCAAGGAACCAAATTCTTGCCCTCAATTCCCATTCTTCACAGATTGGTTCTGGAGTGATCCCTTTAGCAAGCATCTCTTTATCTTTTTTATCCCACTCTGGCATGTCATTCACGTAGCCCCCTGGCCCTAGGTAATGGTGATATTTCTTTTTCGCGGCATTTTTCTTGTTTTTTCTCACTTTTTATTAGTAGGTTATGACTGCTTGTACTTCACAAATGCATCCCAGTAAGGCTGCTGCTTTGCTAGATAGCCTTCGAATTTTGGAACGGTCTTGTTCTTCTAATACTTTAGCCATAATGCTTTCTTCCAATTCCGGAATAGTTTGTCCATCTTCTTAAGAGTCCACTCCTTGACTTTTTTCCTCAATGCAGCTGTATTGACATCATCCTCATATTCTAGCATGGTGAAATGTGCCATGAGGTCATTCCAAAGACCCGCTTTGTACCTTTCGGTGATATACGCACTCTCTTCCGCCCCTTTGGGCTTATGCCACTCTCGAATGGTGATCAGGATGTGATCCCTAACCATAACTCCGCATTTTTGTACAAATAAATTTTTAGCCTTTTCGGGTTACAACGGTTCGCCCAGTGCTGATATCATCGTAATTGTATAACGCGTAGATGCGGCCAACTTTTTGGCTAGGGCTAGTTTGGAAGATTTTTTGCTCTATGTGGAGGACTAAGAAGAAACATTCGTCAATTTTTATATATACATCTCAATTAATGCATCTACTAATCACCGGACTTCAAATATATACCTCGCGGGACTTTGTTAAGGGTCCACCGAAGCCATCTACTTCTCCATCATCGGAGTTGTCGGCTTCTCCATCATCGGAGCCGTCGGCTTCTGATGGCTCAATGCACGGCGCCCAGAAAAATGCTTGATGGCGGTGTTGATGTAGATCTTGTTGGGAACCCCAAGAGGAAGGTATGATGAGCACAGCGGCAAGTTTCCCTCAGTGTGAAACCAAGGTTTATTCGAACCAGTAGGAGCAAGGAAACACCCCAAAGGTGTTACTAGCTGAGCTTTGGCAGGGCGCACTACCGGTGCTAGTAGCAACGTGGATACCTGCACAACACAACCACAGAACTTTGTCCCCAACTTAAGATGAGGTTTTCAATCTCACCGTGTTTTGGGGAAAACAAAGGATTAAACGTATCAAATAGAAAGAAGTGAAAGTTTGCAGAAAGTAAACACAAAGTTGTAAAAGTTTATAGATTGTATGTAAAGAAAAAGGACCGGGATCCATAGTTCACTAGAGGTGGCTCTCCTTAAGATAGATAACATGCTGGGTGAACAAATTACAGTGAGGCAATTGACAAACATCGAGAAAGCAATACATGCATATACTAATCATCTTGACTCCTTTGGAACTTGATTGGGCATTACAACATAATACATAGACCGCCATCCAACTGCATCTATGACTAATAATCCACCTTCAGGTTATCATCCGAACCCCCTCTAGTATTAAGTTGCAAGCAACAGATTATTGCTCTATGAACTACGTGTAAAGTAAACAATGTGATTGTTCTATGAACAAAGGATTGTTGTTTTCTCCCTAATAGCAACAGCACATCTAGTACCTTAGAGATTTCTGTCACTTCCCCAGATTACCAGAGGCATGAACCCACTATCGAGCATAAATACTAACTCTTGGAGTTGCGAGCATCTACTTGGCCAAGATAGCTACCAACAACGGAAAGCATGCAAGATTACAAATAACAAAGACATGATAGAATCAATAATCAATCTGAAATAGCATCTCAATATCCATCGGATCCCCGCAAACACAACATGCAGAATTACAAATAGATGATCTTGATCATGAACGGAGCTCACAAGATCTAGACATGAAAGCACAAAGGAGGAGAACCAGCCATCTAGCTACTACATGGATCCGTAGTCCAAGGATGAACTACTCACGCATCACACCAGAGGCTTGCATGGTGATAAAGAAGGCCTCCAGGGTGAAATCCCTCTCCGACAGGGTGCCGGGAAGAGCTTTATCCCTCCCGATCTAGGGATGGAGATGATGGCTCTGAACTCTTCGTGGATTTTTGATCGGGTACTTAGGGTTTTCGTCCCGAGGGCAATATATAGGCGGAAGGAGGCCGAGGGTGCAGGGCGGCCACACCACCTGGCGTGGGCGGGCTGGACGCAGCCAGTGGTGTGGTGGCCCCCTTGCCCATGTCCGTCTCGTATTCTGGCACTTGATGACTTCCGGAAAAATAGGCACTTTGGCTTTTTTCCCGTCCAATTCCGAGAATATTCATTTTCTGACTTTCCTGGAACCAAAAACAGCAGAAAACAGGCAGCTGGCACTATGGCTCTTGTTAATAGGTTAGTCCAAGAAATCATATGAAAAGTACTCCAAAGTTGGAACAAAACACAAGAAAGTGGATAAAACCAAGCATGGAACATCAAAAAATTATAGATACATTTGCAATGTATCAACATCCCCAAGCTTAACTCCTGCTCATCCTCGAGTAGGTAAGTGATAAAAAGAAAGAATAATTTTTGAGGTGACATGCACCATCAAAGACTTGATCAAAGTATTTGTAAAACATTCAAAGCTGGGATCATAGTACTTCAATCATAACATGAAAGACAAAGTTCTAGCAATAAGCAAAGAAACTATGATGCAACATGAAAAGGCACAAACAAAAGATTTATGAATAACAATGCTTTGCAAGACGTTTGTTTGTTTCACCTAAAGAAAACATAGCATAATAGTATTCAGCTTGTCCCTCAATAGAGTAGCAAATATAAATGCATATGACACCTTCAAAGTTCATAAGAGTGACTAGATACAATAGTTTAAAACAAGAAATATCAAAGTATGCATCAATCAACTAGTCTTGGGACAATGCACATAGAACTAAGAATGGCCACTATGCTCTCAAAGTAGGTGCATAAAGTTAGAAGGTGGAGACTCAATAATATGGTGGAAGAAAGGCCTTTTTATAAAAGGAAGTAGGGATTCAAGTCTCATAAAGAGCTTCCAAAAATTATGGTACTTATAGCTTTCAGCTCTCATTGCCCCTATCATAAGCATCTTGAAGTGATTAAGGTTAAAGTGAACAAACTATGGTGTACATGCTTGACGAAGTATAAGTCAGAAATCTCATGTCCCTTGTATACGAGGGCCGCTCCTCATGCTACTCAAGTTTAGTCACCAGTAAGTTCTTGTCATTGTAAGTATATGTGTATCATAGAGAACCGCCAACGGGGTACCCCTTGCTCGATGATACGGAAGAATCCCCATATCAAAATGACAAGGCAAGCAGATAACGAGCATCTCAGGATTCTTCTTATTTACCATGGGAATATGGTGCTTTTTTCTCTCTTTCCTCTTTTCATAGTATCTTTTTTTCTCTTTTTTTTCTCAATATAGGACTCTTTTTTTTATAAGAAGAATGCTTCATAGACAACTCATTATGGTTACGCTGCAGGTTTCCACCATGTCAGCATGGATTAGACCAGCGGCCCAGGCGTTTCTCTAACACATATACATAACTCCATGCACTTATAAGCTCCCCTTTCATTTCACACCGACGACATCCATATACAAAAGAGCATGATATCAACTAGGTACAAGTACCAAGTGCAATGTTGAAAGCGTTCCCCATGAAAGCATGGTTCTGCTAATTCCCAACAAATAAGTGCAAGCATATACAACAAAGAAGACACAATGGTTCAAGTTTATTAAGGGCAAGAAAAGTAAAGTGTGCCATCAAGTTCATGAGAGCTTTAATCACTAGTTTTCTCATAACAAGTTTAATTTGGAAGGTAAACAAAAGCATGAATATACTTGGAATAGCATAAGATAATAGGTAGGTATGGTGGACTCTTTGGAATAACTTGGTTTAGGGAGTTGGATGCATGAGTGGAACTCATACTTGGTTGTGGAGGCTAGCAAAAGACTGGGAGCGACAAACTAAGAGAGAAATAATGGCCATAATCATGAAGAGCAACAAAACATCATTGATCAAAGCATAAAGTGATACTACAAGTTGAAAACTAAAGGATCATAAAGGCTATGGTGACTTGAGATAGTCATAACATGGTGTGAGCATGCGCCAAGTCGACCCAAATAAAGCATCAAAGGAGAATACCACTATACTATGCTTTAATATGTTAAAACAACGCATGATTCATCCAAGGCACATTAAGCTATCTCAATTGTTTATAACAAGTCATGCTACAACAAAGAATACTAAGCATAAAGCCAAAACAATATCAAGCATGGCATGACAAAGCATAGGCCACAGTCAAAAACAAGCTCTTTTTACCACATAAGTATGAACTTTCCTACTCTTTTCCACACCAAACAAAACTATTTGCAAACCAATGTATGAAAGAAGGGGTCCAACCAATTTATTCAGAAAACTAAGCAAACCAAGCAAACTAAAAACCAAAACAAAAACGAAAAAGAAGACGCTCCAAGAAAAACACAACTGTGCATGAAACAATAAAAATGAAGCGTTTGGAAGAAACCTGGGATTTTTATTGATGAAGAAGGGGATGCCTTGGGCATCCCCAAGATTTGACGCTTGTACTTCTTGGATATTTGTTGGGGTGACACGCGTGGCATCCCCAAGCTTGAGCTTTAGTCCATCCTTCATCTCATTACTCATTCCTTCCACACACCTAAAATTTTTCCTTCATACAAAACTTCACATAATCTTTATTAGCAACATTAGTGCACTCAAGATAAAAGGTCTTAAGGTTAAGTTCTAACACCAAATAAACTTCCATTAGAACACTAGCTACTGTAGCACTTCCCTCAAAAAGCTCAATTCCCCAAAAGAACTCAAAAAGGAACCAACAAGAAGCAAATGCAGAAAATGGCAGAAATCTGTCAAAACAGACCAGCAGGTAAAGACGAATTTTTTTGAAGACCTTCTTTTGCTCAAATCAAAAAGTGTTGTGTTGGGTCCGCAGCATAGAAAACAAAAAATTTCCTACGGTGTGAACTACACGCCAAGATCTATCTACTAGGTACAAAGCAACGGGTGGAAACGAGAACTTACCCTCGTAGACAACGAGCTTTGTTAACAAGTAGGAACTCGTGGTTGATGTAGTCGTACACTTGCCGATCTCAAGATCGTGATGAAGTCCAGCAGGTCCGGCTCCAAAGACGTCCATCGATCCAGCTCCAGCACCACCAAGTCCAGCACCGCAAGCAGCGGTGCATCCGTGATCGCACACACGTCCGGTACCCGACAACCTCCGTCCCTCGCTCCAAAGAAAGCAGCGGAAGCAGCAACTCCTTTCCAGATAAAGCCACCGGGAACATGTATCTCACTAATCCGAGACCATGGGGGAATAATACTAGAGGGGGAGAGAGATCCTTCACAAGGAGGTGTCTATGAGAAGTGAAGAGGGGTGGCCTTTTATAGGAGGAGGGGGTGCCCCTCCTTCATGGCCAGCGCATGGAGGAGGTGACTCTTCACCTCCTCCATTCATGCGGTGATAACTCCCTCCACATAAATTTGCCCCTTCACATTCTCTTTGAAAGTCTCCACTTTAAATGCATTAAATTTCTCCAAATTTAATGCTCTCTCATTTAATAAAACTCTTTTATTAATTTTATTCAAAATTTTGTTAATTACTTTAATTAACAAACATTCACATAAAACCCCCTGCAACATTTCAATATTACATGCAGAACCAATTTCAGCAATTTCACCCGAAACAGTTTCGGTGTCTATTGAAATAATTCCAGCACTTTCTTAAATCTTTATCTGAAACATATTTGCTCCAAATGGTGTCGGTATCCCTTAAGTGTGTCACCCTACGGTTCGCGAATAATGCAGACATGATCGAGACCCATCTCCGATCAATAATCAGCAGCGGGACCTGGAGATCCATACTGACTCCTACACATTCAACGATGACTTCTGTGATCGTGAGAACCTTTAACGCTAGTAACTAAATCCCTTTGTCACGTGATATATTACATGTACGAGATTCGATCATCGGTATCTCCATACCTAGTTTGATCTCGTTACCGACATGCACTCTTTTCTCGTTCCCGTGATATAACATTCTAGTGATCACATCACTTGCTTGCAAGCTATTTCAATGTGATATCACCGAGAGGGCCCAGAGTATATCTATCCATCATCGGGATGGATAAATCCCACTCTTGATCCATGAGCCTCAACATAACACCTTCGTAGCACTGAACCCACCTTTATAGTCACCCGGTTACGGTGTGACGTTTGATGTTATCAAGATACTCTTCCGGTGTTAGCAATTAACATGATCTCATGGTCTAAGGATAAAGATTACTTCGTATGATGTTATAGCAATATAAACATAATGATTTTGATCGTAATGCTATACTTCGGATGAATGTTCATCACATCATTCCACCAGTGGTGTGACCTTGTTATTAACAACATCCAATGTCCATGATCAGGAAACCTTGATCATCTTGTTAATCAACAAGCTAGTCTATAAGAGAGGCATAACTAGGAACCCTTTTTGTTTATTAAACACACATGTATTGATGTTTCCGATCAATACAATTCTAGCATGTAAAATAAACATTTATCATAAACATGGAATAGGATAATAACCACTTTATTATTGCCTCTCGGGCATATTCCCTTCATGTTGAACTAACGAAAGTTAGATAACAACCTGGGGCAGAAGAAAAAAAATGCACGCCTCAAAAAGACATTCAGAGATTTTACACAAATGTTTACGGTGAAGCACAGAAATCTGTTTCGGGACAACAACTTTCCTAATCATTACTTCTCTCTCATTAGAGGTTACTCTTGGCACAAAAAGCAAATAAAAAGGATAAAGAGAGGTTATTACAGAGGTAATAACTTCCAAACACTCATCTAAAACTTTTGGGTTATCTCCCAATAAGTAATTTTCTTTAACGCCTTTAAGTTAGGCATGATAGTTTGAGAAGATGCTCACATAAGAAATATGAATTAAAGTAAAAGAGAGCATCAAGGAGCAAATTCAAAACACATTTAAGTCTAACCCACTTCCTATGCATAGGAATCTTATATACAAATAAATGCACAAAGAACAAAGTGACATGCATAGGAAGATAAAACGAGAATAATTTCAAAACTTTCAGCACATAGAGAGGTGTTTCAATACCATGAAAACTTCTACAACCATATTTTCCTCTCTCATAATAATTTTGAGTAGACTCATGAATAAACTCAACAATATAACTATCACATAAAGCATTCTTTTCATGATCTACAAACACTAGAGCTTTATTATAAACATTTTCAAAAGAATCCTCAGGAACATGACATTCATCCTCCTTTGATAAGCATGGGGGACAATCAAATAATGTAAGGGGTAAAGAGTTACTCTCATTAGAAGGTAGGGATGGGTAGATCCATTCTTCCTCCTCTTGATCATCACTCTCCTCCTATTTTTCATCCAATGAGCTTCCAGTTTCAGCAATTTCTTCTTCCATTGGTGGAGAGCATCTATTAAAATATTCAAGAATATAGCCATTTTCTACCTTGTAATTATCAAAGCAAAATTTAAGTATATCATAAACATCATATTTATAAGGTGAATCATCAGTATTTTCAAGCAAACTAGCAAGTTCAAATGCACCCTTGCAAGCAATAAATTCTTCAATTTGTTCAACATCATAAAAGTCATAAATCCCTTTAATATAAGAAGATATGGTAACATTATCATTATACTCACATTGAAAAGGGAGGTGTTTATACCTCCTACAGCAACAAGATTTATCAAAGCAATAAGTAACATTATAAGTGGAGCACACATTTCTAGCAATGGTATTCAATTTATCAGTTTGTTCCCATAAGTGTTTCCCTTTTTGTGACAAGCGGTGTTCCTTATAAAAATGTTTTAGTTCTTCCGTGAACCCACCTTGCCAATAAGATTCAGTTTCAAACAAACCAACCATTGATAGAAAGCATGACAAAGCAAGACAATAATAAACCAACAAAAATACCAACTATAGTAGGAACTAAATTTTTTTTGTGTTTTTTGAAAAAGAAAGGAAACTTGTAAAACTAATTTTTTTGTGTTTTTGATAAAGAAACAAGCAAAAAAAGCAAAAAGAAACTAAGCAAAACAAAAATAACAAAGTAAAGAGATTGGTTATGAGCGACTCCCCTTGTGAAGATGTCCTTGACTCCCCGGCAACGGCGCTAGAAAAATGCTTGATGGCTCAATGCACGGCGCCCAGAAAAATGCTTGATGGCAATGTTGATGTAGAGCTCGTTGGGAACCCCAAGAGGAAGGTATGATGAGCACAGCAGCAAGTTTCCTTAGTATGAAACCAAGGTTTAATCGAACCAGTAGGAGCAAGGAAACACCCCAAAGGTGTTACTAGCTGAGCTTTGGCAGGGCGCACTACCAGTGCTAGTAGCAACGTGGAGACCTGCACAACACAACCACATAACTTTGTCCCCAACTTGCGATGAGGTTGTCAATCTCACCGTGTTTTTTGGAAAACAAAGGATTAAACGTATCGAATGGAAAGAAGTGAAAGTTTGTAGAAAGTAAACACAAAGTAGTAAAAGTTTATAGATTGTATGTAAAGAAAAAGGACCGGGATCCATAGTTCACTAGAGGTGGCTCTCCTTAATATAGATAACATGCTGGGTGAACAAATTACAGCGGGGCAATTGACAAACATCGAGAAAGCAATACATGCATATACTAATCATCTTGACTCCTTTGGAACTTGATTGGGCCTTACAACATAATACATAGACCGCCATCCAACTGCATATATGACTAATAATCCACCTTCAGGTTATCATCCGAACCCCCTCCAGTATTAAGTTACAAGCAATGACTAATAATCCACCTTCAGGTTATCATCCGAACCCCCTCCAGTATTAAGTTACAAGCAATAGATTATTGCTTTACGAACTGCTTGTAAAGTAAACAATATGATTGTTCTATGAACAAAGGATTGTTGTTTTCTCCCTAGTAGCAATAGCACATCTAATACCTTAGAGATTTATGTCACTTCACCAGATTACCAGAGGCATGAACCCACTATCGAGCATAAATACTACCTCTTGGAGTTGCTAGCATCTACTTGGCCAAGATAGCTACTAACAATGGAAAGCATGCAAGATCACAAATAACAAAGACATGATAGAATGAATAATCAATCTGAAATAGCATCTCAATATCCATCGGATCCCCGCAAACACAACATGCAGAATTACAAATAGATGATCTTGATCATGAACGGAGCTTACAAGATCTAGACATGAAAGCATAAAGGAGGAGAACCAGCCATCTAGCTACTACATGGATCCGTAGTCCAAGGATGAACTACTCACGCATCACACAGGAGGCTTGCATGGTGATGAAGAAGGCCTCCAGGGTGAATTCCCCTCTCCGGCAGGGTGCCAGGAAGAGCTTTAGATCCCTCTCGATCCAGGCTACAGACTCTTTCATGGATTTTTGATCGGGTACTTAGGGTTTTCGTCCCGAGGGCAATATATAGGCGGAAGGAGAGGCCGAGGGGGGTGCCAGGAGCGGCCACACCACCCCCTGGCGTGGGCAGCTGCCGTGCGGCGGCCAGTGGTGGTGGCCCCTTGGCCCCTCTCCATCTCGTATTCTGGCACTTGATGACTTCCAGAAAAATAGGCACTTTGGCTTTTGTCCCGTCCAATTCCGAGAATATTCATTTTCTGACTTTCCTGGAACCAAAAATAGCAGAAAATAGGCAGCTGGCACTGTGGCTCTTGTTAATAGGTTAGTCCAAGAAATCGTATGAAAAGTACTCCAAAGTTGGAACTAAACACAAGAAAGTGGATAAAACCAAGCATGGAACATCAAAAGTGCAATGTATCAGCTTCTCCCTCACTTAGGTCGACCTCCTCACCCTCAACGGAGGGGTTCAGAAACATCGATGGAGATTCGGGTGGATCAACATGGGGGCATCATGGATCATATCCTCGAGAATTTCTTCCTGTGCTAGGTCTCTCTGGATTGGATCCATAGTTTCTACAAAATGCACATAATATCATTTTTTGCATACAATATTGCTACATAAAATAATAGTAAAAAATAATATTTACACCTAATTTTCTACAATAATACTAAACAATAGCCAAATTCTAGTGATGCCTTGCATGGGCCCCGTGTGACAACTGACAAGAATGCCTCCACGAAGGGATGCCTGTTCATGGTCCAGATCGTCAGCACCGGTGGAGCGTGGCGTGCTGAGGGAGAAATCAATATCTCTCTTGGTCTCAAGCGCGCTTCGATAGTACGGAGTACTACTTTGGCGATCGAGTCAGAAACGGAGCTGAGCCTAGCTACCAAGATGGAAACCGAGCCTATGGTCCCGAAGTGACAGAAATTGGGGTAGCCGGAAGGGAAAGGCTTTGATGTGAGGATCACATGTGTTCACGGAGTGTTAATGCTTTGCTTCAGTGCTCTATTAAAAGGAGCACCTTAATTGCCAGTAGTTCCCTAGAGTCCCCACTGCAAATGGGCTGGCAGGACAAAAGATGTTGTGCAAGTTCTCATTGCGAGCACGTATGACTATATATGGAACACATGCCTAGGATTGTCTAGTACTTGGATGCTTTATCTTATTTATCTGCAATTGCCCTATGTTCTGATTGCTATGTGAATTGTCTTATCCATGCAACGGCCGTCCATCCATCCCTATGCCTACCTCCCACTGTTTACTGCTTTTGTTACTACTGTCTTTGCTTTGCTACTGTTGTTACTTTACTATTCCTACTACAAAACTGTTGCTACTGATAAACTGCTGTGAGCAAGATTGTTTCCAGGTGCAGCTGAATTGACAACTCAGTTGTTAAGGCTGATAAGTATTCTTTGGCTCCCCTTGTGTCAAATCAATAAATTGGGTTTTACTTCCCTCGAAAATACTACGATACACCCCCTATACTTGTGGGTCATCAAGACTATTTTCTGGCGCCGTTGCCGAGGAGCATAGCTTTATTTATCAAGTTCACTTGGAATCACTATAGTTCAAGCTAAGTTTATCTTTCTCCTTGTTTGCTTGTTTCTTTATCAAAAATACAAAAAAAATTAGTTCCTACTCTAGTTGTTGTTTTCGTTGGTCTGTTATTGTCTTGCTTTATCATGCTTGATGTCAATGGTTGGTTTCTTTGAAACTGAAGCTTATTGGCAAGGTGGGTTCACGGAAGATCAAAAATATTATTATAAGGAACACCGCTTGTCACAAAAAGGGAAACACTTATGGGAACAAATTGATAGATTGTATACCATTGCTAGAAACGTGTGCTCTACTTATAATGTTACTTATTGCTGTGATGAGTCTTGTTGCAGAAAGAGGTATAAACATCTCCCTTTTCAATGTGAGTATAGTGATAATGATACCATATCTTCCTATGCTAGGAATTTATGACTTTTATGATGCGGAAGAAATTGAAGAATTTATTGCTTGGAAGGGTGCTTTTGAACTTGCTAGTTTGCTTGAAAATATTGATGATTCACCTTATAAGCATGAGGTTTATGGTATACTTAAATTTTGCTTTGATAATTACAAGGATGAAAATAGCTATATCCTTGAATATTTTAATAGATGCTTTCCACAAATGGAAGAGACTAATGCCTTGCAGGACCCTATGGAAGAGACTAATGCCTTGCAGGCTCCTATGGAAGAAGAAATTGATGAACCTGAAATCTCATTAGATGAAAAAGAGGAGGAGAGTGATGAACAAAAGGAGGAAGAATGGATTAGGTACCCATGCCTACCTTCTAATGAGAGTAACTCTTTATCCCTTACATTATTTGATTGTCCCCCTTGCTTACTAAAGGAGAATGAATGTTATGTTCCTGAGGATTCTTTTGAAGATGTTTATGATAAAGCTCTAGTGCTTGTAGATTTAGAAAAGCATTCTTTATGTGATAGTTATATTGTTGAGTTTATTCATGAGGCTACTGAAAATTATTATGAGAGAGGAAAATATGGTTGTAGAAGTTTTCATGGTATTGAAACACCTCTCTATGTGCTGAAAGTTTTGAAGTTACTCTTGTTTTATCTTCCTATGCCTGTCACTTTGTTATTTGCTTACACGATACCTATGCATAGGAAGTGGGTTAGAGTTAAATGTGTTTTGAATTTGCTCCTTGATGCTCTCTTTTACTTCAACTAATATTTCTTATGAGAGCATCCTCTCAAACTTTTATTCCTGAAGATGATAATATGTCTATTATTCTTGGGAGACCTTTTCTTAAATACTACAGGAGCTGTTATTAATTATAATCAAGGGAAGGTGACCTTCAATGTTAATGACAAGGAACACATTGTCTATTTCCTCAAGAAGATTGAAAGGACTTATGGTTTGAATTCAATTGAACATGTTGAGGGCATTCAAGTTGGAGAAATATATTGTCCCATACCAAGAGAAAAATTTGAAACTATTATGATTGGGACCATTACTATCAAGGTTGAGGTAACATAATCATTAGTGGAATACAAAGTTTTGTCTCATATGAAATTGTTTTGGTAACAATACCTGATCAACCTTGTTAACAAAAGGATTTCATTGAACAAAACAATGTTTTCACTATGATTATCTTCGCTTACTTCTTTTCTATCCATTTTAGTTTTTGCTTATGCGTAACTTAAAGGCATTAAAGAAAAGTACTTATTGGGAGATAACCCAAAAGTTTTAATTGAGTCTTGGAAGTTATTACCTATGTAATAACCTCTCCTTATCCTTTTTATTTGCTTTTTGTGCCAATAATAACCTCTAATGAGAGTGAAGTAATGATTGGGAAAGTTGTTGTCCCGAAACAGATTTCTGTGCTTCACCGTAAAAATTCCTGAGAGAGATCTGTATGTCGGATTGAGCTGTAATGTTTTGTGCTTCTGCCCCAGGTTGTTATCTAACTTTTTGATTTGAGCAACAGAAGGTCTTCGAAAAAATTCGTCTTTGCCTGCTGGTCTGTTTTGACAGATTTCTGCCATTTTCTGCATTTGCTTCTTGTTAGTTCCTTCTTGAGTTCTTTTGGGGAATTGAGATTTTTTAGGGAAGTGCTAAAGTAGCTAGTGTTCTAATGGAAGTTTATTTGGTGTTAGAACTGAACCTTGAGACTTATTTATCTTAAGTGCACTAATGTTGCTAATGAGATTGTGTGAAGTTTTGTATTAAGGAAAAATTTCAGGTGTATGGAAAGGAATGAGTAATGAGATGAAGGATGGACTAAAGCTCAAGATTGGGGATGCCACGCGTGTCACCCCAAGAAATATCCAAGAAGTACAAGCGTCAAAGCTTGGGGATACCCAAGGCATTCCCCTTCTTCATCAATAAAAATTCCAGGTTTCTTCCAAACGCTTCATTTTTATTGTTTCATGCACAGTTGTGTTTTTCTTGGAGCGTCTTCTTTTTCGATTTCGTTTTGGTTTTTAGTTTGCTTAGTTTTCTGAATAAGTTGTTTGGATCCCCTCTTTCATACTTTGGTTTGCAAATAGTTTGGTTTGGTTTGGAAAAGAGTAGGAAAGTTCATACTTTTGTGGTAAAAAGAGCTCGTTTTTTACTGTGGCTATGCTTTGTCATGCCATGCTTGATATTGTTTTGGCTTTATGCTTAGTATTCTTTGTTGTAGCATGACTTGTTATAAACAATTGAGATTGCTTATGTGCCTTGGATGAATCATGCGTTGTTTTAGCATATTAAAGCATAGTATAGTGGTATTCTCCTTTGATGCTTTATTTGGGTTGACTTGGCACATGCTCACACCATGTTATGACTATCTCAAGTCACCATAGCCTTTATGATCCTTTAGTTTTCAACTTGTAGTATCACTTTATGCTTTGATCAATGATGTTTTGTCGCTCTGCATGATTTTGGCCATTATTGCTCTCTTAGATTGTCGCTCCCAGTCTTTTGCTAGCCTCCACAACCAAGTATGAGTTCCACTCATGCATCCAACTCCCTAAACCAAGTTATTCCAAAGAGTCCACCATACCTACCTACTAGCTTATGCTATTCCAAGTATATTCATGCTTTTGTTTACCTTCCACTTGTTATGAGAAAACTAGTGATTAAAGCTCTCACGAACTTGAAGGCACACTTTACTTTACTTGCCCTTAATAAACTTGAACCAATGTGTCTTCTATGTTGTATATGCTTGCACTTATTTGTTGGGAATTAGCAGAACCATGCTTTCATGGGGAACGCTTTCAACATTGCACTTGGTACTTGTACCTAGTTGATATCATGCTCTTTTGTATATGGATGTTGTCGGTGTGAAATGAAAGGGGAGCTTGTAAGTCCATGGAGTTATGTATATGTGTTTAGAGAAACGCCTGGGCCGCTGGTCTAATCCATGCTGACATGGTGTAAACCTGTAGCGTAACCATAATGAGCTGTCTATGAAGCATTCTTCTTATAAAAAAAAGAGTCCTATATTGAGAAAAAGAGAAAAGAGAAAAAAAAAGACATACTATGAAAAGAGGAAAGAGAGAAAAAAGCACCATATTCCCATGGTAAATAAGAAGAATGTTGAGATGCTTGTTGTGTGCTTGCCTTGTCATTTTGATATGGGGATTCTTCCGTATCATCGGGCAAGGGGTATCCCGTTGGCGGTTCTCAATGATACACATGTACTTATGATGACAAGAACTTACCGGTGACTAAACTTGAGTAGCATGAGGAGCGGCCCTCGTATACAAGGGACATGAGATTTCTGACTTATACTTCGTCAAGCATGTACACCATAGTTTGTTCACTTTAACCTTAGTCACTTCAAGATGCTTATGATAGGGGCAATGAGAGATGAAAACTATAAGTACCATAATTTTTGGAAGCTCTTTATGAGACTTGAATCCCTACTTCCTTTTTTTACAAAAGGCTTTTCTTCCACCATTATATTGAGTCTCCACCTTCTATCTTTATGCACCTACTTTGAGAGCATAGTGGCCATTCTTAGTTCTATGTGCATTGTCCCAATACTAGTTGATTGATGCATAACTTGTTATTGCTTGTTTAAATCTATTGTATCTAGTCACTCTTATGAACTTTGAAGGTGTCCTATTCATTTATATTTGCTACTCTATTGAGGGACAAGCTGAATACTATTATGCTATGTTTTCTTTATGTGAAACAAACAAACGTCTTGCAAAGCATTGTTATTCATGAATCTTTTGTTTGTGCCTTTTCATGTTGCATCATAGTTTCTTTGCCTATTGCTAGAACTTTGTCTTTCATGTTATGATTGAAGTACTATGATCCTAGCTTTGAATGTTTTGCAAATACTTTGATCAAGTCTTTGATGGTGCATGTCACCTCAAAAATTCTTTCTTTTTATCACTTACCTACTCGAGGACGAGCAGGAGTTAAGCTTGGGGATGTTGATACATTGGAAATGTATCTATAATTTTTGATGCTCCATGCTTGTTTTTATCTACTTTCTTGTGTTTTGTTCCAACTTTGGAGTACTTTTCATATGATTTCTTAGACTAACCTATTAACAAGAGCCATAGTGCCAGCTGCCTGTTTTCTGCTGTTTTTGGTTCCAGGAAAGTCAGAAAATGAATATTCTCGGAATTGGACGGGACAAAAGCCAAAGTGCCTATTTTTGCAAAACACTCATGGAGCCGGAATACGAGACGGAGGAGGGCCAGGGGCTGGCCACACACACCCCAGGCGCGGGCTGGGCCTGGCCGCACCAGGGCCTGGTGTGGTGGCCCCAGGCACCCTCTCGGTCTCCCTCTTCGCCTATAAGAAGCCTTCTGACCTAAAAACTTTGGGGGATTCAACATTTTTCCAGAAGGAGTTCCGCTCCGCCGCCACCACCAGATTCCACGAAACAGCACCAGAAACTCTGTTCTGACACCCTGCCGGGACGGGGAATTGGAGGAGATCATCACCATCAGCATCACCATCGCTTCTCCATCGACCATCCATGTTTCTCCCATCTATGAGTGAGTAATCCCCCGCTGTAGGCTATGGGGATGGTAGGGATTGGATGAGATCGTTCATGTAATGGCATCAGATTGTTAGTGCATGGTGCCTAGTATCTTTTATTAGTGCTTTATGACTTTGTTGCGACTTGTTGTGCTTAATGCTTGTCACTAGGGCCCAAGTGCCATGATTTCAGATCTGAACATGCTATTGATTCATCATGATAGTATTGTTTTGGGTCTTATCTACAAGTTGTATACACACGTTATTGTCCGGAACCTATGGTCCCGAAGTGACAGAAATCGGGGTAGCCGGAAGGGAAAGGCTTTGATGTGAGGATCACATGTGTTCATGCAGTGTTAATGCTTTGCTCCGGTGCTCTATTAAAAGGAGCACCTTAATTGCCAGTAGTTCCCTAGAGGCCCCACTGCAAACGGGCTGGCAGGACAAAAGATGTTGTGCAAGTTCTCATTGCGAGCACGCATGACTATATATGGAACACATGCCTAGGATTGTCTAGTACTTGGATGCTTTATCTTATATCTGCAATTGCCCTATGTTCTGATTTCTATGTGAATTGTCTTATCCATGTAACGCCCGTCCATCCATCCCTATGCCTACCTCCCACTGTTTACTGCTTTTGTTACTACTGTCTTTGCTTTGCTACTTCTGTTACTTTACTATTCCTACTACAAAATTGTTGCTACTGATAAACTGTTGTGAGCAAGATTGTTTCCAGGTGCAGCTGAATTGACAACTCGGTTGTTAAGGCTAATAAGTATTCTTTGGCTCCCTTGTGTCGAATCAATAAATTGGGTTTCAATTCCCTCGAAAATACTATGATACACCCCCTATACTTGTGGGTCATCACCGGACCATACCGAGGCGGCTGGGGACGGCGGCGGGGCGGAGGTGGCCGGCGCGTCGGTAGGGAGGACCGACTGGACGCAGGCGGGACGGCATGTAGGCGGGGCGGAGGCGGCCTTGGATGGCGGCGTGGCAGAGGCGGCGGCGACAGTGCGCGCAGGCGGCCGGCGAGGCTATTAGCTAGCTAGCGCGGGCGGGCGGTGAGAAAATCCGGCAGCCTCCCGGCGTCGATAGGGATTTGGCCTCTGGTGTCGTGTCACGGTGCGTGGAACCGACCAGGGCGGTGGCCGCGTTTATATACCCCCCCCCTTATCGCGGTGCGTGGAACCAACCGGGACTAAATGGGGGTCTCTAGTTCCGGCTGGTGCCACGCACTGGGACTAAAGGGGGGCGACGCTTTTCAGATCTGCGCGCAAATGGGCCATTAGGCCCTGCTGGGGATAGTTGCCACGACTAATGGGCCGAAATTTGCGTGCACAAACTGGCTGGGTGGTTTTTTAGTCTAGGACCTTTTTTTTCAAATTTGGATGGTTTTTCAAAACATTTAAAAACTTAAATAAATTATTTTTTGCATACTTATGAATTTGAGAACACTTTCAACATAAAAAGTGCTTGAATTTAAATAAGTAAGCCAAATACATTGTATTTTTTATAAAATAATTATTCTAACTTATCAAACTATTAACCGTTTGGCCATTTTTAATTATAAAATGCATTAACTATTATCTTTTGCATCTTTTTGAATGTCACTAAACTTACATCATAAAAAGTGCTTTAATTTGAATAAGTAATACAAATTATTTTATGTTTTATAAAATAATTATTCTAACTTGTCATTTCCCGCCATTTCCCACCACTTCATGCCATGTTTTCCTGCCCTTTTCCTCTAACCGGGACTTTTAATCCTGGTTGGAGCCACTAACTAGGACTAAAGATATTTTTCGCCATTTCCCACCGCTTCCCGCCATGTTTTCCCGCCCTTTCCCTCTAACCGGAGCTTTTAGCATCGGTTGGAGCCACTAACCGGGACTAAAGATATTTCCCACATTTTCCACCGCTTCCCGCCATGTTTTCCCGTACTTTCCCTCTATATCTAGGGCAACCGTGCCATGGATATCCACACATCCACACCATCCTCTCTTACAACAATGGACACCGCAAACCGGGCCATTCTGACTCTCAAGGAAATCGAGGCGTTGTGCGCCTCTAGCTATCCATGCCCCCCGGGGCTACCGGCTGCCTGTCGACTAGATCCTGAGTGTTGGAGGGGTTCATGTCCCTCCTGTGCCTCAAGGTTCTGCCCGCCAGGCGGCCATCACAAACCACTTCTACCTCGAGCTCACGCCGGAGCAGCGGATGGATCCCTATTGGGATCCCGACAACTACAACATCTAGAATGCCTTCTTCGTTAACCAGTGGAAAAGGTAGCTTGCCAGGTATGAGGGTGACGAACCCGCCCCGGTGAACCACAATGAAGCCGGTCGCCACCTATGGTGGGCGAACCGTACTATCGTCCGCATGATGCGCTACATCACCCAGGAAGATCATCCTCGTCTGCGGTGCCCGCACTTTGACCTCAATAGAGCCACAAGAAGGGTGGCAGTGGTGAAGGCCATGGGAGTAGCGGCATCGTCATCCAGGAGCCCCCTCCCCCACGCATTGTGAATCCAAGGCCGGAGTGGCAGGTGCGTCAGAATATGCCATGGCTAGGCTGAGGATCCATCCGCGGGCGCCTAGCGATGATGACGATGACGAAGACAAAGACGACCCTGAAGATGTGTACTATAGGGCTAGATATGAGTATGACTAAAGGGAGGCCTTTAGTCCCGATTCTGTAGTCCCAGTTTTTTTATAATAATAAATGTCTTGAGTTTTAGTCCCGGTTTGTGGCTAGACTGGTAGCCTTTAGTCCCGATTCAAATCCATATTCCCAGTTAGTCCCCGTTCTTGTGCCGGGGAGCTAACTAATTTCACATATTAGGGAGTGCCTCTATGGCCAACTTGTGGAAGATGCCTGAGGACGGGATCCGTAGGCATCTCCCTCAAGCTGACCGTAGTGTTGTCCCTACTCTCGCACACCATCTTGCAGTTTATAACTTCTCTAGCTAGATCAATACCTCGGGAAGCTAACTAATTTCACATATTAGGGAGTGCCTCTATGGACAGCTTGTGGAAGATGCCTGAGGACTGGATCCGTAGGCATCTCCCTCAAGCTGGCCGTAGTGTTGTCCCTGCTCTCGCACACCATCTTGCAGTTTATAACTTCTCTAGCTAGATCAATACACAGGGGAGCTAACTAATTTCACATATTAGAGAGTGCCTCTATGACCAGCTTGTGGAAGATGCCTGAGGACTGGATCTGTAGGCATCTCCCTCAAGCTGGCTGTAGTGTTGTCCATGCTCTCGCACACCATCTTGTTTGCCGTTGATAACTTCACAAGGATGCCTATTTATAGATTAAGCAGCACAACATAGTGTCGACACTCACGACATAATGTCGACACTCACCCCTGTCATAGTGTCGACACTCACAAGGATGCCTATTTATAGATTAAGCAGCATAACATAGTGTCAACACTAATGACATAATGTTGACACTCACTCTAGTCATAGTGTCGGCACTCACAATGATGCCTACTTACAGATGAACCTTTAGTAACCGCTTAAGTCCCGGTTGGTTTCTTAAACTGGGACTAAACATGCTTGCATTGGCTCCAGCCTGCCGCAACTCCTTAAGTCCCGGTTGGTTTCTTCAACCGAGACTAAAGATATTCAAAAACGGTCATAAGAAACTCAAAAACGGAAACTAAAAAATGGTCTGAATAATATAAATCCTTCACGTGGTGTCATATTATGTGACACAGTTAAAAGGAAAAATACCAAACTTGTATATTGATTATGTCTCAAAAAACCTTCACAAAATGACCTATCATGTTCGAGGTTTCATGGCTTTCAGTCCAAATGACCAATGTTATGTGCAGAATCGCGACATAGTTTGTGATATTGTGCCCATATTGTGCATGCATGTGCATCTTGGGATGACGAACAATGTTGCAGGAGAAAGTTTTCCTTTTCGTCGCACGAAAAATCCATTTTCCATTTTCTAAGCGCCAAAAATGGGGCGTTTTATGAAGCAACCACCAAAATGCTGTTTCAAAATGCTACCACCCCATTTTTCAAAAAATACTAGACCACCTTACATGGAAGATCTCCAAACCGGGAGATCTCAAACCTTTCCGTACTTCCCGGGTGAAAAGAAAAAAGTCTGCCGAAATTGGTAGGAAGTGGGTTTGGTATGAACTACAGGTACATGATCTAACGCTCATGATGTTTTGAAAAATCACTTTTAGACTCACAATATGATGTTTGTTCAGAGATCCAATGCAAGTTTTAACGAGGCCCATCCCCTATCTTCATGCCCGCCGTTTTGACCATAGTTTGAAACAGGCATAAGAAATTCAAAAACGGTCCGAACAATGTAAATCCTTCGCGTGGTGCCATATTATGTGACATAGTTGCAAGCAAAAAATACCAAACTTGGTATATTGATTATGTCTCAGAACAACCTTCACAAAATGACCGACCATGTTCGAGGTTTCATGGCTTTCGGTCCAAATGACCAATGTTATGTGCAGAATTGTGACATAGTTTGTGATACTGTTTCCATATTGTGCATGCATGTGCATCTTGGGATGGCGAACAATGTTGCAGGAGGAAGTTTTCCTTTTCGTCGCACGGAAAATCCATTTTCCAAGCATCGAAAACGGGGCATTTTGTGAAGCAACCAACAAAATGCTGTTTCAAAATGCCACCACCCCATTTTTAAAAATACTAGACCATCTTACATGGAAGATCTCCCAACCGGGAGATCTGAAACCTTTTCGTACTTCCTAGGTGAAAAAGACAAATGTCTACCGAATCGGTAGGAAGTGGGTCCAGTTTGAACTACAGGTACATGATCTAATGCTCATGATTTTTTGAAAAAATTATTTTTAGACTTACAATATGATGTTTCTTCAGAGATCCAATGCAAGTTTTAACGAGGCTCGTCCCCTATCTTCATGCCTGCCATTTTGACCATAGTTTGAAACGGGAAATATTTGAAACGGGCATAAGAAATTCAAAAATGGTATGAACAATGTAAATTCTTCGTGTGGTGTCATATTATGTGACATAGTTGCAAGGAAAATACCAAACTTTGTATATATATTATGTCTCAAAAAACCTTCACAAAATGACATAAAAGGTTTAATACATTTCATAGATTTATTACATAAAAGGTTTAATACATTATTACACATCACCAACATCCCTATCTAGTGTTGTGGTTTTCTTCTGCGTAGTAGCCATGGAGAATCTTCATCATTTAATAGGATGATTGGGTCATTTTTCACTTTTAAGGGCGTAATTTCATGAAACTTATTATAATCTTCTGACATGTCTGTCTTGTCATCCACTCCCATGATGTTTCTTTTCCCTGAAAGAACTATGTGGCACTTTGGCTCATCGGATGATGTATTCTTTTGCTGATTTCTTTTTCTTGGTTTGGTAGAAATGTCCTTCACATAGAAAACCTAAGCCACATCGTTGGCTAGGACGAATGGTTTGTCCATGTACGCAAGATTGTTGAGATCGACTGTTGTCATGCCGTACTTTTGGTCTACATGTACCCTGCCTCCTATCAGCTTGACCCATTTGCACCGAAACAAAGGGACCTTAAAAGTAGGTCCATAATCAAGTTCCCATATCTCCTCTATGTACCCATAATATGTGTCCTTTTGCCCATTATCATTTCTTGCATCAAAGCGGATACCACTATTTTGGTTGGTGCTCTTTTTATCTTGGGCGATCGTGTAAAATATATTCCCATTTATCTTGTACCCTTGGAAAGTACATATAGTCGAAGATGGTAACCTGGCCAACAAGTACAGCTGATCTCCAACAGTGGTGTTATTCATGAGATGTGTCTACAACCAACTGCTGAAAGTCTTCTCATGTTCCCCTTTAATCCAGGAGTCAGGCTTCCCCGGGTTTTCAGAGCATAGAACATTCTTGTGTTTCTCGATATACGGAGACACCACGGTGGAATTGTGTAGAACTGTGTAGTGTGCTTGAGTGAAAGAATGCCCCTACCTACATACCATTGCTTTACTTCCTAGTGTGCCTTTTCTAGTCAGCCTTCCCTCATAGCGAGATTCAGGAACACCAATCGGCTTGAGGTCAGGAAGAATGTCAACAGAAAACTCAATAACCTCCTTTGTTCCATAGCCCTTGGAGATGCTTCCTTCTGGCCTAGCACGATTATGAACATATTTCTTTAAGACTCCCATGAACCTCTCGAAGGGGAACATATTGTATAGAAACACAGGACCGAGAAATCTAATCTCTTCGACTAGGTGAACTTGGAGGTGCGTCATAATATTGAAGAAGGATGGCAGGAACAACAACTCGAAGCTGACCAGACATTGGACCACATCAATCTATAACCCTGGTAGACTTTCTGGAACGATTACCTTCTGAGAAATTGCATTGAGGAATGCACATACCTTCACAATGGCTAGTCAAACATTTTCTGGTAGAACTCCCCTCAATGCAACTGGAAGAAATTGCATCATAAGCACGTGGAAGTCATGAGACTTTAGGTTTTGGAATTTTTTCTCTTTCATATTTACTATTCCCTTTATATTCAACGAGAAGCCAGATGGGACCTTGATACTAAAAAGGACTTCAAAAAAGATTTCTTCTCTTCTTTGGTAAGAGCGTAGCTAGCAGGCCCTTGAGACTGCCCTGGATGCATGTCTTCTCGTCCTTTATGATGTTCCTGGTCCTCCCGTTCTTCCGGGGTATCTTTTGACTTCCCATAAAAGCCTAGGAAGCCTCGAATATTCACGCAAAGATTCTTTTTTAGGTGCATCACATCAATAGCAGAGCGGACCTCATGGACTTCCCAATAGGGTAGCTTCCAAAATAGATTTCTTCTTCCACATGGGTGCGTATCCGTCAGCGTCATTCAGAACAGGTTGTTTGCCAGGACCCTTTCCAAAGATTATATTTTAATCCTTGACCATACCAAATACATCAGCACCAGTATGGGGGACATGCTTCGTTCGGGTTTCTGCCTTGCCATTGAAATGCTTTCCTTTTTTCCTTAAAAGATGCCTGGGCGGAAGAAAATGACGATTGTACGGGTACACATTCTTCCTATATTTATCCAGATATATACTTTCAGTCTCATCTAAACAGTACGTGCATGCATTGTATCCTTTGTTCGTCTGTCCTAAAATGTTACTAAGAGCAAGCCAATCATTGATGGTTACAAACAACAATGCTTGTAGGCCAAATTCCTGATGTTTGTGCTCATCCCACACACATACACCTGGTTTGGCCCACAACTGTAAAAGTTCATCAACCAATGGCCTTAGGTACACATCTATGCCGTTACCGGGTTGCTTCGGGCCTTGGATGAGCACTGACATCATAATGAACTTTTGCTTCATGCACAACCAAGGAGGAAGGTTGTAGATACATAGAGTCAAGGGCCATGTGATGTGACCGCAGATCTGCTCCCCAAAAGGATTCATGCCATCTGTACTTAGACCAAACCATAAGTTCCTTGCGTCACCAGCAAAGTCCGGAAAGTCTCTCTCAATTTTTCTCCACTGCCGATCATCAACAGGGTGCCTCAACATCTCGTCTTTCTTACGTTCTTCCATGCGCCATCGCAACAACTTGGCATGCTCTTTGTTTCTGAACAAACGTTTCAACCGTGGTATTATAGGAGCATACCACATCACCTTGGCAGGAACCCTCTTCCTGGGTGGCTCGCCCTCAACATCACCAGGGTCATCTTTTCTGATCTTATACCACAATGTAGTGCATATCGGGCATTTATCCATATTATCGCACTTCTCACCGCGGTAGAGGATGAAGTCATTAGGGAATGCATGTATCTTCTGCATGTATAATCCTAGAGGGCAGATAAGCTTCTTTGCTTCCTACGTACTGGCGGGAAATTTGTTCTTTCTTGGAAGCATCTACTTCATTAGTACCAGCAAGTTTTCAAATCCCGAGTCAGTCACACCGGTCTCTGCCTTCCACTTCAGCAACTAGTGTGCTACCCAGCTTCTTCTGGCCATCTTCACAAGTTGGGCACAACAATTTTTTGTGGTCCTGTAACATCTGCTCGAACTACAACCTCTCCTTTTCTGTGTCGCAGTCTCGCTTTGCATGAGAAACGACCCGACCAAGATCATTAGCGGGCTCATCTGGTTCCCATTCTTCACCTCCTTCTTCTTCATTGTCTTCTATTGGGGTATTGGCATATTCAGGGAACATAGATCGGTAGTTGTCATCATCGTTCTCTTCTTCATCGTCGTCTTCCATCATACCCCCTCTTTCTCCGTGCTTGGTCCAAACATTATAGCCAAACATGAAACCGAACAGAAGCAGGTGGCTCTGAATGACTCTTGAGGAAGTGTGAGCCTTCTCATTCCGACATTCAACACACGGACAACACATGAAACCATCTTGCCACTTGTTCTCCTCGGCCACAAGGCGAAAAGAGCAGACGCGACGCTTCTTTTGTAAGCGCAGAGGCTACCATCAGACATCCATGGATGGCTCATCTGCATCATACAACCATATATATCAAACGCAATCACGATGCTAAAATTATTACCGCGTGGTCTAAACGAGAAAATAGTTTCTAACCTTTTAGGAGAAAGCTTAAGTGTGGCTCGGGCACCTCATATCATGTTTGTCTTGTGTGAACTCAAGTGGCATCGCTCTCACATGCATTTCATCGAGCACCTCTAGTGCATATGAAGAGAAAAAACCTAGCACAAACTATGCCACCTTCCTCCATGAAAAAATAGAGGAGAGTTGTGCATATATATAGGGCCAGCCCATTTGTCCCGGTTTGAGATACAAACTGGGACTAATGGGACTAATGGTCTCTAACAAGCCGAGAAAAATGGTTTCGAGGGGTTTTGGGCCGTCGGTTCGGACCATTAGTCCCGGCCCCAGCCGAACCAAAGGCCCTTTTTCTACTAGTGAGTAGTGATGTGCGGGACAGAAATCATCTTGTTGTTGCTCCCATGGAGCGGTGGATCTCGTTCAATCTAAGTGTAGATGTTTGGTGTCATAAGATTCGAATTGATCCAATAGTTCAATGGCCACGATTTCGGCTCTTGGGTGTTGGTCCTTAGAGGCTGGTGCAAAAAGACTTCCTTGTTGCCATCAAGAAAATCAGTTAGTCCAACTCCAGTATGGGAGCAACATCATCTACATGTTGGCGGCTCGGTGTGGAAATGGTAGTGGTCCTTAGGTGGTATAAGGACATTTACATAGTTTTTATTATGTTTGGGGGATTTGTACTTGATGTGAACTTTTCTAATAAATATGGGTTGTTCTAAACAAACATACCAATTACACCATCATGTGCAACATAATAAGGTGTATAGAGCTATTTGATACATCAAGTATACACAAAACCAAAATAAATGCCAAATCAGGTGCTCATAAAAACAACCACCACCAAAACAAGACCCAAACTTAGAAAAATGTCCTTCAACAACCATGCCTTCAGGAAGGAAATAATTCTAAAGCACCATCATCTGCCTGACTTCAAATGCAAGTTATAACCAATAAAGATAGGACTTAGGTATCTCACTCTGGAACTCAAATCTGATACTCAATTAAGAGCACCACAAAAATCGTAATCACCTTGTGTTGTCTTACCCATGATAAGAATCGTTGTTGCAAGTCACAAATGGTAGTATCACAGTTGCCAGACACACAATTTTGGCATGGACAACGCCTCGCGAAAGAAACATGTTTGCATAACATGCTATGAAGCATCCGCTTATCTGCTTCCATTGATCATTTCTCCTGTCCCTACTAGAACTTGGAATTATCGAACCCGATATGAGCCATTGAGATGATGCTTCCATATCCGAAGCCTTGTTGATATCTTCGAACATACCGCCTTGATATTTCCCGCCTCCATTAGCACATTGGTAATCATAGTGGTGTACTAGTCGGGTTGACAAATGGGGGACAAATTACCCAAATCCGAATTGCTTACCATGGGATCATTAGCCGAAGCTTCAACCATGGTAGTATCCGGATCCTATCCAGCACCTCCAGTTTAAGTACCGACTGCCTCCAACTACGTTGTGGTCTCCATCTCTAGGATGGTTTGGCTAAGAAGCTCTGGGGCACTCGAGATTCCCTGCCACTTGCGCCGCAGAAGGTTGCGGGAGTGGGAGGAGCAACGATCGAAGAGGTAAGATTCAGAAATGTCTAAATAAGACCTTTTCTCTTGGTACATATCAAAGGTTTAGATCTGTGTAGAGAACAATAAACTTAGCACAAAGATATTAATAAATATGCTGACTAGTAAAGTACAAAAAGCAAGGACTTACTTCTTAACTATGGGGACCTTTGGTGGTGGTGCTCCAAGGAGGTCCCTAGCAGAGATAGAAATGGAAGCGGCTTTACGCTTCTTGGGATGCGCAACCCGCTGCTCCTCCGACTCTTCCTCCATGTCCACCAGTTCGTCTAGATAACCCTCATAAGTGGTCGGTTCCGCTTCAGGAAGATCCCCAGCTATAAGTAAGAAAATATATTTAGTGTACAGATTGGAGGAAGTGTTGATATGAAAAACAAATGAAGACTCTGGAAGTCGGATTGCCTTGGGGACTTTCCTTCTGACCCGAAGATCATCCGACTTGGAGCTCGTGATTTTGCACATAAGGCATTTGTGATGCTGCAGAGGTTGGATATGGCGGTCGATCCAGTAGTGCACTAGGTCGGTGCCACGCATGCCCTTCTTCTTCATCAAAAACTCAATCTGCCTCGTGGTGTAGATGAGTAGATCTGGAAGATCATCCGGCTTCACGTCCTATGAAGGTTTCGAGGTCACTACGTCATCAATGAAAGGAGCGAGACCTTGTGTCTACTTTGGAGTTGGCATATCCTTATGATAAAAGAAGGTGTCGGCCCACTTCTTCACTAATTCGCTAGGGTAAATCCTAGGGCACACTCAGTTTTTCCTAAGCATTAAACTAAGCGTACCATTGTTAAACAAAGACCCTCCGCTAGTCAGAGAGATTTTCTGAGTAACAAAGTAGTACCGGAATAGCTGAAGACTCAACCTAATGCCGTGATACCCCTTGCAAAGAGCAACATGGGTGCTAACCTCTAAGATGCTATTGGGAGGAAGGTTATGGAGTTTCCCTCTGTAGTGGGATAGTACCTCCGAGAAGAACTTTGACGGCGGGAAGCTGAAGCCTCATTCTATGTGTGAGCCAACGTGTCGCCGTCGAGTGGCGCCAAAAGCTCGTCTCTGGTGGCGCACTACCATGAGTCGTCTTGGATATAGCCTTGGTCATTCAGTTCCTTGAGCCTCACTTCGGTGGGGGTTGAGGGAATCCTCATCCTTTTTGTCCTCTTTCTTCTCCGGCATGGCCTCGCGGTGGTGGTGGATGACGAGGCTGAACCGTCCATCGCCGGTGACCTTAAAGTGGCAGCGCTAGGAAGTGGGGAGGATATATTTGGGGGCTTGGTATCTCGGGTGTGAGGAGGAACATGAGGAGGAAGAAGAGAATGGCAGCGAGATATCGGTGATGAGTCTGTTGCCTCCCCTTTTACTGCCATTTTGCATCAAGATTAGTGTGACGCAGGTGTGAAACTTGCAAGATCTCCACCACATGTCATGGAAACGGAATGGCAGACTCGGGCCACGCATTCGAGAAATCTCTGCCTCCTCGATTCTCGCTCATAGTTAATGGTCTCCTCAATCCCTGTTGATTGTGGGACTTGCCAACAGACATATTCGCGGCGTGATCCATGTTTGTCAGTTTGACGTGACAACTCCTGAAACGTCGCACAGGACAGTTGTCCCCTCGGGTTGACCAAGAAATACATCCAACTCTGATGAAGTCAGACAAATGTTTAGTTATTCTTCTTCATTTCTCCACGTCAAATACCAATGAAGCGAAAGAACGAATCCGATTCAAGGATCTTGGAGTGTTTCAGGGGCTACTGTCAGGGTTATAGTTTCCGGGTATACCCACGGCAGGCGATTAAACTCGGAGACCAGGGTTTCCCACCAGGGTTAGAGCCTATGGCTCCATGGGGGCCCGGTCAACTTGATAGACGAAGGCCCATCTGGCTATGAGAACGCCTAGAAGGATTACCGACTTGGACCAAGACTTGGAGTACAAGGTGTAGTAGTTACCAACTATGTTGTAATATGTACCGTAGCCGGATAGGTTTCCTCACTATAAGCCCTATGATGGATGACTATATAAGCCGGCATAAGGGAATCCTTTAGGGAGGAACGATTCACAACTCACACATGCGACCATAGCCAAACCCTCCGTAATCTTTCGCTTTGCAGGTTATAGTGGATTGATTGCTGGAGTAGGATTCGATCACTTCATTCGGATCTGAACATAGGTAAACTTGCGTGCTCCCCGTCCCGGACGTCCTCATGTCTCACACCCCCTCCCTTTCCACGCTTCAAGGACTCCCTCGTGGCGTACCAGTCATCAATACGATGATACCGACGGCAAAGGCTATTGGCACAGGGGAAATAGCCATCGGCTTAGGCATACGCCGACAACCACCATCAACTTCTCGCCGTCGGCGATGTTAGCATGGCTGGCAGCTATCAGCATAGCTCTGGTCGTTGGTATAGCTAACCTGTGCTGACGGCTTGGCTCTCCGTTGGCACATCTTGGATGTCGGCGCGCGACATCTGACAGAGTCCGTCTGATGGCGCAACACCTATGTGAAAACAATATCGTTAGGTGTATCATGATATACATATTTATATGATATCTATATAGTATTATAGTTGTTGGTAGACTTTTTCTAAAAGTTTAATCAAACTTCACATAGTTTGACTTCTAAGAAAATACACCTTAGTCAGTGGAGCGGAGTAAGTACAAGTATGATAGAAATGGAACGTTCTTTTGGTTGACTTTTCAAGAAACAAAATAATAATAATAGTGTGTGTTATATGTTGATCCAAATTCTACAAAGTATAGGCCAACTTCTGACGAGTGGAGCGAGGCCCATCGCCGGAGGCTTGGGCCAAGTGTAACGAGTCTGAAGTTGGCCCACACCGTGCAGGGCGCTTTGGACGCCTTGAGGCGAAGGCGGGGCAGCATGTACGGTACGGATCGTCGAAGACCTAGGTTTCCACCGATATATAAACCCCTTGTAAGCCGCCGGTTGGGATGTGTTGCATCTGTGAAATCCCCGGCATTTATAAACACTCCTCGATATAGTGAAGTTTCGCTGGCTGGCGCCCATGGTTTTTTCCTCTCTTTGTTGGAGAGGTTTTCCACGTTAAATCTGTGTCCCCTTGCTGTGTTTTTCGTTTTCGTTCTTCGTTATCTTCTTGTCGCAATAGTAACAAGTGGTATCAGAGCCCCAGGTTCTAATCTAGGGTTTGCGACATGTCGTAATTGAAGTTCGATCTACCACAGCTGGACTACACCACAAGATTCTCCTTGTGGCAGGTGAAGATGCGGGCGATTCTCGCCCAAACTTCTGATCTGAATGAAGCGCTGGATGGATTCGGTGAAAAGGATGCTAAGACCTGGTCCGCCGAAGAGAAGCGGAAGGACCGTAAGGCTTTGTCTTTGATTCAACTTCATCTGTCCAATAATATTTTGCGTGAAGTACGAGATGAAATCTGCTACGCTTCTATGGGAAAAACTGGAAACGATCCGTGTGTCAAAGGATCTAACCAAGAAGATGAACGTGAAGATGAAGTTGTTCTCACGTGCTGCAAGAAGGTGGATCGGTAATGAATCACATATCTGTTTTTAAAGAGATTGTTTCAGACTTGCAGTCTATGGAGGTAAAATATGATGATGAGGATTTAGCTCTTCTACTCTTATGCTCGTTGCCTAGTTCCTATACACACTTTCGTGATACAATATTGTTGAGCCATGATGAACTAACCCTTGCCGAAGTACATGACGCCCTCAAACAGAGGGAAAAGATGAAAACTATGGTAGGGTCAGATGGGACGTCTCCAAGGCTGAGGCTCTGCAGGTTCGCAAGGTGACCGAGCAGAGGTACAACAACTATGGCAACAGATAAGAGCAAGGACGGTAGAAGTCGTTCAAAGTCCAAGGGAAAGGATAAATTCTGCAGGTATTGTAAGAAATCTAATCATGTTATTGATGATTGTTGGAAGTTGCAGAATAAGGAGAAAAGAAACGGAACTTACCAACTGAAAGATAGGACTGAAGGTTCTGGTAAGGCTGTTGTTGTTTCTGATAGTTCTGATGGTGAATTCTTAGCTGTTTTTGCTGCTTGTGCTTCTCGTGATGATGAATGGATACTTGATACTGCATGTTCGTTTCATATTTGCTGTAACAAAGATTGATTCAGTTCATATGAGTCTATGCAGACTGGAGATTTTGTGCGTGTGGGGAATGACAACCCATGTCATATCGTTGGTGTTGGATCTGTTAAGATTAGGACACATGATGGCGTGACACGCACGTTGAGTGAGGTGAAGCACATACCAAGCATGGCCAGAAATTTGATCTCCCTGAGTACCATGGACGTTGATGGATACAAGTATGCCGGTGGGTATCGAGTTCTGAAGGTATCAAAAGGTTCTCTTATTCACATGATAGGTGATATGAATTCTGCTAAATTATATGTTCTTAGAGGTAGCACTTTGCCTGGTATTGCTGCTGCTGTTACTTCTAATGATTACGATGATTACGGTAAAACACATCTATGGCATATGCGTCTTGGGCATATGAGCGAACAAGGCATGGCAGAGTTGGTCAAGAGAGAGCTGATTGATGGTTGCAACTTGAGTAAGTTTGAGTTCTGTGAGCACTGCATCTTTGGTAAGCATAAAAGAGTTAAATTCAATGCTTCCGTTCATACCACCAAAGGCATATTAGATTATGTGCATGCTGATGTATGGGGTCCGTCCCGTAAGACTTCTATTGGTGGTGCTAATTATATGCTTACTATTATTGATGATTACTCAAGAAAGGTGTGGCCTTATTTTCTGAAGCATAAATCTGATGTTTTTGATGCTTTTAAGAAGTGGAAAGTTATGGTTGAAAAACAGACCGAGAAGAAGGTAAAGGTACTACGTACTGACAATGGTATGGAATTCTGTTCTAATGATTAGAGGAGTTTTGCAGTAACGATGGCATGATCATGCATCACACCATCCCATAAACTCCTCACCAGAATGGCGTGGCAGAGCGCATGAACAGAACCATAATCTCGAGTGCTCGTTGTATGTTGTCTAATGCGGTATGCATAGGCGCTTTCTAGGCTGAAGCAGCCAACACAACAGTGTTACCTCATCAACAGGTCACCTTCTATTCCACTTGAGAAGAAAACTCCCATTGAGGTATGGTCGTTCAGCTGATTATTCACAGTTGAGAGTTTTTGGCTGCACTGCATATGCTCATGTTGATAATGGAAAGTTAGAGCCTAGGGCTGTTAAGTGCATATTCCTTGGTTATGGTTCAGGAGTTAAAGCATATAAACTATGGAATCCTGAAACTAAAAAGATTTTGCTAAGTAGAAACGTTGTTTTCAATGAGTCCGTTATGTATCATGATAGCTTGCCATCAGATACCTCTCCTGTTGCTGTTGGAGAGGAGAGAGTTAATGTGCAGGTGGAGAACCTGCAGAAAACTGTTGATAGTGATGCTATCGTTGAAGATACACATGAGGAAAACATTGATGATATTGTTGTTCAGCACTCACCTACTGTTTTGCAGCAGCCACATGAGTCCATTGCTGCTGATAGACCGAGGCGTAACTGTGGTCCTCGTCCTCATTTAATTGAAGAGTGTAATCTTGTACTCCCTCCGTTTCGGTTTACAAGTCCTGCACGTAGTTCTATGTCGCCAAATTAAGCAACTTAGTATGATGTATATATTACAAAAAATATATCACCGGAAACTTTAGACTTTGTATTTTTCAATGATATAATTTTTATATTATATAGTTCAAATTATATAGGTCAAATTGATAACCTAGATATACGCGTAGGCCTTGTAAACTAAAACGGAGGGAGTACATTATGCTTTGAGTTGTGCTGAACAGGTGGAGAACGATTCTGAACCTGCTACATATAATGAAGCCATTGCATCCGTTGACCGCGAGAAGTGGGTTTCTGCTATGCAAGAAGAGATGCAATCTCTTGAGAAAAATGGCACATGGGATGTTGTGCGCTTGCCTAAACAAAAGAAGGCGGTCCGCTGCAAGTGGATCTTCAAGAAAAAGGAAGGTCTATCTCCCAAAGAGCCTTCAAGGTACAAGGCAAGGTTAGTAGCAAAAGGGTTCAGCCAGATTCCAGGTATTGATTACAATGATGTGTTCTCTCCAGTTGTGAAGCATAGTTCCATTCGTACTTTCTTTAGTATTGTGGCTATGCGTGATCTTGAGCTTGAGTGCTTAGATGTCAAGACTGCTTTACGCATGGAGAGCTTGATGAGGAAATATACATGGACCAACGAAGGGTTCATAGTGCACAGTAAAGAGGATTTTGTGTGCAAATTAAAGAAGTCTCTTTATGGCTTAAAGCAATCTCCAAGACAGTGGTATAAAAGGTTTGATTCATTTATGATCTCACATGGTTTTGAGAGGTCTAAATATGATAGTTGTGTTTATATCAAGTTTGTTGATGGGTCACCTATATACTTGCTACTATGTTGATGATATGTTAATTGCTACCAAGGGCATGAAAGAAATCACTACTTTGAAGGCACATCTAAGTAGTGAGTTTGAGATGAAGGATCTTGGTGTCGCTAAGAAGATCTTAGGTATGGAGATTACCCGAGATAGAAAATCTGGTTTGTTATTTCTTAGTCAAAGTTACATTAAGAAAGTTCTTCATCGCTTTTAATATGGATGGTGCCAACTCAGTTAGTACTCCTATTGCTCCTCATTTTAAATTGTCTTTCTCAATGTCCTACTATCGATGAAGAGTTTGAGTACATGTCAAAGGTGCCATATTCTAGTGATGTTGGTTCTTTGATGTATGCCATGGTTTGTTCTCGCCCTGATTTATCATATGCTATGAGTTTGATAAGTAGATACATGGCTAATCCTGGTAAAGAACATTGGAAGGCTGTTCTGGGTTTTCAGGTACCTTCTTGGCACTTCCAATGCTTGTTTGAAGTTTGGCAGACCGGTGAGGGACTCTGTTGGCTATGTGGATTCAGATTTTGCCGCTGATTTGGATAAGAGAAGATCCTCACAGGTTATGTGTTTAATGTTGGAGGTTGTGCTGTTAGCTGAAGGCTACATTGCAGTCGTTGTTGCACAATCTACTACCAAGCTGAATACATGGCTATTGCTGAAGCTTGCAAAGAATCTGTTTGGTTGAAAGGTTTGTTTGCTGAGCTTTGTGGAGATGATTCTTGCATTACTTTGTTTTGTGACAGTCAAAGTGCCATATACCTTACAAAAGATCAGATGTTCCATGAGAGAACTAAGCACATTGATGTCAAGTACCATTTTGTTAGAGACATTGTTGCTCAAGGTAAATTAAAGGTATGCAAGATCAGCACTCATGATAATCCTGTTGATATGATGACTAAACCTGTTCCTGTTGCTAAGTTTGAGCTTTGCTCGAACTTAGTTGGTTTAACTAATTAGCCCAAGTGGCTATTGGCGCCGAAAGTATTTGCTTTGTTTGTTCAGGGAGATGGTTGCCGTTGATGCTACAAGGAGGAATTTGTCTCAAGGTGGAGTTTGTTATATGTTGATCCAAATTCTACAAAGTATAGGCCAACTTCTGACGAGTGGAGCGAGGCCCGTCGCCGGAGGCTTGGGCCGAGTGTAACGAGTCTGAAGTTGGCCCACACCGTGCCCAACGGGGACGCCTATGGGGTGCGAAGGCGGGGGCGAGCCCCATGCATCTGACGGATCGTCAAGACCTAGGTTTCCACCGATATATAAACCCTTGTAAGCCGGTTGGGATGTGTTGCATCTGTGAAATCCCGGCTTATAAACACTCGATATAGTGAAGTTTCGCTGGCTGGCGCCCGTGGTTTTTTCCTCTCTTTGTTGGAGAGGTTTTCCACGTTAAATCTGTGTCCCCTTGCTGTGTTTTTCGTTTTCGTTCTTCGTTATCTTCTTGTCGCAATAGTAACAGTGCGGCTGATCGATATGGCCAGGAGTCAGGTCGATAAAAGGATGGATCGCTCGGCGCGTGGCAACTATAAGGTGACCTGTGGACAATTGGAATCTAGCTATAAATTCACTTGCCACATGTATGCCAATGTTTAGAGTCCGAGCTAGCGCGGTTCGCGATACTGGTTTCATGTGCGTACTTGCTTGCTTGGCAAAACCTCGGGGAGAACAAAACAACTTGGAGGGACCTCGGTCATGCTATTACCGGAGCATCGCTAGGCACATAGTTCTTAGTTAAAGTCAAACTTTTTAAAATTTGACCAACTATGCAAAAAAGAATATGGATATCTAAACGCCAAACATACATAAAATGAAAATATATTTCATGATAATCATAACAATATTGATCTGAGATTATAAATAGTCACAGTATTTTCTATGTAGTTGGTCAAACTTTAGAAAGCTTGACTTTGATAAACACTATATGCATCATATTTTAGGAAGAAGAGAGTATAAGAGTAATAAGTATGGTTTGGCCTCTAAACCCTCTGGAATCAAACATGTAATATTACTTCCTCTGTTCACAATTACCTCGCGTTCTGGGTTTAATCAAAGTCAAATTTTGCAAAGTTTGACTAACAATATGTGAAAAAATATCAACATCCATGGTTCCCAATGCATATAATATGAAAATATAGTTTATAATAATGCTAATACAATACTTTTTATGTTGTTAATATTGATATTTTTTCCTAACAATATGGTCAAAGTTTATAAAATTTGACTTTGATTAAACCTAGGATGCAAGGTAATTGTGAATGGAGGGAGTACTATCTGACTATCAGCTAGCTAGCCACGGTGTATTGTTAGTAGTACTAATACTTTTATGATTACAATGTTTAAAAAGAATTTTCAATTGTATATTTTTAGGATATTTTTTATTGGTTATTAAAATTGATGGTCAAAGACTTTTTAAACTACGTGCGTGAGTACTACTTCTATTCCCTCGGTCCCAATTTAAATGGCTGATTATTACATTTGCATGGTGGGTAGCCTCCATGAATGTCTTGTATTTAATTGCTCACTCTGTTTCGAATTAATTCAAGTTCTAGTTTTATTTAAGTCAAAGTTTTAAGTTTGAGCAAGTCTACATAAAATATGGTAATATCGGTCTACCATATTAAATGTACATAATACAAAAATATATTTCATGATAATAATCTCATAAAACTAATTTGGGGTATCGTGAGAAGAGCACGATTAATTTTCATGTATTGCCGAAATTATTCCAAAGTAAACTAGGGACATTAGCAGGAAGAACCATACCAGAGAAGCAGTTTCCCTGTTTCGTCTTTTTTTTTCGGAAAAAGATCCAGATCTATTTCATGAGTTCATAAGAAGTACAAAGTATCATAAACATAATAAAAATTACATCGAGGTCTTTGGACCATCTAACGAATACTATTGCCGCCAGAGCGAGCCGCCGACGCGCCGCTGTCGCCGCTCTATTACCGGAGCCGGCATGCCATTGTTGATGACAGTCGGGAAGTCTTCGTGCACGTGCCCCTAAGGACCAGCGCCCCAGAGATGAAGTTGTCGTCATTGAACCCTTGAATTGATCCGAAACTTGTAACATCAAACCTAAAACACACGTAGACTGGACGAGATCCAGAACACACGTAGACTGGACGAGATCCAGAACACACGTAGACTGGAGGAGATCCACCACTCCATGGAAGCGGCGACCAAACGAATCCCCATCCTCCTCAACGCCAGCAGCAGGATCGTCGTCGACGAGGTGGAAGAGGAGGCGGGTATACCTTATTCTTGTCCCGCACAACGCCGCCATAGGCACCATAACGACGATGCTAGATGACCAAACTCTAACTTTAGGGACCCTTCTACACCGCCGAGTGCAGGTCCGAGGTCCCCACCTCCTCCCGCCGCCGGAGCGGCAACCAGAGGAGGCGGGGACCCGTCGATGCTCGGTCGCAGACGGCGAGGACGAAGTAGATCCTGGCGGCTGCTAGGGTTTTTACCCTAGCCGCCGCCTCTTTTTCTCACGGGATTAATTTCCCTGCTTCGTCTTTGACTTATTGGCAATTTTTACTTTAGATAAGCCATAACAAGTCAACCCAAATGATTCCTTCTCTTGTTCCTTCCGATCATAGACCAATATTAATCAACAAAACTGCAAAGCTGGCTAGCTGTAAGCTGGGAACCGGTGGAATCTAGCCATAAATCGCTCACCTTATAGTAAAGCACTACCAGTGCTCTGTCCGAAGCCCGATCTAGCGCGGATCTAGAGAACGGTCAGTTGCAAGCACGGTGGCGAATCCTCGGCCAGGACAAAACACACTCTGTAACCTGAGAAACCATCAACCTACGGCATGCCATCAACATCAAGCATTAACCTAACGTACGTGCGTATATATAAGGTACGGCCTCCGAACCCCTGGGAGGCAATCAGTATAATCCCATCATCTACTAGCTGCTAGAGAGAAGCTACGCCCCTACGACCCCCATATTAACCTAGGCCATAGCATATTCAGACCGGCCGACATTGCTAATGGGGACCTTTGCTCCTCGGTGTCGTCCGTCGTTTCTGCTCTCTGCGGTCATCGTCTTCCTCCTCCTGGTCTCGCACCCGCCGTATCCCCTGGAGGCCCGCCACATACAAGCAGGTACGATACAACTCGATCATTCTACAGTACTGCTCTTAAGCTTGGTGAATGTGCTGATGCTGGCATTCTGCATTCTTGAGTTGCTAATTGACGTTTCGCGCGCTTCCGTATGTTTGAGCAGGAGCGGGATCAGTGCCGACGGCGGCGAGCCTTGGCGGGGCTGAAGCCAGCCGGCGTGAGCTGAACGTCGGAAGCCGGAGACTGCTGCAGAGATCAGCGCCGCCGCCTCCGACTCCGGGGTCCGGGGGTCCCATAGGACCTCTTCCATCTATGCCTCGGCCGCCCCCGCCGCCACCGTAACGTTCTACTACCATGCAGATCTTGCAACAGATTCAGCTTCGGATCGTGTGTGCATATGATCTCTTAGCCTGTATTCTAGGAGCTAGCTGGGCTTGGTTCTCCGTGTGCTTTCCCGGTTAGATTATATTGGTGGGCACGCTGATTCTATCCTTTCAGATTATGTACGGATTAATAATGAGTTTGCATAGCATGTTGAATGCATACGTATTGGATATTTGGATCCATAATTCATTTTTGGAATCATTTTTTTCTCTTTCAAACGTCCTTGCTAAATATATTTCAAGGAAACAATCCGATTTTATCGATCAACTAAAACATACTCCTCTGTGCTTATGAATAAGGCACATGCCCTTTTCAAGATTTTTCTTTGACCAAAGATTAGTCCAAGTATATTTTTATTTTGCGAAATTCCGTTGATCTATTAATAATCATCAACAGTAGTACAAAGAGGCTTAAAAATAATAAAAATTACATGTAGGTCGATGGATCACCTAGCGACGACTACAAACACTAGCACGAGCCGAAGGCGCGCCGCCGTGCTCGCCCCTCCATCATCAGAGCCGGACAAAGCATGTCGTAGTAGAGCTTGTTATAGTAGACAGACTGGAAGTCGTCGTACTAAGGCCCCAAAGAACCAACGCACTAATGATGACATTGGTAGATTGGAAGAGGCTGACCTGAAATTACACCAACTAACACGAAAACCGACCAGATCCGAGGAGATCAGCGGGACACACGACTCCATGCGTCCTCCGTTAGCGCTAGACGCACCACCGGAACGAGGATAAAACGGGAAGAATATTATTCTGACTTCAAGATGTAGCCGTCGTCTCACCATCTGCCGCCTCTCAGCATGTGGACATGTACACGTACCGGTTCGTACTTTTAGTCCAAGTATATTACGAGAATAAAATTGATATTACTAGAAATAGTTTTTAATACAAGTCCAACAATAACAATTTCGTACTACAACGTAATGAAGATATCGTCGGCCAATTTCTTGATAAAAGATTTGTGTTGACCTGCGATGATGCTGCGTTCGTGACATCGGAGTCGAGAGAGAGCCGCGCATGAGCGCTCCCTACTCCCTCCCCTCTGGCACCGGCATCCATTCCCCTCCCTCGTCCTCCTCGCCGCCAACCACTCCGGTGACGGTGCCCACCTCCCCCATGGCCCCCTTCTCCCCCTCCCCGTCCCCGTCCTGCTCCGGCAATGGTGGCAGCCCGCGTGGCCGTGTGGACCGCTGGCGGGGCGGCCGCGACTCGGACTCCAACGGCTCGTCCTACCTAGAGGTGGCCAGCGGCAAGCGGCCGGCGGCGGACCAGAGCGTCTCCGCCTCGCGGGTTCCATGCTCGAAGATACATCGGGAGTCAGCTTATGCGGCGGTGGATGAGCATGACCGCTCCGACGACTCGCTGACGGGCGGCGACGACACGCCTTGGGAGCAGCCGAAGAACAAGCGTGTGCGTGGACGCCGCGCGGGTAAAATGGTGGCGGCGGCGAGGGCGGCGCGCGCTGGTCGCGAGTCCGGCTTCTACGACGCCTACCGTGGTCTCTGCCTACTATGTCACGAGTCGGGCCACTGGGCCAGAGACTGCACCACCGGGCCAGTGTGCCTTCGCTGCGGCTTGGCAGACCACATGGCCAGGGAGTGCTCGTTGCCACGTCCGCGAACCCCCCAGATGACGACGACGCTCCGACAAGCAAGCGTCGACGGCACCTCTAGGCCAGAGCAGAAGCGGGTGCCTCGCGCGGGCGACGCGCGCATCTCTGCTTCTAGTCCTGCCTCGAATGGCCACGCTATGCCTCTCGGAGCCGCAGTGGGTGGACGCGTGACAAGGGACGGGTGTCAGGGCTCGCGCTGGTGATCCCGACCGCTCATCTCACACTGCGCCTCACTCTACGTTGAGGTCGGCGAGAGGTTGTAGGACTCGTCGAGGACGGTGGCGCCCACCCTTGTGCGACACCGTAGCGGTCCCTCGCCCATGACAGTTGCTGCTGCCATGATGGGCGCGGACAGAGCTGTGCAGGCGGCCAGTGTAGACGAGCGCGTGATCGTCGCGCCGCTGCGACTTGCTGGTGCGCGAGGCCGAGGTACCCAGGGCGGGCCGATGTCGGCAACGACGTTCGGTGGTGAGCTTGCCCGCCGCCCGGCACGCACCACGTGTGTCTTCCCGCGCTCCATCGAGGTCGAGGAGGCCGAACGCGCCCTCCAGAACACGCTGGTGGGGGTGCTCATGGGCGACCGCCTCGACGTCTCTCCGGTAGAAGTCGAAGCGGTGCTCGAGTCTGACCACAGGCTCCCAGTGGAGGTGTTCTCGGTGCGTCGACATGGAGGCAGTACATTGCGCATCTACTTTGTCGCCCATGAGGACCGTGATCACATTCTCGCTGCCCAAGTCATGACCTCCCCTTCTTCCGCATGCTGGTGAAACCATGGTCATGGCGCACCAATGCACTGGCCGGCAGGCTCGGGGTCCACGTGACCTTGGAAATAGAGGGAGTGCCGGCCAATGCATGGAGAATGGTGGTGGCTAAGACGACGCTTGCCCCAAACTCGTGGGTGGAGCGCCTCGACCCGCTGACGCGTGATGGCTCAAAATGTAGAGCTCGTTGGAAACCCCAAGAGGAAGGTATGATGAGCACAGCAACAAGTTTTCCCTCAGTTATGAAACCAAGGTTATCGAACCAGTAAGAGCAAGGAAACAACTGCAAGGTGTTGCTAGCAACTTGGAATCCTGTACAACACAATCACAGAACTTTGCTCCCAACTTAGAGTGAGGTTGTCAATCTCACCGGTTTTGCTAAAAATAAAAGAATAAACATATTATGTGGAAAATAGTAATTATTTGCAGAAAGTAAATAGTAAATAGTAACAGTAGAAGGTATAGCAATGGTAAAAGCATGGACCGGGGTCCATAGTTCACTAGAGGTGATTCTCCTTAAGATAGATAACATGCTGGGTGAACAAATTACAGCGGGACAACTGATAGATTCGAGAAAGCATACAATGCATATAATAATCATCTTGACTCCTATGAGATTTGATTGGGCATTACAACATTATACATAGACCGTAATCCAACTGCATCTATGACTAATAATCCACTTTCAGGTTATCATCTGAACCCTTTTTAGTATTAAGTTGCAAGCAAGAGATAATTGCATTAAAAAAAGTGTGTAAAGTAAACAATACGATTGTCCCATGGACAAAGGATTCTTGTTTTCTCCCTAGTACCAACAACACATCCACAACCTTAGAGATTTCTGTCACTTCCCTAGATTACTAGAGGCATGAACCCACTATCGAGCATAAATACTCCCTTTTAGAGTTGCAAGCATCTACTTGGCCAAGATAGTTACAAACAACGGAGAGCATGCAAGATCACAAATAACAAAGACATGATAGAATCAAGAATCAATGTGAAATAACATCTCAATATCCATCGGATCCCCGCAAACATAACATGTAAGATTACAAAAAGATGATCTTGATCATGAACGGAGCTCACAAGATCTAAACATGATAGCACAAAGGAGGAGAACCAACCACCTAGCTACTACATGGACCCATAGTCTAAAGATGAACTACTCACGCATCACACCGGAGGCATGCATGGTGATGAAGAAGGCCTCCAGGGTGATCTCTCCCCTCCAGCAGGGTGCCGGGAAGAGCTTCAGATCCCTCCAGATCTAGGGATAGAGATGGCGGCGGTTACAGACTCTTTCGTGGAATTTTGATCAGATACTTAGGATTTTTGTCCCGGGAGGCTTCTATAGGCGAAGGGGCAAGGTCGGTGGAGTACCAAGGGCCCACACCCCCTGGTGGCGCTCCCCCCAGGCCGCTCGGCCACCAGGTGTGGCCGTCCTGGTACGCCACTTCGTCTCCCCTCCAGACTCCGTGTTGCTTCGGGTAAAATACTGACTTCGCTTTTGTCCCATCCAATTCCTAGAATATTTTCTTACTAGCTTTTCTGAAACCAAAAACAGCAGAAAACAGGCAACTGGCACTGTGATATCTTGTTAATAGGTTAGTCCTAGAAAATGTATAAAAATACCTCAAAGTGTGAACAAAACATAAGAAAGTAGAAATTAAACAAGCATGGAACATCAATAATTATAGATACATTTACGACGTATCAGCAACCCCAAGCTTAACTCCTGCTCGTCCTCGAGTAGGTAAGTGATAAAAAGAATAATTTTTTAGGTGACATGCACCATCATATTTGTAAAGCATTGATAGCTGGGATCAAAGTACTCTAACATGGACATAAAAAATAGAGTTCTAACAATAAGACATAGCAACTATGTTGTAACATGAAAAAGATACAAACAAAAGGTTCATGAATAACAATGCATTGAAAGATATTTGTTTGTTTCACATATAGAAAACATAGTAAGAAGGGTATTCAGCTTGTCCCTCATGTTATAGCAAAACATAAATGCATAGGACACCTTCAAAGTTCATAAGGGTGACTAGATACAAATAATTTTAAAAACAAGTAATATCACAGTTATGAATCAATCAACAAGTTTTGGAACAAAGCACATTAAACTAAGAATGGTCACTATGCTCTCTCAATTGGTGCATAAAGATAGAAGATGGAGACTCAACATATAAGTAAAGAGAAAGGCCCTTTATAAGAGGGAAGCAGGAATTTCAAGTTTCATAAAGAGCTTCCAAAAGTCATGGTACTTGTTAGCTTTTAGCTCTCATTGCCCCTACCATAAGCATTTTGAGTTGATTAAGGTTAAAGTGACACAAATATGAGGATATGCTCGACAAGTTATAAGTTGAAAATCTCATGCCCCTTGCTTACGAGTACCGAACCTCATGCTACTAAACTTTAGTCACAAGTAAGTTCTTGTATTGTAAGTACATGTGTATCATGGAGAACCGCCAACGGGGTACCCCTTGCCCCATGATACAGGAGCTATCCCATATCAAAATGAAAAGGCAACAGACAATGAGCATCTCAGCGATCTTTTTATTTGCTATTTGCATAGGTTTTTATTGAGGATGCTTCACAGAATGCTCACTATGGTTATGCTGCAAGTTTCCACCATGATTAGGCATGGCTTAGGCTAGCCGCCCAAGCGTTTCTCTAACACATATACAAAATCCATGAGCTTACAAGCTCCTCTTTTATTTCACACCGCTGGGATCCATAAACAAAATAACATGATATCAACTGAATAATAAATGCAATGTTGAAAACGTTCCCCATGATAACATGGTTCTGATAATTCTCAACTTATAAAGTGCAAGAACATACGCAACATAGCTGGACGCAATGGTTCAAGTTTATTAAGTGCAAGAAAGTAAAGTGTGCCATCAAGTTTGTGAGAGTCTTAATCACTAATTTTCACATAATAATTTGGAAGGGTAGATAAAAGCATGAATATACTTGGAATGGTGTAACACACCATGTATAGGAATTTATAGTGGACTCTTTGGAATAACTTGGTTTCTTGGGGATTGGATGCATGAGTGGAATTCATACTTAGTACATGTGGAGGATTAGCAAAAGACTGGGAGCGACCAACTAAGAGAGCACTAATGGCCATAATCATGCAGAGCGACAAAACATTATTAACTAAAGCATAAAGTAATATTACAAGTCAAAAACCTAAATGGTCATAGAGGCTAAGGTGACTGATACATAGTCTTCACATGGTGTAAGCATGTGCCAGGTCAACCCAAATAAAGCTTTGAAGGAGAATACCACAATATTATGCTTTTGTATGCTAAAACAACGCATGATTCTTTCAAGGCTCATTGTGCAATCTCAATTGTTTGGAACAAGTCATGCTACAGCAATAATTACAAAGCATAAATTCAAATCAATATCAATCATGACATGATAAAGTCTAGGCCACAGTCAAAGCAAAACTCCTTTTGTACCGCTTATAAGCATGAACTTTCCTACTCTTTTCCAATCACCAATAAACTTATTTAAAATATCATATATGAATGCGGGGGTCCATCAAATTTAACTAAACAAAACAAAACTAAAAGCAAATACGAAGACGATCCAAGAACAACACATTTGTGCATAAAACAATAAAAATGAAGTGTTTAGAAGAAAACCTGAGATTTTTATTGATGAAGAAGGGGATGCCTTGGGCATACCCAAGCTTTAACGCTTGTACTTCTTGAATATTTCTTGGGGTGACACGGGTGGCATCCCCAAGCTTGAGATTTTGTCCATACTTCATCTTATCACATTATTCTTCCCCTACACTTGAAAATTTTCCTTCTTACAAAACTTCACACAATCCTCATTAGCAACATTAGTGTATTCAAGATAATTGGTCCTATGCTTTAGTTTCATCACAAGTAAAACTTCCATTAAAACACAAGCTACTGTAGCAATTCCTTCTAAAATCTCAAGTGATCAAAGAGAACTCAAAGAGAAAGAGATTAAGAGGCAAATGCAAATAATGGCAGAAATCTATCAAAACAGACCAGCTGGTAAAAACCAATTTTTTCGAAGACCTTCTGTTGCTGAAATCAAGAAGTGTTGATCTAACGAAAGTTATATAACAACCTAGGGCAGAAGCACAAAACATTACAGCTCATTCCGAGATACAGAGTTTTTTCACGAATTTTTATAGCGAAGCATAAAAAATCTGGTTCAGGACAGCAACTTTCCCAAGTCTTACTTCTCTCTCATTCGAGGTTACTCTTGGCACAAAAACCACACAAAAAGAATAAGGAGAGGTTATTGCTGAAGCAATAACTTCCAAGACTCAACAAAAGATTCCTAAAGAAATTTGGGTTATCTCCCAATAAGTGCTTTTCTTTAACGCCTTTGAGCTAGGCTCAGTAATTTGAGAAGATGCTCACATAAAAAATATGAATTGAAGCAAAGAGAGCATCAAGGAGAAAATATGATACATATTTAAGTCTAACCCACTTCCTATGCATAGGAATCTTGTAAGAAAATAAATCAAAGAAGCACATAGTAACAAGAATGGGTAGATAAAACAAGAGAAACTTTGGAACTTTCAATATAAAGAGAGGTGTTTTAGTAACATGAGAATTCCAACACCCATATTTTCCTCTATCATAATGATTTTCAGTAGCATCATGAACAAACTCAACAATAAAAATATCACACTCATCCTCCTTTGGTAAGCATGGAGGGCTATCAAATAAGGTATTAGTTAAAGAGTTACTCTTATTGGGAGGTAGACATGGGTAAATGCTCCATTCTTTCTCCTCTTGATCATCACTCTCCTCCTCTTTTTCATCTAATGAGCTTCTAGTTTCAGCAATTTCTTCTTCCATAGGCTCCTGCAAGGCATTAGTCTCTTCTGTTGGTGGAGAGCATCTATTAAGATATTTAAGAATATAGCCATTTTCTTCCTTGTAATTATCAAAGCAAAATTTAAGTATATCATAAACCTCATATTTATAAGGTGCATCATCAGTAGTTTCAAGCAAATAAGCAAGTTCGAATGCACCCTTCCAAGCAATAAATTCTTCAATTTGTTCCACATCATAAAAGTCATAAAATTTCCCTTAACATAAGAAGATATGGTAACATTATCATTATACTCACATTGAAAAGGGAGGTGTTTATACCTCCTATAGCAACAGGATTTATCAAAGCAATAAGTAACATTATAAGTAGAGCACACGTTTCTAGAAATGGTATACAATTTATCAATTTGTTCCCATAAGTGTTTCCCTTTTGTGACAAGCGGTGTTCCTCATAATATTTTTGTTCTTCTGTGAACCCACCTTGCCAATAAGATCTAGTTTCAAAGAAACCAACCATTGATAGAAAGCATGATAAAGCAAGACAATAACAGACCAACAAAAACAACAACTATAGTAGGAACTATTTTTTTTGTATTTTTGATAAAAAGAAGCAAGCAAACAAAGCAAAAAAAAACAACAAAGTAAAGGAATTGGTTATGAGGGACTCCCCTTGTGAAGATATCCTTGACTCCTCGGCAACGGCGCCAGAAAAAACGCTTGATGGCTCATAATATATCAAGCTCGTTGGGGAATCCCAAGAGGAAGGTATGATGAGCACAACAGCAAGTTTTCCCTCAGTTATGGAACCAAGGTTATCGAACCAGTAGGAGCAAGGAAACACCTCCAAGGTGTTGTTTCCAACTTGGAATCCTGCACAACACAATCACAGAACTTTGCCCCCAACTTACAGTGAGGTTGTCAATCTCACCAGTTTTGCTGAAAACAAAGGATTAAACGTATTGTGTGGAAGATAGTAATGGCTTGCAGAAAGTAAACAGTAAATAGTAAATAGATTGTAGATTTATGGTAAAATAATGGACTGGGGTCCATAGTTCACTAGAGGTGATTCTCTTTAAGATAGTTGACATGTTGGGTGAACAAATTATAGCGGGGCAATTGACAGACACCGAGAAAGCATACATGCATATACTAATCATCTTGACTCCTATGAGATTTGATTGGGCATTACAACATTATACATAGACCGTAATCCAACTACATCTATGACTAATAATCCACCTTCAGGTTATCATCTGAACCCCTTCCAGTAATAAGTTGCAAGCAACAGATAATTGCATTAAGCAAAGTGTGTAAAGTAAACAATACGATTGTCCCATGGACAAAGGATTGTTGTTTTCTCCCTAGTAGCAACAACACATCTACAATCTTAGAGATTTCTATCACTTCCCAGATTACTAGAGGCATGAACCCACTATCGAGCATAAATACTCCCTCTTGGAGTTGCTAGCATCTACTCGACCAAGATAGCTACTAACAATGGAAAGCATGCAAGATAACAAATAATATAGACATGATAGAATCAATAATCAATCTGAAATAGCATCTCAATATCCATCGAATCCCCGCAAACACAACATGTAAGATTACAAATAGATGATCTTGATCATGAACGGATCTCACAAGATCTAAACATGGTAGCACAAAGGAGGATAACCGACCATCTAGCTACTACATGGGCCCGTAGTCCAGGGATGAACTACTCACGCATCACACCGGAGGCAGTCATGGTGATGAAGAAGGCCTCCAGGGTGATCTCTCCCCTTCGGTAGGGTGCCGGGAAGAGCTTCAGGTCCCTCCCGATCTAGGGATGGAGATGCCGGTGGCTACAGACTCTTTCGTGGAATTTTGATTGGGTGCTTAGGGTTTTTGTCCCAGGAGACTTTTATAGGCGAAGGGGCAAGGTCGATGGAGTACTAGGGGCCCACACCACCCCTTGGCATGGTCTGGCCTAGCCCGCGCCACCAGGTGGTGTGGCCAGCCCCTGGCCCCTCTCGGTCTCATCTTCTGGCTCCATGAGTCTTCTGGCAAAATATCGACTTTGGCTTTTGTCCGGTCCAATTCCGAGAATATTTCTTTTCCAGCTTTTCTGAAATCAAAAACAGCAGAAAATAGGGAACTAGCAATGTGGCATCTTGTTAATAGGTTAGTTCCAGAAAATGTGTAAAAATACTCCAAAGTATGGACAAAACATAAGAAAGTGGATATAAAACAAGCATGGAACATCAAAAATTATAGATACGTTTACAACGTATCAGGTGCCTGGACCCATCGCTCATTCAGATGGCCATCGACTTCCACGTCATCAAACCGGGACCGATGTCATTGCTGGAGATGATGGCGGTGCCCGGTAGCGCGATCACCCCCCGCATGTCCCCACCCTTATGCACTCTCTCCTGGTGCACGTAACTAGCTTCAAGGATTACCAGCGGCGCGCTCCAGGATTGGATGGCGGCGGCCCCTCCCGGGGTTACCCACGACACGGCGCTACTCCTACGACAGGGGCATGCCGGACAAACTACCTCCCGGGGGCGCAAGCTCTGGTTTCAGCACCGGAATCGACGACGGTGGCGTGCGACCTAGGGGTGGGACAGGTGGAGGTGGTGGTGGCCCCTGCTAGGGGACGATGATGTCACGCGCTTCTTCGTCGCGACGCAGAAGGCATGCTGGTCGCCGCGAGGCTGGCTTGGTCTCTGCTGACGTCGAGGCAGGACAGTCGGTCGACCATGATGCAATGCACCAGGCGGGCGTGGATCCACTGCTGACCGTTGCCTCCCCTGTTTCTAGTTGGAGACAGACAGGGCGGCTGAGGATGGGCTTCCACCGGCGCCATTTCTATCCAGGCGCCAAAAGAGGAGGCAAGAGAAGCAGCGAGGCAGGCGGGCCAAGCGCAAACCTAAAGCAGAGCTGGTGGCTGAGACTGTAGGAGGGCTGGAGCGCAGGAATGAACGGGCCGCTGCGCCACCCATGCTGTTGCAGCGAGTGCAGCAGACGTTGTTGGTTTGGCGGCTTCCCCCGCGAACCCTGACGCTGTGGAGGATGGCACAAATTTTCCCCTCCCACCGAGACGCTGGCGATGGAGAAAGTGAGACAGGCTGTGGGGGAGGGTTCATAGTGCACAACCCGCGTGACCCAGGGGCAGTAGCAGGTAGTTGGGCCCTTGCACGAAGCGCGGCCTATGGTCCTTGTCGCTGTCTCTGGCCCGCTCGGAGATGGTGATACTGTGGGAGTTCGGCTCGCCCGACCCATCTAACGAGACCAAGGAGCGAGTGGAGGGGGCCTGTGAGATGGGGAGGGACCACGAGGCCCACGACGTACCCCAACCCTCCTCTGTGTTGGTGGTCTTTGACGCACGGGGCCTTTCAGCGACCCGCTCCACCCCAGATGGTACTGATGCTATTCTAGCGTAGGTGGAGGGAGATGGCGAAGAGTGTGGTGGGGAGATTGGGGCACACATGTAGGAGCTGGGGATGCCCAGGTGGCTCTTTGATGTCGATAGGGTGGAATTTCTGCAGGAAACTACGACCCTGACACCGGCAGATGAGTCCACTGTAGCGCTGCAGCCCACCAGCACGACCCCACAGCTGCCCACTAGCCCGCAGCCTGCCGTCAGACTGGCCTCTTCCCCGATCCAGTTCTATAGCCGTAGGATGGCGGCCCTGGGTGGGGACCAGGGACACCTCAGGCTCGACCTCGCACGCTTGGGGAGTTTATGGCCACCGCTAAGTTACGTTCGGATGCATTATTGCTGGCACCACCCGTGTAGCGCAGATTGATGGCGCTAAACTTCTAGCCGCGCAGGAGTTCCAGGATCGCTCGGCAGCCAGGTTGACTCAACTCAGAGCAGAAAGCGGTTCGTAACCTCTTGAGGAAGCTAGGGCTTATCGGAGAGGAGGAGGCACCCTCCGACACAGCGTTGGAAGCTTTTCACCGAATGTTCGAGATCCCCCTCACTAATGACACGATCAAAGTGGTGGGGGAGCTCTACGGGTGGTCTCTCTCTCTGATCCGAGGATGCGCTACACCCCAGGGGGCGGTGTCGGGTGGCCACTTGGTGGCGGTGTGACCCTTCGGTTACACGCGGGTGTTCAACGATGTTCCGATGTCTTACGATCCTATGATTCTGGTGTTGGACATGCGGGGTCTCAATGACCATGCGTGTCGTACGAGTGTGAGAAGTGTCGTTGCTACTACGAACGCTTCCATTGTATGCTTGCAAGAGACTAAGCTGGATATTGTATCACTTTCGATTGTAATGGAAATGCTAGGCGCGGATTTTGATGCTTAGTTCTACTTGCCCGCGACCGATACAAGGGGTGGTATCGTAGTAGCTTGGAAGAGCAGGATCGTGTAGCTGGATAGCGCACATGTGGAAGTTAACGGCATTACGACAAGGGTCCTGCCTGTGGGGGGTACCCCCTGGTGGCTCACGTGCGTCTACGGACCACAGGCTGACGAGGATAAGATCCTACTCGAGCTTCGAGAAGTTATAACATCCGCTTCTCAACAGCTGCAGCCCAAACAAACAGACCCTAAGGCCGGAACGAATTGGCTGTGATGGTGGTTAGGTTGTAGCGGAAGGATCCACCAATCGCCTAAGCAAACAGACCTTAAGGCGAATAAATCTGTCTCAACTCTTCTCCCACACCAGCGGCGCCCTTCACAGTGGCGTCTCGGAGTTGATGATAATGTGTGATTGTCGATCTTTTAGATCGACAGTTCAGTCTTCTCTCGGATCTTCAGATCTGGCGAGATCTATATCTCGACGTGTCGCCGATGTTCTTCGTTATCCATGGCTGTGCTGGGGGCCTGGGCAAGGTGGATACTCTGAAGCGCAGATGCTGGTCCGAAGGTGGTGGATTTATCGTTATTCCGCGACTTCGTCGATGGGATGCGGTAGATCTTGGTTCAAGGTAGCACGGGGGCGTCCCCCGGTCGACGTGCCACAACGATATATGTCTTGTTGCTTGCAGCGGGCATGTTTCGACTCACAAAGCCTCTTTAGTGATGGTGTTCCCTTGGACCTGACAATGGTGGAGGCTCGACGTCTATTCACACCCACGTCTAGACGGTGTTAGTGTTCGACGGCGGCTGCTGGCTTCGGCAAGTGCAGAAAATCCTAGGGATAGTTCTCTGTAAACTTTTCAGGTTATTTGTTTTTCCATGGTCCGTATGTTAGTTTTCACGTTTGTTTACTCGTGTAACTTAATTTTCTATTAATGAAATGCGTGGTTGTTCTAAAAAAACGTGGATTAGCTTGATCTATTGTGAGAATCCATTCAATTTAATTCACGTAGTTCCACTAGAATTGCGAATAATCAAGCGTGAGGCTGGCCTCCTCCTCCTGGTGCCCGGGTTTGCTGCCGCGTCCATATGATGTGATGCGCATATGTGATTCTCCTTTGCTTCCTGGTGTCCAGTAATAGTGTATCTTGTCCTCCTCTTGTACATTGTCTACGTTCTCGTACCTTTTTTTTAACAGAACGTTCTTCGTATCCTTAATAAGTTCAAAATCGAAGAACATATTTCCCATAAAAAGGAGGGGGAGAACAACAATCAATATCAGCCTCCGCAGCCCATCAGGCCCTCTATACAAAGGCTAATATACCCGCAAGGCCTTATTGCAAGTTGGTGACCTCAGATGGCCGGCCCAAAATGATTTCCCCGAAATCTTCATTGTAAAAGCTTTACTTGAGCCCAGCTCTAGGAAGAAAACGAGTACTCCGTTATGGACGCATAACGGCGCAAAAAAAAAAAAACACGAAACCTTTCTTCCTCTCTATCTTCTTCGTCTCCGGTCCAGATTTCCATGAAGCATGTGAATCACATGGGACAGTAAACTACCACTACGACCCTAGTAGCGTATCATTTCTCGAGAGTTCGATCGGAAACGACACCAAGCTCTATCCATGGCGAGCGAGCTAGCTTTGACACTCGAGCGGCAGACTTTAGCTCGCTTTAGGAGTATACTATTTGGAGTGAAGTGACAAGGCTTGCTAAACCAGTAACCATATGCACCACCACCAGTCAAAGAAACTGTTAGCTCCTTTTCCCGCTTTGCTCTACTACATTGACGACGCGACAAAGCAAAGCCCCTTGTTAGTTTGGGCTGCCGCTGCTTGCTTCCTGCTAGCTTTGTAGATCAGTGGCTAGGTAGGTTGTACTCTCCCGAATCCTCTTTTGCTTTCCCCCTCCTTTATCGTCGATGCATGCATGCACGCAGATGTACGTACAATGATGGTAGTTCTCTGGTCAAACTCCAAAAAACTTGAATGTAGCATCATCTTCTAGTGTGAACTTTACTGTGGTTTTAAGGGTTTTTCCGAAGGCTAGGGTTGCATTTGTTCTCGGAGGAACCTGTGTGGAAGTGAAAGTGCTGTTATGTGGAATAAAATAAATAATCTTTGTACTTCTATCTCTCATAATAATGATATTGATAGATGTAGTTGGATGTTGGAAAAGAATCGGATATTTTCTGTTAAAGTCGATGTACTTGACTCTGAACACTCATTCTGTAGATATACCTTACGAAAACTTTTGGTTTGCTATGTTAGAGTGAAAGTTTTTATTTGGCTTTGGTTTAGCAAAAGTATTCTTACTGGGGATAATTTGGTTAAAATGGGTTGGCTAGGAAATGAAATTTGTAGATTTTTCTACTACAAAGAAACGATGCATCATTTGTTTTTTTAGTGTGCCTTAGCTAGATAAATTTGGGATATGCTGTATCTTGTACCTTTGATGTGCAAAACTTACCTTCTAAGATGGAGGATGTTTGTAGATGGGTTCTTTCCTTTAAGAAAGAAATGTTCTCGGAGTTTAATAGCTGTTGGGATTGCTGGAGTTACTTGGATTCTTTGGAAAGTTAGAAGTGAAGCTTGTTTCAAGGATGTGGTGCTTGTAGATCATGTTATAGTTATCTTGTATTTCGCATGTTATTTATCTTTGGGCACCTTTGCAGAGGATAGAACTTCGAAGTGATCAACAAGAAGGGCCGAAAAGCTGCTTAAGGTGGCGAATGAGATTTTTCATCAAAGCAAAGGTTGGATGCTAGGGTGAAACGTACAAAAGATTGAGGATCTTGTCATGCCGGCTTAGCTTTGTTTTTCTCTATGTTTAAATTGATGTCTTCTGGGTTTTTTCCTTAGCTGTGGTCCTTGTGGTGGTCTCTTGTTTCCGATCTCCTGTAGTGGGTTTAGTCCTTCTATCTATCTATCTGTAGGGAAGGTTGACCTCCAGACTTGCTCTCTAATAAACTTTTTGAAGAAAACGGTGTGCTGATATGCAGCTTTCTTTAATGAAAGATCGGGGCAAGGACCTTTACTTAAAAAAAAAACCTGTTATGCTGTACATGTATATATACATGCAATGTGCTATGTGTATCAGTGATTCAGTGTACAGTGTACGCGTGCATGTTGTACTCCCTCCGTCTCAAAATAAATGACTTAAGTTTGTCTAGATTCGTATTTATCGATATATTAAAATATGTCCAGATACATTTTAATCTAAACAAAATTAAGTCACTTATTTTAGAACGGAACAGAGGGAGTACATAATTACCTTCTAGAACGGATATATGGAACTGAAGTGCAAAAGGGCCAGAGCTAGCTGGTGAAAAAAAAAATGCATGGTAGCTAGATTGAGATGGTAGGCAGCTAGGTGGTGTCAAGAAAGGAGGGTGAGCAGTGATAATTGGGAGAACATCACAAGGACAAGCGGTGCGGTTGCGATGGCGGAGAGGCAACAGTGGCGGGCAGTCTCAAGGATGTGACCGCTACATATCCATGTGCATGTCCTAAAAGAAGAGAGCTACCGGCCCATAGCATAGCATGTACGCCCCCGCATGTGCACTGTGCATCCCTACCGACTACTACCGCGCTAGCAGTAGCACCTAGGGCCTACCCGACGCTCTCTACAGTAGCCCCTGTAGCTTCCGACCCTCCATCGATCAGTCATCGGACCAAACGAAAAATCCGTATCTATACTCATGCAAGAAGCAGGAGCTATCTTCAGCGATTAAAAAACTAATTCTAAAAGAAACGAGCAAAATATCTAGGTCTTCAGACTCTTTTTTCTTCACAGATAGTAGTACACTCTTGTATTCTTATGAAACTAGCTGGAGGAAAATAATGTAGATACCAACAGTGCCAAGGCTACATGTATGCCTGGTACTATTAGAGTAGTCAACCAACATCGGCACCAGTACCAACACCAATATTTTAGAAAAAACAACTAAACAACACCAATAATGTAGATACCAACACTACTTTTATTAAAAACTCAACTGGTAGATTGGGTTTCCCACCCTTCATTAAAAACTCAACTGATAGATTGGGTTCCCCACCCTTCAGTAACAACGAGGCTGGCCGGAGGAGGGGGCCCTCTATGGAGGAGGAGGCGGCTCCGTGGCGCGAGAGCAAAACAATCTGATTTTGCCTTTGCTTATTCATGAAAGAAGGAGGAGTTAACATGATATATTTTTCTCCTGGAAAGAAATATCAACTATCCTAGCTGTGAGTTTCTTACTTGTTCGGCCACTAGATTTCTGTCCACGGTGGTAGTATATAGGATAACGGTAGATAAATGATACCTTGTTCGGCGCCAATTTCCAAATGGTTGTCCCGCGGAATAATTTCTTTCTTTCTTTTTTGCGAGCAATCTGTTTGTCCTTAACACGTGGCATCTTTTGCACCGAAAATCATTATATTAGTATGTGCATAAGAGGATGTAGATGTCAGGATGATGTGATTCGTTAAAAACATAAGTCATTTTAAAGTCAAACATATACTCCCTCCCTACCAAATTAATTAGCACAGATTCGTCTACATACATCTACATACATGTGTATCGAGATAAATCTGTGTCAATTAGTTTGAGATGAAGGGAATATATACTTTATATCTAAGAAGCCTGTTTTTTAATTCAATTTAATTTGTGTTCATCGAATATGATGTCAGTCTTCCCCCAATCACCTAAGCAGAGGAAATTGCAGTTTCCACCACCTTCTCTACGAGCTTTTGCAAGAATCACCATTTTTAGAACTTTTTTGCAGGTTTCACCACGTCTACGTCTAACCTGTAGCACATTCTATCAGTTATTCACTAATATAGTACTTAGCTCAGTTGACAGCAAAACTGAATATTAGATCATATATATGAGTGCTCTAGATTTATGCACAGAACTCATAAAACACTTAAATTGATAAAAAAATGTTTATCCATCCAAAAAATGTTTTTTGTCTATGCGTGCACTCTAGGCTGTATATATGAAATATGGGTGTTTATTCATGAATATTTGTGTGTTCATTCCTATAAAACATATAACCATGTCAAACTAAATAAATCATAGAAAAATAAGTGTGTGTCAAAAATATATTTTTTATGCTTTACAGGATGCGACGGACTTAACTTTGATCCAAAATTTATAAAATGTGCTAAAAACATATCTGATGAGCTATAGGTTTTTTTTTAAAGAATCAGACCTAAGATAATGTAGCATGTTCAAGTAGACATTGATATATACAAAAATAGATGAATTAACTGAGTGGATTAACGAAGTACTGGTAGGATGTACAACAGGTTAGACTTAGAGGTGACGAAACCTGCAAAAATAATGTAGAAGTGGTGATCTTTGCAAAAGCTTGTAGTGAAAGTGGTGGATATTGCAATTTCCTCAACCTAAGCATGTTCATTTTGTGTGCCCTGTATTATTTTATATACTTCATGCGGGAATTGCAATAAAAATTGTGAATATGTCTTTGCCCTTTAGCCATGCACATTTTTTTTTAATTCTAAAGAATCATTTTAAAGAAAACGTGAGGTTCATAACCATCGATACATGAAGGATCAATTTTTTCTTCCGCTTGCAAATAAAAATATGAAAACATGAAACTTTCTTAGAAAGCATACTTTGTAATTAGAATAATGTTTTTCTCCTTTTCTGTTAGGAAAGTTAGTTAACTGTAGAAGGATGCGGGGCATACACTTTTAGATTTAGCAGCCCACATAAATTGAAAGAAAACGCTAAACTCGGAAAGAAATTAAATAAAGTTCGATCGACATCATCATAGTCTTGGAAAAAATGAAGAATTCAGAAGGCGGCATGAAGTATGGAGCGCATGAGTTTTTGAGTATGTGGACGTACGGGAACGCGGGCTAGTCCATCTCATACTGTACGTAGTATGGAGACAGCAAGTACTGATCTACTTGTAATAGTCGACAGAAAGTACTAGGCCAACCAAAGCAATTATTTCGCCGTACGTGCGACGCGTAACAAAAGATCACGGGACGATGATGGATGGGTGAGATGCATGGGCGTGAAGTGCACGTCGCAAATGCGGCTAATAATTTGGCGCACGCGCACGCACTTCCATCACCATCAACATCTTCGTGGCCGTGACCGGTCGATTTGACCGCGGCATCTATCTGCTCTCTTTCTCTCCCTCTCTTCCCTTTGTAGTATATACTATCCTTTCCTAACGTGCAACAACACGATGCCATTTTGTATGCCAAGCTTGATGAGATCACCTACACGAGACTTACGAGGGAAGAAAAGAAAGCGATCCCATGTTGGCTAGGGTTTGCATCCCCTAGGCTACCCGGCGCCGCCGGTCCACTTGCCTTTGATGGCCCTTTAGGCATTGAATGTTCGGCGGATCACGATGTCTTGCCAGCAGAGGGTTTTCATTTCGTGTTTTCGTTAATTTTGTTGAAGTATGATCTAAATTTATTGAAGAGGCTAACTTCTGACGAGCGGAGTTTGACCTGTCGCTAGTAAGCTTGGGCCGCCGACTAGGATAAGTTGAAGACCTAGGTTTCCACCGTTATATATACCTCTTTCAAGCCGCTGACTCGGATAAGTTGTATCTGTGAAATCTCCGTCATTGTGTAAACACTTTCCATTAGAGTGAAGTTTCGTTAGCAAGCGCCGTGGTATTTCCCTCTCTTTGTTGGAGATGTTTTCCATGTTAAATCCGGTGTCCCTATTGTGATTTCGTTTTTGTTCTTCGTTATTTGTTTATCGCGTTTATAACAAAGTTATGAGTCTTCGTTGGGTAATTGAGGTGATGACGACATCCCGCTGGCAAAATAAGGTCCTCCCGTCCTAACCTTTTTCCCCTGGTGTGCTCAGTGTCGATGGAGGGGGACGCGTGAAGTAATGTGCCTAACGCATCTCCCGGAATTCGGTCGATGTTCATGTTCGTTGGTGTGGTAGCAAGTATGTCTCTTTTGATCCACGGTTGTCATCTCTGATGCCCTGATTGTTTGAGACCTTATCACAACTATATTATCTTTTTCTACTACAACAAGGTATACTACGCAAATTTTGTCTAGCTGTGTTGTGGGAGGGGTGGGAAGACTACGTCTTCGGTTGTGTTGTGGGAGGGGTGGGGAGACTGTGTCTTCGGTTCACTTTAGTGTTTATAGTCCATGCTATGTGGTTCAAGGGCCTATTCACAATTTTTATTATTTTTGAGATCTTTGTACCCCTCTCGATGATTATTGATAGATTTTTTTGAGGGTTAGATGATTATTGATAGATGGGTTGACCTTTTGGCTTCTTTTTAGCTTCTCAAAAAGATTTTGGGTCCAGAACCACAGAAGGCCAAACTAATGGGTTCGATTTTAGCCAGCCTATTTCCACCGAGAATCTGGTTTTGTACGTAAACTGAGAATCGAGTCGGACCTCGATTCTGAGGTGATTCCCGCGATTCCCACAAGTGAAACAAAACGTTGTCCATCTATGGACATGTTGTTGCTCATATTTACAGAGAATTGCCACCAGCCAGATTTAGGAGAAAAGAAAAGAAAAAAAGACAGGCTCGCGAGCTAACTGCTTCCTCCCGCACGCGCACATGGCCCCATCGAGAAAACGAGGTGCTGCGCCTTCGCTGCCGCTGCCAGCGCCCGCCACCGATGTAGCTCCCCTCCCTCTCGCCAGTTCGTCGTCGCCCCTCTCCTCTCCTCTCCTCGCGAGTCCGCCACCGCCCGACCCTCTCCTCGCCAGCCGTCGCCGCCGCCCGACCCTCTCCTCGCAAGCCGCCATCGCAGCCTCGATCGTCTTCTCGCCAGACGCCGCCGCCCCGGCCCTCTCCTCGCCAGACGCTGCCTCCTGGCCTCCTTGCTGGCACGCCGCCGCCGCCTGCCCATTGATGCCCCGGCCCCTAGCCATGGCCTCCTCTCAGCCGCCGCCGTCTGCGTGATAAGGATTTAGACTATTTTTTTTAGTAAAAGGCCTTTTCCAGTTCTTTTTCTTTCAGTGATTGGTACTATGGTGTAATTCCAGTGTAATGATTAGGCATGAGAAATATAATTTCAGTGTAGCTAATTTATAGTGTAATTCCAGATTTGTAATTGTTGAATCACAAAAAAAGAATTTTATTTTTATTTGTTATAATTTTTGTGTCTTTTTTTAATCTACAGTAATCATTTCTATATTATTTGTACCAAAAACTTGAAATTCAGGAATGTTATAGACATTTTATCACTCAGTCCATCAAACAAGTCAAATGGCTAGAAGCTAAAAAAAATAGAGAGCAGCAGATTCTATCAGTTTCTCCTCACCACAACTTCTCCCCACAATCTCTGGCAATCCAGCTTCTAAGAAGTCCGCCGTAGCTGGTGTGGAGTGGGTATTTGGGCCTGGCCCGCCAGACTAATGTAGGCCAGTCCACGAGGTACAGCCATCCATCAAATACCACGAGATGTGACGCCTCTCCGTCCGTCGTCCTACAGTGCGCGCCACACCACTCTCGCGTCTCTTTTGCTTGCTTGCCACACTGACAGTGTGTGACACTGTGGCCATGAATCGACTTTAACCAACTCATGTCGCTCGGCTAGCTAGACGTGCCAAGTGTTGATATATGGACATGCGCACAGTGTTCTACTACCTTTTCTGCACGTAAGCATCGACGGATCAGACGCGTACCACACGGTATCGATATGATAAGTCCATACGTGATTCCAACGCATACGCTACAATGTACTGTACGTGGTCCGTACGTGCCGTACGCCCAGAGCCATACCCATGCCGCCAGTCGGTGCCGGCAAATCACCAACGACATAAACGCCACACGGACGCCTATACTATACCAATACACGGCAGCACGCGACTCCCAAAAGTTGTGAAAAGAAATTCAATTGCAAGTTCGGTTTTTGTATATGTGGAGTAACGAAAAGACCAAATCCAGCTAGGAAATAGCATCACCGTTGCGTTTTAGTCCCCGGGAGTTCCCTAATGACCAATAAGTTCGTAGAAATTGATTAAAACGTTTTTAAATATTAAATTTGTTGGAAGTTGCACATGTCCTTTTTACGTGAATCATAACAGAATTATCTACTCCCTCCGTCTCAAAATAGATGTCTCAACTTTATCAAAATTTGAATAAATCTAGACACTATTTAGTATATAGATTCATCCAAAATTTAAAAAATCTAAGACATGTATTATTGGACGGAGGGAGTAGTACAAGTTGGTTCTCCATATAGTTCGATGCCACACCAAACCAAGTCTTAAGCCACTTTTTAATCCCTAGTTGTGCACTTGTGGCAGTAATTAGTGGAACTAAAACTGAAATTTCTTATTTAAGAGCCTTTGAACACAATTTTATTTTAATTTAGCACTTTGCTTGTTTATGTTACATAGAGCTAGCATTTTAAGCCGGGGTGACGCGGTAAAATGTGTAAAAATCAGAGAGCATGATCGATAATACTGTCCATACTTGTATACATATTTTCAGTTCCTCGTCATCGTCTTCATATATTTAAACTCCGGTCAACACATGCTTACACCTTGCCCAATAGACACACATCAGAAAATGAGGGTTTAAAACTTCTAAAAAGGGTAATCCAGACATTTTTTTTGCTCGACGGGGTAATTAGTGTCACAAATCCATAACTAGAGGGTAAAAAGTGAAATTCACTCTTAGCTAAAATATGTGCGGAAACATTTGCAGGCAGAAGCGCAAAAGCTCTTCAATAGGAATTTTATTCCGTCCACCAGCGAACCATAAAGAGATCAGTCCTGATCAACCCATAGCAGCTTGGTAGCAACTCCCGTGCTATCCGTTTCCAGGATTACCTTCTGAATTCCACATTTCTTTGCTAGTAAAAGCCCTCTTTGACATGCAAGTAGCTCTACACCCTCAACATCGATCAAGTGAGAGAAAAATGGCAAACTCCACTCACAAAGCTCCCATGGTGGTCTCGAATAACCACACCACCTCCTCCATGACCTTTTGCCTCTTTGTAAGAACCATCAGCATTGATTTTGAACCATCCCAACAAGCTCGGCCCTGGGGTGGGCATTGATTTTGAACCATCCCAACAAGGTCGGCCCTGAGGTGGGCAGGGTGTGTGCTCCCCAATCCCAAAATCTAGGGGCCCCATCCCATATATACACCAATCACTACAGGAAATGATCACCACGCCGATGGCCATAAGCTGTCGGCATAGGCCAGTTTTCCTGTCGGCATAGGCCAGTTTTGCCGTCGGCGTAGCACCTTGTCGGCACAGCCTATGCTGACGGCTTTTCCCTCGGAATAGGCTAGATGGGCCCCATATAGACGGCTAATGGTCGTTTAGTGGCAAAGCCATCGGCCTAGTTTTTTTCAAAAAAATCATATTTTTTAAATGTTTTTTGAATTATTTGACTCGTTAATTCCACAATGGATATTTTAACTCTAAGCACGCTTGGTCAAACTTTCTGGTTGGTCATCCATCCTCACACTACTCTAGCCCCAACACTCTTAACTTCTATGTTTCTTCCGGATGAGCTTTCAAAAAGAAATTATACCTTGTTAATAATAATACTATATCAATCCTATTAACCCTTGGACAGTGATGTCACACGACTTTATTTTTTTGAATTCCAAACAAATACTTAAGTAAACAACAATGAATAAGTAATAATAATCTTAAATTCAAATAACAATAAAATGATTTTACTTTTTTTGTCTTTTTCTATGTAATATTGAATAATTAATATCTTTAAATCCGTAAATCGGAATTTGACAAATAATATGTCTAAATCGATCAGAAAAATGAGAGGAATCCAAATATGACATCCATATCATCTTCTGAACCTAAAAATGATTTTTCCAAAAATTATGAGCATTAGATTATGTACCTGTAGTGCAAATCTGACCGACTTCCTACCGAATCGGCAGGAATTTGACTTTTTCCCGAGTGATAGACAAAAAGGTTTAAGGTACCCCAATTGGGACATTGTCCATATAAAGGTAGTCTAGTATTTTTGAAAAATGGGGTGGTACTATTTTGAATCTTTCATTTGGTTGTTGCTTCACAAAACACCCTATTTTTAGCACTCGGAAAATAGAAAATGGTTACTTCGTGTGACAAGAAGAAAAACTTCTTCCTTCACCATCGTTTGCCATCCCAAGATGCACAATAATATGAGCACATTATCACAAAATATGCCACGATTCTAGCCATACCATTGGTCGTTTGGCTTGAAAGGCGTGAAACCTTGAACATAATAGCTCATTTGTGATAAGGTTTTTTTTGAGATATTTGCAATATTCCAAGTTTGGTATTTTTACTTGCAACTATGTCACATAATATGACATCACGCAAAGGTTTTATATTGTTTGGATCGTTTTTGAATTTTTTATATCTATTTTAAACTATGGTCAAAACGGCGAGCATGAAGATTCTTAGCTCGAGACTGAGCCTCGCTAAACTTGTAGTGTGTCTCAGATGAAATATCATATTGTGAACCTATAAATTATTTTTTAAAATATCATGAGCATTAAATCATGTACCTGTAGTTCGAATATGACCAACTTGCTACTGATTCAGCAGGAATTTGTCTTTTTCATGAGGGGTGGATGGAAAGATTTAAGATACCCCAGTTGGGACATTGTCCATGGAAGGTGGACTAGTATTTTTGAAAAATGGGGTTGTACAATTTTGAATCTTTCATTTGGTGGTTGCTTCACAAAACACCCCATTTTGGCACCCGAAAATTGAAAACCTTCTGCATCATTGTTTGTCATCCCATGATGCACATGTGTGCAAATTATGGGCGCATTATCACAAACTATGACGTGATTCTAGCCATAAAATTGGTCGTTTGGTCTGAAAGCCACGACATCTCGAACATGATAGCTCATTTCTGAGAAATTTGTTTTGAGATATTTGTAATATTCCAAGTTTGGTATTTTTCCTTGCAACTATGTCACATAATATGACACTACGTAAAGGTTTTACATTGTTTGGATTATTTTTTAATTGCTTATGCCCGTTTGAAACTATGGTCAAAACAGTGGGCATGAAGATTCTTAGCTTGGGACCGAGCCTCGCTAAATCAAACATGAAGTGGATCACTGATGAAATAGCATATTGGGAACCTAAAAATGATTTAAAAAAAAGTTATGAGCATTAGATCATGTACCTGTAGTTCAGATCTGACCAACTTCATACGATTCGACATGAATTTGTATTTTTCACGAGGGGTGGACAGAAAGGTTTAAGATACCCTAGTTAGGACATTTTCCATAGAATGTGGTCTAGTATTTTTGAAAACTGGGGTGGTACTATTTTGAATCTTTCATTTGGTTGTTGCTTCACAAAACACCCGTAGCCGACACTCGGAAAATGAAAAATGACTTTTTGGTGCGACGAAAAGGAAAACTTTCTCCTGTGACATTGTTTGCCATTCCAATATGCACATGTGTATACAATATAGGCACATTATCACAAACTATGCCACAATTCTTGCCATAATATTGGTCGTTTGTTCTGAAAACTATGAAACCTCGAACATGATGGCTCATTTCGGAGAATGTTTTTTGAGATATTTGCTATTCCAAGTTTGATATTTTTTTTGCAACTATGTCACATAATATGACACCACGTGAAGGTTTTACATTGTTTGGATCGTTTTTGAATTTCTTATGTCCCTTTCAAACTATGGTCAAAACCGCGGTCATGAAGATTCTTAGCTCGGGACTGAGCCTCACTAAACTTGTAATGGATTTCTGATGAAATAGCGTGAACCTAAAAATGATTTTCCCAAAAAATCATGAGCATTAGATCATGTACCTGTAGTTCAAATCTGACCGACTTGCTACTGATTCGGCAGAAATTTGTCTTTTTCAGAAGGGGTGGATGGAAATGTGTAAGATACCTCAGTTGGGATATTATCCATAGAAGGTGGTCTAGTATTTTTTAAAAATGGGATGGTACTATTTTGAATCTTTTATTTGGTGGTTGCTTCACAAAACATCCTGTTTTTAGCACTCGGAAAATAGAAAATGGTTATTTGGTATGACGAGAAGAAAAACTTATTCCTTCGGCATCCTTTGCCATCCCAAGATGCATAATATAGGCACATTATCACAATCTATCCCGTGATTCTAGCCATAACAATGGTCGTTTGGCCTGAAAGCAGTGACACCTCGAACATAAAAGCTCATTTCCGAGAAGGTCTTTTTTGTGATATTTGTAATATTCTAAGTTTGGTATTTTTCCGTGTATCTATGTCACATAATATGACATCACGCGAAGGTTTTACATTGTTTGGATCGTTTTTGAATTTCTTATGTTCATTTCAAACTATGGTAAAAACGGTGAGCATGAAGATTCTTAGCTCGAGACTGAGCCTCACTAAACTTGTAGTGCGTCTCTGATGATATAGCATATTATGAACCTATAAATTATTTTTCCAAAATATCATGAGCATTAAATCATGTACCTGTACTTTAAATATAACCGACTTCCTACTGATTTGGCAGGTATTTTTTTTATGAGGGGTGGACAAAAAGATTTAAGATACCTCGGTTGGGACATTGTCCATGGAAGGTGGACTAGTATTTTTGAAAAATGGGATGGTACTATTTTGAATCTTTCATTTGGTGGTTGCTTCACAAAACACCCCATTTTGGCACACGTAAAATTGAAAACCTTCTGTAACATTGTTTGTCATCCCATGATGCACATGTGTGCATAATATGAGCGCATTATCACAAACCATGCTGCGATTCTAGCCATAACATTGGTCGTTTGGCCTGAAAGCCAGAAAACCTCGACCATGATAGCTTATTTCTGAGAAGATTTTTTGAGATATTTATAATATTTCAAGTTTGGTATTTTGCCTTGCAACTATGTCACATAATATGACACTAAGCGAAGGTTTTACATTGTTTGGATCGTTTTTAAATTTCTTATGCCCATTTCAAACTATGGTCAAAAGAGTGGGCATGAAGATTCTTAGCTCGGGACTAAGTCTCGCTAAACTTGGAGTGGATCACTGATAAAGTAGCATATTGTAAACCTAAAAAAGATTTTTGAAAAAATCATGAGCACTAGATCATGTACCTGTAGTTAAAATCTGACCAACTTCGTACGATTCGACAGGAATTTGTATTTTTTCACAAGGGGTGGACAGAAAGGTTTAAGATACCCCGGTTGAGACATTTTCCATAGAATATCGTCTAGTATTTTTGAAAACTAGGGTGGTACTATTTTGAATCTTTAATTTGGTTGTTGCTTCACAAACCACCCCGTAGTTGGCACTCGAAAAATGGAAAAAGATTTTTTGGTGCAACGAAAAGGAAAACTCCCTCTTGCAACATTGTTTGCCATTCCAAGATGCACATGTGTATACAATATAGGCACATTATCTTAAACTATGCCACAATTCTAGCTATAACATTGGTCGTTTAGCCTGAAAGCTATGAAACCTCGAACATGATAGCTTATTTTGGAGAAGGTTTTTTTGAGATATTTGCAATATTCCAAGTTTGATATTTTTCTTTGCAACTATATCATATAATATGACACCACGTGAAGGTTTTACATTGTTTGGATTTTTTAGAGCAACCGGCAGGAGCTCTGCCTTTTCTATTAGAAGGGGGAAATAAAAGTTCTGATACAGAAGGGCATGTTTAAGTTAAGGTGTAAACATGCCAGAAAAACCACCAAAAGCCTAAAAACCAAAATTTAATCGGGCTCAGTTGGGATGGCTGGCTCGTGCCTAGCAAAATCAGCCGAACATTGAGAAATGTCATTGCTGGCAATGGAGGCCACTTCGACATATGTCAATCATCGGCCCGTGAAGATTCGTCTGTTCTGTTCTTTCTAGGCATTCCACGGAATGTATAGCATGCGACTGCTGAGGCGGTTTTGTTCCGTCTTTGTCTTTCCTTTGAGCAGATCGTACCACCACTCGGAAGTCGAGTCGAAGGAATAGCCATGGTTTTCCACATAATCGTTATCCCAGGACTGTGTAGCGTGCCACACCGCTGTTGTGAAGGGGCAGTCCTTGCATAGGTGGGCAGCAGTTTCCGGGGCCGAACAGGAGAGCTGGCAGGTTGGGTCGTTTGGCCATCCTCTGATCGTCAGCATGTTGGCGGTGAGAAGCTTCCCATGGAGAGCCAGCCAGGAGAAGAGTTTGCATTTTGGTTCAGCGTGCGCATACCAGATTTTGTCGGCCTTGAATCTAGGGAAACATCAATGGAATTGAGTGTGGTAGGAAGATGTAGCAGTGTAAATTCCGTCAGTAGTCAGGGTCCATCGAATAGCGTCTAGTTGGAGGGGATCAAGCTGGGTGGCCTGAATTACGTCCCAAATCTCCAGGTATTGGGATAGCTGAATAGGAGTGTGGAGGTTGGCGACCGATCGGATCTAGTTTCCCTCAGAGAGCTTTTGGAAACCTTTTTTTTCTTGTGGCGATGTTGTAGAGATCTGGGGCCCATTGCTTGAGAGGCCCGTGGCCACACCAGTTGTCGTGCTAGAAGGAGGCGATGTCTCCATTCCCTAGAGTTATTTTCGTGCTTTTGGAGACCACAGAACTTTGTCCCCAACTTGCGATGAGGTTTTCAATCTCACCGTGTTTTGCTGTAAACAAAGGATTAAACGTATCGAATGGAAAAAAAATAATAGTTTACAGAAAGTAAACACAAAGCAGTAAACAGTCTATAGATTGAATGTAAAAGACAAGGACCGGGATCCATAGTTTACTAGAGGTGGCTCTCCTTAGATAGATAACATGCTGGGTGAACAAATTATAGCGGGGAAATTGAAAAACATCGAGAAAGCAATACATGCATATACTAATCATCTTGACTCCTTTGGAACTTGATTGGGCATTACAACATTATACGTAGACCGCCATCCAACTGCATCTATGACTAATAATCCACCTTCAGGTTATCATCCGAACCCCCACTAGTATTAAGTTGCAAGCAACAGATTATTGCTTTACAAACTGCGTGTAAAGTAAACAATACGATTGTTCTATGAACAAAGGATTGTTGTTTTCTCCCTAGTAGAAACAGCACATCTAGCACCTTATAGATTTCTGTCACTTCCCTAGATTACCAGAGGCATGAACCCACTATCGAGCATAAACACTAACTCTTGGGGTTGCTAGCATCTACTTGGCCAAGATAGCTACTAACAACGGAAAGCATACAAGATCACAAATAACAAAGACATGATAGAATCAATAATCAATCTGAAATAACATCTCAATATCCATCGGATCCCCGCAAACACAACATGTATGAATTACAAATAGATGATCTTGATCATGAACGGAGCTCACAAGATCTAAACATGAAAGCACAAAGGAGGAGAACCAGCCATCTAGCTACTACATGGATCTATAGTCCAAGGATGAACTACTCACGCATCACACCGGAGGCTTGTGTGGTGATGAAGAAGGCCTCCAGGGTGAATTCCCCTCTCCGGCAGGGTGCCGGGAAGAGCTTCAGATCCCTCCCGATCTAGGGATGGAGATGACGGTGGCTACAGACTCTTTCGTGGATTTTTGATCAGGTACTTAGGGTTTTCGTCCCGAGGGCATATTATAGGCGGAAGGGGAGGCCGAGGTGCGGAGCCACCACTCACTGGCGCGGCCATCTGGGCAGCGGCCAGGTGGTGTGGTGGCCCCCTGGCCCCTCTTCGTCTCGTATTCTGGCATCTGATGACTTCCGGAAAAATAGGCAGTTTGGCTTTTGTCCCATCCAATTCCGAGAATATTCATTTTCTGACTTTCTTGGAACCAAAAACAGCAGAAAATAGGTAGCTGGCACTGTGGCTCTTGTTAATAGGTTAGTCCAAGAAATCATATGAAAAGTACTCCAAAGTGTGGACAAAACACAAGAAAGTGGATAAAACCAAGCATGGAACATCAAAAAATTATAGATACATTTGCAATGTATCAACATCCCCAAGCTTAACTCCTGCTCGTCCTCGAGTAGGTAAGTGATACAAAGAAATAATAATTTTTGAGGTGACAAGCACCATCAAAGACTTGATCAAAGTATTTGTAAAACATTCAAAGCTGGGATCATAGTACTTCAATCATAACATGAAAGACAAAGTTCTAGTAATAAGACAAAGAAACTATGATGCAACATGAAAAGGCACAAACAAAAGATTCATGAATAACAATGCTTTGCAAGACGTTTGTTTGTTTCACATAAAGAAAACATAGCATAATAGTATTCAGCTTGTCCCTCATAGAGTAGCAAATATAAATGCATAGGACACCTTCAAAGTTCATAAGAGTGACTAGATACAAAAGTTTAAAACAAGCAATATCAAGTTATGCATCAATCAACTAGTCTTGGGACAATGCACATAGAACTAAGAATGGACACCATGCTCTCAAAATAGGTGCATAAAGGTAGAATGTGGAGACTCAATATAATGGTGGAAGAAAGGACTTCATAAAAGGAAGTAGGGATTCAAGTCTCATAAAGAGCTTCCAAAAATTATGGTACTTATAGCTTTCAGCTCACATTGACCCTATCATAAGAATCTTGAAGTGATTAAGGTTAAAGTGAACAAACTATGGTGTACATGCTTGATGAAGTATAAGTTAGGAATCTCATGTCCCTTGTATACGAGGGTCGCTCCTCATGCTACTCAAGTTTAGTCACCGGTAAGTTCTTGTCATCGTAAGTACATGTGTACCATAGAGAACCGCCAACGGGGTACCCCTTGCCCGATGATACGGAAGAATCCCCATATCAAAATGACAAGGCAAGCATAACGAGCATCTCAAAGAATCTTCTTATTTACCATGGGAATATGGTGCTTTTTTCTCTCTTTCTTCTTTTCATAATATCTCTTTTTTTCTTTTTCTCTTTTTTTCTCAATGTAGGACTCTTTTTTATAAGAAGAATGCTTCATAGACAGCTCATTATGGTTACGCTGTAGGTTTCCACCATGTCAGCATGGATTAGACCCGATGTGAGCGTTTCTCTAACACATATACATAACTCCATGGACTTACAAGCTCCCCTTTCATTTCACACTGACGACATCCATATACAAAAGAGCATGATATCAACTAGTTACAAGTACCAAGTGCAATGTTGAAAGCGTTCCCCACTAAAGCATGGTTCTGCTAATTCCCAACAAATAAGTGCAAGCATATACAACATAGACTACACAATGGTTCAAGTTTATTAAGGGCAAGAAAAGTAAATTGTGCCATCAAGTTCGTGAGAGCTTTAATCACTAGTTTTCTCATAACAAGTTTAATTCAGAAGGTAAACAAAAGCATGAATATACTTGGAATAGCATAAGCTAGTAGGTAGATACGATGGACTCTTTGGAATAACTTAGTTTAGGGAGTTGGATGCATGAGTGGAACTCATACTTGGTTGTGGAGGCTAGCAAAAGACTGGGAGCGGCAAACTAAGAGAGCAATAATGTCCATAATCATGCAGAGCGACAAAACATCATTGATCAAAGCATAAAGTGATGCTACAAGTTGAAAACGAATGGATCATAAAGGCTATGGTGACTTGAGATAGTCATAACATGGTGTGAGCATGCGCCAAGTCAACCCAAATAAAGCATCAAAGGAGAATACCACTATACTATGCTTTAATATGCTAAAACAGCGCATGATTCATCCAAGGCACATTAAGCAATCTCAATTGTTTATAACATGTCATGCTACAACAAAGAATACTAAGCATAAATCCAAAACAATATCAAGCATGGTATGACAAAGCATAGGCCACAGTCAAAAACGAGCTCTTTTTTACCACATAAGAATGAACTTTCCTACTCTTTTCCAAACCAAACCAAACTATTTGCAAAACAAAGTATGAAAGAGGGGGTCCAACCAATTTATTCAGAAAACTAAGCAAACAAAAGCAAACGAAAAACCAAAACAAAAACGAAAAAGAAGATGCTCCAAGAACAACACAATTGTGCATGAAACAATAAAAATGAAGCGTTTGGAAGAAACCTGGGATTTTTATTGATGAAGAAGGGGATGCCTTGGGCAAACTTTGACGCTTGTACTTCTTGGATATTTCTTGGGGTGACACGCGTGGCATCCCCAAGCTTGAGCTTTAGTCCATCCTTCATCTCATTACTCATTCCTTCAATACACCTGAAATTTTTCCTTCATACAAAACTTCACACAATCTTTATTAGCAACATTAGTGCACTCAAGATAAATAAGTCTTAAGATTTAGTTCTAACACCAAATAAACTTCCATTAGAATACTAGCTACTGTAGTACTTCCCTCAAAAAGCTCAATTCCCCAAAAGAACTCAAAAAGGAACCAACAAGAAGCAAATGCAGAAAATGGCAGAAATCTGTCAAAACAGACCAGCAGGTAAAGACGAATTTTTTCGAAGATCTTCTGTTGCTCAAATCAAAAAGTGTTGAACTAACGAAAGTTATATAACAACCTGGGTCATAAGTAAAAAAAATCATGCCTCAAAAAGACGTTCAAAGATTTTACACGAATTTTTATGGTGAAGCACAGAAATCTGTTTCGGGACAGCAACTTTCCCACTAGTAGAAAATGGGCCTTTGGTTCGGGACACTAGTCCCGGCCGTGGCTGGGGCCGGGACTAATGGTCCGAACCAGACGGCCCGAGGAGGCCGAGGTACTTTGTCCCGATCCGTAAGGAACCATTAGTCCCGGTTTGAGATACAAACCGGGACAAATGGGTCTGGGCCGGCGCGCGTGCTCCTGGCAGAACCTTTAGTCCCGGTTTGTATCTCAAACCGGGACTAATGGCCTGGCCCTATATATATGCACCCAGCCCTCCACTCTCTCCTATTTTTTCCTATGTGAGAGGTGGGTATAACTTTGTGCTAACTTTTTTTCTTCATATGCACTAGAGGTGTTCGGTGAAATGCCTGTTAGAGCGATGCCACTTGAGTTCACACAAGACAAAATATGATATGAGGTGCCAAAGCGACACTTAAGGTTTCTCCGCTTTGTTTTGAAGTGTCCTAAAAGGTTAGCAACTATTTTCTCATTTTGACTGCACGGTACTAATTTAAGCATCGTGATTGCGTTTGATATATATGCATGGTTGTATGATGCAGATGAGCCACCCATGGATGTACGGTGACCGACGCTCTGATGCTTACAGAGAAGGCGTGAGTTCTTTTCGTCTTGTGGCCGAGGCGAACAAGCGGCGGGATGGTTTTATGTGTTGTCCATGTGTTGAATGTCGGAATGAGCAGGCCCACACTTCCTCAAGAGTCATTCAGCCACCGCCGGTCCGGTTTCATGTCCGGCTATAATGTTTGGACCAAGCACGGAGAAAGAGGGGTTATGATGGAAGATGACGATGAAGAAGAGAACGATGATGACAACTACCGATCTATGTTCCCTGAATACGATGATACCACAGTTGGAGATAATGAAGAAGAAGGGGGTGAAGAACGGGAACCAGATGAGCCCGTTGATGATTTTGGTCGGGTCATTAGTGATGCAAGGCGAGACTGCGATACAGAAAAGGAGAGGTTGCAGTTCGAGCAGATGTTACATGACCACAACACATTGTTGTATCCAACTTGTGAAGATGGCCAGAAGAAGCTGGGTAGCACACTGGAATTGTTGAAGTGGAAGGCAAAGACCGGTATGACTGACTCGGGATTTGAAAAGTTGCTGGTACTAATGAAGAAACTGCTTTCAAAAAATAACCAATTTCCCTCTAGTACGTACGAAGGAAAGAAACTTGTCCGCCCTCTAGGATTAGACGTGCAGAAGATACATACATGCCCTAATGACTGCGTCCTCTACCGCGGTGAGAAGTACGAGAATATGGATAAATGCCCGGTATGCACTGCATTGCGGTATAAGATCAAAAAAGATGACCCTGGTGATGTTGAGGGCGAGCAACCCAGGAAGAGGGTTCCTGCCAAGGTGATGTGGTATGCTCCTATAATACCACGGTTGAAACGTTTGTTCAGAAATAAAGAGCATGCCAAGTTGTTGCGATGGCACATGGAAGACCGTAAGAAAGACGGGATGTTGAGGCACCCTGCTGATGGTCAGCAGTGGAGAAAAATCGAGAGACTTCCCGGACTTTGCTGGTGACACAAGGAACTTATGGTTTGGTCTAAGTACCGATGGCATGATTCCTTTTGGGGAGCAGAACTGCAGTCACAGCACCTGGCCCGTGACCCTATGTATCTACAACCTTCCTCCTTGGTTGTGCATGAAGCGGAAGTTCATTATGATGCCAGTGCTCATCCAAGGCCAAGCAACCAAAGCGACATTGATGTGTACCTAAGGCCATTAGTTGATGAACTTCTACAGTTGTGGGCCAAACCAGGTGTACGTGTGGGATGAGCACAAATAGCAGGAATTTGACCTACAAGCGTTGATGTTCAGAACCATCAATGATTGGCCCGCTCTTAGTAACATTTGTGACAGACGAACAAAGGATACAATGCATGCACGCACTGTTTAGATGAGACCGAAAGTATATATCTGGATAAATGTAGAAAGAATGTGTACCCATACAATCGTTTTCTTCCTTGATCATCCCTTAAAGAAGAAAGGCAAGCATTTCAATGGCAAGGCAGAAACCCGGACGAAGCCGGTCCCCCGTAGTGGTGCTGATGTATTTGGTATGGTCAAGGATTTGGATGTAATCTTTGGAAAGGGTCCTAGAGGACAACCTGTTCCGAAAGACCCCATTACCGGACACGCACCCATGTGGAAGAAGAAATCTATATTTTGGGAGCTACCCTATTGGAAAGTGCATGAGGTCCGCTCTGCAATCAACGTGATGCACCTGACGAAGAATCTTTGCGTGAATATTCTAGGCTTCTTGGGCTTGTATGGGAAGTCAAAAGATACCCCGGCAGCACGGGAGGACCAGCAACATCATAAAGGACGAGACGGAAAGCATCCAGGGCAGTTTCAAGGGCTTGCCAGCTACGCTCTTACCAAAGAAGAGAAGGAAATCTTTTTTGAAGTCCTTTTCAGTATCAAGGCCCCGTCTGGCTTCTCGTCGAATATAAATGGAATAGTAAATATGAAAGAGAAAAAATTTCAAAACCTAAAGTCTCATGACTGCCATGTGCTTATGACACAATTGCTTCCGGTTGCATTGAGGGGAATTCTACCAGAAAATGTTCGACTAGCCATTGTGAAGGTATGTGCATTCCTCAATGCAATTTCTCAGAAGGTAATTGATCGAGAAAGTCTATCAGGGTTATAGATTGATGTGGTCCAATGTCTGGTCAGCTTCGAGTTGTTGTTCCCGCCATCCTTCTTCAATATTATGACGCACCTCCTAGTTCACCTAGTCGAAGAGATTAGAATTCTCGGTCCTGTGTTTCTACACAATATGTTCCCCTTCGAGAGGTTCATGGGAGTCTTAAAGAAATATGTTCATAACCGTGCTAGGCCAGAAGGAAGCATCTCCAAGGGCTATGGAACAGAGGAGGTCATTGAGTTTTGTGTTGACTTTCTTCCTGACCTTAAGCCGATTGGTGTTCCTGAATCTCGGTATGAGGGGAGGATTACTGGAAAAGGCACACTAGGGAGGAAATCAATGGTATGTAGGGACATGCATTCTTTCACTCAAGCACACTACATAGTTCTACACAATTCCACCGTGGTGGCTCCGTATATCGAGAAACATAAGAATATTCTACGCTCCGAAAACCCGGGGAAGCCTGAAACCTTGATTAAAGGGGAACACGAGAAGAATTTTGGCAATTGGTTGCAGACACATCTCATGAATAACACCACTATTGGAGATGAGTTGTACTCATTGGCCAGGTTACCATCTTCGACTATATGTACTTTCCAAGGGTACGAGATAAATGGGAATACATTTTACATGATCGCCCAAGATAAAAAGAGCACCAACCAAAATAGTGGTGTCCGCTTTGATGCAATAGATGGCAATGGGAAGATTAACACATATTATGGGTACATAGAGGAGATATGGGAACTTGACTATGGACCTACTTTCAAGGTCCCTTTGTTTCGGTGCAAATGGGTCAAGCTGACAGGAGGCAGGGTACATGTAGACGAAAAGTACGGCATGACAACAGTGGATCTCAACAATCTTGCGTACATGGATGAACCATTCGTCCTAGCCAAAGATGTGGCTCAGGTTTTCTATGTTAAGGACATGTCTACCAAACCGAGAAAAAGGAAAGATAAGCAAAAGAGTACAGAATACGATGAGACAAAGCGCCACATATTTCTTTCAGGGAAAAGAAACATCGTGGGAGTGGATGACAAGACAGACATGTCAGAAGATTACAATAAGTTTCATGAAATTCCGCCCTTCAAAGTGAAAACTGACCCAAGCATCCTGTTAAATGATGAAGATTCTCCATGGCTACGATGCAGAAGAAAACCACAACACTAGATGTTGGTGATGTGTAATAATGTATTAAACCTTTTATTTGAGACATAAATCTATGTAATATATTAAACCTTTTATTTGAGACATAAAGGTCCCCTTTCATGTAATACATCTTGCTCAATCAAACTAGACGTTGACGACCGGGTCCTGAGCCGCGGTAGGTGATCACACAAAGAGAAGGAACCATCACAAGAGAAGGAACCCACAAACACTAAGGATACATAGCACAACTGAAAATTAAGATACATAGCACAACTAAAAATTAAGAAACATGCCTAATGGTTGGAGTGATTCAGTCATGCTCCTGCCTAGCCCTGTAATACACGCCACTGTAGTTGTCGTAGTCGCCGGCGCCGTCGTCGCTGTCGTTGTCGGGGTCGTCGTAGTCGAACCTTGAAGGTTGGGCACACGTGGGCTGGATTTGAGGGTACCGCAGGCGGGGGTTATTGCCGGTCGTGTTGTAGGCCATGACACTCTGGAGAGTCCGGCCGCGCCACCACAGCCGACGGCCGGCCTCGTTGAAGTTCGAAGGAGGTGGGCCGTCCTCCTCGTGCCTAGCAAGCGCCCTCTCATGCCGATTGATGAAGAAGGCTTCCCAAGTCGGGAAATAGTCGGGATGCTAGTTGGGATTCCTCCGCTGCTCTGGCATGAGCTCGAGGTAGTAGTGGTTCGTGATGGCCATCCGGCGCTCCACACTTAGAGGGACAGGAGGGACCGGCACGCCCCGACGCTCAGCATCCAGCCGCTGGGGACGCGGTATCCTGGTGGGCAGGGGTAGTTCGAGGTGCAAAGCGCCTCCGCCTCCCGGGTGGTTAGAGATACGATGGAAGCCATGGGAAGAGAATGATGAGTCTAGATATGATATGTAAATGGAGGCCAAGCGTACATATATATACTGAAAAAATGGCGGGAAGACAGAGGTGGGAACCGGTGGAAAGTGTGGGAACGCAGTGGCACGGGAAACTTTCATCCCGGGTGGGGGCTCAAACCGGGACAAAAGATGGGGGGCCTTATCTAGGGGAGGCTTATCTGGGAGGGCCTTATCTGGGGGGTGGCTAACCTTTAGTACCGGCTGGTGGGTGCAACCGGTACTAAAGGTGGTTTTTGTGTCATCTAATAAAACTATCGGTGGGATAAGGACGCGTGGGTAACCTTTAGTACCGGGTGGGGGCTCAAACCGGGACTAAAGCTGTCGGTAGGATAAGGACGCATGGGTGGACGCACTGCTCGATGAGATAAAGCATGTAGCACACGACGCCCTGTGAGAGGAAGAAGACAAAGTAGAAGCGGCGTCGTGCCTATAAAAGGAGCATCGATACGCCATGGCAAGCAACTCAACAAGCCAACATGGATCGAGAGTTTCATCCCCATGGATGGAGGAAAGGGTTAGGAAATCTCCCGTGGCGGAACTTCTCGAAGATGCCCTTGGTGCACACGCCCTATGGCATCTTCGGAAGTTCCGCCTCGGAAAATATTTTCCTGCTAGCCCGTGAAAGACTCCATCTCCGCCTCCTTGGGGTTAGAGGTATGGTGGAAGCCATGGGATAGAGTGGAGAGAGGCGGCGGATATGAGTCTAGATGTGCTATGGCAACGACCAAGCCAACATGGATGGAGAGTTTCATCCCCATGGATGGAGGAAAGGGTTGGGAAATCTCCCGTGGCGGAACTTCTCGAAGATGCCCTTGGTGCACACGCCCTATGGCATCTTCGGAAGTTCCGCCTCGGAAAATATTTTCCTGCTAGCCCGTGAAAGACTCCATCTCCGCCTCCCTGGGGTTAGAGGTATGGTGGAAGCCATGGGATAGAGTGGAGAGAGGCGGCAGATATGAGTCTAAACCCTAAACCCTAAACCCTAAACCCTAAGTCAGAGGAGGGAACCATAAACCCTAAGTCAGAGGAGGGAACCCTAAACCCTAAGTAAGAGGAGAGAACCCTAAACCCTAAACTCTAAACCCTAAACCAAAAACCCTAAACCCTAAACCAAAAACCCTAAACCCTAAACCCTAAACCCTAAACCAAAAACCCTAAACCCTAAACCCTAAACCAAAAACCCTAAACCCTAAAGCAAAAACCCTAAACCCTAAACCAAAAACCCTAAACCCTAAAGGGGCTACGATCCGGAAGAGAACCAAGGGAAGAAAAGCAAGGAAAAATATAAGGCGGGGTAGACGATCCGGGGCCCTCGGTCTAGGGTTTCACCGGAGGAAGACCATCGGAGCGTCGGAATCACATGAAAATGGCAAAATGGTTAATAGTTTGACTAGTTAGAATAATTATTTTATAAAACATAAAATTGATTTGAATCACTTATTCAAAAATATGCAAAATATAATAGTTAATGCATTTTTAAATTGAAAATGGCAAAAAATGGTTATTAGTTTCACTAGTTAGAATAATTATTTTATAAAACAGAAAATATATTTGGATTACTTATTCAAATTCAAGAACTTTTCATGTTGAAATTTTTCTCAAATTCATAAGTATGCAAAAACTGTAAAATTCAAATGTTTAAAAAATATGCTAATTGAATTTTTTTTAAGCAAGGCTACTGGGTGAAAAATTTGAAAAAGGACCTTTAGTCGGTGCGTTATACCGACTAACTAAAATAACTGTGGTTGCTGTTGGGCTGGACCAAAAACCCTTTAGTCCCGGTGGGTGGCATGCACCCGGACTAAAGGGGGCTGGGCCAAAAACCCTTTAGTTCCGGTGGGTGGCACGCACCCGGACTAAAGGGGGGACCTTTAGTCCCGGTCCGTATAATGCACCGGGACTAAAGAACCTTTAGTCCCGGTTTGTTATACGGACCGGGACTAAAGGTCCCCCACTATACATTTGGCGTGCCCCTTCTTCTCCCCGCGTGCCCCTTCTTCTCCCCATGCAGAGCACCCCCCCACGCGCAAGGACGACTTGACGCCGGCAGGCTGCCCGATTCTCTGGCTGCCACCACCCCAACCGCCGCTGCCACCGCCCCCAACCGCCACCGCCACTCCAGCCGCCTTGCCAGAGGTACCCAGCCTCGCCTTCGCCCGTCGACTCTGTGACACAGCGGTGGCGTCAGACCAGAGGCGAGACGGCCGCCTCCCTCTTGCAGTACCTGGCCGGCTTGTCAAGGTGGCATGGCAAGTGTTTTTTTAGAATTGTAATATTATTACTAGTGTAATATAGGAATTATTACTAGTGTAATATAGGAATTAGTAGTAGTGTATATTAGGAATTATTAGTAGTGTAATTAATATAGGAATTATTATTAGTAGTGTATATTAGTACTAGTGTATATTAGGAATTATTAGTAGTGTAATATAGGAATTATTATTAGTAGTGTATATTAGTAATTGTGTATATTAGGAATTATTAATAGTGTAATATAGGAATTATTAGTAATGTATATTAGTAGTAGTGTATATTAGGAATTATTAGTAGTGTAATATAGGAATTATTATTAGTAGTGTATATTAGTAGTAGTGTATATTAGGAATTATTAGTAGTGTAATATAGGAATTATTATTAGTAGTGTATATTAGTAATAGTGTATATTAGGAATTATTAGTAGTGTAATGTAGGAATTATTATTAGTAGTGTATATTAGTAATAGTGTATATTAGTAGTGTAGTATTAGTAGTGTATATAGGAATTATTATTAGTAGTGTATATTATAGAATTGTAATATTATTAGTAGTGTATATTAGTAGTGTAGTATTAGTAGTGTATATCGGAATTATTATTAGTAGTGTAGTCGGACTTAGGGTTAGGGTGGTAGTGCTCGCGGGCCACCGGACTTAGGGTTAGGGTGGTAGTGCTCGCGGGCAGCCGGACTTAGGGTTAGGGTGGTGGTGCTCGCGAGCCACCGGACTTAGGGTTAGTGCTCGCGGGCCCCCAGACTTAGGGTTAATGTGGTAGTGCTCGCGGGCCCCCGGACTTAGTGTTAATGTGGTGGTGCTCGCGGGCCACCGGACTTAGGGTTAGGGTGGTAGTGCTCGCGGGCAGCCGGACTTAGGGTTAGGGTGGTGGTGCTCGCGGGCCACCGGACTTAGGGTTAGGGTGGTAGTGCTCGCGGGCCCTCGGACTTAGGGTTAATGTGGTAGTGCTCGCGGGCCCCCGGACTTAGGGTTAAGGTGGTGGTGCTCGCGGGCCACCGGACTTAGGGTTAGGGTGGTAGTGCTCACGGGCAGCCGGACTTAGGGTTAGGGCGGTGGTGCTCGCGGGCAGCCGGATTTAGGGTTAGGGTGGTGGTGCTCGCAGGCCACCGGACTTAAGGTTAGGGTGGTAGTGCTCGCGGGCCCTCGGACTTAGTATTATTGTAGCAAATTGCGTGTTCATATTATTGTTTAGTATTATTTTATGCAGCAATATTGAATGAAAAATGTTATTGTGTGCATTTTGTAGAAAACTATGGATCCAATCATGTTGAGACCTAGCACAGGAAGAAATTCTCGAGGATATGATCAACGACACCCCCATGTTGATCCACCCGAATCTCCGTCGATTTATCTGAACCCCTCCGGTGAGGGAGAGGAGGTCGACCGAAATGATCAAGGAGAAGCCAACGGCTCCGGTGGTGGAGAAGCCGACGGCGAGGTATATATATGAAGTCTGGTGATCAGTAGATGCATTAATTGAGTTGTATATATATATAAATTGACGAATGTTTCTTCTCTTAGGCCTCCACATCGAGCAAAAAATATTCCAAACGAGGCCCGACCAAAAAGTTGGACGCATCTACGCGTTATACAATTACGAGGGTATCACCACGGGGTGAACCGGTGGAACCCGAAAAGGCTAAAACTGTATTTAAACAACAATGCAGAGTTATAGTTAGGGATCACATCCCGATCATCGTTCGAGAGTGGAATAAGACCAAAGGGGCGAAAGAGGGTGAGTATGTCGCCGACAGGTACAAAGAGGGTCTTTGGAATGACCTCATGACACATTTCACCCTGCCAGAATGTGAGGATGATGCCGACACAGCTGCATGGAGGAAGAAAGTCAAGCAGTGGACTCTTACGAAGATGGCCGAACTATTCAAGAACTGGAAGAAAGCATTATGGCAAAAGTATCAGAAGACGAAGAAGACTCCTAAATTTGAATGCTATCTAATGAAGCAAAGAAGTTAATCGGGATGCATTTGTGAAGTACAAGGAGTCACAACCTGCTATGGAAATGTCAGAAAAAAACAAGAAAAATGCCACGATGAAGAAATATCACCATCACCTGGGGCCAGGGGGCTACGCGGCTGCCATGCCAAAGTGGGATGCTAAAGAGAATGAGCTGCTTGCTAAAGGGATCACTCCAGAACCAATACGCGAAGAATGGGATCTGAGGGCAAGGAATTGGTTCCTTGGGCATGGGAGTGAGTATGACGAAAGTACATGGGACCTTATTTGCGATGTGACGGGATTAGGATACCCGGGATACATGGCAGAAAGTGGTGAAGGAGATTAAAGCGGACAACAAAGTTCCGTCCCGATAGAGAGAAAGACTTGCGACAAAGGTCCTCGGAATGACGAACGCGAGGACGGTACGAGGCCTTGGCCCTAGTTATACGTGGGAGATGGGGTTTCCCAAAGAGAGATACTTATAGGAGCCGAGAGAGCAAAGAGGCGATGGCGAGGAGGAGGGAGACAGTTCACCGAAGGTTAGGAACACTTGAATGCATCGAACAGATTGACGAACTTCGAGGAGCAAAGGCACATGCAAGATCCTCAGATTGATATTACCGCCGTCCCATCTCAGCGGAAAAGCAGCGTGGCTGAATCGGAGGTCCCTTCTGATGATGCACGTATGGTAGATGGCGGTCCCGGCTACCCCGTGGATGGAATCAAGGAGCAGGCATCTGTGAGCTCCATCAGAAGGTGAAGAACCTATCCATCAAGGTGGCGGTCAGATGTGGTTTACCTTGTCCACCTGGCGCATGCTGGCATGGCCGTGAGATTCCAGCTGGCTATGCTAAAGTTGGTGTGGATGAAATCGCAATTGGGTGGGACTCAATGGAGCTTGGCATCCCTGGACCTGAAGGTGAGAGGACACTCGGAGAAGTACTGGGTGGTATCATTCTATGGGACAAGAACAACATCAAGCTTCCAGGCTGGACGCCAAAGCCAACACCGCCTCCGAGTGGTCGCATGTCACCTTCACCTCCATCACCTCCAAGAAGCCCACCCCATGACTACGACCACCACAACCCGAGTCCATCTCGATCACCGCCGCAGCCTCCGATTAGTACTAAACGACGCAAGAGCCCAAAATGACAAATGTCGCCCCTCCCAAGAGTACCTCATAAGAATCTTCCTATCAGACCTTACGATCGTACTGACGAGGAAACCGACATGATCGTAAAGGCCAAATGTGTTGCGCAGCTTCAAAAGAAGAAACCGGAGCCTGTCCCGGTATACACCGAGAAGCAAAAAGCATATGCACTTTCTTTTCTGAACACAAAATCGCAATATGACTTGCACCATAAGCCAGATGACTATCGATGCACACTTCAGAAGGAAGTGAAGAAGAGCAAATCAAGTAGAAGTGCAAGCTGGAGCATATCATCAAGTCAAAGTGCAACCGGGAAAAGAAAGGATGTCCCCCCAGCTCGGGCAACAGGCCAAAAAATCGATCCCACCCCTCAAGGTGGTATCCCATGACATTTCCCAGGAGAATATGGAAGAAGCTGTGAAGCTTGTAGCCTCTATGAATGTGACTGTTGAGGAATTGCTAGGTTCCCAGGACGACAAGTTACCCAAGGCTCAGGTAGTACCTACATATGTCCCAGGGAAGCCTCTGGTCAGCTTTGAGCAGTTCCAACAACTGCCAACACAAATGCGTAGTTTACATAAATGGTACTTGAAAGCCGTAAAGGAGGAGAGAATAATGATCGTGGTGAAAGTCCCACATGACTACTACTTGCGAGAAGAAGAGGTCCATGTTGAGTTTCCAGAACTCTTCCAGTTATACATTTTTGACGCCCTCGACAAAAGTCTCATGAGTTGCTATTGTCTGTAAGTTGTTGAATTCATTGTCTATATATAAGTTGTTCATTTTTTTTCAGTTGTTCAGTTCATTGCATGTAATTATCCTAATTATATCCTTCTGTACTCTATTATTATGCAAAATGAAGATCATGGAATGTAAAAGAAGGTCAATCTTCAGTGTTGGGTTCATTGACCCAGATAAAATACACTATCAGACGCTAAAGGATAAACCCGAGGACACACAAGAAAACCTTCTAAGGTTTCGGAGGAAAATTTCTGTGACCACATACTGTTTACTTACAATTTTGCATGAGTGTCTTACTCTATTGTACACATTCTCTTTTGCTTACTCGATGTTAAGTGTAATTGATGAGTTACTGATGTATATATAAACGTGTACAGTTTCCACTGGATTCTCATGGACATTCAACTTGATAAGGGAAGAGTTAAAGTCATGGACCCATTAAAGAGACCCCTGGAACAGTTTAGTGACATGCAGGACATGCTCGAGAGGTAATTTTCGCGCTACAGCGGTCTCTTTCGTTGATTTCCTGAGATATCACGTAATAAATAACTCATTCATTTTCTTTACCGGGTAGGGTTTGGAACCAGTTCAAGAGTGCGGTTATGGGTGAATTTAGTGAGAAGCTGACGTTTAAGCCGGTCTCGGTAAGTAGTACGCGCATCTCTTTACTTCTAGTTTCAATACAATTATGATGCTGGATTATTATTTGATTGAATTCTATTCTCGTAAAGTGCGCGAGGCAGCCACCGAAGACGAATCTATGTGGATTCTACGTTTGTGAGTTCATTCGCACGTTTACCAATGAGCTGAATGATTATAGAGTCGATGTAAGCAATACATTCATAACATTATTTTTATTACCGTCACTATTTGTTATCATGATTGATATTCATATTGATCTCCTTTCTTATATAGTTCGAGAAAATGCGGGATCAGCTCCTACCACAGCAACGCGTAGTAGCAATTGCTGAAGAACTGGCAGGATTCTTGATGAACGAGATGATAGATGACGCCGGAGAATTTAGTGTGAATAGGCACCGATGATCCCCGACCGTATAATTGAATAGACAGGCTCTAGTCCCGATAATTGTGATCTCCATGTGTAACTATCATGTATATATTTGTATGCTCGATCTTAAGTATCTTATGTATGTACGAACATGTACGGGATGTGGTAGCGTAGAAAACTATTTTGAAATGAAAAAAAGATACAAATTCAATTCTCTGCCGCGGCAGAGAAAGTGCCTAAAATTCTGCCGCGGCAGAGAACCATTTGTCCCGGTTCGTAATACGAACCGGGACTAATGGGGGGGCACCCATCGCCCGCAGAGACAACCACGTGGATGCCCATATGTCACGGCTGGTAAGAGGGCCGGGACTAATGGGTGGGCCTTTAGTCCCGCCCCTCCAGTCCCGGTTACCAGGACCGGGACTAAAGCCCCTTACGGGCCGGGACTGGAGGCCCGCTTTCCACTAGTGTTCCAATCATTACTTCTCTCTCATTAGAGGTTACTCTTGGCACAAAAAGCAAATAAAAAGGATAAAGAGCGGTTATTACTGAGGTAATAACTTCCAAGACTCATCTAAAACTTTTGGGTTATCTCCCAATAAGTACTTTTCTTTAACACCTTTAAGTTAGGCATAAGAAGCAAGAAAAAGAATCAAGTGTTCTCAAATGAAGAAGCATTAAGATTATGTTGGGTCCGCAGCATAGAAAACAAAAAAATTCTTACGGTGTGAACTACACGCCAAGATCTATCTACTAGGTACAAAGCAACGGGTGGGCATACATCCAACGAGAACTTACCCTCGCAGACAACGAGCTTTGTTAACGAGTAGGAACTCGTGGTTGATGTAGTCGTACACTTGCCTATCTCAAGATCGTGAGGAAGTCCGAGCGCAACTCAGCAAGATCCGCACTGCACACACGTTCAAGCCACGGACAACCTCCACCTCCTCGCCCAGATCCAAATGAAGCAAGAACTCCTTCCGCATTTAAATGCCACTGGGAACATGTATCTCGCTAATCCGAGACCATGGGGGAATAATTCTAGAGGGGAGAGAGATCCTTCACAAGGAGGTGTGAGGATGAAGGAGGAATGGGTGTTTTATAGGAGGAGGGGTGCCCCTCTCCATGGTCGGCGCATGGGGGTGACCTCACCTCCCCCATTCATGTGGTGGTAACCCCTCCACATTAAAATGCCTCTTCACATTCCCTTTTAAAGTCTCCACTTTAAATGCATTAAATTTCTCCAAATTTAATGCTCTCTCATTTAATAAAACTCTTTTTATTAAATTTATTCAGAATTTTGTTAATTACTTTAATTAACAAACATTCACATATAGCCCCTTGCAATATTTCAATATCACATGCAGAACCACCTTCTGCAATTTCACCCAAAACAATTTCTGGTTTCTATTGAAACAATTCCTGCGCTTTGCAATTCTTTCGTCTGAAACATATGTGCTCCAAAATGGTGTCCGGTAACTCTTAAGTGTGCCACCCTACGGTTCGCGAATAATGCAGACATGATCGAGACCCTTCTCCAACCAATAAGCAGCGGGACCTGGAGATCCGTACTGACTCCTACACATTCAACGATGACTCCTGTGATCGTGAGAACCTTTAATGCTTGTAACTAAATCCCTTTGTCTCTCGATATATTACATGTCCGAGATTCGATCATCGGTATCTCCATCCCTAGTTTGATCTCGTTACCGACATGCACTCTTTTCTCGTTCCTGTGATATAACATTCTAGTGATCACATCACTTGCTTGCAAGCTATCCTAATGTGATATCACCGAGAGGGCCCAGAGTATATCTATCCGTCATCTAGATTGACAAATTCCACTCTTGATCCATGAGCCTCAACATAACACCTTCGTAGTACTGAACCCATCTTTATAGTCACCCTATTAGGGTGTGATGTTTGATGTTATCAAGATACTCTTCCTGTGTTAGCAATTAACATGATCTCATGGTCTAAGGATAAAGATTACACGTATGATGTTATAGCAATATAAACATAATGACTTGATCGTAATGCTATACTTCGGATGAATGTTTATCACATCATTCCACCAATGGTGTGACCTTGTTATTAACAACATCCAATGTCCATGATCAGGAAACCTTGATCATCCTGTTAATCAACAAGCTAGTCTATAAGAGAGGCATGACTAGGAACCCTTTTTTTTATTAAACACACATGTATTGATGTTTCCGAATCAATACATTTCTAGCATGTAAAATAAACATCTATCATGTATAAGGAATATATAATAACAACTTTATTATTGCCTCTCAGGGCATATTTCCTTCAGTCTCCCACTTGCAGTAGAGACAATAATATAGTTCACATAGTGATAAATCTAACACCCATGGAGTTATGGTGTTGATCATGTTTTGCCCTAGGGAGAACTTTAGTCAATGGATTTGCTACATTCAGGTCTGTGTGTACTTTACAAATCTTTATATCTCCATCCTTTACATGCTCGTGGATGGAGTGAAACCGGTGCTTAATATGTTTGGAATTCTTGTGAGACCTTGGTTCCTTTATGCTATTATGGCTCCATTGTTGTCACAATAGATCACCATCGGGTCCAACGCACTAGGAACCACACCCGCCTGTAATGAACTCTTTCATCCAAATCGCTTCTGCCGCTCAAGCAAAGCAACATATTCCGCCTCCGTTGTTGATCCAGCCACCACAGGTTGTTTGGAACTCCTCCAACTAACTGCTGCTCCGTTCAAGAGAAATACGTATCCGGATTGAGACTTAGAGTCATCCGGATCGGTGTCAAAGCTAGCATCGATATAACACTTAGCGACTAGCTCTTCTTCACCTCCGTATATGAGAAACATATCCTTAGTTCTTCTCAAGTACTTGAGGATGTTCTTTACCGCTATCCAAAGGTTCAACCTGGATCAGATTGGTACCTACTAGTCAAACTAATAGCATGTGCCACATCCGGTCTTGTACATAGCATGGCATACATAATAGAGCCTATGGCCGAGGCATAGGGGATCTTATCCATCATCTCTCTTTCTTCCGCCAGAGCCGGGACTTTGAGTCTTACTCAATGTCTTGCCTTGCAACATAGGTAAGAACCCCTTCTTACTTTCGTCCATATTAAACTTCTTTAATATCTTATCAAGGTATGTACTCTGCGATAGCCCAATTAGGCGTCTTGATCTATCTCTATAGATTTTAATGCCTAATATATATGACGCTTCACCAAGGTCTTTCATCGAAAATTTGCTGTTTAGATAACTTTTAACACTGTTTCAAAGATCTATATCATTTCCAATCAATAATATATCATCCACATATAATATCAGAAATGCCACATTGCTCCCACTCACTTTCTTGTAAATACAAGTCTTTCCATAAGTTTGGACAAATCCAAACTCTTTGATCACCTCATCAAAGCGGAGATTCCAACTTCGTGATGCTTGCTTCAGTCCATAGATGGATCGCTGAAGTTTGCACACCTTATTAGCATCCTTAGGATCGACAAAACCCTTAGGTTGTTTCATATACAACTCTTCTTCAATCTTACCATTGAGGAACGCAGTTTTGACATCCACCTGCCATATTTCATAATCGAAATATGCAGCAATTGCTAACATAATCCTAACCGATTTAAGCATCGCTACAGGAGAGAATGTCTCATCGTAGTCAACTCCTTGAATTTGTCGAAACCCCTTTGCGACAAGTCGAGCCTTATAGATGGTCACGTTACCATCAGCATCAGTTTTTCTTTTGAAAATCCATTTATTCTCAACGGCCTTTCGGTCATGAGGTAAGTCCACCAAGTTCCAAACTTGGTTCTCGTACATGGATTCCATCTCGTTTCATGGCTTCTAGCCATTTGTTGGAATCCGGGCTCATCATCGCTTCTTCATATGTCGCAGGGTCATCCATTTCATCAACCATGAAATTCACAACAAGATTGCCGACATGTTCAGAGCCGCACGTGTCCTGCTTGACCTGCGAGGTTCGGTAGTGTCCTCTTTCGGAGTTTCATGATCATTATCATTAGCTCTCTCTTCATCAAGTGAAGTCAACTCTGAAACAACTTCCGGTGCTGCGCCACTCGCCATTCCATGAAGAGAAGGTTCAATAACCTGTTCGAGTTCTACCTTCCGACTACTCACACCTTTCGCGAGAAACTCCTTCTCAAGAAAGGATCCATTCTTGGCAACAAAAACCTTGCCCTCGGATCTGTGATAGAAGGTATACCCAATTGTTTCCTTAGGGTATCCTATGAAGACGCATTTTTCCGCTTTGGGTTCGAGTTTATCCGGTTGAAGTTTCTTCACATAAACATCGCATCCCCAAACCTTAAGAAATGACAGCTTATGTTTGTTTCCAAACCATAATTCATACGGTGTCGTTTCAACGGATTTAGATGGTGCCCGATTTAAAGTGAATGCAGCTGTTTCCAGTGCATAACCCTGAAATGACAGAGGTAAGTCAGTCAGAGACATCATAGATCGAACCATATCCAATAAGGTACGATTACGATGTTCCGACACACCATTACGTTGTGGTTTTCCGACAGGCGTGAGTTGTGAAACTATTCCACACTCTTTCATGTGTGTGCTAAACTCGTAACTTAGATACTCTCCTCCACGGTCAGACCGTAGAAACTTGATCTTTCTATTACAATGATTTTCCACTTCATTCTGAAATTCCTTGAAATTTTCAAAAGTTTCAGACTTGTGTTTCATCAAATAGATATACCCATATCTACTCAAATCATCCGTGGAAGTAACAAAATAACGATATCCAGCTCGCGCCGACACACTCATTGGTCCACACACATCAGTATGTATGATTTCCAATAGATCTGTCGCCCGTTCCATTGAACCGGAAAACGGCGTTCTAGTCATCTTGCCCATAAGGCATGGCTGACATGTATCAAATGATTCAAAATCAAGTGATTCCAAAAGTCCATCAGAATGGAGTTTCTTCATGCGTTTAACGCTAATATGACCTAGACGGCAGTGCCACATATATGTAGACATATCATCATCAAGTTTAATCTTTTTAGCATTAACATTATGAATGTGCGTAATATTACTATCGAGATCCAATAGAAATAAACCATTCAACATAGGTGCATGACCATAAAAGATATCATTCTTATAAATTGAACAACCATTGTTCTCAGATTTAAAGGAATGACCACTTTGCATCAAACACGATCCAGATACAATGTCCATGCTTAGTGCATGCACCAAATAACAATTATTTAGGTTTATAACTAATCCCGATGGAAAATGGAGAAGTAGCGTCCCGATGGCGATCACATCAACTCTTGATCCATTGCCGACCCGCATCCTGACCTCATCCCTTGCTAGCTGTCGCTTGTTCTGTAGCCCCTGAACCGAGTTACATATATTAGCAACCGATCCGGTATCAAATACCCAGGTGCTACTGCGAGTACTAGTCAAGTACACATCCATAACATGTATATCACATATACCTTTGTTTGCCTTGCTGGACTTCTTGTCCGCCAAATACTTGGGGCGCTTCTGCCCAATGGCCATCCCTTGCAATAGTAGAACTCGTGTTAGACTTAGGGCCAGCCCGGTTTTTTTTCAGTGGCAAATGACTTGCCACCCTTCTTTCCCTTGTGCTTGCCTTTCTTGTCCTTCTTGAAACGGTGGTCCTATTGATCATCAACACTTGATGTTCTTTCCTAATCTCCACTTCTGCAGTCTTAAGCATTGATGAAGCTCGGAAGAGACTTCTTCATGCCCTGCATATTATAGTTCATCACGCTCTTGTAGCTAGGTGGCGTAGATTGGAGAACATGATGTATGCCTAAGTCAATGGGAATCGTTATTCCCAAGGACACAAGCTTATCGGTGCCACGGACATTTTGAGTACGTGCTCACTAACGGAGCTGTTTTCCTCCATCATGCAGCTAAAGAACTTTTCTGTAGCATTATAACTCTCTACGGCAGCATGGGTATCGAAAATCATTTTCAATTCTCCCATGGTATCAAAGGCATTGCCATTTTCGAAACGCTTTCAAAGTTCTGGCTCTAGCCCATACAGTATGCCGCAATGATCTAAGTTGTGGTCCTCCTGATGAGTCACATAGACATTCTTTTCCTCGTCAGGGGCATCAGGAGCTGGTGGGGGGGCTAGCGGCGCATCTAGCACATATTGCTTTTGTGCAGCAGTGAGGAGAATCCTCACATTCATAGCCCAGTTGGTGAAGTTGCTACCATTCGCAACAAGTTTCTCTTTCTCCATGAACACATTGAAATTAAAAGCAGGCGGTGCCATCTACAGCAAAATTGGTAAAGTTTATTTAGACTAAGTTTATGATAGATTGAGTTCAACTAATCCAAATTACTAATGAACTCCCACTCAAAAACGACATCCCTCGTGTCCTTTTGGTGATTATATGAACCAAATCCACTATACCAAGTCCGATCATCATGTGAGTTGATATAGCTTCAAAGGCGAGCATCTATATGGGCATCATATCAACCATATGACTCATGCTTAACCTTTAGGTACGTGTTCCGAGGCCATGTTTGTACATGCTAGGCTCGTCAAGTAAGAACCTTAGTATTCGCGCGTGTAAAACTGTCTTACACCCGTTCCTATGAAAGCGTAGATTCGAGTACACCCGATCATCACGTGATGTCTCGAAACACGATCCATACAACGGTGCATACTCAAGGAAGAACACATTTTTATCTTGATATCTAAAAGAGGGATCATCTTATAATGCTATCAAATGCGCCAAACTAGCAGTATAAGATGCTAACATCTAATGTGTAAAGTGAGATGATATGGTCTATGCATTTGATCTCTATCACTTGCATCGTGGTATGATCTCTATCATTCCTTTGTGTGTAAGGCCAAGGACTATGGAACTTACACGTTGAGTGTGTTGTAAGAGTATCCACCATACATCTACTTACAACAATACCATATCAACACACTAGCCCAGCAACGATCTAAACTAGACGCCTCTAATTTATCAATTGCAAGTTTTACGTGGCTTAGGGCTTTCGGAGATAGAATCGTTCTTACCAACGAACATGAACCACAACGAGGATAACTAAGTTATTAGCAACTCATTGTAAATCAGATATTGACTATAGTAGGAGAGACAGACACCCGCCAGCCACTTATGCAAAACAAGTTGCATGTCAGTCGTGGAACCGGTCTCATGTACGATGACATGTAAGGTTGGTCCGGGCCGCTTCATCCCACTATGCCACCAATATCCAAAATACATAGAAGATGCAATAATATGATCATCATCGCCCACATATCAACCATATGTGTACTACCCGTGCTAAGCACCTACGCATAGATCAGGCTATGATACCACTGTTGGGTCCGCAGCATAGAAAACAAAAAAATTCCTACGGTGTGAACTACACGCCAAGATCTATCTACTCGGTACAAAGCAACGGGTGGACATACATCCAACGAGAACTTACCCTCATAGACAACGAGCTTTGTTAGCAGTAGGAACTCGGTTGATGTAGTCGACACTTGCCGGTCTCAAGATCGTGAGGAAGTCCGAGCGCCGCAACTCAAAAGACATCCGCACTGCACACACGCTACGTTCAAGCCACCGGACAACCTCCACCTCCTCGCTCCAGCGATCCAGTGAAGCAGCAACTCCTTCCGGATGAAATGCCACGGGAACATGTATCTCGTTAATCCGAGACCATGGGGAATAATTCTAGAGGGGAGAGAGATCCTTCACAAGGAGGTGTGAGGATGAAGGAGGGAATGGGTGGCCTTTATAGGAGGAGGGTGCCCCTCTCCATGGTCGGGCATGGGGGTGACCTCACCTCCCCATTCATGTGGTGGTAACCCTCCACATTAAAATGCCTCTTCACATTCCCTTTAAAGTCTCCACTTTAAATGCATTAAATTTCTCCAAATTTAATGCTCTCTCATTTAATAAAACTCTTTTATTAAATTTATTCAGAATTTTGTTAATTACTTTAATTAACAAACATTCACATATAGCCTTGCAATATTTCAATATCACATGCAGAACCACATACGCAATTTCACCCAAAACAATTTCCGGTTTCTATTGAAACAATTCTGCGCTTTGCAATTCTTCGTTACGAAACATATGTGCTCCAAAATGGTGTCCGTAACTTAAGTGTGCCATCCTACGGTTCGTGAATAATGCAAACATGATCGAGACCCTTCTCCGATCAATAATCAACGCGGGACACGGAGATCCGCATCGACTCCTACACATTCAACGATGACTCTGTGATCGTGAGAACCTTTAACGCTTGTAACTAAATCCCTTTGTCTCGATATATTACATGTCCGAGGTTCGATCATCGGTATGTCCATACCTAGTTTGATCTCTACCGACATGCACTCTTTCTCGTTCCGTGATATAACATTCTAGTGATCACATCACTTGCTTGCAAGCTATCCTAATGTGATATCACCGAGAGGGCCCAGAGTATATCTATCCATCATCTAGATTGACAAATTCCACTCTTGATCCATGAGCCTCAACATAACACCTTCGTAGTACTGAACCCATCTTTATAGTCACCCTGTTACGGTGTGACGTTTGATGTTATCAAGATACTCTCCCGGTGTTAGCAATTAACATGATCTCATGGTCTAAGGATAAAGATTACTTCGTATGATGTTATAGCAATATAAACATAATGACTTGATCGTAATGCTATACTTCGGATGAATGTTCATCACATCATTCCACCAATGGTGTGACCTTGTTATTAACAACATCCAATGTCCATGATTAGGAAACCTTGATCATCCTGTTAATCAACAAGCTAGTCTATAAGAGAGGCATGACTAGGAACCCTTTTTGTTTATTAAACACACATGTATTGATGTTTCCGAATCAATACATTTCTAGCATGTAAAATAAACATCTATCATGTATAAGGAATATATAATAACAACTTTATTATTGCCTCTCAGGGCATATTTCCTTCAGATTAATACCAGAAATATTTTCAACAAGGCAAGGTATATCATCCAAATAAGTTCTAGAGGATCCTCTCTCAATGCTCTTAGGTTCAGTATTCTCATCAAAAGGGTTTGCAGGAACAATCCAATCAAGATTCTTTTTTATGGCATCATGTATTGCTACTAGTTTAAAGGGTATTGGTATCTTAGGTTCCTCCCCATTAGGTTCGGTTTTGTTCATCTTTTCTCATGTACCAACAACATCTACACATGAGCCTAGCATATTGAAACGTTCAAAGACCTTCCTAGCTTCCTTGGCAACATTATAGAACTCCTTAAACAAAGTTTCTAGAATAAAATCACTCTTTTCAGGGTCCTCAATTTCTTTAAGCTTAAGAAACATTACTTGCATTAAGGGGTTGAGGTTAACAAACCTAGCTTCCAACATGTGAATTAAAGAAGTTGCAGGAATCTCATAGTTTGGAGAAAGTTCTGCAAGGGATCTATCCTCAGTATCTTCATGCTTACTAACATGATTAAAGAATTCTTCAATATTATCTTTCCCAATTATAGAACCACTACCAATTGAAAGGTCTTTCAGGATGAATTTGGGGATCAACATGGTGAGCTAAAGAAGAGGTAACAACTAAAGGAGACTTAATTTTTTTGTGTTTTTGATAAAGAAAGCAAACTAGTAAAACTAATTTTTTTGTGTTTTTGATAAAGAAACAAGCAAACAAGGCAAAAAGAAACTAAGCAAAACAAAAATAACAAAGTAAAGAGATTGGTTATGAGGGACTCCCCTTGTGAAGATGTCCTTGACTCTGCAGCGGGCGCCAGAAAAATGCTTGATGGCTCAAAGGTACGCCCGTAGAGAAAAGTGCTGGTGCGGTGTTGATGTAGAGCTCGTTGGGAACCCCAAGAGGAAGGTATGAGGAGCACAGCAGAAAGTTTCCCTCAGTTATGAAACCAAGGTTTAATCGAACCAGTAGGAGCAAGGAAACACCCCAAAGGTGTTGCTAGCTGAGCCTTGGCAGGGCGGACTACCGGTGCTAGTAGCAACATGGAGACCTGCACAACACAACCACAGAACTTTGTCCCCAACTTGCGATGAGGTTGTCAATCTCACCGTGTTGCTGTAAACAAAGGATTAAATGTATCGAATGGAAAGAAGTAATAGTTTGCAGAAAGTAAACACAAAGAAGTAAACAGTCTATAGATTGAATGTAAAAGACAAGGACCGGGATCCATAGTTCACTAGAGGTGGCTCTCCTTAGATAGATAACATGTCGGGTGAACAAATTACAGTGGGGCAGTTGCCAAACATCGAGAAAGAAATACATGCATATACTAATCATCTTGACTCCTTTGGAACTTGATTGGGAATTACAACATTATACATAGACCGCCATCCAACTGCATCTATGACTAATAATCCACCTTTAGGTTATCATCCGAACCCCCTCCAGTATTAAGTTGCAAGCAACAGATTATTGCTTCTTAATCATGGTAAAGTAAACAATATGATTGTTCTATGAACAAAGGATTGTTGTTTTCTCCTAGTAGCAACAACACATCTAGTACCTTAGAGATTTACATCACTTCCCAGACCGGAGGCATGAACCCACTATTGAGCATAAATACTAACTCTTGGAGTTGCTAGCATCTACTTGGCCAAGATAGCTACTAACAACGGAAAGCATGCAAGATCACAAATAACAAAGACATGATAGAATCAATAATCAATCTGAAATAGCATCTCAATATCCATCGGATTCCCGCAAACACAACATGTATGAATTAGAAATAGATGATCTCGATCATGAACGGAGCTCACAAGATCTAAACATGAAAGAACAAAGGAGGAGAACCAACCATCTAGCTACTACATGGATCCGTAGTCCAAGGATGAACTACTCACGCATCACACTGGAGGCTTACATGGTGATGACGAAGGCCTGTGGTGAATTCCCTCTCAGGTGCCGGGAAGAGCTTCAGATCCCTCCCGATCTAGGGATGGAGATGACTCTGAAGACTGCACTCTTTCGTGGATTTTGATCGGGTACTTAGGGTTTTGTCCCGAGGGCATCTTATAGGCGTAGGAAGGCCAAGGGGTGCGGGCCACACCACCCTTTGCGTGGGCCTAGGCAGCTGCCAGGTGGTGTGGTGGCCCCTAGCCCCTCTCCGCCTCAGATTCGGCATCCGATGACTTCGGAAAAATAGGCACTTTGGCTTTTGTCCCGTCCAATTCGAGAATATTCATTTTCGACTTTCCTGGAACCAAAACAATGAGAAAACAGCAATGCTGTGGCTCTTTTTAATAGGTTAGTCCAAGAAATCATATGAAAAGTACTCCAAAGTGTGGAAAAACACAAGAAAGTGGATAAAACCAAGCATGGAACATCAAAAATTATAGATACATTTGCAATGTATCACCCCCCAAGGCCTTTGGCCTACAAACCGTCTTCTAGTTGACAAGCACTTTCCCATGCACAGCATGCTCGCCCTCATCTCCAGCCGAAATGAAATTCCAGATGATCTTTATAATCTACGGGCAAGCCCATTTTGTAAGCAGGATATCCGTAGAGTGGTAGGTCGCGATGGCCATGAGCACCGACTTTGCCAGGGTGACCCTTCTGGGTCACGCAATGTTTTTCCCGTACCATCCTGGTAGCTTTCCGGCAATCTTATCAAAGAGGGGTTGTATTCGACTTTCTAAAGGCGGCGGAAGTAGAGAGGAAGGCCTAAATATTTCCTCGGAAACTCGGCAAGTCTAGCCGGGTTGGATCGTTTTTGAATTTCTTATGTCCATTTTAAACTATGGTCAAAACTGCGGGTATGAAGATTCTTAGCTCGGGACTGAGCCTCACAAAACTTGAAGTGAACTTCTGATGAAATAGCATATTGTGAACCTAGAAATAATTTTCTCAAAAAATCATGAGCATTGGATCATGTACGTGTAGTTCAAATATGACCGACTTGCTACTAATTCAGCAGAAATTTGTCTTTTTCTGAAGGGGTGGATGGAATGTGTAAGATACCCCAATTGGGACATTGTCCATAGTAGGTGGTCTAGTATTTTTGAAAAAATAGGGTGGTAATATTTTGAATCTTTCATTTGGTGGTTGCTTCAAAAAAAACTGTTTTTAGCACCCAGAAAATAGAAAATGGTTATTTGGTGTGACGTGAAGAAAAACTTCTTCCTTCAACATCGTTTGCCATCCCAAGATGCACATATGGGCACATTATCACAAACTATATCGCGATTCTAGCCACAACATTAGCTCATTTCCAAGAAGGTTTTTTTGAGATATTTGCAATATTCCTAGTTCATTATTTTTCCTTGCAACAATGTCACATAATATGACATCCCGTGAAGGTTTTACATTGTTTGGATCGTTTTTGAATTTATTATGTCCATTTCAAACTATGGTCAAAATAACAAGCATGAAGATTTTTAGCTCGAGATTGAGCCTCGCTTAACTTGTAGTGCGTCTCCGATAAAATAGCATATTGTGAACCTATAAATTATTTTTCCAAAATATCATGAGCATTAAATCATGTACCTGTAGTTTAAATATGACTGACTTGCTACTGATTCGGCAGGAATTTGCCTTTTTCACGAGGGATGGATGGAAAGATTCTAGATACCTCGGTTGGGACATTGTCCATGGAAGGTGGACTGGTATTTTTGAAAAATGGGGTGGTACTATTTTGAATCTTTCATTTGGTGGTTGCTTCACAAAACACCGCATTTTTGGCACCCGGAAAATTGAAAACCTTCTGCAACATTGTTTTTCATCCTATGATGCACATGTGTGCATAATATGGGCGCATTATCACAAACTATGCCGCGATTCTAGCCATAAAATTGGTCGTTTGGCCTGAAAGCCATGACACCTCGAACATGATAGCTCATTTCTAAGAAATTTGTTTTGAGATATTTGTAATATTCCAAGTTTGGTATTTTTCCTTGCAACTATATCACAAAATATGACACTAAGCAAAGGTTGTACATTGTTTGGATCATTTTTTAATTTCTTACCCTCGTTTCAAACTATGGTCAAAACAGTGGGCATGAAGATTCTTAGCTTGGGAATGAGCCTCGCTAAACATGAAGTGGATCACTGATGAAATAACATATTGTGAACCTAAAAATGATTTTTTGAAAAAATCATGAGCATTAGATCATGTACCTGTAGTTCAAATCTGACTAACTTCCTACGATTCAATAGGAATTTGTCTTTTTCACGAGGGGTGGACATGAAGGTTTAAGATACCCCAGTTGGGACATTGTCCATAGAATGTGGTCTAGTATTTTTTAAACTAGGGTGGTACTATTTTGAATATTTCATTTGGTTGTTGCTTCATAAAACACCTCGTAGTTGGCACTCGGAAAATGGAAAATGACTTTTTGGTGCGATTGAAAAGGAAAACTTCCTCCTACAACAATGTTTGTCATTCCAAGTTGTACATGTGTATACAATATAGGCACAGTATCACAAACTATGCCATAATTCTAGCCATAACATTGGTCGTTTGGCCTGAAAGCTATGAAACCTCGAACATGATAGCTTATTTCGGAGAAAGTTTTTTTTGAGATATTTAAAATACTCCAAGTTTGATATTTTTTTTTACAACTATGTCACATAATATAACACCACGTGAAGATTTTATATTGTTTGGATCATTTTTAAATTTCTTATGTCTGTTTCAAACTATGGTTAAACTCGCGGGCATGAAGATTCTTAGCTCGAGACTGAGCCTCACTAAAATTGAAGTGGATTTCGGATGAAATAGCATATTGTGAACCTAAAAATGATTTTCCCAAAAAATCATGAGCATTAGACCATGTACGTGTAGTTCAAATTGGACCGACTTCCTACTGATTTGGCAGAAATTTGTCTTTTTCACGAGGGGTGGATCGAAATGTGTAAGATACCCCGGTTGGGACATTGTCCATGGAAGGTGGTCTAGTATTTTTGAAAAATGGGGTGGTACTATTTTGAATCCTTCATTTGGTGCTTGCTTCACAAAACACTCCTTTTTTGCAATCCGAAAATGGAAAATGCCTTTTGTGTTGCAACGAAAAACAAAATTTCCTCCTGCAACATTGTTTGCCATCCCAAGATGCACATGTGTGAACACTATGCCTCGATTCTAGCCATACCATTGGTTGTTTGCCTGAAAGTCATGAAACCTAGAACATGATAGCTCATTTCTGAGAAGGTTGGCTTGAGATATTTGCAATATTCCAAGATTGGTATTTTTTCCTTGTAACTATGTCACATAATATGACACCATGTAAAGGTTTTATATTGTTTGGATCATTTTTTAATTTATTATGTCCATTTGAAACTATGGTCAAAACAGCGGGCATGAAGATTCTTAGCTCGGGACAGCCTCGCTAAACTTACAGTGGGTCTCTGATAAAATAGCATAATGTGAACCTAAATATATTTTTTTTGAAAAAATGATGAGCATTAGATCATGTATCTGTATTTCAAATCTGACAAACTTCGTACGATTTGGCAAGAATTTTGTTTTTTATGAGAGTTGGACGGAAAAATTTAAGATACCCTGGTTCGGATATTATCCATAGAAGGTGGTCTAGTATTTTTGAAAAATGGGTTGGTACTATTTTGAATCTTTCATTTGGTTGTTGCTTCATAAAATACCCCGTAGTTAGCACTCGGAAAACGGAAAATGACTTTTTGGTGGGATGAAAAGGAAAACTTCCTCCTACAACATTGTTTTCCATCCCAATATGCACATGTGTGCATAATATAGACACATTATCACAAACTATTCCGTGATTCTAGCCATAACATTTGTCGTTTGGCCTTAAAGCCATGAAACCTCGAACATGATAGCTCATTCTGAAAATTAGTTTTTCAGATATTTGCCATATTCCAAGTTTGATATTTTTCTTTGCAACTATGTCACATAATATGACACCACGCAAAGGTTTTACATTGTTTGAATCATTTTTGAATTTCTTATGGCTGTTTCAAACTATGGTCAAAACCGCGGGCATGAACATTCTTAGCTTGGACCTGAGCTTCGCTAAACTTGTAGTGGATTTATGATGAAATAGCATATTGTGAACATAAAAACGATTTTTCCAAAAAATTGTGAGCATTAGATCATGTAATTGTAGTTCACATATGACCGACTTCCTACTGATTCAGCAGGAATTTGTCTTTTTTATGAGAGATAGACGAAAAGGTTTAAGATACCCCAGTTGAGACATTGTCCATGGAAGGTGGTCTGATATTTAAAAAAAATGGGGTGGTACTATTTTGAATCTTTCATTTGGTGCTTGCTTCAAAAAACACCCCATTTTTGGCACTCGGAAAATTGAAAACCTCATGCAACATTGTTTGTCAGCCCATGATGCACATGTGTGCACAATATGGGAACATTATTACAAACTATGTCATAATTCTAGCCATAATATTGGTCGTTTAGCCTGAAAGCCATGAAACATCGAACATGATAGCTCATTTCTAAGTAGGTTTTTTGAGATATTTCGAATATTCCAAGTTCGGTATTTTTTCTTGCAAATATGTCACATAATATGACACCACACAAAGGTTTTACATTGTTTGGATTAATTTTAAATTTTTATGCCAATTTCAAACTACGGTCAAAATGGAGAACATGAAGATTCTTATCTCGAGACCGAGCCTCGCTAAACTTGTAGTAGATCTCTGATGAAATAGCATATTATGAATATAAAAATAATTTTCTGAAACAAGCATGAGCATTAGATCATGTACCCGTAGTTAAAATCTGACCAACTTCCTACGATTCGGTAGGAATTTGTCTTTTTTCACGAGGGGTGGATGGAAATGTTTAAGATGTCCTGGTTGGTACATTGTCCATAAAAGGTGGTCTAGTATTTTTGAAAGATGGGGATGTACTAATTTGAATCTTTTATTTAGTTGTTGCTTCACAAAACACCCTGTTGTTGGCACTCGAAAAATAGAAAATAGCTTTAAGGTACGACGAAAACAAAAAGTTTCTCCTGTAATAGTGTTTGCCATCCCAATATGCACATGTGTGCACAATATAAGCACATTATCATAAACTATGCCGCGATTCTAGCCATAACATTGGTCGTATGGCCTGAAAGCCATGAAACCTCGAATATGATACCTCATTCCTGAGAAGGTTTTTTTTGAGATATTTGCAATATTTCAAGTTTGGTATTTTCCATAGCAACTATGTCACATAATATGACATCAAGCAAAGGTTTTACATTGTTTGGATCATTTTTTAATTTCTTATGCCCGTTTCAAACTATGGTCAAACCGGATGGCATGAAGATTCTTAGCTCGGGACTAAGCCTCGCTAAACATGAAGTGGATCCCTGATGAAATATAATATTGCGAACCTAAAAATGGTTTTTCGAAAAAACCATGAGCATTAGATCATGTACCTGTAGTTCAAATCTGAGCAACTTCCTATGATTCGGCAGGAATTTGTATTTTTCACGAGGGGTGGACAGAAAGGTTTAATATACCCAGGTTGGTACATTGTCCATAGAAGGTGGTCTATTATTTTTGAAAACTAGGGTGGTACTATTTTGAATCTTTCATTTGGTTGTTGCTTCACAACACACCCCGTTGTTGGGACTCAAAAATGGCTTTTTGGTGCGATGAAAAGGAAAACTTCCTCCTGCAACATTGTTTGCTATTCCAAGATGAACATGTGTATGCAATATAGGCATATTATGACAAACTATGCCGTGATTCTAGCCATAACATTGGTCGTTTGGCCTGAAAGTTATGAAACCTCGAACATGATAGCTCATTTCGGAGAAGTTTTTTTTGATAAATTTAAAATATTCCAAATTTGATATTTTTATTTGCAACTATGTCACATAATATGACACTACACGAAGGTTCTACATTGTTTGGATCATTTTTGAATTTCTTATGCCTATTTCAAACAATGGTCAAAATCGCGGGCATGAAGATTCTTAGCTCGGGACTGAGCCTCACTAAACTTGCAGTGGATTTCTGGTAAAATAGCATATTGTGAAATTAAAATGGATTTTCCTAAAAAATCATGAGCATTAGATCATGTATCCGTAGTTTAAATCTGACCAACTTCCTAGTGATTCAGCAGAAATTGTCTTTTTCACGAGGTGTGGACGGAAATGTGTAAGATACCCTGGTTGGGACATTCTCCATGAAAGGTGGTCTAGTATTTTAGGAAAATAGGGTGGTACTGTTTTGAATCTTTCATTTGGTGGTTGCTTCACAAAACACTCTATTTTTTGCAATCGAAAAATGGAAAATGGTTTTTTTATTGCGACGAAAAAGAAAATTTCCTCCTGCAACATTGTTTGCCATGCAAGATGCACATGTGTGCCCAATATGGGCATATTATCACAAACTATGCCTCGATTCTAGCCATAACATTGGTCATTTGCTTGAAAGTCATGAAAACTCGAACATGATACCTCATTTCTAAGAAGGTTGTTTTGAGATATTTGAAATATTCCAAGTTTGGTATTTTTTCTTGCAAATATGTCACATAATATGACACCACTTGAGGGATTTACATTGGTTGGATTATTTTTGAATTTCTTATGTTTGTTTCAAACTATGGTCAAAACGGCAGGCATGAAGATTCTTAGCTCGGGACTGAGTCTAGCTAAACTTGTAGTGGGTCTCTGATGAAATAGCATATTGTGAACCTAAATAAAAAATTAAAAATCTTAAGCATTAGATCATGTACCTGTAGTTCAAAACTGACCAACTTACTATTTTGAATCTTCATTTCGTTATTGCTTCACAAAACACCCCGTAGTTGGCACCCAGAAAATGGAAAATACCTTTTTGGTGGGACGAAAAGGAAAACTTGCTCCTGCAACATTGTTTGCCATCCCAATATACACATGTGTGCACAATATAGGCACAACATCACAAACCATTTCATGATTCTAGCCATAACATTTGTCGTTTGGCCTAAAAGCCATGAAACCTCGAACATGATAACTCATTTCTGAGAATTGTTTTTTGAGATATTTGCAATATTCCAAGTTTGATATTTTTCTTTACAACAATGTCACATAATATAACACCACGTGAAGGTTTTACGTTGCTTGAACCATTTTTGAATTTCTTAGGGCTGTTTCAAACTATGGTCAAGATCGCGGGCATGAACATTCTTAGCTTGGGACTGAGCCTCGCTAAACTTGCAGTGGATTTCACATGAAATAGCATATTGTGAACATAAAAATGATTTTTTCGAAAAATCATGAGAATTAGATCCTGTACTTATAGTTCAAATATGACCGACTTCCTATTGATTCGGCAGGAATTTGTCTTTTTTACGTGGGGTGGACGGAAAGGTTTAACATACCCAGTTGCGACATTGTCCATGGAAGATGTTCTAATATTTTTAAAAATGGGGTGGTACTATTTTGAATCTTTCATTTGGTGGTTGCGTCACAAAACTCCCCATTTTTGGCACTCGTAAAATTGAAAACCTCCTACAACATTGTTTTCCATCCCATGATGCACATGTGTGCATAATACGGGCATATTATCACAAACCATGTCACGATTCTAGCCATAACATTGGTCAATTGTCCTGAAAGCCATGAAATATCAAACATGATAGCTCATTTCTGAGAAGGTTTTTTGAGATATTTGCAATATTCCATGGTTGGTATTTTTCCATGCAACTATGTCACATAATATGACACCACATGAAGGTTTTGCATTGTTTGGATCGCTTTTAAATATTTTATGCACGTTTCAAACTATGGTCAAAATGGAGGGCATGAAGATTCTTAGCTTGGGACTGAGCTTCGCTAAACTTGTAGTGGATATGTGATGAAATAGCATATTGTGAACCTAAAAATGATTTTTCGTAAAAACCATGAGCATTAGATCATGTACCTGTAGTTCAAATCTAACCAACTTCCTATGATTTGGCAAGAATTTGTCTTTTCTCACGAGGGGTGGATGGAAAGGTTTAAGATGGTCTAGTATTTTTAAAAATAGGGATGTACTATTTTGAATCTTTCATTTGGTTGTTGCTTCACAAAAAAAACCGTTGTTGGTACTTGGAAAACAGAAAATGTTTTTTTGGTGCAACTAAAAGAAAAACTTCCTCCTGCAATATTATTTGCTATCCCAAGATACATATGTGTGCATGATATGGACACATTATCATAAACTATGCCGTGATTCTAGCCATAACATTGGTCGTTTACCTGAAAGTCATGAAACCTCAAACATGATAGCTCATTTCTAAGAAGGTTGCTTTGAGATATTTGTAATATTTCAAAGTTTGGTATTTTCCGTTGCAACCATGTCACATAATATGACACCGTGCGAAGGTTTTACATTGTTTAGATCATTTTTAAATTTCTTATGCCTGTTTCAAATTATGGTCAAAACAGAGGGCATGAAGATTCTTAGCTCGGGACTGAGCCTCGCTAAACTTGTAGTGGATCTCTGATGAAATTGCATATTTTGAACCTAAAAATAATTTTTCGAAAAAATCATGGTCATACGTCTAGTTCAAATCTGACCAACTTCCTACGATTCGGCGGGAATTTGTCTTTTTCACGAGAGGTGGACAGAAAGGTTTAAGATACTCTGATTGGAACATTGTCCATAGAATGTGGTCTAGTATTTTTGAAAATTTGGGTGGTACTGTTTTGAATCTTTCATTTGGTTGTTGCTTCACAAAACACCCCGTTGTTAGCACTCAAAAAATAAAAAATGGCTTTTTGGTGCAATGAAAATGAAAACTTCGTCCTGCAACATTGTTTGTCATCCCAATATGCATATGTGTGCACAATATAGGCACATTATCACAAACTATGCCGCGATTCTAGTCATAATATTAGTCGTTTGGCCTGAAAGTCATGAAACCTTCGAACATGATAACTCATTTCTGAGAAGTTTTTTTTGAGTTATTTTCAATATTCCAAGTTTGATATTTTTCTTTGCAACTATGTCACATAATATAACACCATGCGATGGATTTACATTGTTTGGACCGTTTTTTGAATTTCTTATGCCTGTTTCAAACTATGATCAAAACCGCGGGCATGAAGATTCTTAGCTTGGGACTGAGCCTCACTAAACTTGAAGTGGATTTCTGATGAGTAACATATTGTGAACCTAAAATGATGTTTCCAAAAAAATCATGATCATTGGATCATGTACATGTAGTTCAAATCTGACTGACTTCCTACTAATTCGGCAGGAATTTATCTTTTTCACGAGGGGTGGAAGAAAATGTATAAGATACCTCGATTGGGACACCATCTATGGAAAGTGGTCTAGTATTTTTGAAAAATGGGGTGGTACTATTTGGAATCTTTCATTTGGTGGTTGCTTCACAAAACACCATGTTGTTGGCACTCGGAAAATGCCTTTTTTGTACGATGAAAATGAAAACTTCTTTCCGCAACATTGTTTGCCATCCCAATTATTCACATGTGTGCACAATATATGCACATTATCACGAACTATTCCACGATTCTAGCCATAACATTCATCGTTTGGCCTGAAAGCCATCAAACCTCGAACATGATAGCTTATTTCTGAGAAGTTTTTTTTGAGATATTTGCAATAGTCCAAGTTTGATATTTTTCTTTGTAACTATGTCACATAATATGTCACCACATGAAAGTTTTACATTATTTGGATCGTATTTGAATTTCTTATGGCTGTTTCAAACTATGGTCAAAACCATGGGCATGAATATTCTTAGCTAGGGACTGAGCCTCGCTAAACTTGTAGAGGATTTCTGATGAAATAGCATATTGTGAACTTAAAAATGATTTTTCCAAGAAATCATGAGCATTAGATCATGTAACTATAGTTCAAATCTGACTGACTTCCTACTGATTCGGCAGGAATTTGTCCTTTTTTACGAGGGGTGGACGAAATTTAAGATATCCCGGTTGGGACATTGTCCATGGAAGGTGGTTAGTATTTTTTTTAAATGGGATGGTACTATTTTGAATCTTCATTTGGTGGTTGTTTCACAAAACACTCTGCTTTTGGCACTCGGAAAATAGAAAATGGCTTTGTGTTGCGATGAAAAGGAAAATTTCCTCTTGGAACATTGTTTGCCATCCCAAGATGCACATGTATGCACAATATGAGCATATTATCACAAACTATACCGCGATTCTAGCCATAACATTGATCATTTGACTTGAAAGTCATGAAACCTCGAACATGATAGCACATTTTCGAGAAGGTTGTTTTGAGATATTTGCAATATTCCAAGTTTGGTATTTTTCCTTGCAACTATGTCACATAATCTGACACCACTTGAAGGTTTTACATTGTTTGGATCCTTTTTAAATTTCGTATGCCCATTTTAAACTATGGTCAAAATGACGGGCATGAAGACTCTTAGCTCGGGCTGAGCCTCGCTAAACTTGCAGTGGAAAATAATGGATGTGACCATTTTACCACAAGATTCACTCCCGTTGCTCCGTAGTAGGAGTTTTTGAGATATTCCACCATATTTTCTATTTTAAATATCTTTTAAAATGTGTTATACAAAAGTATATGTAATGTTTTTCTGTTTACTTAATTTTTATTCAGCATAAATGTGTAATAATTGAGTGTAGATAGAAAGATCTTATCTTTCTACAAATTTAGATAGATTATTTGTATTTTTCTTAATTATAATGATTTAGTTATGATTTTTCTAAGATTAATGTGGTAAAAGAGAAAATAGCTATGCCGAGGTCATTGCCGTCGGCGTAGGCGTAGTTCTGACACCGTCGCATCGCGATCATGGACAAGTTCCTACGCTGACGGCCTACCGACACCGACGGCTACCCTCACAAAGTATCCTAGGCTTATGTAGGCCGACGAACGTTTTTTCTAGGCTGCCAGGGTCGTGCCCTACACCGACGGCCCCAACTAAAAGCCGTCGGTATAGGAAAAGCCCGTCGGCACCTTGATTTATTCCTGTAGTGAATACTACGTATGTAAGTATTGCTAGGTCAGCTAAAGATAAAATGTGGTGGACCTTGAGTCCTTGAACTGATCGACTAGGATACTCTGCGTGGAGAAAAAGCTGCCGCAGAAACGAATCGTGGAGTCGGTCGGTTCCTATTCTATTGCACGTCCCGGCTGCCATGACAACTCAGAATGGAGCGCCTTGCTCGGAAGGGATCAATCAATCAACCTCAGACTTGCGCTCGCCCGCCCGCTACAGATCCTTCAGTCCATACCATTTAGCTTTAGCAATCTCCAGCACCGGTAACAATTCGAGACTTAACACGATCGACTCTCCTTTTTTCTAAATAAATTTCTCCTAATTCCGAATATCTGATCATTCTTGACTCATTGTCTCCCTGATTTCAATTTTTGGGGCACCCCAATTGTGAGAATAAGCCACGCCGTTTTTCTTTCCCATCTCTAGGTGCGGTACACCCACGCGCATATTACTGATTTCACCAATTGGATATATGTTTAATACTATTGTATGATTATTATTTAGTCTCTAACATCACTCATACTTGATACCTTCAACTATTTGAGGTCAACAATGACTTAACACATGTAAAAATGGTTTGACAGCATTATGGATCGAGAAAAATTATTAGATGCCATCGACATATGGATCCCAACATAAGTGAATTTGCATTGAGAAATGTTAGAAGAAAATTTAAGATATTATGTATAAATTGTTTGATAAGACCGTACTACTTTTGGATGCATGTAAGTGCTATTAAAAACATATCTTTTATGTGCGTAATATTTTTTGTTATTATTTTGATGTCTATACTAAGGGTTGAAGTTTTATTCTCGCCCCAGGCCCCCAAAATCTCAGGATCATCCCTGCATCCCAATTCAAGAGGGAGACAACGCTCCATTGGTTTAGCTACAGCGACATCAGGAGTTTGCTGCTAGATATTTAGCCATTCTTCCACTGCAACAATTGTCCTCATGGCGACAGTTCTAGTGTCCACTAGATTCTGATTTTCCCTCGCATCATTCCGAGTCTACCACAGATTATAGAGCATCATAAACAACCATGAGATTTTATCACCATTCGCCCTTGCCAATCCAGTCCAATACACAACCTTTCGATTGAGCATGACCTCTTAATTTCTTTGGAGGGGCCTCAAAATTTCGTCGCACATGATTAGCTAGAAAATTCTATGCCGACTATGAATGAGGACACGTCCACAATCGGTGAGTTAAATTTTCAGTTCTTCCACACGCATAGACAGACAACGCCATATTTGATATTATGATGACTCAACTCCAAATCGATAGCCAGAACATTCTCAACAAGTCGCCAAAAATGCACTTTAACCTTATTTGGCACCTAAGCATCTCAGATTGCTAACCATCTTTTATGATGATCAAAATACCTCGATGGTTCACCACCTACATGGGCCAGCTTTTTACGTTGGATAGCAAGATGATATGTCGACTTTACCAAGAACAAACCATTCTTTATGTTGTTCCATGCCAAGAAATTCTCTGATCCCTGCCGCCCCACAGGAACTTTAATAATTTCTTCTGCATATGGGGAAAAAGATGTTGTCTAACCTTCTCTTCATTCCATCCTCCCATGTTTGGCAAGATAAGAGCCTGAACCAGTTCAGGCATGTCATCGAACGGATGCCCCAATGGGCGTCTCGCTCCCATTCTCGGTATCCAATCATCATCCCAAATTCTAATATTAGCACCATCTCGCACACGCCAAACTAGACCATCTTATAAGTTGTTAGCCATGGATAATTCCCCTCCAAGTGTAAGACACTCACTTTGGAAAACTAGCACTCAATAAATCTGAATCTTTAAAGTACCTAGCCTTTAGAACCCTAGCACAGAGCAAAGTGGTATTCTTCAGCAGCCTCCATCCTTGTTTAGCTAGCAAAGCTTGATTGAAACATTCGTAATTGCGAAAACCCATGCCGCCGCTATGTTTCCTCTTGCACATGCAGGCCAGCCAATCCAGTGGACCTTCTTTCCCCCATCTTTTTCTCCCCACCAAAAGTTTGACGACGCCCCACTCAGCTGCTTGCATTGCTTCTTTGTTAACTGAAAATAGATCATAGCATAAGCAAGGACATCTTGCAAAACAGATTTGATCAAAACACCTTTTCGAGCCATGAACATTCTATTTCCCATCCACCCTTCGACCTTTCCCCATGAATGTTCAGTCAGGTACTTGAAGCGGCCCTATTTCGATCTCCCACCAACTATGGGCAGTCCTAATTTCTGTTCGGACAAGGCTTCACAATTAATATCTATAACTTGCTTCAAATCTATTTTAAACTATCATTGCAGCCAGATGATGTCTACGCACGCTTCTATTCTTGTAGACAGTGTTAGGCCTCCAAGTGCAGAGGTTTGTAGAACAGCAACAAGTTTCCCTTAAGTGGATCATCCAAGGTTTATCGAACTCAGGGAGGAAGTGGTCAAAGGTATCCCTCTCAAGCAACCCTGCAATTAAGATATAAGAAGTCTCTTGTGTCTCCAACACACCCAATACACTTGTCAGGTGTATAGGTGCACTAGTTCGGCGAAGAGATAGTGAAATACAAGTAATATGGATGATTATAAGTGGTAATTGCAATCTGAAATAAGAGTGGCGGCAAGCAAACATGTAACAGGATTGATTGTAAATGGTGTTTCAATGCTTAGAAACAAGGCCTAGGGATCATACTTTCACTAGTGGACACTCCCATATAAATATCTTCTCTTCATTATTCTACCCTGAACTACTCTCTGGTTGGACAATGTAGGGCTATAACAGGACACCTTAAAGTTCGCATTCCCCATCTAGATAACCCCTCACTGTCACCTTGTGCGCTAGATGGTTCCAACAAACACCACAATCTCATAGAGACATCCAACTCAAATTATACTCATGATAAGTATTTATGTAACCTTAGTCAAAGTGCCTCATGGTATGCACACTATCAACTTCACACACGTGGGGATAAGCAGAGATTAATTAAAGCACTTGAGTAGCAGAATAGATCTATAGATTACAAAGCTCATGATCTCATAAGATCACGCATAGAGAGATATAAACACATAGCTACCGGTAGAGCCCTTAGCCTCGAGAGAACTACTCCCTCCTCATCATGGGAGTCAGCAACGGTGATGGGGATGACGGTGGAGTCGATGGAGATGGCTCCGGGGGCACTTTCCTGTCCCGGCAGGGTGCCGGAATAGAGACTTCTGTCCCCCGAATCTCCTCTTTAGTGGCATCGGTGCTGCGGAACTTTTCGTGGAATTCTGATCTCCTACTTAGGGTTTTTGTCCCGGGAGGCTTTTATAGGCGAAGGGGAAAGGTCGGTGGAGGCCCGAGGGGCCCACACCCCCTGGTGGTGCACCTGGGAGCGACCCGCGCCACCATATGGTGTGGCCAGCCCCTGACCCTCCTCTGTCTCTGCTTTGGACTCTGCCGCGTGTCAGGAAAAATAGGAACTTCGGCTTTTGTTTCGTCCAATTCCGAGAATATTTTTTTCTCACTTTTTTGAAACCAAAAACAGCAGAAAACAGGCAACTGGCACTGTGGCATCTTGTTAATAAGTTAGTTCCAGAAAATGTATAAAAATACCTCAAAGTGTGAACAAAACATAAGAAAGTAGATATAAAACAAGCATGGAACATCAAAAATTATAGATACGTTTACGACGTATCAAGCATCCCCAAGCTTAACTCCTGCTCGTCCTCGAGTAATAAGTGATAAAAAGAATAATTTTTGAGGTGACATGCACCATCACAATCTTGATCAAGGTATTTGTAAAATATTGATAGCTGGGATCATAGTACTCTAACATAGACATGAAAGATATAGTTCTAACAATAAGACATAACAACTATGTTGTAACATAAAAAGGTACAAACAAAAGATTCATGAATAACAATGCTTTGAAAGATGTTTGTTTATTTCACATATAGAAAACATAATAAGAATGGTATCTAGCTTGTCCCTCATGGTATAGCACAACATAAATGCATAGGACACCTTCAAAGTTCATAAGGGTGACTAGATACAAATAATTTAAGAACAAGCAATATCAAAGTTATGAATCAATCAACAAGTTTTGGGACAATGCACATTAAACTAAGAATGACCACTATGCTCTCTCAATAGGTGCATAAAGATAGAAGATAGAGACTCAACATAAAAGTAAAAAAAGAAAGGCCCTTCATAGAAGGAAGCAGGGATTCAAGTCTCATAAAGAGATTCCGAAAATTATGGTACTTATTAGCTTTCAGCTCTCATTGCCCCTATCATAAGCATCTTTAGGTGATTAGGGTTAAAGTGACACAAATATTAGGATATGCTTGACAAGTTATAAGTTGAAAATCTCATGCCCCTTGCTTACGAGTATCGAACCTCATGCTACTCAACTTTGGTCACGAGTAAGTTCTTGTCATTGTAAGTACATGTGTATCATAGAGAAGCGCCAACGGGGTACCCCTTGCCCCATGATACAGGAGATATCCCATATCAAAATGACAAGGCAATAGACAATGAGCATCTCAGTGATCTTTTTATTTGCTATTTGCATAGGTTTTTATTGAGGATGCTTCACAGGTTGCTCACTATGGTTATGCTGCAAGTTTCCACCATGATTAGACATGGCTTAGGCTTTCCGTCCAGGCGTTTCTCTAACACATATACAAACTCCATGAGCTTACAAGCTCCCCTTTTATTTCACATCGCCGGGATCCATAAACAAAAAACATGATATCAACTGAATAAAGTGCAATGTTGAAAGCGTTCCCCATGGTAACATGGTTCTGCTAATTCACAACTTATAAAGCGCAAGCATATACGCAACAGAGATGGACACAATGGTTCAAGTTTATTAAGTGTAAGAAAGTAAAGTGTGCCATCAAGTTTGTGAGAGCTTTAATCACTAATTTTCACATAACAAGTTTAATTCGGAAGGTAGAAAAACATGAATATACTTGGAATAGCAACAATGCTAGTAGGTAGGTATGGTGGAACCTTTGGAATAACTTGGTTTTATTTGGAGTTGGATGCATGAGTGGAACTCATACTTGGTACATGTGGAGGCTACCAAAAGACTGAGAGCGACCAACTAAGAGAGCAATAATTCCCATACTCATGCAAAGTGACAAAACATTATTAATTAAAGCATAAAGTGATATTACAAGTCGAAAACTAAATGATCATAGAGGCTATGGTGACGGGTATAGTCTTAACATGGTGTAAGCATGCGCAAAGTTAACCCAAATAAAGCATCAAAGGAGAATACCACAATATTATGCTTTTGTATGCTAAAACAACGCATGATTCTTTCAAGGCACATTAAGCAATCTCAATTGTTTGTAACAAGTCATGCTACAACAATAATCACTAAGCAATATCAAACATGACATGATAAAGTCTAGACCACAGTCAAAACAAGCTCCTTTTGTACCACTTATAAGCATGAAACTTCCTACTCTTTTCCAACACCAATCAACTTATTTGAAACCACATATGAATGCGGGGGTCCAACCAATTTATTTAAGCAAACCAAACAAAGAAAACTAAAAACAAAAGCAAAGACGCTCCAAGAACAACACAATTGTGCATGAAATAATAAAAATGAAGTGTTTGGAAGAAAACCTGAGATTTTTATTGATGAAGAAGGGGTTGCCTTGGGCATCCCCAAGCTTTGACGCTTGTACTTCTTGAATATTTCTTGGGGTGACACGGGTGGCATCCCCAAGCTTGATCTTATGTACATTCTTCATCTCATCACATTATTCTTCCCTACACTTTAAAATTTCCTTCATACAAAAACTTCACAGGATCTTCATTAGCAACATTAGTGTATTCAAGATAATAAGTCTTTGGGTTTAGTTTGAACAAAAGTAAAACTTCCATTAAAACACAAGCTATTGTGGCAATTCCTTTTAAAAGTTCAAGTAATCGGTGAGAACTCAAAGAGAAAAAGATTAAGAGGCAAATGCAAATAATGGCAGAAATCTGTCAAAATAGACCAGCAGGTAAAAACCGATTTTTTCTAAGACCTTCTGTTGCTCAAATCAAAAAGTAATAAACTAACTAAAGTTGGATAATAACCTGGGGCAGAAGCACAAAAAATTACAGCTCAATCTGACATACAGGGATTTTTCACAATTTTTTATAGTAAAGCACAAAAATCTGTTTCGGGATAGCAACTTTCCCAAGTCTTGCTTCTCTCTCATTAGGAGAGGTTATTACTGAAGCAATAACTTCCAAGACTCAACAAAAGAAAAATAAACTGAAAGTAAAAATACAATGGGGTGTCTCCCAAAATCTCTTTCTTTATAGCCATTAAGATAGGCATGATAATTTTGATGATGCTCACATAAGAAATATGAATTGAAGTAAAAGAGAGCATCAAGAAGCAAATATGGAACAAATTTAAGTCTAACCCACTTTCTATGAAAAATAATCTTGTAAATAAACAAGTCATGAAAGCACAAAGCAACAAGCATAGGAAAGCAAAACAAGTGCAACTTCAAAAATAACAACATAAAGAGGGGAAACTTAATATTGTGGAGACACATAAAACCATGTTTCCCTCTCTCATAATAACTTTCAGTAGCATCATGAATAAAATTAACAATATAACTATCACATAAAACATTCTTGTCATGAGCCACATGCATATAATCATTATTACTCTCCACATAAGCATAGTTATTCTTATTAATTGTAGCAGGGGCAAATTCAACAAAATAGCTATCATTATTATTCTCATCACCATAATCATTAATTATAGGAGGCATATTGTAATCATCATAAGAAATAGAATAGTTATCTTCCAAAGTGTGCTCGTTTGTAAACATATCATCATTGTAAGGAACATGGATAGCACTAATAGTACAGCAATTATTAATATCATCATTTTCAGAATTGGTACCAAAGAGATTTTCAATATCAAAAGTAGTGTGCTTTTCCCAATCATGATCACTACTATAGGTAACAGGCATAAGAACATCATCGAGTTCAGACTCATTAAAAACTATAATAGGAGCAACGTGCTTAGGGGAAATACAGTTTCCTCCCTCATTTTAATCCTCCTCTTCTTCTTTTCCTTCTTATCTTTAGGAGGGAGAGGCTTGAAACGAAGCTTCTCCATATACCCTGGTTTATTGTTAGGGACAATAGAAGAAACTTTGGAGGATTCCTCCTTTTCATTAATAAGAACAAAACACATATGAGTCCTGTCATATTTTGGTAAAATCTCATCTTTTATAATATTTTGTATGTAAGTATTTGTGTGGCAATTATCAACACAATAAAGATGACAACCATGCAGGAAACTATTCATATCAAAAGCACTCATATCTACCGAAGATTTTTTTCTTGATAACTCTTCACACCCCAAAAATAATGTTAGTTCATCATGCTGATTAGGAGTGATCATGTCATCACAATACAAACTTGCAGTACTCATTGGATTAGAAAGGCTATTATTATGGTCTGAGCATTGGAAATTAAAATGACCCACTTCAAAGCAAAGTTCACAAATAAAAGGATAGAGGGCACAAACTTTTTTACCAAGATCATTTAGAGCCCTATACCACGTTCTAGTTTTTTCATTCCTGTGGGTGATACAATATTCTTCTTCAGTTTGATTCTTTTCACAAGGTCTATGTACTCCACAAAAATTAACATGCTTATAAGAAATAGTACTTTCAGAGGTTTGAGCATGTTTATTGCTATCATTAATAACAATTTCATTTTTCATGCAAGTGTCTTTAAAAGGCTCATGATACATGTCCAATTTTTCTTTAGGAGAATTAATATGAGAAGCAAAGGATCTACAACAATCAACAAGAATTTGAGGTTCAAGACCATATTTATCACTAAGCTCTTGAAAATCAGTAGTTTCAGCAAAAGACTTAATGCAATCATACTCATAGTTTATACCTGGTTCTTTACCTTTGTCGTTATCCCAATCTTCGTTATTGATTTGAATTGTTTCAAGAAGATCCCACTTAGCTTTGACCTCCTTAATTGTGAAGGATCCCTCTAAACAGGTATCTAGATAGTCATTGTAGTGTCCTGAAAGCCTTGCATAAAAATTATTAATAACAATATTACTGGGGAGCTCATGAATGGGGCATTTGAGCATTAGTGACTTCAATCCCCCCATGCTTGAGCAATACTTTCTCCATCATGAGGATGAAAATTGTAAATATAATTCATGTCTTTATGAATTTCATGAGGAGGATAAAATTTAGAGTAAAAGAGAGATTCAAGTTCCTTCCACTCCGAATGACGAGGATCGTCTAGTAGCTCATACCACTCCCATGATTTTCCCTTAAGTGATAAAGAGAATAGCTTCCTCTTAACTTGGTTCATTGAAATACCTGCACACTTGAACAACTCGCATAATTCATATATAAAAAGTAAATGATCACCAGGATGGACAGTTCCATCTCCAAAATAACAGTTATTCATAACACGTTCAACAATTTCCATAGGTATTTTAAAAGGGACGCTTTCAGTATGTGGATTTAAACTATCACAAGTATCATTAGAATTACCACATATAGGAGATAAAGTATCATCAGAGCAAATTTTCCCCTCTAACGCTGGGGAACTAAAAAGATCATTTTCATAAAAACAAGCATCCCCAAGCTTAGACGTTTCCACAGCATTGGTAACAAAGGTGTTGAAAAAATTCACACTAATAACATTGCTATTAGCATGCAAAGATAGTTTCATGGGTTTTTTTAATTTTCTTTTCAAACCATTTATGTTCTACCTTAGGAAAAAGACTAAAAAGCTCTCTAATTTTGTTGTTGTTTTCCATCAAGCCTAACTAGTGAAAATAAAAACAAGAAACAAAAGGATATAATTGCAGAATCTAAAGGAAATAACTTCGAGCACTCACACACCAGCAACAGTACTAGAAGATAGCTTAGTAGCCAGAGGATGTGAGTACCTTTTACCTTACCTCCTCGGCAACGGCGCCAAAAAATAGCTTGATGTCTACGCACGCTTCTATTCTTGTAGAAAGTGTTGGGCCTCCAAGTGCAGAGGTTTGTAGAACAACATCAAGTTTCCCTTAAGTGGATCACCCAAGGTTTATCGAACTCAGGGAGGAAGTGGTCAAAGGTATCCCTCTCAAGCAACCCTGCAATCAAGATACAAGAAGTCTCTTATGTCCTCAACACACGCAATACACTTTTCAGGTGTATAGGTGCACTAGTTCGACGAAGAGATAGTGAAATACAAGTAATATGGATGATTATAAGTGGTAATTGCAATCTGAAATAAGAGTGGCAGCAAGCAAACATGTAACAAGACTAATTGTAAACGGTGTTTCAATGCTTAGAAACAAGGCCTAGGGATCATACTTTCACTAGTGGACACTCCCATATAAATATCTTCTCTTCATTATTCTACCCTGAACTACTCTCCGGTTGGACGATGTAGGGCTATAACAGCATACCGTAAAGTTCGCATTCCCCTTCTAGATAACCCCTCACTGTCACCTTGAGCGGTAGATGGTTCCAACAAATACCACAATCTCATAGAGACATCCAACTCAAATTATACTCATGATAAGTATTTATGCAACCTTAGTCAAAGTGCCTCACGGTGTGCACACTGTCAACTTCACACACGTGGGGATAAGCAGAGATTAATTAGATCACTTGAGTAGCAGAATAGATCTATAGATTACAAAGCTCATGATCTCCTAAGATCGCGCATAGAGAGAGAGAGATGAACACATAGCTACCGGTAGAGCCCTTAGCCTTGAGAGAGAACTACTCCCTCCTCATCATGGGAGTCAGCAACGGTGATGGAGATGGCGGTGAGTCGATAGAGATGGCTTCGGGGGCACTTCCCCGTCCCGAAAGGGTGCCGGAACAGAGACTTTTGTCCCCCGAATCTCCTCTTTAGTGGCGGCGGCGCTACGGAAATTTTCATGGAATTCTAATCTCCTACTTAGGGTTTTCGTCCCGGGAGGCTTTTATAGGCGAAGGGGCAAGGTCAGTGGAGGCCCGAGGGTCCCACGCCCCTGGTGGCGCGCCTGGGGGGGACCCGCGCCACCATATGGTGTGGCTAGCCCCTGGCCCTCCTCCGTCTCTGCTTTGGACTCTATCTCGTGTCAGAAAAAATAGGAACTTTGGCCTTTGTTTCGTCCAATTCTGAGAATATTTCTTTTCTAGCATTTCTAAAACCAAAAACAGCAGAAAACAGGCAACTGGCACTGTGGCATCTTGTTAATAGGTTAGTTCCAGAAAATGCATAAAAATACCTCAAAGTGTGAACAAAACATAAGAAAGTAGATATAAAACAAGCATGGAACATCAAAAATTATAGATACCTTTACGACGTATCACCAGACCCGAAAAATATTGATGATTTTTTGAGGTTTACTTTATGGCCCGAGCTAGCTTCATAATCATGTAGAATCCTTCGCAAAGTCAGCATACTTCTCTGTGTGGCTTCGAGAAACACAACACTATCATTAGCAGATAGGAGGTGCGCGATATGTGGATCATGTGCATCAAATCTCATACCATGTAACTCATTCTCTTGGTGTGCTTCTTTTAGTAGAGCCAAAAATCTTTCCACACAAAGAGAAATAAATACAACGATATCAGATCCCCTTGCCATAGTTCCCTCTATGGGAGAAAACGGTTTAGATGATTCCTCATTCAGCTTAACTGAAAACCTGACAGTCGATATGCATCTCATAATTATGTCTACCCACTGTTGGGCAAAACCAAGTTTTAGTAGCATTCTTTCCAAAAAAAATCCCATCTACCCTATCATAGTCATACACTTTTACCATGTCCAACTTCACAGCACACAATGGAATTTTCCTCTTTCTCGTCCTGATTGATTGAGTATATTCATATGCTATAAACACATTGTCAGTTATAAGTCCCATAGGCACGAACGGTTAGCCACCACCTTTGACATGATCTTTTAGAGGACATCGCATGGGTTTATTGATGTGGACCGCGTAAGAGACTTTGGTGACTACACCTTTGGGATAAGAACAAGGATTGTATCATTGAAATCAGGAGGCACTAAGAAATCCCTAATAGTAGTACAAACCTCCAATTTGACTGTGGCCTAGTGGCGCTAAAAGAAAAAAGCATGTAGCCCATCTTGGCCTGCCGCCTTAGTTGGGCCCGTTTGGAATAGAGTTTTCACATTTTCCTTGTCTAAATACACTGTCATCAATGATTCATTCATCTCAGGAGTGACAAACGTGGCAATACAGTCTAAAATACAATCCATATTTGAAGCACCTTTAACCGAGTATAGGTTGTGATAAAAGGCATGTGCCAATTATGTTAGGGCATGCGCTATGCAAATCAAAAAATTCTAGCACATAACACGGATCATATGTGGGGAGAGGCAACAGATCATAGCCTTGAAGAATGATCTAGCAGAAGTTTGTTGATCCCCGTAACCTAGAGTTGTCTACTCGCGAGGAGATCATGACTGAAAAAAGGCATAGCATCGTAAAAGCCTTACTGGTGAAAAAACAAAGGTATGTCAGTGGTAACGTGTACCCCCGACGAGCAAATAAAAAAACGTCACCTATCAGTCATGAACTTATCCCCGCAAGGCTTACCGCTGACTTGCAGAAGAAAAAGCCCATCCTTTTAATGTGTTTCATGGACGGACCCAGGGCCAAAAAAGCCATGACATTCAATGTTTTGCATTAGTCACGGTTGTAGAGACTAGAGGTGACAACAAGATAGAGGAAGTTTGTCACTAGGTCCTCCTGAAAACTAGTGGCATATGCGTTTGTCACTACTTATAGGTTAATGTTGATGATCTGATACATAAAATCGTTGTTTGGTTCTCAAGGTTACTAACGACGACTGGATTATCAGCTTCGTTGGCTGGGTAGAACATGACGATTAAAAAGAGAGTTTGTCCTCGGGTTTTTTCAGTAGGTACCATCATCGGCTAAAATAATAGAGCCCCTAGCTTGTTTTCATCCCCCTCCCCCTGCCCCTCTCTGGTGCATGACACTAGCTCCTCCATGATTTCTTTGTTGCCGGTGCTAAATCCGGTCGTGGAAGGTTGAAAAGGATAGGTATTGAGCCTCTCCGTTGCCGGATCCTACTCCCGCACTTCATTTGAATGGCAGAGTCACCATTTGGCCCACCTAGTCTGTTGTATCACCATACTCCTCAACAAGCTAACATGTCGCAGAGCTCTACTCCGCCTGATGTTGTCGCTCAGCTGGTCCACGAAAGTGAGCGCCACACCGATGCTCGTCCGCACCCGCACTATCTAGGGGGCTTTTCACTACAAGAAATGTTTCCATCCGCAATGGTTTGGCTCATCGGTTGTCGTAGAAGGCGCGTCTTCTGCGGCAATTTCGTTCGCTCGACCGTGACTGATGGGAAATTTTTTCCATTTTCGCTGCCCTCTACTACGACGAAACCGCTAAAACATGGACAAAGCTCGACCAACAGGTGGCAGAAGTAAGATTTTCGGTACCTTGCATGATGTTGACTGGCTCAAATCTGTTGAGGTGTATGGGTTCCGGATGTCAGTGTCTCTAGCGGACCATACTTTTCATTCGCTTCTCCCTGATTTGAACTCGATAATGTTCCTCGATTCGTCCGCCGTTTATTCAGGCTGTTGGGTCCCCTATGTCATCCTCTCATTAGAAGAATCGTGTGGATGATGGAATTTTTTCCTTCACTCGCGCTACCCTGTTCCAAACTTGATAGCGATACTCGATGCATCTGCTGTTTATTTAGGCTGCTGGATCCCACATGTCAGCCTCTCATTAGAAGAAACATGTGAATGATGGAAAAAAATTCCTTAGTCGCGCCTCCCGGATTTAGAGTTGCTCGATGCATTAACCATTTAGTCATACTGGTAGGTCCCCCATCTTAGTCACTCATTAGAAGAAACGTGTGTAGACTACAAGAGAAATTGGCTTTTACAATGGACGGTTTTCATGGTTGAAGGCCCACTTTTCGTGGTTAAAAAGTCTTCTACGACGGATGGCCTTCGTGGTAAAAGCCCTATCACAAATGAATCTACCATGGTTTTTTCCAACTATGGAGGATCGCATCCTCCAGCCACGAAAACTTGTACCATCGTAGATCTGTTCGCCAGCCGTGTTGACTACTAACGTCATGCAAACTGCCACATGGAAAACACCATTAGCGTCCGGTTACCGCTATTAATGGTCACAGAAACCTTGGTAGAATCCTGGCCCAGCCAAGGCCTGGTAATTATTAAGTGGGCCGGTCTATGAGGACAACCCAATAAGAGTACGACCCTTTACTGTTTCGTCCTACACTATTTAAAATGGGCCCATTAATGCAGCCAGCCACGGTCCATGAACTTTCAGGCCCGATACTGTTTCGGCCTTCATGAGGCCCAAGTTAGCCCAACAAAAGGCCCACATTGGTCGAATATTGTGCTGCCCATTAGCGGCCTGCGTCAAGTCGGTCTGATACTGTTAAGGCCTGCGGTCGGCCCGTCACTATTCTTACAGCCCATGGTGGGCCGCCTACTAACAACCCTTCTTTAAGAAGACCCGTTAATATTTTGGCCTTTTACTGTTCTAGTCATCAACTGTTTAGGCCCACAGGCCCCATTTTAGTGTTCTGGTCTGGTACTGTTTTGGCCTGGAAATTTTTCTGGCCTATTACTGTTCTTACTTGGTAAAAAATTTCGGCATGTTACTATTTTGACTCGTTACTGTTCTGGCCTTTTACTATCCTGACATGTTACTATTTAGGCCTGCTACTATTCTAGCATGTTATTATTATAGCTTGTTAGTGTTATGGCATGTTACTGTTGTGGTATGTTATTGTACTAGTCAGTTACTGTTCTGGCATGTTACTGTGCTGGCATGCCGTTGTTCTGGCCTGCTAGTGTTTTGGCTAGTTACTATTATTGTCTGCTACTATTCTAGCTTGTTACTATTACTAGTTCCCACCTATGGGTCGGCCCATTACGTTTACAGTCTTTTACCGTTTTGGCCTTTCTGAATCCCATGCCAATATCATAAAAGGTGTATAATTAGCGAGCATCTTTTATTGGTCATTGTCGGCCCAATATAATACGGGCCAATAACAAATCCTTATACTATTCCCTAATTGACCTGGCTAGTGCAGTTATAGTACCGCCTACTGACATGATCTTGTAGCCCCCTCTTTGGTGGCGATAGCAGTAATTGCAGTCTGAAACTAAGTAATAACAAGTTAATAGATCAAATAAGACGAACTACTCATTTGACTGATATGAAAGGAGCTATGAACCGGAGTTTACTACTGGTCGATGGTTCAATTATTGACCAACACATCAAACAAACAGGATAAGCAAGCATGCATTAAACAAGTGTGCCTACTATGAAACGAGCAATCAAAAAATGTGTGTGTGTGGCTTAGAATTTCAGCAAATATAAACTAGCCAGGTCATTTCAACAAATATATATATATGGAAGAAATTGTATACCCTAGGATGCAAGAGACATTGGGTGACTTGAAATTATTGCTGAGATACACAATGGCCTGTAGTTACTATCGTAGCTAAGAATGAACCATATAGAAATTATAACCTCATCATACGAGAACTTGTAGAGCAGGAATGCAAACCATGAATAAACTATATAGTAGAGGATAGTTATGGCGTTGCTTCGGACGAACTAGAACCAAATAGAGATATAATGGTGTCGCTTGTGAACCTGTAGAACAAGACAAACGAGCATGAGACAAGTGTGCCTACAATGAAATGAGCAGTCAAACAAAGTGTTTCTTAGAATTTCAAAAAATATAAACTACTTTGAAGAGCCGGAGATATCTAGTGGGATAAATGGAGTCGATAACTACGTAAGTTGCAATAGACGTGAAGCTCAAAAGTAGAAAACAAATAAATCCTAGATATAGAACCTATTTTTGTATAGCATTGCTATAGCAGAAATCGCAACCCAAATAGTCTATGAGTTGTTATTTATGGATTTCTTTTGTAAATATACTTTCCTCGCTGTATCAAGGAGGTTCTATCGATCTTTTGCAAGTTACAATGTTGCAATCTATAGTCATACCTTGGACATGCGATGTTTCTGGTGTACTACTCTGAGGGATGTAATACTGGTGGAACAGTGTTTCATTGGTGTTATGTCAATGACTTGCATACTACACCATGCATTGGTATGATGGGTCACCGCAGCCTCCCCCATCCGAACTCCATTTGTACTCTCCAGCTAAAACTTTAACCTAAAAAATACTAATATACTCACCTCTTCATTGAATTTACCTCGCACCAAAAGTTTCTAAGAAAACATTGTTTTGAACATTCATATCTTCCAAATTTCTCGACAAAATTTTTCTTGAGTCTCTTGGCAGCTTCTATCAATGCTCCTACCACCTACAGGATTATGATGATGCTCAAGGACTCAATCTCACATTAATATAGAGGAAAAAGAGGAAGCACCAGGACTATTTGACATAGGTGTGCTCAATAGGTGTTCACCCTTGGCTTATCTAGTCTGGGCCATCAGTAGGCCCACATGACGATTTGCTAATGTCTGCAAGGCCCACGGTGATTTGGATGAAGTAAAGCCCATGGAGCATTCGACTCCTTGACAGACACAATAAGTCTAGATAGGAATCCTTTAGGATTTACGCCCTCAACCTTGCAATCGACTCGGATGTCTCCCGAGACCTGGCCTCCCCATATAAAGGCCGGGAGGGAATGTCGGGGAGGATCATCGAAGCTCTCATACACACACACACCAGATCCAATCTGCGCACCATAGCCATCTTGTTGCCTCTATAACCTTCGGGTTCTCAATCAACCAAGAATAGACAAGCAGGAGTAGGGTTTTCCCTCTAGGGGCCTGAACCTTGGTAAACCTCGTGTCCCCATTGTTTGTGTGTTATACGATGAAGTCTCCAGTGCATCGCTCTTCCTAAAACACCCAATTCCATCAAGTATGGACATTGACGTCATCACCCCATGTCAATTGGTGCCGTTTGTGGGAAGCTTGTGCGCTGATGTCTTGACTTTGGCGGTTCCATTACCGGCAATCTATGATTCGCCGGTGCTAGGGGAGTAGATCTGCTTCGGCTCCTTTAGCTTCACCTTCCACTCGTCGGTCATGCACCCGGCCTTTGACTCCGTTAGCGATGGAGCCAAACTCACAATCGGTGATCTACACTTCCAAGTCAGGAAGACCGACACTCTTTGCCTCCTGGACCAGATCTGTGTGGTTACGGAGAAGTCTACGGCACTGTCGAATGCACCAGCATCATAGATCCACCCCTCGGCACCCTCAGCGAGTTGAACTCAACACCAATACTGACACAGGCATCGACACAGGCACCAGAACTGGCACCCGCACTAGGCCCGAGAACGAGAATGGTTGCAACGATCATCCACAAGTCAACCTCACGAATGACCAGTGTGAGAGAATCAAGCAAGATTTAAACGGTACACCCTTATCTGAAGACGTGACATGTGAGGAACTGATGGCCTACTACTGGCTCCTCCAAAAGGAATACCCTCGCTAATAAACGCAAAAAGCTGAGCTCGACGAGTGTAAGTGACAGGCTAATGCTTCAAGTGCCCCACAGGAGGAGTTATCCGCCATTGGTAGATCCTCATCAAAGCACAACCGCCATGCCAGGGTGCACAAGAGACGCTCCCAAAAAAGCCTCATGGATAAGGACGCAAGGTGCAAAACCAGTCGAAGCCTCGACTTATCCTTCATGTTAGTGGACTCACGGGGCAACATGATGCCCAAGACTCCACAAGCGACCGTCATCACACCTACCATGTCTGTACTATCCAACCAACCTCTGGCGGGGGCTCCATGATCCACCGTCCATAGATATGCAATCGCCTGTCTTGGCTTGGTAGAGGCTGCACTTGCAAGGGAACAAGACAAGAAACCCAAGAAAGAACTCGCAACACACAAGAGCCACCACAGGATATGGCGAGACGACGATCCGCCATGGAAATGCCACAGCCCGCGGCGGAAGGACTGCGACTATGATGCTCGTGACGAGATCACATAGCCCAAGGTCGACAAATCGTGTGCAAAACATGCTTACTCCACCGAGTTAGATGACGAAGACACCAAACTTTATGGTGCCAGATGCTTCAGCAGCGCCATCTGACAAACTAGGATGCCAAAAGGCTTCAATCTACCTTCGGACAATCTGAAATTCAACGGGCTCCAGGAACCAAGACCTGGATGGACGACCACCTACATATCGTCATGTGCCATGCCAGGAAATAACACGGCCATGTAGTGCCTACAGCTGCAGCTGAAGGGCTCTGCACGTGACTGGCTTAATTTCCTTCTTTCGAGCTCGATCCGTAGATGGGGGAACTAGTATAAAGCTTCATCTGAAACTTCAAGGGCAGGTACAAATGACCCGTCCATCAAGGAGCTCCAGGCATGCACCCTCCGCTCGTATATCTAGTGTTGGTCAATCATCAGCAACTCTACGGAACATAGAGGACATCTTGGAGGAACGAGCAATTAACGCGTTCAGCAGCGGCATACGTAGGCGAGAGCTCAAGGAGGAGCTTGGAACCTCCGAGCCAAGAACCATTGATAACTTGATGTACATTTCCAACCATTGGGTGGATAGCAAAGACGCCATCCATAATAGCCATGCGCACTCGGATGATGAGGATGACCACGGCCGCAAGCGCGATCATCGAGGGAATCACAAGATGCATGGCTACGAGGACCATGATGGAGTCTACATGGTACAACTGGTTACGCCGAAAAACATGACGATGGAAACTACGGTAGCAGCTACTGTAGCAGCGGCTACCGCGATGACAAGAACACCAGCAAGATAACCCGTGAGTGGCAACGGTACCCCTGTGATGATGGGCCACCCCTAAGAAAATCCTGTCAGGACCCTGTAACATCAACTTCTACATCGACAGCAAGGACATCAAGAGAAAGTCAATAAAAATTCTAGAAACTCCAGGATGCGTATGCCCAATTACAACGAAGCGCAACAGATCAGGGATATGCAATAGTCCAGGCCCCATAGCATATGGAGCACCACCACCGCCCCCACTACCAACTAATGGACCACTACCATCCGTGGTCATGGCGGCTCAAAATAACAGGGCAGAATAATTCCCGCGAGCATTCCGAAGCATGAGCATGATCTAGAAGGGATGCCCTTCCAACAAGAGCCAGAAGATGATCTCCTAGCAGGTGAACCTGGCCGTAACTTCACCACTTGCCATCTACGAGTACCTTAGCGGATCCGAATCATACATCACCTATGACAGATCTGACCACCCGCATCAAGTCCCACGACCAGGCCATGTCGCCCTGGTACTTGAAGCACAAATTGATGGATAGGAGATGAGCAAAGTCTTCATGGATGGGGGTAGCAGCATCAACCTCATCTTTGCTAGTACTTTACGTGCCATGAACATCAACTTGACGAGCCTCAAGCCATCCGAAACCACCTTCCATGGCGTCGTCCCTAGGAAACCAATCCTCCCTCTAGGCAAGATCTCCCTGGACATGATCTTCGGCAATCTTGACAACTCCAGGCATGAGAGACTCGACTTCAAGGTCATCGACTGATCGTTGAAATAACACGTCATACCGGGGCGGGTTGTGTTTGCCAGGTTCCTGGTGGTACCACACTTTCCTACCTCATGCTAAAGATGCCAAGACCTCGTGGTGTCATCATCAGCCACAGAAGCTTCACAAGATCATACAACTATGATAGGGAATTCAACAGAATCTCCCAATCATTTGGGATGCAAGAAGAACTGGTGAAACTCAAGGAGTCGACAGACCATAGACTTCCTCCCGCGAGCCAGCAAAACACACCCGAGAAATCTTTTCTCCACGATCAACACAGTGGAGGTCCAGGTTCACCCGGCGGACCCCACGAAGGCATCACTCATCGCAAGCAACTTGAGTTCTGGCATAGGAACTTGCACTCGTCAAATTCGTCTGTGGGTGTTGGGAGGTCTGCGCCTGCTATCCCGTGGACATGCCAGGAGTCCACAGGGAATTCATTGAGCATGCACTCAACGTGTACCCAGATGCTGAACTGGTCAAGCAATTGATGCGCCGCTTCTCGGAACCAAAGGACAAAGCTATTTGCGTGGAATTCAACAAACTCCTAGACGCAGACTTCATCTATGAGATCAAGGAAAGAACTTGGGTAGCCAACCTTGTGCTAGTCCCAAAGTAGGACACTAATACACTTGACATGTGTGTGGACTACATATCCCTGAACAAGCACTGCCCAAAGGACCACTTCCCCTTGTTGTAGATTGACCAAATCATCAACTCCATGGAGGGTTGCGAACGCCTCTCATTCCTTGATGCCTACTCAGGCTACAATCAGATTCAGATGAAAGTAGAGGACCAGGAGAACACCACCTTCATCACGCCCTTCGGAGTATACTGCTACAACACTATGCCCTTCGGGCTGAAGAACATGGGAGCTACCTACCAAAGGTGCATGCAGGCCTACCTCAAGGACCAAATCGGCAAGAACATCCAAGTCTATGTGGAAAACATGGTCGTAAAAACCAAGGAAGGAGCTATACTGATTGATGATATCCGCGAGACCATCGACAACCTTGATTGTTACAAAATCAAGATGATCATGACCAAGTGCATGTTCGATGTCCTAGCAGGACAAATTCTCGCGTACCTCATTTTTTAAAGGGGAATCTAAGCAAACCCGAAGAAGATAAAGGCGCTACTGGCAATGAAAAAACCGATGAACCCCAAGGGCATTTAGCAACTAGCTAGATGTATAGCTGCATGATGTCTGCAAGTGCACGGGTCATTTGTAGCTAGTTTCGAAGTATAGATATCGATCCCACAAGGAGCCCAAAGGTAAGTTTTTATGAATGAAGTCCCTATCACACTCAAAGTTGTCACAGGTCTTCAAGTGAATTGACTGCAAGTGTGGAAATAAGAATGAAATTTGGATTAAAATGGATGTATTTAAATAAAGCTAAAATGTAAACTTCAAGAAGAAAAAGCATAAAAGTAAAGAACGATTCGACTGTTTGTTGTTTTCTGCAGATGACAAAGAAGGTGCAGGGAGATACAGTTCATGGTGATAGTAACTGTGCCAAGTGGACAAATGATAAGTGTAAAAATTATAATCTTATAAGTATGTGTGTAGGAGAGCAACCCATAATTAGCCGGAACTCCTCTTGGTAGATTTCATCCCAACTTCAATAATCCTACTAGTCTGTTACCAAAACCATGGTCAGTCACTAGATGATTAAGATCCTTCAGGTTGCTTAGCAATTAAGCTCCTCGGATCTTACTAATGCAATAAGCACAGTGGTTCCTCATGATCCTCGAATCAAACTAGTTTCCCATTGATATCCCCGTGTCACCCGAGGGTCGCCGATCTGCTAGCGAACAAGATCCTACCTATGTAGAACAAAGCATCATATTGTATGGGCCCTTAATTGGACAACAAGCATTAGGCATCCCACAGATAGTCAAGCACACATAATATAATAATTAAAGTCAATCACAAACTAATGGAAAATATATGGAGGCACATCACATCTCACCAATCCCTTACATCTCCCATGCCCAAGGAACTTACTCACACATGAGAGAAGAAAGTATCATTGATATAATTAAATAAATGGAGTTCTTCTTGATATTACCGTGGAGATCCACAATAAGAATAGAAAAGTAATCCAACACAATTCAAGATAGGAAGAAATAATCTCAAACCCTAATCTTGCAAAGTGAAGATCTCTCTCTCTCTCTCTCTCTCTCTCTCTCTCTCTCTCTCTCTCTAGTACAAGTAATGTCTATGAGGGTGTGATGGCTAAGAGGTTGAAGATCATGGAGCGAGATGAAGAACGTCTTCCCCTTCTTCTTCGGATCTCTTCTTTCTCCCTTCTGGATGGGATGGCAGCTGTTGTGTTCTGATTTTTCCTTTGACCTCTTCACGAAAGTTGTCCCTTTTGACAAGACGGATGTGGGGCAACTATACGGCGTGAACTATACGGCCAGAAAAATATTCCCGTCATATAGTTGCTCGTTAAAGCTTCTGTATGCCTCCCTTGATTGCTTCCAAAAAGAGACTTGCTTGTTTTTGCCTAAATATTGTGTTTCTCTTGTTAAAACCTTATGTTGATGTTTAGAACCTGAAACACAAATTAGAAACCAAGTTTTCTTTGCTACTGAAGTATTAGCATTAGGTAAAGCTAGAAAATGATCAAATATAGAAGAAAACCATCAATAAAAACCATCAAAAATATGTCGAATATCATAGCTATTAACTCCCCCAAGCTTAGATGTTGCTCGCCCTCGAGTGACAAGAAAATAAGGAAGAATAACGGAGATTCGAGACTGAAATAAAAGAACTTACAAGCTCGAATTGGTGTCAAATTCTTTTCTTCACAATTCCTATAATCTTAAACATGATCATACAAGTATTCACAAGACTGCACTGAGTCCATATCCTAACCATGTATATCTTTCTAGCAAATAAATCATATGCCCGAGCAAGTGTCAACAGTTTAGCTAAGAAAGTGAAACAAATTCTTTTGGTGTCTCTCTTTATTGAGACATGAAAACTTTTTGCTCTTGTTTCTTTAATCAATTAAGAGTACTCAAGTTGGCACCAAAACATTCAATTTAAGAACAACTCATCTATTCCCATGTTAAAATTTCAAGACTCTTAACGCACCATTTTCCTTTACTTGTTTTCAAAAACTTCAGCCCTTTCATAGAGAAATCATGCCACTATTTTTAACATGTTAATTAGGACTGTGATGCGCACTCGTGACCCTGCCAATAGATAATTGTTGAGCACTAGTGGGTCAGAAAAGTACTACAACTTCACTTGGAACATGAAACCACAAGGATACTAAAATTTTACCCATCATAGCATTGCTGTTACACACGCTTACATAACTCAATAGCCGAAATCAAATGGTTTCCCACATTTAGATCATTCGTTGGTTAGTGGAGTTAATAGTTCCCCATGGAGCATGAAAGTGTTGTAATGACATGCGTAAAGCTATATCTTATGGTAATTATTATAAAAAGCAGTGGCATAATCTCTACTACTTCGAAGCATCCATTTTATCAGACAATTTCATTCAAGAGTGATATCGAGTCTATTTACATTAAGCTCAAATGGGGTTGAGTAGTTCTAAAATCAAATCCTTTGGGATAAACATGGACTCAAGTCATCTTTTGGACGCTTTTTTGTTGTTGTAAAAATGTCGGAAATAATTTTAACCAAGTTCATTGCTCATTATTTCAAAGCTAAAAAGGAGACACTGGCAAAGAATAGAATTTATAGGATAACAAGCTAAGTGGGGAGTGGCTCGAGTGCAAGCGAGTAAATAATCCTATGGTCAATTTAAAATTGCAGAAAAGGTGATAAAAGGAATGTGATACCTCCTCTTGCTTGCTTTGTTTTCGTACTTGAGTCGAACCCCCTCTATATTTCCCTATTGCCAAGTTACCTGAAATTCAGCAACCTCCGAGAGAAGCAAAGAAACAAATTTGCAATAAAGGTTACAACTAATTTTTTTGTGTTTTTGGTTTAGGAATGCAAACTGAAAGTAAACATGCAATTTTGAAGAAGTAAAATAAATCAAAAGAAGAAATAAAAATATGAAGGCAAGATTTGGAGGTTTTCAAACCTCCCCCAAGCTTAGGCTGTTGCCAGGCTCAGTTGTTGCCGTCATTCAGCGGCTGGTGCGAATACTGCTGGTAGTAGTCGAGGAAGTGGGTCATGAAGTGATTGAAGTTATGAGTTAAGGCATTAACATCCTCATTCACTCCTTGTAGCGTGTTGTCAATCTCCCTGACGCGTTGGTTGATCTGCTGAAATTCTTGATAGGGGGCATAGTTGAACCCCAACTGCTGCTGATTGGGCCATGGGTCCCAGGATCCCCCTTGCTGCTGTTGTCCCTCCCAAGCAAGGTTGTATTCCTGCTCTTGCTCCTGCTCATCCTCATCCTGCTTCTCTCCTTCTTCATCTTCTTCTTGATCAGGCTGGAATTCAGCCATGATCTCCCCCACTTGATCCTTGGTGAGGATCCAGATGTCCTTCTCCACAATCGTGAAGGCTTGTGGATAGGGCAACGAAACCTTCTCAACCTGTGCATCATCAAGATAACAAAACTGATATGCTCGGAGCCTTTTGTCAGCTCGGTAAACACAAAGGAAACCACAAGCAGTTATATATTTGACATCCATAAGTTTCGAGTCGTCAACAGGTTGCATCATAGGTAAGGTAATGTTCAATGCTAGGGCAAGGTGGGTTACCAATCCACCAGTGCGAATGTCACCTTTCTTTTTGTTGCTCTGGTGGCGAAGGTGCTGGAGGAGTAGAGCCGCAGGATTGGGGCTTTGCGGTGCATTGGGGAAGAGTGCCTTGGTGATCATGGCCATGTCTGCATTAGCCATGGAGTCGGTATCTCCTCTTCCCAACAGTGTATTGGTGAGGAACAAGGCGTAGTAGCGAATTGTTGGGTTCTGAATGGTGGACATCTTCTTCTGGTAGAAGTCCCTGCCACTGTTAACAGAAATAATCTCCCAAGTTTCTCCACTTGAGACGCTATATAAATTTGTAACAGTTGACTCCCCACCGTGAGGGAGGCCAAAAACATCGCAAAATTGTTGGAAAGTTATTTCATATGGCTGCTGGTTTATGGTGAAGCTTACTGTGCATGCATTACCTTTCTCCTTATGGTCATCATAGAAAGAGGCAAGGAACTCATAGGTGACCTCGGTGTAAGTATTGTGGCCTGCGTAGGCGAGTAGTAATAGCCCTGCTTTTTCACACATGAGGTCAAGGTCCGCCCTCAACCCTGCCGTGGTGAGAAAGCTATCATTGGCCCAACGTGTGGGCATCACCCTCCTTGATGATACCATGGCCAACTTGTTGTTGAGCTCGGCCCGGAGCCCCGAGCTCTCGCCACGTTGGCGCTTGCTCTTGCGAAAAATGCTACCAATTTTGGTCATCTTGATGCACTGAAAAATTTCACCATGAAACCTTAGGCATATAGTTTCTACATGATATATGAACGATTCCTTGTGGAAAAAATTAATCCTAATGTGAGAAATCAAAAGGAAAAATGAAATAAGATCGAGTTCATCCACTAGATCAATGTGAGAATTTCAACCATGGAATTCTGAAAATAAAGCATGGATAGAGAGAGAAACATACCGATCTGTTGATTCCCCAACTCAAACGAATGAAATCCACGAAGAATAAAGAATTCTAGGTGGGTTTTGAGGGGTTTGGAGAGAGAATATGAGAGAAAAAGTGAGGAGGAGGAAGAACCCTAGCCGCGCCGATGCGATTAAGTGGTCATGCCGAACTATATGGCTGCAGCTATACGGGCGGGATAAGTAGTTCCTGCCGTAAATTTGATGAAGGCATCGATATCTATATGGATGGAACTATACAGCTGGATTTTTTATTCCCGCCGTATAGTTGGTCATTAAACCTTTTGTACCTAAGAAAGAAAATTTGTCGATGGCAAAGATATCTATACGACCAAACTATACGGCGGCAATTTTTATTCCCGCCATATAGTTGGTCATTAAACCTTCAGTAGACATCAAAAAAATTCTATTTCTTTGAGCATTCTTTCTTATCCTAAAACTAAGAAAAACACCTTGTTTTTGATAGAAAAATGACAGTAAAAATTGTCGACCAACAACAACATGTATAGAGCAGGATTTTTAGTACTACTGAACTTCTTCTCCTCAACTTGAGATTCACTTTTTAATCTGTACAAAATTATTAAGCTAGTTTTTGTAGATAAAACTCAAACTTTTATTTTTATTTTTATTCTACGCGTGTTCAATCGATACTTCTACTACTTTTTGACAGCTGCATTTTCACGAGCGCGCTTCCGCAAGAATGTCTGTTAAAAAGTTGTAGGAATGCGATGAACATTTTATTTTTTATTTTATTTTATTAATGTGATGGGTTGACTCCCATTAACCATTTTTCTAAGAATGGTTGAATAATTCAACCCCTTCCCTATTCTCGAGTTCTTACTTTGGGTTTCCCCTTATCAAAGGCACTTACCACATGAACTCATTTTGCCGGTGGAATATATCTTTCTCCTGCTTCCAGCTTCTTTGGAAAATACTGGATGATTTTAGCATCATAAACATTGAAGATTATTTTTCCCTCAGCACAATCAATTGATGCTCTTGCAGTACTAAGGAAAGGTCTTCCAAGTATTATGGATAATTTTTCATCCTTTGGCATTTCAAGAATAATAAAATAAGTGGGAATAACATTCTCATCTATTCTAAGTAGAACATCTCCAATCATACTAATGGATTGTTTAGTAGACTTGTCAGCCATCTATAAAGTGATAGTAGTAGGGGAATACTCCCCTAATCCTAAACTTTTATAGAGGGAATATGGCATTACACTAACTCATGCACCTAAATCACACAAAGCATTGTGAATATTTGTTTTGCCAATTGAGCATGAAATAGTTGGTATTCTGAGATCTCCCGATTTAGACAATAGCTTCCCAATAGCAGGATAACTAGTCACCATGGCAACGGTTTCAGTTATTTCTTTCTTTCTATTAAGAATATCACGGAGGAATTTAGAATAGGTAGGAACTTTTATTGCATCCACAAATGGGATTTCCAGACGAAGATCACCAAGTGCCTTTTTAAAAGAATCATAGATTACCTGATCTGGTGCTTTCTTTTTTCGATTTGGATCAGGCTCTTTTGTTGCTTTCTTTGGTTGCTGCTTATCACTCTTCTTCTTTTCTACTACAACAACTTCATCTTCATTGCTTATCTCTTTTTCTTCTCTTGGATCAACTATCTCTGCATCAGAGTCATAACGGCCATCTTGTGCATCATTTTGCTCCTCCATGGTTTGATCTTGTGTTTCTTTGGCAGTTTCATCTCGAGGATCCACCAGTGTATCATCTTCTTGGCTTGCTTTGAGCAAGGATTTTTCCTTTCGATCCTTTTTAGCTTCATATTCCGGTGGTCCTAATGGTCCTGTAACAACTGCACCTCCCCTTGTAACAATATTAATAGAAACAGGAATATCTATATCATTTTGAAGAAAAATTTGATAACCAGATGCTATTTGTTCACATTGGGTTTCAATCATACTGAGGTACTTTTGAAATAATTTTATTTCTTGGCCAATCTGATCATAATTTTCTGTGAGTTCCACCAAAATCTTTTTATGTCTTTGAAAATGTTTATGCAAGTTATTATGTGATTTTGCTTGTCGATGTTTTAATTCTTGAAAAACTTTTCTAGTTTCATCTTCTTCAGTAAAAACTTGTAACAAGTCTACTTTGTTTTCCTTAACAAGTTCAGAAGGTATACCTTTTTATTTCAAATTTTTGCATAGTTTAGGCATAATCCCAGGAGTTATATGATGTATCCCTTTTTTTAGCTTAGTACCGTAATTAGGATTATATATAGAATCATTCTTAGCCCTAGTAGACATCAATTCCAAACATGCTTTAATAGTTAAAGTATTTATCGATCCTCCTGCTGAGAATTCAATTAACTCTCTTCATTGAGTATTAAGACCATGGTAGAATAAATGGCAAATAGTTGATTCATAATAGCCATGATTAGGAATACTATCGATCATTCCAAAGAATCTATTCTAGGCTTGTGGGTAGTTTTCTCCCACGTTCTGACTAAAGTTGCCTATATTCTTTCTAATTTCAGTTACCTTTTTAAAAGGATTAAACCTGTTTATGAATTTAACAATGCAGTTTTCCCAACATTTAATGTAATGACGAGGGAGAGAATATAACCAGTCTAGAGCCTTACCTTTAAGAGACCAACGAAATAATTTTAGACAAGAGAAGTCTCTTGGTAAACCTTTTGGTCCAAGTGATGTTATCACATCATCGTACTCTCTAAGATGTCTTCCTGGGTCTTCATCTTCCCTTCCACGGAAAGCTTTTTCCTATAAAGTTTTAATAATTCCACCATCAAATCGATATTCTCTAACTCCACGATTAGGAAATTATATTGGTTGTTTAAGAAAATCATAACTTGGAGCATTGTATCCTCTAAGAGTTTTCTCAGGTTTCTTGGGAGTTGTCCTGTAAATGGACATGATTTCCATAAAATCACTCAGGTTTCAACTTCAACATTATTTGATCTTAATAGTTTTTCAATAATTTCCTCGCGCCTTTGAATAGGCACGAGCTCAATATAATCTGGTAAATAGGTCCTACCAGAGCATGTAGACCCTTTGTCTCCTAGGGAGACCATTTTGTAGTAGTAACACCTGAAATGTCAAGAGACAAACAATTAGCACTTAGCTCCCCGGCAATGGCGCCAGAAAATAGATTGATGTCTGCAAGTGCACATATCGTTTGTAGCTAGTTTCGAAGTATATATATCGATCCCATAGGGAGCCCAAAGGTAAGTGTTTATGAATGAAGTCTCTGTCACACTCAAAGTTGTCACGGGTCTTCGAGTGAATTGACTGCAAGTGTGGAAATAAGAATGAAATTTGGATTAAAACGAATGTACTTAAATAAAGCTAAAATGTAAACTTCGGGAATGAAAAGCATAAAAGTAAAGAACGATTCGATTGTTTGTTGTTTTCTGCAGATGACGGAGAAGGCACGGGGAGATACAGTTCATGGTGATAGTGACTATGCCAGGTGGATGAATAATAAGTGTAATAATTATAATCTTATAAGTATGTGTGTAGGCGAGCAACCCATAATTATCTGGAACTCCTCTTGGTAGATTTCATCCCAACTTCAGTAATCATACTAGTTTGTTACCAAAACCATGGTCATTCACTCGGTGATTAAGATCCTTCAGGTTGCTTAGCAATTAAGCTCCTTGGATTGGACAAATGCAATAAGAATAGTGGTTCCTCGTGATCCTCGAGTCAAACTAGTTTCCCATTGATATCCCTGTGTCACTCGGGGGTCGCCGGTCTGCTAGCGAACAAGATCATATCTATGTAGAACAAAGCATCATGTTGCCTGGGCCCTTAATTGTACAACAAGCATTAGGCATCCCACAGATAGTAAAGCACATATAATATAATAATGAAAGTCAATCACAAACTAATGGAAAATATATGGTGGCACATCACATCTCACCAATCCCTTACATCTCCCATGCCCAAGGAACTTACTCACGCATGAGAGAAGAAAGCATCATCGATATAATTAAATAAAAGGAGTTATTCTTGATATTACCGTGGAGTTCCACAATATGAATAGAAAATTAATCCAACACAATTCAAGATAGGAAGAAACAATCTCAAACCCTAATCTTGCAAAGTGATGATCTCTCTCTCTCTCTCTAGTACAAGTAATGGCTATGAGGGTGTGATGTTTAGGAGGTCGAAGATCGTGGAGCGAGATGAAGAACATCTTCCCCTTCTTCTCTGGATCTCTTCTTTCTCCCTTCTGGATGGGATGGTGGCTGCTATGTTCTCATTTCTCCTTTGACCTCTTCATGAAAGTTGTCCCTTTTGACAAGACAGAGGTGGCGGCAACTATATGGCGTGAACTATATGGCCAGAAAAATATTCTCGCCATATAGTTGCTCGTTAAAGCTTCTATATGCCTCCCTTGATTGCGTTCAAAAAGAGACTTGCTTGTTTTCGGTTAAATATTGTGTTTATCTTGTTAAAACCTTCTGTTGATGTTCAGAACCTGAAACACACATTAAAAACCAAGTTTTCTTTGCTACCGAATTATTAGCGTTAGGTAAAGCTAGAAAACGATCAAATCCAGAAGAAACCCATCAATAAAAACCATCAAAAGTATGTCGAATCTCACAACTATCAATGCAGTCAGTCGATTGATCAGCCGGATGGGGAAAAAGCACTGCATTTCTACTAGCTGCTCCACAAACTGGATTAATTCTAGTGGACCATTGAAGCACAAGCAGCTTTCGAAGACCTCAAGTGCCTGCTGTTGACGTCACCGGTTCTGGTAACCCCGAACAAAAGGAGCATATCCTGATGTACATCGCTGCCACCAACCAGGTGGTTAGTATCGTGCTTGTTGTTGAGCGTGCGGAAGAACACAAGATCCACATGGTGTAGTGACCGGTATACTACCTCCGCGAGGTACTCACACCAACCAAGCAGCGGTACCCGCACAACCAGAAGCTGGCATAAGGTGTCTTCATGATAGCATGTCTATTGCGCCATTACTTCATGGAGAACCCGATCATCATGGTCAAGGACGCACCGTTGCCCCACATCCTCAACAACCCTGAAGCAATAGTACGAGTATCCCTCTAGGGCATAGAGTTGTCCCCATGGGACATCACCTACAAGAGACGCACGGAATAAAGTCATAGGTGCTCCTGAACTTCCTAATCCACTGGATGGAGCTCCAAACACCTGAAGTTCAAGATATGTCGGGTGTCTAGGCGATGCAATTTGACATCTCCAAACGAGAAGAAGGACCTGGTACCGGTGTCATCCTGACATCCCTACAAGGCGGCAAGATGTGCTATGTGCTTTGGATGAAGTTACACGCCACCATCAATGAAGCAAAGTATGAAGCCCTAATTCAAGGCATGCGCATGGCCAAAGCCTGCGGTGCCACGAAATTTATGATATGTGGCAACTCCAATCTTGTCATACAACAAATAATGAACAGATGCGACATGGTCATCGACAACATGATCGCCTACCGAGAACTCTACAACTCCTTGGAGGGAAACTTTGATGGGTGCGAACTCAAGCACATAGGTCGTGAAAGCAATGAAGAGGTAGAAAAATTGGCCAACATCGGGTCCACCAGTGCACCCATACCACCTGGTGTCTTCTTGGAGCAGATCGACGAACGGTCCATCAAGATCAAAGCACCTGACAATTCACCAGTAACAGTAGCACAACCAGGGTCAACGCCACTCGGAGATCCTAAGGCATCTGCAATAGTGGGGACAGAGCCTACACCATAAAGACCAATGATGTTCATGCTGGTAGAACCAACCTGGACGCACCCGTACATCGCGTACTTGGTGCACAACGATCCCCTGGAGAATTCGACTGATGCGCACCACATTGCTTGGTGCTTAAAGGCCTTTATCATAATCAACGACGAGCTCTACAAACAAAGCATCGCCGACATCCTTCAAAGGTGTGTCGCACTCGTAGACGGTAGGAGTATCCTACTCGACATACATGAAGGCACATGTGGGCACCACGTCGGCAGTCTCGCACTAGTCGAAAAAGCCCAAAGAGCAGGTTTCTACTAGCCAACCACAATGCAAGACGTCAAGGACATCGTCAAGAAGTGCAACGTTTGCCAGAGATTCACGGACAAATGATGAGTGCATATTTGCATCATGTTTTACATTATTATTTTGCATTGTAGATGTAGGATCTTGGTATTTACGATGCTCGTGCGCACATTTTATGTTTGTTTTCACTAGGATCAGGACAGATGATGGATCCAATGGATACAATTATTGAAGCAGTTGTACTATGGAGAAAAGGAGTCAAAATCGCTTATTTGGAAAATATTAATAATACCAGAAGAAAACTAGAAGCGAACAAAGAAGGCAGACAGCCCAACGACCAACTATATGGTGGGAGCAACTCTTCCGCTCGTATAGCTCTGGCTGTATAGTTGGCGCCGCCTCCGCCTCATCAAATAGTTTCACCACGTGCAATTGGTTCGAGGAGACGTCATACATAACACCCAGAAATCGCAGAAACCTCACCTCCAGAAGGCATCTGGAGGGGGAACTCATCCACAAGGGATCCATCTTTGCCCTGCGCAGATCCAGGAGGCTAAGGCATCGATCTTCATCATCCACCAATGCATCACCACCATCTCCATCCATCCCATCTACATCTTGTCTAGATCTTGTTGTAGTTCCTATACTCGTTGTGGATTTATACAAGTAATATTCATCTATGATTGTTTCCATTATCATTGCCATGATGTTGATTACCTCCATGTCTGAGTAGATCATTAGTTCTTGGGGAGATGGAGAAACCCTAGTATGAGATTGAAATAAGATAAATTCTATTATGATATTCATCATTGTGACCATGTGTTAGATTCTCTACATATTGATGTTGAGAGAAGTCAACCTCTCAATATTTGCCTCTCGTGGGGACTTGATGGAGGGAACTACTTGTTGGTAGACGGAGGCGTGCTAGCACTTATAGTGACTATAAAGATGTTGGCACTCCTTGTGTATCAACTTGGGAAATTGAGGAAACTCACGGAACAATATCCATGCCATGGGATACGTCCTACGAGATTACATCCCTTAATAGCACAGTAATTCGATTGATGTTGAGTGCTGACTGCTGTGGTTATGAGGATGATGTGAGCAGCGGTTGTTGCCTATTCGTCCACATACGGAGTTCCTCCCACACATACATAGTTGAGAATGTTCATGATGATAATCTTTATCTTAGATCTTTACAATACTAGTGGTGTATCTGCTACTCCCTGTGAACGCCTTTTCCCTACTATAGTTCCAATCTCTCTAACATACACGATAGTTACTTTATGTATTAAGTTATTTTAGTTTACTATTGCTCTTATACCCCAAACCCAAAAACACCTTTTTACGCAATACTCACATTTTATCTTGTTACTTAGAACTTTATCTAGCATTTCTATTGCAGTAACTATTTCAAGAATTATTAGACTTTAGACTCCTTCACCCTGTGAGATCGATATCTTTATTTCAAAACTAGCTACAAATGATCTGTGCACTTGCAGTCATCAAGCTATTTTCTGGCGCCGTTGCTGGGGAGCTAAATGCTATAGGTCTTTTAGTTTTTGCTTATTTATTTTTATCTTCCTAAATTTTGCTTTGAGTATCAGGTTGGCACCTACATGATGGAGTTTGAGCATATGACTAGTGCTAACCCACTAAACCACTTTGGGAAGGCCTATGATATTTATAAAAGAGAAAACTCCAATGATAAGACAAGGGGGTTTGAAATAAATCCTCTACTACTCAGTATTCTACATAAGAAGCAATTTACTGGAGATGAAGAAGATCCCGATCCATATGAGCATATTGCATGTTTTAAAGATATATGTTGCACTTTTTTATTGACGGCATATACTGCTAATGAGGTAAGGGTTAAACTTTTTAGTCAAACTTTGACAAGTACAGCTCTCTCTCATGGTATAGATCTCTACCCCCTGAAGCCACTACTACTTCTGATAATTTAGCCTGTGAATTTGTATCAAAATATTATCCATTATCAAAATCTTTTAGAATCAGGCGTCTTATAATGACTTGGAAGAATCGTTCCAATGAAGGACTAGTAAGAGCTTATATTAGATTTAAAGATTTACTACGACTATATCCTCAACATGATTTGCCTGAATGGTATTTGTTACATATCTTTTATGGCGGCTTAATTGAACCTAATAAAATTGAACTAGACTCTTTGGCGGAAGGAGCCTTTATGAATCTTCCTATACATAAAGCTTGGGCTTTACTTAATAGAATCCGTGATCATAGAGTTTCATGAAATTTTGGTCTAGGAAGTGAAGGAGGCATAGAAATAGAGCATGATTGTATTCATGATTATAATAAAAAGGCCATGTTAAAGAATTATCTAAAGAACTTTATCTGGATTCAGATCTTGTGTTGCAAGTTGTTAAAGCTTTTACAGAACATATTAAATCTGCAAAGGAGCGTCCAGTCAAGTATGATCCACCACCTGAACCAAAAAAGAAAAGAGAAGATAAAGCAACACTTGCCTCCGCAGAACCAATTTATAAAGTACCTTTCCCTAACACTGCACAAAAGCATATTTTTAAATATGAACAGGTCAAAGCAGTATAGAAAAAGAGGGAAGAGGAAAGCATACCAGAAGTTGTGGAACATCTGAAGGAAAACAAAGATGAAGAGGTAACCAAGGAAGCAATTATGGCTATGTACTCACACTGTAACATAGTTGAACTTGATGTAGAGACTTCCATATTGGTTGAAGGTAAAACAAAGGTAAAAGATGTGGGTAAGCCTATTCTTCCCTGCATATTTAAAGAAACCTCTCATTACTGTTTATGTGATCTTGGCACCGAAGTTAATGTTATATCTTATGATTTCTACCTAGAAATAAAAGAAGAAATAGAACCGGCTACAATTGAAAATACTGATATAACAATTATGTTAGTCAATAAAAACCTTAGAATTCCAATGGGAGTAGTTGACAATGCAACTATCACAATTGGCAACAAAAAATTTCATGTCGGTTTTGTAGTTGTTGATATGCCAGCTGACACTTTTTGCCCTATTATATTTGGAAGAACCTTTTTGGGTGGTATAGGTGCCTATATTAATTTCAAAAAGGAGATTGTGTCTCTTAAGCTTGGGGGAACAGAAAATAAATTCCATTTTTCCAAATTTAAAGACAGACCTCCACAAATACAAGAAGAAGAGGAAGAGAGAACCATTGAGGAAATGGCAACTCTTTTCTTTGGTAATCAAGAAGAAAAAATAAATGAAGATCCAAATTATGAAGAAATAGTTATGGAGGACAAGTCCCTAGAAGAACTAGAAGATGAATTTGATTCACTTCCTATTTTGGGGCCTCCAACTGATGAGGCTTTTGAAGAGCCAGAAAAGAGAGGGGACGAGGAATTACCACCCCCAGAGTTGAAGACTCTACCAGATAATCTCAAATATAGGTTTTTAGATGATACCAATAAATTCCCTGTTATTATTAGTGCTAAAATTTCAGGAGAAGAAGAAAAAGAACTCGTGAGGATACTTAAGGAGCATCACCAAGCCTTTGGGTACTCAATGGATGACTTGAAAGGAATTAGTCCCATGATAGCCGTCCATCGAACATTCATGGAAGAAGGTGCAAAACCAGTTGCGGAATTTAATAGAAGATTGAAGCCTGAAATGAAAGAAGTGGTAAGAAAAGAAATTGTACGCCTACTGGATGCAGGTATAATTTATCATGTCAAAGAGAGTGATTGGGTAAGTCCTGTTCATTGTGTCCCTAAGAAGGACGGTTTTACTGTTGTTCCTAATGAAAACAATGAACTAATACCTACTAGAACTGTTGTTGGGCATAGGATGTGCATAGACTTCAGGAAATTAAATAAAGAAACTAGGAAAGATCACTATCCATTACCGTACATAAATCAAACTTTAGAAAGGTTAGCAAACCATACTCATTTTCGTTACTTGGACGGATATTATGGTTTCTCTCAAATAGCTGTTCATCCGGATGACCAACTTAAAACAACTTTCATAAGTCCTTATGGTTTACATGCTTACCGACGAATGCCTTTTGGTTTATGTAATGCTCTAGCTACTTTTCAACGATGTATGACTGCTATTTTTGCTGATTTTATAGAACTTATAATGGAAGTATTTATGGATGACTTTTCTGTCTATGGAACCTCATTTACTAGTTGCTTGGATAATCTCAAGAGAGTTTTGCAGTGTTGTGAAGAAACTAATCTTGTTCTAAACTGGGAGAAGTGCCACTTTATGGTCAAAGAAAGTATAGTCCTCGAACACAAGGTATCAGGTAAGGGAATTGAAGTTGATAGAGCTAAGGTTGAAGCAATAGAGAGAATGCCGCAACCTAGGGATATTAAAGGTATAAGAAGTTTTCTTGGTCATGTGGGTTTTTACAAAAGGTTCATTAGAAATTTCTTTGGGATATCTAAACCTTTGACTAACCTCTTGCAAAAGGGAATGAGATTTAATTTTGATGATAAGTGTCTTGAAGCCTTTGATAAACTAAAAAATGCTTTAACTCGTGCTCCCACCATTAAACCACCTACCTGGGAGACAACCTTTGACTTAATATGTGAAGCTAGCGATAATGTTGTAGGAGTAACTCTTGGACAACATATTGGTCGTAGATTTAATATTATACATCATGCTAGTAGAACTCTTAATGGTGCTCAAAAGAATTACCCTAAGGAAGAAAAGGAACTGTTTGTTGTATTTTTCTCTTGTGATAAATTTCATTCTTACATAGTTGATGCAAAGGTGAGAGTTCATATGGATCGTGATGGCTTAAAAGAACTCCTTGAGAGGAAAGAACATAAGCTAAGACTGATCCGTTGGATTATTTCACTACAAGAATTTGAGTTGCAGATTATGCAAAGGCAGGAAATAAAGATGTTAGATGCAGTGTCCATGCTCACCCAGGAAGACACTAATCTTATTGAGAGGAACTTTAGTCCAGGTGATTTTCGTTTACGGGAATTATTTGATGAACTAAAGTCAATTCCTCCAAAAGAGAAGGAGTCCTTGTTGTGGGAGGAATTTTTCATCCCCGATTAAGCAAATGGTAAGTACAAGGTAAGTGTTCTTACCAAATAAGTGATTTATTTTCACAATTTTTACTCTTGAAATTTTTGTTTTTGAATTTCTTGTGTTTTTCTGAAGTTTTAGAGGGGTTTTACCAACTATACGGGCAGAGCTATACGACTGGAGAGGAGGGTCCCACCGTATAGTTGGTCGTTAAACTCTCTATATCATCTTTGTGAAAAAAATCGATATCTGAGCCTATACGGTCGCAACTATATGACCGGAGCAAAAATTCCGGCCATATAGTTGGTCATTGAACTCTCAGATAGTTTTGCTTTTTGGTGTCTGTATCTATACGGTCACAACTATATGACCGGAGCAAAAATTACGGCTGTATAGTTAGTCGTTAAACTCGCAGGCACTTTTGATTTTCGGTGTTTGAAACTATACGATCGCAACTATACGACTGGAGCAAAAATTCTGGCCGTATAGTTGGTCGTTAAACTCTCAGACATTTTTCGTTCGATCTTTCTTTTATATTCATTAAAAAATGTTATTGTCGGTTTCGAGTCGTGATTTAATCGACCTGGACTCGAGATATTTGGAAATATCTGCCTGGAACCAACTATACGGCCGGACCTATACGTGCCACGCCCGTATAGTTGGTCGTTACGTGGCAGGACTCTTCCAAATCCGTGATTTCTTTCTCTGTTCTGTTTGGATTATTTTCTTAGACGACAATTTGGTGTTTCTCGTGAGTTTTACCGACCTCTGAACCCTCTTATATACTGCCATTGTCTCTCTCTCTAATTGCAAATCTACATAAACCAATCTAGCAATGCGCTATCCCTCCCTAGGTCGTGGGAAACCCATGGGGCTCATTGCTCCTTCCAAGAACCACTCTAGCAGCCCGTCCATGGAGGACGATGATGAGGAGGTGGAGAGGTTTATCCCGAGGTACAAGGAGTATGTCGAGCCAAGCTACTTCAACAATGATTCTGATGATGACGTGGTTGACGTCTACATCCACCGAGACATCTATGATCCACCGGAGATCAATTGGCCGGCAATGAAGAAATCTCAACAAGAGAGATAGGAACGCAAGCCACATGGAAAAGGGCGTGTGGAGACGGTCAAGTTCATCCCCACAGATCCAAGGCTGCACAAGCATAAGGAATTATCTAATATTGGTGCAGGTGCTAGCATTAAAGGTGAAGTTCCACTCTCGAAGCCAACCATTGGTGCTCGTATAAAGGTTAAGCCTCAAGAAGAGTGGAGACCACTTCTCCGATCCATCAATTATGGATGAGGAAGAAGAAGTTATCCCCAAGACCAAGGATCGTGTGCGGGCACTAGAGATATATCAGAAGAAGGAGCTACTCCATCGCATCGAAGTCCGTCACCATCTCAATGAGATGAGAAGAAGGAAGACCTCCTTCCATTGGTGAGCAAGCTCGCAGATAGGGTGGACACTCTGCAATCTGACCTACGCAGGAGGAGACCAACAAGAAGCTACGCACCGCGGTGTTACAAGCCATGGCGCCATAGTGATCTACAACAATCACGGTATCAAATAATCGCAAGGGATTATTTGATCCTACCTGGCTTGATTCCAAGCTTAGGGAGATCTTTAAGACCTTGTAATCTATCTTATGAGTTTTATTATTATTCTTGCATTAGTTAAAACTAGAAATAAAGTTTGCATCATTAGAATTCCCTTCAGGAATAGTCGATCCCTTTTATGAAATTCCGAGTTTATTATTATATGTGGAGCAATATTGAGTTTGTGTTTGATTTATTGATATATGAAAGGCTTGAGTATGATTTTACTTGCACTTGATGATAGTAATAGGAGTCTTCCACACCATTGGTATTAATGGAACATATAAAGATAATTTGGTTAAAATGCTGTAAGTCTATGTTTGATTCACAAAGAAAAATTATCTATACAATTAAGTTGAAAAATAAAATCGTGAACAAAGGAAAATGAAAGTGTTATCCAAATAGAGTGAGAACAAGTCGTGGTAGAATCTCAAGTCATAAGAATGCTTCATATACAGTTGGAATTTGATAATTGAGATCGCTGAACTTTGAATTCCTACATGAAATGGAATATATGGCTAGCTCCTTTGCATAGCACTTAAAACAAAAATGTGAGCATATATGCAAAAGAAAAGAAAAAGAAAGAAGAAAAAGAGAGAATGTGCAAAGAGCAAATAGGCATACACCACTGTACTGTAGTATGACAAAGAGACACTTTTGAGATTTTGAATCCCAAGTGAGCACGTTGATCCTAAAACACTTGGTACTACCTCGTTAACTCATTTGGTTGAACCGGATTCTTTTACATTATGTTGAGATTCATCTTTTATGAACTATTGATAACTAAGGTGTGGAAGCCTTCCAATACTATTCAGATGGTTCGAGTAAGGTACTATTCATGAACTTATTCCCCTGTATCGTACATGATAAACACATGCTGCAATTGCCTCATTTATTTTATCGACTCAGCTTCAAGAATATGAGGATCACATCCATTAAGCTAAAAACTTACTCGGGACGAGCAAGAGTCTAAGCTTGGGGAAGTTGATGAGTGCATATTTGCATCATGTTTTACATTATTATTTTGCATTGTAGATGTAGGATCTTGGTATTTTACGGCGCTCGCACGCACATTTTATGTCTGTTTTCACCAGGATCATGACAGATGATGGATCCAATGGATACAATTATTGAAGCAGTTGTACTGTGGAGAAAAGGAGTCAAAAACAACGTAAATTGCTTATTTGGGAAATATTAATAATACCAGAACAAAACCAGAAATGAACAAAGAAGGCAGAGAGCCCAACGCCAACTATACGGCGGGAGCAACTCTTCCGCCTCGTCAAATAGTTTCACCCCGTGCAATTGGTTCGAGGAGATGACATACAGAACACCCAGAAATCGTAGAAACCTCACCTTCGGAAGGCATTTGGAGGGGGAACTCATCCACAAGGGATCCATCTTCGCCCTGCGCAGATCCAGGAGGCTAAGGCATCGATCTTTATCATCCACCGCTGCATCACCACCATCTCCATCCATCCCATCTACATCTTGTCTAGATCTTGTTGTAATTCCTATACTCGTTCTGGATTTATACAAGTACTATTCATCTATGATTGTTTCCATTATCATTGCCATGATGTTGATTGCCTCCATGTCTGAGTAGATCATTAGTTCTTGGGGAGATGGAGAAACCCTAGTATGAGATTGAAATAAGATAAAGTCTATTATGATATTCATCGATGTGACCATGTGTTAGATTCTCTACATCTTGATGTTGAGAGAAGTCGACCTCTCAATATTTGCCTCTCGTGGGGACTTGATGGAGGGAACTACTTGTTGGTAGATGGAGGCGTGCTAGCACTTACATTGACTATAAAGTTGTTGGCACTCCTTACGTATCAACTTGGGAAATCGAGGTAACTCACGGAACACTATCCATGCCATGGGATACGTCCTACGGGATTACGTCCCTTAATAACGCAGTAATTCGATTGATGTCGATTGCTGACTACTATGGTTATGAGGATGATGTGAGCAGCGTTTGTTTCCTATTCGTCCATATACGGAGTTCCTCCCACACATACATAGTTGAGAATGTTCATGATGATAATCTTTATCTTAGATCTTTACAATACTAGTGGTATATCTGCTACTCCCTGAGAACGCCTTTTCCCTACTGCAGTTCCAATCTCTCTTACATACGCGATACTTACTTTCTGTATTAAGTTACTTTACTTTACTATTGCTCTTATACCCAAAACACAAAAAACACTTTTTTACACAATAGTCGCATTTTATCTTGTTACTTAGAACTTTATCTAGCATTTCTATTGCAATAACTATTTCAAGAATTATTAGACTTCTGACTCCTGCTCGCTGTGGGATCGATATATTTATTTTGAAACTAGCTACAAACGATATGTGCACTTGCAGTCATCAACAAACCACACGCACTAGGATTAGAGATGCGGTCGATACCATTGGCATGGACCTTCACGCAGTGGGGACTCGACATGGTAGGGAAGCTACAAAAATCTTCACATGGAGGCCACGTATACCTTCTCGCCACGGTCGTGAAGTTCACCAAGTGGATCGATGCAATGCTCATCACCAACCAAAGTGGTACTTCCGTGGTGAAATTCTTCGAGTCAATAGTCTTCAGATTCAGGGTGTCGCACAACATCATTGTAACACCGTCGAATCGGCCATGTGCAGGTTTTAGAGATTCTCTCCAAACTCGCATATAAACGATTCAAGGATGCCCACCAGGCACTTGTGTGCAGGTGGAAAACAAAGTAATATCATTACACAATAGTTCACGATGAAACCCACAGAATATATATATACAACAATGACTCAACGAGTCAAGAGGATATATAGTAAGATCCAAATCACCTTGAAAATGATACAACATCTGAGTATGGATAAGAAGAAAATTGAGCTAAGAGCCCTAAAGAATAACCAATGGTGTCCATAACCCTGCCCAGGCCAAGCCATAAGGCTAACCTTCCTAACATCGTCGAACTCATACATGTCAAAGCAAAAGGGGGTGCCGACAAAGGGCAAAGGAAAAAGGGAGTGGTCAGTACTGAGGCTAGTACATGGCAAGTCTAGAATTTGGCGGCTCTCGCCTACATAGGTATGGTGGACTTAAGCGGCAGTGAAGCATGCACTACACAACCTATAGAGACTCGATACAACTGTTGGCTATTAGAGAGGGATAAGAAAGACCTATTAGAAAACAACCTGTTACTAACACTAAACATACCCCTCCTAGTATTTCCCCCTCGATACCAAATGAGGAAGTCCTTCCGATGAAACTCACACAGTTGGCAGTTTTATTCATTCATTCCATGGTGGTTATCCAACTTTACTAGTCATATCAGATCCAAGTCAAATTATAACAATAATTCTTTAGTTATAGTTGTCTATGATCGAGAAACTGTGCTCAAAGTCATCCATAACCGTGGCCATGGCTTTTTGAAAAGATTTAACCCTGCAGGGGTGCACCAAAGTATCCACACGCACTTCAACCCATGTTGCCAGATCAGGTAGGTGCAAGGTCATGAAACATACACCCAATGGTATGTCGGCGGGGCTTCGGACACGACGATTCTCAGACCCAAATCAAGTACATGGGGGCCACCCGACTAAGCTACCCGCAACGAAGTCGGCCGGCTCCAAGACGGGCCCGGGGCTTGTGGCGACGGCTGTAAACGACTGGGAACCCAAAGTGTGACTAGGCTTGTTGATACAGCGAAAATGTGGCACGGGGTTCCTAAATAGTACAGGCGCTCCACACACAATAGTAAATAAAGCAGTAAAGCATGGCATAAGTATAGGATAGTAATAACATCCTAACTAGTTTGTGTCCCCAACACAGTACATTGAAATCAAGTAGTAAGCCGATAGGGGTGCCCACACATCCCACATGTGGTTAGCGTGCTCGGTCTCGGAACAGGTGTCAAGAACTCGGGTCCTAGGTGGACACAAGTGGGCGGTTAAAAACCAGACCTCAACTATTACCCACTAGTGCCTCTTCATTTACTATATCTACTTTCAACATTTAATCATTAAGTGATAAATGGAACCATGATTATCTGCACCATTAAGCATGTGCCAACCCCCAACAATGGTGGAACATCGACGATGTGAAGCAACACCTGAGCAAGCGACTATGACTCACAAGGCCAATTGTCTACCAAACAACAGGCAATAGGAGGTGTCCAAGACAATATAGAGGCTGCAAGGAATATAAATGGTACGAAAGCTAAAGCATCGCAACATGGATAGCAATAGATCAATAGGAGGAAGTATAGACTATAAACACAAAATAGGTAGAGAGGGGGAGAATGCTCTCCTGGAAAGCATAACTGAAGATTCATCCGAAGAATGGGTCGAAGCTCGCATCAACTCAACGTCCTAATCTGTGAAGAACCAAAGGACTAAAAGAAACACGGGATGCACTATTTAATACTACGGTAGAAGATCGGGCATGTTCATGATATGATGCATGAGATGGAAAAATGCGATGCAACTAGGCAATATTAAGTGGAATCGGGATTATGATAATTAATTAGATGGTTCAAGTTGTTTAGGTACCCCCACAATTTAAATGTTGGAATAACAACGCAAAACATGGCATCGGTTCGCTACACAAATTTAAACAGAGTCGAGATAAGACAAATATAGCCCACATATAGTCTCCATATTTAATTATTAGGTGAATCGACATAATGCCCCAAACCACCAAATATGTATGCAAGCATGAATAATTATATACAACAAGTGTATGTCATTTATAAAAAATAGAGTTAGGTAGGGGTCGCACATCAAGGTCCAAAGATCTTGGGGTTGGAGGGTCGGCATCTTCGGGTTCGGGTTCGGCCTCGAGCTTCAGACTCCAGGATTGGGGCTTCGGATCCGTGAGGGAGAACTTGGCATGCGGAGGGGTTCAGTTCGTTCTTCGGATCCATGTCAGCGCACTCGGAGTCTCGGTGTCTTCGGGTCCGTGAAGGAGATCATGGCGTTCACTCTTGAAGTCCACCGGGTTCATCTCCAAGCATCAGTCTTGCCGGCACGCGGGCTCAGGGTACTCGGGAAGCCGGAGCAGGACATGTACATCTCCTCAAAGATCTTGTAGGTCTTGGTTCGCAACATGGCATCAGGTAAAAGTTCTTGTCTAGCCGAGGTGTTCGCAGGGGCACACAAGTACACAAGTCGCACACGTACAGAACATCAGAAGGCAGACCCATTCAACATTGGTGGCGCAGATGTCCTACTCGGGGCCAGGGAGATGGCAGCTCGGGGCTTAACGGTGATCGGGGCTCGGGGACCGGTAGAGGCGAGGCAAAGCAAAGCACTTCAGGCAAAGCAAAGCACTTTAGGGGAGGGAGCTAGGGGCAGCGACCGGTAGAGGCGAGGCCGACCCGGGGCTACGGTGGAGGTCGTGAGCTAGACGGGCGTGAGCTCGGTCAGAGAGGCAGGCACGACGTCGATACAGAGGCAAGGGGTAGCGATGGAGGAGGACGGTCAATAGCGACGGACGCAGTCACGGCCAGAGGTGCTCGGGGTGCGGCGGTTGCTCGCAACGGCAGGGTCGGGGACGCGCGGAAGGCAGCGGGTGATGACTGCAAGTGCACATATCGTTTGTAGCTAGTTTCGAAATAAAGATATCGATCCCACAGGGAGCAGTAGGCAAAAGACTAAAATTCTTTTAACTACAACTAAATGAAGTACTTAAGAAATAACTTTAAGATGCAAGATAATTAGAGATATTTGGGGGTTTTGGTTGAACAAGGTAATTTAAAGTAAAGCAAAACTTAATGCAGAAAGTAAGAATCGCGTGTGTAATAGAACTTTGGAACTACAATAGGGAAAAGGCGTTCTCGGGGAATAGTGGATACACCGCTAGCAATTTAGACTAAGCAATCAAAATTATTATAACGAATATTCTCATAATGTGTATGTATGTGGGAGGATCTCCATATATGGACAAATAGCTAGGAACCGCTACACACATCATCCTCATAACCACAGCAGACAGCAATCAACATCAATTGTCTGCGCTATTAAGGGATTTCTCCCGTGGTATGGACATGGCTTTATGAATTCTCCTTGATACCCCCAAGTTAGTACGTAAGAATTAACAATAGCTTTATAGTCACAGTAAGTGCTATCATTCCTCCGTCTACCAACAAGTAATCCCCTTCATCGAGTCCCCATAAGAGGCAAATATTAAGGAGGTGCACAACTCCCAACATCAAGATGAAGACAATTAACACATACACATAATGATGTATAACATAATAATCTCTATCTCATATCAATCATATGCTAGGGTTTCTCCATCTCCCCAAGAACTAGAGATCTACTCAGACATGGAGGCAATCAACGTCATAGCAATGGTAATGGAAACAATCATAGATGAATAGTACTTGTATAAATCCTCAACGAGTACGGGAATTACAACAAGATCTAGACAAGATGTATATGGGATGGATGGAGATGGTGGTGATGCAACGGTGGATGATGAAGATCGATGCCTTAGCTTCCCGGATCTGCGCAGGCAGAAGATGGATCCTTGGCGGATGAGTTCCCCCTCCAGATGCCTTCCGTAGGTGAGGTTTCTGTGATTTCTGGGTGTTCTGTATGTCGTCTCCCTGAACCAGTTGCACAGGGTGAAACTATTTGAGGAGGCGGAGGCGGCGCCAACTATACGGCCGGAGCTATATGGCGGGAAACTGTGCTTCGGTCATATAGTTGGTCGTTGAACCTTCTGTCTCCTTTATTCGCTTCTGGTTTTCTTCTGGTATTATTAATATTTCCCAAATAAGGGATTTACGTTGTTTTTGACTCCTTTTCTCCATTGACAACTACTCCAAGAATTATATCCATTGGATCCATCATCTGTCCTAATCCTGATGAAAACAGACATAAAATGTGCGCGTGAGCACCATAAAATACGAGGATCCTTCATCTATAATGCAAAATAATAATGTAAAACATGATGAAAATATGCACTCATCGACTTCCCCAAGCTTAGGCTCTTGCTCGTCCCGAGCAAGTTTTAGCTTAATGGATGTCATCCTCATATTCATGAAGCTAAGTCGATAAAATAAATGAGGCAGTTGCAGCATGTGTTTATCGTATATGATACATAGGAATAAGTTCATGAATAGTACCTTACTCGAACCATCTAAATAGTATTAGAAGGCTTCCAAACCTTGGTGATTAATAGTTTTAAAAAGATAAATCTCAACATAATGTACAAGTATCCGGTTCAATCGAATGAGTTAGCGAGGTAGTCCCAAGTGTTTTATGATTAACATATTCACTTGGGATTCAAAATCTCAAAAGTGTCTCTTTTTCATACTACAATACAATGGTATATGCCTATTTGCTCTTTGCGCACTCACTCTTTTTCTTCTTTCTTTTATTTTCTTTTGCATATATGCTCACACTTCTGTTTAAGTGTTGTGCAAATGAGCTAGCCATATATTCCACCTTATGTAGGAATTCAAAGTTTAATTATCTCAATTATCAAATTCCAACGGTATATGAAGCATTCTTATGACTTGGAGATTCTACCTCGACTTGTTCTCACTCTATTTTGATAGCACTTTCACTTTCCTTTGTTCAAGGTTTCTTTTTCAACTTGTATAGATAATTTTTTTCTTTGTGAATCAAACCATATACTTACAGCATTTTAACCAAATTATCTTTATATGTTCCATTAATACCAATAGCGTGGAAGACTCATATTGCTATCATAAGGTGCAAGTAAAATTATATGCAAGCCATTCATATATCATTAAAGCAAACACAAACTCAATATTACTCCATATATAATAGTAAACTCGGAATTTCATTGAAGGGATCAATATTCCTGAAGGGAATTCTAATGATGCAAACTTTATTGCTAGTTTGAGCTATTGCAAAAATAGTAATAATATAAGATATATTACAAGGTCTTAAAGATCTCCCCAAGCTTGGAATCAAGCCAGGCGGGATCCATTAACCCCTTGTTGGTACCTATTCCTCCTCCTGGGTAGAAAGAGCATCACCCTCTTCTTTTATATTGCCATCTTTAACTATGATTGCAAAGCGGATGCTGAGCTCGGCCATGTCGTACTGGAGCTTCAACATTTTCTTCTTGAGGAATTTATTCTCATCTGTCAACTCAAAGACAGTTTTAATCAAAGAAACCAACTCTACCATCGATTGCATCGACCTTATTCTCAAGGTCTTTGCTCATCATCCAGAAGGAGTCAATCCCTTCTCCAATTGTTTCAACGCATGCCTTCGAAGCTTTTTCTAACGCATAGACCTTATCATGAATCTCATCTTACCACACCTTCTTAGGTTTAAGAGGCGATGGACCAAGAGGAGGTTTATAATAGGATCCTATGTTGTAACGATAAGGATTAGGGAGATACTCATCCTTGTTCCTTCCTCGCTCAGCTTGCCTCATCACCTCCATCCTTTGCGGGAACATGTCCTCCCATTTTGGCTTGATCTCTAGGCTAGATGATGACGACGATCCTTTAGATTCCACTTCTTCGATTCTCTTCATGGGCTTCTCTTTTTTTCCTTCCAGATCTTGTTGACATGGAAGGGCTGCATGGCTTCGCTACACGGATGTTATTAGAGGGCTTGTATAGGGATGGCGAGGATTTTTCGAGGCTGGAGGATGTAGCTCTGTGAAAACTTAATGAAAAAGGTTAGATGCGATCAGCTTTAAAAGGACGGGTCAAAAACCCTAGCCGCGTTTTGTAATGAGCAACTATACGGGTGTGGCCCGTATAGCTCCCGCCGTATAGTTATGAACCGACTATAGATTTACGTCTACGGTGGAACCAACTATACGGCCAGAACTATACGGGCCGGAATTTTTACTCCCGCTATATAGTTGGTCATTAAACTCTCTGTATTCTGAATAAAAAAATTGGAGATGGGTCGATAACTATACGACCACAACTATACGGGCGGAATTTTTAATTCTAGCCATATAGTTGGTCATTAAACTCTCAGTACTCCGGAAATTATTTTGTCAAAGGTGTTGACAACTATACAACCGCAACTATACGGGCGGAATTTTTAATTCTAGCCATATAGTTGGTCGTTAAACTCTTAGTACCTTTTGTGGATGGAAGGAGTGATGTCACAACAACTATACGATCGCAACTATACAGTCGGGATTTTTATTCCCGCCATATAGTTGGTCGTTAAATCTTCTGTTTTGTTGGGGGGATACCTACGGCTAGGGTCACGCCAGGGTATAGAGGCCGAGTTAGCTGAGGTACGGCACGGTCAAAGCAAGTGCTGTCCAGGTCACCTCAAGGCAGGCCGACTTACGGAGTAACCCAGCCCCTGGGGTGTTTGCCTAGCATTAGTCCAACCAGCATAAAATGTATGTCGGCCATATTTGTTTACCAATTATGCAGGTACCCTCGTAGCCAGGTTAGCCAAGCGCTAGCCGGAGCAAGTGGTAACTTGGCTTCCAAGAGAAGGAAGAAATCTCCCGCTGGTCAAAAGGTGGCATTTGCCCGCTGTAGCATGAGCGAAGCAAGCAGAGGAGAGGACCAGCGGGGCATGGCCGACAAAGGTGACGCGGGCGAAGCCGGCTAATATAAACCGTGTCTGGTGACGCCAAAAGATGAAGGGCATGCAGTGGGTTACGTCCAAAGCTCGGACGAGCCATTTAAAGCAAATAAAGAAGCGTCTAGCTTTAACCAAAGGGCATATTCGGGGAATATGCCTCCACGTATGCCCTAATCTTTGTACCCTGGGCTCGCCTATATAAGGAGCACTAAGGCCTCCATAGAAGGGGATCGATCATTTTCTCTGTCTAAGGTAGAACTCTAGAGCGTAGTTGTGGGGGGTAAGAGACCTAGTCTCCTTCTCACGAACAGCTCGAGGAGCACTTGTAATCCACCTTTGATAGAGCAAATATATCAACACTCGTGCGTGGAATCACCATGCTACCCCTCCCTGGATTCCCCTAGCGTACTTTGGCCCCATCTTTAGCCTATCCATGGCATCTTTCGTGCCACCACCATGACATGTGTCCACCAAAAAAAATTCTGCTTCTCCAAGGATTCTTATTAATCTGAAACTTAACGAAATATCAAGTTTTGACAGAAAAATGTCAGCTTAGATTTTTGACCAATTTTGGCTTTATCAATCTCCCTTGTTCTTTGCTAGAGCATCAAATGTTTCTTATTTGACACAATATTCAAATAAAACTTTAATTGAAATTTTAGAAACTTACTCAAACCTTATTTCACATGGGTTGCCTCCCATGAAGCGCTCTTTTATGGTCAATAGCTTGACCGTAGCATTGATCATTCCGTCTTGAGTCCATTCTTCTTGCAGTTGCCATTCCTTGTATATTTTTGCTTAATCACTTCTTCTGGAGTGATCAATTCTATGGTGACTGCACTTATATCTTATCTTACTCAATAACGCTTCAAATGTTGTCCATTTACCACCCATGCAAGAGAGGGTGTTTTTCCTTGGAGCTTCATTGCTCCCGATGAGTAAGCTTCTTCAACTATATATGGGCCTTCCCACTTTGATCTGAGCTTTCCTAGAAACAACTTAAGACGAGAATTATAGAGCAACACTTTATCTCCACTTTTAAAAGTCTTATTCTCTATTTTTCTATCATGCCATTGATGAACCACAAGTATAGGGGGTGTATTGCAGTATTTTCGAGGGAAGTGAAACTAATTTATTGATTCGACACAAGGGGAGCCAAAGAATATTTATAAGCTTTAACAACTGAGTTGTCAATTCAGCTGCACTTGGAAACAATCTTGCTCACGGCAGTTTATCAGTAGCAATAGTTTTGTAGTAGCAATAGTAAAGTAATAGCAGTAGTAAAAGTAAACATAGTAGTAACAATTGCAGCAAACAGTAGGATTAAAGCACAGTAGGCACAGGGATGGATGGACGGGCGTTGCATGGACAAGACAATTCATATAGCAATCAGAACATAGGGCATTTGCAGATAAATAAGATAAAGCATCCAAGTACTAGATAATCATAGGCATGTGTTCCATACATAGTCATACATGCTCGCAATGAGAAGTTGCACAACATCTTTTGTCCTGCCAGCCCATTTGCAGCGGCGCCTCAAGGGAACTACTGGCAATTAAGGTGCTCCTTTTAATATAGCACCGGAGCAAAGCATTAACACTCCGTGAACACATGTGATCCTCACATCAAAGCCATTCCCTCCAGTTATCCCGATTGCTGTCACTTCGGGGCCTTTCGTTCTGGACAACAACATGTGTATACAACTTGCAGGTTGATACGTTGCAAACGTATCCATAATTTTTGATGTTCCATGCTTGGTTTTATCTACTTTCTCATGTTTTGTCCACACTTTGGAGTACTTTTCATATGATTTCTTGGACTAACCTATTAATAAGAGCCATAGTGCCAGCTGCCTGTTTTCTGCTGTTTTTGGTTCCAGGAAAGTCAGAAAATGAATATTCTCGGAATTGGACGGGACAAAAGCCAAAGTCAGTTTTTCACCGAGGGACACCTGGAGCCAGAATACGAGACGGAGAGGGGCTGGGACCCGGCCACACCACCTGGCCACGCGGCCAGGCCTGGACCGTGCCAGGGGGTGGTCTGGCCGCCCCCAGGCACCCCCTCGGCCTCTCCTTCCGCCTATATATTGCCTCTGATACAAAAACCCTAAGTACCCGATCAAAAATCCATGAAAGAGTATGTAGCCGCCTTCGTCTCCATCCCTAGATCAGGAGGGATCTGAAGCTCTTCCCGGCACCTTGTCGGAGAGGGGAATTCACACTGGAGGCCTTCTTCATCATCATGCAAGCCTCCGGTGTGATGCGTGAGTAGTTCATCTCTGGACTATGGGTCCATGTAGTAGCTAGATGGCTTGTTCTCCTCCTTTGTGCTATCATGTTTAGATCTTGTGAGCTCCGTTCATGATCAAGATCATCTATTTGTAATTCTGCATGTTGTGTTTGCGGGGATCCGATGGATATTGAGATGCTATTTTAGATTGATTATTGATTCTATCATGTCTTTGTTATTTGTGATCTTGCATGCTTTCCGTTGTTAGTAGCTATCTTGGCCAAGTAGATGCTAGCAACTCCAAGAGTTAGTATTTATGCTCGATAGTGGGTTCATGCCTCTGGTAATCTGGGGAAGTGATAGAAATCTCTAAGGTACTAGATGTGCTTTTGCTACTAGGGAGAAAACAACAATCCTTTGTTCATAGAACAATCCTATTGTTTACTTTACACACAATTCTTAATGCAATTATCCGTTGCTTGCAACTTAATACTGGAGGGGGTTCGGATGATAACCTGAAGGTGGATTATTAGTCATAGACGCAATTGGATGGCGGTCTATGTATAATGTTGTAATGCCCAATCGAATCTCAAAGGAGTCAATATGAGTAGTATATGCTTGTATGCTTTCTCGATGTTTGTCAATTGCCCCGCTGTAATTTGTTCACCCAACATGTCATCTATCTTAAGGAGAGCCACCTCTAGTGAACTATGGACCCCGGTCCTTTCTTTTACTATCAATCTACAATCAACTGTTTACTGCTTTGTGTTTACTTTCTGCAAACTATTACTTTCTTCCACTCGATACGTTTGATCTTTTGTTTTTAGCAAAACCGGTGAGATTGACAACCTCATCGCAAGTTGGGGATAGAATTCTGTGGTTGTGTTGTGCAGGTCTCCACGTTGTTGTTGGCATCGGTAGTGCGCCCTGCCAAAGTTCAACTAGCTACACCTTTGGGGTGTTTCCTTGCTCCTACTGGATTGATAACCTTGGTTTCATAACTGAGGGAAAACTTACTGCTGTGCTCATCATACCTTCCTCTTGGGGTTCCCCAACGAGCTCGTTAATACACGACTCACCAGAGGTAAGACCATAAACAATACTATCATAATGAATCAATAACATGTTCAGATCTGAAATCATGGCACTCGGGCCCTAGTGACAAGCATTAAGCATAACAAGTTGCAACAAAGTCAAAAAGCACTAATAATAGATACTAGGCACCATGCCCTAACAATCTGTTGCCATTACATGAACAATGTCATCCAATCCCTACCATCCCCATGGCCTACAGCAGGGGATTACTCACTCATAGATGGGGGAAACATGGATGGTCGATGGAGAAGCGATGGTGATGATGATGGTGGTGATCTCCTCCAATTCCCCGTCCTGGTAGGATGCCAGAACAGAGTTTCTGGTTCCAAATTGCAGAATCTAGTGGTGGCGGCGAAGCGGAACTCTTTCTGGAAAAACGTCGAACCCCCCTTGGTTTTTAGGTCAAGAGGTGACTTATAGGCAAAGAGGGAGGCCGAGGGGGTAGCCGAGGCGGCCACACCACCCCCAGGTGCGGCTTGGCCTGGCCCGCGCGGCCAGGTGGTGTGCGTGGCCCTACTCCGTCTCGTCTTGTGGCTCCGTGAGTCTTCTGGTGAAATAGGATTTTTGGTATATTTTCCGGGATTTTTCCTTATAGTTGATTTTCTGCATAAAAACTAGACACCAAGGTAATTCTGCTGAAAACAACGTCAGTCCGTGTTAGTTGTATCCAAATCACACAAGTTTAGAGGAAAAACAATAGCAAAAGTGTTCGGGAAAGTAGATATGTTTTGGACATATCAACTCCCCCAAGCTTAGCTTATTGCTTGTCGTCAAGCAATTCAGTTGAAAACTGAGTGCGATAAAAGAAACTTTCACAAACACATTTGCTTCATAAGATGTATATATTCTCAGCATATGATCAACTACTCAAGCAATTCATAACAAAGAGTATGCAACTAAGTTTACTTAATAGTCAATGCAAGCTATGAAGAGATTCCAACTCAAAAATAGTAAGTAGCATGAAGCATAAACATAAGCAACATTGCAATGCTCATAACAAGGTATGATGGATTGGTATCTCGCTTGCCTTTGATTGTAGAGCAAACATAAATGCCAAGGCACCTCAGAAGTTCAAGTGAAGGATAGAAGTAAAGATATCAAAGATACAAGCATCAAAGTCATAACACAATTAATCAAGTTTTGTGACAAGCACATTACACTAAGAATGACAATTATGCTCTCAAGAAAGTGCTCATAGAATAGGTGGTGACTCAACAAGGAAATGAAAAAGGTTTTGAAGAGTTTGAAAGGCTTCCAAATGCTGAAAGTATGGTACTCATTAGTTTTGAGCTCTCATTCCCCTATCATAAGCATCTTTAAATGGTTAAGGTTAAAGTGACACAACTAAGAGGATATGCTTGACAAGTTATAAATTAAAATCTCATGCCCCTTACTTATGAGTACCGAACCTCATGCTACTCAACTTCAGTCACAAGTAAGCTCTTGTCATTGTAAGTACATATGTATCATAGAGAACCACCAACGGGGTACCCCTTGCACATGATACAGGAGCTATCCCATAATCAAAATGACAAGGCAAGCAGACAATGAGCATCTCAGCAATCTTTTTATTTGCTATTTGCATAGGTTTTTATTGAGGATGCTTTATAGAATACTCGTTATGGTTATGCTGCAAGTTTCCACCATGATTAGGCACGGCTTAGGCTAGTGGCCCAGGAGTTTCTCTAACACATATACAAACTCCATGATCTCACAAGTTCCCCTTTTATTTCACACCGCCGGGATCCATAAGAAAAAGAATCATGATATCAACGAGGTACAAAGTACCAGTGCAATGTTGAAAGCGTTCCCCGTGATACATGGTTCTGCTAACTTCAACTTATAAAGCGCAAGCATATACGCAACAAAGATGGATGCAATGGTTCAGGATTATTAAGTGCAAGAAAGTAAAGTGTGCCATCAAGTTCGTGAGAGCTTTACTAACTAACTTTCTCATAACAAGCAAACATTTTATTCAGAAGAAAACAAGGCATATTGAATATGCACGGAATAGCAAATGATGCTAATAGGTAGGTATGGTGGACACTTTTGGCAATATTGGTTTTTTAGGGAATTGGAAACATGAGTAAAGCTTATACTCAGTGCAGGTGAAGGCAAGCAATAGTAAGGGAGCGACAAATGAGAGAGCAATAACTGTCATAATCATGCTTGCAACAAAACAGGACTAATCATGGCATGAAAGTGATTCAAGACCCCTGAGGCAAAATAATTCATCGAGGCTTAATTCATTATTGTTTCAGTCATATGCATGCATGAGCATGTAAGTCAATTCAAGTGAAACATTCAGAGGAGGATACCACAGTGTCATACCAAGTTATGAATAGAGCAATGCAAGCAAACATTCATATGACAAGCTACAAAATATTAGTGAGCTGGAGCTAATCATAAGAAAGCAAAACTACTAAGCATCATAAATAACATATGCCCTACATGAACAGACTAAGCATGCCCACAATGATGAGTATATGTACAAAAATGAAAACAAATAGAGTTCGTTACCAGCCTCTTACCACACCTCAAGTTGTCATTAATCCTCATTATTGCCCTTCACTTGTGTAGCTTGGATAATAACATGAAACCAAATTCCATTGAGGACTGCTGAACCCTGCAACAAACTCCCCCAAGCTTAGGCTTTTGGCCTAAGTGGGTATCAATCCCAAGCTAGCCAAGATGGAGCGCCTCCATAGTACGGTGAGGAGGTACCCTCGTCCTGGTGCGAGCTCGAGGACGCCCCACCATAGTGCGCAGAGTAATCGTAGGAGGGCACATCCTCCTGGTGCTGCCTGTGGAAACCAAGCAAGCGGAGCTGCTCGTCCACCTCCTCCTTGGAACACGACCACGGCCTCCTGTGAATACTGAACAAAGTAGATTGTGGCAAAGGAATCTCCCTTTCATCCCCGTCAGTAAATAACATCTTGTATACTAAACCATCCGTATCAGAGTTAGCAGTGACGAAGTGATGTGTTTTCATGGCAGCAAGATCAAGCCTTTGTGGTGCCAATATACTATCATTAGGATCCACAGAAATTTCTAACGCAATAACCATACGTGAGGCAATAATGCCCCCATAAATAGGTCCCCTAGCATCTAGGCGGTGAGCAATGAGAGAGCCAAGATTGTACCGAGTATCATTATTGAGTGCAGCAGCTAGGAAGGTTAAATGATAATTGGAGATATTACTCGTATTCTCCCTACCAAGAATGCTAGTAGCAAGATAATAAGCAAATTATCTAAGAGCTAGGAGTTGGATGTTTCTTATCTTCCCGCGCTGAGCTACGCGGTCATCGTCATTTGTCACACTTCGATAGAGCTCCAGCAAATCAGCGGGTCACCCTAGGATATTCTTCACGGTCCCCGTCATGCCTATACCTATAATGCTGCAAAATCTTTCCAGTGACATGGTAATAGGATGATTATAAATTCTAAAAGAAACAGTTGACTAATAGGGGTGTTAGTGAAAACGAAACTCTCAACAAAAGTTTTGGTGAGCACGGCATATTGCTCACTCTCATCTTCCATGTATGAGGTTAAACCGACCCTCGGAACCAGTAGTAAGAAATCATCGAGGATCCCTGCGGCTTGCAAAAAGGTATAACAAGGAAAAGTAGATGGGTGAGCATCCCCCTCATCTCCTTCATTGCCAAAGCGTGGTGCAATGGGATCTTCATTGTATGAAGGCCTAAACTGAGAGGCTGATCTTGAGGGCCTTGACCTCCTAGGTGTGTCCCTCTCAAATATTTCTCCAAAGGTATGGTTGTTCATCTTTGATATTCTGAAATTTTAACATCCATTAAACAAATGATTGCAAAGTGAATATATAATGAAGGGCACTACTCATAGGGACTTGTAAGAGGCCTAAACATGCATCAAAACAATATCTCTAAGCATTGAACAAGCTTACAAGCTCTCATAACCTGTCACCTACAGCAGCAAAATACTCAAGATATAAACCACTAAACACAAATCTACTTGGACAAGCGGAGGAGTCACATACCGGAGAACAAATGCTCCAAATTTCAGCAGCAAAGATGGGCTGAGCAAGGAGATCGAATAATCGTGGGCAAGAATAGCAAGAACGCGATTTCGAGCAAAGAACTGATGTTTTCTCGGGAGAGAGAAAGAAGTGGGAGGTGAGAGAGTGAGTGGAGGGCCAGGGGTGGCCCACACCATGGCCAGGCGCGCCCCTGGGCTGGCCGGGCCACCAGGTGATGTGCCTGCCTGGTGGCCCCCCTGATACTCTCCAGGCACTTCTCTGCCCCTTTTTTCATGTAAAAATTTAATATGAATTTTCTGGAATTTTTTGAGACACTTTATTTTTGAGCAATTTTAAAGTATAGAAAAATGATTTTCTAACAGAAAAAGGTTTCTGGAATGATGCAATGACAAAACAAAGCTAAAACTTCAGAAGTTCTAAGACACTCTAATATTCAAGCAACTAACAATAGAAAAGTAAACTAAGCGAAAGCAAAAACTAAAATGAATAAAATAAGAGTAAGCAAAGATAATCATGGTGAAAGCATTGTTTTGTCCATTAAAATCCCTTTGTTAACAAGGCTGATCAGGTCTTGTTACCAAAACAATTTTATATGAAACAAAACTTTGTATTCCACTAATGATTATGTTACCTCAACCTTGATAGCAATGGTCCCAATCATAATAGTTTCATATTTTTCTCGTGGTATGGGACAATATATTTCTCCAACTTGAATGCCCTCAACATGTTCAATTGAATTTAACCCATAAGTCCTATCAATCTTCTTGGGGAAATAGATCGTATGCTCCTTGTCATTAACATTAAAAGTCACCTTTCCTTGATTACAATTAATAACAGCTCCTGCAGTATTAAGAAAAGGTCTCCCAAGAACAATAGACATATTATCATCTTCAGGCATTTCAAGCACAACAAAATCAGTTAATATCAAGCAATTATGAGCCACTTGAACATGTACATCCTCACATATACCAGCAGGAATAGTAGTAGATTTATCAGCCATTTGCAAAGATATATCAGTTGGTATTAGTTTTTCCAGTTGAAGTCTCTTATAGAGAGAAAAAAGCATAACACTAACTCCTGCTCCCAAATCACACAAAGCAGTTCTAACATAACTATTTTTAATAGAGCAAGGAATAGTTGGAATCCCTGGGTCTCCAAGTTTCTTTGGAACCTTACCATTAAAGGAATAATTAGTAAGCAAAGTAGAAATTTCTTCATTAGGGATTTTCCTTTTATTCGAGACAATATACTTCATATACTTTGAATAAGGAGGCAATTTAATAGCATCAGTGAAAGGAATTTGCAAGAATAAAGGTTTCATCCATTCACAAAACTTATTATAGTGTTTATCTTCCTTTGAGTTGTGTTTCTTATCAGGGAAAGGCATAGGTTTTTGGACCCAATGCTCTCTTTAACTACCATGTTTCTTAGAAACATAATCTTCTTTAGTGTATTTAGTGTTCTTAGTGTGCCTTTCGGGTTCTTCTTCAACTTTTTCTTTATCAGGAGCATCATTTTCTTCATTACCACTTTCAGTTTCAGCATCAGAGACAGATATACTATTAGGATCTTTAGTAGGTTCAGAGGGTTCTACAATAGTTTTATGTTTCTTTTTTCTTTTCTTAGGAGTAGTACCACTATTTTCAACTTGTCGATAATCCTGCTCAATTCTTTTAGGATGCTGGTATAGGCGCAGGTATAGCTGGTTCAGGTATAATTGTCTCAGGTATAGATGGTTCAGGAGGAGTCCAGTCTTCATAATTCTTGCTTATTTTAGCCATTAATTCCTCAGCTTCCTTGGGAGTCCTATTCCTGAAAACACAATCAGCACAACTATCTAGGTGTGTCCTAGATTCTTCAGTTAGTCCATTATAAAATATATCAAGAAGCTCATTCTTAGGTAATGGACATCCATCCTGTGCATGAATCAAAGCATAAAACCTTGCCCATGATTCAGGCAATATCTCTTTTTCTCCCTGTTTAAAATCAAAAAGTTCCTGCAAAATAGCATGTCTAGCACTAGGAGGAAAATATTTCTGTAGGAAAGTACGAATCAAGCAATCAGGGTTATCAATAGATCTAGGAGGTAAATTATTAAACCAAGTTTTAGCTTCTCCTTTCAGTGAAAAAGGGAAAATTTTAGCAATAAAGTAGGTGCGCATCTTAATATCATCAGAAAATAAGCCACTCATGGTAGATAGCTCAGTCATATGTGCTACCGCACTTTCATTCTTAGTCCTACAAAAAGGTTCTTTCTCAACAATAGCTACGTAAGATAGATCAAGAGAGAAATCATAATCCTTATCTTTAATGTTTATGGGAGATGCAGCAAACTTAGCATTAGGAGACAATTTGGGTTTTATAGTACGCCTCTCAAGGAGACACTTAATAGCACTCCTATCATGGGTGTTTTGACATTCTTTAATAAATTCATCGGTCATCTCTATATAACCATCTTCAATATCATAGCTTTCTCTAGACTCAGGTGAACTGACAGGTGTAGTAGTGTCTTGATTAGGAGTTTCAGTATTTCTAGCTATAGTTTTAGCAATTGTAGCATCTAGGAAAGGACCTAATGAACCACTCTTATCAAGCACAGTAGAAGCAGCATCATAAGTATCAGAAGTTTCAGATTCAGTAGTAGTAGCAGTGTGTGTAGCATGTGTATGTGGTGGTGTAAGGAGCTTACTCATAACATATGGTGAATCAAGAGCAACAGAGGTGTTCAGAATCGTACCTCTTCTTGTAGTGGATGGTAAAATAGGAACCTTGCCATCACGAGACTTACCCATGATGGATGGATGGCAGCGAACAATAGTGATTCCAAGTGAACTTGATAAATAAAGCTATGCTCCCCGGCAACAGTGCCAGAAAATAGTCTTGATGACCCACAAGTATAGGGGGTGTATCGCAGTATTTTCGAGGGAAGTGAAACCCAATTTATTGATTCGACACAAGGGGATCCAAAGAATATTTATAAGCCTTAACAACTGAGTTGTCAATTCAGCTGCACCTGGAAGCAATCTTGCTCACAGTAGTTTATTAGTAGCAATAGTTTTGTAGTAGCAATAGTAAAGTAATAGCAGTAGTAAAAGTAAAGATAGTAGTAACAATTGCAGTAAACAGTAGGATTAAAGCGCGGTAGGCACAGGGATGGATGGACGGGCGTTGCATGGACAAGACAATTCATATAGCAATCAGAACATGGGGCATTTGGAGATAAATAAGATAAAGCATCCAAGTACTAGATAATCATAGGCATGTGTTCCATATATAGTCATACGTGCTCGCAATGAGAACTTGCACAACATCTTTTATCCTGCTAGCCCGTTTGTAGCAGGGCCTCAAGGGAACTACTGGCAATTAAGGTGCTCCTTTTAATAGAGCACTGGAGCAAAGCATTAACACTCCGTGAACACAAGTGATTGTCACATCAAAGTCACTCCCTCCGGTTATCCCGATTACTGTCACTTCGAGGCCTTTGGTTCCGGACAACAACGTGTGTATACAACTTGCAGGTAAGACCATAAACAATACTATCATAATGAATCAATAACATGTTCAGATCTGAAATCATGGCACTCGGGCCCTAGTGACAAGCATTAAGCATAACAAGTTACAACAAAGTCAAAAAGCATTAATAATAGATACTAGGCACCATGCCCTAACAATCTGATGCCATTACATGAACGATCTCATCCAATCCCTACCATCCCCATGGCCTATAGCAGGGGATTACTCACTCATAGATGGGGGGAACATGGATGGTCGATGGAGAAGCGATGGTGATGATGATGGCGATGATCTCCTCCAATTTCCCATCCCGACAGGTGCCGTAATGAGTTTCGGGTTCAATCGTGGAATCGGTGGTGGCGCGGCGTAACTCTTTCTAGAAAACGTCGAACCCCTTGGTTTTAGGTCAAGATGCGACTTATAGGCGAAGAGGGAGGGGCAGCCGAGGCGGCCACACCACCCTGTGCACGGCTTCTAGCCTGCAGGGCCAGGTGGTGTGGGCCCCTCGTGGCCCTACTCCGTCTCGTCTTCTGGCTTCGTGAGTCTTCTGGTGAAATAGGATTTTTGGCATATTTTCCGGGATTTTTCCTGATAGTTGATTTTCTGCACAAAAACTAGACACCAAGGTAATTCTGCTGAAAACAGCGTCAGTCCGTGTTAGTTGTATCCAAATCACACAAGTTTAGAGGAAAAACAATAGCAAAAGTGTTCGGGAAAGTAGATACGTTTTGGATGTATCAGCCATCTTTTCACTTTTTCCTTAAACAACCTAGCATTCTCATAGGCTTCACTTCTAAACTCATCCAAAGCATGAATATCTAATAAACACTTTTCTCCTAATGCTTTAAGATCATAATTTAGGTTCTTGATTACCCAGAAAGCTTTGTGTTCCAATTCTAAAGGTAAATGGCATACACCATCTTATAAGGTGTCATACCCATTGGATTTTTAAACGTAGTACGGTACGCCCATAGAGTGTCATTTAACTTGTATGACCAATCTTTTCTTGATTTGTCCACCGTCTTCTCGAGTATATGGTCTTCAGTTCTCTATTAGAGAGTTCCACTTGACCACTCGTTTGAGGATGATATGGTGAGGCAATGCGATGTGTTACTCCATACTTGCTAAGGATTTTCCTGAAAGTTCCTTTCATAAAATGAGAACCACCATGAGTAATTAAAAATCTAGGAACTCCAAACCTGGGGAATATGACATCCTTGATCATCTTCACTGAGGTAGCTGCATCCGCATGATTTGTTGGAATAGCTTCAACCCATTTAGTAACATAGTCAATACCAACAAGAATATGAGTATAACCATTAGACTCTATAAATGGTCCCATGTAATCCATTCCCCATACATCAAAGGGTTCAATTATGAGACTATAATTCATTGCCATTTCTTGTCTCCTACCTATATTACCTCTTCTTTGGCAAGCATCACAGTATTCAACATACTTGTGTGCATCCTTGAGCAAGGTGGGCCAATAGAATCCAGATTGAAGTACCTTTGCAGCAGTTCTCTTTCCTGCATGATGCCCTCCATACGGACTGTCATGACAAGCTTTCAATATCGCATTCATCTCATGGTTAGGAACGCACTTCCGTATCATTCTGTCAAGTCCATGACGATATAGATACGGATCATCCCAAAAGTAATATTTAAGATCATTAAAGAATTTCATTCTTTGATTTCTTGACATACCAGGAGGTATAAATTTTGTTGCTAGATAGTTAGCATAATCTGCATACCATGGATTAGCGATTTCAACATTTGCTAAATATTCTCCTGGAAATGATTCATTAATAGGCACGGGGTTTTTGATTATTCCCTCCATCCTAGAGAGATGATCTGCTACCGGGTTATGTTTACCCCTCCTATCTACTATTTGCAAATCCTATTCTTGTAGTAATAAAACCCACCTAATCAACCTGGGCTTAGCATCCTTTTTCACAAGGAGGCAACGCAAAGCTTGGTGATCCGTATAAATTATTACCTTAGAATTAATTGTGTAAGAACTAAATTTGTCGCAAGCAAAAATTATAGCTAGAAACTCTTTTTCTGTAGTAGCATAATGTTTCTGAATCTTATTAAGAGGTCTACTAGCATAATAAATAACATTCAAATTCTTTCCATCTCGCTGTCCCAACACAACCCCTAAAGCATAGTCACTAGCATCACACATGATTTCAAAAGGTTCATCCCATTTTGGAGATTGCGTGATAGGTGCTGAAACTAGTTTATTCTTAAGGTTCTCAAAAGCTGCAATGCAGTCATGATCTAAATAGAATGGAGTTTCTTTATCAAGAAGATTGGTGAGAGGCATAGCTATCTTAGCAAAATCCTTTATAAACCGCTTATAAAAACCTGCATGTCAAGAAACATTTTTAGATTTTTAATGTCCTGGGGTATTGGAAGATTTTCTATAGCATTTATATTAGTTATATCTATTTCTATTCCCTTCTCCAAAACTTTATGCCCAAAAACTTTACCTTCTCTTTCCATGAAACGGCATTGTTCCCAATTCAAAACCAAGTTTGATTGCATGTATCTCTGCAAGACTTTGGTTAGATTGTAGAGGCAATTATCAAAAGTTGTTCCACAAACAACAAAATCATTTGTTAGAACTTCCATAGTCTTCTCAACAAAGTCATCAAAAATCTTTAGAACACATTCCTAAAAAGTTGCTGCTGCATTACATAAGCCAAACAGAATTAATCTATAAGCATATGTGCCATAAGGACAAGTGAAAGTTGTTCTCTCTTGATCTTCCGGTTGTATGGTAATTTGAGAATATCCAGAATAACCATCAAGAAAACAGAAATAAGAATTATTACTAAGTCTTTCTAAAATTTTATCCATGAATGGTATAGGTTTATGATTTTTCTCTGTCTCTCGGTTTAGCTTCCTAAAATCTATGCACATACGATATCCTACAATAGGCCTTACAGGAACTAGCTCACCATCCTCATTCATAGCAGCATCAAGACCACCTTGTCTTGGTATGCAATGAGCTGGGCTAACCCACTTACTGTCAGAGATAGGATATATTATGTCAGCATCTAGTAAGCATATAACCTCTTTTCTTACTACTTCCTTCATCTTCGGATTAAGCCTTCTTTGTGTATCTACTACAGGTTTAGCATCATCAAGCATGGTAATCTTATGTGTTACGATAGATGGATCTATTCCTTTGATATCACTCAATGTATATCCAAAGGCTTCACGATGCTGAACCAAAACTGAAATGAGTTTATTTGTTTCATTTTCTGATAAATTATTGCTAATAATAACAGGACATTTATTTTCATTATCTAAAAACTCATACCTCATATTATCTAGAAGTTTTTTCAATTCTATTGGTGGAGGCTCTTCATCTCCTTTTCTTACCAGTTCTTCATAGTCATGTAGATTTTGTGCTTCTAGAATTGAATCAAGGTAATCATCCATGTCTTCTTTCTCCTCATCATCTAGTGCTTCCTCCCAATTATCAGACTCCTCTCTAATTCATCTTGTGGAGTACTGAAATGAATTGCTGCTAGCTCGACAATTGTCTTCTCTTCCTTGATATCCTCCACTTCATATGGCCTCTTCTTTAGTTTGGCAAAGTGGAATGTCATTTCATCTTCTCCAAACATCAGTGAAATAGTCTCCTTTTTATTATCAACTCGAGCTTTGGTGGTGGAAATAAAAGGCCTGCCTAAAAGAATAGGACAAAAAGAATCTCGATGCATATCAACAATATGAAAATCGAGGGGGTACATGAGGGACCCAATAAAAACATAGATATTTCTGATTACTCCTTCTGGTTTTGTCGTGGTGGTGTCATGGCAGATGCCATGGATAGGCTAAAGGTGGGGCCAATATGCACTATAGGAATCCAGGGAGGGATAGTGTGGTGATTCCACACACAGATGCTTTGTATTCTCCAAGTGCACAAGGTTTACAGATGCTCCTTGAGCTGTATTGGGAAGAGGAGGAAAAAGAATCTCTCTTACTCTCAGCAGCACCTATCTCTCAATGAACAGACTACTCACGCGCCCGCCAGCCCCAACTAAGAGGCCCTAGCGCCCCTTATAAAGGGGAGGCTAGGTCTCCAGTTAGGGCATACGTGGAGGCATATTTCGGAGAATATGCCTCTCCCAAAATAGCAAACCGACCGGTCTCCTTTTCCCATCGTAAGCCATGCAGAGGCTACGTAAGCCGCGGGCGCTTGGCCAACACTAGATGCATCATCACCTTTGTCGGCCACGCCTGGTCCCCTCCTCCGTTAAGCCGCGCCTCCAGCGCATAGAGATCACCTTTTGACCAGCGAGATACCTTCCTTCTCTTGCAAGCCTGGTATAACCCAGCTCCGTGGGTACCTGCATACAGGTTACAAAAAGCCTTCCAGCATACGACATACGTCGGCCGGGACACAGTTAGGTGGACATCCTCCGGTCCGGGTTACTTCGTAAGTTGGCCTGCCTTGAGGTGACCCGGCCAGCTTTCGCTTTGACCTTTCTATACCTCGGCTAACTCGGCCTCTATACCCCGGCGTGACCCTACCCGGGGGTATCCCCCAACATTAGTCCCCGAAGCTGGTGCGGTCTTAGTAACTTTAGCTGCTAAGGCCACGGTACGTTCAACCTTCTGAGCTTTTTGCCCCCTTTCCGAGTTACCTCATAGCTCAGATTTCGTGGTGTAGCATTCCCTTGGCACATTCTGAGTTATCACTCACTGGTTGGGCTACCCTTCGGTTTTTCGAGTTGTCCTTCCTTCTCTTATACACTTCCCCATGTCCCACGTCGAGGGTAATCATTTTCTTGCCTCATTTTAAGGGCCTGCGCCAGTTACTGCACTTATTGTTGTTGGGTCCGCAGCATAGAAAATAAAAAAATTCCTACGGTGTGAACTACACGCCAAGATCTATCTACTAGGTACAAAGCAACGGGTGGACATACATCCAACGAGAACTTACCCTCGAAGACAACGAGTTTTGTCAACGAGTAGGAACTCGTGGTTGATGTAGTCGTACACTTGCCAATCTCAAGATCGTGAGGAAGTCCGAGCGCCGCAACTCAGCAGCGCATCCGTACTCGCACACACGTTCAAGCCACTGGACAAGCTCCACCTCCTCGGTCTAGTGATCCAGCAGAAGCAGCAACTCCTTCCAGACGAAATGCCACCAGGAACATGTATCTCGCTAATTCGAGACCATGGGGGAATAATTCTAGAGGGGGAGAGAGATCCTTCACAAGGAGGTGTGAGGATGAAGGAGGGAATGGGTGGTATTTTATAGGAGGAGGGGGTGCCCCTCCTCTCCATGGCTGGCGCATGGGGGTGACCCCTCACCTCCCCCATTCATGTGGTGGTAACCCCTCCACATTAAAATGCCTCTTCACATTCCCTTTTAAAGTCTCCACTTTAAATGCATTAAAATTCTCCAAGTTTAATGCTCTCTCATTTAATAAAACTCTTTTATTAAATTTAATCCGAATTTTGTTAATTACTTTAATTAACAAACATTCACATATAGCCCCTTGCAATATTTCAGTATCACATGCAGAACCACTTTCTGCAATTTCACCCGAAACAATTTCCGGTTTCTATTGAAACAATTCCTGCGCTTTGCAATTCTTTCGTCTGAAACATATGTGCTCCAAAATGGTGTCCGGTAACTCTTAAGTGTGTCACCCTACGGTTCGCAAATAATGCAGACATGATCGAGACCCTTCTCCGATCAATAATCAGCAGCGTGACCTGGAGATCCATACTGACTCCTACACATTCAACGATGACTTCTGTGATCGTGAGAACCTTTAACGCTTGTAACTAAATCCCTTTGTCTCGCAATATATTACATGTCCGAGATTCGATCATCGGTATCTCCATACCTAGTTTGATCTCGTTACCGACATGCACTCTTTTCTCGTTCCCGTGATATAACATTCTAGTGATCACATCACTTGCTTGCAAGCTATCTCAATGTGATATCACCGAGAGGGCCCAGAGTATATCTATCCGTCATCGGGATTGACAAATTCCACTCTTGATCCATGAGCCTCAACATAACACCTTCGTAGTACTGAACCCATCTTTATAGTCACCCTGTTACGGTGTGACGTTTGATGTTATCAAGATACTCTTCCGGTGTTAGCAATTAACATGATCTCATGGTCTAAGGATAAAGATTACTTCGTATGATGTTATAGCACTATAAACATAATGACTTGATCGTAATGCTATACTTTGGATGAATGTTCATCACATCATTGCACCAATGGTGTGACCTTGTTATTAACAACATCCAATGTCCATGATCAGGAAACCTTGATCATCTTGTTAATCAACAAGCTAGTCTATAAGAGAGGCATAACTAGGAACCCTTTTTGTTTATTAAACACACATGTATTGATGTTTCCGATCAATACAATTCTAGCATGCAAAATAAACATCTATCATATATAAGGAATACATAATAACCACTTTATTATTGCCTCTCAGGGCATATTTCCTTCAGTCTCCCACTTGCACTAGAGACAATAATCTAGTTCACATAGTGATAAATCTAACACCCATGGAGTTCTGGTGTTGATCATGTTTTTCCCTAGGGAGAACTTTAGTCAACGGATCTGCTACATTTAGGTCCGTGTGTACTTTACAAATCTTTATATCTCCATCCTTGACATGCTCGCAGATGGAGTGAAACCGGCGCTTAATATGCTTGGAATTCTTAGAGACTCGGTTCCTTTGCATGGGCTATGGCTCCATTGTTGTCACAATAGATCACCATTGGGTCCAATGCACTAGGAACCACACCTAGTTCCGTAATGAACTCTTTCATCCAAACCGCTTCACGCTTCAAGCAAAGAACATATTCCATTCGCCGCTTATCCAGCCACCACAGGTTGTTTGGAACTCCTCCAACTAACTGCTGCTCTGTTCAAGAGAAATACGTATCCGGATTGAGACTTAGAGTCATCCGGATCAGTGTCAAAGATAGCATCGACATAACACTTAGCGACTAGCTCTTCTTCACCTCCGTATATAAGAAACATATCCCTAGTTCTTCTCAAGTACTTGAGGATGTTCTTTACCGCTATCCAGTGTTCCGAACCTGGATCAAATTGTTACCTACTAGTCAAACTAATAGCATGTGCCACATCCGGTCATGTACATAGCATGGCATACATAATAGAGCCTATGGTCGAGGCATAGGGGATCTTATCCATCATCTCTCTTTCTCCGCCGTAGCCGGACTTTGAGTCTTACTCAATGTCTTGCCTTGCAACATAGGTAAGAACCCCTTCTTACTTTCGTCCATATTAAACTTCTTTAATATCTTATCAAGGTATGTACTCTGCGATAGCCCAATTAGGCGCCTTGATCTATCTCTATAGATTTTAATGCCTAATATATATGACACTGTTTAAAAGATCTATATCATTTCCAATCAATAATATGTCATCCACATATAATATCAGAAATGCCACATTGCTCCCACTCACTTTCTTGTAAATACAAGCCTCTCCATAAGTTTGGACAAATCCAAACTCTTTGATCACCTCATCAAAGCGGAGATTCCAACTCCGGGATGCTTGCTTCAGTCCATAGATGGATCGCTGAAGTTTGCATACCTTATTAGCATCCTTAGGATCGACAAAACCCTTATGTTGTATCATATACAACTCTTCTTCAATATTACCATTGAGGAACACAGTTTTGACATCCATCTGCCATATTTCATAATCGAAATATGCAGCAATTGCTAACATAATCCTAACTGACTTAAGCATCGCTACAGGAGAGAATGTCTCATCGTAGTTAACTCCTTGAATTTGTCGAAACCCCTTTGCGACAATTCGAGCCTTATAGATGGTCACATTACCATCAGCATCAGTTTTTCTTTTGAAAATCCATTTATTCTCAACGGCCTTTCGATCGTGAGGTAAGTCCACCAAGGTCCAAACTTGGTTCTCGTACATGGATTCCATCTCGGATTTCATGGCTTCTAGCCATTTGTTGGAATCCAGGCTCATCATCGCTTCTTCATATGTCACAAGGTCATCCATTTCATCAACCATGAAATTCACAACAGGATTGTCGTACAGTTCAGGAGTTGCACGTGTCCTGCTTGACCTGCGAGGTTCGGTAGTTTCCTCTTTCGGAGTTTCATGATCAATATCATTAGCTCTCTCTTCATTAGGTGAAGTCAACTCCAAAACAACTTCCGGTGCTACGCCACTCGCTATTTCATGAAGAGAAGGTTCAATAACCTCTTTGAGTTCTACCTTCCGACTACTCACACCTTTCGCGAGAAACTCCTTCTCAAGAAAGGATCCATTCTTGGCAAAAAAAACCTTGCCCTCGGATCTGTGATAGAAGGTATACCCAATTGTTTCCTTAGGGTATCCTATGAAGGCGCATTTTTCCGCTTTGGGTTCAAGTTTATCTGGCTAAAGTTTCTTCACATAAACATCGCATCCCCAAACTTTAAGAAATGACAGCTTAGGTTTGTTTCCAAACCATAATTCATATGGTGTCGTTTCTACGGATTTAGATGGTGCCCGATTTAAAGTGAGTGCAGCTGTTTCCAGTGCATAACCCCAAAATGATAGTGGCAAGTCAGTCAGAGACATCATAAATCGAACCATATCCAATAAGGTACGATTACGATGTTCCGACACACCATTACGTTGTGGTGTTCCGGCAGGCGTGAGTTGTGAAACTATTCCACACTCTTTCATGTGTGTGCTAAACTCGTAACTTAGATACTCTCCTCCACGGTCAGACCGTAAAAATTTGATCTTTCTATTACGATGATTTTCCACTTCATTCTGAAATTCCTTGAACTTTTCAAAAGTTTTAGACTTGTGTTTCATCAAATAGATATACCCGTATCTACTCAAATCATCCGTGAAAGTAACAAAATAACGATATCCACCTCGCGCCGACACACTCATTAGTCCACACACATCATTATGTATCATTTCCAATAGATATGTCGCTTGTTCCATTGAACCGGAAAACAGCGTTCTAGTCATCTTGCCCATAAGGCATGGCCCACATGTATCAAATGATTCAAAATCAAGTGATTCCAAAAGTCCATCAGAATGGAGTTTCTTCATGCGTTTAACGCCAATATGACCTAGACGGCAGTGCCACATATATGCAGATATATCATCATCAAGTTTAATATTTTTAGCATTAACATTATGAATGTGCGTAATATTACTATTGAGATCCATTAGAAATAAACCATTCAACACAGGTGCATGACCATAAAATATATTATCCATATAAATCGAACAACCATTGTTTTCTGATTTAAACGAATAACCACTTTGCATCAAAAATGATCCGGATACAATGTTCATGCTAAGTGCAGGCACCAAATAACAATTATTTAGGTTTATGACTAATGCCGATGGCATATGAAGAGGCAGCGTTCCGACGGCGATCACATCAACTCTTGATCCATTGCCGACCCGCATTGTGACCTCATCCCTTGCTAGTTGTCGCTTGTTCCGCAGCCCCTGAATCGAGTTACATATATTAGCAACCGATCCCGTATCAAATACCTGGGTGCTACTGCGAGTACTAGTCAAGTACACATCAATAACATGTATATCACTTATACCTTTGTTTGCCTTGCCGGACTTCTTGTCCGCCAAATACTTGGGGCAGTTGCGCTTCCAATGGCCAGTCCCCTTATAATAGTAGCACTCGGTATCGGACTTAGGGCCAGCTCGAGGTTTCTTTTCAGGCGTGGCAACAGATTTGCCACCCTTCTTTCCCTTGTGCTTGCCTTTCTTGTCCTTCTTGAAACCGGTGGTCCTATTGATCATCAACACTTGATGTTCTTTCCTAATCTCCACTTCTGCAGTCTTAAGCATTGACAGAAGCTCAGGAAGAGTCTTCTTCATACCCTGCATATTATAGTTCATCACGAAGCTCTTGTAGCTAGGTGGCAGAGATTGGAGAACATGATGTATGCCTAAGTCAATGGGAATCGTTATTCCCAAGGACACAAGCTTATCGGCATCTGCATTTTGAGTACATGCTCACTAACGGAGCTGTTCTCCTCCATCATGCAGCTAAAGAACTTTTCAGTAGCATTATAACTCTCTACGGCAGCATGGGTATCGAAAATCATTTTCAATTCTCCCATGGTATCAAAGGCATTGCCATTTTCAAACGCCAAGTTCGCTCTAGCCCATACAAGATGCCGCAATGAACTAAGTTGTGGTCCTCCCGACGAGTCACATAGACATTCTTTTCCCCGTCAGGCATCAGAGCTGGTGGGGGCCTAGAGGCGCATCTAGCACATATTGCTTTTGTGCAAGAAAGGAGGAGAATCCTCAAATTCATAGCCCAGTTGGTGAAGTTGCTACCATTCGCAGCAAGTTTCTCTTTCTCCATGAACACATTGAAATTAAAAGCAGGTGGTGCCATCTACACCAGAATTTGTAAAGTTTATTTAGACTAAGTTTATGATAGATTGAGTTCAACTAATCCAAATTACTAATGAACTCCCACTCAAAAATGACATCCCTCGTGCCTTTTTGGTGATTACATGAACCAAATCCACTACACCAAGTCCGATCATCACGTGAGTCGGTGTAGCTTCAAAGGCGAGCATCTATATGGGCATCATATCAACCATATGACTCATGATTAACCTTTCGGTCCGTGTTCTGAGGCCATGTCTGTACATGCTAGGCTCGCCAAGTAAGAACCTTAGTATTCAAGGTGTAAACTGTCTTACACCCGTTCCTATGAAAGCGTAGATTCGAGTACACCCGATCATCACGTGATGTCTCAAAACACGAACCATAGAACGGTGCATACTCAAGGAAGAACACATTTTTATCTTGATATCTAAAAGAGGGATCATCTTATAATGCTATCAAACGCGCCAAACTAGCAGTATAAGATGCTAACATCTAATGTGTAAAGTGAGATGATATGGTCCATGCATTTGATCTCTATCACTTGCATCGTGGTATGATCTCTATCATTCCTTTGTGTGTAAGGCCAAGGACTATGGAACTTACATGTTGAGTGTGTTGTAAGAGTATCCACCATACATCTACTTACAACAATACCATATCATAACACTAGCCCAGCAACGATCTAAACTAGACGCCTCTAATTTATCAATTGCAAGTTTTACGTGGCTTAGGGCTTTCGGAGATAGAACCGTTCTTACCTATGAACATGAACCACAACGAGGATAACTAAGTTATTAGCAACTCATTGTAAATAAGATATTGACTATAGTAGGAGAGACAGACACCCGCCAGCCACTTATGCAAAACAAGTTGCATGTCGGTCGTGGAACCGGTCTCATGTACGATGACATGTAAGGTTGGTCCGGGCCGCTTCATCCCACTATGCCACCAATATCCAAAATACATAGAAGATGCAATAACATGATCATCATCGCCCACATATAAACATATGTGTACTACCCGTGCAAAGCACCTACGCATAGATCAGGCTTTGATACCACTGTTGGGTCCGCAGCATAGAAAACAAAAAAATTCCTATGGTGTGAACTACACACCAAGATCTATCTACTAGGTACAAAGCAACGGGTGGACATACATCCAACGAGAACTTACCATCGAAGACAACGAGTTTTGTTAACGAGTAGGAACTCATGGTTGATGTAGTCGTACACTTGCCGATCTCAAGATCGTGAGGAAGTCCGAGCGCCGCAACTCAAAGATCCGCATCGCACACACACATTCAAGCCACCGGACAACCTCCACATCCTCGCTCCAGCGATCTAGCGGAAGCAGCAACTCCTTCCAGACGAAATGCCACCAGGAACATGTATCTCGCTAATCCGAGACCATGGGGGAATAATTCTAGAGGGGAGAGAGATCCTTCACAAGGAGGTGTGAGGATGAAGGAGGGAATGGGTGGCCTTTTATAGGAGGAGGGGGTGCCCTCTCTCCATGGTCGGGCGCATGGGGGTGACCTCACCTCCCCATTCATGTGGTGGTAACCCTCCACATTAAAATGCCTCTTCACATTCCCTTTTAAAGTCTCCACTTTAAATGCATTAAATTTCTCCAAATTTAATGCTCTCTCATTTAATAAAACTCTTTTATTAAATTTATTCAGAATTTTGTTAATTACTTTAATTAACAAACATTCACATATAGCCCCTTGCAATATTTCAATATCACATGCAGAACCACTTTCTACAATTTCACCCGAAACAATTTCCAGTTTCTATTGAAACAATTCCTACGCTTTGCAATTCTTTCGTCTGAAACATATGTGCTCCAAAATGGTGTCCGGTAACTCTAAAGTGTGTCACCCTACGGTTCGCGAATAATGCAGACATGATCGAGACCCTTCTCCGATCAATAATCAGCAGCGGGACCTGGAGATCCGTACTGACTCCTACACATTCAACAATGACTTCTGTGATCGTGAGAACCTTTAACGCTTGTAACTAAATCCCTTTGTCTCGCGATATATTACATGTCCGAGATTCGATCATCGGTATCTCCATACCTAGTTTGATCTCGTTACCGACTTGCACTCTTTTCTCGTTCCCGTGATATAACATTCTAGTGATCACATCACTTGCTTGCAAGCTATCTCAATCTGATATCACTGAGAGGGCCCAGAGTATATCTATCTGTCATCAGGATTGACAAATTCCACTCTTGATCCATGAGCCTCAACATAACACCTTCGTAGTACTGAACCCATCTTTATAGTCACCCTGTTACGGTGTGACGTTTGATGTTATCAAGATACTCTTCCGGTGTTAGCAATTAACATGATCTCATGGTCTAAGGATAAAGATTACTTCATATGATGTTATAGCAATATAAACATAATGACTTGATCGTAATGCTATATTTTAGATGAATGTTCATCACATCATGCCACCAATGGTGTGACCTTGTTATTAACAACATCCAATGTCCATGATCAGGAAACCTTGATCATCTTGTTAATCAACAAGCTAGTTTATAAGAGAGGCATAACTAGGAACCCTTTTTGTTTATTAAACACACATGTATTGATGTTTCCGATCAATACAATTCTAGCATGAAAAATAAACATCTATCATATATAAGGAATACATAATAACAACTTTATTATTGCCTCTCAGGGCATATTTCCTTTAATTGTCAGGGGTTACTGCTACAAATGTCATGTCGCAGCTGCCTCCTCGTTAACTGCATCACCACGTCGCATCATGGGATCCCCTGTTCCCTGTGGCCCTTCCTGTGGCTCGCCTCTGATTGGCTGATCCGGTAGATACACGGCCACACCGTGTGGCCTCAGGGAACTGCCCGATCCCACTACCCTTTGCAAGGGCATGGTTAAATAGGAGAGAGGGCGCGTCCCTTGGGTGTTTCCCCCTTCTCGCGCCCCTCAGCCTTTCTGCTTCTTCTCCCTCCTCGCGACAGCGCCGCCGCTGCCGCTTCTGCTCCGCAGCATCGCCGCCACATCTCACTTCCTCTTATTTCCTTATGCTGGCCTCGCTTCCGCTCCTGTGCTGCTTCAACGTCACGGGGCCGCGCCAATCCAAGCCTCTGTCCCCCACCTCTGGTCGGGCCGGTGAGGATAGTGACCTTGAGATGACTGAGGAGGAGCTTGCCGTTGTTGAGGAAGAAGAGATGGAGGAGGAAGGCGAAACTTTGGAACATGGTGCCTGGGACGGTTCCTAGGTGTGCCAAGACGACCTTGATTGGCTCTACCGCACCCGCCGCATCCCCGAAGGCATGATTTCTCGCCTTGCCTCCGAGGAGCTCACTCCCTCACCCAATCCGGGTGAGTTCGTCGTCTTCCTCTCTCACTTCCAACGTGGCTTCGGCCTGCCAGTGAGTGACTTCTTCCATGATTTTGTTAATATCTATGAACTCCAACCTCATCATCTCCCGGCGAATGCCATTACATCCCTCTCCTCCTTCACATCTGCCATAGAAGGATACCTCGGCTTGTGGCCTACCAAGGAACTCTGGATCAGATTCTTTGGTCTGTGGAGGAATGTGGTTCCAGATAAGGAGCATGCCCTAGAGGACAAGCACCTGACCCAATGTGGTGTTGCCTCCATCTCTCCCTAGAAACAATCTGTCTTCCCCCGAGTCACGGGGCTTGATTCTTGCAAGGGCTAGGACCGGACCTTTTTTATGTGAGGAATGGCTCGGATGAGGATCTGATCCGGCTGCGCCCCTTTGTGATGGGTCCTCCTAATCCGGCTCTCTGGGACCGGGTTCCCAAGAAACCAACTGCCTTGGCGAATCAGGTTAATAAGCGGTTCCAGGAACTGAAGGATCTGGGGCTGCGCAACGAGGATGTGATGATCACATTCGTCCGCAGCCGGATTTCCCCCCTACAGAAGCGCACACACAAACTTTGCCATATGAGCTGGCAACTTGACCCCAACCGGACCTCTTCCTTTGAGTTGAACAACACTGAGATCTTCCGCCGGGTCAAGGCCATCTTCACGATCGATAAGGACTTCTCCGCTGATTGGGAGTGGGGGTTGGAGCATTACTGTCGGGACAAGCCTTCTCCTGCGGTAAATCTCATTACCCAATCCTTCTCCGAGTTATATCCTATTTCAGAGCATATTGCTTATTTGATCCCTTTGCATTTTCCTTTTAGTTGTTTCTTCAGCAGACCCTTGAAGATGGCACCGAGCCTTCCCTCAAATGGGGGAAGGATCGACTTGTCTCAGACGAAGAGGAGCCGGATCAGGAAATGTTCTTGCCTGCCCCGGACGTAACCAAGCGACCCTCCGGTAACTTCTTTTCCTTAAGGAATTGGCCTGACGATGAGGATGATTCCGACATTGAGGTGGTGGAGGTATTTGACCCGGTGCCCCTTTCTTACGTGTTTCTGGCTTCAGCTAACCCGGCTGGGAAGATCCATGAAGATCCCCTCTTGCTTCGAGCGAGTCGGCCCCAGCCATGTCTAAGAAGCGGGCTGCCACTCCAGCTGCTTCTTCTAGGCCTCCCAAGACAATCAAAAGGCGGAAGAAGTCCGCTGACAAGGTCGCCAGCAAACCTCCGACTAAGGCCATAGTTCGGAGAGCTCGGAAGCCCAAGGAGCCTCCGACCTCCGACGAGTGAGTTTCTTTTTCCTTGTACCATTTTCTGCTTCAAGTTTCTTTGTCTTCACACCTCTCTCTTTGTTATATAATTTGTTATTCATTGTTTAACTTGATAGGGCTGCCGTGGAGGTTCCCCATAGCGGCTCCAACATCGCTTCATCTTTCCGACGTACCCCATCTCCCCCTCGCGTCGATGACACGCGTCCACTGAGCCCAATTCAGGAAGGCTCGGTGGCTACGCGGATCTTAGCCCACCTCACCCAGAGGAGGGTAATCTTGGAGCAGGGGGAAGTGGCACGGCCAACGTAGCGGATGCTCCTAGCTCTTCATTGGCTCAGCCGCAACCCGTCACTTCTGAGGTACCAGTAGCAACAGCAGCACCACCGCCAATACCAGCATCAGCACAAGCATCAGCACCAGTACCACCAGCAGCATCAGCAGCATCAGCAGCACCAGCATCAACACAAGCACCAGCACTAGCACCAACTCCCTCTGCCTCGTCCGAGTCTTCCAAGACTCGGCGAGAAGACCCAGCTAGCACCAAGGTTGCACCCAAGTCCAAATCTGCAGCTCAAACCTCAGCCTCCCAGCAGCAACCCAAGGCTAAGAAAGGTTCTGGTGCCACCAGGACAACATCCATCGAGGCTGGACAGCGCACGCTCGCGTCTATGCTACCGAAGAGAGATGCCTCCTCCGGGTTAGCTAGCAGCAAGCAACTTGCACTGCATACTAGCCCTGCTGCTGCCCTAGTTGCGAGGAGGGAGGCCCACGCCAAAGGCTTGGTTGCTCCTCACATTCTTAGTGGAGAGAGCTATCCTCCAGCTTTGACTGAATATGTCGACAGTTGGAATAAAGCGGAGTTCGTTGATCCGAACGGCGATCTCCCAGAGAAGTTTGGGCCCGCCGAATTCAGCGCACAAATGAACACGACAGCTAAGGCTATCAACCTTGCTGGCCAGATGATGGAGGTACGCTACTCTGTCTTTTCTTTAACATGCACAAGTGCTTAGAGATATAGCCATTAGTCCCCGAGCCTCCGAGGGAGTAAATTGTTACTCGGTCGGATGCTCCTTAGAGAACTAGCGTGGTTCCTTAGTAGCTTCGAATATGCACACACCTAGAGCCGGGTTAAGTTCCACTTGGCCCGGATCTTGTACACTTCGAATATGCACACACCTAGAGCCGGGTTAAGTTCCACTTGGCCCGGACCTTGTACACTTTGAATATGCACACACCTAGAGCTGGGTTAAGTTCCACTTGGCCCGGATCTTGTACACTTTGAATATGCACACACCTAGAGCCGGGTTAAGTTCCACTTGGCCCGGATCTTGTACACTTCAAATATGCACACACCTAGAGCCGGGTTAAGTTCCACTTGGCCCGGATCTTGTACACTTCGAATATGCACACACCTAGAGCCGGGTTAAGTCCCACTTGGCCAGGATTTTGTACACTTTGAATATGCACACACCTAGAGCCGGGTTAAGTTCCACTTGGCCCGGATTTTGTACACTTCGAAATTGCACACACCTGAGCCAACCTTGCTCTTTTCAGATCACTACCAATCGTCAGAGTGCTGAGTTTCAGCGCCTCTTGGACACACACAAGGCGCTGCGCTCGAAACATGTTGCGCTTCTTGGTGAGTTCAAGAAAAGGGGTAAGTTTTCTCTTTGACTTTTTTCCCATCTTTCTATGCCTTTTCCTGCTGAATTAATCTGTCATTCGGATTTCATAGCTGGAGTGGAGGCCGAAAACACCATCATGAGGAAAAACTTAGACGAGATAAAAGGTAATTCGCTTTGGTTACTCAATTTCCGTGTCCTCTATCCTTTCTTCTAAGCTCGGCAGATATTCATACCTCGGCTCTGTCGGGTCAACAAACTGTTGCACCATCCCTTGAAGATAGTGTGCCCGTGCCTGATATGATGCTGCATTTTCTCGAACAAGCAGGGCAACATCAGGCCGAGCTCAAGAAGAAGGATGATGAAATTGCCAAACCCCAAGCCAAGGGTGATGAACTTGCCAAGCTCAAGGCTGAGATGAAAAACTCAAAGAGCTCCACAAGACTAAGATGGACAAGGCTGGCCAAGACTTCACCGAAGAGTGAGAACGTCTTAGCCTTCAACTTGCAAAAGATCAAGAGTCGCTAAAGGAGGCCGACATCAAGCTTGACTCGGCTAATGTTGAACTTGAGAAGCTCCGGAAGAGGAGTGCTAATTGCACCAAAGAGCTGACTCGGATCCATAGTCATATCTCCCGTAAACTCTTTTCCTTCAGCCAACATGTATTTCTCCGGGTTAAACTCTTTTACTTATTTCACTTGTTTTGTCTTCAGGCAAATTCCCAGAGGGCGATGCCATCGCGTCTATTGTCGTTGCCAAGTTCTGCCGGCAGAGGGGTACCCCCACTGATCTGGCTCTGAACCCATTCCTTTTGACATGGAGGATCTGCTAGTCAACCTATCCTCCCGAATTGAAATTATGAAGAACTATGGTTCGGGTCTCCTGGATTCAGCCGTCCGTATCTTTCATGCGCTTTGGCCTGGTGAGGATGCTCCGGAGGGATCCACTGCTTTGATCAACAAGCTGATGGATTGCGAGACCTAGCTCGATCTTTGGAGGGAATCCGCCATTCGTGCTGGAGCTGATACTGTCCTCCATTTCGTGCTCAGCTGGTATGAAAAACTGGACTTGAAGATCCTCGAGCGCTTGCGCACCGGGTCCAAGTGGTCGAATGATCCGAATTGGGTTGCACGGCGCAAGGCTTGTGCCCACAACCTTATCTAGTTTGCCCCTGTCCATCAATGGAACGAAGGACCAAGCTTCCTCGGTGTCGTTGACGACGAATACGTCGAAGATGGTTCGAATGACGAGGAAGAGGACGAAGCCTCAGATCTCGAAGAGAATTAAGATGACGACGAGGTTGAAGCTAACCCGGACAACAAGGCTGAAGCCGCTGCTCCACCTGTTGGCACCGAGTTACCCCCTCCTGCTGCTGCTCCTTGAGCACCAAAAAACACTTTGAAATTTATCAGATCCCCGGTATGCCGGGTGCATATGTATCAATCATACTGATTATATTTTGCTACTTAGTTATTCACACCGGATTAACTTGGGCGTAGTCCCCGATTTTCATTTTCTTGTTTCTCCAATTTCATGGCTCGGCTCGCGTCTACCATGATTCAGATTTATGACTTACAAGTCCGAGTTTCAAAAAATTGACTTAACAATACTTAGAAACTTTAGGATTAGCTCAAAATAATCCAGCACAGTGAACATAAGGTAAACATAAGGTTAGTCCAAATAACAAATGTCGGCTCTATTACATTCTTTTCCTTAGTCGTTTTTCGTGTGCTATGCAATTCCAAACTTGTTCTCTTGCTTTCCATGAAGCCAAATCTTGTTGGACAGCAGCAATTCAAAGAGTTGAGTTTTTGGTGCTCACACACTACTAATCCGGCTTAGGCAGAAGCAACTTAAGCCAGCCGACATAAAAATAAATAACAAACACAGAAGACAACAAATATTACTAAGGCAGTCCCCGAGTTATTGCTCAACGTGCCAAGATTTCATTGATAAACTCATTGATGGCATACATACCGACATATGAGAAACTCGAATACACACACTTCTTTGTTAAGTGTAGAATGGACGAAGTAGGGCTACATTCCATGGACGCTTAGATTCCTCGCCAGACCTATCCGCCTTGTTCTTCTCCTGTGGTTGTGCATCAATGAGATAATAAGAGTCATTGTGTAATGCTTTGCTCACGATGAATGGCCCTTCCCATGGGGGGGATAACTTATGCATGCCAGCAGTACATTGTACCAGCCGGAGTACCAGATCACCTTCCCGGAAGACTCAGGGGTTTACTTTCTGGCTATGATAGCGTCGGAGATTTTGCTGATATATGGCGGATCTGGACAATGCCAATTCTCTCGCTTCTTCCAGCAGATCAACATCATTTTGCCGGGCTTCTCGCACTTTGGCTTCTGTGTATTGGGTGACTCTAGGTGAATCATGCTCTATGTCGGCTGGTAATACAGCTTCTGCCCCATATACCGGTTAAAATGGCGTATAGCCTGTTGATCGATTCGGAGTTGTTCTTAAACTCCACAGTACTGCTGATAGTTCTTCTATCCAGCACCCCATTGATCTTTGCAGCGGCTCAATGAGCCGGGGTTTTATCCCGGATAATACTAATCCGTTGGATCTTTCCACTTGTCTGTTCGATGCAGGGTATGCTACCGAGGCAACGTCTAGCCGGATCTTTTTATCCCGGTAGAATCGCGCAAATGCTCCTTCGCCAAAATTGGTGTCGTTATCCGTTATGATACTGTGAGGATAGCCATATCTCAGAATGATATCTTTGAGGAATGATACGGTTGTAGCTCCATCACATTTTCTTATCGGCTTTACTTCTATCCATTTGGTAAACTTGTCAACCATAACCAAGATATGGGTCATATTTCCCTTTGCCGGCTTGAATGGGCCAACCATATCCAAACACCACATAGCAAATGGCCAGGTAATTGGTATGGTCTTGAGCTCCAACATTGGCATGTGTGTTTTGGTAGCGTATCTTTGACAACCGTTACATTTTCTTACTAGATCTTCTGCTTGTTCCAAGGCACTTGGCCAGTAGAATCCATGCCGTTAAGCTTTTGCCACTAAGGCTCTGGATGAGGCGTGATGCCCACATTCCCCTTCTCAGAGGATGTCAAGCCCTTCTTCCAGGTCAACACATCGTTGGAGGACATTCGTGACACTTCTCTTGTATAGCTCGGCGTTGATAATGGTGTATGCCTTTGCACGCCTCTGAATTTGCCTCGAAAACACTTCTTCATTGGGCAACGTTCCGTCCTTTAGGAACTGGAATATGGGCAGTGCCCAAGCTGGTATAGCTTGGACCAGAAACACATCCTCGTCAATTTCCATTTGTTCCACCGACATAACCTCCGCCGGGTCAAGCTACGCAGTCCCCGGGTTCTGCGAAGCAGTCCCCGGGTTTCCTGAACCACTTCCTACATCAATGTCCATGGGCGCAACTTCTGACTCCGGATTTGCCGGGATATAGATTGACTCGGATTCTGTGGATGGCCTGATAGATGGCTTTCTGAGGTGCTCTAGTGCTACACCCGGTGGAATCGCTTGTCAGGTTGATCCGAGTTTCGACAGTACGTCGGCAGCCTCATTTTCCAGCCGGGGTACATGATGGAACTCGCGTCCCTCGAAGTATCCCGATATTTTCTGCACATGAAATCTATACAGTGCCATGTTTGAATCCAAAGCATCCCATTGCCCTGAGACTTGTTGAACTACCAGATCCGAGTCACCAAAGCATTGGATCCGACGTATTCCAATTTCTTTTGCCACTTTGAGCCCATGCACAAGTGCTTCATACTCTGCAACATTGTTTGATGCTGCGAAGTGGATCTGCAGCACATACTTCAGCTGGTCTTTCTTGGCAGAGGTAAGCACAACTCCGGCGCCTAACCCGGTCTTCGTTTTTGATCCACCAAAATGCATTCTCCAGTAATTCGGATTTGGCAACGGTGGCTCATATTGCATCTCGGCCCAATCCACGAAAAAGTAGGCCACAGCCTGAGACTTGATCGCATCTCTCCTGTCGTATTGTGGAGCATAAGGGGCTAGCTCGATTGCCAATTTTGCGATCTAGCTGCTCGCATCCTTGTTGCTCATTATCTCAGATATGGGGGCTTCACATATCACTTTGATGGAGTGTTCTTCAAAATAGTGTTTCAGCTTCTTTGCTGCCATATACACACCATATGCCATCTTCTGATAGTGAGGATAGTTTTGTTTTGACGCTGATAATACCTCACTCAGGTAATAGAATGGCATTTGCACTGACTTACCCTCTTCGTCTCGCTCTACCACTATTACTGCACTTACAACTCGGTTGGTTGCGGCTATGTAGAGCAACATTGGCTCTTTTGATAGTGGAGAGGCTAATACTGGTGCAGTGACTAACATTTTCTTTAACTAGATGAAGGCTTCATTAGCCTGCGGTGTCCATACAAACTTGTCCGACTTTTTCATTACTTGATAGAGAGGCAATGCCTTTTCTCCCAACCGACCTACAAATCGACTTAAGGATGCCAGGCAACCAGTGAACTTCTGGACATTGTTAAGGCACTTCGGCAATTCCATCCACTCTATGGCTCGGATTTTAGTTGGGTTAGCTTCGATACCTTGGCTAGAGACAAGAAATCTGAGTAGTTTTCTAGCTGGGACACCGAAGGTACACTTCTCCGGGTTAAGCTTCATTCGGAACCTTCTTAGGTTCGCGAATGTTTGCCTGATATCATCAAGGAGCGTTTTGCTTTCCTTGGTTTTTATAACCACATCATCCACATACACTTGCACATTTCGGCCAATTTGGTCGTGTAAACATTTTTGCATACATCTTTGGTACGTTGCCCCTGCATTACGTAAACCGAAAGGCATGGTGCGATAGCAATAAGCCCAGTACGGGGTAATAAATGCAGTCTTTATTTGATCGTTCGGGTTCAGAGGTATCTGGTGGAAACCAGAATATGCGTCTATGAATGACAATAACTCACACCCAGCAGTAGAATCTATGACCTGGTCCATCCTTGGCAGTGGGAATGGATCTATTGGGCATACGCCAAACCACTACCACATTCGGATCATCTTTCTTCTTCTCCACAAGCACCGAATTAGATAACCAATCCAGATAAAGCACTTCCATGATGAACTCGGCTGCGAGGAGCCGAGCTATCTCATCTCCAATGACTTTTCTCCTGTCTTCGGCGAAGCGACGGAGAGGTTGCTTCACTGGCTTTGCTCCGGATCTCACATTCAAAGAGTGCTCGGCCAACTCCCTCGGAATGCCTTGCAGGTCCTGTGTGGACCAAGCAAAGATATCTCGATTCTCACAGAGGAAGTTGACGAGCTCGCTTTCCTATTTGTCAGTTAACCCGGCACCAATTGTTATGGTGCGCTCTGGGAACAGATCATCAACAGGTACTTTCTTTGTGTCCTTTGTTGCTTGAAATGATACACTTCCATGCGGGTTGCTCAGCGCCGGCATATACTGCCGCGCGAACTGAGCTAATGTCGCTACTTCCTGGATCTTTCTCTTTTCTTGTGCAATCAAGAATGACTCGGCCAGGTTAGACCCGGCCGACGCACACTCAATGGAACGTCGGAAATCCCCAGCTATGGTGATTACTCCATTTGTCCTAGGCAACTTCATCTTCAGGTAACTGATGTGAGTACTTGCCATGAATTTGTTCAGGGCTGGCCTGTCGAGTAACGCGTGATATGCGCTTTCTAAGTTCACAACCTCAAACTCCAAATTCTCAGTTCGGCAGTTATCTCTTGTGTCGAATAACACGTCAACCCAGACTTTGCCAATGGGTTCACAGGAGATACCAGGCACAATGCCATGGAAAGTTGTCCTCGTAGCTTGGAGCATGTTCTCTGAGATACCCAACTTGCGCATTGTATCCACGTACATAATATTGATGCTGCTGCCATTGTCAATCAGCACCTTAGAGAACCTCACATTGATATTTGGCCCGATGAACATTGGGTCCAGCACTAATGCATACGAACCAGGACTTGGCATGAGCTTGGGATGATCCTTGATACTCCAGGTAACTTCCTGATCTGACCAAAGCATGTACCTTGTCACTGCCGGCATAACCGCATTCACTTCCATATGTCGGCGTTGCAAGCTCTTTCTATCCGTTTCCTTCGTGGTAAACACACAGTAACTCTGGTGATGCTCTTTGTACTCATTTCTCCCTTCATTGTCGGGTTACCTTTGATCTGGGTGATGCTGGTTTTCCACCTGATGCGCTTCATCCCTCTCTCATGATTCTCATACCTCGGTGGAGGCGGTGGTAACATTAACTGTTGCGTGTTTGCTCCGGAGAGCAACTGCTGCAGAGGTAACTCCTGTCGAGGTTGATTGTTCCGAGGTGCCTGAGCATTCCTCGAGCCACTTTGCTCTATCTTCCTCATCCACTCACATTGCCGGGTTGTATGACCCGCCGGGTTGCTCGAATTTGGCGTGTGAAATTTGCACGGTTGATCCAGCATCGCCTCATACGTATACCTCGTCCGGTCTTTCTTTTCTTGCCACTCTCTTTTTTGCTCGGGCGTCCAAGTTTTCTGGCCATCATTTCTTGGAGTCCACTGTTGCCCTCCAGTTTTCTGACGTTGACTGCTCCCTGCTCCGGGCTGATCTTGATTTACAGCAGCAACTTGCTGCAAGTTGTACCTATAATCCGGTTTATCATCTCTTCTCTTACTCCGGTAGTCATTTCGTCGGGATGATCCGGCTCCATCTCGCTGATAGTATTCCTTATTTGACTCGTTTGACACAAGCCGGGGTTGGGTCGGATCACCTAAGGCATACGAATCAGCAATCCGGATTGTCTCTGCTAGTGTAGTTGGCATATCCCTTTGTAACCTTTGCCACAGCATGCTTGCATATCTACACCCTTGTGCAAACCAAGCTATGGCCTGAGACTCGATCACGCCTTCACATGAGTTTCTCACGTTGCACCAGCGAGTTAGGAACTCCTGGTCTGTTTCATTTGGTCTCTGCTTGCACATTGCTAGGGTCTGTGGCCTATTCGGCCTCTGATACGTGCTCGAGAAGTTACTGACAAACATTTCCTCAAAATCGATCCAGCAGTTGATACTACCGGGTGGTAAATTGTTTAACCATACCCTCATTGGCCCCTCCAGCATCAGAGGTACGTATCTCACTGCCCATCTCAAATTACCTGTCGCAATTTTCACTGTTGTTGCGTAGTTGATTCACCAATCGTCCGGCTTGGTGCTGCCGTCACATGTTTTTGTGCCTCTGGGTAACTAGAAGTTAGGTACCGGTGGCTCTTTCATGATCCGGGGCCCAAAGCACGCTGGGCCTGGAGGACCTTGTCCCTCAATTTGCTCCAATATATAGAACCGATCCAGCTTCAGCCTGGCATCATCCGGGAGCAAGTTCCTGCTTCCCAACCTTGACCCAATCACATGATAATCCGGCCTAAGGTATCCTGCATTCACCATTTCTGAATCACCATCGTTGTATCTGTCTTTCTCCTATTGAGCACACCTCTGCCGCATACCCTGGCCGGCACTTTGCTCTTGCCGAGGTACACTTCGCAGATGTTGTTGCCGAGGTAGGTTTTGCCCTGCATCCGCCGAGTTACACTGTCTGGCATTGCCGTTTTCAGCGTTTCTCTGACTGGCATTGCCTTGGTCACGGTTACCTCGACCAGCTTCACCTCGGCCGACACTTTGTCGATCCTCATTTCCCTGTATTGCTTTTCCTTTCCCTGCCCTTGCCAGGTCACACGGGACTATCTGCTTGTTTCTCCTTGCCGAGGTTACCACTTCCTCTCTTCTAGGGCCATCATGAGGTGATGAGCAGCCCCAACGGATTTCTCCGGGTTACCCACTGCTGAATAAATGACCTTGGAAACCCCAGCTCTTGCCGGGTTAGCCCTGAGCAACTCTTCATTCTGTCTGTTAGCGATCCGAACTAACTCGTTGACCCTCTCTTGCTGTCTTTGCCAGGCTTCACCCGTCAAACCTTTTAACTCGGATGCAGCCGCATCCGCTGCTCTGAGGTTCTTTGTCGGGGTGCTGTACTTCGGCAACCCCATGGACAAAAGGTTCTCTGATTTCTCAACTCTAGTATCACCCTCTTTGTTCATCTCACTGATGAGGTTTCTCCCTTTTACTTTTACAGGATCAACCTTATTTGCTCTTGCGTACTCGCGCAGCGTCATGTTCAACGACTGCTAAGCCGTGGCTATCTTTTTTGCACCCTCTAGTATTTTCTGCCTAGTTTCCTCTAACTCGGCATGTGCTTGAGCCGGATCTACCACAGGTGCTATGGGGCTTTCCAAGCTATCTATCGCCTGCTGCAGCACGTTCTCTGGCCTCTCTAGCAGAGGACCTCTATTTTTCCTGAGCACTTTGGGTGTTACCTCCGGATCTGGTGCCGGGTCTTTGCTCGCACCAGCGTTAGGTGATGTCATCATTACCTCAGCACGGTCAGGGGAGCGAGTGATACACGCACCATGAGCCGTGCTAAGGGGTGGATCGCCTCCCTCGACGACGTGCCACAGGTGAACGCAAGACACATCGACACCGACGTAGATCCTGTGGGCGCCAAACTTGACGAAGAGGCCATTGCACGGTGGAGGTTGCCTGCCGAAGCTACCAGCATTGTTGCTGACATAGTCCAGCGCTGAACGAGCCCAGAGACGATGTGCTCGTCATTGCCGATGATGCTTCCCGTCCGGATCTTCACTCCTGCTAGCGCAGCTAACCCCACGATAGGCGCCAACTGTCGTGGTGGTGTCACGGTAGATGCCATGGATAGGCTAAAGGTGGGGCCAATATGCACTAGAGGAATCCAGGGAGGGATAGTGTGGTGATTCAACACACAGATGCTTTGTATTCTCCAAGTGCACAAAGTTTACAGATGCTCCTTGAGCCGTATTGGGGAGAGGAGGAAGAAGAAGCTCTCTTACTCTCACCAGCACCTATCTCTCAATGAACAGACTACTCACGTGCCCGCCAGCCCTAACTACAGAGGCCCTAGCGCCCCTTATAAAGGGGAGGCTAGGTCTCTAGTTAGGGCATATGTGGAGGCATATTCCGGGGAATATGCCTCTCCCAAAATAGCAAACCGACCAGGTCTCCTTTTGCCATCGTAAGCCATGCAGAGGCTACATAAGCCTCTGCGGTGCCAGCGTCAGCCGACATAGGCTGCGTCACCTTTGTCGGCCACGTCTCGCCGGTCCCTCCCTCTGTTCACTTCGCTCACGCTCCAGTGCACAGAGATCACCTTTTGACCAGCGAGATACCTTCCTTCTCTTGCAAGCCTGGTATAACCCGGCTTCGTGGGTACCTGCATACAAGTTACAAAAGGCCTTCCGGCATACGACATACATCGGCCAGGACACAGTTAGGTGGACATCCTCCGGTCCAGGTTACTTCGTAAGTCGGCCTGCCTTGAGGTGACTCGGCCAGCTTTCGCTTTGGCCTTGCTATACCTCGGCTAACTCGACCTCTATACCCCGGCGTGACCCTACCCGGGGGTATCCCCCCAACAGGTTTTATATTGGTTCTATTAGACAATTTAATAGTAGTGTCTATCGGTTCCACATCTGGATTATTTAAATTGTAGCGGAGTTCCTCATAAAGCGATGAAGGCATAATATTTATAGTGGAAATTGGCTCACAAATTCCATATAAGAAAGTTCCTCCACAATATATAGGGGTCATTGGTTTAGAAGTTTCATTACCTCGAACCTTACCTTTGATAAATTCTGAGGTTTCAAGGTCTAGCATAACCACTTCATCATCCACTATTCGTGCTTCCATAAGATCCTTTAATATAACATTATTTATATTGGTAGCCTCGGGGTTCCTTTCTAGTTTCTTTGATCTCTTCTTTATTTGTTCTTCCTCTTTTTGCCTTTTTTGATGATCCCTTGAATAGGTATTGAGGAGAACTCTTCCATCAGCGCTCTTGCACGCTTCTTTTCTTCGAGGGGTTTACGGGGTTCCCATTCTGTAGGTACCTGCAAATGCCCTGCATAATTCTCAATAATTTTCTTTACTGAGTAAGAATCAATACCGAGGGTTTTAATCATACATCTGATATTTCATCTGCAAGAAAATCGTTAATGCAAGCATATTCAGAAAAACTATTTATAATGTTCTCCTTATCTTTAAGATTTTCTGTTGCTTCCCTCATTTTTTATTATTAGATTCCAAGCTTCATCATAGGTATAAGCTAGAAAACTGCCATTAGAAGCAGTGTCTAGATTCATCCTATTTTCGATATTTAGCCCTCCATAAAAGGTATGGGTGATTAACCAATCAGGCAAACGATGATGGGGTAATTATCTAGGTAGCTTTTGTGCCTTAGATATCCTTCATATAAGCCCTCACTAGGATTATTTTTGAAACTGATAATAATACCTCTCATCCTACGAGCTTTGCTTTCAGAATAATATTTTGATAGGAATTTGGTTGTCAATTCCTCCCAAGTCCTTGGTGTTTCTGCACAAAAAGATCTGTACCAACCGCAAACACTATTAGAGAGAGTTTGTCTAAACAACTGGGTTTTAACCATATCGAGATTATAGTCGTCGAAAATAAAGGAACTGAGAACATCTTCAAAGAATTGTAAGTGTCCATATGGACTTTCTTCATTGGTTCCTGCAAATTTATTAGAATGCAATAATTCAAATAATAAAGGGTGGATCTCGATTCCATACGGATTTATGCTTTTATTGACAGCTATAAAGGCATCCATGGGTGAACCCATTTTCCTTACTGCCTCAAGCTGGTTTAAATGCTGAGTGTTGTCCATTGTTGCGATCTTGCAACTCAAGTAAAAATTAGTACAACGAAAGTAAATAAGTAAAAGTAAAGTGACTTATAGCGCTAAGCTCCCCGACAACGGCGCCAGAAAATAGCTTGATGACTGCAAGTGCAGAGATCGTTTGTAGCTAGTTTCGAAATAAAGATATCGATCCCACAGGGAGCAGTAGACAAAAGACTAAAATGCTTTTAACTACAACTAAACGAAGTACTTAAGAAATAACTTCAAGATGCAAGATAATTAGAGTTGTTTTGGGTTTTTGGTTGAACAAGGTAATTTAAAGTAAAGCAAAACTTAATGCAGAAAGTAAGAATCGCGTGTGTAATAGAACTTTGGAACTACAATAGGGAAAAGGCGTTCTCGGGGAATAGTGGATACACTGCTAGCAATTTAGACTAAGCAATCAAGATTATTATAACAAATATTCTCATAATGTGTATGTATGTGGGAGGAGATCCATATATGGACGAATAGCCAGCAACCATTGCACACATCATCCTCATAACCACAGCAGACAGCAATCGACATCAATTGAATTACTGCACTATTAAGGGATTTCTCCCGTGGCATGGACATGGCTTTATGAGTTCTCCTTATACCCCCAAGTTAGTACGTAAGGATTGACAACAGCCTTATAGTCACAGTAAGTGCTACCATCCCTCCGTCTACCAACAAGTAATCCCCTTCATCGAGTCCCTATAAGAGGCAAATATTAAGGAGGTGCACAACTCCCAACATCAAGATGAAGACAATTAACACATACACATAATGATGTATAACATAATAATCTCTATCTCATCTCAATCATATGCTAGGGTTTCTCCATCTCCCCAAGAACTAGAGATCTACTCATACATGGAGGCAATCAACATCATAGCAATGGTAATGGAAACAATCATAGATGAATAATACTTGTATAAATCCACAACGAGTACGGGAATTACAATAAGATCTAGACAAGATGTATATGGGAAGGATCGAGATGGTGGTGATGCAGCGGTGGATGATGAAGATCGATGCCTTAGCCTCCCGGATCTGCGCAGGGCGAAGACGGATCCCTGGCGGATGAGTTTCCCCTCCAGATGCCTTCCAAAGGTGAGGTTTCTGCGGTTTCTGGTTGTTCTGTATGTCGTCTCCCCGAACCAGTTGCACGGGGTGAAACTATTTGAGGAGGCGGAGGCGACGCCAACTATATGGCTGGAGCTATATGGCTAGAAAATGTGCTCCGGTCGTATAGTTGGCGGTTGAACCTTCTACCTCCTTTGTTCGCTTCTGGTTTTCTTATGGTATTATTAATATATCCCAAATAAGCGATTTATGTTGTTTTTGACTCCTTTTCTCTACAGTGCAACTGCTCCAAGAATTATATCCATTGGATCCATCATTTGTCCTGATCCATATGAAAATAGACATAAAATGTGCACGCAAGCGCCATAAAATACCAGGATCCTTCATCTATAATGCAAAATAATAATGTAAAACATGATGCAAATATGCACTCATCAACAGGGTCGACTCGGGACGGAGCTCGGCGCGCAGAGGGATCACGGCTGGGGATGGCGGCGATGATCCTACGCGGTGCAGCGTCAAGGTGAAGCGAAGTGGTGGCAGAGGTCGGCATGATAAGGGAGAGCGACGGGGCGGCAGGGCGGTGGGGCGGCACCTGGTAGTAGGGAGGGCTCGGGCGACGGGGATCCGAGATGAGAGGGAGGTGAGGGGAAGGAGAGGATCGCGGGGGTGGGTGTCGTGTCGCGCGGGGTGTCATGGTGGGTCTAGGTGGCGGTGGTGTTGCATGAGGTGGGGTAGCATGTGTTGGTGTTCTAGGTGTGTGGTGTGTTTGGGTCCGGGTACAGTGCGTGGGTGTTGGTGTGGCCCAGAGTCATGTCCAGTGTGTGTTGTTGCATGGGTAAAAGCTACGCTGGTGTAGGGTTAGTGGTGTGACGCGAGCGCAAAGCAGCGCGGTCGGGCTGGGTCACTGCGCGCAGTGTGTGTGCATGCTGTGTGCGGGCGCACGGAGGGTAGGGCGGCTGGCGTGGTGTGGTGGTTCTAGGTTAGGTTAGGGTTTGGTCTAAAGGCTAGCTGGGTTTTGGGCCAGGTAGTAGGTGGTCTGGCCGGTTGGGACTCTGGCCTGGCCGGCTATACTGCCTCCCCAAAAAATATAACACTTTGATTTAATTTTTTTGGTTTAATTTTTATAAAAGATTTTGTAAATAGTTTTATACAAACAAAATATCCAGAGCGGCTAGGTTTTATAATTGAAATAAAGAAGGGGATATTTAGAAAACAAAGATATGCTTTAGGAAAATAGTTTTAGGCAAACCATTCATGATGTCATGATGATGCTCAAATGCAATGTGGCATGATTACATGAGCATGCTATCATGATGATGCACAAATTAGTAAACAATCAAGCGATTTTCTGGTAGTGGTTTTACTGGGGTGCTACAATCATCACTGACAATGGCTCCAACTTCACCTTGAAGGAATTCCAAGGCTTCTGCGATAAGATGGGGATTAACGTCATCTACGCATCAGTCACACACCCACAAACCAATGACCAAGTCGAAAAGTTCAACGGCCTCGTCTGTAGCGGCATCAAGAAGCGACTCATACGACCCTTGGAGAGGGTAGCTGGAGCATGGCCCGAGGAACTACCCTCGGTGCTATGGAGCCTCCGAACAACCCCTAACAATTATTCATGGTGCACGGCGCAAAAGAAATACTACCAGCCGAGGTACAATACAACGCCCCTCGAGTCGTCGCCTACAATGAGACCAATTCTATGATCACACTCGAAGATGTTGTCGATCTACTTGACGAGGCGTGTGACATCGCCTCGACCCGTTCGGCTGTCTAACAGCAGAACCTCCATAACTACCACAGCCGTCAACTATGGCCCAGGTCCTTCTCCGAAGGAGACCTTGTGTTGTGGCTTAAGAAAAAAGACCACCTGAATCTCGAATCTCCCTAGGAAGGATCCTACATCATCACAGAAGTAATCCCAGGTGGAGCCTATTGCCTCGAGGACTTAGAATCGGGAGTTGCATACTCGAACCCTTGGAATGTTGTATAGCTGCGTCGTTTCTACACTTATAAGTTTTTACTTTTCAATAAGGCTACTTAGCCAAGCTACTCAGCCAGAAGATGTACCTGCTACCTACTTTCAATAAAGATATGGTCATCTACTAAGAGTTTATTTCTTTCCTTTACTTTATCATTCATCATGCACTCGGGAGCTACGCCTCCTCGATCACATTCACTCGACACACTCAAACACCTCTCACGATAGCCCGAGTATCTGACTCTGCCTAACAATGTCAAATCCTTGAAAACTCCGACCCAGCTGCAGCCCAGCTGATAGGTTGGAAAGGTACTGCGACTAAGGGCATTAGGCTAACAAAAAGGCCTAGTAACTTGGTGCTTCGAGTCAAGGCTCGCATCAACAGAAAAAATTTTACAATAGGCCAACATGCTAATATTCTTTACATGTTACACAAATTTTACACTCTTTACATTATGTGCAAACAACAACAAAAAGAACTCCCTAAACTCTCAGTTGATTCCATTGACACTGGAGGAAAACTGGTTCACACCTGTCAACGTGGTGAACTATCTTGATGGTTGGACTATGCACAACCCTCTATATGCAAGGATTATTGCCTCTCTGAACCATTAGGCATAGGAGGAAGATCCCTGGCAATAGTATCCAAGTCCAAGCGCAAATGATGCACCCGAACAAAAGTCAATGCAATCTATGCACCCACCACAAGTTGTGCGTAGAAAAACGCCTCAACTTGGTCGTGGTTGCAAATTTTCTGCATCAATCCTAAGGGACTGGTAGGCCTAGGATCCAAGGGGAACATTACGTCGTACAACACAGCCAATATTCTTTGGGTGTCTCTAAAGAGCTTGAGGACCTATTGGATGCGTTTGTGAAGGGTAGCCAATGTATGGCCTCGTTCTCTATCCATCCAGAAGAACCCACCAACTTTCAATTGCCCTTGGTTCAAGCAATTCAGTCGAGTCTTGATACAACTTTGTGCATCTTGGGGATTGCGGTTGACAACTGCAAAACAGTGAGCATATGAGTCAGGCGACCAACAAGGATAAAGTCGCAGCAGCTAAAAACTCAGCAGGTTCTTGCACCTAAGCTGCTCGCTGACATTCTTCACCTCGTCAAGGAGATACGCCTCACATTGGGCAGCTTTTTCAGCCTTCGATTTCCAAACATCCGCAAGGCCCTTGGGAGTTAGGCACTGCTTCTCTAATCTCTTGACATGATCACGAAATCTCACATTCATCGATAGCTCAGGAACTCTGCTTGTCGACTGCACCCAAACTAGAGGAATCTCAGGAGCAGGAGCACTCTAAGAGCCCGTGGTTGTTTCCTACATAACATAAGCGTGAATTACTTCAACACTCAAATGATAAAATTATGGGCACATGATATCCCTTCGAGTCATACACTCAGGGGCCAAGCAACGGAATAGAATACGAAGCAACTTGATAGCATCAATAACATTACAACGAGATCATGATTCCTGAAACAAACAACAAAAGGGGAAGTCAAATTACAAGACCAAAAGCCAATAGTAGGACAGCTAAGCTACTACACTACTCTATGACATAGTATCCGATGGCTTAGCATAACCCTCTGGTGCACTAGCTGCGGCAAGGAGTTTCTGCTCCTCACTATACTTCTTGAGCAGATAGACCAAACGAGGACCATACTTCTCTGCTTGCTTGATATAGGAACAAACTCCTACATCCTAGCCTTCGGCTATCATGGGCATGGTGGAGGTCACCTTGTCGAAGTCGAGCTTCACGCCATGCGCCATAGCCATTCCAAAGGCCAAGGACACGCCAACTGCCTCCTGGGCTTACTTATACTCCTTCAGCGGATCCGCGACCGCATCAAATGCATCTGCAAACCCGCCAACATCCTCAATGGCAGCAGTCTTCAGAAAAAACTCCTTGGGAAAGCACCCCAACATGTCCTTGGTCTTCATGAGCACATTCTTCAAATGGGTGTTGTGGTCTTCGACTGCAGCAGCAGTAAAAGGATCGACATGCACCTAGGCATGGCGATCCAGTGGAATTCCAGCAGCATCTGCATACACAAGAAGTAAAAGACTCAACAAAAAACTACGAAGGCTCAGGCGCAAAAACTCAGCAACACACACTCACCCGACAAAGCCTAAGCTATGTCCATCAGCCAATCACTCAACGCCTCTTCACGCTTGTCAAGAGCTCCTCTTCATGCTGCTTGGTTTCATCCTTGAACTGGTCGAGTGCATCCCTCACGCTTTTCTCCTTGTTCTCAGCACCGCCAAGTTTCTTCTCGATTTCTTCAGTGCGACACAGGGTGTCCTTTTTGAATGTCCCAGTACAACAACATCAGAAGGATAGTAACACTACTACACTCACAAGAAACTACAAAGGGAAACTTACACTACATTTGGTCGCGCTCTGCCTCCACCTAAACATACTTGTGTCCCATATCAATCATATCGTGTAGGAATGGTTGTATAACACTCCAATTAGTAACAATTACTCGGGGGCTTCATGAAATACACTATGCAATAGACAAATTCAACAAGTAACAGAGATCTTGCATGGTCACCAGCAGAAGACGAAGGACCTTGAGGAGAAACTTGGGTGAAAACCGTCTTGTGCTTCCAAAGCTTGGAGGAGCTAGAGGAGTTGCCGCTGTCGTGAGGAATCGCTACCTTGGCAATCTCTATGAGTGCCTCGGAATATGTAGCCTTGGAGTCTATGACTCCTTCCTCCACTTTATCTCTAGCAGCAGCATCAAGTGACAAATCGGTGCTAAAAACACCGAAAACATTATAGGCCAACACAATAGCTTAATCAACAACAAAGAAGCAAGGAAGAAAAATTACGAGCTAATTTGTTCAAGATCAAACAAGGAGTCTTGTGCTTTTTGGTTGGAGGTGCCAGCGGTGCAGCCTGAAGTGGCACTATCAGAATAGGCTTTGACTCAATCAAAGATGCGGTGGGTCCTTTAGGATCTTCAGGCATTGAAGCATCTGAATCCTCACTCTAGCCTCGCTTGTGAGTCCCCTCGTCGCTAACCTCATCATTAGTATCAACAGGTGGGATGGTCGAGTCTGACCCATCCGCTTCAGCACCCTCCTCCACTTTATATTGCTCGGGAAAAGGCAGAAGCAATGGCTTGACCTTATAATTCTGTAGCCGAAGACAAAATAAGAACCAAATAAATCACAATACTACAAGGAAAAAGATAGAGACAAGGGAAATACAGGATCTTTACCTTGGGAACTTTCTTGCTAGCATTGAATGGGGCCATCGGCGAGGGCTTTGGCAGCAGACCGTCGTTGGTCAAGCTTGTGAGGGACTTGATCTTTTTTTCTAGCTCAGTAGATGACAAGTTCTCCTCTTAGCAGCGCTTTGAATCTGATTGGCCAGTATGGAACCACATTGGATGTGCCCTATCTTGGAGTATTAGAATGCGCTGCTCAAGGAAGGCACAGATGATATACATCCCCTCTACCACCTGGTCAGGAATCAGCCGTAAGTCCTTCACTCGAGCATATAGATCTTCGACCAGCTGCCTCTTCACACAGTGCCACCTCATTCCTCTAGGAGCATTTATTCCTGATTTTGGCACTTGGATCAAAAGGAGCCAATCCATACTTCTAATCACCCACCTTAAGGTCACTGATGTAGAACCACTTGGCCCTCCACCCTTGAGAAGAATGGACAAACTTAAAGGCAAAGTACTGCATGTTTCCACGAATGTATATGCACACCTGCCAATAGCATAAGGGCCATGGGTACTCGACTGTCTCTTAATGGAGTAGAGCTTCTTCCAGAGCTCGAAGTGCAGCGGGATCCTGAGCTAGCACTCGCGGAGAGTTATGAAGCACGCAATGTGCAGAGTCGAATTTGGTGTTAGCTAATGCAGCTGGACACTATAAAGGAAAAGCAGCCCACGGGGAAACTCGTGGGCTGGAAGGGACAAACCCCGAAGGATGACAGCTAGGAACATTACTATAAACCCAGGAGAAGGGTGATGGCTCAAAATATGTAGAGCTTGTTGGGAACCCCAAGAGGAAGGTATGATGAGCACATTAGCAAGTTTTCCCTCAGTTATGAAACAAAGGTTATCGAACCAGTAGGAGCAAGGAAACAACTCCAACGTGTTGCTAACAACTTGGAATTCTGCACAACACAACCACATAACTTTGCCCCAACTTACAGTGAGGTTGTCAATCTCACTGGTTTTGCTGAAAACAAAGGATTAAATGTATAGTGTTGAAGATAGTAATTGCTTGCAGAAAGTAAACAGTAAACGATAAACAGTAGATGGTATATCAATGGTAAAAGAATGGACTGGGGTCCACAGTTCACTAGAGGTGTTTCTCCTTAAGATAAATAGCATGTTGGGTGAACAAATTACAGCGGGGAAATTGACAGATTTGAGAAAGCATACAATGCATATACTAGACATCTTGACTCCTATGAGATTTGATTGGGCATTACAACATAATACATAGACCGTAATCCAACTGCATCTATGACTAATAATCCACCTTCAGGTTATCATCCGAACCCATTCCAGTATTAAGTTGCAAGCAACAGATAATTGCATTAAGCAAAGTGTGTAAAGTAAACAATATGATTGCCCCATGGACAAAGGATTGTTGTATTCTCCCTAGTACCAACAGCACATCTACAATCTTAGAGATTCCTGTCACTTCCCTGGATTACTAGAGGCATGAACCCACTATCGAGCATAAATACTCCCTCTTGGAGTTGCAAGCATCTACTTGGCCAAGATAGTTACTAACAACGGAGAGCATGCAAGATCACAAATAACATAGACATGATAGAATCAATAATCAATCTGAAATAGCATCTCAATATCCATCGGATCCCCGCAAACACGACATATAGGATTACAAATAGATGATCTTGATCATGAACGGAGCTCACAAGATCTAAACATGATAGCACAAAGGAGGAGAACCAACCATCTAGCTACTACATGGACCCATAGTCCAAGGATGAACTACTCACGCATCACACCGAAGGCAGGCATGGTGATGAAGAAGGCCTCCAGGATGATCTCTCCCCTCTGGCAGGGTGCCGGGAAGAGCTTCCGATCCCCCCGATCTAGGGATGGAGATGGCGGCGGCTATAGACTCTTTCGTGGATTTCTCATCGGGTACTTAGGGTTTTCGTCTCGGGGTGCTTTTATAGGCGAAGGGGCAAGGTCGGTGGAGCTCCAGGGGCCCACACCCCCTGGTGGTGTGCCCCCCTGGCCGCGCCGCCACCAGGTGTGGCTGCCCTAGTGCGCCACTTCGTCTGCCCTCCGGACTCCGCGTTCCTTCTTGTAAAATATTGACTTTGGCTTTTGTCCCGTCCAATTCTGAGAATATTTCCTTACTAGCTTTTCTGAAACCAAAAATAGCAGAAAACAGGCAACTGGCACTGTGGCATCTTGTTAATAGGTTAGTTCTAGAAAATGTATAAAAATACCTCAAAGTGTGAACAAAACATAAGAAAGTTGATATAAAACAAGTATGGAGCATCAAAAATTATAGATACGTTTACGACGTATCAGAGGGTAGGGATTACCTTTAGTCTAGGAAGCTTACATTCCTCTTTGGTGGGGATTAGACTAGCCTACCTCAGTTGGCGCAATTCTAAGGACTTCACTATGGAACACTGCTAGTCCCCATTGGTGACCCTTGATGTGGTAGGGTTATTCTTCTTAGGGGCAGCAATGATGCTGGAACCCGCTCCTCTGGTCTTCTTTGGCTTCACCATAAAAACACCATGCTTTCGCTTCGCGGCAGCGTGATTCTTCTTCAAGGAATGAAGGAAGGGACTGGGGGATACTCTTAGTATGTCCAGCACAGCGAAGGAGCATATCAATGCAGGAGCGGAAAGGAAGAATATGAAGATGACAAAGAGAATGGGGAAAATTACTGTGCCCCTGCCTTTTTCTTATACTACCAGTGGAAAAGCAATCAAGAATGTGTGGCGCACATCTAGGAGGACACGTGGAGAACGAGATATAAACCGTCATCACAATAACTCCACTACACACGCAAAACAAGAAACCGCTATTCAAACCTTGTTTTTGCGCAACGTGTGGTCAAGTCTGGGTCAGCTTTAATATCGGGCCCCACACCGTCACAACCCATCAGTTGCTCAGGCTGACGTTTGAGCTTGCTTGCCATCATCCCTGACATCAGCAATCATTCAAAACTCATCATAGAGGACCAAGCAAAGTATTCGGCTACAAATCCAAGCAAGACATCCGAGTCGAGCACCTCCTTAGGTGCCAAGAAGAGACAAGTTGTCAATAAAACAAGATCTGAGTCCTTGTTCGAGTCTATGACTCGAGCAGACACTCGAGGCTACTCCTATCAGGAGCGTTGGTCGTGCATCCAATGACTTCTCGGGTCTAGTGAAAGCCTACGAGACTATCAACTACGACCACAAGATGCAACACTCGAGTATCTGCACAAAGCTACGATTCGGCCAAACACTCGGGGGCTACTCCTATTAGGAGTGCTGGTCGTGCACCCGAAGAACTTTCCTAATACGAATAAAAACACTGTGAGTTCTTACTTGAATCAATGATTCGACTAAGGACTCGGGGGATACTCCCATAGGGAGCGTTGATCGCGCATTCAAAAATAAAAGAAGCACTAGTGTTGATGGCATTCGCAGGGTCATCTGAAATACTTCAGGATCATCGTCTTAACGACAATCGCACAACCAATAACTATAAGTATCTACGACTCGAATAGACACTTGGGGCTACTCCCATAGGGAGTGCTGGTCGTGCACCCTATAGAAAACAAAAGGATTCACAACATAGTCCATTGTGTCGACTATGTCCATGATGTCGACTCCTTTAAAGCAACTGAACACACTAGTGACTTCGCCCATTTTATAGTACATTGTCAAGTTCAGAGACAACGTCTCCTTAACCACCCGAATCACCTATGCGGTGATAAACATTCGGATGTTGCATATATGACATAAATATAATATCTACAGATATAATCTGATGGCCTGGCAACCGCATTCGTAGCACTCTATCATATAAATATCACACCTGTGGGCATGATGAAAATCCCGATGGATGTGTTGGGTGCATATCTACTGAACTGGAATTTGAAACAGTAAGGCCTCTGTGACATGAGTCGAATTACACCATCCTATACCAAATTCGAGTCCCAGGACTCAAGTTTGAGTAGGTAGCATTCTTTTGGGGGGAGAGAAATTAACTGGTCCCGATCCGTCGAGTGAACTGGTACATGTTACCAAAATTCCTACAAACTACTAAGAGACTCATGACCATTTGACTCGATGAACTCTCAGGTCAGTACTGTGCACCTCATACAATGAGCAATTTCTAAAGTCTCTATCTGAATCTATGATTCAAATGGACACTCGGGAGGTTATACCCAATAGGTGTTCACCCTTGGCTTATCAAGTCTAGCCTAGCAGGAGGCCCACGTGACGATTTGATGATGTCTGCGAGTCTCACAACAATTCATATGAGGTCAATCCCATGTAGGATTCAACTCCTTGACAGACATAGCAAGATTAGGAATCCTTTAGGGTTTATTCCCTCAAGCTTTTAACTGACTCCGGATGTCTCCCAAGACCTGGCCTCCCCATATAAAGGCCGAAAGAGAACACTGGGGAGGATCATTGAAACTCTCATACACACACTCCAGATCCAATATGCGCACCATAGCCATATTGTTGCCTTGTAACCTTTGGTTTCTCAATCAATCAAGAACAGACAAGTAGGAGTAGGGTTTTCCCTCCGGGGGCCTAGACCTAGGTAAACCTCGTCTCCTTGTTGTTTGTCTGTTAGCCGACGAAGTCTTCAGCGCACCGCTCTTCCTAAAAACCCAAGTCCATCAAGTATGGACATTGATGTGATCACCCCACGTCACTACTCATCAGGGAAAGAACAAGATGAAGACTTGTTCTAGGAAGAGGATGAAGAAGAAGAAAAAAGGTAGACGAAGAGGAAGAGAAAGAAGAAGAATAAGAGGAGGGTCTGAAATATAACACTAAGGATAGACCAAAAAGGGAAGATTTTCTCCGGATACGATCCCTCTAGCCATTGTGAGTTTGGTTGACAAGCCTAAAACCAATTCGAAGCTTCGAGGAATGTCAACCGGGGAAAGGTTCCAAGGCATTTTCTCACTTCTAAAAATCTTATTGCTAACCTAAACCGTGGGGAGTTCATGGATGTTCCCAAGTCACACTTATGTCTCTAGAGAGTAGTATAGGTTTATCCCTAAAAAGACCGAGACAAAACCCAACCCAGAGTAGAAACATAGCATAGGTAAGGTACACAAACTCTTTGGGATGATTTGGAGGGAGTAGCAAAAGGAGTTCAGAAAAGTTATCAAGTTATGATGGGTATCATGGCCGACCTGAAGAAGCTCGACCGCTCTACTTCGCCACCAAATGGCGATTCCTAAAGGATCATGTCGTCTACCTATAGGCTTGTTCCAACCTTGGGTGAGGTTTATCTATATTTTACTCATTTTTCGTTTATCTTGCTTCATCTAGTTATCATTTGTAGTGTGGTTTTTACTATAGCTTAGTATTTTCATTGCTCTATGAGTCTCTATCTGTCCATGTATCTAGTTTTTTAGGGTTTATAATGAAATATAAATTTGGATTTGTCTAAATTTTGATTGGAGACTTATATTATAGCCACCACACAATTGATCACTTCATGTTTAGAAATTTCAATCACACTTTACTTATAGTATATTAACCTAAGCGTGTTGGACTAGCAGATAATAATCTATTTAATAAAAAATATTAGCTACTCTATTATAGGTCAAAAAAATTCATCATGTGTCTTGTATGCGAATCATTAATTCAATGGTAATAAACAATTAGAAAGATAAATAAATAAAGGGAGATGTGATAATGTTATTTTGGTACTAACCATAAAGGTAAACTAAGTTACATATGGACCCTTCAATTAAGTTTATAGTATGTACACTCTTCCTTGAAAAGTGAATGTTGGTGCGCACTCGAGGATACGGCTAGCCATGGATTGTGAAAGTATTGGTTGGAAGGAGTATTTAAAAAATTAAATGTTATGCAGAGGCATTGAAACAATCAAAGCAAAGGTTAAAATTTCTATAGGATTGTGAGTAACATTGTGATTGAAGTGTTAAATGAATCCATGCATGCTTTCCTGTGAGGAAGTTCCCATTTGATCCAACAACGTGATAGTCTTGACATCATGCTATTCTTGTTTTGGCTAGTCACTTCAAAGAGTACAAGACATTTCAATCTCAATGTTAACCTCAACTTTACTTGTATCCCGATAGAAGGTACATGGCATGCCTAAACTAGAACTTTTATTGAAGTATCCATGAGTAATATATAGGGATGATACTGTGGGTGACAGTAGAGTTAGATTGTTAACTAAATATATTCCATCATATGTGGAGGTGCTAAATTGATCAAGACAAATTCTTGAAAATCGTATTGACATTATACCTCTCTTGCTTTGACAAATATTTTCTTTAGTAGTTTGTTGTTGTTTAGCATATGTTTATCGTAAAATCTTACTTTAATTTAACTTATGATCAAAAATAAACAATTTCATGAATCATGTTTTCATATTCTATTTGCTAAAGTAAACAAATAGGGTAAAAGAAATATGATAAAATGTCAGCATGCTATGGTTATTTGGTTATAAAAGAGGTGATTGCTAGAGTCTCTATTTATGAAGTCATTAATTATATGGTTGATGTTTTGGAAGTACTTTAAATGTAACCTTCAGATGATACCTTGCTTGTATTTATGAATCAACCATCGCTTATCCTGCATTGCATGTTGCATAAGCTTATTTACTTGAGGGCAGGCAAAGGTTTAAGATTGGGAAAGTTGATACATGCATTTTATCATCAATTTTGCATCATATATGTTTGGTTTATAATGTTCTTGAGATCAATATTGATTCATTTACAATTTTATGATGATTTATGGGAGTTTTTCTTAGAAATCTCTTTGCATTGGTATTTAATCCTAGGAGACCGAAATCTCCTGTTTCATATTTTATTGTTTCAAGGACCTTCTAGATTCCAAATAAATTGAGTAAAAATAGCATGTCACTTTTTCAGAAGATCAAAGCCAACTGGTGGTGGAGTCCCATGAGAGGAGCCACGATCCCCGGGGACGGCCCATGGTCCTCAACCAAACTCCAACTCCAACTCTTGATAGTTAGAAATAAAAGTGAGAGAGAAGGAGGGGAAACTTGACGGAGTAGACCACAAGGATCTAGAATTAACTCGATTTTCTCAACCCTACCCACTGTGTTTGGGTGATATTTATAGGTGCTCTAGAGACCTGGCCATTGTAAAAGTAACCTTGTATGGATGTGTGTAATGTCTAGTCTTTAGTTGAGGTTTTCTTCAACTGATGTTATCCCAACAACTGGCATTGTGCATGTATGCATCAATCTCCTAGGGCGTAAATCATGACCATGAAGCTCTGACTCCCAGGCATTTCATTGCATGAGGCGCTAGACTAAACACTGGTACTTAACCATGAGTTCAAGCTAGGATCTTAAGACATTAAAGCATGCTGATGCCTTAAGATATTTCCAATGAAAATGTTGCGGAAATATACATTGAATTGGATTGAGCACACAACAAGTTTTATGTTCATCCTTCAAGATGTAATCTCACTTAATAGTACGATTGTTCCTATATGACTAAAAGCTATAAAAAGATGTGATGTTGTTGGACCTTATTTAGTTCCGAGTGTTCAAGCATGCCAGATTCACTCCTTGCATTAAGGTAGTGTTTGCACCTTTGATTCTTCAACATGTACTATCATCAACGTTGTTCAAATGCAACTCTTGATATACACTAGATTCGCTCCTTGCTTCAAGGCAGCGGCTGCATCTTGAGTATTCTATCGGTGTTGTCTTCAACGTCTTTTTGAGGGGTCGTCTCTAGGTGGTAACGTTAACTATTCGAACTAGGTTCCTGTGTAAAGTAGATAATCATGTTAGTCATGTAATCATATTGTCATCAATCGTCCAAAGCCCAATACTAGGAGGGCACTAGATGTAGTTTCACCAGTGACAAATTTAACTATAGTAAAATAGAAATAGTGGCACGTTAACTATACTAAAACCAGTTGCAAGTTAAGTATACAAAAACATTGCAAAATCTAACTATAGTAAACCAATGGCATGTTGAATATGTCAAAACCAATGGCAAGTTAACCATACTAAAACCAGCGGCAGGTTAACTATACAAAACGCAGTGAAAATTTTAACTATGGTAAAACGCAGTGGCATGTAAACTATACTAAAACGAGTAGCAAATTTAACTATAACAAACAAGTAGAATGTTGACTTATAACAACAGGTGCCACAATGGTTCGTACCCACAAGTGTTCGTACCTGGACCCGAGAGAGGTTGTCGCGCCTGATGAATTCATGCCCATTTCACACATTTAGACAAACTTGTGAACATTAAAGAGGTAAAGTACCTATTGTCGGTTCGTTTATGAACCTTAAAATTAAAAACTTGCAATATGAGAATTATATGAAACGACGAGATGAAGTTAGTGGTCAAAAAATATCGACCATGGATGATAAATTTGTCAAATAAATCTAAAAATCTCTAAACGAAGAACGGGGCAATAGCCTAGTGGTTGGGTCGCAGTGGTGCACCCCCAACGACCGGAGTTCGATGGACGAATTTCCGGAATTCTCGCGCCACCCGCTTCTACTCTATCAAAAATGTGTCTAGTTCCTCCTAGACATTGTTTTATTTTTTGTCCTAAAAAGCTCCAAACTTAAACATGATATTGAAGATTAACAATTAACAAGTAGATATATATGGCGGATATTGTATAAAGCTCTCTTGTTTTCCCGAGAGATTTTTTCATCAAGATTCATGAGCGCGCCCACAGAAATACCACTCCACATGAATAGTTCGTGAAGCGGTTTTATCTTGAGACGGAACGGTGGATGCACCGGCCGACGACCGTATGAACAATCCAATTATTCATCTACATGAGCAGTATGCAGAAACAGTTGGCCCATACTATTCCGGTGACCGGTAGAGACCCGACATCGCACGTACACGCAAGGCCCGTCCGGCTGGCGCCACTTTCATGTATGTAGGCGTCGAACCGATCGAACTAGGTACATGTATGCGACGACACAGTTTTCTTCCTCCTCTTTTGACAGAAGTGTGTCTCTGTGACGACATAGCTCTTTCACGGAGAGGAGGAAGGGTGGTCGAGTGTTTTATTTTTTAATAAATTACTGTGCAGGTTAAATTTGCTATTTGGTACTCCAATGACCCATATTAGTTGATTTAGATTTATCTAGATACAAATGTTCCTATTACTACATGCTATTTTTTATAAAAACATTAAACACGAATTGATACCAAAACTGATTGACGGCAGAACTCATTAGTCGGGGTTGTGGTGGCACTATTCACGAGGCAGCACTTGTTAAAACATAAAAATATCCATGGGTGTCTTGCCAGGTCCCCGAGCCCCTCACCTGATGTCGTCTCCTCCCCTCGTCGTCGGCCATCTCCGCAAGTTGTGTCGCCCTACCCCAGTTTTAGCACCGCGTGTGAGCGTCGATGTTGGCCCTGCTTTGCGCCACCTCGTCTTCATGGACCTCCTTGGCGCAAAGCATTGCCTCTAGGTTGTCGGCGGTGGCGGAGAAGGCCGGTATGCGCGCACCGGGGTGGCAAATGCATTTTTTTATATGTGTTGACTCATCGATAGTGTCACCTTAGCCTTGACTAATGGAGATAGTGTTTGTTTTGGTATCTTCGCGTTTAGCGTGTTCTGAAAAAAATAGCATATAACATGGTAAACTTCAGTTCCAGTGATACCATGTCGTATATTTAGGGTGTGTTCAGTTGATGTCATAAAGTGGAATGTAATGGAATGGTTTCACACTTGAGTATCGTTCCGGTGTTCAGTTGAGAAATAGAATAGAACAAGGTGGTTCGTTAAAATAGAATATTCTCTCTAGATCTAGAACACACACATTCTTCCAAATCGGTGGAATCTCCCCGTTTCTATGTGCTAAAGTCACCCAAACCTTTTCATCCTTTATATTCTCTTGCCATCCTTTTTACTAAATGCACTCAAACATAGAATAGAACCATTCTATTTCAATTTTTTTGGCCCAACCGAATATAGGACAGAACCATTCCATTACGTATTTTTGGTTTTAACCAAACATAAAAAATAGTACGCATGTCCAGTGAAATGAAACTATGACATTACATTCTACTTCGTTTCCGAACTGAACACGCCCCTTACGAAGTTATATGCTAAAAACTGGGTGGTCGACGGAGTGGACTGGGTGGCTCGCTGGGAGCCACAGCGTTGATCGTGAGGACAGGAGGAAAAACACGGGCGCGTGCGCGTGTCGTCTAGCTTTGCTTGCGCTCTCCGTCGCTCGTTCGGTCGTGCGTGATCGGTCACGTCAAGTCACAGCTAGCAACAGAGAGTACGTACGCGCGCCAGCTAGCTCGTGTTTGAACAACACGAGGGACGTGCGTGCCGTTTCTTGAGATTTATTATTAGGGTATATGGAAGAGAAATTGCCGTAATTTCAGAACAAAAACCCCTTCTTCCATTACGCAACTAAACCAAATACCGAGAACAATTTTATATACATGTACAGCAAGGCAGGCGAGCCGGTATATGCATAGTTTACTAGGCAGATCTAATGTTAATAGGCAGATCTACATGCTACTATATGTCTCCTTTTCTTTCCATGTATCCTAGGCAGGAGTACATCAATACAGAAGCTAGCTACCTAAATATACGTATTGTATTTGTACTTGCTTCTGTGTAGGAACAGGATACTCGAATACGTACGAGGAACCATGACATGTCTAATCTCGTGTGCAGTGCATCCGTGCATTTGTGTGCATGCTTGGGATTTAATGCATGCTGCCGTTTGATCCCAATAGAAGAAAAAAGTGAGTGGTGTCTAGTAAAGAATATGGGATGATGAGGAAACATTTGAAGGGAGAGCACGATTTATCTAAGAGCTCGGTTGGCTCCTATCATTTCATTTCATTTGGTAGAAATAAAATAAAATGTATTGTTGGTATCATTTAATTTGGCAATTCCACAAAAATGACAGGTACCAAAGGAAATTAAGGTTAGGCAATGAAAACCATAAAATTTGCAAATGAATTCTATAACCAATTATGTGGCAGCCAAACAGGTTGTTTCTTGGAATCACAAATGAATACCTTGATTTCAGCCCTAAATAATGGGAGCCAAACGAGCTCTAAATTCTCGGAAATTCATCCGCTAATGCAGGGATAGTTTGTGCACTCATTTTCTTTTTGGAGTTTTTATCAAAACAAACAAGGAGCACCTCTCAAAAAAAACGAGCAACAATTTTACAATTCTAGGAGTATTGCCTTGTCTTAAGGGAGTTTCTACCCCTTAGACATGCATTATGCACAACTAAGAGCAACTCTAACTGGTGACCTAAACATATATGGTGATATTTTTCTTTTACATCGTGATGTATACTTTGGGGCCAGGTGATGCAAATATACATCACCTGGGGACATGATGTATTTCTAGAATGACCGCGCGCGAGCCACCAAGCGCCACACTAAAGTCCTTCCACGTGTCTTCCCCCGCATCAGCCACCCCACTGCCCTGCCTTCGATTCCCACTGTCCCCACCACCACCCGCCCCAAATCCCCCGTATCCACCATTGCCGAGCTCTGCCCCACCATTTCGTCGCTGATTCCGCGTGTTTTCCCCCGCATCCGCCACCTCGCCTTCGATTCCCGTCGTCCTCACCGCTGCCCCGATCCTCCACCACCGAGCCCCGACCCACCGTTCCCTCGCCAATTCCGTGTGAGCCACCAGCGAATTGTGCTTCACTGCTGCAAGAACTCGCCGTGCCACCGCCCACGCTCCTCCACCGGCTACCTCGGCATGCAGATGCGGGACTCCAGCCACTACACGGCAGAGATCACCATCGACCACGTCGCACGACTATGGCGCATTGTCATTCGGTCGATCGCGCACGGGGATGAACTTCCACGAGGTGTGTAGCCTCGTGGAGGCCGAGCTGCTCGTGCCGCTGGTGCGGATGTTCACCCGCGAGGAGGAGAAGGAGAATTAACTTTTTGCACTCTTTTTTTGGAACTTTTATCGAAACACATAAGAAGCAATAATTTTACAATTCTAGGAGTATTGCGTTGTCTTAAGGGAGTTCCTATCCTTAGACATGCATTATCTACAACTAACTTTTTGGACTATTGCGCTCTAGGATTGACTAATACCCCTTCGGTTCAGAATGCATGAAGGGATATCAGCAAATCCTGATCGTCCTTATAATTTCAGTTTCATAAGTTGGGGGAGACACCGAAGCACACAACTTTTTATCTATTAAACTTTCCACTCTCCATCATCCGAACTGTCCTTGTAGTGGGTCCCTTCAATCATGATCTCATGGAAGATTTCTCATACACAGATCGATCGAGCTCGATCTATGTACAAATATTTTATCTGTCTAATCAGTTAGCCAAGTAAGAACGTCTGATCAGTTATTGTCGTCATCGAGAAGATGACCGTAGAATCATTCAAGGTTGGGAACTAAGCACTCAGTACTAACTGGTGAACCGGAGAGAGTCCAGCTAGCAGGCATGAAGAAATGAACGATCACATGATTTCCATAAGGCTGATCTTCAACCATATATAAACGTTGCGTGCGCGTGCCTGACCAACAAGTCTATCCCTTAGGAGCTAGTGCAACCCATGTTTCTCATATTACGATGGAAAATATATAAGCACACCATTTCTTGAATATTTCTGATTCCACAAGCATGCATTTACAGCTGACATGTGAATGTAGGAATACTCTCAAAGTTTAATCAAGTATACTTTCCATATGCAGAAGTGAATACTTAGCGCAGATTCCTTTTTTTCATCAAAGGTTTTGTAAATATTTCCACTATGATTTTATAATACATATACAATTTTATAACTGGGCTAAAAAAATTCAAATAGAATTTTTGAACATCCTCCATTTCAAAAATAGGTGGCGGATTTTTTTGTTAGGACAAGTATTTGACAAAAATTATGATATTATTATGTGATGTATGTGAACCACAATAAACTACTTTCATTAATATAAAGAACTTTAAATCGCAGAGAATATATACTATAAAATAACTATTGGTCAAAGACTTGTTCTAACTAAATAAAATACAACGCCCTATTTTGAAATGAAGGGAGTATGAATATGTGCAACAGCTCAATTCTATAATAACCTGGTAAGTTTCTTTAATTCGGGAAGGGACAAAAAAGAAGAGAATGGCGATAGTAAGTAAATTAAATGTCTCAAACAGGGATTTAAAAACATGCAAAATATGAATGATTTTAACAAAAAAAAATATAGATATCTACGAAGATGTTTCTGACAAATCAAATACAAGATATATAGCACCTTGGGACAACGAAACCAAGCTTAATTCCATTGTATACACATGATATTAATTTTTAGCACAAAATTATTCAAATGGCAAAAGAGGGTGACCAGTTAGCTAGTTTTCGCTTGTGAAGGGTCACTGTACATTTTACTTTCTTTTTGTTTTGCTTGAAACAAAAACCTTGTTTTATTTATTTCTATGAAATAGGAACCTCTCTTAGAAAGCTTCCTTTTAAAGGAGGAGGATCAGGATCAACGAATACACAGATTTCAGCAAGCAAATAGTAGAATTCAAATTTGTGAAGGAATTGACAAATTCGCCATGAAAGGATCGGAGACCTGAGCTGAAGGCAACACGTAAGGATGAAAAGTATCAAACCAAATCCCCATCGTCTAAGAAAACCCCCAATTAATCCCCAAGAAAGAGAAATCTAGATGATCGAATAACTACATGTACAATGCATCAACAGTGAGATCCATAAAAAGATCTGGGGCCTATAAGAATAGTGCCGGGAATACTGCTTTTCCCATGCCTTTACAGTTTACTAACATGGAAGGGAAGAATGTCCGCAAAACAAATGATATGTGATGCCCTCCATAAACAACTGTTTTAATCTTCTTCCCTTACTATTAAGCATCTCAAGATGATATATCTGGAGCGCATATATGCAAGCGTAGGCCACTGGTGCCTATGACATATGATATGGGATGCAGATCGTGTAGCCTTTGATTATCCCCAAATTAGCTTAGGACTCCTCGTTGGTGATGCATGCAAGCATGATCTTTTTCACAAATCTATGTGCTCATCAGTGCATTGTTTATATGGCCGCCTAAAGGTGGTTCTTTTCTGATGAGCGAGCGCATGCTATGTGTACTAATGACTGATTGACTGATGCATGGATCCTGCGAAACCGATCGCGATTAATCATGAAAAGAGGGGGAGATCACGGCTAGATCTCGATTCGATTACATATAGTATTCCAAAGTCTGGACCAAAGTATGGTTTGCACAACATGCAAAAAGAGACACTGAACATATATAATTCATGTTGGCTATATATAGATAGATTCATAGTAGATAGATTGCTTCTTACTAGCTCTTAATTAACCTGAGAATGAGCTAGCTCTCGATCCCATGCACCAATCTCCTCGAAGCTTCCTTCATTCCTTCGAGATTAAGGCCATCGTTCTCCACATTGTAGGATTGTCAATCCACATGCACTGCACAAGACAACAATAAAGGAGAGGTAACACATGAAGCACCCACGCAACACACGAAGCATGACTACTGCAATGCAACATTAAGGCCAGCCAAAGCACTTACTGTTGGTTGGGCGAGTCGGTTCACATGCTGCTGTCTCCCCCTTCCTTGTGATCCATCCCGATGCTCTCTGATCCTGAGATGGTGGTGGTGGTGGTGCTAATGGCGTTCACCGCCCAATTAGCCATGGAGGCGTAAGGGATCTGCACGGGGGCCACGTCAGGGCCCATGCTGCCACCAACGTTGTTGCTGCTCCGCATATTGTAGTAGCAACCGGCGGCAGGAAGTGGCTGTGATACCATCGCGTCCACCAGCCCCAGCCTCCGGAAGCCGCCGCCGCCGTACATGCCGGCCGAGAGCTGGCTGGGGCACGGCATTGCGGCGGCTGTGAGCCTGGCGCTGGTGGGGGTCCCGGCGGTGACCACGGGCAGCGCGGTGGGGATGCCGCCGAGCTCTCCGCAGGCGTAGCGGAGGAGCTCGGTGTGCGCGGCGTCGAGCTCCTTCTGGAGGCGGTGGACCTGGCGCTGGAGCACGGAGATGGCGCCGACGCAGCCGTACACGGGGTCCTTGACGCGGGCCTCGGCCTCGTAGGCCAGCGAGCTCACGGCGTCCTCCCGCTGGTGCGGCGGCAGCTCGTTGAGCAGCTTGGTCACGTTGCTGGCGCCGAACACCTTGTGCACGTTGGCGAACTTCTGCGGCTCCTCCGGCGGGAAGTAGGGCGCGAACACGCAGCCAGGGAGGCACTTGCGCCGCAGGAACTTGCACGCCGCGCACGGCGCCCCAGCCCCCGGCGTCGTCGCCGCCGCGACCACCACGGAGACGGCGGAGTTGCCGGTGCTGGACGGGGATGCCATTGCGTTGACGGCGACCTGTATATGCAAATTGAAGAGAGCTGTCAACTCAAATGGTTAGTCATTCTCCCAAGAAAAACATGCAGTTCTTCCGATACTGGCTACTTCTAGGGTTAGGGTTTTCTTGGACTGAGTGGGTATCATTCTGGGAAGGTAGAAGGAGGAGGAGATTAGGGTTTGGGAGCTCAAGGTGTTCTGATCTGATCTCATGCCAGCTTTAAATGAAAGAAATGGGGGAAAATAGTTTCTATCTTCTTTTTTCAACTTCAGAGCAAAGAGGCACAGAAAAACTGTAGATTCCTAGCAGTCTAAGCAGTGGGAATGATTTAACATATGACTGATAAAAATCAATGAAACCAAATGCATGGAGAGCCTGATCCACTCTATCGATCTCTATGAATGCATATGCGTGCATGTATGATGATATGGCACAAGAAGCACAGATTTCCAAGTAAAAAGGAACATGATGTTTTTGCTCAAATCTCAAGAAGCACGGAGGATATATTAGTAGCAGGAAAAGGACCAGACTGCAAAAAACTTCCTCTCTTCACAAATTTCTCTCAGGTGCATCTAGCGAGCTAGCAAAAGACCCTGCTCATCCTTACCTCTTTGGGTCAACAAGCGGAGAGAAGGGGATATAGATCTGATGAAGAAGGGCAAAGAAAATATTTGGAAGGAATTTTCTCTCCCCTTGTTGCCGCTTGTTTCTTCAAACAAGATCCACTGGCTGTTCAACAAGCAGCTACACAATATGAAAGAGGAGGAGAGAAAATATGGATAGAGAAGCAAACAAACAGGATGAGGAGTTCTTGTCTCTTTGGCAGTGGATCAAAGAATTGTAGGAGGAGCTGCGCTGCTAGCACATGATCAGGCAGGACAGCCTAACTATTGTCTCTGGTGGTAGTAGTGATCTGTGGGGAGAGACAGATATAGAGAACAGCTTCTCCTCCTACCTGACTACAACTGCAGCAAGGGAAAGGTGAGGTGTTTGTGTAGGCAAGAAAATATGAAAAGGCAAGGCAGTATTGAGCGAGGAAGCGAGATAGTTGAAAGAATAATATGAAGGCGCTGCAAAAAGGAGAGCGAGAGATAGAGAAAGAGAGGATAGGAGAGGAGAGAGAGGGTAAACAGATAAATAAGGACAAATTGGGATTAATGGCAGTACAAGCAAAAGTGTGAGGGTGACATTGCCACTACTCGTAAGAATATCTACAACAGTGCCTCCCCACCTCATCACCATTCACAAATAGTTGCTACGTAGTACTGGGTACACGGCCAGCTTTAGACTTGACACATACACTTCAATCATACGTAGATGCATGTATACATACATGTACGGACCTGGAAGCAAATTAATTAACCAACGTTTCTGTTGCTGCAAATTAACAATCTTGTACTCCATCCGTTTCCATAATTCTTGTTGTGGTTTTAGTTCAAGTTTAGACTAAAATCAGTACTCCCTCCAATCCATATTAGTTGACTTAGATTCATCTAAATACATTCGTATCTAGTCAAGTTTTAGTGTTAGATACATCCGAATTCATACAAATTTGAGTTAACTAATATGGGTGGAGGGAGTACAAGAATTATGGAACTGAGGGAGTATATATTCTTTTTCAAAATCACTTGTATGCATTGAACTCGCTCGAGGCCTGTCATCATGTCAAGTACAAAGCAAATGCTGAGTTCTATGTATGTATGCATGTTGCTTTGTAATTATACCAGATAAAACCGAAAGAAAAAAACATTGAATATTAAGACAATATGCATTATCATTAACGTTCACGCTCTTCTTTAGAAACAGGTAACTGATCATCAGTACGTCAGGTTTCAGAGTAATCATGCCATCTCATGCATGAGCAAGCTTAATTAATCTTAATCAAGTGCTTTGCCTAAGCAAGCAGCACAATCATAAGTAAGCCGACGACGTATGTGGACACTAACGGGATGGGTGTGCGATTGCTGCTGTTAAATAATGACACCTACAGTCCTAGAAGTTGTTGGCTATGTCTAAAACAGTCCTCAAACTCAGAATTTGCCTTACTACGGTCCTCCAACTTGCTCGAGATGTCTACATACGGTCCAAAGTATAAAGGCCCACAGTATATTGCTGACGTTGCAGCATATCAAGCCCATAACAACGTTTTGGTTCGCCCATTTCTATGACACATGTGACCTTGGTGTTCCTTACATGTAGGCAAAGTATAACCATTAAAATCAAAATGTGGACACGGGAATTAGAATTACGACATAGTGGTGCAGCCCACAGTAGCGAACCACTAAACCAGAACTTTGTTTATTGTATTTAGAGCATCCCACTAGCGTTTCCAGGAGAGCCTCCCAAAGTGATTTTGTCATTCGGACGGTGAAAATTCGCCTAGTTATGTTTCTAGGCGTGCAGTTTTCGTCGGATTTGGCTCATTTTACATCCGGAGTTCCTATGCCGAACCCAAGGCGTTGGAAACCGCCAGGGAACACCGGATGAAACGAAAAGTGGTTGGACCAACCCTGTCGGCGACACAAGGCCGAGCTCCCGCCGTTCTTCTCCCCCTCGCCGCCATGTCGTCGCCAAACTAGGCCGAACTTTGCCGAACTAGGCCAAACTAGGTCGAAGCCGGAACGCCCTGAGAACGCCGGATGAAACGATTGGCCTCTCTTCCTCGCCCACGTGTCCTATCTGGCCCCATGCCCCATCTCTCTCCCCACTCCTCGTCCACGTGCTCGGTGGCGCTTCTCCGGCAGGCCGCGTGCTCGGCCGCGCCCTCGACAAGGTCATCAAGCACTCTGTCTCCGACATCGACCTCCTCTCCTCGCCCTGCCCTGCCCTCCGACGCCGAGCCTTCACCTGCTTCCCCTATCCTCGGCCTCCCCGCCCCCGTCGCTGAGGCCGCGCTCCAGGCGCTCCTCCTCGCGCTCGATCACGGCTCCACCAAGGTCGCCGAGCCCGCCCTCGACTGTGTCGTGGCCCTCCTCGCCCTCTGCCTCCTCGTCGCGACGTCGCCGTTGCCGACCCCTCACCGCTCTCTAGGCTCTTCGCGCGTTCCTCGCCACGACGGCCTCGAAGGCTCGCACTCACATTGCCGCTTCAAGATGCCCCACGGTCTCCGTCCACGGGGAGTGCCTGGACTAGCTGGTGAAGGCATGCTATAACCTATAGCTTGGGAGCGCCAGCAGCGGGAACCAGCTCTGCGCCAAGCTTGCACTCGCACATGTGCTGCTAGTCGTGTTCGCGCGCGACGCCAACGCTCATGGTGCTCAACACCGGCAGCGATGTCGTCTGCAGCGAACCTCGACAGTAATCCGGCTAGGTGTTCGACGACGCCGCCGCGGTGGTGGCGCCCGCTCGCCTTCGACCCTGCCGCGGTGGTGCTCCTCCGCAAACCTGTCGCTTGCTCGCGTTGTCCGATGCCAGCCCCGACTGCGTCGCCGACGAGGCCCTCTCTGCGTCGCCAGGCGTTGTCCGGCGCGGCGAACGACGGCTCGCGTGGGGCCGCAGCTCGTGCGTTGGAAATTTAGGCCTGAGAATCCGGCTAGGAAATGGCGAGTCCCAGGCCAAAAAAAAGCTTCATCCGAAACTATTTAGCTTCATTCGGAGCTAAATTTTTTCATGGAACAAAAAACGAGTGGAGATGTCTAACGCAAAGTGTAAAACAGATTGTGGACGTAGTCGTTAGTTCTAATCCCCACCCAGCGCCTTAAATTTTATTGTTTTTTATTCCACCACTGATACAAGGGAGTCCACATGTAAGGCAGCTGGCTGCTGTGCCGGGAAACCTGGAACGCCGTCGTGGGCTTGATATGTGGCCAGGTCAGCAATATAGGGTGGGTCTTCGTACTTTGGACCGTACGTGGACATCTGGAGCAAGTTGAAGGACTGTACTAAGGCAAATCTTGAGTTGGGGGACTGTTTTAGACATAGCCCACAACTTCGAGGACCATGGATGCATTTCACTCCTTAACTAATTATTTGTTTGTTTATTGCTTACATTCTCATAATCAAAAGTGCGGCGGTATAATTGGCAATCATTAGTGAGGAACCCATCAGAAACAAGTTAGGTTATTGGCATCCATTGTCATGCAACATTTATGCTTAGGGAATTAAGTGAGCTTCTTACTAATCAGGTCTAGCTAGCCAGCTAGCCCCTAGGGATGTTCTCCGGTTAATGATTGATTTTGGAGCCAAGCTGCATCAGTATACAGTATGTCATAATCATCAAACGAGGTGTACAAGTACACGTTAAAGCACTAATTGAATTTGCATAATAGAATTCACAAAGTACAAGGCTTTGTTTTATCTCGCAGTACGTATACACTGTGGTAATCTGATCGTAGTTAAGCCATTTTATCTCACAGTAGATTGTGGTAATCTGATCCTAGTTAAGCAATTTTTAGATATTCAGATGTTTCCATGTAGCTGTGTTTTCCACAATCATGCAGCAAACAGCTATATTGTTGCATTCTAAACGATTTGGAGAAACAAACAGACAATCAACCAGTAACATACTCTACTTTATTTGACTTAAATGTAATTTATCAAACATGATAATACCTTTTCTGAAAACTTCTTGTTCATATAGCAACAAAAGATTAATTAAGCACATCATAGTACAGTTATACCATAAACTAAGCTAAATAGCAGGGGGAAATCATTGCACTTGAGTTTTATGAAGTGCACGTACGTTGCATCTCATTATTCCAGAAGGTAATTCTTACATTCTGTCTGATACTCCCTGTTCCAGTACACAAAGTACCCTCGTATTTTGATTCTAATTTGGATCATCACTTCCATCAATAAAACATGAGTTAATGCCACAAAAAGTAAACCGTTGTGAATTTCTTCCAAATGTGAATCCAATTATGTATTTTTGAGCCACATAACTCATGTTTTGTTGGCCTAGTTATGTTGAAAGTTAGACACAAAATACAAGGAAACTACGTATACCAAACAGAGGCAGTCGTCAATTGAAGTCAAAGTTGCTTTGCCCATAAATTTTGAGTAACTTGGAATGAAGATTGAAAAATATTACCAGGAGCAACTCATCTAGAAATCCAAGATAAGTTTCTCCGAAAAATAGTCTCATATAAAAATACCTTGAGTTAGACTTGTGCTCACCATACGTCACCGTGGACCCAGGCAATGCATCTACCACGGATTATTAATTGCTGATTTCTTATGCATCCGAGGTCGATACAATAATCAAGGCACATGTGGCCCTTGATGATGGATGCGTACTGTTGCAGGGCATTGGCTTAGATTTTGTCATTTACATGGCCGAAGGTTACACATAATCATGATCAGCATGTCATCTCAACAGCACGTAATTACTACTTGCCGCAAAGTTTCAAAGCCAAAAAGATGTTAAAAGTAGCCCCAATCCAGTCTGGCCAACAATCATACATATCACCGAGAACATTCAAGTGATAAGTGTTGATATACCTCAAGGGTCTGCTTTCAGAAGGAATAAAAAAAGAGAAACAATACTGTGACACGTATCTTCATAGTTAATCAACTTAATCCACCTCCTGCACTGATTGAAAGTATACACCAAGTCACCAGCTAGCTATAGCAGTAATTAAGCACACTGTAACAGCAGTACCGTCTTGTCTGAACCAGCCGTAGCTCTACATATGTATAGTTAGGTCAAAGAATAGTCAGGTCAATCTGAGTGGTCAACAGATGAAACGTTGTAAGGTTTCTCAAGAAAGAAGGATCACGGTCTCCAAGAAGCCAAGAACAGACAAGTACAGATTCACACCACTAAGCTACACCATACCTGATAACAGTAACAGCAAAGCCCTATGAGGAGGCAGGCTACATCAAAGGGGTATATTAATAAAGTTTTCGTTTATTGACCTCCACATGATGCCCCGTGACACACAGGATGTGATGTGCATCAAGCGAAAAAGGGTTAAATTCTGCCATGCAATCGCACAACCAAGAGATCTGATATCATCTCTACTGGAAGCCATTCAAGCAAGCAAGAGATCTAATATAGGATTCATGTTCTGTACTACTCCCTCCGTTTCAAAATATAAGATGTTTTAGCTTTTGTGAAACAAATGTATCTAGACATCTCTTAGTGTATAATATAGGTTCGGAGTGAACCACACATTAAAATTCGTTTCACAAAAGGTAAAACATCTTATATCATGGAACGGAGGAAGTAAATGATTTGATTAAGAAGATGCAGCGTAAGCAGCCACAAGATCTTCCTTAAGATCCCCCAGCAAGAACACAAGATCTCATCCGCAAGCCACTTGCCTTCCTAGTACACCAACATTAATTCGATCCTAAAATCCACCGGCCATCAAATCGTTGGACCAAGGTCGACGACGAGCTACTACTGAGCTCGGTCAGCTAGGGCTAGCTTAGCCCCTTCACTTTTGTGCCTGGATGCATGCATGGCATGGTGCAGCCTTTCCCAGGTTCACGACCTACCTAGAGGAGCTACCATGCCTGTCCCTTTGCGCTGCAAGCTAGCCCTGCAGCCCTCCTTCAGCTTTGCATCCCCAAGTGCTAAAACCCACAAAATCACTAATCTTTCAGTGGAACCAGCCATGTACAGGCATTTTTGGGGTGGTTTAGCTTACCTAGCTCTTCCCTAACTTAGATTCTCTCTCGGGGGAACAGGAACTTCAGCTTTTTAGTACCAAAAGGACAAGCGCGTGAGTAGTTTAGGTGGGCCATGCATGCACGCCCAATGTTTTGAGAGCTAGCTAGGCTGAGCAGGAATGGACCCACCACGTAGCTAGCGAAGCAGCCGCCCGGCTACCACAGACCGGACCCTGGGTAACCAAGAGCTAGAGGTAGATGAAGATCTCAGGTGACAGAGAAGTGGCTAGGCAGGAAAACGGGCAAGGTGAAATTAACACCAGCTAGGTAGCTAGCTATTGTGCATAAGTTAAAGATCAAATATGGTAGTGAGGGGGGTGGGGAAAAGCAAGCATACTACAGAGCTTGATCAGCTGATGGGTCCTCACAGTACAGAGGCAAGGTTGCACTGCACTGTGGGAGGGCACAGTCCCTTTGAATTCTGGTCACAAGGGGTGGAACCTGGAAGGGGTCGTGGTGCCACGGGCGTGCATGGAACCCCGTACTTTGTCGATAGAGAATCCTGCCTGGGGGTGGGGTGGGGCTGCCCAGCTGTTTTTATCAGCGCTGTGCTTCCATCTTTCAAACCCTTCCCGATCACAGGATCAACATCTGTTTTGCTAGTGTGGTGCAAACATGCAGAGATAATAGTTGCCAAATATAGAATCACTGACCTGGGCCTGCAGAGTCCCACGTTGATTGTCCAAGCACATGACCATGTTTCTGCTCTGATTGGGGCCGATCATCCTGGCCATGACATGATCATCTGACGCCATTTCATAATTAAACATTTACCCTTGGCTGCATCTGGTCTCTGTATGTGTGGAGCCGGGGCTATTCCCGTTCAATCAAAAGTTCTGTATTGGCCTATCACAGGTTGAGATTAGGTGACCATATCAAGAAAGATATATTAAAAGACCCCTTGTGCAGTTTGATTAATCGCAGGAAAACAAAAGAATGTGGATTTACACTGCTTACACTGAGCCCACCGCATATTCATGTGTACAAGGCTCTAAGCTGATGACTGTGTTTTCAATCTTCCATATTGCACTATAAGTGCTCACATTTCTCCATCCTCCCCAAAGGATCAGTAAGTTGTGGAATGCATTTGCCTCGATTGTAAATTCCCTTGAGAGTATGCAGTTTGATCTATATCATAATCATCATAGCACAGTGCACAAATGCCCACACAAACCCTTGATAGCCATACAAGGATAAATTATTGCACCTTTCAGTGATGTAGCAACCATGTGATTGGTTAGCTTTCAGGCCAGGCGCTATGATAGGCTCATGTTATACTTGAGGGGATAAAATAAAGTGATAGCGAAAGGACATGGCTTTCATAATTAAGTTTGTTTGGCAGAATCTGCTAGCCAGTACAACCCTGTAGATATCATACTCAAAAAGTGTAGCAAGGCAAGGTTTCTTGAGACATACAATTGGTTCCTTCATAGAAACATCCAGGCAAAGATGTTTGTAGGTGGTAGCCGCGCGGCTGCACTTGACAGCATTTCTGATCACAATATATAAAGGGAGAGATCCATCGAGATGGGAGAATCCACATGAAAGCATAGAAGGGTTTTAACGGCACTGGTAGCTGCTAATCTGCAAAAGGCTCTTGGGTGAGTGGAAAGGGCGCACTAGCATATCGGCTATGGAACGAACAATAGGGATATTGATTCCGCTGGGTTCCTTTATCTCACTCGTCCGTACAAGGGTTGTGGGCTAGATGGAAGCTACCAACGTGCAAAAGTGACGTCTAGCTTAGATTTGACATTCTCTATTCGATCTTGTATTCTGTTTTTTTTCACTTTCTAGGAATAGTCCATTTCTCTAATTACCATTTCTATTATTTATCCTGCAAGCTGCTCGAATTTTTTCCTAAAGTTGTAGGCAGAACAGTGCTAGTTCTGGCGTAGCAATTTGTGACCGGGCCATCATGGGGAAAGGCTAAATGCAATGGACATGCAAAAGAGATGGTACTAGCCTTCCTGCGGTTAGTTTCTTTTCTATTTTTGGAAACACTGATAAGTTCTTAGGACAGATTCCATCAATAAAAGTCAATAGAGGACTTTAAAGGAAAAGGCGTGGCGGGAATTTAAGCATCAAATGCGGTGCTTTCGTGGGGGGGGGGGATTCTGCAAGAATGAGAATCATTATTAGTTTTTTACTTTTATTTTATATTGATCATTTGTATATTGATTCATCTTTGTTATTGAGTATGATATCATAATAATAGAGCAAACAACATACTGTCTTTGTTTTCTGAGAGTATAACTATAAGGACTTGATTAGACCGTGTACCTGTCAGCCTGAAAGATGTAATGCAGCCACCAAGGACTAAGGAGACTGTGGGATCAAATTCCAGAAAGCTCAAACCACAACAGCCCTGAAAATGCCCATGGAGGGAGTACCAGCAGCCGGTGATCCACACCGCTTTGGAAAGCGCTGGTGGCATCTTCAAACGAAGCTTAGGTGAGTCCCATTAGGTTCTAACACGAGCCAAAGACTCCCTACATGAACCATACCAAATGTGAGCACATTTAGAAAAACGTAGTTCAGAAATATACAGGGAACATAACCTCGTACGAACAAGACAAATGACATAATATGATAAGGTTCACCTTTAATGAGATCCAGGTAAACATTCAATAGGCATGTCTCATCTCAAGCTGAGGCCTCTCATGACTCCCTTTTTTCGGCACTCTGCTCTTACAAATTGTTTGGCAGTAAGAAATTGTTACAGAGTGCTATGGGATTCCCACAGCACAGCAATTTTAACCCCAGGTTGTCTTCCATCAAATCAAGCTTACTAAGAGCCATCAGTTTTTGTGTCTAGGGCGAGATTGTTAAGATATTATATATACAAAAAAAAGGCATTGCTACAGCATCAGTTAAACGACTAAAATATCGGTTTTAGACAAATATACTCATACAAAATATTAAAATGAAAAATAGTTCTTGTGATCATAATGCCTCCAGGTTTGCAAGCTTTAGCTGTTTATCTACAGCCAAGTGATCTTCCACCGCAATGCACGTAGAGCGCAGCATGTTCGCAAGAAAAGTTGCGTTGTCAGCTTCATTTCCATGAATATGATCATGGCAAGGAAGGCCCTCTTCACGAGACAATTGTTCTGCCCAAGTGTAGATGCGAGTTGTCAACAACCAGAGCTTATCAGCGACAGAGTTCCTAAGGTCATCCCAAATGCTGCTGGAGAGAAAGGAAGGCAGGGTGACAGGCAAATCACTCAGTATGTTTGTTGGATTAACAATGAGAAGTGGCATATAGATACAGCAGCTGCCACACAGCAGGCCAACAAAACGCAGTGCCTGAAATATTAGAACAGAGAGAGGTGTGAGGCTGTGTGTGATGGTAAGCAGTGCTTTGCGGTCATGCACCGCAAGGAGTGATGACACATTGCAACTAAACATATACCGTAGAGGGGTGAGCTGTAACACAGCCAGTATCTAATGCATCCAGAAGCCACTGCTTCTTTATACCATTGTCAGCAGAGTATACAGCTGCGGCAACCTCAACAAGAACGTTCCACCAGATACCTGAAACAATATTTGTTCGTTACCTTCAATGGGAGGAGGGTGGGCAGGCGGAACAGAAATGGAATATATAGACTGAGCACTATTGATAAGGATAAGGATCCAACAACACTCAAGAAGGAAAGTCAAAAGCTGAGGGATGCAGTTGCCGCTTACCATCAGCTGGTGTACTCAGTACGGTAGTCCTTATGTTCCCCAGCTCCAGTGCAGAAACACAGCCAGTAAAGCACAACCTTGCTCTGATGATAATCCTCTTTGCCACATCAACATGTTCTCCTTCACCCAGGGATGCGGTATTGTGCACCTGAAAGGAAAGGTGAACATGAAGTTGTCAAATAATATTAGTACAGAGCTCGCTAAAACAAACAACTAATGCAGAATTAATTGCGAAGGAAAATTATAGCACCTGCAGCATATCACCCAGCCAACTTTTCTGAGCAACAGTGAGACACTTGATAGCAGCAGACCACTCATCCATGAATTCAAGTTGACCATCATTACAGAAATTCAAGAGGGGTAACAGGCATTCAATGCATTTCTTAACATAAGAGAAACTATCAGACTCTTCAGAGACCACCTCCACCAGGCACTTGCGAATGCCTTCCCAGAACGACATTCTTAACACGTTTCTCCGCTCACAGGAGTACTCCAAGTATGAAGACGAGAGGGAATAAAAGTACGTAGTTAAATCATCATACAGTTTCTTGGATCTTGATTCAGAGAACAGCTTCATTAGGTGTGACAAATATTGGAGCAAAACAGACTGCACGTTCATTTCTAATCTCCTGAACCTGGGTAAGTCTGTCAGATCATCCAAAAACTGCAGAAGGGGACTGATATGATCAGCATGAGCTAGGGAAAAATATAAGCATTCTTCCCTTAATAATGTAGGATCTCGATGATCGGTTGACTTATGAGAACTATGTGCCTCAACTTTCATGCACCGCCGTACTATAATCCCCCAGTCTATAGCCGGCAGCTTAGGAGCTTTAGTAAGGCATTTCAGAACTGTTGTAATTGTATTTACTGGCACCACATCACCAGGCTGTAGATAGTAAAATAAAATAAGTCAATAAAAAAATGACAATGAAAACAAGAATTGCTTGTCTAACTCCACGACCCTATAAGTAGCAGAGGATTGGCACACAACAGAAAACTCTGCAAACTTGCATGGCTAGGAAAATATCCATGCACCATGACCCAAATTATTTGTCAAGTTCAAAATTTGGTATCCAATAATATGATGCACATCTATGGATTTTTTATATTTTTTTAAGATGCATAATTAGGTAAACCCTAAACCCAAGAAACCACGCTTAAACGTACAAAATCCTCTCCCTCTTAGATCTTTGCATCACATCCAAGAACAAAACAATATAAGATATGCATGTTTATTAAGGGAAATGCAAAAACGCCTGTATATTTGGGTTGCCAAGTATCCCAGCCATCAATGTGCCTTGAGATTGGTGCACTGGTAGGGATACTTACATGAAATTTAAAACTGAAGCAGTTAAATATATCGTCATGTTCACCCACTGAGGCCTTGTTTACTTCTCTCGTATTCGCTAGTATATTTGCGGGGATCGGAGGGGATTGTTCCAATTTCCGCAAAATCCCCGTAGGCCGTTTACCACGCCGGGTTTGTCCGGGATATCCCCACAAATCCTTCATGTTTTTATCTAGATTGAAAACTCTCCTCTAAGATAGAGTATTTTTGGGGAAGAGTATTTTAGGGGATTGGAGAGTATTGGGTGAACACCAAATCCCCGCATATCCCCAAAATTCTAGTGGGTAAAAATACGAGAGAAGTAAACAAGGCATGAATCAGTGGGCAAAAAATCACATTCAAGTGTCGACGAAAAAAGGAGAACTAGAATGTCTATTTCAGATCACCAGCTTGTGTGTTTTCAATGCACATCTTAGCGTAGGTAAACTGCTAAGTTGAATAAATTGTACTCTCTATTCCTAAGATATTTTCCATAACAAATGTACACCATACAAGCCTGGTCTTAATAAACAAGAGCTACGAGTTATTATTTTCAAGAAAGATTCAGATCAAACCTTTTCAAAGTTAAGATCCCTCAACCAGAGACTTAAGTTCCACACTAAGCTTTCCGCAGAAAAACTTGTTGATTGACTGGAACCTATGGAATTTCTCTGAGAAGAATCGTCATCATGATGGCTCTGATTCTTTAATAACCACCTATTTCTAAGAAATGATATAGCCCATGCAGCATAATTTCGTATGTGATTATCCTCTACATCCTTGGCAAGAAGAAATATCTCCTGAAGCATTGCCGTTGAAAGAGTCTCACCAACAGGACTTGTGAGTACAGGACCTCGCACCAAAGATGACTCCTGTGCCCATAAAGAAACACATTATTCTAACAGTTACAGTAAAGTAAAGTAAATAGTTAGGGTGTCCGGACAAGGAGAGAGACCTTCTCATTCTTTATCTGTGAATTCATGGATTGGCAACAGATACCAGTGAGGTCTCCAGCACCTGCACCAAAAGCATTGACAGCACCAAACATGCCACCCAAATGGACAAGAGGAGGATATGGGTTGGTGTATATATTTCTGAGAGTGTCGAGAAACTTTTTAACATCAGCAAATTTCATGGCATGCACCCCATCATTCAATGTGCAAGACAGCAAAGATCCAGCACCAATACAGATAGCCATCAATAAATTCTGAAAGACAGTTCCAGATTTCTTGAGGTTCAAGAGTTTAGTAGCTAAAGAAGTGTAGCGGTTGAACAGAGCATCCAAATCATCATTCAGTAACTCCACTCTCTGGCAAAATGCTATGACAGATGGAAGAGCAAGACAAGAGCCCATACATAGTGACACTGAATTTATTTCATCAAATAATACAGAGCTTGAATCAACATCTGGTATCCATGATATCAATATGTTCTTGAGTTCAATAACATCTTCATAAGCTCCAAGCCTATATAGAGCAATAACAGAGTTTCCCAGACCAAGAACAAGTCCTGCAATAGCCCAGGGATCATCATCCAAGCTATCATAATTTTCTTCAGTTCCTTCCATGGATAATATTGCACAAACACTTAGTTTCTCAAGGGAATAACATGAGGATGGACAGAGCTTAACCAATGAAGCAGTCATAGTGCGAAGAATTTCTTCAACTGATGTGCGTTCCTTGAGTTGCGTAGTTGCTTCAAATTCTGAATCAGATGTACTATCTGCTCTGGTTAAAAGACCTTGGCAAGCATAACCTAATCCCAGTCCACAAGCTCCTTTTACAAGACAACTATCAGTTTTTGAGATAACCTGGATGCAGAAGGGCATAGGACATGATGAAAAACTAATTATTATGGCATAATTCAAAGTTGAAGGTATAATCATTATATCAAATATGATATTCCAAAGTAGCATTTCAAAAAATGAGATGTCATCAACCGCAGCGAAAGTCGGCATGAACACCTTGAATGAGCATATACTAGGCACTGTTTGCTGCATGAAGCAAGGCACCATGAGCTCCTAACAGTACAGGAAGCTGGCTGGAACCTATATGTGTAGGCTAGTAGCAAGCGGCAAGCAGTCTGTCACTAAGAAGTCGGGCAACTAGGCATGCAAGTGACATAAATGTCGGTAACTGAATGTTCGTGTGCGAACGTAAATCAATAAATTAATTTCTGGTATCTGTGCAACACTTATAAGAACAAAATAAACACCTGGTGAAAAAAAATCAAATATCAAGAAGAGCAGGATCATGTACCTCAAAGAGTCCATTGATAACCTGAAGCTTGCTCTTTTTGTCCGTGGGATGAAAACAATTGAATATTAGTCCCAAAGAGACAGCTGCAGACCACTGTTGGTGCTCATGCTCATATTGGAGTAACCATTTCAAAAGAAAATCAGACGCAGATGAGATTACTAGATGGGCAGTTGGAGGAACAACCTGCCAATAAGATATGATGAAAGCAACTACATCAAAATCAAGAACCAACAAGCAACACACAGGAAATACCATGAGGATACAGACTCTATTCGTCAATGCTAGAAGGCTAAAAGTGAGCCAAGAGAAGTAACACTTGGAGCCTTATATCACATGACAACTTAAAGTCTGGGGAGTCTCCAAGAGTACCACTCACAGGCACACCATAAAACCTGGTATCTGTGAAAATTACGGGTTTTTACATTTTTGGGGTGGTAAAATGTAGATTGATAAAGTTAAAGGCGTAACCATAAATATAGAGAAAAGAGCCCCCAGATTGGACAATTGAATAAACTAGGTTCAAATTGTGCATCCAGCACTGATGATTGCATATTCTATATTTGATGCATGAGGTACTCCGTCCAAAATTCAACTGGCCACATGATGTTGAAGGAGACAAAAATAAAAACACATGGTACTGAAATCATCGGAAGTACATCTACTGCTGCAATCATAATCACTCTTTTGAGAAGGACTAAAATGTCAATAAGAACACCTTACCAAGCACAGTGATCCAATTGCAAGAGTAATGTTAACTGCAACTCTAGGATTAGATACAGGAACGCACTTGCAAAGAATCTGCAACCACAATTAGGAAAATTTAAGGAAAAAGTTAGCATTGATAGGGAAAGGAAGCTAATTTGGCTCTCAAAGTACAAGGAGGAAAAATATATAGCGAGATGGAAGGATGGATGCATGTGATAGCAAAATCCTGATAATTTACACCTAAAGGAACCAGATCATATTTAGCCTATGTCAAAATAATGAAAATACTCCACAGTGTGACTCTTTCAAGTCAGCACTTTCTCAGAAGTTCAAAAATAAGCAATAGATAATTTGAGTAAGCACCAGGACACGTACTGATGTACCTCAAAGACTGCATACATACATATAGAGCATTTTTAGAGAAAAATCCAAAAAAAAAAAACTAGGTTGTTTTTGTTTGCATCAGTGCCTTATCATCTAAAAATGGCACTTCTTTAATAGCATTTGTGGCAGATTCTAAAATGGTTTTCTCGGACAAGGACATCTAAATAAATAAATATGCTAAAGACATATGTACACACCTTAAATATATCGTTAGCTGCTTTTAAAGGTTTGTTCAACTTTGAAGATTCTTTAGTGTCAAGCAAGGCTACGACTGCCTGCATCCAATGGGAAATAAATGATTTCCACGAATGCAGTGCAAGAAGAGCTACCACTATGTTTCTTGATATAAACATAGATTCAGCCATCTCCACTAATGCTTGTTCATATGCAGCATGTACTCTAGGCAAATCCTGCAAATAAAAAATTTAACAGATTAATATAGTATACAAAGGATGCACATTTTTGTAATTACAGATAAAGACATGCAACTTCAAAGACTACTACCTTAGATTTCCCTTCACGAACGATGTCCTCTGGGGTGTAATTGATGGTTAAAAGTGCTGCACCAGGCAACCGATGGTGTGCCGATTTTTCTATAATTCAAAATTTTTGGCCAATTAATAGCTGAAGCTTTCATCAGACTGTCTTAAACATAGAACAGAACAAACTACATATGTTTTCATATTTAACATAAAATGGACGACTATTTTAAGAAACATGATGCAGTGGACAAAATAAAAAGTAGTTCATTTGGATCTGATAAGCATACCTTTAAACACAGCCTGAGGGAGAACGTCCAATAACTTCTCAAATTTGTGAACCGTGGTTCTTTTATCTGTAGTCACTCTACGGCGGTTTCTGTGTATAGGTAAAACATCAGTTAAGGATGTACATAAGCATCTGAACTGAGGACTTTCAGATAATATACTAACATGTGCTCAAATGTGATTATCTCAACTTGAAATTTCTCCATGGCTTTCAGAATTTCCAGATTATGTTCATTAGTAAAGCACTCATAGTTTGTTCTCCAGAAATCAGGAATGCAATCTTGAATAAGAGAGACCTGAAAACATCCAAGAAAGAAGTAAGAGAACGTGCAAAAGCTTTGCATATCTTTTCAGTAGGTAGAGAAGGGAAGTTATAGTTACAAGAGACACAACACATGGCTAATTTACCAAAAGAAACTTGCAAAATAGTAAATGCTACAAAGATCCAAAGTAAACGAAATGCAACTTCCAGTCAAAATGTTACAATATGCAGATGCATATAATAGCACAACAAAGTGCAGCATAACCTTGTAGTGGGACAAGGAGTGAAAAGCAGTTCCTCTTGCTTTAATCCAAATACGATCAGCTTCAGCGTTATTTTTATTATATGTACCAATGCTCCACAACATTTGTACCAAGCTCTTTGATGTTTCAGAATATGCTTCAGCATCCATCGCCCCCCATCTCAACAGAATGCATAAGCTGGAAAAGGAAAAAAGGGGAAAGAGAATAAGACCAAACTTAACTGGTCTGCACATTTGCATTAAATGCAACATTCCACTTGTCTTACCTATTTGAAACCGTGGGATCAACTGAATAATCTAAAAGCTCCTTCGATATAACTTTCCAGGCAGTATAGAAATCTGCATACATACGAGCTGCTTGCCTCAAAAGTGAAGTTCAGAAGACATGACTTTTTATTCTTAAGGTTTCACCATACTCTTTTTTTTAGTATATGATTTCACCATACTCTTTGCTGGCTTTCTGACAACATGGCTTCATATAACATGATATTTCGAACAGGTCAATGATCTAATGAACCAAGGGATAATCAGAGATCAACTTACCAACGACATCCGCCTCACAGAGATAGGAGAGGCTCTCCAGGCCAAGAGCTTGAACTACAGAATCACGGCTCTCAATACAATACTACAAGGGAAGTGTTAGAAAGGGGACCAAGTCAACAATACATGGTCAGCCAAGAAAGGTCACGGAAATACACACCGAGACAGATAATATGAGATCAACACCCCTATCTGGGTTCTCCTTGCAAACATCACGCACTGATGCAGCAATACTTGTGAAAACTTCTCTGTCGGTAATGAAGCTGGAAAATGTTTCAGGGTCCAGAATTCTCTATTTCAGAAATCAGAAGTTAGTGCTGATCTTGTAAATTGTAGAAGTAATAAAGAAAAATCACAGATTGACAAACTTTAGTTTTTTTTAGAACAGAAAAACTTTAGTTGATCATACTAATGGTATGTGTATCTTCAAGAACATCACATGAAATGTTTGCTTAAAATTCAAGAGTGGAACTTGACATTGTGTTAGTTAACAACTTGACATTTTCATACTCCACTGAAACTCTAGGCAAAAGCGACAAGATGAACCACCCATCAGTCTTTACTGGATAATTCTTGGAAATAAGCGCCATATAGGCATAAAGTTATCACTCTAGCCATTCAAAACTACTTCAGAAACTAATGGTATGCACAGGATTTGAATATTCCATAACATAAACACTCATAAGCATGTATTAAAACTCTTGATAATGGCAAAACAAGACTAATATTCAACTTAAAGTGTGCCCTTACTTGTAAATTCGGAAATGCCCAATCTGTGATAATCCATATCTTGCAAAGCAATCGAACAGCAACAGCATATAAAATCCTGCATGAGACCAAACAGAAGTAATATGATGATAACAAAGAGTGTCATGTAACACCAAAAAAAATATAAAAAATATACTATGGCATCAGCACATATAGTAAGAACAAGATATGTATTTTCCTGATATATATTGGACAGGCTCCAAAAAACCATGTTTGATATCTTGGGAAAATTGTTGACTTGTTACGGCATGCAAAAAAACTCACGGACTGTGTTTAAAACTTGCATGCTATTTTATGGTTATGTGCCAAAAAAACAATAATGCCATGAAATGGGTTGATTTGTGTTGTATGCAAGATGATTGTATCATTGTAGACAATTTTTCAAAAATAAGAAAACTGAAACAGTGTATGTGCACTCCACACCAGAACAAAGCAAATAAAAAAATGACAGGGAGTTGAGCTCAGTGATGTCAAAATTGGACAAGAAATCGTGTTACTTACGATTTTGTATCCTTTTTAAGCATTGGCGATATTAATTGTAGAGCAAGTGGAAGCACGAAACCATGTGTAGCAAGTGATGGCAACGACTCTAGCAAACTGAGCTGCAAATGATAGAGAAAAAATAAATGTCAAGTATTTTCCTCTGATTTAAGTTTTCTAGTTATGAGATACTGATATGAACCAAGATACTAGTTGGGAGTAACTTGTCTGCTGAAGATGATATGGCAGAAAGGCAGAGCCATGAAGGAGAGGGGCAGCAGAAAGAGAAGACCATAGGATGGGTTTACAAACTTTAGATGCAATGACTTAACACTTTCTTGATTAATTCATACAAGATACATGGTAACCCCTTTCAAAGGGATGACTCAATTTGGCCACTAAGTACAGTCTCAGCCTCTAGGGGAATTAATCCATATTACATCAAACATATCTGAGTAATGAAGTAAATAAAACAATCTAACAGCAAGACTAATTGGACGGAGGGAGTTTTCTCCTCCCGCACACGCTGCTCTCGGGAGGGGCGGCACGGGCGGAACCCTCAGCCGCCGCCGCCCCCGACTTCTCCTCCCGCTCCTCCTCCGCTGCCACCGGAGGACACCGGCGGGCTAAGCCCGGCCGGCCGACGGTGGCGGCGGGGCTGCTTCCTCGCGTGGTGGCCTCTCCCCCGCAGGAAGCCCCTTGGGCGCTCGAGGGTTGTCGCCCCGACGGCAATCTGATGGCGACGGGGTCTGGAAGCCGGGGCGGCGGCCTCGGGATTTGATGGCGGTTCTCCCTCGACGGATGGTGGCGCGGGTCACATCTGCTGGCAGAGGCTTGGTCCTAGGATTTCTCTCACGCCAAGACAAAGATCTGCCTTCAGCCTGTTTCCATAGATCTGGTGGCAGTGTCGTGTTCCGGAAGGCTCCGCCGGCGAACTCCCATGAGCGATTCATGCCTGGAGATTGCTGGAACGGATGAGATTCGGTCGCGCGCAACCGTCGTTTTTCTGACCGTTTGGTTTCAGAGGGAGCGAGGCGAAGCTCTGCAGTCTGTTGCCATCATGGAACATGTCTTTAGTTCCATGGTGAAGTCAGTATGCGGAGAATGTCATGGAAGCCAAGATTGGTGGACTAGCTATGGTGGCTCGAGTCCTGGTGGCAATGAGGAATTGGCTTGGTGGTTCGTGAATTGTAGCAGCGGCATCGGAAAGTGGGGGCGGCAGCACAGGAGGAGTTCACGGTCTTACCTTGCAGGGTGAAAATCCAAGGTCTGGCCTTAATTGGTTGTGCCTGGCAATGACCTTGTTGAAGGCATTGTTTTGTGAGCGAGGACTTTCTCCAGGGTGAAAACCTATGATCTTTGACCGGGCGATGACGGTGCTCGTGCTCTGTTTCCTTCTTGAAGGCATCGCTATTGGAGATGTTGGACTTCTGGTGTTGTTCTGGTGGGGTTAGTGTCGCTGCTACTAAGGATCTGATCACTGTAGCAGGACTTTTCTTTTTTGTAATTCTTCTTGCTTTTTTTGGCTGTGTGCATCCGTATTGCCAATAGGGTATGCGTTGTTGCAGAGGCTGGGTGTAATTGGTATCCGTGTGATATTAATATATGCTCATTTCCAAAAAAAAAAAAAAAAGCAAGACTAATTATTACTATTTCTATTTTTAACTAATGTTACAGCACTCGGCCCATGGAACAAGACTGCACAGTTGCTGCAAGCTGCTGCAAACCATTATGAAGGGTGTCAACACTGCGTCTACATTAAGGATGCTATTCTCGCTCCTGATGTATGATTCTACGGTGTTTACACCTGTGGTTTCCTTATTTGCAATAGATTATACATGTTAATTAAAATAGTGAAGATCGGTATCAATCTAGTGTGAGTAGTGTCATTAGCATTTTGCATCTAATTTGAAGTCCATTCTGGTGCACTTTGATGTCTTTATTTATGACTTCATGTATTCATAAACCACCAGCACACAAATGCAAGACAAAGATGAACTTACAGTACTCACCAAGCTATTTTTTGAGAAGTTGTCACTGCTGTAAATAATCTTGCAATAGAACAGGATAACTAGCATCAGTGGCATTCCCAATTTCGGATCTGATGCTCCAAGAATACCCAAGGACTGTGCAGCAGAAGTGCCGAATTTTGGGTGCATTACCAAAACAGATACTGCAGAGCTTACAAGAGATGACATTGCTACTGCAAGTAATTAGACAGAGTGAAGTTCTTACCTGTTTTGAGGATTACATAAAGCGGAACCACAAGGCAACATATAAAACTAAAAGTAATTTGGCCAACCTGATGACATTGTTTTCGAAGATGAGCCATCCAGTGTAAGCTTTTCTCTGGCAAGGACTGACAGATACTCATTTGTTTGGTCTGTCCAATAATTAGCTTCTGAATTGTGTGCAGCCGACTCAGGCAATCCCTTGCAAGTTGCATACTTCGTAAAATGGAAACTTGAAGATGACTGCAACCGGAAAGCAGAATTAGTACAAACATATATATATATGGCCTACAAACACATAGTCAAACCAGCATTCTGGGAAGAGAAGTTGAGTGCATAACAGCATAAGGTACAAAAACAATGGATAGACCTATATCCACATGAAAATGTCATTTTCTCGCTTCTGGACTTGGACATAGGTCCAGAATCTGCGTGAATATAGACTCAGAATAACAACAATATTTCAGTGTACATACCATAAATTATTATCAAATGTAAGTTGCATGCAAATATGATTCCATTTATCGTGCATTTAGTACAAACATGTAAGAGCATCGATTCAGTGAAACAGAGATAGTATGCAAACTGTTATGCTGATCCAAGATTGGCTAATTGCACTGGGCTCTAGGGACACTATTTGGTTTGTAACACCCTCAGGAAAAAACACAACTCTCTTAATGGACTGGGTCTATGTCTACGTGTTCGCTAAGGTAATGACTAGTAATTATGTTGGGTGATGTCAGATATGGTTGAAAATCTAAAAATACTATAGAAGGTTATACTCAGATTTTGAAACTATTGCAGAATAAGCATATCATATTGCATAAGAGTAAAGCTCTAATATGCCACATCAGCAGCTCAATTGTTGAGGATGCAAAGTGTTGGCTTCCCAGCTTCTGGAAATTCAATTGCCAATATAAACATTTCAACACATACACTGTGTGCAGAAGGCAAAATGTCGCACAATCATTTCTATCTCTCTACTCTGTGCTTAACAAAAAAGGAGGAAAACGAGCAGTCACACCATTAAGGCAGCATTGCAAAAAAAAATAAGGGGCAAAAATCACCTGAGACCATAGATGATGTACAAGTTTAGGAAGGATGAAGGTAGGTTTGCTTATGTGGTGAACCATTGAAAAGTCTTGTTGCTCTGGCGAACAAGAGGTGGGTAACTCCAAAAGAAGCGAGCTAAACCTTGACAGGACATGGGATGCCACTTCTTTAACAGACCTCGATGGAGAAATAACGAGGTTGATAACTGGCAGAAGACAGAGAAGCTCCTCACTGAAGTGATGTGCTATTTCATTTGTTCTGAGCACTGCAACCAGAAAATATCAAATATTATGAGGAGACAAGTTTGTTGTGTCTGGAACAATGTGAAAGAAAATCAAGTTGCAGGTTGCACATAAGAGGATAAGAAGGAGAAGTGGGGTTCTAGTGATTTAGGAATGTACCATTTTCATGTCTCCATTCGATCAAAAAGGCCAAAAGTTTCAATCCAGCCAGTTGCTCATGTTCAAACTCCAGCCCACTGAGAATGCAAGAAAGAGAACTAAGAACACCAGAAATTTCGGGAAGATAGCATAAATCAAGGTCCTTTTGCACTGAAAACAAATATTTTGATAATCCAAGAACTACACAAGCCATTCCAAGAAGTTGGTGATGGAGTGAGCATTGCGACAGAAGTGTTTCTACCAACTCCACACTACTTGATTGGGCATCGTAGGCTGGCTGTTAAAAGAAGCAAGTTATAGCACATATATCATGAATTGTTGATAAAAAGAACTATATAAGCATTTGAACTGAAGAAACAAGAAAGGAAAAGGACCCATCACTGTGAGTTTCCGTAGCTCTAGGATCCTAGGATGCAATACTACACAGCATTGGAATTAATACGCATGACCTCACAACGAATTGAATCGTACAACATTTCTATTGGAACATATATTCAATGGTTGATTATTATGTGTAATATCAACTATAAGTGAAGATATTAATTCAGAGAAACATAAAAGAGAAAAATGAACCTTGCAGTTCACCAAAATAACAATACTATTTGGTATAAAGTATAATCAAACCCAGGCCAAGTGGGCAAGCTCATTAAGACAACTCCATACCCTTCACATTCAGAAGTGTGGTAATTTTTTGAGGGAAGCACTACTCAACTAGCGATCATATAAATAAATACATACAGTTAGCTCCCTGTCCATTTTTAAGAACCCCTAGGTTGCAAAAGCTCTATAAAGAGCAGAAGCGGACTGTTTGATTCCAAGTTCTAACTCAAGAAGCATAAGTAGAATATGAATTTCCTGACTATCTAATACATAACCAACATGACTGCATTTATCAATTAGCCAGGAAAACAATTATCTACACAAATTAAGGAGATGGCAGAGTACCCTTTGAGCATGAGCTAACTTCCTCAGTAATATCACATAAGCATCCACCAAGCACTCCACAGAACTAAGCCAGAGCCGCCCTTCCTGGAGAAAAAGAATAGAGGGCACATGTATTCTCGGAGTAAGCGAATTCTCCCTTCAAGGCTTTAAAAAAATACAACATACACTGCCAAACGCAGTCCCAGTTATGCACAATGAGCTACATGAACTTCATGTTTTTTTCCTGCAATGTGTTCTGTGTACTGATCCCTACTAAACAATGGCATTAACATACAATGGAACAGTAAACCAATCATACCCACAATTGCTCAAACACATAACAAAATGCAACACGACTGAACAGTTATTTATGTGCCCTCGACTACTCGTAGCATTTCCAACAATTGCATCGCCAGAAAAATGAGTACTGCCATCCATGGGCATGAGAGAATAGACCCAAAAACAAATACCTCTCCATTCCCGCGGCCGAAATGCAGCAAGCTCTCGCCGAGCAATTTCAGCACTGGGACCGCGGCATCCGGTTTTGCCGCTGCGGTGGCCGCTGCGGCAAGTGCGCCGATCAAATCCCTGGCGAACGCGGCGTCCCCCTTCCTCACCACGGCAAACATCACGAACGGCCTGAGGAACCCCACCACGCCGTCAACCCCCTCGGCGACCATCCTGGCCGCCTGCCGCGACAGCTCCGCGCGCACCCCGTCAGCGCCCGACGCGAGAGCCTGGACGAAGGGGTGGTTGTGGGGCGGGAAGCGCGAGCCGGCGGGGCCCGAGCGGAGGACGCAGGAGACGAGCGCGGCGACGGCCTTCACGAGGCATGAGGCCAGGCGAGGGGACGGGGAGGCGGAGAGGGGCGCGAGGAGGAACGGGAGGGCGTGGTCGGGGGCGAGGATGTCGGCGCGGGAGGCGGCGAGACGGGCGAGCGACGCGGAGGCGTGGGCGGCGACTGCAGCGTGCGGGGAGGCGAGGAGGGAGGAGATGCCGTCGTGGGCCGCAGCTGGGAGGGGAGCGGGCAGCGTGAGGAGGTGGCGGAAGAAGGCCGCGACGGCGTGGCGCTGAAGCGCGGGGTCCGGGACGCGGGTGCGGTCGACGAGGCGGGAAAACGCCGCGGCGCCGGAGGAGGCGGAGGCCATGGCGATGCGGTGGCCGGAGACGGAGAGGGTTGTGGACTACTCTGGACTGTGAGGAGACTACGAGGCAGTGTAGGTGTTTCTGTAATGGCTACCGGGCTAGGCCAGTATGCCAGGCCGATCAAGCCGAAAAGATGCGATGGGCCAACTGTTGCGACGCGTTTGGAAGTGCTCGCCCTCGCGGTGCGTATGGCTCGGCATGTTTAGCGAAGGTAGTGAAGGGGATTGGAATTTAACGCTGATTCCCCTTCGAATATAAATCTTGGGAGTACTTTCGAGAGCTTCGTTCTGATTTTGATATGCCGTGGCTAATAATAAGGAATTTCAATGAAACATTATTTTCTTGGAAAAAGAAAGGGAAACGATGCTAGTCCCGGGGATTCCACCACTTAGAGCATCTCTAGTGGAACGTCTAAATCTGGATGTCCATATGAGATGACCGTCTAAAAGAAGAGAGAATATAGACGATCTTAGTTTTTCACTGGAACGTGTATATGTAAACGTCTACATCCTCTCTCTATTATTTTAGTAAAAAGTTTTATAACTACCTTCAAATTTTTAGAGCAATATTCAGTAGCAAACAAGATAGCAACATGATTTATTAATGCAAGCAAATATCTATATATTATGCAGCGACTACAAGCAATGTTCAGCAACGTTCAGTAGTGTTGGGTCCGCAGCATAGAAAACAAAAAATTTCCACGATGAGAACTATACGCCAAGATCTATCTACTAGATACAGAGCAACGGGTGGACATATATCCATGGAGAACTTACCATCGAAGACAACGAGTTTTGTTAACGAGTAGGAACTCGTGGTTGATGTAGTCGTACGCTTGTCGATCTCAAGATCGTGTGGAAGTCCGAGCGCCGCAAATCAGCAGCGCATCCGTCCTCGCACACACGTTCAAGCCACCGGACAACCTCCACCTCCTCGCTCCAGCGAATCAGCGGAAGCAGCAACTCCTTCCAGACGCAAGGCCACCGGGAACATGTATCTCGCTAATCCGAGATCATGGAAGAATATATAGAGGGGGAGAGAGATCATTCACGAGGAGGTGTGGTTTGTGAGAGGGGAGAGGGGGGCTTTATATAGGAGGGAGGGAGACCCCTCCCCTCCCATAGCCGACGCATGAGGGGGGGACTCCTCCCCTCCTTCATTCATGTGGTGAACCTTCACTCACATAAACATGGCCTCCACCCAAAATCCCACTCACATTTTTTTAATTTCCACCAAATTAAATGCAACTCTCAATTAATAAAACTCTTTTATTTATTTTATTCAGAAATTTGTTAATTACTTTAATTAACAAACATTCATATAAAAATAAAACTCTTTTATTTATTTTATTCAGAAATTTGTTAATTACTTTAATTAACAAACATTCATATAAAACCCCTTTGCAACATTTCAATATCACATGCAGAACCACTTTCTGCAATTTCACCCGAAACAATTCCGGTTTCTATCAAAACAATTCTTGTTTCTATCGAAACATTTTCTGCGCTTTGCAAACCTTTTGTTTAGAACATATGTGCTCCTAAATGGTGTCCGGCAACCCTTAAGTGTGTCATCCTACGGTTTACGAATAATGCAGACATGATTGAGACTCCTCTCAGATCAATAATCAGAAGCGGGACACGAGATCCATCTCGACTCTGCATATTCAACGATGACTTCGTGATCGTGAGAACCTTTAACGTCGCAATTTAATCCCTTTGTCTCATGATATAATACATGTCCGAGATTCGATCATCGGTATCCAAATACCTAGTTTGATCTAAATTCTGACATGCACTCTTTTCTTGTTCCCGTGATATAACATTCTAGTGATCACATCACTTGCTTGCAAGCTATCTTAATGTGATATCACCGAGAGGGCCCAGAGTATATCTATCCGTCATCGGGATTGACAAAATCCACTCTTGATCCATGAGCCTCAACATAACACCTTCATAGCACTGAACCCACCTTTATGGTCACCCTGTTACGGTGTGACGTTTGATATTATCAAGATACTCTTCTGGTGTTAGCAATTAACATGATCTCATGGTCTAAGGACTAAGACTACTTTGTATGATGTTATAGCAATAATGACTTGATCGTTATGCTATACTTCGGATGAATGTTCATCACATCATTTCACAAATGTGTGACCTTGTTATTAACAACATCCAATGTCCATGATCAGGAAACCTTGATCATCTTGTTAATCAACAAGCTAGTCTATAAGAGAGGCATAACTAGGAACCCTTTTTGTTTATTAAACACACATGCATTGATGTTTCCTATCAATACAATTATAGCATGCAAAATAAACATCTATCATATACAAGGAATACATAATAACAACTTTATTATTGCCTCTCAGGGCATATTTCCTTCAGTCTCCCACTTGCACTAGAGACAATAATCTAGTTTATATAGTGATAAATCTAACACCCATGGAGTTCTGGTGTTGATCATGTTTTTCCCTAGGGAGTACTTTAGTCAACGGATCTGCTATTCAGGTCCGTGTGCACTTCTAAATCTTTATATCTCCATCCTTGACATGCCCATGGATGGAGTGAAACCGGCGCTTAATATGCTTGGAATTCTTGTGAGACCTTGGTTCCTTGGCGTTGGCTATGGCTCCATTATTGTCACAATAGATCACCATTGGGTCCAACGCACTAGGAACCACACCTAGTTCCGTTATGAACTCCTTCATCCAAACCGCTTCTCGGCTACCGCTCAAGCGACAACATATTCCGCCTCCGTCGTTGATCCAGCCACCACAGTTGTTTGGAGCTCCTCCAACTAACGCTGCTCCGTTTAAGAGAAATACGTATCCGGATTGAGACTTAGAGTCATCCGGATCAGTGTCAAAGCTAGCATCGACATAACACTTAGCGACTAGCTCTTCTTCACCTCCGTATACAAGAAACATATCCTTAGTTCTTCTCAAGTACTTAAGGATATTCTTGACCGCTATCCAGTGTTCCGAACCTGGATCAGATTGGTACCTACTAGTCAAACTAATAGCATGTGCCACATCCGGTCTTGTACATAGCATGGCATACATTATAGAGCCTATGGCTAAGGCATAGGGGATCTTATCCATTATCTCTCTTCCGCCGTAGCCGGACTTTGAGTCTTACTCAATGTCTTGCCTTACAACATAGGTAAGTACCCTTCTTACTTCCCCATATTAAACTTCTTTAATATCTTATCAAGGTATGTACTCTGCGATAGCCCAATTAGGCGTCTTGATCTATCTCTATAGATTTTAATGCCTAATATATATGAAGCTTCACCAAGGTCCTTCATCGAAAATTTGTTTAGATAACTTTTAACATTGTTTAAAAGATCTATATCATTTCCAATCAATAATATGTCATCCACATATAATATCAGAAATGCCACATTGCTCCCACTCACTTTCTTGTAAATACAAGCCTCTCCATAAGTTTGGACAAATCCAAACTCTTTGATCACCTCATCAAAGCGGAGATTCCAACTCCGGGATGCTTGCTTCAGTCCATAGATGGATCGCTGAAGTTTGCACACCTTATCAACATCCTTAGGATCGACAAAACCCTTAGGTTGTATCATATACAACTCTTCTTCAATATTACCATTGAGGAACAGTTTGACATCCATACGCCATATTTCATAATCAAATATGCAAATTGCTAACATAATCCTAACCGACTTAAGCATCGCTACGGGAGAGAATGTCTCATCGTAGTCAACTCCTTGAATTTGTCGAAACCCCTTTGCGACAAGTCGAGCCTTATAGATGGTTACATTACCATCAGCATCAGTTTTTCTTTTGAAAATCCATTTATTCTCAACGGCCTTTCGATCGTGAGGTAAGTCCACCAAGGTCCAAACCTGGTTTTCGTACATGGATTCCATCTCGGATTTCATGGCTTCTAGCCATTTGTTGGAATCAGGGCTCATCATCGCTTCTTCATACGTCGCAGGGTCATCTATTTCATCAATCATGAAATTCATAACAGGATTGCCGTACAGTTTAGGAGCTGCACGTGTCCTGCTTGACCTGCGAGGTTCGGTAGTGTCCTCTTTCGGAGTTTCATGATCAATATCATTAGCTCTCTCTTCATTAGGTGAAGTCAACTCCGAAACAACTTCCGGAGTTGCGCTACTCGCCATTTCATAAAGAGAAGGTTCAATAACCTCTTCGAGTTCTACCTTCCGACTACTCACACCTTTCGCGAGAAACTCCTTCTCAAGAAAGGATCCATTCTTGGCAACAAAGACCTTGCCCTCGGATCTGTGATAGAAGGTATACCCAATCGTTTCCTTAGGGTATCCTATGAAGACGCATTTTTCCGCTTTGGGTTCGAGTTTATCCGGTTGAAGTTTCTTCACATAAACATCGCATCCCCAAACTTTAAAAAATGACAGCTTAGGTTTGTTTCCAAACCATAATTCATACGGTGTCTTTTCAACGGATTTAGATGGTGCCCTATTTAAAGTGAATGCAACGGTTTCAGCATAACCCCAAAATGATGGCAAGTCGATCGAGACATCATAGATCAAACCATATCCAATAAAGTACGATTACGACGTTCTGACACACCATTATGCTGTGGTGTTCCGGCAGGCGTGAGTTGTGAAACTATTCCAAAGTCTTTCATATGTGTGCTAAACTCGTAACTAAGATACTCTCCTCCACGGTCGGACCGCAAAAATTTGATCTTTCTGTTACGATGATTTTCCACTTCATTCTGAAATTCTTTGAACTTTTCAAAGGTTTCAGACTTATGTTTCTTCAAATAGATATACCCGTATCTACTCAAATCATCCGTGAAAGTAACAAAATAATGATATCCACCTCGTGCCGACACACTCATTGGTCCACACACATCAGTATATGATTTCCAATAAATCTGTCGCCCGTTCCATTGAACCAGAAAACGGCGTTCTAGTCATCCTGCCCATAAGGCATGGCTCACATGTATCAAATGATTCAAAATCAAGTGATTGCAAAAGTCCATCAAACTGGAGTTTCTTCATGCGTTTAACGCCAATATGACCTAGACGGCAGTGCCACATATATGCAGATATATCATTATCAAGTTTAATCCTTTTAGCATCAACATTATGAATATGCGTAATACTACTATCGAGATCCAACAGAAATAAACCATTCAACACGGGTGCATGACCATAAAAGATATTATTCATATAAATCGAACAACCATTGTTTTCAGACTTAAACGAATAACCACTTTGCATCAAACACGATCCGGATACAATGTTCATGATTAGTGCAGGCACCAAATAACAATTATTCAGGTTTATAACTAATCCCGATGGCATATGGAGAGGCAGCGTTCCGACGGCGATCACATCAACTCTTGATCCATTGCCGACCCGCATCGTGACCTCATCCCTTGCTAGTTGTCGCTTGTTCCGTAGCCCCTGAACCGAGTTACATATATTAGCAACCGATCATGTATCAAATACCCAGGTGCTATTGCGAGTAATAGTCAAGTACACATCAATAACATGTATATCAAATAAACCTTTGTTTGCCTTGCCGGCCTTCTTGTCCGCCAAATACTTGGGGCGATTCGCTTCAATGGCGATCCTTGCAATAGTAGCACTCGGTGTCAGACTTAGGGCCAGCTCGGGTTTTTTTCAGGCGTGGCAACAGATTTGCCGCCCTTCTTTCCCTTCTGCTTGCCTTTCTTGTCCTTCTTGAAACCGGTGGTCTTATTGATCATCAACACTTGATGTTCTTTCCTAATCTCCACTTCTGTAGTCTTAAGCATTGACAGAAGCTCGGGAAGAGACTTCTTCATGCCCTGCATATTATAGTTCATCATGAAGCTCTTGTAGCTAGGTGGCAGAGATTAGAGAACATGATGTATGCCTAAGTCAATGGGAATCGTTATTCCCAAGGACACAAGCTTATCGGCGTACCCAGACATTTTGAGTACATGCTCACTAACGGAGTTGTTCTCTTCCATCATGCAGCTAAAGAACTTTTCAGAAGCATTATAACTCTCTACGGCAGCATGGGTATCGAAAATCATTTTCAATTCTCCCATGGTATCAAAGGCATTGCCATTTTCGAAACGTTTTTGAAGTTCTGGCTCTAGCCCATACAGTGTGCCACAATGAACTAAGTTGTGGTCCTCCTGACGAGTTATATAGACGTTCTTTTCCTCGTCAGGGGCATCAGGAGCTGGTGGGGGGCCTAGCGGCGCATCTAGCATATATTGCTTTTATGCAGCAGTGAGGAGAATCCTCAAATTCATAGCCCAGTTGGTGAAGTTACTACCATTCGCAGCAAGTTTCTCTTTCTCCATGAACACATTGAAATTAAAAGCAGGTGGTGCCATCTACAACAGAATTTGTAAAATATATTTAGAGTAAGTTTATGATAGATTGAGTTCAACTAATCCAAATTACTAATGAACTCCCACTCAAAAACGACATCCCTCGTGTCTTTTTGGTGATTACATGAACCAAATCCACTACACCAAGTCCGATCATCACGTGAGTCGGTGTAGCTTCAAAGCGAAACATCTATATGGGCATCATATCAACTATATGACTCATGCTTAACCTTTCGGTTCGTGTTCCGAGGCCATGTCTGTACATGCTAGGCTCGTCAAGTAAGAACCTTAGTATTCGCGTGTGTAAAACTGTCTTACACCCGTTGTATGAAAGCGTAGAGTCGAGAACATCTGATCATCACGTGATGCCTCAAAACGCGATCCACAAAACGGTGCATACTTAAGGAAGAACACATTTTATCTTGATATCTAAATGATGGATCATCTTATAATGCTACCAAAAGCGCCAAACTAGCAATATAAGATGCTAACATCTAATGTGTGAAGTGAGGTGATATGGTCCATGCATTTGATCTCTATCATTTGCATCGTGGTATGATCTCTATCATTCCTTTGTGTGTAAGGCCAAGGTCTATGGAACTTACACGTTAAGTGAGTTGTAAGAGTATCTATCATACATCTACTGACAACAATACCATATCAAGACACTAGCCCAGCAACGATCTAAACTAGACGCCTCTAATTTATCAATTGCAAGTTTTACGTGGCTTAGGGCTTTCAGAGATAGAACCGGTCTTACCTATGAACATGAACCACAACGAGGATAACCAAGTTATTAGCAACTCGTTGTAAATCAGATATTGACTATAGTAGGAGAGACAGACACCCGCTAGCCACTTATGCAAAACTAGTTGCATGTTAGTCGTGAAACTGGTCTCATGTACGATGACATGTAAGGTTGGTCCGGGCCGCTTCATCCCACTATGCCACCAATATCCAAAGTACATAGAAGATGCAACAACATGATCATCATCGCCCACATATAAACATATGTGTACTACCCGTGCAAAGCACCTACGCATAGATCAGGCTCTGATACCACTGTTGGGTCCGCAGCATAGAAAACAAAAAATTTCCTACGATGAGAACTATACGCCAAGATCTATCTACTAGATACAGAGCAACCGGTGGACGTACATCCATGGAGAACTTACCCTCGAAGACAACGAGTTTTGTTAACGAGTAGGAACTCGTGGTTGATGTAGTCGTACGTTTGCCGATCTCAAGATCGTGTGGAAGTCCGAGCGCCGCAAATCAGCAGCGTATCCGTCCTCGCACACATGTTCAAGCCACCGGACAACCTCCACCTCCTCGCTCCAGCGAATCAGCGGAAGCAGCAACTCCTTCCAGACGCAAGGCCACCGGGAACATGTATCTCGCTAATCCGAGACCATGGGGGAATATCTAGAGGGGGAGAGAGATCCTTCACGAGGAGGTGTGGTTTGTGAGAGGGGAGAGGGGGGGTTTATATAGGAGGGAGGGAGACCCCTCCCCTCCCATAGCCGGCGCATGAGGGGGGGGAACTCCTCCCCTCCTTCATTCATGTGGTGAACCTCCACTCACAACATGGCCTCCACCCAAAATCCCACTCACATGTATTTAATTTCCACCAAATTAAATGCAACTCTCAATTAATAAAACTCTTTTATTTATTTTATTCAGAATTTTGTTAATTACTTTAATTAACAAACATTCACATAAAACCCCTTGCAACATTTCAATATCACATGCAGAACCACTTTCTGCAATTTCACCCCAAACAATTCCGGTTTCTGTCGAAACAATTCCGGTTTCTATCAAAACATTTCCTGCGCTTTGCAAACCTTTTGTCTAGAACATATGTGCTCCTAAATGGTGTCTGGAAACCCTTAAGTGTGTCACCCTACGGTTCGCGAATAATGCAGACATGATTGAGACTCCTCTCAGATCAATAATCAGAAGCGGGACCTGGAGATCCATATTGACTCCTGCATATTCAACGATGACTTCTGTGATCGTGAGAACCTTTAACGTCAGCAATTTAATCCCTTTGTCTCATGATATAATACATGTCCGAGATTCGATCATCGGTATCCAAATACCTAGTTTGATCTTGTTACCGACATGCACTCTTTTCGTTCCGTGATATAACATTCTAGTGATCACATCACTTGCTTGCAAGCTATCTTAATGTGATATCACCGAGGGCCCAGTATATCTATCCGTCATCGGGATTGACAAATTCCACTCTTGATCCATGAGCCTCAACATAACACCTTCATAGCACTGAACCCACCTTTATGGTCACCCTGTTACGGTGTGACGTTTGATGTTATCAAGATACTCTTCCGGTGTTAGTAATTAACATGATCTCATGGTCTAAGGACTAAGACTACTTTGTATGATGTTATAGCAATAATGACTTGATCGTAATGCTATACTTCGGATGAATGTTCATCACATCATTTCACAAATGTGTGACCTTGTTATTAACAACATCTAATGTCCATGATCAGGAAACCTTGATCATCTTGTTAATCAACAAGCTAGTCTATAAGAGAGGCATAACTAGGAACCCTTTTTGTTTATTAAACACACATGTATTAATGTTTCCTATCAATACAATTATAGCATGCAAAATAAACATCTATCATATACAAGGAATACATAATAACAACTTTATTATTGCCTCTCAGGGCATATTTCCTTCAATATCTATCCGTCATCGGTATTGACAAATTCCACTCTTGATCCATGAGCCTCGACATAACACCTTCATAGCACTGAACCCACCTTTATGGTCACCCTATTACGGTGTGACGTTTGATGTTATCAAGATACTCTTCCGGTGTTAGCAATTAACATGATCTCATGGTCTAAGGACTAAGACTACTTTGTATGATGTTATAGCAATAATGACTTGATCGTAATGCTATACTTCGGATGAATGTTCATCACATCATTTCACAAATGTGTGACCTTGTTATTAACAACATCCAATGTCCATGATCAGGAAACCTTGATCATCTTGTTAATCAACAAGCTAGTCTGTAAGAGAGGCATAACTAGGAACCCTTTTTGTTTATTAAACACACATGTATTGATGTTTCCTATAAATACAATTATAGCATGCAAAATAAACATCTATCATATACAAGGAATACATAATAACAACTTTATTATTGCCTCTCAGGGCATATTTCCTTCAAGTAGTACATCACCCTATCTCTATATTCGGTATCGATGCACAAGCAGCAACAACATTCAGCAAAGTTTAGTACTAGACGGGCCTACTATTTTCAACACCGTCGGAGTAGTTGCAGCCCTCCACTGCTCCTTCTCGGCCGCCTCCAGGCCCCTTCCCATTCTCCTCCCCATCCGCTGCTAGGCCCAACGCCTCGCGCGACCCCATGCCTGCCTCCACGCCCGAGCCTGGCACCAACAGGACCCGACGTGACCACGCCCAGTTACCTTGTTTTGCGCCCGAATCCGGCAAAATTGACCGCCGGCGGACGGATCTAGAGTGTGCCTAGACACCATGGTCGAGCACCCTCTCGTTCCTGTCCAATTTGTTTCTCCCTCTCGCCAAATATACTTAGAAAAAGAGAGTACATGGACGGTGACCTGGACGCGAAGGCCGCTTGCGCCAACGTCTCCAACTGCTCCGGATGGGCGCGGAGTGAGCTCCAGCGGCGTTGCGTTGACGGTCAGGCACCGTCGTCCATATATGGACGATGGGTAGCAGGTTTGGGAGGAGGTCTAAATTTAGACGGCCGTTTAGACGAGCCACTGGGAAGACTTTTTTCATCCACAACCGTCCAAATCGCTTTAGACGGGCATATAGATGAGCCACTAGAGATGCTCTTACATCGCCCGGGTCCGCTTTACATCATGGGTAGAACCCGCGTGAAATATCTTCTCTGCATGCAATATTTCCCAACTGCATCCGCAGCTGCATCCGCAGCCGCCTCTGCGTGCCGCCACCACCTCCTGGTCGATGCGCCGCCTCGCCGCACCACCGCCACCACCCGTTGTACGACCACGACTTCATCGCGCCATCGTGACCTCGCAGTGCATCACGCACACCCGCAGCTTCGTGTTGCCAAGGCCTCGCCGACGAGGTCTATGACCGTCGATGCTAGGATCCATGTCCCGAGCGGCTACTAGAGGGTAACTAAGATGCTATCTAAAAATTCAGTCGTTGCTACCATCAGCGATGCGGCACTACTACCAGCGACGGTAGGTGCTACAACCTCACCAGAGAATTTTGCTACATGCTACAATAGCAGGAATTGTATGCTACAAAAGCTTAGTTTGTTTGCTAAAATAGTATAATTTTTTTGTTACTCCCTCTGTCTCAAAATAGATGTCGTAAATTTTAAACAAATTTACGACATCTATTTTGAGACAGAGGGATAAGGATGGCAATTTTACCCGTGGTTACCATACCCGCATGGGTAGGGTATGGGCATACTTTTATACCCACGAGTAATACTCATACCCTACCCGTTAAGTCACGGTTACGGGCACGGGTATAGACTTGTACCCATGGGTATACTCATACCCGGCTCTTTTAAACTGACATGGCAAACTTACCTATAGAATATAAACCTATGCGACCGAAAAACCTAGGGATGAGTATGAGATTGCGAGTTACAAACTTCAATACTTGCATGTACTCGTCTATCTATTATTAAGTAGAGATAATTGTTTTTTTTCAAATATGTTATTGATGAAAATAAAATTTTGAATAACTTGTGTACTATTGGATCTACCCGCCGGGTACCCAATGGGTATGGGTACCTGTCGGGTATGGGCATGGGTAAAATTTTATACCCATGGGTACGGGTATGGGTGAACTTTTGTACCCATTGACTAAACGGGTATGGGTATGGTATTTCTCTACCCTGCCCATACCCTACCCATTGCCATCCTTACGGAGGGAGTACATGTTTTCCAGAGTCAGCGATGTCTCCGACAAAATTGGTATTTTGTTACCCTAGTACAGATGTTTCGCTACAACTGTTTTCTGGTTTTGCTACTTAATACCTTTGATACGGATTTATGGATGTAGTATAATAGCTTTTTCCCTAGAAGGCCTAGTGACGAGGGGTTAACTCATCAATGCCCATCGCAGATGGACTTAGGTTCAAGGAAGTGGGGAGCGCTGGAGGCATCGATCTGCTAGCAAACAAGCACACAGGGACGCAAGGTTTACTCAGGTTTATGCCTCGTAGAGGACCCTACTCCTGCTTATCTGCTCTTGGAATTATCGGAGAGTCGAAAGTTACAGGGGGTACGCAGATGTAATCTGGCGATGGTGTGGAAACTAGGGTTACGGATTGTTCTCCTTGCCGCCCCCTCCTAGCCTTTATATAAATAAGCTAGATCTCGGGATAGCAGGACGAGTCGGTTACATATTAGGGTTTTCCCTTTAAACTTTTATCTTGATCTTGCCGTGTGTCGCAGTCAGTCGGAGTCTCCTTGGTCACCCGAACCTTGACTGGGCCTTAGCAACATCGTGGGCTTCTCCTAGGCTAGACCGTGTATGCCAAGATCGAGTACCTGTAAGGTATGCTCATGTTAGTAGGCCCCGAGTGTCCGGTTGAATCGCAAATTCGAGTGGAGACTTATGAAGCTTTCGAGTGTACAGTTGAGCATGTTTTCAAATGCTCTAGTTTATATCATAGGGATTGTCGATATACGTGCCTGATTCATCTGATGCATCGGGATCAGTTAACTGCCTTAGGGCAAAACAACGCAATCTACTCAAACTCGAGTTTCCGGACTCGAATTCGGAAGAGTGCTGGTGTAATTTGACTCATGTTGCGGGGGTCTTATAGAGTCGAATCCGAGTGTATAAGTGTGAGCACTCAACGCGACTGTCAAGGCTTATTTCATCGTACGTACAGGCACGAGTTATTTCTAGTAGAGCACATCAGATGCGTTGTCAGGCCTTCTTCATGTCTTATCTTCACGCTGCAAGCGTGGCATCCGAATTTTGTCATCGCGGAGATGATTCAGATGACCCTAGGAGGCGCAGTCTCTTTGCAGGGAAAATGTGAGGCGGATTCGCCAATGCTTTCGAGTGTGGACGTAGTCAACACACATTTATTTAAAAGGAAAAATCATAGGGTGTGCGACTAGCGCTCCCTATGGGAGTAGCCCCCGAGTGCCTATTCGAGTCGTAAACTCAAGTGGGGACTATGAGTGTTTTCGACTACTGTCGTGTTCTACTTGTTTCAGTTGAATGTGATTCCAGCGCTCCCTATGGGAGTAACCCTGAGTCCACAATCGAATCGTTGATTCGAGTGAAGGGTGCAAGTGCAATTTCATTGTAAAAAATGTTTGTAAGTCTATTAATTTTATCGGGTGTGCGGCCAGCACTCCTGTTAGGAGTAGCCCCCGAGTGTTTGGTTGAGTCGAAGACTCGAGTAAGGACTAGAGTAGTCGGAAGATGCTCCTGTTGGAGTAAATGACGTTTGTGCTGACGATGAGATGATCTCATTTGCCCGCGTGAGCGGTTTCGATGGGACATGACGAAAGTAGGGGCCCATTTGTGACTTGGATTTGACCGGGCGTGTGTAATCTTCGATTTTAACTGTGTGTCCTCGATTCTCGCGCGCAATGGGAGGAGTGGAGCGATGGTTCACTATTTGCACTGCTATGTGTCAATTACGATTTGCGCCACGCGTCTGGTTGGTGCACTTCTGGCCGTTGGATTGCATCCATGATGAGGTTAAGTAGGGATTGTTGTGTGGTAATTTTCCCCACAACTCATCTTCTTCCTTTGCGTGCTGCCTCCATTGCTGCTCTCTGTTGTCCCATTGTTCGCCCCTCCATTCTTGCGCTGGATAGCCTCAAGGTCTTTGCTGACTCGTGTATTAACGAGCTCGTTTGGGAACCCCAAGAGGAAGGTATGATGAGTACAGCAGTAAGTTTTCCCTCAGTTAGGAAACCAAGGTTATCAATCCAGTAGGAGCAAGGAAACACCTCCAAGGTGTTGCTAGCTGAACTTTGGCAGGGTGCACTACCGGCGCCAGCAGCAACGTGGAAACCTGCACAACACAGGTTATCATCCGAACCCCCTCCAGTATTAAGTTGCAAGCAACAGATAATTGCATTACGCATTACGTGTAAAGTAAACAATACGATTATTCTATGAACAAAGGATTGTTGTTTTATCCCTAGTAGCAATAACACATCTAGTACCTTAGAGATTTCTGTCACTTCCCCAGATTACTAGAGGCATGAACCCACTATCGAGCATAAATACTAACTCTTGGAGTTGCTAGCATCTACTTGACCAAGATAGCTACTAACAACGGAAAGCATGCAAGATCACAAATAACAAAGACATGATAGAATCAATAATCAATCTGAAATAGCATCTCAATATCCATCGGATCCTCGTAAACACAACATGTAGGATTACAAATAGATAATCTTGATCATGAACAGAGCTCACAAGATCTAAACATGATAGCACAAAGGAAAAGAACCAGCCATCTAGCTACTACATGGACCCGTAGTCCAGAGATGAACTACTCACGCATCATACCGGAGGCTTACATGGTGATGAAGGAGGCCTCCAGGGTGAATTCTCCCCTCCGGCAGGGTGCCGGGAAAAAGCTTCAGATCCCTCCCGATCTAGGGATGAAGATGACGGCGGATACAGACTCTTTCGTGGAATTTTGATCGGGTCCTTAGGGTTTCTGTATCGGAGGCATCTGATAGGTGAAAGAGGAGGCCGAGGGGGTGCCCGAGGAGGCCACACCACCCCCTAGCATGGGCCAGGCCTGGCCGCATGGCCAGGTGGTGTGGCGGCCCTCTGGCCCCTCTCCGTATCGTATTCTAGCTCCGTGTCCCCCTCGGTGAAAAACTAACTTTGGCTTTTGTCCCGTCCAATTCCGAGAATATTCATTTTCTGACTTTTCTAGAACCAAAAACAGCAGAAAACAGGCAGCTGGCACTGTGGCATCTTGTTAATAGATTAGTCCAAGAAAGTGTATAGAAAGTACTCCAAAGTGTGGACAAAACATAAGAAAGTAGATAAAAACAAGCATGGAACATCAAAAATTATAGATACATTTGCAACGTATCAACATCCCCAAGCTTAACTCCTGCTCGTCCTCGAGTAGGTAAGTGATAAAAAGAAAGAATAATTTGTGAGGTGACATGCACCATCATAAACTTGATCAAAGTATTTCTAAAACATTGATAGCTTGGATCATAGTACTTCAACATAGCACGAAAGATAAAGTTCTAACAATAAGACAAAGTAACTATGTTGCAACATGAAAAGGCACAAACAAAAGATTCATGAATAACAATGCTTTGCAAGACGTTTGTTTGTTTCACATAAGGAAAACATAGCATAGTGGCATTCAGATTGTCCCTCATAGAGTAGCAAACATAAATGCATAGGACACCTTCAAAGTTCATAAGAGTGACTAGATACAAATAGTTTAAAAGCAATATCAAAGTTATGCATCGATCAACAAGTCTTGGGACAATGCACATAGAACTAAGAATGGCCACTATGCTCTCAAAGTAGGTGCATAAAGATTAAAGGTGGAGACTCAATATAAAAGTGCAAGAAAGGCCTTCACAGAAGGAAGTAGGGATTCAAGTTTCATAAAGAGCTTCCAAAAATTATGGTACTTATTAGCTTTTAGCTCTCATTGCCCCTATCATAAGAATCTTGAAGTGATTAAGGTTAAAGTGAACAAACTATGGAGTATAAGCTTGACAAAGTATAAATTGGAAATCTCATGTCTCTTGAATACGAGGGCCGCTCCTCATGCTACTCAGGTTTAGTTATCGGTAAGTTCTTGTCATAGTAAGTACATGTGTATCATAGAGAACCGCCAACGGGGTACCCCTTGCCCTATGATACGGAAGAATCCCCATATCAAAATGACAAGGCAAGCAGACAACGAGCATCTCAGCAATCTTCTTACTTACCATGGGAAAATGGTGCTTTTTCTATCTTTCCTCTTTTCTCATATCTCTTTTTTTCTCTTTTTTTTCTCAATATCTGACTCTTTTTTTATGAGAAGAATGCTTCATAGACAGCTCATTATGGTTACGTTGCAGGTTTCCTGACAGCATTGATTAGACCAGTGGCCCAGGCGTTTCTCTAACACACATACATAACTCCATGGACTTACAAGCTCCCCTTTCATTTCACACCAAGGACATCCATAGACAAAAGAGCATGATATCAACTAGGTACAAAGTACAAGTGCAATGTTGAAAGCGTTCCCCATGACAACATGGTTCTGCTAATCCCCAACATATAAGTGCAAGCATATACAGCATAGACGACACAATGGTTCAAGTTTATTAAGGGCAAGAAAAGTAAAGTGTGCCATCAAGTTCGTGAGAGCTTTAATCACTAGTTTTCTCATAACAAGTTTAATTCAAAAGGTAGATAAAAACATGAATATACTTGGAATAGCAAATGCTAATAGGTAGGTATGGTGGACTCTTTGGAATAACTTGGTTTTAGGAGTTGGATGCATGAGTGGAACTCATACTTGGTTATGGAGGCTAGCAAAAGACTGGGAGCGACCAACTAAGAGAGCAATAATGGTCATAATCATGCAGAGCGATAAAACATCATTAATCAAAGCATAAAGTGATACTACAAGTTGAAAACTAAAGGATCATAAAGGCTATGGTGACTTGGGATAGTCATAACATGGTGTGAGCATGCGCCAAGTCAACCCAAATAAAGCATCAAAGGAGAATACCACGATACTATGCTTTAATATGCTAAAACAACGCATGATTCTTTCAAAGGCACATTAAGAAATCTCAATTGTTTACAACATGTCATGCTACAGCAAAGATCACTAAGCATAAAGCCAAAACAATATCAAGCATGCCATGACAAAGCATAGGCCACAATCAAAAACAAGCTCCTTTTACCACTTAAGCATGAACTTTTCCTACTCTTTTTCCAATCCAAACCAAACTATTTGAAAACCAATGTATGAAAGAGGGGGTCCAACCAATTTATTTAGCAAACTAAAAAAACGAAGCAAAAGGAAAACCAAAACGAAAACGAAAAAGAAGATGCTCTAAGAACAACACAACTGTGCATGAAACAATAAAAATGAAGTGTTTGGAAGAAACCTGGGATTTTTATTGATGAAGAAGGGGATGCCTTGGGCATCCCCAAGCTTTGACGCTTGTACCTCTTGAATATTTCTTGGGGTGACACAGGGTGGCATCCCCAAGCTTGAGCTTTATTCCATTCTTCATCTCATTTCATCATTATCTCCATACACCTGAAATTTTTCCTTCATACAAAACTTCACACAATCTTTATTAGCAACATTAGTGCACTCAAGATAATAAGTCTTTAGGTTCAGTTTCAACACCAATAAAACTTTCATTAAAACACAAGCTACTATAGCACTTCCTTGAAAAAGCTCAATTCCCCAAAAGAACTCAAAAAGGAACCAACAAGAAGCAAATGCAAATAATGGCAGAATTCTGCCAAAATAGACCACCAGGTAAAACCAATTTTTTCAAAGACCTTATGTTGCTCAAATCAAAAAGTGTTGAACTAACGAAAGTTAGATAACAACCTGGGGCAGAATCACAAAAATTCACACCTCAAAACGACGTACAGAGATTTTACACGAATTTTTACGGTGAAGCACAAAAATCTATTTCGGGACAGCAACTTTCCAAATCATTACTTCTCTCTCATTAGAGGTTACTCTTGCCACAAAAAGCAAATGAAAAGGATAAGTAGAGGTTATTACTGAGGTAATAACTTCCAAAACTCATCTAAAACTTTTGGGTTATCTCCCAATAAGTACTTTTCTTTAACGCCTTTAAGTTAGGCATAAGAAGCAAGAAAAAGGATCAAGTGTTCTCAAATGAAGAAGCATTAAGAGAATTTTTTTTTCATAGGAGAGGCAAAAGAAATATTCTCTCTCTTCTTAGGGAATTGTTCTATACCTTTCTTGAGTGGGAGTTGATATTTAATGGTGCCTTCTTTCATATCAATAATGGCACCAACAGTTCTAAGAAAAAGTCTTCCCAAAGTAATAGGACAAGAAGCATTGCATTCAACATCCAAAACATAAAAATCAACGGAGACATAGAAATTGTTAACCATAATAAGAACATCATTAATACTCCCCATGAGTTTCTTTTTAGCATTATCATCAAGTGGGACATTCAAATAACAATCTTCCAATGGTGGCAAATCAAGCATATCATAAATCCTTCTAGGCATAATAGAAACACTACTATCAAGATCACATAAAGCTTTGAAATCAAAATCATTCACTTTCATATTAATGATGGGTTCCCAACCATCTTCTTGTTTTATAGGAACAGAAGCTTTATGTTTCATCTTTTCTTCTTTAATTTTTATGAGAGCATCAGTAATGTGTTTTGTAAAGGCCATATCATAGCACTAGCATTAGGACTTTTAGCAAGCTTTTGTAGGAACTTAATAACTTGAGAGATATTGCAACCATTAAGATCAAAGTCATAATTATCATCTAAAGTAATAGAGCCATTACTATCCTCAACACTAGTGGTAGTGATAGTAGAAACACTAATGTTTCTAGCAATTTCATCTTCTCTTTCCCACTTAGCATGCAATTCAGCTAATAGTATAACATTTTCATCAATTCTAACTTGTATGGCATTAGTAGCAGCAAAGGGATTTCAATAGTTTCAGGTTTGGCAGCCATTTTATCCAAAGAAGATTGTGCTTCAGCCAATGATGCTATATTTCTTTCAGCATTAGAGAGTTTTTCCTCAATAGTTTCATTGAAAGAAGTTTGTTTATTAATAAAGTCTTTAAGAATAACTTCAAGTTCAAAGAGCACTCCTATTGTTGTTGTAGGAATTTCCATAAGCATTACCATTGTTGGGAGGATATGGCCTATAATTGTTGTTACCAAAATTATTCTTGTAGGCATTATTGCTAAAATTGTTATTTCTTATCAAGTTCACATCAACTTGCTCTTCTTGAGCAACCAAAGTGGCTAAGGGAACATGATTTGGATCAATATGAGCCTTCCCATTAACAAGCATAGACATAATAACATCAATTTTATCACTCAAGGAAGAGATTTCTTCAACTGAATTTACCTTCTTACCTTGTAAAGCTCTTTCAGTATGCCATTCAGAATAGTTAACCATCATATTATCCAGAAGCTTTGTTGCAGCACCCAAAGTAATGGTCATAAAGGTACCTCCAGCAGCAGAATCTAATAGATTTCTTGAAGAATAGTTCAATCATGCATAAAAGGTTTGGATAATCATCCAAGCAGTCAGTCCATGAGTGGGACAATTCTTTACCAAAGATTCCATTCTTTCCCAAGCTTGAGCAACATGTTCATTATCAGATTGTTTAAACTTCATTATTTCACTTCTCATAGATATAATGTTAGCAGGAGGATAGTATTTTCCAATGAAAGCATCTTTGCATTTAGTCCAAGAATCAATACTATTCCTAGTTAAGGAATTCAACCATTCTTTAGCTTTTCCTCTCAAAGAAAAAGGAAACAATTTAAGCTTAATAATATCCCCATCTATATCCCTATGCTTTTGCATCTCACAAAGTTCAACAAAGTTATTTAGATGAGCAGTAGCATCTTGCTGACTCGTGTACTAACGAGCTCGTTGGGGAACCCCAAGAGGAAGGTATGATGAGCACATCAGTAAGTTTCCCTCAGTTATGAAACCAAGGTTATCAATCTAATAGGAGCAAGGAAACACCCCAAAGGTGTAGCTCGCTGAACTTTGGCAGGGCGCACTACCGGTGCTAGCAGCAATGTGGAGACCTGCACAACACAACCACAGAACTCTGTCCCCAACTTGCGATGAGGTTGTCCATCTCACCAGTTTTCCTAAAAACAAAGAATTAAACGTATCGAGTGGAAGAAAGTAATAGTTTGCAGAAAGTAAACACAAAACAATAAACATTTGATTGTAGATTGATAGTAAAAGAAAGGACCGGGGTCCATAGTTCACTAGAGGTGGCTCTCCTTAAGATAGATAACATGTTGGGTGAACAAATTACAGCGGGGCAATTGACAAACATCGAGAAAGCATACAAGCATATACTAATCATCTTGACTCCTTTGAGATTTGATTGGGCATTACAACATTATACATAGACCGCCATCCAACTGCATCTATGACTAATAATCCACCTTCAGGTTATCATCCGAACCCCCTCTAGTATTAAGTTGCAAGCAACGGATAATTGCATTACGAATTGCGTGTAAAGTAAACCATACGATTGTTCTATGAACAAAGGATTGTTGTTTTCTCCCTAGTAGCAACAACACATCTAGTACCTTAGAGATTTCTGTCACTTCCCCAGATTACCAGAGGCATGAACCCACTATCGAGCATAAATACTAACTCTTTGAGTTGCTAGCATCTACTTGGTCAAGATAGCTACTAACAACGGAAAGCATGCAAGATCACAAATAACAAAGACATGATAAAATCAATAATCAATCTGAAATAACATCTCAATATCCATCGGATCCCCGCAAACACAACATGCATGGATTACAAATAGATGATCTTCATCATGAACGGAGCTCACAAGATCTATACATGAAAGAACAAAGGAGGAGAACCAACCATCTAGCTACTACATGGATCCGTAGTCCAAGGACGAACTACTCACGCATCACACCGGAGGCTTGCATGGTGATGAAGAAGGCCTCTAGGGTGAATTCCCCTCTCCGGCAGGGTGCTGGGGAGAGCTTGAGATCCCTCCCGATCTAGGGATGGAGATGACGGCGGCTACAGACTCTTTCATGGATTTTTGATCGGGCCCTTAGGGTTTTCGTCTCGAGGGCATCTTATAGTTTGGAGGCGGAGAGGTGCCAGCCACCACCACCACACCACCTGGCGCGGCCAAGCCGCGTGGCCAGGTGGTGTGGCCGGCCTCTGGCCCCTCTCCGTCTCGTATTCTGGCATCTGGTGACTTCCGGAAAAATAGGCACTTTGGCTTTTGTCCCGTCCAATTCCGAGAATATTCATTTTCTCACTTTCCTGGAACCAAAAACAACAAAAGCAAAATGACACTGTGGCTCTTGTTAATAGGTTAGTCCAAGAAATCATATGAAAAGTACTCCAAAGTGTGGACAAAACACAAGAAAGTGGATAAAACCAAGCATGGAACATCAAAAATTATAGATACATTTGCAATATATCAACATCCCCAAGCTTAACTCCTGCTCGTCCTCGAGTAGGTAAGTGATAAAAAGAAAGAATAATTTTTTGAGGTGACATGCACCATCAAAGACTTTATCAAAGTATTTGTAAAACATTCAAAGTTGGGATCATAGTACTTCAATCATAACATGAAAGACAAAGTTCTAGCAATAAGACAAAGAAACTATGTTGCAACATGAAAAGGCACAAACAAAAGATTCATGAATAACAATGCTTTGCAAGATGTTTGTTTGTTTCACATAAAGAAAGCATAGCATAATAGTATTCAGTTTGTCCCTCATAGAGTAGCAAATATAAATGCATAGGACACCTTCAAAGTTCATAAGAGTGACTAGATACAAATAGTTTAAAACAAGCAATATCAAGTTATGCATCAATCAACTAGTCCTGGGACAATGCACATAGAACTAAGAATGTCCACTATGCTCTCAAAGTAGGTGCATAAAGATAGAAGGTGGAGACACAATATAATGGTGGAAGAAAGGACTTTTTATAAAAGGAAGTAGGGATTAAAGTCTCATAAAGAGCTTCCAAAAATTATGGTACTTATAGCTTTCTGCTCGCATTGCCCTAATCATAAGTATCTTGAAGTGATTAAGGTTAAAGTGAACAAACTATGGTGTACATGCTTGGCGAAGTATAAGTTAGAAATCTCATGTCCCTTGTATACGAGGGCCGCTCCTCATGCTACTCAAGTTTAGTCACCGGTAAGTTCTTGTCATTGTAAGTACATGTGTATCATAGAGAACCGCCAACGGGGTACCCCTTGCCCGATGATACGGAAGAATCCCCATATCAAAATGACAAGGCAAGCAGACAACGAGCATCTCAACAATCTTCTTATTTACCATGGGAATATGGTCCTTTTTTCTCTCTTTCCTCTTTTCATAATATCTCTTTTTTTTCTTTTTCTCCTTTTTTTTCTCAATGTAGGACTCTCTTTTTTATAAGAAGAATGCTTCATATACAGCTCATTATGGTTACGCTGCAGGTTTCCACCATGTCAGCATGGATTAGACCAGCGGCCCAGGCGTTTCTCTAATACATATACATAACTTCATGGACTTACAATCTCCCCTTTCATTTCACACCGATGACATCCATATACAAAAGAGCATGATATCAACTAGGTACAAGTACCAAGTGCAATGTTGAAAGCGTTCCCCATGAAAGCATGGTTCTGCTAATTCCCAACAAATAAGTGCAAACATATACAACATAGACGACACAATGGTTCAAGTTTATTAAGGGCAAGAAAAGTAAAGCGTGCCATCAAGTTCGTGAGTTGGTTCAACATATACAACTAGTTTTCTCATAACAAGTTTAATTCAGAAGGTAGATAAAAACATGAATATACTTGGAATAGCAAATGCTAATAGGTAGGTATGGTGGACTCTTTGGAATAACTTGGTTTAGGGAGTTGGATGCATGAGTGGAACTCATACTTGGTGGTGGAGGCTAGCAAAAGACTGGGAGCGACAAACTAAGAGAGCAATAATGGCCATAATCATGCAGAGCGACAAAACATCATTGATCAAAGCATAAAGTGATATTGCAAGTTGAAAACTAAAGGATCGTAAAGGCTATGGTGACTTGAGATAGTCATAACATGGTGTGAGCATGCGTTGAGATAGTCATAACATGGTGTGAGCATGCGCCAAGTCAACCCAAATAAAGCATCAAAGGAGAATACCACTATACTATGCCTTAATATGCTAAAACAACGCATGATTCATCCAAGGCACATTAAGCAATCTCAATTGTTTATAACATGTCATGCTACAACAAAGATCACTAAGCATAAAGCCAAAACAATATCAAGCATGGCATGACAAAGCATAGGCCACAGTCAAAAACAAGCTCTTTTTACCACATAAGCATGAACTTTCCTACTCTTTTCCAAACCAAACCAAACTATTTGCAAACCATTGTATGAAAGAGGGGGTCCAACCAATTTATTCAGAAAACTAAGCAAACAAAAGCAAACGAAAACGAAAAAAAGACGCTCCAAGAAAAACACAACTGTGCATGAAACAATAATAATGAAGCGTTTGGAAGAAACCTGAGATTTTTATTGATGAAGAAGGGGATGCCTTGGGCATCCCCAAGCTTTGACGCTTGTACTTCTTGGATATTTCTTGGAGTGACACGCATGGCATTCCCAAGCTTCAGCTTTAGTCCATCCTTCATCTCATTACTCATTCCTTCCATACACCTGAAATTTTTCCTTCACACAATCTTTATTAGCAATATTAGTGCACTCAAGATAAATAAGTCTTAAGGTTCAGTTCTAACACCAAATAAACTTCCGTTAGAACACTAGCTACTATAGCACTTCCCTCAAAAATCTCAATTCCCCAAAAGACCTCAAAAAGGAACCAACAAGAAGCAAATGCAGAAAATGACAGAAATCTGTCAAAACAGAACAGTAGGTAAAGACGAATTTTTTCGAAGACCTTATGTTGCTCAAATCAAAAAGTGTTGAACTAACGAAAGTTAGATAACAACCTCAGGCAGAAGCACAAAAATTCACGCATCAAAAAGACGTACAGAGATTCTACACGAATTTTTACGGTGAAGCACATAAATCTGTTTCGGGATAGCAACTTTCCAAATCATTACTTCTCTCTCATTAGAGGTTACTCTTGGCACAAAAAGCAAATAAAAAGGATAAGGAGCTGTTATTACAGAGGTAATAACTTCCAAGACTAATCTAAAACTTTTGGTTTATCTCCCAATAAGTACTTTTCTTTAACGCCTTTAAGTTAGGCATAAGAAGCAAGAAAAAGAATCAAGTGTTCTCAAATGAAGAAGCATTAAGACCAAATTTTGTTTTCATAGGAGAAGTAAAAGACATATTATCTCTCTTCTTAGGGAAGTGTTCTATACCTTTCTTGAGTGGGAGTTGATATTTAATGGTGCCTTCTTTCATATCAATGATGGCACCAACTGTCCTAAGAAAAAGTCTTCCCAAAGTAATAGGACAAGAAGCATTGCATTCAATATCCAAAATATAGAAATCAACAGGGACATAGGCATTGTTAACCATAATAAGAACATCATTAAGACTCCCCATGAGTTTCTTTTTAGCATTATCATCAAGTGGGACATTCAAATAAAAATCTTCAAGAGGAGGCAAATCAAGCATATCATAAATCCTTCTAGGCATAATAGAAACACTACTATCAAGATCACATAAAGCTTTGAAATCAAAGTCATTCACTTGCATATTAATGATGGGTTCCCAACCATCTTCTTGTTTTATAGGAATACAAGCTTTATGTTTCATCTGTTCTTCTTTAATCTTTATGAGAGCATCAGTAATGTGTTTTGTAAAAGCCATGTTCATAGCACTAGCATTAGGACTTTTAGCAAGCTTTTGTAGGAACTTAATAACTTCAGAGATATTACAACCATCAAGATCAAAATCAAATTTATCATCTAAAGTTGTAGAACTATTACTAGCCTCAACATTAGTGGTGGTAATAGTAGAAACACTAATGTTTCTAGCAATTTCATCTTCTCTTTCCCACTTAGCATGTAATTCAGCTAATAGTCTAACATTTTCATCAATTCTTACTTGTATAGCATTAGTAGCTGCAAAGGGATTCTCATTAGTTTCAGGTTTAGCAGCCATTTTATTAATCAATGAAGATTGAGCTTCAGATAGATATGATATATTCCTTTCAGCATTAGAGAGTTTCAATTGTAAACTAGGAATTTCCCTATTTAGACTCTCAAGTTGATGGCTAATGTTCTTCAAGATGGTAGATTGTTCCTCCATAGTTTTAGTAAATAGTTTATTTTGCTCATATTGCAATTTCATAAAGTTTTTAGTGGCTCTTTCAACATCTAAAATTCTTCCTTCACTAGGTAATCCAGGTTTACCACCATAACCATAAGTATTATTAGGAGGGTAAGGCCTATAATTGTTATTACCAAAAGCATTGTTGCCAAAATTATTATTTCTTATGAAGTTCACATCAACTTTATCTTCTTGAGCAACCAAAGAGGCTAAAGGAACATTATTTGGATCAATATGGTGAGCTAAGGAGGAGGTGACAACTAATGGAGACTTAATTTTTTTTGTGTGTTTTTGGTAAAGAAAGCAAACTAGTAAAACTATTTTTTGTGTGTTTTTGATAAAGAAACAAGCAAACAAAGCAAAAATAAACTAAGCAAAACAAAAATAACAAAGTAAATAGATTGGTTATGAGGGACTCCCCTTGTGAAGATGTCCTTGACTCCCCGGCAACGGTGCCAGAAAAAATGCTTGATGGCTCAGTGCACGGCGCCTAGAAAAGTGTTGGTGCGGTGTTGATGTAGAGCTTGTTGGGAACCCCAAGAGGAAGGTATGATGAGCACAGCAGCAAGTTTCCCTCAGTTATGAAACCAAGGTTTAATCGAACTAGTAGGAGCAAGGAAACACCCCAAAGGTGTTGCTAGCTGAGCCTTGGTAGGGCGCACTACCGGTGCTAGTAGCAACGTGGAGACCTGCACAACACAACCACAGAACTTTGTCCCCAACTTGCGATGAGGTTGTCAATCTCACCGTGTTTTGCGGAAAACAAAGGATTAAACATATCGAATGGAAGGAAGTAATAGTTTGCAGAAAGTAAACACAAAGCAGTAAAAGATTGTAGATTGAATGTAAAAGACAAAGGACCGGGATCCATAGTTCACTAGAGGTGGCTCTCCTTAGATAGATAACATGCTGGGTGAACAAATTACAGCGGGGCAATTGACAAACATCGAGAAAGCAATACATGCATATACTAATCATCTTGACTCCTTTGAGATTCGATTGGGCATTACAACATTATACATAGACCGCTATCCAACTGCATCTATGACTAATAATCCACCTTGAGGTTATCATCCGAACCCCCTCCAGTATTAAGTTGCAAGCAACAGATTATTGCTTTACGAACTGCGTGTAAAGTAAACAATATGATTGTTCTATGAACAAAGGATTGTTGTTTTCTCCCTATTAGCAACATCACATCTAGTACCTTAGAGATTTCTGTCACTTCCCTAGATTACCAAAGGCATGAACCCACTATCGAGCATAAATACTAACTCTTGGAGTTGCTAGCATCTACTTGGCCAAGATAGCTACTAACAACGGAAAGCATGCAAGATCACAAATAACAAAGACATGATAGAATCAATAATCAATCTGAAATAGCATCTCAATATCCATCGGATCCCCGCAAACACAACATGCAGAATTACAAATAGATGATCTTGATCATGAACGGAGCTCACAAGATCTAGACGTGAAAGCACAAAGAAGGAGAACCAACCATCTAGCTACTACATGGATCCGTAGTCCAAGGACGAACTACTCACGCATCACACCGGAGGCTTACATGGTGATGAAGAAGGCCTTCAGGGTGAATTCTCCTCTCTGGCAGGGTGCCGGGGAGAGCTTCAGATCCCTCCCGATATAGGGATGGAGATGACGGCGGTTACAGACTCTTTCGTGGATTTTTGATCGGGCCCTTAGGGTTTTTGTCCCGAGGGCATCTTATAGTCGGAAGGGGAGGCCGAGGGGGTGCAAGGAGCCACCACACCACCCCCTGGCGCGGGCCAAGCCTGGCCGCGCGGCCAGGTGGTGTGGCCGGCCTCTGGCCTCTCTCCATCTCGTATTCTGGCATCTGATGACTTCCGGAAAAATAGGCACTTTGGCTTTTGTCCCGTCCAATTCCGAGAATAGTCATTTTCTAACTTTCCTGGAACCAAAAACAGTAGAAAACAGGCAGCTGACACTATGGCTCTTGTTAATAGGTTAGTCCAAGAAATCATATGAAAAGTACTCCAAAGTGTGGACAAAACACAAGAAAGTGGATAAAACCAAGCATGGAACATCAAAAATTATAGATACATTTGCAATGTATCATAGCCTTCTGCTGTGGTAGTTGCGGAGGTTTTGCTAAAAGATCGTGGATCGTTCCGCTGCTTTGTTGCGTGCTTCATCGAGGAGGTCGACAGAATCTTCGAGTGCGAGAGTTGACTCTGCCTCACTGTATGCTACGTCTTGTGGGGCTTTGTAGCGTACTTCTGCAGGTAGTACTGCCTCGGCGATGTGTACCATGAAGAATGGAATATAGCCTGTGGCGCTATTTGGAATTGTACGCAGGCTCCATAGTACTGACTGTAACTCCTCGGGCCAGCACCCAACAGCTCTTTCGAGTGGCTAGAGAAGCCTTTTCTTGATGCCACCACAGACAAGGTCGTTGGCCTTTTCGACTTAACCGTTGGTCTGAGGGTGCGCCACTGAGGCGTAGCTGATGTTGATTCCCAGGTTATTGCAGAAATCCTAAAACTCCTTGGAGGTGAAGTTCGTTCCGTTTTTCGTGGTTATGTTGTGTGGCACCCCGAACCAGAAGACGGTGGACTCGAAGATTTTTCGGCCGTTGCCCCTGATTGATTTGTTATCGGCATAGCCTCAATCCACTCCATGAATTTGTCGACTATTACGAGGAGGTAGACGTATCCTCCAGGTGAAGATTTGTGCAGCTTGCCGACCATGTCGAGTCCCTATTGCACGAAGGGACAGACCATATGTATTGGCCTGAGTTCTGTGCCAGGTGTGTGCGGTTTATCCGCGAATCGTTGGCAAGCATTGCATCGTTGGACGATGTCATTAGCATCACGCATTGTTGTTGGCCAGTAGAATCCAACTCGTAGAGCTTTGGCGATGAGGGCGTGATACGTCCAAAACGTATCTACTTTCCCGAACACTTTTGCTATTGTTTCTCCTCTATACTTGTGTGATTTGGATGCAACTAATGCGAACTGACGCTATTTTCAGCAGAATTGCCTTGGTGTCTACTTTTTGTGCAGAAAATCAACTATCAGGAAAAATCCCGGAAAATATGCCAAAAATCCTATTTCACCCGAAGACTTCAGGAGCCAGAATAGGAGACGGAGAAGAGCCCTGGGGTGGCCACACCACCTGGTGCCGTGGGCCAGGCCAGGCCGCGCCAGGGGGTGGTGTGGGCCCCCAGGCACCCCCTCGGCCTCTCTCTTCGCCTATAAGGAGCCTTCTGACCTAAAAACTTCAGGAGGGGTCGACGTTTTTCCAGAAGGAGTTCCGCTCCGCCGCCACCACCAGATTCCACGAAACAGCACCAGAAACTCCGTTCTGGCACCCTGCCGGGATGGAGAATTGGAGGAGATCATCGCCATCATCATCACCATCGCTTCTCCATCGACCATCCATGTTTCTCCCATCTATGAGTGAGTAATCCCCCACTGTAGGCTATGGGGATGGTAGGGATTGGATGAGATCGTTCATGTAATGGCATCAGATTGTTAGGGCATGGTGCCTAGTATCTTTTATTAGTGCTTTATGACTTTGTTGCGACTTGTTGTGCTTAATGCTTATCACTAGGGCCCGAGTGCCATGATTTCAGATCTGAGCATGTTATTGATTCATTATGATAGTATTGTTTTGGGTCTTATCTACAAGTTGTATACACACGTCGTTGTCCGAAACCTATGGCCCCGGCGATGTAAATCGGGATAACCGGAAGGGAAAGGCTTTGATGTGAGGATCACATGTGTTCATGGAGTGTTAATTCTTTGCTCTCGTGCTCTATTAAAAGGAGCACCTTAATTGCCAGTAGTTCCCTAGAGGCCTCGCTGCAAACGGGCTGGCAGGACAAAAGATGTTGTGCAAGTTCTCATTGCGAGCACGTATGACTATATATGGAACACATGCCTAGGATTGTCTAGTACTTGGATGCTTTATCTTATTTATCTGCAATTGCCCTATGTTCTGATTGCTATGTGAATTGTCTTGTCCATGCAACGCCCGTCCATCCATTCCTATGCCTACCGCACTCGAATCCCACTTTTACTGCTTTTGTTACTACTGTCTTTGCTTTACTACTGCTGTTACTTTGCTATTCCTACTACAAAACTGTTGCCACTGATAAACTGCTATGAGCAAGATTGTTTCCAGGTGCAGCTGAATTGACAACTCAGTTGTTAAGGCTGATAAATATTCTTTGGCTCCCCTTGTGTCGAATCAATAAATTGGGTTTCACTTGCCTCGAAAATACTGCGATACACCCCTTATACTTGTGGGTCATCAAGACTATTTTATGGCGCCGTTGCCAGGGAGCATAGCTTTATTTATCAAGTTCACTTGGATTCTCTATTGTTCGCTGCTATCCATCCATCATGGGTAAGTCTCGTGATGGCAAGTTTCCTATTTTACCATCCACTACAAGAAGAGGTATGCTCAACACCTCACCGCTTCTTGATTCACCATCTGTTATAAGTAAGCTTGTTACACCACCACATACACATGCTACACACACTTCTACTACTGCTGAATCTGAAACTTCTGATGCTTATGATGCTGCTTCTACTGTGCTTGATAAGAGTGGTTCATTAGGTCCTTTCCTAGATGCTACGATTGCTAGAACTATAGCTAGAAATACCGAAACTCCTAATGAAGACACTATCACACCTGTTAGCTCACCTAAGTCTAGTGAAAGCTATGCTATTGAAGAAGATTATGTTGAGATGACCGATGAGTTTATTAAAGAATGTAAGAACACCCATGATAGGAGCACTACTAAGAGTCTCCTTGAGAGGCATACTATTAGACCCAAATTATATCCTGTTGCTAAGTTTGCTGCTTCTCCCATAAACATTACAGACGAAGATTATGATTTCTCTCTCGATCTATCTTACATAGCTATTGTCAAGAAAAAACCTTTTTGTGGGACTAAGAATGAAAGTGCGGTAGCACATATGAATGAACTTTCTACCATGAGTGGCTTGTTTTTTGATGATATTAAGATGCGTACTTACTTTGTTGCTAAGATTTTCCCATTTCACTAAAAGGAGAAGCTAAAACTTGGTTTGGTAATTTACCTCCTAGATCTATTGATAGCCCTGAGTGCTTGATCGGTACTTTCCTGCAGAAATATTTTCCTCCTAGTGCTAGGCATGCTGTTTTGTAGGAACTTTTTGATTTTATACAGGGATAAAAAGAGGTATTGCCCGAATCTTGGGCAAGGTTTTGTGCTTTGATTCATGCACAGGCTGGAAGTCCTTTACCTAAGAATGAGCTACTTGATATATTTTATAATGGACTAACCGAAGAATCTAGGACATACCTAGATAGTTGTGCTGATTGTGTTTTCAGGAATAGGACTCCTAAGGAAGCTGAGGAATTGATGGCTAAAATAAGCAAGAAGTATGAAGATTGGACTCCTCCTAAACAAGCTATACCTGAAGTATTTGTATCTGAACCATCTATTCCTGTGCCTATTCCAACATCAAAGAAGAGGGGAGTTATTGAATTAAATGATGAAGTGATGAAGGAAGCTAAGAAATGTCTTAAGGAGAAGGGAATTAAAGTTGTAGATGTCAAGAATTTACCTCATATAGAAGAATTATGTAAGCCTATTCCCTACTTACCCACTATTGAGGTACACTCTCTCCAACACTTTGATGAAGGTGATATCCCTTACTCTAAACCTCCTGATCAATGCTTAGAAGAATTTGATATCTTTATTGTTAAGCAAGATAACTTTAATAAAAGGGTGCAAAATCATCTAATGGAAAACACTAGAGCTTTTGTTGAGTTGAAAGATATTGTGGAAAGAACCTCTAATGATGTTAAAATGATTGTTAAACACTTTCAAATGGTTCAAACTCAAATAGATCAACTCGTTAAAGTGCAAAACGACTTGCTAGTGAATGCTGCTAAAGAAAAACATGCTTATGAACTTAGAACTAGAAGTGGTGCTGCTACCCAGGATCCTCTATATCCTGAGGGGCATCCCAAAAGAATTGAGCAAGATTCTCAACAAGCTGAAAATAGTGGTTCTACTCATAAGAAAAGGAAAAAGAAACATAAAACTGTTGTAGAACCCTCTGAACCTGCTATAGATCCTAATAGTATATCTATTTCTAATGCTGAAATTGAAAGTGGTAATGTAGAAAATGAAGTTCCTAATGAAGAAAAAGTTGAAGAAGAACCTGAAAACCACACTAAGACTACTAAATACGCCAAAGAAGATTTTATTGCTAAGAAACATGGTAGTGAAAGAGAACCTTGGGTCTAAAAACCTATGCCTTTCCCTGATAAGAAACACAAGTCAAAAGAAGATGAACACTATAATAAGTTTTGTGAGTGGATGAAGCCTTTATTCTTGCAAATTCCTTTGACTAATGCTATTAAATTGCCTCTTTACTCAAAGTATATGAAGGACATTGTCTCGAATAAAAGGAAGATCCCTAATGAAGAAATCTCAACTTTGCTTGCTAATTATTCTTTCGATGGTAAGATTCCGAAGAAGCTTGGAGACCCAAGGATTCCAACTATCCCTTGCTCTATTAAGAACAGTTATGTTAGAACTGCTTTGTGTGATTTGGGAGCTGGAGTTAGCATTATGCCTTTCTCTCTCTATAAGAGGCTTCAGCTTGAAAAATTGATACCAACTGATATATCTTTGCAAATGGCTGATAAGTCTACCACTATTCCTGTGGGTATATGTGAGGATGTACCTATTCAGGTGACTCATAATTGCTTGATATTAACTGATTTTGTTGTGCTTGAAATGCCTCAAGATGATAATATGTCTATTATTCTTGGGAGACCTTTTCTTAATACTGCAGGAGCTATTATTAATTGTAATCAAGGAAAGGTGACCTTCAATGTTAATGACAATGAACATACTGTCTATTTCCCCAAGAAGATTGAAAGGACTTATGGTTTGAATTCAATTCAACATGTTGAAGGCATTCAAGTTGGAGAAATATATTGTCCCATACCAAGAGAAAAAATTGAAACTATTATGATTGGGACCATTGCTATCAAGGTTAAGGTAACATAATCATTAGTGGAGTACAAAGTTTTGTCTCATAGGCAATTGTTTTGGTAGCAAGACTTGATCAACCTTGCTAACAAAAGGATTCCATTAAACAAAACAATGTTTTCATTATGATTGTCTCCATTTAGTTCTATCCTTTGCATTTTAGCTTTTGCTTTCGTTTAGTTTCTTTGTGTTGTTAGTTGCTTGCATGCTAGAACTTCTGTAGTTCTAGCCTTGTTTTGTCCTTGCATCATGTTTCCAAAAGAAAAAAAATCTGTCTATCAGAAAATTCATTCTTCTATTTCTAAAAAAAGCCCAAAAATAAAGTGTCTCGAAAAATTCCAAAAAATTCATATTAAATTTTTACGTGAAAAAAGGGGCAGAGGAGTACCTGGTAGGTACCAGGGGGGCCCACCAGGCAGGCCCACCATGTGGTGGTGCGGCCAGCCCTGGGTGGCGCCATGCCCTAGTGTGGGCCACCCCTGGCCCCCTACTACTTCTCTCACATGCCACTTTATTCTCTCTCCCGAGTAAGCTCCAGTTCATAGCTCAAAATCACGTTCTTTCCGTGCTTGCTCACGATTTCTTCGATCTCCTTGCTCAGCCCATCTTTCTTGCTGAAATTTGGAGCAATTGTTCCTTGGTATGTGACTCCTCCCCTTGTCCAAGCAGATTTGTGTTTAGTGGATTATATGTTGAGTATTTTGCTGCTGTAGGTGACTGGTTATGAGAGCTTGTAAGCTTGTTTGATGCTTAGAGATATAGTTTTGATGCATGTTTAGGCCTCTTGCAAGTCCCTATGAGTAGATTCCTTTATTATATTTACTTTGCAATTACTTGTTTAATAAGTGTTTAAATTTCAGAATAAAAGATGAGTGAGCACCACCTAAACCAACATGAGCTTTGGGTGCCTGAGGTCATGAAGGTCCACAGGGAGGAGGAAGTTTTTCCCTCCATTTATCCATGCCCTGAGTTCATGAGAGCTGCAGGAATTCTACAAGATTTCCACACTTTGGTTTCTAATGCAGGGTTAGAGCGTTTCTTGGAAGATGAACCTTGTCAATTTGTGAAGCTAACCATATCTGTGGTGCAGGATTTCCAATTTAGTCACTCTTTGCCTAACCCCATGGTCCATTATAAAATTTACAATATTGCTGTCAATCGTTCTCTTGATGATTTTTGTGCAGCCATTAAGGTACCTCAATGGGGATCATGTAAGAAGATTAAAGAGAGACCGGAACCACTCATGGATTTATACGCAGAAATTTGTCAAGGGAGTAGCTTCTCAAAGGAGAATGGAAAAATCTGTAACATTCATCTTCCCTCCATTCGCTACTTTGCCTACTTTATTGCCAAGTGTGTTCTTGCTAGGAAAACTGCCAATAAGTTATCTTCGTTTGATCTAGCATTTATCTCTGCTGCTCTTAGACAAGATAGGTCTTACAACTTGGGTGCTTTGATAGCTTTCCGTCTTGCTGCTAACCGTGAGAAAGGTGGAATTTGTGGAGGCCGCATTGCTTCTCGTTTGTTAGCATTGCATGGTTTAGTGCCTCATCATCTAGACCTACAGTTTCCCATAGAGAGGCTTGATTTTAATTCCATGATACAACATAAATTTATTTCCTCGTGGGCTAGTTTGAGTGAGTTATCTTATGAAATAACCTTTCTCAAAGCTGGTTGGAGAAAGAGCAAGTCCGAGCGTGTTGCTCTTTTGCTTGCACCTGTTTTGTTTAACCTTGATAACAGGGAAGGATGGTCCCTCACTGAGGAGGAGCTTGACACGTACTTGGGAGAGCTCTCCCAACAGGAGCAGGACACTAGAAGGGAGGTCGCGAATGATTCGGTCCAGCCCTCGAATGAGGGAGAGTCTTCATATCAGCAGCCCGCTTATGATTGGGGAGCTTCCTCTTCTTCTCATGGGCCTAGCTACGACCATTCTTACCAAGATCCGCCCGCTTGGAACCCCTATTCGTATATGGATTGGTACCCACTTAGGCCAAAAGCCTAAGCTTGGGGAGAATGCGACACCGCACTCATCTTCATATCATGTTGCGTCGGTACTTTGTATATTCATGTTTTCGTTCTCTTTTTAGTTTTCATTCTTCTTTGCTTTTGCTTTCTAAAAACACAAAAAGACCAAAAATATTTTTGTTGTTTCTCTTTGGTATGCTTCTTGTTTTTGCCTTGGTTTGCTTTTCCCTTTTCGCTTGTTTGAACTATTCAAAAAACCCAAAAAGATTTTGCTTTGCTTGTTTTTCTCTTTTGGTTCTTATTTAAAAATTGAAAACACCAAAAATATTTGTCGTTCTTCTTTGGTTTTTGCAAGTTTGCTACAGGGTTCGGCAGTTCTCAGTGGATTATTGGTTTCATATTATTATTCAAGCCACACAAGTAAAGAGCAATAATGAGGATCAATGACAACTTGAGGCGTGGTAAGAGGCTGGTAACGAACTCTATTTGTTTTCATTTTTGTACATATACTCATCACTGTGGGCGTGCTTAGTCTGTTCATGTAGAGTGTATGTTTTCTTTGGATGCTTAGTAGTTCTTGCTTTCTTATGATTAGCTCCAGCTCGCTAATAGTTTGTAGCATGTCTCATGAATGTTTGCTTTCATTGCTCTATTCATAAATTGGTATGACACCGTGGTATCCTCCTCTGAATGTTTCATTTGAATTGACTTGGCACATGCTCACGCATGCACATGACTGTAATAATCAATTAAGCCTCGATGAATTATTTTGCCTTGAGGATCTTGAATCACTTTCATGCCATGAGTAGTCCTGTTTTGTTGCAAGCACGATAATGACAGCTATTGCTCTCTCGTTTGTCGCTCCCTTACTATTGCTAGCCTTCACTTTCACTGAATATGTTTTACTCAAGTTCCAAACGCCCTAAACCAAATATTTCCAAAGTGTCCACCATACCTACCTATTAGCATCACTTGCTACTCCCGTGCATATTCAATATGCCTTGTTTTCTTCCGAATAAAATGTTTGCTTGTTATGGGAAAATTAGTTAGTAAAGCTCTCACGAACTTGATGGCACACTTTATTTCCTGCACTTAATAAACCTGAACCATTGTGAACTCTCCATGAAAGTTATATGCTTGCAAATTATAGGCTGGGGATTAGCAAAACCGTGTTGTCATGGGGAACGCTTTCAACACTTGTAAATATATACCCAGTTGATACCTTGCTCTTTTGTTTGCGGATGTCGTCGGTGTGAAATAAAAGGGGAGCTTGTAAGTCCATGGAGTTATGTACTGAAGGAAATATGCCCTGAGAGGCAATAATAAAGTTATTATTATGTATTCCTTGTATATGATAGATGTTTATTTTGCATGCTATAATTGTATTGATAGGAAACATCAATACATGTGTGTTTAATAAACAAAAAGGGTTCCTAGTTATGCCTCTCTTATAGACTAGCTTGTTGATTAACAAGATGATCAAGGTTTCCTGATCATGGACATTGGATGTTGTTAATAACAAGGTCACAACATTTGTGAAATGATGTGATGAACATTCATCCGAAGTATAGCATTACGATCAAGTCATTATGTTTATATTGCTATAACATCATACGAAGTAATCTTTATCCTTAGACCATGAGATCATGTTAATTGCTAACACCGGAAGAGTATCTTGATAACATCAAACGTCACACCGTAACAGGGTGACTATAAAGATGGGTTCAGTACTACGAAGGTGTTATGTTGAGGCTCATGGATCAAGAGTGGAATTTGTCAATCCAGATGACGGATAGATATACTCTGGGCCCTCTCGGTGACATCACATTAGGATAGCTTGCAAGCAAGTGATGTGATCACTAGAATGTTATATCACGGGAACGAGAAAAGAGTGCATGTTTAGCGAGATCAAACTAGGTATGGAGATACCGATGATCGAATCTCGGACATGTAATATATCAAGAGACAAAGGATTTAGTTACGAGCGTTAAAGGTTCTCACGATCACAGAAGTCATCGTTGAATGTGTAGGAGTCAGTACGGATCTCCAGGTCGCGCTGCTGATTATTGATCGGAGAAGGGTCTCGATCATATATGCATTATTCGTGAACCATAGGGTGGCACACTTAAGAGTTACCGGACACCATTTTGGAGCACATATGTTTGAAGAAAGAATTGCAAAGCGTAGGAATTGTTTCAATAGAAACCGGAAATTGTTTCGGGTGAAATTGCAGAAGGTGGTTCTGCATGTGATATTGAAATATTGCAAGGGGCTATATGTGAATGTTTGTTAATTAAAGTAATTAACAAAATTCTGAATAAATTTAATAAAAAGAGTTTTATTAAATGAGAGAGCATTAAATTTGGAGAAATTTAATGCATTTAAAGTGGAGACTTTAAAAGGGAATGTGAAGAGGCATTTTAATGTGGAGGGGTTACCACCACATGAATGGGGGAGGTGAGGGGTCACCCCCATGAGCCGGCCATGGAGAGAGGGGGCACCCCCTCCTCCTATAAAAGGCCACCCATTCCCTCCTTCATCCTAACACCTCCTTGTGAAGGATCTCTCTCCCCTCTAGAATTATTCCCCATGGTCTCGGATTAGCGAGATACATGTTCCCGGTGGCATTTCGTCTGGAAGGAGTTGCTGCTTCCGCTGGATCGCTGGAGCGAGGAGGTGGAGGTTGTCTGGTGGCTTGAACGTGTGTGCGAGTGCGGATGCGCTGCTGAGTTGCGGCGCTCGGACTTCCTCACGATCTTGAGATCGGCAAGTGTACGACTACATCAACCACGAGTTCCTACTCGTTAACAAAGCTCGTTGTCTTCGAGGGTAAGTTCTCCATGGATGTATGTCCACCCGTTGCTCTGTATCTAGTATATAGATCTTGGCGTATAGTTCTCATCGTAGGAATTTTTTTGTTTTCTATGCTGCGGACCCAACATGTATGTGTGTTAGAGAAACGCCTGGGCCGCTGGTCTAATCCATGCTGACATGGTGGAAACTTGTAGCGTAACCATAATGATATCTATGAAGCATTCTTCTTATAAAAAAAGAGAGATAGCTATTGAGAAAAAGAAAAAAAAGATTTATGAAAAGAGGAAAGAGAGAAAAAAGCACCATTTTCCCATGGTAAATAAGAAGATTGCTGAGATACTCATTGTCTGCTTGCCTTGTCATTTTTATATGGGGACTCTTCCGTATCATCGGATAAGGGGTACCCCGTTGGCGGTTCTCAATGATACGCACATACTTACGATGACAAGAACTTACCGGTAACTAAAGTTGAGTAGCATGAGGAGCGACCCTCATACTCAAGGGACTTGGGATTTTTAGTTTATAGTCTGTCAAGCATATAACTCAGATTGGACCTCACTTTCACCTTAACCACATTAAAGATGCCTATGATAGGGGCAATGAGAGCTCAAAGCTAACAAGTACCATACTTTTAGCATTTGGAAGCCTTTCAAATTTCTCAAAACCTTTTTCTTCTACTTGTTGAGTCTCCACATATTCTTTGAGCACCTTCTTGAGAGCATAGTTGTCATTCTTTGTGTTTGTCCCATTACTTGATTATTTGTGTTATGACTTTGATGCTTGTATCTTTGATATCTTTACTTCTAGTCATCACTTGAACTTTAGAGTTGCCTTGGCATTCATAATCAAAGGCAAGTGAGATACCACTCTATCATACCTTTCTATGAGCATTGTAATGTTGCTTATGTTTGTGCTTTGTGCTACTTATTATTCTTGAGTTGGAATCTCTTCATAGCTTGCAATGACTATTAAGTAGACTCAGTTGCATACTCTTTATTATGAATTGTCTAAGTAGTTGATCACATTGCTGAGAATATTTACATCATATGAAGCAAATGTGTTCGTGAAAGTTCTTTTATCGCACTTTTCAATCGAATTGCTTGAGGACAAGCAATAAGCTAAGCTTGGGGGGAGTTGATACGTCCAAAACGTATCTACTTTCCCGAACACTTTTGCTATTGTTTCTCCTCTATACTTGTGTGATTTGGATGCAACTAATGCGAACTGACGCTATTTTCAGCAGAATTGCCTTGGTGTCTACTTTTTGTGCAGAAAATCAACTATCAGGAAAAATCCCAGAAAATATGCCAAAAATCCTATTTCACCCGAAGACTTGAGCGAGAATAGGAGGCGGAGAAGAGCCTGGTGGCCACACCACTGTGTCGGCCAGGGCAGGCCAGCGCCAGGTGGTGTGGGCCCCAGTGCACCCCTCCTCTCTCTTCACCTATAAGGAGCCTTGACCTAAAAACTTGAGGAGGGGTCGACGTTTTTCGGAAGGAGTTCCGCTCCGCCACCACCAGATTCCACGAACAAGCACCGAAACTCCGTTCGGCACCACGGACGGAGAATTGGAGATCATCGCCATCATCATCACCATCGCTTCTCCATCGACCATCCATGTTTCTCCCATCTATGAGTGAGTAATCCCCCGCTGTAGGCTATGGGGATGGTAGGGATTGGATGAGATCGTTCATGTAATGGCATCAGATTGTTAGGGCATGGTGCCTAGTATCTTTTATTAGTGCTTTATGACTTTGTTGCGACTTGTTGTGCTTAATGCTTATCACTAGGGCCCGAGTGCCATGATTTCAGATCTGAGCATGTTATTGATTCATTATGATAGTATTGTTTTGGGTCTTATCTACAAGTTGTATACACACGTCGTTGTCCGAAACCTATGGCCCCGAAGTGACAGAAATCGGGATAACCGGAAGGGAAAGGCTTTGATGTGAGGATCACATGTGTTCATGGAGTGTTAATTCTTTGCTCTCGTGCTCTATTAAAAGGAGCACCTTAATTGCCAGTAGTTCCCTAGAGGCCTCGCTGCAAACATTTGGCGGGACAAAAGATGTTGTGCAAGTTCTCATTGCGAGCACGTATGACTATATATGGAACACATGCCTAGGATTGTCTAGTACTTGGATGCTTTATCTTATTTATCTGCAATTGCCCTATGTTCTGATTGCTATGTGAATTGTCTTGTCCATGCAACGCCCGTCCATCCATTCCTATGCCTACCGCACTCGAATCCCACTGTTTACTGCTTTTGTTACTACTCTCTTTGCTTTACTAATGCTGTTACTTTGCTATTCCTACTACAAAACTGTTGCTACTGATAAACTGATGTGAGCAAGATTGTTTCTAGGTGCAGCTGAATTGACAACTCAGTTGTTAAGGCTGATAAATATTCTTTGGCTCCCCTTGTGTCGAATCAATAAATTGGGTTTCACTTGCCTCGAAAATACTACGATACACCCCCTATACTTGTGGGTCATCAGGGCGCGACTGCCAGCATGATGGCCGCAAGTGCCTCCGTGTATATCGAGGAGGATGGCTCTTTTGTCTCCGTTGGAAATGCATCATTGAAGAACTCCTGTGATGTCGCGCTTGTACAATTCGCCGTTGATGAGGGCAAAAGCCTTGGATCGTCACGTGATGACCCACAAGTATAGGGGGTGTATTGCAGTATTTTCGAGGGAAGTGAAACCCAATTTATTTAACAAAGTATCAAAGTAACAAAGCGAATATGACTCTATATTTAATGGTTCAACGATAAAGATTCTCGTGAAATGCACATGGGTCATTATGGGCATCTAGGTCCCGTTAATGATCATTGGTCCAAGAGGGGTATCGACCATATCTAGAGTGTTCCCGAACCATTAGGGTAGCATGCTTAAGGGTTTTATAACGCTCAGAGATCATTTTGGTATCATAGGAATCACCGCAGAAAATAGAAGGGAAAACTGGAAGGGTTCCGAGAAAGTCTGGCGGGTGTCCGGAGTTGTCCGGAAGGCAGGAATTAAATAATATGTAAATATATATTAATTATTCAATTATACATTTATTTATATTTATTTAATGATTTAAATATGATTTAATAGGCAGCTCATGCCTAATGGGCCAAATCCCTAGGGGAAAGGGCCCACGAGGGAAAAAACCCCAAAGGGAAAAGGGAGGGAGTTGGCGGCTGGGCCACATGGTGGCTGACCAAGCCCACCAAGGTGGATGGCCAAGCCTTCCCCTCTCCTCCCCTTGGTTTAGTCCCACATGGCTAAGCCAGGGGACTTGGGGGCTCCCCTTCCCTATATAAAGAAGCGCATATGGAGGGATTCAAACACACCAATTAATCCTAAGCTTCGAGGCTTCCCCCTCTAGGTGCACTCCTCTCTCCCTCTCTCTCTCTTGTGAGTGCGGCCCCACTATAAGGGCTGCACGAACGAGAGTGTTCTTCACCTTGAGCGTCGTCGCGCCGTGGGGATTCTAGATCCACGAGATCTACTTCCGCGACCTCTCTTGGATTAGGATCCGGAAGTCGTGGTCAAACACTGGATGTGTGTGCACCCCTACAAGGTGTTGCACTAGTGATGCTCGAGTCGTTCGAGCCATCAGAGTCACTGGATCCGGTGGAGTTGGAGTTGGTGGAGCCGTCCGAGTTCAGAACGACCTTGAGGTCGGCGTCGGTACGACTACATTAACTATGTTCTCCTGAACATTGACAAAGCTTTTTGGTCTTCAAGGGTAAGTTCGCAAAAATCCCCTCCCGTTACTGCATTACTAATATATATATATCCTAGTATTAGGGTTGTTTGTGTAGAAAAAAATATTGTTTTATGGCGCTAAACCTCAATAGTGGTATCAGAACCGATCTATGCATAGTTGTGCTAGTATGGTAGAACACATGTTGATCGTGTGGGCGTTGATCATATAATTGTTACCCTCTCGCATGTACTTGCGTATACCGCAACACTTCTTGATTGAAGCGACCCCTAACCGATATTATGCGCTCATTCGTGAGACTGGTCCACGCTTGACATACGACTTGCACCGTATAAGTGTCTTGGGGGTGTTAGTTTCTCTCACGGTAGTTGGTATACCATTTACAATGGAGGGCCCGAATTCTAGACTCACCGTGTACTAGCCTCAATACTGACCGCTCTCTTTTTCCTTTGCTCTTTGTTGGCACCCCTTTTGTTTTAGCAGGTTTGAGATCGACGTCGTTAGCAGGATTACCCTTCCGGCTTGGCCTGGGCAGGGGTTATGGATGCCATTGTTTATTCTTTAGGGCTCTTAGCCCCATTTGCATCTTATCCGTACTCAGATGTTGTATCCTTCTTAAGATGATTTGGATCTTTGTACTATATATCTATATTCTTGACTCATGGAGTCATTGTTGTATATATATGTTCTTTAGGTTCCATCGTGGACTATTGTGTAATGATATTACTTTGTTTTCCACCCACACAAAAATGCCTGGTGGACACCTTTGAATCGTTTCTATGTGGGTTTGGCGGAAATCGCTAAAACTTACATAGGGCTGATTCGAGGGTGTTACATGCAACTTTGGCAACCGCCCTCTCCCGCGCAATGGCAAGTTTGTTAGCTTCATCGCACACAAGGTCTACATCACGGTCGATGTCTCCTGCGCGTTCTCATAGCGAGTCATCGTAGCGGCGGATCCTCCTCTCTGCACGGCTCATGGTCCGCGTATCACTCGCCCCACCAGCTGCGTCGAGGTGATGATGACGATGCCAGAGGCCGGCACCAGGAAGGGGTCAGCTAAGGAAGGGGAGGTAATATAACTCCTAAAGCTCCTAGGTCGAGGTTTCCTCCACTATAGAGGCCACAAAACATACTCTAGCATGCCATAGAGAGTTTAACTACTACAATAGCTCATATAGTGGATCCGTCTCAAGCACAAGATGAGATGGAGGAGACCCGACAGAAGGTGCTCGAGGGAGCCAAGCAAGTAGCTTTAGCTCAACATGCATTGAACATCACCCTTGTGGTGTTATTCTTCACATAGAAGAATGACCTCAACCATTTCTTGTAAGAGTCGAGGCCTTGGATCTAGGGGAAGATGGAGTTCCTCCGGGGTGTAATAGAAGCGTGATCCTGCGCGTGCGGCCGAGCTCGAGCTCTGCCGCAACTCGCCCAAATGCTCGGGGACTCGACTCGCCCAAATGAAAAAGTTCGAAAACACAAAACTCACCAAAAGGATCCACCGGCAGTTGTTGATGACAAAATTCTCCAACACAAAGAATTTCTCCTACTACCGGCGTTTTAGGGGTTTGCTACTTTGGGCATCCGAAGTTGCTACAAGCATTCTAACAGTCTGCTACATTGGGTGTTCTACATTGCTACCAGCGTTCTGGCGAGTGCTCCGCTGACGGGGTGCCATCGCGGTGCTATAGGCCGATCGTTGTGTGGGGGTGCCTAGCCGCCATCGAGGGCTTGCCCCGATTAGGGATGGCACCCATAGGGTATGGGTACGGGTGGAGCCACCCATACCCTTACCCGTCCTCTCCAATCTTACCCGTCACCCGTACCCATACCCGTCAATAGGTATAACATTTTCCCATACCCGTCACCTGACAGGGTAAATGGGAACCCGTGGGTAAAAATACCCGTCTTTTCAACACATAAAAATTTTAAAATAGTAAAACATTATAATCATCGACACATTATGATCAGTGACCAAACCTAGAATAGAGGCACGCGGCAACCCTGACCATTTAAGGAGTTGCTATGGTATGAGAAATACGACATCGATGCTGATCGCACGAGAATCAGGATGTGATCACATAAAGAAGCTCGAGAATCAGGATGTGATCATATAAAGAAGATATGGACCACCGTAGTCACTTGGCGGGAGGTGAAATGATCCTAACTAACCTATGAGCGATCATGGAATTAGAAACCATGAGATGACATATCTTGAGTTAATGCGTGATTAAGAAAAATTAAGTACGTTAGAATATTACAGAGGCCCTACCTATAATTTTGGATGGGTATATGGGTACACGGGTATGGATTCTACAATCCCACATCCATACCCGTTGTACCCGATGGGTATGGAATTTTCTTATTTATATACCAATGGGTATTTTTTGTCCCATGTCCGTACTACAAATGGGTTTTTACCCGTCGGGTACGTGGGTCATGGGTACCCATTCCCATCCCTAACCCTGATGCTACGAGCCAAAGCTGCAAGCGACTGTTGTTGTCATCGTGGTGGTGCATGCCGACTGCTGTGGGCGCATTGTGGTGCTTCAAGCTGTTTATCGGGGCGCCGCTGCGGTGCCGCAAGTCGGTGATCGGGGAGCCGCCGCGGTGCTGCAGTTTGTGTCACATCGTGCAAGACTAGAGATGGAGCTCTGATGGGAAACAATCAACATGCAAATTGTATGGTCGTGATGCTCTAATCGGACGGCTGGAAACCTGGGTGATCGGAGGACTTGATCCCTCATGGACGCTCAACGACGCTGCGACCGGAGGGAGTAGTAAAGATAATATAAAGCAAATACTCCTTTGGTACTATTTTTTTAGTGTGTAGCATCTAAATTTTAATAAATCTAAGACATCCGAGAGAGTATTACTCACCGGAGTATTTTCTTTTTCTATTCCCGCGGCTCCCATTTTCTATTTTCGTTTCATACACCGGACAACCGCGAAATGAAAAGGGAAGGAACGAAGAGAAGAAGGATGCGAAGCCACAGCGAAATTCTTTGTGCTCTGATTGGTCGATCCACCACTCCCTCGGATCGCCCCCCCAAAAGGAATCTCCACCGCCCGCCCCTCCCAGATCGGACGGCAGGCACCCCACGTCACGCGGATCGCCCCCCCTGGCGCCCGCCTCCCCGGTTCGTATAAACCCCCCCGCCCATCCCGGCCGATTCATCCAACCAATCCAAAGCATCTCCAGCACCACCGGCTGCATCCCAGATCCCGCCGCCGCCAGCGAGAGAGAGAGAGAGAGAGAGTAGTCCCAGCTCACCGGAGAAGATGGCCGGAAGGAAGGGAGGCGACAGGAAGAAGGCGGTTACCCGCTCCGTCAAGGCCGGGCTCCAGTTCCCCGTCGGCCGCATTGGGCGCTTCCTCAAGAAGGGCAGATACGCCCAGCGCGTCGGTTCCGGCGCCCCCGTCTACCTCGCCGCCGTCCTCGAGTACCTCGCCGCCGAGGTACGCAACCACCCCCTGTCTCCCCCTCTTGCTCGTTCCATTCGAATTCCCGCGTTGTTTCTTCCCTGTTTATTCTTGGTCTCCCTGGACTGATCGCCATGTGTTTGGTTTTGGTTCTGCAAGGTCCTGGAGCTCGCCGGCAACGCTGCCAAGGACAACAAGAAGTCCCGCATCGTGCCGCGCCACCTGCTGCTCGCCATCCGCAATGATCAGGAGCTTGGGAAGCTGCTCGCAGGAGTCACCATCGCCCACGGTGGCGTCCTCCCCAACATCCAGTCCGTGCTGCTCCCCAAGAAGGCCGCCGAGAAGGCTGAGAAGGCCGAGAAGGAGGCCTCCAAGTCGCCCAAGAAGAAGAAGGTGGCTGCCAAGACCACCAAGAAGGGTGCTGTGGCTGAGGAGTAGGTTGGAGGGAGTTTAGGCCTGCTGCATAGTTGTGTTTGGAGGATGGGGAATGCGTTTTGGGTTAGAGAGTAGTGTATGTAATTCTGGGTCAGAAGACATCATCTGGTTGTGCTTGGTCTTGAGTTCTTGCTAATGGAAACTGAAAGTTGTGTTTCTCTGATTTGTCAATCTGTCCTTGCAATATTGTGTGCTAAATGCTGTTACTTGATTGGATCTCTATGTTGGTGTGCACTAGTGGTTTCTGAACTTTTGCTGTTATTCTTTGTGTTGAGGATCATCTTGGAATATCTGGCTTCTTTTGGATTCGATTGCTAGTTTTCCTGGGCAGTATGATTTGTGTGATGTGGCTCGGATGCTAATGATTTGGGGACTATTTCCATTTTTCTTTTGGCGATGCTCAACTGGGGAAGCAAATTGGCGTCTCATGCTGTGATCCCAATCGGGAAGCTGCTGAATCGGAGTGCCCTTTTCTCATGCTCAAAATTGTTCGTGAGAGGTACTATCTTGCAGATCCTTTTGCCCTTTGTGTTCAGTTTCTGGCCAATTTGTTTTGTTGCTTGGAGCAGAATCTCTTCTCTGTTTGAGACCTGGTGAGTTTTCTGTTACATATTGTAAGTTTGCCAACCTACTTAGGAGGATGTGTTTCATGCTAAATTGTGAATCATCCTGCTTGCTGATTGCAAGTGCAGCACATTGTGCTGGTGAAATTCGTGCAGATATTGCCTCAGATCCTAATCTAACGGAATGAAAATATCAGAACGAATCTGTGTGAATCATTCAGTTTCATGCTAGATTGCAACCATTGATATGGTTGAGGATTTGTTTGATGCCATACTATTTGTTCCACTGAAACTTGTTGCAGGTCTGTCCCATGACACCAATGAGACCACTCTCAAGGATGCATTCTTTCAGCATGGTGATGTTGTTGAAGGTAGCCCATAATCTATCTGCTCCGGATATGGTGATTGATCTGTGATCTTTGTTCATTGGATATTGTCTTCTGACTGATGTCTGTGTGGGTGACAGTGAAAGTTATTTGTCATCCTGTGACTGGGAGATCGGAAGGATGCGGTTTTGTCAAGTTCTCTTCGAAAACTGAAGCAGCAGCGTTGGAGAAGATGAGCAACGAGGTGAACTGTGCTTCGTACATCTGTTGATATAGCACACATCAAGCTCCTGCAGGATAATACACAGCGCCCAGCGCAAGTTGTTATGCATTTGCTATTGCCAACACAGCTTTGCTACATGATGATAATTGTTTATTTTCAGGTGCTTGATGGTAGGAACGCACGAGTGGGGACTATGCAAACCGCGGATGAGATGCTGCTGATGCGAGTGCAGACATGAGTAAGATGCCCCTATTTGATATTGCTTCTGCGATGTTAAATCATGTTAAACTTTGAATGTTGGACAATTGATGCCGTGATGTCAGGAACATAGCTGTCCATCAGAAGTATCATTTATGTTTGCTGCATCCTCTGTAATTATTCAGAGTGCCACCGGCTCTGTAAATTAGAGTTTTTTGTCACATATATTTGGCGGACAGTACAAAACCGAGCTTAATTTGGGAAATTTTACCATCAGAGAGTTGCATTTCTTCAAGCACACAAGATTAAGTAGAGATTCACAATGGGGAATATATATAATGAATCATCTCATATTTAACTGAACCAGCCAGTTATGTAATGCGCGGGAGCCTTCTTTATTTGGCCTACTGCCTTCAAGGAGCTGTAGGCTGTAGCTTAACTAGTATAGGAGTATCACAGAACAGGAACCTGAATGTATATGCTTATATATTGTAATTTGTCCAATAGTTATTGTTTGCAGACCGTCATGGTAAACTGGGACTATTGGATTCCCCGGTTAGTAGTTTCATGATGCTCCTGGTGGCTTTCAGCAAAGAGGCTTTTGGGCTGTAAACCATTCATTTCTAAGAAAAGGGATAAAGGAACAGTACATAATAGATATTTATCACTTAGCAGGCATGCTATAATCTTAAAACTAAGTAATATAAACAGTACCACATACACACATTTTTATGGCAAATTTTGCAAATGGGTGGTTTAAGCAATCATTCTTTTTGAGGAGTCAACAATTATGTAGTTGGGGTGTCCATAATTTCCCCCCAACAGTTAAACTTGCCTTGATACATGACTTGGCTCGCTTGCTGCTATTGTTGTTTATGAGTGTTTCAGTGGCAGAGCCTTATTTGAGGTTGCCATCTGTAGTGGGAACGGACAGTATGAGTCACTGACATGCTTGTTAGTATCTCTTACTGTTAGCCTTCTCATGTAAATGAGCTTGAAAGGTTATGTGCATATTTACACAGCTGTTATGAACTGCTGTTTTCAGTTCATATTTCTATGATATCAATGATCATTTGGTTCTCCTATGCAGGCACAAGCTGCAACCATAGATGCTGATGAAGAAGATGATGCTGGAGATTTGGTTGGCAAGCGTGCCGATATGCTGGTTGTGCAGTCGTAAGGGTTGGGTAGAGCATTTACCGCTTGAGAGATCAAAGCTTATTGGGAAATATTATGCCGTGGACGGCACTGTATCATTTCGCTGAGATGACATTTATTTAAGTTGTATAAAATCTTATCCGGAGTGCTGAATCATCCTGGTTGCTGATTCCAATTGCAGAGCATTATTCTTGTTAAATTCGTGTAAATATTCCCTCCAGTTTTAACTGAATGTAAAATGTTACGAACAATCTGTGAGTCATTATGGTCTCACATACAATACTGTCTGAAGTTGTGGCGTAGTCAGAAATAGGCTGCGACCCAGGCCAAAAACAAAGGGCCCAATTTTTAACTGGGCTGGGCTGGGCTACGCCCCAGGCCAAATCTAAAATTTAGGCTGCTTTTTGGCCCACACCCCAGGCCATGGCCGGTGTAGCCTGGGGCCTGTCTACGCCACTCTGAACATTGATATGGTTCAGGATGTTTTTCTTGCCCTGTTATTTCTTCCACTGACTTGAGCTGCAGATCTCTCCTATGACACCAATGAGATTGCTCTCAAGGATGCATTCTCCAACACAGCGATGTTACCGAAGGTACTGATATATCTCAGTCCTCGATCTTCTCGGTGGTTGATGTGTGATTTTTGGTTGATTAGAAATTGACCTGTAAAAATGATGGTTGTATATGACAGTGAAAGTCATATGCCACCCCGTGACCCGAAGGATACGGTTTCATCAAGTTCTCGGAAACTGAAGCAGCTGCAGCATCGGAGATGATGAGCGATTAGGTAGATCATGCTTCATACATCTGTAGGTAGATATAGCACTTGTCAAGTTCCTGCAGGATAATGTGCAGCGTCAGTGCGGTTCTTTTCCTTTTGCTAAGTTAGCTTCTTTACATGATGATTGTTTCAGGTGATTGATGGTAGTAACATATGGGTGTAGGCAAACCGCGGATGATCTGCTGCTGCTGGCGACTTGAGTAAGGTGCCCTATTCAATACCGTTTCTGTGATGTTAAACCATGTATTATGTATATTACAACCTGGAGATTTGCAGTTTTTCAAGCGACATGATTCTGTAGGGTCACAATGGGAAAAATATATATAATGGAACATCTCATATTTAGCTCAACCAGCCCATCATATAACACAAGGGCTCTTTCTTTATTTGGCCTACTGGCTAGTGGCTTCTGTCTTCTAGGAGCTGTAGGCTAGTAGCTCCGTTAGCTTTGCGACAAGTAAATAACGAAGAACGAAAATAAAATCGACACAGATTTAACGTGGAAAACCCTCTCCAATAAAGAGAGGGGAAAAACCACGGGCGCCAGCCAGCGAAACTTCACTATAACGGAGAGTGTTTACACAACGCCGGGGATTTCACAGATGCAACTTATCCCAGCCGGCGGCTTACAAGAGGTATATATAACGGTGGTAACCTAGGTCATCAATGATCCGTACCGCGGGGGCCTCGCTCCGCTCCGTCAGAAGTTGGCCTTTACTTTGTAGAATTTGGATCAACATATAACAAACTCAACTAGTATAGGAGTAACACAGAACATGAACCTGAATATATATGCCTATACTGTAATGTGTCCACATTTTTCGTTGACATCACCAAGCAAGTGACAGGGCACCATATCATCATTCATCAAGCAACATTGTACCTTCATAGGCCCTCTGCAATGTAAGTAGCATAAAAAATCATGTAAAACAATGACTGTAACTGCACAATGTATATTACATAGAAGTTAGAATAGTTGAAAATCATGACTGGGCTGAATGGTGTCGTAAGTAGTACCTCTACTAGGCAGAACGGTCGAGATGAGTATGGTCTTTCTTCGATACCATTTTTTGTGTTCAGAGTCTGATTGTTAAATGAAACGCTAATCATGTACTCTGGATTTCTTGCATTTTGAATTATCACAGTACATACTTTAAGTCAGTCTTATACTTGTTGCTTCACCAATAGCCTAGTTTTCGGCGTTTTTAGTTTGGCAATGCCTGTAGCACCTGATTGATGGTAACTGAAAAAAACAGAGCAACGCATCAGTGCTCAGCTAATTTTCTTCCACTTAGACACAAAATTATTAGCAAAGTTTGTTTTGTGTTCTAGGTCAATGTTAGTGCTGGGTTGGGAACAATTTTGTTTTGACCTGGTTTGTAAACAAATAGATGCCCCCTGATCATAATAAGCTTTAGTTTGGCATCAAGTCCCTGAGATTGATGATAAGTCTACGGATTAGAGTATTCTTAGTAAATTTATAAGGAGTGCCCATCAACGAATTATGTATGTTGCAGCAAGCAGCAATTTAGGCACGACAGTTGGTATTAAAACCGTGACTTTAGAACTTGGTGTCCTGATCTCAGATCTTCAATGTGTCCTTACGTATGTTTGCAGGAAGCGTGGCTTACTTTTAACTACTATTCAGAATGCCACTGGCTCTGTAAACTAGAGTTTTTTTTGGCAGGTTTATTCAGCAGGCAGTGTTAATTTCCGGCTTAATTTTGGCAATTTTGCTAACAGGAGAGTTGCGTTTCTTCAAGCACGTATGAATCAGTAGAGATTCCCAACGGGGAAAATGTATTATGAATCATCTCATGCTGAACTCTTCGACCTCTTTGTTTTGGCAGTAGTAGCTTCTGGGAAATTTTAGTCCTTAAACATTGGCTCCTTGCCCAATCACATTAGCTCCTATTAGTGTATTTGGTAGTAGATCTTTAATTTAAGTTCCAAACTGTGAGCATGTACATTTCTGAAATGTGCAATTAGGTTGTTTCTAAACCTGAGTTTTCTCTTTGTTTAACAGGAGTAAGCTGCACGTGGGAGAGGAAGAGCTGGACGTTTGGCTAATGGTTTAAGTGCTTCAGCAGGGTATGTTGGCTGGTTGGTTGCATATGAGCTGAGATGCAGATGCACAGCACAACACATTCTCTGGCAGTTGTTATTACTGCTTCTTTTCATCTCCAGCTTGTGTTGCATATTCCCAACTAGATAGAGCATGACTAAAGAGTAAAGACTAATTAACTAATTGATTCAAGCATATAATTTAGATACATACTGTAATAATTTCGTGATGTTCTTTCAAACATGTACTGTACACATCTTCAGGTTGCAAAGTCGAGTGCATACACACACAGCACATGTAACATGCTAGCAAACACTGTCCATGCAATCTCCGGTATAACTCAATTTCAGCTAATCACAAGCTCAAACCTCTGTTTTTTTAAATACTATACAGTTACCTTATGATTTTGTGTAATTTAACATTCTAACTATCGAATCATATTTTTGTCGATGCAGCACCGTTCAATCATCTCGACTTTGCACTGTGATTGCATCATGCTCAACAGTATATCTTTATCAACTCTATACTAGTAGCAATTACAGCAATGCATTTACGGGGCATACAGGTGCTTATGTGGGATGGTGGGACCAGAACTCCCGCAGAATGCCCACTTAACATATGTGGGACTATGCGGGCATAAGTGACCCTCCTATGAGCAGTCCCACCTGCACACTGATCTGCCGAGGATTATTTTGTATTTTATTTATAGGAGAGCTTAGATCTTAGACGCCTGAGAATTTCTTATGTCTCAGTCGACTGATGTCATATTACTTTTTGCTAATTTTTAGTTGTAACTATGTAAAATTTGTTCAACCTAGTTGCATCTCATTAATTTTCAGGTACAAACTAATTGCAACTCATGTGTAACTCTCACATTGCATGAATCGTGAATCCAACGGTTAGAGAGGTGACTGAGACATAAGAAATTCCTAGATGTTTGAGAACTAGCAAATCTGTTTATTTATAGATTGTGGACGGCTCATCTTTCTTTGCGTTTATATTAGGCAGGGCAAGCGAACTCAGATGGCGACAACTCGTGGACAGAGCCAGAAAATTAAGTTGGTGTACATGCACCACTTCAGGGACCAGAAGGCGACCGTTGAGGAATGTTATGTGAATGAAGCGTTTCGTCCTACGAGACTTTTTTTCTTTGTATCTTTACTACTCTCTCTGTCCAAAAAAGATATTGCAGATTTGTGTAGATTCCTATGTATCTGGGCACGTTTTTATTATATGAGATGAAGATGATGCAGAGATGACATCTTCAAAATCTGTCCTAAGTGACTAACCCCTTGCTCCATTCATTACATAAGAGAGTGCCCTTGGAAGGAGTCAGACGCTCCATATCCATGGGCTCTTGTCCATTCTTCTCCTTTATGGCGTTAAGGATCAACTCTTGGCCAGAGAGAATTTTGGGTTTTGTATGCCTCATGTTGACTTGCGAATGTCTATGTGCATGCAACCATTGACCTTATCCCCAAAACTTGCCATGAGATATAGTGTGCATAAATGCATTGCTAGCATACTTCATCCGTGGCCTTGGAGTGGGCTCACATTCCTAAATATTATCACCATCAAATGGAGCAAATGGAGGGAGCTTTAGAGACTGATGGCTGCTTCTTTTGCAATTTGTTAGGCTTGTGCACCACAAGTTGACCACAGACCGCAAAGTAGCCGGTGTCGCGAGAGATAATGAGCTTCATCACAAATGGATCATAAATGGGGGACTTGCTTCCAATTATTGCACCCCACATTTAAAATAAAATAAAATTCATCACATCAGTAGACCTTGCGGGAGTATCAAAACCATCCAAGAATAACCTGTGAGCTAACACCATGAGATTGGTCAAGCCTCCACAGATAGCATCCAAGCTTCACGGAACATGCTGATCAAAATGATGTACAAAAGCTTCAAATCCTTTGTTTGCCCGCAAACACCATTGACACCATAGAGGGGGTGCAAGCTTGTTGGTGTCGTACACACCAAGGGATCATGCAATCTTTCACCACAAGGAGGGAAACTACCTTCAAAGGGGTAGCCCAAGAGATGTGCGAACTCATGAAAGGTTGGCCTTGCATCGGACATCACAAGCCATCTATTCCATATTCAAATCTTCACTAGCATCAAACACCTTCGTGGCATAGAATTGTTGGACAAGCTTGACTTTGTACTCTTCTTTGATCTTCGTGAGTTTGTGCAGCCTTAGCTTCTCGGAGATCCAAAGAACATCATCAAAGTATGCCTTGTTCTTTTCCATGTACTCAAAGTTCAAAACCAGGGCATATGGGGTACTTGACGAGGCTAACAAAAAATTCCTTCATGATCACTTCTTGCTCCTTCCTCCAAAAATGGACATCGGGGCTAGTGCACTTCATTGCATAGAAGTTACGCTTGTACATCTCAACAAAATCACCAATAGAAAACGCATGTAGGTTTGCAAATTGTCATATTTTTGTCTTGGCATGTTCTTCCCTCAGCAAACGATCTTGCTCACTTTGGAAAGCAGCTTTGTTTCTTTTCCTACGCAACCCTAACTTGGACATATTTGTTATTTTTCCTCATCATACACATGGGGTGTTGGGGTAAGGTCTGACCACCCCCAAGTTTTATCGATTTCTTTGTGCGAGCACCGCGAGAGATACCTGTCATTTTCCTCATCATACACATTGGGATACGCACACATGTCCTGGAAACCAAAAGGATAACAACTAAATAAATATGTGCTAAAATTGGTGTTTGACACCGGAGTCTTCGGCCACACCGAATTCTCCAACCCAGTAGGGACTAAGTCTTCGGCCGGGAGACTTGGCCACACCCTGAATTCTCCAGGTCAAGCGCGAATTTCAAATCTAGATTACACAAGTTGCTAGATGGTCACATTGCACGCCTATGTAGATCCTCCTAAAGGGGTTTGCAGCAGAAAACAACAACTTTTTTTAACTAGCGCAACACTAGTTGCTAGGATCTATCTAGGAGTAATGCTGTAACTGAGAAAGTTTCGGTAACATACCCTTGTAGACCGAAAGTGTTTAACGTTCATGCAGAACGTGGATGGTGCAGTCGTACTCATAGCCGACCTCAAGGTCGCGCTATTCCTCGCACGACAATCCAGGTGCCACAAGTGGTAGCACCCCCGTAGTCTCGCACACGTCTGGTGTTCGACGACGACTTCGAGCTCCCTGATCCTGCCGGGATTGTGGAAGTAGACATTCTAGAACCAGGGATCTAGTAGCGCGACGATGTGCTAAAGATGTGTCATCTCCTATGTGCGCAATTCTTATTGGAACCGCACTAGCGCAAGAGCCAATGAGAGAGAGATTATCTAAGAAAACTGCCTTAGAGAATATATTGATTTTTTGTGTATTTTTTCTTCCATAGGACCTTCCTTATATAGGGGAAAAAGGGACACCCCCAACCACTCAAGTCCTAGGTGGAACTAAAGGGACGCGAGGGAGGAGGGAAGGACGATCGAGACGGGGTGCCCCCCCGCGCGCTGCCCAAGGAGGCCGGTGGCCAGGTGGGCCCCACCCCACGCCTAGCCCAAGGTTTTCTCCATTATTAAATCTTGGAACTTATAAATATTTGTATCTTATTTATGAATACTAATTCAATTCTTTATTTGAAATAGCATTCCGTTATGGAATTACTTTATCATTCATTTTCATTTTCTTATTTATATCTAGATATATCATTTGATTATTCAAATTGGAATTATTTCCCCCAAAAGCAAAGAATTCCACAAAGGTCATGTCGAAATCCATATCACTTGCGCTGAAATTTCCATCAGAATAAGAGAGACCTCGATCCTTCCATAGCTTTGTAGATTTGCACGAAAATTCCCCGGATTTTCTTATGCATGAATATAATGCACACACATGTGTCCCCCTTATTTATAGGTGCTAATCGTGGGGTGTTACAGTCTCTCCCCCTTAAACTCAACTTCGTCCCCAATGTTCATACTCTCTTACGTTTTGGAAGGTGGAATTGACCTCTCTAGATCATGGTAGTTTTCTAAATCCATGATGAAGATAATTGGTGCATCTTCATTCAAATTTTTCCTCGAATCCTCTTCTGACTTGATAGTGGCCAAGTGATAATCCCATTTGATATAGTGATTACTTTGAATTCAACACTCCTGCCCGATTAGGTCCTTTTGAGTGCCTTCAAATTAGGACATCTATTTGAGAAGTGTCTGGTTAGAAAGTTTCACTAGCAGTAAGATCTTGGTTAATACTTCAGCCAACGATAGCCTTGGCTCTAATATTAACCTAATTTTGGTATACTTAGTCCTACTTACTAAAAATGTTTTGGACTCATTTAGTCCAAACCACTCATGGTTTCCTATTTATTATTACAGGTCTATTTTTGTACTTTATATCCAAACTTAAGAGTAATTCAATTTTTGGTTACCTTCTATTTGGGTTTTCGAGGTTGAACTACTTTATCTTTTTCGGCTTTTAATCTTATTAAGATTTAGTAGGTTTATTAACAACTTCACTACTTCTTCAACTTTCTTTTATTGTTAAACTGAAGATCTTCCTCTTACTATCTTGAGGTATCAATCTCATTTTCCCTATTGTCATACTCCTAAGAGTCATATTAACCTTATGAAGATAAGGTCTAGCTGAATCATAGTTTCAAATTTCTCCTTAACTTTTCCTGTTGATAAAGGATCTCGATATTTCTTCATTGTTCACTCTCCCCCTGGGGTTTTCTAACACTCTCTAACTCCTGGATCTACCACCATATTGTTTCCATAGTGAGAGTATGGTTTTGTATACACCTTACACTGATAACTCTATATGAGTTGATGGAGGAAATCAACGGTGTATCCACACATTTGTGGATATCCGTGGTGAACTTTATAAACCATTAATCAATTTTAAGGTTTGTTTATCTCTCTTAGAGGTAAGCATCTTACCTAAAAGATCTTTAAACCACCACCATAAAGGCTCTCCCCATATTGTTTGCCTTACTTTTAACTTGTAAGACATTCCCTCTGTACACACCCGACTTCACGAAGCGTCTCAAAGGATGATCACTTTAATTCTATACTCCTTTATATCTTACTTAACTTAGGACAAGGTTTATGCGCTTTAAGTCATACAAAGATGACCTGGTTAATTAAACCAATCAAGGTATCAGCTGCGGATCATCCTAGGGTGTATAAACTAAGGATCACCCTATAGATTTCCAACTTACTCATGGTATTTTCTTTGAGATTTCAGAGCCTGAGTACCATTCTTGTTCCAAGATTTCTTCTTTCTATCATTTCATGATACTTCCATGAACTGGGTATCGGCTACTACACCCCCTCCACCATGCCATGAATTTTCCCCTGCTACTCCACCAGATGCTCGCCTCCTCGATGATACATTGCAAATGTATCTATAATTTTGATGTTCCATGCTTGGTTTTATCCACTTTCTTGTGTTTTGTTCCAACTTTGGAGTACTTTTCATATGATTTCTTGGACTAACCTATTAACAAGAGCCACAGTGCCAGCTGCCTGTTTTCTGTTGTTTTTGGTTCCAGGAAAGTCAGAAAATGAATATTCTCGGAATTGGACGGGACAAAAGCCAAAGTGCCTATTTTTCCGGAATACGAGACGGAGAAGGGCCAGGGAGCCACCACACCACCTGTCCGCGCAGCTAGGTCTGGCCCGCGCCAGGGGGTGGTGTGGCCGCTCCCGACACCCCCTCGGCCTCTCCTTCCGCCTATATATTGCCCTCAGGATGAAAACCCTGAGTACCCGATCAAAAATCCACGAAAGAGTCTGTAGCCGCCGTCATATCCATCCCTAGATCGGGAGGGATCTGAAGCTCTTCCCGGCACCCTACCGGAGAGGAGAATTCACCCTGGAGGCCTTCTTCATCACCATGCAAGCCTCCGGTGTGATGCGTGAGTAGTTCATCCTTGGACTACGGATCCATGTAGTAGCTAGATGGCTGGTTCTCCTCCTTTGTGCTTTCATGTTTAGATCTTGTGAGTCTGCTCATGATCAAGATCATCTATTTGTAATTCATACATGTTGTGTTTGTGGGGATCCGATGGATATTGAGATGCTATTTCAGATTGATTATTGATTCTATCATGTCTTTGTTATTTGTGATCTTGCGTGCTTTCCGTTGTTAGTAGCTATCTTGGCCAAGTAGATGCTAGCAACTCCAAGAGTTAGTATTTATGCTCGATAGTGGGTTCATGCCTCGTAACTGGGAAGTGACAGAAATCTCTAAGGTACTAGATGTGCTGTTGCTACTAGGGAGAAAACAACAATCCTTTGTTCTTAGAACAACCGTATTGTTTACTTTACACGCAGTTTGTAAAGCAATAATCTGTTGCTTGCAACTTAATACTAGAGGGGGTTCGGATGATAACCTGAAGGTGGATAATTAGTCATAGATGCAGTTGGATGGCGGTCTATGTATTATGTTGTAATGCCCAATCAAGTCTCAAAAGAGTCAAGATGATTAGTATATGCATGTATTGCTTTCTCGGTGTTTGTCAATTGCCCCACTGTAATTTGTTTACCCAACATATTATCTATCTAAGGAGAGCCACCTCTAGTGAACTATGGATCCCAGTCCTTTCTCTTTACATACAATCTACAACTGTTTACTGCTTTGTGTTTACTTTATGCAAACTTTTACTTCTTTCCATTCGATACGTTTAATCCTTTGTTTTCCGCAAAACACGGTGAGATTGACAACCTCATCGCAAGTTGGGGACAAAGTTCTGTGGTTGTGTTGTGCAGGTCTCCACATTGCTACTAGCACCGGTAGTGCGCCCTGCCAAAGCTCAGCTAGTAACACCTTTGGGGTGTTTCCTTGCTCCTACTGGTTCGATTAAACCTTGGTTTCATAACTGAGGGAAAACTTGCTGCTGTGCTCATCATACCTTCCTCTTGGGGTTCCCAACGAGCTCTATGTCGAACTACGAGCACATCAAGATATTTTCTGGCGCCGTTATCGGGGAGTCAAGGACATCTTCACAAGGGGAGTCCCTCATAACCAATCTCTTTACTTTGTTGTTTTTGTTTTGCTTAGTTTCTTTTTGCTTTGTTTGCTTGTTTTGTTCTTCAAAAACACAAAAAAATAGTTTTACTAGTTTGCTTTCTTATTTGAAAACCCCCAAAAAAATGACTACTCTTGAAAACACTAAGTTGTGTGACTTCACTAGCACCAACAACAATGATTTTATGAGCACACCTATTGCTCCACCTGTGGCTGAAAATACTTTCTTTGAGATAAAACCTGCTTTGCTCAATCTTGTTATGAGAGAATAATTTTCTGGTATTGGTAATGAAGATGCGGCTTCCCATCTAAATAACTTTGTTGAACTTTGTGAGATGCAAAAGCATAGGGATATAGATGGTGATATTATTAAGCTGAAATTGTTTCCTTTCTCTTTGAGAGGAAAAGCTAAAGAGTGGTTGAATTCCTTAACTAAGAATAGTATTGATTCTTGGACTAAGTGCAAAGATGCTTTTACTGGAAAATACTATCCTCCTGCTAAGATTATATCCATAAGCAGTGAAATAATGAAGTTTAAACAACTTGATAATGAGCATGTTGCTCAAGCTTGGGAAAGAATGAAATCTTTGGTAAAGAATTGTCCCACTAATGGACTGACTGCTTGGATGATCATTCAAACTTTTTATGCAGGATTGAACTATTCTTCAAGGAACCTATTGGATTCTGCTGCTGGAGGTACCTTTATGACCATCACTTTGGGTGCTGCAACAAAACTTCTGGACAATATGATGGTTAATTATTCTGAATGGCATCTCGAGAGCTCCACAAGGTAGGAAGGTAAATTCTGTTGAGGAAACTTCCTCCTTGAGTGATAAGATTGATATTATTATGTCTATGCTTGTTAATGGGAAAGCCCATATTGATCCAAATAATGTTTCTTTAGCCTCTTTGGTTGCTCAAGAAGAGCAAGTTGATGTGAACTTCATAAGAAATAACAACTTTGGCAACAATGCTTATGGTAATAATGCTTATAGGAACAATTTTGGTAACAACAATTATAAGCCATATCCTCCCAACAATGGTAATGCTTATGGAAATTCTTACAACAGTAATAAGAGTGCTCCCTCTGAACTTGAAGTTATGCTTAAAGAGTTTATTAGTAAACAAACTGCTTTCAATAAAACTATTAAGGAAAAACTCTCTAATGCTGAAAGGAATATATCATATCTATCTGAAGCTCAATCTTCATTGATTAATAAAATGGCTGCTAAACCTGAAACTAATGAGAATCCCTTTGCAGCTACTAATGCTATACAAGTAAGAATTGATGAAAATGTTAGACTATTAGCTGAATTACATGCTAAGTGGGAAAGAGAAGATGAAATTGCTAGAAACATTAGTGTTTCTACTATCACCACCTCTAGTGTTGAGGCTAGTAATAGTTCTACTACTTTGGATGATAAATTTGATTTTGATCTTGATGGTTGCAATATCTCTGAAGTTATTAAGTTCCTACAAAAGCTTGCTAAAAGTCCTAATGCTAGTGCTATGAACATGGCCTTTACAAAACACATTACCGATGCTCTCATAAAGATTAAGGAAGAAAAGATGAAACATAAAGCTTCTATCCCTATAAAACAAGAGGATGGTTGGGAACCCATCTTAATATGAAAGTGAATGACTTTGATTTCAAAGCTTTGTGTGATCTTGATAGTAGTGTTTCTATTATGCCTAGAAGGATTTATGATATGCTTGATTTGCCTCCTCTTGAAGATTGTTATTTGAATGTCCCATTTGATGATAATGCTAAAAAGAAACTCATGGGGAGTCTTAATGATGTTCTTATTATGGTTAACAATTCCTATGTCCCCGTTGATTTCTATGTTTTGGATGTTGAATACAATGCTTCTTGTCCTATTACTTTGGGAAGACCTTTTCTTAGAACTGTTGGTGCCATCATTGATATGAAAGAAGGCACCATTAAATATCATCTCCCACTAAAGAAAGGTATAGAACACTTCCCTAAAAAAAGAGAAAAGATTTCTTTTGCTTCTCCTATGAAAACAAAATTTGGTCTTAATGCTTCTTCATTTGAGGACACTTGATTCTTTCTTGCTTCTTATGCCTAACTTAAAGGCGTTAAAGAAAAATACTTATTGGGAGATAACCCAAAAGTATTATATGAGTCTTGAAAGTTATTACTTCAGTAATAACCACTCCTTATCCTTCTTATTTGCTTTTTGTGCCAAGAGTAACCTCTAATGAGAGAGAAGTAATGATTGGGAAAGTTGCTGTCCCGAAACAGATTTTTATGCTTCACCGTAAAAATTCGTGAGAGCGATCTGTATGTCGAATTGAGCTGTAATTTTTTGTGCTTCTGCCCCAGGTTGTTATCTAACTTTCGTTAGTTTAACACTTTTTGATTTGAGCAACAGAAGGTCTTCGAAAAAATTCATATTTACCTTCTGGTCTGTTTTGACAAATTTCTGCCATTTTCTGCATTTGCTTCTTGTGGGTTCCTTTTTGAGTTCTTTTAGGAAATTGAGCTTTTTGAGGGAAGTGCTACAGTAGCTAGTGTTCTAATGGAAGTTTATTTGGTGTTAGAACTGAACCTTAAGACTTATTTATCTTAAGTGCACTAATGTTGCTAATAAAGATTGTGTGAAGTTTTGTATGAAGGAAAATTTTCAGGTGTATGGAAAGAATGAGTAATGAGATGAAGGATGGACTAAAGCTCAATCTTGGGGATGCCACGCGTGTCACTCCAAGAAATATCCAAAAAGTACAAGCGTCAAACCTTGGGGATGCCCAAGGCATCCCCTTCTTCATCAATTAGAATCCCAGGTTTCTTCCAAACGCTTCATTTTTATTGTTTCATGCACAGTTGTGTTTTTCTTGGAGCGTCTTATTTTTCGTTATGGTTTTAGTTTTTAGTTTGCTTGGTTTGCTTAGTTTTCTGAATAAATTGGTTGGACCCCCTCTTTCATACATTGGTTTGCAATTGGTTTGGTTTGGTTTGGAAAAGAGTAAGAAAGTTCATGCTTATGTGGTAAAAAGAGCTTGTTTTTGACTGTGGCCTGTGCTTTGTCATGCCATGCTTGATATTGTTTTGGCTTTATGCTTACTATTATTTGCTGTAGCATGACTTGTTATAAACAATTGAGATTGCTTAATGTGCCTTGGATGAATCATGCGTTGTTTTAGCATATTAAAGCATAGTATAGTGGTATTCTCCTTTGATGCTTTATTTGGGTTGACTTGGCGCATGCTCACACCATGTTATGACTGTCACAAGTCACCATAGCCTTTGTGATCCTTTAGTTTTCAACTTTTAGTATCACTTTATGCTTTGATCAATGATGTTTTGTCGCTCTGCATGATTATGGCCATTATTGCTCTCTTAGTTTGTCGCTCCCAGTCTTTTGCTAGCCTCCACAACAAAGTATGAGTTCCACTCATGCATCCAACTCTCTAAACCAAGTTATTCCAAAGAGTCCACCATACCTACCTACTAGCTTATGCTATTCCAAGTATATTCATGCTTTTGTTTACCTTCCAAATTAAACTTGTTATGAGAAAACTAGTGATTAAAGCTCTCACGAACTTGATGGCACACTTTACTTTACTTGCCCTTAATAAACTTGAACCATTGTGTCTTCTATGTTGTACATGCTTGCACTTATTTGTTGGGAATTAGCAGAACCATGCTTTCATGGGGAACGCTTTCAACATTTCACTTGGTACTTGTACCTAGTTGATATCATGCTCTTTTGTATATGGATGTCATCGGTGTGAAATGAAAGGGGAGCTTGTAAGTCCATGGAGTTATGTATATGTGTTAGAGAAACGCCTGGGCCGCTGGTCTAATCCATGCTGACATGGTGGAAACCTGCAGCGTAACCATAATGAGCTGTCTATGAAGCATTCTTCTTATAAAAAAAAGAGTCCTATATTGAGAAAAAAAAAGAAAAAAAAGAGATACTATGAAAAGAGGAAAGAGAGAAAAAAGCACCATATTCCCATGGTAAATAAGAAGAATGCTGAGATGCTCATTGTCTGCTTGCCTTGTCATTTTGATATGGGGATTCTTCCGTATCATCGTGCAAGGTACCCCTGTTGGCGGTTCTCAATGATACACATGTACTTACAATGACAAGAACTTACGGTGACTAAACTTGAGTAGCATGAGGAGCGACCCTCGTATACAAGGGACATGAGATTTCGACTTATACTTCACAAGCATGTACACCATAGTTTGTTCACTTTAACCTTAATCACTTCAAGATGCTTATGATAGGGGCAATGAGAGCTGAAAGCTATAAGTACCATAATTTTTGGAAGCTCTTTATGAGACTTGAATCCCTACTTCCTTTTACAAAGGCCTTTCTTCCACCATTATATTGAGTCTCCACCTTCTATCTTTATGCACCTACTTTGAGAGCATAGTGGCCATTCTTAGTTCTATGTGCATTGTCCCAAGACTAGTTGATTGATGCATAACTTGATATTGCTTGTTTTAAACTATTGTATCTAGTCACTCTTATGAACTTTGAAGGTGTCCTATGCATTTATATTTGCTACCCTATTGAGGGACAAGCTGAATACTATTATGCTATGTTTTCTTTATGTGAAACAAACAAACGTCTTGCAAAGCATGTTATTCATGATTCTTTTGGTTGTGCCTTTTCATGTTGCATCATAGTTTCTTTGCTTATTGTTAGAACTTTGTCTTTCATGTTATGATTGAAGTACTATGATTCCAGCTTTGAATGTTTTGCAAATACTTTGATCAAGTCTTTGATGGTGTATGTCACCTCAAAAATTATTCTTTCTTTTTATCACTTACCTACTCGAGGACGAGCAGGAGTTAAGCTTGGGGATGTTGATACATTGCAAATGTATCTATAATTTTTGATGTTCCATGCTTGGTTTTATCCACTTTCTTGTGTTTTGTTCCAACTTTGGAGTACTTTTCATATGATTTCTTGGACTAACCTATTAACAAGAGCCACAGTGCAAGCTGCATTTTCCATTTTTTTGTTCCAGAAAGTCGAAAATGAATATTCTCGAATTGGACGGGACAAAAGCCCAAGTGCCTATTTTTCCTAAGGGATCAAGTGCCGAGAATACGAAGGAGAAGGGCCAGGAGCCACCACACCACTGGTCAGCGGCCAGGCCTGGTCCGCGCCAGGGGTGGTGTGGCCGCCCCAAGACCCCTCGGCCTCCTTCCGCCTATATATTGCCCTCGGACGAAAACCCTGGCACCCGATCAAAAATCCACGAAAGAGTCTCAGAGTCGTCATCTCCTTCCCTAGATCGGGAGGGATCTAAAGCTCTTCCCGGCACCCTGCCGGAGAGGGGAATTCACCCTGGAGGCCTTCTTCATCACCATGCAAGCCTCCGGTGTGATGCGTGAGTATTTCATCCTTGGACTACGGATCCATGTAGTAGCTAGATGGCTGGTTCTCCTCCTTTGTGCTTTAATGTTTATATCTTGTGAGTCTGCTCATGATCAAGATCATCTATTTGTAATTCATACATGTTGTGTTTGCGGGGATCCGATGGATATTGAGATGCTATTTCAGATTGATTATTGATTCTATCATGTCTTTGTTATTTGTGATCTTGCATGCTTTCCGTTGTTAGTAGCTATCTTGGCCAAGTAGATGCTAGCAACTCCAAGAGTTAGTATTTATGCTCGATAGTGGGTTCATGCCTCCGTAACTGGGAAGTGACATAAATCTCTAAGGTACTAGATGTCTGTTGCTACTAGGAGAAAACAACAATCCTTTGTTCTTAGAACAATCATATTGTTTACTTTACACGCATTCAGAAGCAATAATCATTGCTTGCAACTTAATACTGGAGGGGGTTCGGATGATAACCTGAAGGTGGATAATTAGTCATAGATGCAGTTGGATGGCGGTCTATGTATTATGTTGTAATGCCCAATCAAGTCTCAAAGGAGTCAAGATGATTAGTATATGCATGTATTGCTTTCTCGATGTTTGTCAATTGCCCCGCTTTAATTTGTTTACCCAGCATGTTATCTATCTAAGGAGAGCCACCTCTAGTGAACTATGGATCCCGGTCCTTTCTCTTTACATACAATCTACAACTGTTTACTGCTTTGTGTTTACTTTATGCAAACTTTTACTTCTTTCCATTCGATACATTTAATCCTTTGTTTTCTGCAAAACACGGTGAGATTGACAACCTCATCGCAAGTTGGGGACAAAGTTCTGTGGTTGTGTTGTGCAGGTCTCCACGTTGCTACTAGCACCGGTAGTGCGCCCTGCCAAAGCTCAGCTAGTAACACCTTTGGGGTGTTTCCTTGCTCCTACTGGTTCGATTAAACCTTGGTTTCATAACTGAGGGAAAACTTGCTGCTGTGCTCATCATACCTTCCTCTTGGGGTTCCCAACAAGCTCTACGTCAAACGACGAGCACATCACTCGACACCGGCGAGACGACACTTGCCTCTACAACCCCAGTGTCCCCTATTCGTGGTTGCATGGTGGTGGCTACCTCAATCGACACTTGCGGGGTAGTTCTACGACTGCGCAACCTGGTGTCTCCATCCCCTGGTGTTTCTACTTCAAGTGATATGTTTGTATTGTTCATTGGCTTCATCACTCCTATGCTACAGGTGCATGGCACCCATGATGAGCTCCGGTTCTTTGTGACCAGCGTTCGTGCTGATGGCTATGCTACATGGTTCTGCTATGATTGTTTGCTGCTGATTTATTGCTAGCTAAGGTTCCTCAACTTGGATGAGAAAGTGCCCAAGTGGTACTGATTTGAGTTAGTGGTTCTGTTACTAGTAGTGGTGATCGTGTTTACAACTCTTATTGATCCATGTTCGACATGTGCTGTGACATTGGGGTTAGGCTACCAAGGATGCTTTACTATATCTAATGTCAACTAGATGATGGAATCATCCCTAGCCCATGTACTAAAATTGTATAATGAAACCGTGATGTTCTGAACTTAGTGATGCTGAATTTAAACTTCAATAATGATCTGGAACATGTTTTGGCAGTTCAGTTGCTGGAAACTATATGATTTAAACTTGTCTAACTAGAAAAATGATTTTTAGGGGTTGTCCACTTCTTACAAATAGAGTAATGGTGTAATTGTTGTTGTGTTTGCCTTAATTGGACTAATGTATTAGGCTTAGCTGTATTGGATGGTATTCCATATCTTGGTTTACTGAACTTTTAATTCAGTGACATGATTTAATTAGTTTCTATCAATCTTGATAACGGAAAACTAGTAAAATATGATTCCTAGATTATTTACTAGGAAAATGATTCAAAATTCACTCTCGTTTATTTGCAGAAGAGTTTAAATTCAGTGACATAATTTTATTAGTTTATGTCAATCTTTATAATAAGAAACTAGTAAGATATGATTCCTAGATTCTTTACTAGGAAAATGATTCAAAATTCACTCTCTATTTATTTGCAGAAGAGTTTGTGAATGCAACAATGGTTAGTGATCTTCAAAAGATTGCTATTACTTCTCTCCATTAGTTCATATATGATAAACTAGAGGTTTGGAAATACAGAATTGCCATGTATAGTCAAGTATAGGTTTAACTCATGGACACTCGATTACACAAAACTGATGGCTTAAATTAGATCAAGACAACGGTGATTTCCAGATTAGTAACTCATGTATCACTAGTTAGAATTAAGATAAACTCCGTGGTACTTCTTTGGAGGATGCACAGAGGTATACTTATCTAACTAGCTTGAGTGCTGAAGTGGATTAAGCTGGTTTAAGCTACTAGATCTTTGTAAAGCTCCTTGATGGAAACTGAGGAGTATAGATGGTGTGCTTGATTTCTTAATTAGCTGATGATGCATAGTCTGAGGTTTAACCACAAATAACTCTAGGAGGAAATTCACATGTCACTCTATGTGGATCTGAGTGTTTTCTCTCTCCCAAACCACCTCCTAGATACATTGTTAAGAACAAATGCTATGGTTTGGTTTTTGGAGAGAGCTCATTACCTGGTGGTTGCTTATTCATTTACTTGCATTTGTGCCCATGTAGTTTTGCTAAGCTAGATTTACACCTGTGGTGCCTCATAGGAGTGTGCAGAGGATAGATCCTTGCTTAACATATTATTATTGTTGTTGCTCATGCTTTGGAAAACATCCGTTCTCCAAGTCGGATGATAATATGGCATGATGCTTCTGCTGTTGTTGGAGTAGTTTGTGCTTCTGTAGTTTGATCCTTAGCTTCTCCAGCTTTGTATAATCTGTACATCTTCTTCTTGTACTGCTAGCTTAATAATCCTTGTGACGTTGGTTTGTTCCTTCTTGGTCTACTTGTTATTGGAACTATTGTTGGTAAGCTTCCTATCCTTATACTCCTTGCCTCGCCTTCTTTCTCTAAACTCTTCTACTGGATTATGGTGGCTATGGTGTATTCTAATTGCTAAGATTGTCCTAGTGTTCTTGCTGATGAACTCTGCTGAGTTGTGATGCTCCCGAGGTACAGAGATATGGCTGTGAATGAGGTCGGAAGTGGAGATAGAGTAGTGCTAGGCTTTGTTGCTACAAAAACTCTCTTCCTATCCACTTCCTGGTGTGGCTGCTGTGTTTATAACACATACTACTGCATGCATGCGTGAGGAGCTTGTATGCTTGCTTCCAGCGTGTGGATCAGATCAAGTAAAACCTGATATTTTTCCTAATGTTACCATTTGCCGTTTACTTTCCTTTGGTGAAATTTGCCCCATAAGGCATGTGATGGTTCTCTAAGGCCCATTCAATTAAAGAATAGATGCTACACTTGGTCATTGTTTAAATACTCAATGATGAGCTTTAGCATATCACTAGTATGCTAAATCTGAGAGTAATCTAACACACTAACCCCTTTTCCTTTATTTTAGTTTAGTTTTCTTTTTGTTTTGGAGAGATGAAGAATAATAAGAAAACAAGATACACGAGATAAATAGGAAGTTTAGTTTAGAATTAGTTTTAGGTTTTTTACTTTATTCTTTTGTAAATTCATTTTCTAATTTGGAATCATAGAAATACAATGTACTCTTGTGTGTTAATTCTTTAATGTTATCTCATTTTACATTACTTAATAATTCCCTTTTATTTTATTTAACATTTTTTGTAATTTCCTTCTTTCTTGTAAATGTAAAAACATTGTAATAGTATTTATAGGATAATAAAGTAAATGTTTTCTCCATTATAGAATCTTAAAACTTATAAATATTTGTATCTTATTTATGAATACTATTCAATTCTTTATTTGAAATAGCATTCCATTATGGAATTACTTTATTATTAATTTTCATTTTCTTATTTATATCTAGATATATCATTTGATTATTCAAACTGGAATTATTCCCCCCAAAAGCAAAGAATTTCATAAAGGTTATGTCGAAATCTATATCACTTATGTTGACGTTTTCATCATAACAAGAGAGACCTTGATCCCTCCATATCTTTGTAATTTTGCGCGAAAATTCATCGGATTTTCTTATGCATGAATACAATGCACACACATGTGTCCTCATTTCTAGGTGCTAATCTTGGGGTGTTACAATAGTACCATGCCGCCACCCAAGCAGGAGGCCAACGACGACAACTACGCGACGACGATGTACCGTCGCCTTGGACTAGGCGGCATGGCCGGGGCCACCACTATATTAGGTTTTTTTAAGTTTCGTACAAACATGTTTAAACTGCAGTGAAATCGAGAGTATTTTCGTATTTGCCCTAATTTTAAAATGTTAAATTTTTTTGTATGGGGGCCAAGGCTGCGATCCAGCGCACCCCAAATCGTGAACCAATCCAGTGCCGGATGCCGTATAGGGGGCGACTAGAGATGCTCTAAGAAGCCTAGTAGAGATAGAATTCTAAACTACCAAATATAGCAATACGTGATCTGCTCGAATTCAAAACCGTGGTATAAAAGAAGTTAGGTACCATGTTTGATCCTTAACCCCAATACAACTTCTACACATACACCATTTGGTTCCGTGAACAAAATGTCTGAGTACAACGGAAACTACGGTGGAGAGTACATGATGAACACCATCCATAATGCTTTTTAAGATGACATGGCAAGGTTTAAAACAAAGATGGATCACCACACCGCAAAGCCACAAGAGCGGCAATGCGAAAATCAAGAACGACATCGTCAAGCTAATGACGATATCACCAAATTTGCCAAGTCGACAAATGATGCATCGATCTCAATAAGGTGCCAGAAACACAAGAAAAGTTCCAATGCACACGATCCTCGTCATGGAGAATGTCGTTTTGGATAACAAGTGTGTCATCAACATGAACCATCGTATCAGTGTTTGAGAGCCTTATCCCCTCCCTCTCCCCTGCTACAGTAGATCGAGAACTCCACCTAGTGCTGCGCTGCCCCGAGGCCTCGCTCTCCGGCGCCACCGACTGAGCTGGGATGAGGGGGGCAGCGGCCCCTGTAGAATAGGTAGTAGATGTAGGTGTGGGACTGCGTCCCTGTTTTGGTGGCAGTTTTGCCGCCGGGAGGCTGCCATCTCCATGGCCAAGATGCGGCGGCGTTGCGCTGCGGCATGAGCTCCGCCTCGGCACTCCGGCGGCCGGAGTTGAGGGTGCTCTCATGCCTCGCCCTCCCCTTGAATAAGGCCTTGTGCCTCGCCCAGTTGGTGCTTCTTTTCTCTCCTTCTCTCCTTGTCGGCCGGCCGTGGTGGCGAGGGATGGGGTTCGGAAGGAGGGTGAGGATGACCGACGGGGTGTTGGTCGGGTTGGCTACCTCTTGGTGGTGCTTGGAGCGACACCAAGAGGTGCTTCCGAGCTTCGATGCTATGCTTCCGTGGTGGTGGTCGGCGGAGTGCTTCCCGGAGGCAAGCCTCCCAAATAATCTCCTCCGTCGTCTTCTGCTGCCTGTTTGATGACTTCACTCTCTCGGCCGGCCGGGGTGGCGAGGGAGAGGGTGGATCATCGGTTGTACGGCTGGATCTTGGCGGTGGCGGATGCCGAGCTACTCTTGACGTGCTGGGGCAGCACCAGGAGGTTGTGATGCGGCTCTGTTTCGGCGCCTCCATGGTGGGTGGTGCCGCTGGAGGTGCGGTGTCTGCAGCTCGGATGATCTACTCGAGCTTCCCTATTGAAGCACCAGATTCTGCTCTTCCCTTGCCTTGTGGCCGGCCGTGGCGGCGAGGGCGAGCAGGGAAGTGGCTTATATTTGGTGGTCCTTCTCGAGGAAGCGTTTTGCCTAAGAGGTGCTTTCATGATGTGTTTCTTCCCTGGAACTTCTCTCCGACGTTTTCTTGGCGGCTTGGCTGCCATCGCGCCGGACCTTATGGCAGTAGGGATGCCGCTCCGCCGCTGCTCTTCCTCTGCGTCGGTGCTCGTCATCGCCTCTCTAACAAGTGGTTCGTCCCCGGTGGCTTGGTGGTGGCCGGTTGCGATGATTTTCTCGCCGGTTCGAGTGTGGTCGAGCCCTTTCTCAAACCTCGTCGATGGTGCGCCTCCGAGGGTGTTCTTTGTATTTGGTGGAGGTCCTTATCTTTGAATGTAGGTCCTTTGCGAGTGTTTTTTTGGATATTTTGTACCTGCCACAGGTTCCTTTATAGCAATGAAAAGTTTAGGTGCTTTGCATCCTTAGTCGTTAAAAAAAACATGAACCCTCGTCGAGGCATGCCAAAGACCCCCATCTAACACATTTCACACCTTGATGATGTAGCAAGAAGACAAAGCCCAAAATTCTAGAAGCGGAAAAATGAACTCTTTATAATAAGAATTTGACAACAAAGCAGGAAGATCGAAAACAAAAAACAAAAACAAAAATCTGGCCATCTCCGTCCTTCCTTCCTACCCACAACATTGCTCTACTACACATGCTCGGCGTGTCACACGACCGGCATGCATGCTTAACGAGGAAGCTTGACTCGACATTGATCGTCGTCGTCTTCACTTGAGGGAGGCGAGGCGCCTGACGAAGAAGTCGAAGGCGTCGTCCCTGTCGAGCATGCTGACCCTGACGTACCTCCGGTCCGCCCCGAACTGGCTCCCGCACCGCGTCAGGATCTTGTGCCCGCGGAGGAACCCCGCGCAGTCCTCCACGTCCTCCCTGTCGCACCGCAGCCACGCGAACGCTGCAATCAAAACAACAACGGCACGCCGTGAGAACCGATCCGGCCATGCGCGCGCGATGCGCTAGTACGACGTCGACGGCGCGTACCGGGGTTATTGCCGGCCGTCTCGTCGCCGAAGTTGCAGTGGCCGGTGGTCTCCTCGGGCAGGCTGAAGATCCCGGAGGCGGCGGCCGCGGCCCGCAGCATGCTCCAGCGCTCCACCATCTTGCGCCGCCCGAAGTCGAACAGCCGGTGACGCCGCGCGCCCGAGGATGAGCGCTCGTCCTCCTCGTCGACGTCGTAGCCGTCGGAGACCGCCTTGAGCACCTTGGCGGCGCGCAGCTGCGAGTCCTTGGACACCCCGATGGTGTTGAGCTCCACGAACTTGGTCATCCGCCGGGCCACCTCCCGGTCCTTCACCAGCGCCCACCTGCAGAGCAGAGCCGTCGCGTTCTCGTTTCAGGTTCGGCAAATCGAAGCAACACTTTTTTTTTTTGGTCTAGACTGAAGCTGCAGCCAGCAGGAATCCTCAGTTACCCGATCCTGGTGCCGGCGTGGCCGGTGCTCTTGGAGACGGTGAAGAGCATGATGTCGTGGTCGGCTCGTCGGGTGATGGGCGTGTACTGCGGCCAGTAGTAGGCCAGGTCGTGGACCGCCTTCCCGGCATCGGAGCTCAGCGCGGCCTCGCGGATGGCGCCGTCCGGGTTGTTCGGGGAGCACACCAGCTCGATGTAGGAGTCGCCCTCGAACGAGTTGGCGTCGCCGCCCCAGCGGAAGAGCCCGGACTGGAGGAAGTCCGTCACGGCCGGATAAGACTGCAGTGGCACACGATCAGATAGATGCAGTGAATTGTTTTTCTTGATTTACTAATTTCCCTTTTTGTCGGTTGGTTTTACTGGATTTATTTTTTAAAAGATTAGGATTTATTCCATGAGTTTACACAATTACAAGGCACACCAAACATAACAAAAATTACATTTAGGTCCTTAGACCACCTAACAACCACTGTCGGGTAGTCATCGCACGCGTGCCCTAAGGACCATCGTCTAGGAGCCGAAGTCATCGTCGTTGAACCTTTGAATTGATTCGAAGCTTCACATACCAAACGTATAACACATTTAGACTGGACGAGATCGACCACTCCATGAAAGCAGCGACCAGACGATCCCCATCCTCCTCAGTGCCACCGGCGAGATCACCGCTGACGAGGTGGACAAGGAGGCGAGCATACCTTGTTCCTGTCCCATACAACGTCGCCATAGCCACCATAGCGTCGATGCCGGTCGACCAAACTAATTTTAGGGACACTTTTACAGCGCCGAGCGCAGGTCCGAGCTCCCCACCCGTCCCGTCGCTGTCGGAGCGGCAAGCAGAGGAGACGGAGACCCGTCGATTTCCGATTGTAGACGGCGAAGACGAGGCACAGATGGCGGCGGAGGGCTAGGTTCCACCCTTGGTTTTACTGGATCTAACCAAATGTTTTCGATTTTTTATAACTTTGGACGAAAATTTGTTCAACAAAAACAAACTTGTGGACATGGTTGGTCGTAAATGCCTCCTCTGTCATGTCGCACTTAGCTTGCTGGTCTGGGTTGTCAGGAACGCTGTCAAACTTGCAAAATCACGAGATCTGCTTAAACAACTTACCTCAAAGTTGTGGTTTTCTGATAAAAAATTCTTTGGTTATTGTTCTGTCAAACCCTAGCCGTAATATTTGTGATTTTTGTAAAATCTCCCCCTGAGTCTACGCAGGGCGATCCGATGTCTCCATGTGTTAAGATTTGCTCACTAACACCACTTGTTTAGAAAAGGAAAAAAAACAGTCTATCTATCTTTTCTTTTCTAAATCAGATCAAGTCAAGGCAGTGAGTTGACTCACAGTAGTCAAACCTTAATCTAAATTCCAAGATTTTCTCATACATGAGAGGAATCAAGATTAGACCACTACACCATCGGCTTAGGCAAAAAAAAATAAACTTTTCTTTTTTTGAACACTCTTGCTTGGGTACCCCCACTACTATAGGGACCCCACTACTATAGGGAATCATTCAGGAAATAACCGGTTTTTCGGTGGTTACGTGCTTGTTTCGGATCCGATCAGTTTGTTTTAATCCGCATGCATGACCCCATATGACTTTGCTGAGTAAAATACGGAGACCGAACGATCGGTCCACATGAAGGAACCGTCGGCCCCGTCGCCTCCGTCCACATCTTCTTTCTCGCTCAAATCTTCTCCGATCTACTGCGGCTACACGAGAGGAGGCCACCTCGTGTTCTCCTTCCGTCTGCGTCTTACGGTTTGTCTAGGAGATGCGGTTCAATCAAGATCGGAGGCGCACGACACAGGTGGTATCAGCGACGAGCGAGATGGAACGTGGAACGGTATTTGCTTCAGAACCGCACGTGGGAGCGGCAATCTTTTTTCACTACCCACGACATGTAGATACGCATATCGGTACAAAAAAAAAATAACGGCATAGACCGATAAACCGGTTTTCCAATCAAAATTTTCCTTTGGTGGGTGTGTGTGCGGGGGTGGGAGGGGGTACCGAAGCAAGGTCGCCTTTCCTTTCTCAAGTAGATGACATGACTCGCTCTATCAAGGGACAATCCTTCAAACTTATCAAACTTATGAACCTGAAAAATGAAGGTTGGTCAAGATTTACCGATATCCCTTCATGCATACAAAGGATATCAGTTAATCTTAACCATCCCCGTGTTTTCAATTTCATAAGATTGGAGGAAAGGGAGAAGGACACCAAAGCAAAAGTCCTACTAATTTTTTTGTTGTCCCATCACCAACAGGGCAATTCAGATTCAGAACACTAAACAGAGAAATAAACTACGGAGTGGACACGGCACCCCATGACTGATGACATGATTCATCACCAGACGTGGAACACACACGTTACAATGGAATAACAAGAACAGAATGCCTATACCATCCTGTTTTCCCAGGTTAGCTACAAAGATCAATCATGCCACAAGAACAGAAGCCGCATGCAGCGCCGCCGCGGCCATGTTTAATCTTCCCAGTGGCAAGGTGTGTTGATACATCCTTGCCACGCCCAGGTTCGAGCCAAGTTAATAGCATATTGGTACTATATTGGTGGTGGAATTTACCATCTAGTACCACTTCGTGTTTTGGTGACCAAAATCTACCACACTAGCGCATGTAATTTGCAATTCGCGCAAATGACAGTCTTATAGCTAATTGACACCGGACTTGATAGTGGGTCCATTCGTCAGTGTTGTTGTGGTCCCACTGTCAACCACGTATCAAAAAACCTAAATATCTAAAAAATAAAACTCGAAAAACAGACTAGCCTACCGCTCGTCCCTAACCTCTCGCAACCAAAGCCAGCCCGATCCCCCTCGCCGGTGCTCCATCGTGGCTCCCCACCGATATCTTGTCATCGTTTCGTTCCAGGTCCGTGGCCGCCGGTCCATGCTGCATCGGCGCTGTCGTGGCTCAGGCCGCCTGCCCGTGCACCGTGAATTGTGAAAAAGTGCGCTAGAGTGGAAGGTTTTTGTCACTAAAACACAAAGTGATGCTAAATGGTAAACTTCGCCACCAATGTGATACCAAAATGCTATTAACTCGTTCGAACCCCCTCCTAGCATTCGTAGTGCGTACACACAAATACATACATCTTTGAAAATACCAGGGCTACCTCCCCTTGCGTCTCTTATTTTAAATCTGCCAGTTGGTAGAGAATGCGGTTCTATCCGGTTTTCTGCAGGCAGAACATGAACCGGATCGTACCAAAAAGACGAACCAAAAAAGATTGAAATTTTTATAACTTTGGACCAAAATGTGTTCAACACAAACAAACTTATGGACCTGTGTGGTCGTAAATGCCTCCTCTACCATTTGGCACTTAACTTGCGGTTGTGTTTTGTTAGAAACGGCGTCAAGCTTACGAAACCACGAGATTTGACTTATCCAAAATAACTTACCCTAAAATAATGTTTTTCTAATAAGAAAAACAAAAAAATACTTCGGTTGTGGTTTCACAAAATCCTTGCACCGATGGTTGTGGTTTTGTGAAATTTGCTCTTAAATCTATGCAGAGTGGTCTGATGTTTTCTTGTGTTAATGTTAGACTATACTGTATCTGTACGGTATCGTACTGTCCCGTGTGTGTATTCCTGTATCTAGTCAACACGCACGCACCCACTCACCCACGTCTAGCAGTTAGATAGCTAGTTAGAGGAAATCATGGCATCGCACGATAGCCATCAGTCAAGGATCAAGCTGTATATAAACACGCCCCTGGCTGAATAATAAGTGAGTTGCAATCCCACTTCTGTCTTCCTCTCTACATGGTATCAGAGGCTCACCGTTCTGACCACGCTTCCGCACCCATGAACGACGGTTTCTTCAACCCCATGGCAGAGCCGGAGTCCTCGCCTGACGCTTCTCCGACCCGTGCTGCTGCTACCCCCGCCATGGTCCCGACGCTCAACACCGCGCCGCCTCCCGCGCCAGCCTCGGCGCGCTCTGCCGCTTCTCAGGCTCAGGTCCTCCCTGCCACTATTCTGCAGACGGTGGCCATCCGCAGCCACGTGCCGGTCGTCCTCGACCTCGCCGCGGCCAACTACGGTCAGTGGCGGCGCTTCTTCGACACCGTCGTCGGCAAGTTTGGACTGCGCGCCCACCTGGACGCCAACGCCGTCCCTCGCCACGACGACCCCGAGTGGGTCATGATCGACAACTGCGTCATGCACTGGCTATACACCACGATCTCCCCCGAGCTCCTTGACGTGGTCATGCAGCCGGAGGACACGGCGCTGCAGGAGCTCTTCCGCGACAACCAGATGGCGCGCGCAGTGTACGTCGACGCTGAGTACCACGCGCTCGTTCAAGGGGACCTGACGATCATGCAGTACTGCACCAAGCTCAAGGGCTATGCTGATCAGCTGCGCAACCTTGGCCAGCCCGTCTCGGAGACACAATAGGTCTTCAACCTTCTGCGTGGGCTCGCACGGCAGTTCCACCCCTCCATCCCCCACATCACGTCGCGGGTTCCTCTCCTTTCCTTCTTGCAGGCTCGCTCCTTCCTTCTGCTTGAGGAGCATCGCGCGGAACAGGCCGCTCGCCAGAATGCCGCGCACGCCATGATGGCGGCCCGCCATGCACCTGCTCCGCCACCCGTCTACGGCAACGACGGCGGCTCTGGCTCTGGTGGCGGCCGCAACAGAGGCCGGGGGAAGAACAAGGGCAAAGGGAAAGCTCCTGCCTCGCCGACGGGACCGCCGCCCACTCCTGCGCCTACGCCCCGCCCTCCTGCGTATCCGGCCCCTGCCCCAGGCGCCAACTCCTGGACTGGGATGGTCCAGGCCTGGCCCATGCCGTGGTGTGCACCCGGAGCCGGCGTCCTCGGACCCCGCCCTGGCACTCCCCATCAGCAGGCCTTCATGGCCGCACCACCGCCTCACCAGTATGGCTACGGTGGCGTCCCCTACGGCGGCAACCCGTTCGGCAACGGTTACGGCTCCCCCGGTGCCGGGACAAGCACCCCGTCCCCTCCCGCGTATGGCACATCCGGCGCTAGCACCAGCGCAGCCCCGGCCGCCCCGCAGCCCTGGGACATGGGGGCACTCCACGCTGCCCTGAACGGCTCCGCCGCGTCACCGTCTCCGTCCGGCGGGACCTCCGACTGGTACTTCGACACCGGAGCTTCGTCACACATGTCCAACGGCGCCGGTAATCTCCATTCCCTTTGTCCTTCCACTTCTTCTTCTCAGATCGTAGTAGGTAACGGTGCTCATCTCCCCATCACTCACACCGGTACTGGCTCGATCATCACGTCCACCTCACTTCTCACTCTTCGTAATGTGCTTCTTTCTCCCCATCTTATTAAAAATCTACTGTCAGTTCGTCAACTCTGTCGTGATAACTCTGTCTCGGTTGAATTTGATGCTTTTGGTTTCTCTGTGAAGGACCTTCGCACACGGACAGTGATTCTGCGCAGTAACTCTGACGGCGATCTGTACCCGGTGGCTTCAGGCTCGTTGGCGCGTCGTCCACCCTTCGCCGGCATCGCCACGGTCACTCTTTGGCACCAATGGCTTGGCCACCCCGGTCACGGCAGTCTTCAGAGCACATTACCTAAGTTTCCCTTTGAATGTAGCAAATCATCACCTCACACCTGCCATGCCTGTCAGTTGGGCAAGAATGTGCGTTTACCTTTTCAAGCATCACACACCCGTAGCTATTTTCCCTTCCAGTTGCTCCATCTCGATGTATGGACATCTCCCGTTGTAAGCATTTCCGGTTATCAGTACTACCTTGTTGTGATTGATGATTTCAGCCATTACGTTTGGTCTTTTCCTTTACGCAACAAGTCTGATGTCCACTCTATCATTGTCCAATTTTTCTCCTATGTGCAAACACAGTTTCAGCTTCCTGTCCTTGCTCTTCAGACTGACAACGGTGGCTGCTCCTTCCGCCTCTCCTGCCCGTACACGAGCCAGCAAAATGGGAAGGCCGAGCGCACGCTGCGCACCCTCAATGAAGGGGTTCGTGCTCTTCTGATTCACGCCTCCATGCCCTCCAAGTTCTGGGTTGAAGCTCTGTCGACATCCACTTATCTTCTGAATCGCAGACCTTGTCGCTCCAGCACACCCAACACTCCCCACGAGATCTTGCTCGGCGTTGCCCCGGATTACGCTCTTCTACGTGTTTTCGGCTGCCTGTGCTACCCCAACACCACCCCCACCTCGCAGCACAAGCTGGATCATCGGTCTCTCGCCTGCGTGTTCTTGGGCTACCCCCTATCACCGCGGATACCGCTGCTTTGATCCTGTTTCACGTCATGTCATCACTTCGAGGCATGTTCGGTTCGATGAGGAGAGATTTCCCTTCTCCTACCCTCACCTGCACAGGACGCCGGCCCGCCTTAGCCAGCGCCGCCACCGAACAAGTTTACTGCTATACTCCCGTGATGCAGGTCTCCTCGCCTCGTGCCCCGCCGCCACCGCATCCAGGGATCGCCGGTGGCCCAACTCCCTCACCTGGTCCGCGACTCGGACCAGCTACCGCTACGGCCTCTCTCGCGCCAACTGGAGATTCAAGCTCTCCTGCCCCCTCGTCATTGGACAGGCCCGCGCTCTCTCCATCAACACCTTCGGCCTCGACCTGCTCCTCGCCACTGATCGTGTCGCCGCCGGTGCGCCGCATGGTCACCCGTGCCCAAGCTGGGGTGTTCAAGCCAAATCCTCGCTACGCCAACGCTGCCTCGACCACTCCATCGCCAGCCATCTCACCGATCCCACGATCTGTTCATGTCGCCGTGCGCGACCCGAACCGGCTCAGTGCCATGCGAGAGGAGTTCGCTGCTCTCGTCAGCAATCGCACGTGGGAGCTAGTTCCGCACCCTCCTCGTGCTCACCTCATCACCGGCAAATGGGTCTTCCGGCACAAGACACGTGCCGACGGCACACTGGAGCGCTACAAAGCCCGGTGGGTTGTCTGTGGGTTCACGCAGCGCGCCGACATCGACTATGGTGAGACCTTCTCCCCCGTCGTCAAGCCGGCCACCATTCGGACGGTGCTCACCATCGCTGCGTCTCGCCGGTGGCCCATGCACCAGCTCGATGTAAAAAATGCGTTCCTCCACAGCACGCTCGATGAGGAGGTCTACTGTCTTCAACCTGCCGACTTCGTCGACGAGACCAAGCCTGACCACGTCTGCCGCTTGTCCAAGTCTCTCTATGGCTTGAAGCAGGCGCCGCGCGCGTGGTTTCTCCGCTTCGCCGGCTTCGTTAGGTCCATCGGCTTCACGCCCACGCGCTCGGACTCGTCGTTGTTCCTCTACACGCATGGCGCGGACACGGCGTACCTCCTGCTGTATGTCGACGACATCGTGCTCACTGCATCGTCGTCTGCTCTTCTCCACCGCATCGTCACGCGCCTTACAGGAGAGTTCGCCATGAAGGATCTCGGCGCTCTGCATTTTTTCCTCGGCATCCGTGTCACGCGCACACCAAACGGCTTCTTCCTCTCCCAGCAGCAGTACGCGGAGGATGTGCTGGAGCGTGCCACCATGGACGGCTGCAGGGCGGCGCCTACGCCCGTGGACACCAAGGCCAAGCTACCCGCTGCTGATGGTCCGCGCGTCGCTGACCCGTCAGCCTATCGGAGCATCGCCGGCGCTCTTCAGTACCTGACGATCACACGCCCGGAGCTGGCCTATGCGGTGCAGCAAATCTGCTTGCATATGCATGATCCCCGTGCGTGCCACCACGGGTTGATCAAGCGTGCTCTGCGGTACATCCGAGGCTCCGTCGACATGGGCCTTCACATCCATGCCTCTTCTCAGCTGGATCTCCGTGTCTACACCGACGCGGACTGGGCAGGATGCCCCGACACCAGGCGCTCCACCTCTGGATACTGCGTGTACCTAGGCGACGCGCTCGTCTCGTGGTCCTCCAAGCGCCAGGCGACGGTGTCGTGTTCTAGCGCGGAGGCGGAATACCGCGGCGTCGCCAACGCCGTCGCTGAATGCGTTTGGCTCCGGCAACTTCTTGGGGAGCTCCTCTGCCCCATCTCCAAGGCTACGCTCGTCTACTGCGACAACATCTCGGCTGTCTACATGTCTGCCAACCCGGTGCACCATCGCCGCACCAAGCATGTTGAGCTCGACATCCATTTCGTTTGCGAGCGGGTGGCTCTCGGCGAATTCCGCGTGCTTCATGTGCCTACGCGCCAACAATTTGCAGATGTGATGACGAAGGGGCTGCCCACGGACATTTTCCACGAGTTCCGATCCAGTCTTTGCGTCTCGACAGCCGACGTCACGACTGCGGGGGGGTGGGGGGGGGGGGTGTTAGACTATACTGTATCTGTACGGTATTGTACTGTCGCGTGTGTGTATTCCTGTATCTAGTCAACACGCACGCACCCACTCACCCACGTCTAGCAGTTAGATAGCTAGTTAGAGGAGATCATGGCATCGCACGATAGCCATCAGTCAAGGATCAAAGCTGTATATAAACACGCCCCTGGCTGAATAATAAGTGAGTTGCAATCCCACTTCTGTCTTCCTCTCTACAGTTAAGATTTGCTCACGGATCGGAGGACACTTTTGTTTCGGTGTCTCCTCCTCCTTTTCAAACTTTGACAACAAAAAATCGAATCTGACTCGTTTCGAAGATCGTAAGAACCGAACCTACCCGAAGCTTGTATAGTCCTCTTAGATGTATACTCACCGTACAAGTATACTCACGTGTCTACGGGAGGCGGAGGTATACAACAATATCAATAAAATTTCAATACATGGCATGCAAAGACATAGATCGCGATAACGTGAGATGTGATCAACCGGTAAGAATATGGAGTATACCTAGCTCGATCAAAGAGGACTGCTATACGTACGACAAATTGCTTACGACAACCGTACGGACACAAGGAGACACGACGACTTGCACGGAGGACACTGCTTCTCTTCCTACTTCAAACATGGCATGCTCCGCTGCAGCAGGCTGGTCGCAGGCGCCGCTGTTGTAACCATGTCGTGCTCCGCTAAGGCCGCTTGGTCGCTTGGTCGCCGGCGCTGCTGCTGCTGCTGCTGTAACCATGACGCCTCCGCTGCTGATGCGTGGTCGCCGGAAGCCCGGAACCGATGCTGCAAATGTCCAACCACGGCGTACTCGGCTGCTGCCTCTTGGTCGCTGGCGCCGCTGCGCTTGGATGCCGGAGCCGTTGCTGAACCGTGCAACGATAGCGGCTGCTGCCACACGGGCGAACAAAGCATCGTACAGTTTTCGGATGGAAAAGATCGTATCTAAAGCAATTTCATCGACCAAATACACATATACGGAGGTATACATAGTCTGGATATGTGTTTCAACAGGTCAAAAGAAAACTGGCCCATGCGAACTTAAGCTTAGGGGGACAACGAATCAGACCTCGTCGGAGGAATCAAGGATATTAGATCACTAACGCCACTAGTTTAGACAAAAGAAAAAATTTCGTGTAATTATGTTTTCGCCACGGCCGTCCTCTCTACGATTCCCTTGCTCGCCATGTCTGTGTTGCCACTGCCTAAGGCTCTGGAGGAGACTGCCAAGTGGCGTGAGACCTGGTCTACCGGTTGCGGTCAGAGGGTGGTCTCGGTGTCGTTGACTTCGCTCTCCAAAACACATGTTTGCTTCTCAAGAACCTCCACACACTTTTCTCTGGGCGAGATACCCCCGGGCGCGTTGGGTGGGTCGGAGCTACCTGTGTGGGGTGCCACAACCTTCTACGCCATCATCGCCAGGCTTTCAGTCCTTGATCCCCTTGTACCGCTCCAGCACACGAGTGGTCCCGGGGGACGGGTTGTCGACCTTCCTCTGGTTCGACTCATGGAAGACGCTTGGACTGCTAGTTGATGCCCTTCCCACCGCCTTCTCCCACTGCCTCTCGTCTATGTTGTCGGTGGCCGAGACCATCAGCAATGGTACCATCCGCATTCCACGGTGGCCGCATATCACTCCCTAGGCGGAGGCCGAGTTGGCCTTCCTGCGTACCCGCCTGCGTGCTCTCCAGCTCTCTAGTGACCCCGACAGCCGCACTGTTACGCTTTGCCCCGCGGGCGAGTTCCGCACTGGAGACTTGTATCGTGTGTTGTGCTCCTCGAGGTGCATTGTGCCGCACCAGGAGGTCAACCAGACGAACTTTGCGCCGCCCCGCGTTAGGGTGTTCTTCTGGATTCTACGCCTCAGTTGTACTAGGACGTGCGCCCACCTGTTCCATCTTGGGTGCCGAGGATCTGGAACACTTGTTTTTCCGGTGCCACCGCCTGGCTCCCCTTTGGACGCGCCTCGCGCGCGACCTACAGCTGCCCCCCCCGACGCTGATGTCGCCGACTTACTAGACACACTCTCGGATCGTCTCCCACGTATGCACGCCTCGGCTCTTCACATGGTTCTGCTTGCCATCATGTGGTCGGTCTGGAAGTCACGAAATCGCATGGTGTTTGATAGAGCCTCGACCACCGCCGGTCAAGTCGCCTCCTTGGTCGCGGAACATCCACGCCTGTGGGTCGTCCGGGCTCCCAGACGGGTAGACCTTGACCCCCTTCGGGCTTGCCGTGACTACTTACAGTAGTCCCCCTCCCCCCTTGCACGTACGCTTCTCTCCTCCTCCTCCATGTAACTCTGTGGGGTGGTATCCCACCTCCGCGCTGCCACGGTCTCTCGCGTCGGCGTTTTCATGTAAATCTGTTTTTAATGAAAACGAGATCGCGTTCAGGTGGGCTATCGCCCCCCGTTGCACCCTAAAAAAATTGTTTTCTTTTCTCAATCGGATCAAGTCAGGCAGTGAGTTGACTCACACTAGTCAAACAGTAATCTAAATTCGGTGGTTTTCTCATAGATGGGAGGGAGGAATCAAGATTAGATCACTGCACCATCGGCTTAGACAAAATAAAACCCCCGGTCCACTTTTCCTTTCTCAAAGCCGATCACATGACTCGCACTATCAAAAGGGACAGAGCACCAGTACCAAACATTTTGTTACCCATTAATTTACCACCAGGGCAGTTCAGATTCAGCATCTAACAGAGAAATAAACTATGGACTGGACACCGGCACCCCATGTCCGGCCACATGATTCATCGCCCAGATGTGGAACAGACACATGACAGCGGAATCGCAAGAGCAGAATGCCTGTACTTTCCTGTTCTCCTAGGTTAGCTACAAAGATCAACCATGCCACATGAGCATCAACATATGCCGCATACAGCGCCGCCGCCGCTGTCGCCGCCATGTGTTAGTTTAGCTAACAGCGACTCTCATCATCGGCACATGGGGATGGAATTTCGCCTGACAGCGAGCTCCCTCCTCCTCCGCCTAACATGACTACTGACTGGGATTCAGTTTGGTTCTAGAAGCCCATGGCATGGCCGCCCATGATGATTGTTTAACGGGACTGGGCACGCCGTCGGCGGATCATGGTGATGCCTTGCCGGCCCTACAAGACTACTGGTTAATCCCGTCGAAGATTAGCACGACATATGCCTGTTTGATCACATGGTTTAGAGTGGGGGTCTGTGTCTGGGTCTGGGACAATGAAATGGGGACAGAAGCCAGTGGCACCATCGGTATCGTCCCCCATTGTCTTAATCCCAGCACCTATCTCCCCATCATTTAGTGGGGAATGATAGGATAATGACACGGCCTTGCCGTCCTTGTCAGCCCCAATGCCCCCATTGTTTTTTCTTATCAATGATAGTCCTAAAAATCTACGGTGTGTCTTTGTGTTTGTAAATCTGAACTTGTATTTTCAGCTAGCGAACGAGAGCGCACTTACAGAGTAGTAGGGCGCCGTGGAGACGACGCTCATGGGCTCTCCGGCGCCGTCGGCGTTGGGGGGCGAGAGCGCGTAGAGCGCGGCCATGAAGAGCTGCGTGGAGCCGGTGCCGACGAGGACGTGGTACCCGTCGACGGCGGCGTTGCCGACGGTGCGGTGGAGGCGGCGCACCTGCTGGTCGAAGCCGGGCTCCAGGAACCAGCACACGTTGGAGACGTCGGAGAAGTAGCTCATGGTCTGCCACCCCGGGATGACGATCTCCGCCGCGTCCCCCGTCTCCCGCCAGAAGGCCTCGAACATGGTCGGGTCCCCGCTGCAGCCGACACAGCGAATGTCAAACTCGGTTCCTGTACATGGATGTGAGATGAGAGACTCGAGCACAGGCCGTCGTGCTCCTGGCTCATGTGGCCTTTGCTTGCATCGATCGGTGGCGAAAATGAAAGGAAATCTTGGCGACAGGTGCATGCATCAGCGTCGGAGAAGGGTGAATCGGCCCTTGGATCGGTGTTCATTCCTCCTTGAAATGGACATTGACATTGTACAAGGACATGCTACGCGGGGAAGAGCACCTCCCCGAGCTCGCAAATTGCAGATATTATAATGAAAAAAAAATAACCTGAGAGAGAGAGAGAAATCGAGGAAGAGGAGGCCGGAGACTCACTGGTCAAGATTGATGACGGAATCCTGAGTCACCGCGGGCTTCCCGGTCGAAGGCGCGCTCGCCGACCTGTACTTCGGCTCACCTACCCGCGCCGCCTCGCCCTCGCGGCTCGTGTCAGGATGAACGCAGGTGTCATGCTGCTTGTCAGGAGAAGCGGCCGGGTGGCTGGCGTAGCGATGGAGGAGGTGCGCGAGGGCGACATTTAATGCGACGGAGACAAAGATGGCGATGAACAACAGCGGCGTGGCCCCCGCCGCTCGACTCCTGCCGTCGGCCTTCTCCACGGAGACCATGCCGCCTCTAAGCTGCTCCCCCCGGAGCGCCGCACCGCCACCATTCGCAGTCACGGCTGCGAGCGCGTGCTCCTCCTCCCGGCTGGGCGCGCCGCCGCTGTCGCCGGCAGACGCGAGCATGCGTCGTACTAGGCCTCTCCCGTTCGCTTGGAACTCCTCCCGCGCGTCAATCAGGCGACGCTTGAGCAACGCCATGGCGCCTAGCCGGAATCGAGGCGTTTCTTGCGGGAATAGGAAACCAGGAACAAAACGGCAAACCTGCGCTAGGCGCTTCTCGGATGGAACTGCACGAGGCGCAGCGCTGAAGGAGAAAGAATCAGCGCTGGACCGTCGGGTCCGGACGAGAGAGCTCGAGCAAGGATGCCGTAATGATTTTCAGCAAGTGACCCACCCTCCTGTTTCTATAGCGCTGCAGCAGACTGTTCGTCGTCACTCGTCAGTACGCTAGCTCACGGGAGCAGCTGTGCAGGAGCAGATGGGAGTGATGAGGACGAGAGAGAGTGGGGCGAGGTGAGAGAACAGGTAAGGTGATGGGAGCTATCGATGGAGCCTGCTGCTGCTGCTGCTCTGGGTGCGGCAGACGGAGGTAGGAGGAGGATGCAGATGCGTCAGTATGCCTCGACTGCACGGCTTTATTTATAGAGAGATAGAGGGCGCCCCACAGTCCCACACCATTACGGGGGTGGTACCATATTGCTTCTGCCGTTCCCGTAAGGCCTCAGGAGCCGTTGGATCTCGCTTAAGTGTGTGATCTGGACGGTTCGGTAACTGCAATACCGAACTTCTGAACGTAATTTTTTTTTCTGTCTAAAAAACATTTTTTTTGGTGCGAGATCGTATCATTTTCTTGGTGGGTAAGGTCGTGCTCACTCCGTTTTAAAAAATAAGACGCACGCGCATTAAATAAAGTTTGATCAAATAATAGAGTAATTAAAACTTAATTATATTATGTAAAATTAGTATCGTTAGATTTATATTAAAACATATTTTTCAATGATGCTAATTTTATACCAACATTTTTATGTATTTAGAGTAAATATTGGTCAAATAAGAAACATGCAAAACGAGGACGTCTTATTTCTTGGTACGGAGTTAGTTGTGATTCAAATTTATTAAGGAAGCTTATTTCTAACGAGTCGGAGCGAGCCCGTCGCTAGGAGGTTCGGGCCAAGTGGAGCAAATATGCAAGATTAGTACTCGTGATAATCCTGCTAATATGATGACAGAGCTAGTTCTTGTTGCTAAGTTGCTCAACCTTAGTTGGTATAACTGTTTAGCCCAAGTGACTATTGGCACCGAAAGAGTTTTTTTAGTTTAGAGAGATAATTGTTGTTGATGCTATAAAAAGGAAATTATCTTAAGGTAAAATTTGTTGAAATTATGGTCCAAATTTATTAAAAAGGCTAACTTCTGACGAGCGAAGCGAGACGCATCGGCGTAGCCCCAAGTACGTTGAAAAGCTAGGCCTTGACCATGATATACCTCTTGTAAGGCGCCAATTAGGATAAGTTGTATCTGTTAATCCCGACGTTGTGCAAACACTCCCCATATAGTAAAGTTTCGCTGACAGGCACACATGGTTTTTTCTCTTTTTATTGGAGAGGCTATCCACGTTAAATCTTGTGTCCCGTGTGTGTGGTTTGTTAGTTCTTTGTTATATTTGCTTGTCACGTTTATTACATGTGAAACTTGTAAACAACAATGTATACAATTGTATGTGTCTGAGAAAGTGCGCTCTAAGGAGAGATGTGGTCTAAAACACATATATGGTTTCGTCCTCTTGTTGGCAACGCCGGTCCGTTTCTCTTCTGGTTGTCTTGTGGTCCTGAGACGTGGTAGACCACAACCCCTTACTGGCGAGATGGTTTTTCGGTTTTGATTAAGTTGTTTTTTGCTGTCTTCTTCGAGATGGTGATCCAACGGGTACTTCTTGAAGTAGTCACTCCCACCCTATCTTGTTCCGGTGGTGCGTCTAGAGTTGGTAGAGGGCGCGTGAAGTCATGTGTCCGGCGGATCTCTTAGGATTCGGTTGATTATCATGTTCATTGGTGTGGCTTCAAGTCAGTTTCATCCAATCTACGGTTATCATCTGTAACAAACCAAAAACCCTAATCAATATTATCAAGTTTAAATCATCCAATTTAGGGTTAATAAAAACTTTTATTAATAAAATGAATATGAATGCATGTTAGTTTGCATTAATGTATGATTGATTGAAAATGCCATACTTGATTATTACAAATGATGAGAAAATGTTTAAAGATGAATGCTACATCATCTAGGCCAATTACAAACAAAATAAAAAGGAAAAGAAAAGGAAATCAAATATGAATAAATAAAGCAAATGGTCATTTTGACAAAAGTTAACCACTAGGTCACTTTGTGTGTTCCTAGAAGAGAAATTTTAATAGAAATATTTTATTTCTTTCCACCCCTTGCTAGACCAAGTAAAAGTGAATCAAGGCCCACTTTACAAACCTACAAAAACACCTTTCAAAGCAATTTAATGGACAGTTGAAAATTGAATCTAGTTCATGGTTAAGATCCCACTTTTTCAAAAACCCATCAAACCAATTCCCCTTGACCTCTCCAAACAAACATAGTTACTCAAGCTTAAGATCAAACCACTCAAAAAGTTTGAATCAAAAATTTCAAAGTAAAATTCTTGCGGCCATATCATCAAACACCTTAACTACACAAATAAACCTCTGGCCTAACTTCACTGTTTCCACAGTAATTAGTCGACCATTTGGTCCCCTCTTAAACCCCTGCCTCCCTCTCTAACCAAGCCCCAGACCAATCCCTCTAGGTTGTGTGTGGTGCATTGGGCGCTCGTTTTTTTTTTTGGTCGCCCGCCGACGATGGGGTGAGCGCTAGAGGCAACGCCGCCCTCACCCACGACGCGCACCAGACACGCCTCGCTCCACCGCCACCCCTTGTCCAAGCCTCGACCCCAACCGAGCCCTGGACCACCCTAGCTACGCCGCACCCAGCCTCTCTGTGCCATGTCCAGAGCGCTATTCTCGCCAGCTCGACCAGCTACAGACCACGCCTTTCCTGCTTCACGCTCACGCCCACCATGATCACAAAGAACCCAGACAACCCGTTCTCCGCCACATGCGACACCAGCCGCCAGACGCAAGAACACCTCTGTCTGCGTGGAGCACCGCATGCTCCCGACCGAACCACACCGCCCCATGCCTCGCCATTACACCCATAAGAACCGCCAGGGAACACAACATCGCCCACTAGCCTCCGCCACGCCGATAGCAGCCTGTAGCCTCGTCACCGACGAGCTCGCGCCCACACCGTTTGGTCCCCTCGCCGCAGTATAAAAGAAGGCCACCCCTGCCTCATTTCTCCACACCATTCCACTCACCACCTCTCACTGATCCTCCCCCACTTCTTCCCGGAGCAAGGCAAGCTCTCTCTCGTCGGAATTTGACCGGAGCCTGCCGCTGCTGGAGGAGAAGGGCGCCGTGGATTTCGACCACCCCAAGCTCTGTCGTGGCCGCGCCTCGACTCGCCGTCGTCTACCACGTCGATCGCCCCCATCCCCGACCCTAGCTGGAGCCCAGGTGAGACTAGCCAGACCCCCACTGCCGCGTTAGGGTTGATTCCTCGCCGGAGTAGTTCGTCGTCGACGACGACTCACCGCAGTTGGATTAGAATTAGATCGCACGACCTAGATTCACCGATACCGTTTCATTTAGTTAGTCTCGCTTACGAGTGGACCCCATCTATCAAGAGTCACGACTGCAAAGGCGTACTGGGCCGCTGCTTAACTTCCCGCTGCACGGAAATTCAAATATTGCTTTTCTATTTTTGTTTAGACTAGTTTTTGTCCACAGATTCAAAAATCAATTCAGAGAGTTTCACTGAACCAAATTGGATGATTCAAATTTTGGTAGAAAGATATTTAAATTACTATCCAAAACCGTTGGATTTAAATCAATGGTAGTTAGAGATAATCTTTAGTAAAAATAACAAGACAGAGACTTTTACAACTTCAAATATTTTTCAAAAATCAACCATAACAGCTTTTGAGTTGATTCCAACTCTCAAAAATCACATTTGAGAATATCTATCTGAATATGTAAAAATATTTAGGTTTGCATGAAGTGACATTGGACTAGTACCAAAAGAATGCTATTAGGGCATTTCTAGTCACTTTAAATCTATTAAATAATAATCTTAAACCTTATAAAATGTGACCAACCCTTTAAATCACATTCCCATGTATTATAATATGTGGTGATGACATGTGTCCACATGATCCCATATTTTAATTGGAGAATATTAAATCTTAATTAATTTCAAATGAGTAGAAATTACTTTTCTCAAATAAACTAAATAAAACTAGTTCTTTAATTCATGTGATGATTGTGATGATGCTAGATCATCAAGTGTGAGCCTTAGTGTGCTAAATAGAATTAGTTAAGTATTGTTTGGTGATTGTGTACCCCGTATTTATTTATAGACGATAGTACCAACCCAAGCTACGAGGAGGAGGAGTTCTACCCAGAAGAAGAGGAGGAAAACTTCAACCACTTCTCTACTCAAGGCAAGCCTAACACTACAAGTTAACCATGCAAGCTTTAACACAAGCAAGATGCATTAGGCATGCTTTGGTTATATACCTTAATTTATGCCCATCCCAAGTTTTACTTGCAAGCTTTATTCTTTTACTTTACCAAAGTTCTTTACTTTTATTTAGTGCTTTGTGAGTATTGGAAAGTAGTATAGATAGCATAAAGAGTATAAAACTAGGCATATACTAGATGCCATTCTATGGCATGAGATTGAAGATTAGCATCCCTCATTAGTGAACACTCTTAACTTAGTGGCTAGTGCTAAGCATAAAACTTGATCACTTTAGATGGGAATACTTGGTGAAAATGATTATGAAAACCTTGGAATGATGAGTCATTCTATTGAAATGTTTTGACATGTGTTGAGAAACACAAATAGAGATGATGATGAAAATGTTGTGGCATGAGCCTTAGCCCTTTATAAAAACTGATGGTTGGGTTCGGATGCGATACCATTCCAATTTTACCGTACAACCACAATACCTGAATTGGGTAAGGCTTAGCCGGAAGTTTATATGCATTAGTATGGGTTCCCTTGCGGAAGAGGTTTGAGCTGAGGCTACCTCGTGAGTGTGAAATTTCCACCTATGTAGTGCCCAGGATGGCAGATAGCCATGGCTGGGAGGCCAAGCTCATAGGAGAGGTGTCTATACTAGAGTGTGTAATTGAAAGGTTATGATTGATTATCCGCATACTAAGTATGATGATTCAGGGTTATCCCTGACGGATGTATCGAATTTTGTGGTGAAAGTGTACCACCTCTGTAGAGTGTCAAACTATTCGAATAGCCGCGTCCGCGATCATGGACAGTTGGAGTGGCCATACTGTTCCGTCATCAGATGTTTTCAAAATGACTTGTGAAGTGAACCATGATTTTGACTTGATCACAACAGGGTTGTGGCTATGAAAACTAGGTTCCCACTTAAGTGATTTAGAACATTAACTTAGTTTTCTTTACTTCTAAACTCAGTTTAGATAAACCTGCCTTTTTGCAAATAAACCTAGAGCTTAAGATTCCTACTAGAACTACCTTACTTGTTAGTGTTAGTTTGCGAGTACTTAAAGAGTACTCATGGATTTGTCCCTGGCTATTCCCATGGCCAGACTATGAGGAGGACTATCAGGATGATGGACAGCAAGATGTCTACGTCAACTATGATCATCTCCCATCGTCAGCATTGCCTATGACCCTGAAGATGGGGCCCATTGCTACGTTTATTATTCTGCTGCTTGTTTGTATTAAGACTGGATCATGAGATCCTTTATTTGTAAGACCTTATTATGGTTTGTAATGGATGATGTACTGTGATATCCAATCTGTTATGTCTCGCAAAAATGGTAATCCTGGGATTGTGATGTATGGCATAACAGGCATCTGGAATTAAAAATCCGGGTGTTGACAAGTTGGTATCAGAGCCATCCTGACCATAGGAGACCCTAGTTAGAATGGACGTATGAACAAAAACTTAGTTTCAAAACAAAAGAAGTGAGTATTTATGAAAACCTATTCCCACTCTTATCCTTGATTCTTTCAAAAAAATCATGTTCCTCAAAAATTCTTACATTCCTACATAAAATTTGACACACTTGATCACCTCACTAACTTACTCATCCTAAATTCTTATAGATGGAAGTTCAGTATTGCAAGTTGTATCAGTTGGGCAACGGAGGCCAGCTGATCTTTGAGAGGGATCTAGATGCACTGTCTGAGTACCTTGAGCGCCCGCATCCGGAATTCTTCGGGGCACAACACAACGATCACCCAGGAGGAGATCTATAATCAATGATAATTGCAGATCTGAGAGACAAAATGGAAGCACCCCTTTCTGAGAAGATCCAATTCACCTTGTGAGAGAACAATTGGCTAGATGGATTAGCCAGGGCTATGCATGAAGCTCTTGCCCGTCTGTGTGGGAAAAACATCAACTTAATCCAGGGAACTCGCTTTGCTCACTTCGCAAGGCGTGATTCTATGGGAATGCCATTAGAGATGCCAAGTCATCCCGAGTTAAAGCGCCAGGTGGAAAATCTTGACTTCATGCTATATGATAGGCAGAAGGAGTTGGACAACGCCTGAGCTTATGCCAACCACAACCTTGCCATTGCTGTCAAGAAGGAATAGACTATCGCCATGCTAGTCAAGGATCGCCAATCACTTCATCGTCAATGCGAGAAGAAGGATCACACCATCGATCGTCTTCGCAAGAAGGTGGCTGATACATTGCAAATGTATCTATAATTTTTGATGTTCCATGCTTGGTTTTATCTCCTTTCTTGTGTTTTGTCCACACTTTGGAGTACTTTTCATATGATTTCTTGGCCTAACCTATTAACAAGAGCCACAATGCCAGCTGCTTTTTTTCTGCTGTTTTTGGTTCTAGGAAAGTCAGAAAATGAATATTCTCAGAATTGGATGGGACAAAAGCCAAAGTGCCTATTTTTCCGGAAGACTCACGGAGCCAGAATACGAGACAGAGGAGGGCCAGGGCTGGCCACACCACTCCCAGGCGCGGGCTGGGCCTGGTCGCGCTAGGGCATGGTGTGGGCCCCCAGGAACCCCCTCGGTCTCCCTCTTCGCCTATAAGAAGCCTTCTGACCTAAAAACTCCGGGGAGGTCGACGTTTTTCCAGAAGGAGTTCCGCTCCGCCGCCACCACCAGATTCCACAAAACAGCACCAGAAACTCCATTTTGCCACCCTGCCGGGACGAGGAATTGGAGGAGATCATTGCCATCATCATCATCATCGCTTCTCCATCGACCATCCATGTTTCCCCCATCTATGAGTGAGTAATCCCCCGCTGTAGGCTATGGGGATGGTAGGGATTGGATGAGATCGTTCATGTAATGGTATCATATTGTTAGGGCATGGTGCCTAGTATATTTTATTAGTGCTTTATGACTTTGTTGCGACTTGTTATGCTTAATGCTTGTCACTAGGGCCCGAGTGCCATGATTTCAGATCTGAACATTATATTGATTCATTATGATAGTATTGTTTATGGTCTTATCTACAAGTTGTATACACACGTTGTTGTCCGGAACCAATGGCCCCAAAGTGACAGAAATCGGGATAACCGGAGGGAATGGCTTTGATGTGAGGATCACATGTGTTCACAGAGTGTTAATGCTTTGCTCCGGTGCTCTATTAAAAGGAGCACCTTAATTGCCAGTAGTTCCCTTGAGGCCCCGCTACAAACAGGCTGGCAGGACAAAAGATGTTGTGCAAGTTCTCATTGCGAGCACGTATGACTATATATGGGACACATGCCTAGGATTATCTAGTACTTGGATGCTTTATCTTATTTATCTGCAATTGCCCTATGTTCTGATTGCTATGTGAATTGTCTTGTCCATGCAACGTCCGTCCATCCATCCCTATGCCTACCGCACTCGAATCCCACTGTTTACTGCTATAGTTACTGCTGTCTTTGCTTTACTTCTGCTGTTACTTTGCTATTCCTACTACAAAACTGTTGCTACTGATAAACTGCTGTGAGCAAGATTGTTTCCAGGTGCAGCTGAATTGACAACTCCGTTGTTAAGGCTTATAAATATTCTTTGGCTCCCCTTGTGTCGAATCAATAAATTGGGTTCACTTCCCTCGAAAATACTGCGATACACCCCCTATACTTGTGGGTCATCAAGACTATTTTCTAGCGCCGTTGCTAGGGAGCATAGCTTTATTTATCAAGTTCACTTGGATTCTCGATTGTTCGCTGCTATCCATCCATCATGGGTAAGTCTCGTGATGGCAAGTTTCCTATTTACCATCCACTACAAGAAGAGGTACGGTTCTAAACACCTCTGCTGCTCTTGATTCACCATCTGTTATAAGTAAGCTCGTTACACCACCACATACACATGCTACACACACTACTACTATTGAATCTAAAACTTCTGATGCTTATGATGCTGCTTCTACTGTGCTTGCTAAGAGTGGTTCATTAGGTCCTTTCCTAGATGCTACGATTGCTAGAACTATAGCTGGAAATACTGAAACTCCTAATGAAGACACTACTACTCCTAATGCTATGATTACCGATGAATTTATTAAAGAATGTAAAAACACCCATGATAGGAGCGCTGCTAAGAGTCTCCTTGAGAGGCATACTATTAGACCCAAATTGTCTCCTGTCGCTAACTTTGCTGCTTCTCCCATAAACATTATAGATGAAGATTATGATTTCTCTCTCGATCTATCTTACATAGCTATTGTCGAGAAAGAACCTTTTTGTGGGACTAAGAATGAAAGTGCAGTGGCACATATGAATGAACTTTCTACCATGAGTGGCTTGTTTCTTGATGATATTAAGATGTGTACTTACTTTGTTGCTAAGATTTTCCCCTTTTCACTGAAAGGAGAAGCTAAAACTTGGTTTAGTAATTTACCTCCTGGATCTATTGATAGCCCTGAGTGCTTGATTAGTACTTTCCTGCAGAAATATTTTCCTCCTAGTGCTAGACATGCTATTTTGCAGGAACTTTTTGATTTTAAACAGGGAGAAAAAGAGGTATTGCCCGAATCTTGGGCAAGGTTTTGTGCTTTGATTCATGCACAGGCTAGAAGTCCATTACCTAAGAATGAGCTTCTTGATATATTTTATAATGGACTAACTAAAGAATCTAGGACATACCTAGATAGTTGCACTGATTGTGTTTTTAGGAATAGGACTCCTAAGGAAGCTGAGGAATTAATGGCTAAAATAAGCAAGAATTATGAAGATTGGACTCCTCCTAAACAAGCTATACCTGAAGTAATTGTACCTGAACCAACTATTTCGGTGCCTATTCCAACATCAAATAAGAGGGGAGTTATTGAATTAAATGATGAAGTAATGAAGGAAGCTAAGAAATGTCTTAAGGAGAAGGGAATTAAAGCTGTAGATATCAAGAATTTACCTCCTATAGAATAATTATGTAAGCCTATTCCCTACTCATCCACTATTGAGGTACACTCTCTCCAACACTTTGATGAAGGTGATATCCCTTATTCTAAACCTCCTGATCAATGCTTAGAAGAATTCGATATCTTTATTGTTAAGCAAGATAATTTTAATAAAAGGGTGCAAAATCATCTAATGGAAAACACTAGAGCTATTGTTGAGTTGAAAGATATTGTGGAAAGAACCTCTAATGATGTTAAAATGATGTTAAACACTTTCAAATGGTTCAAACTCAAATAGATCAACTCGTTAAAGTGCAAAACGACTTGCTAGTTAATGCTGCTAAAGAAAAACATGCTTATGAAATTAGAACTAGAAGTGGAGTTGCTACCCAGGATCCTCTATATCCCGAGGGGCATCCCAAAAGAATTGAGCAGGATTCTCAACAAGCTGAAAATAGTGGTTCTACTCGTAAGAAAAGGAAAAAGAAACATAAAACTGTTGTAGAACCCTCTGAACCTGCTATAGGTCCTAATAGTATATCTATCTCTGATGCTGAAACTAAAAGTGGTAATGAAGAAAATGAAGTTTCTAATGAAGAAAAAGTTGAAGAAGAACCTGAAAACCACACTAAGAATACCAAATACACTAAAGAGGATTTTATTGCTAGGAAACATGGTAGTGAAAGAGAACCTTGGGTCAAAAACCTATGCCTTTCCCTGATAAGAAACTCAAGTCAAAGGAAGATGAACATTATAATAAGTTTTGTGAGTGGATGAAGCCTTTATTCTTGCAAATTCCTTTGACTGATGCTATTAAATTGCCTCCTTACTCAAAGTATATGAAGGATATTGTCTCGAATAAAAGGAAGATCCCTACTGAAGAAATTTCTACTTTGCTTGCTAATTATTCCTTCAATGGTAAGGTTCCTAAGAAACTTGGAGACCCAGGGATTCCAACTATCCCTTGCTCTATTAAGAACATTTATGTTAGAACTGTTTTGTGTGATTTGGGAGCTGGAGTTAGTGTTATTCCTTTCTCTCTCTATAAGAGGCTTCAACTAGAAAAATTAATACCAACTGATATATCTTTGCAAATGGCTGATAAATCTACCAATGTTCCTGTTGGTATATGCCAGGATGTACCTGTTCAAGTGGCTCATAATTGCTTGATATTAACTGATTTTGTTGTGCTTGAAATGCCTGAAGATGATAATATGTCTATTATTCTTGGGAGACCTTTTCTTAATACTGCAGGACCTATTATTAATTGTAATCAAGGGAAGGTAACCTTCAATGTTAATGACAAGGAACATACTGTCTATTTCCCCAAGAAGATTGAAAGGACTTATGGTTTGAATTCAATTGAACATGTTGAGGGCCTTCAAGTTGGAGAAATATATTGTCCCATACCAAGAGAAAAATTTGAAACTATTATGATCGGGACCATTGCTATCAAGGTTGAGGTAACATAATCATTAGTGGAATACAAAGTCTTGTCTCATATGAAATTGTTTTGGTAACAAGACCTGATCAACCTTGTTAACAAAAGGATTTCATTGAACAAAACAATGTTTTCACCATGATTATCTTTGCTTACTTCTATTCTATCTATTTTAGTTTTTGCTTATGCCTAACTTAAAGGCGTTAAAGAAAAGTACTTATTGGGAGATAACCCAAAAGTTTTAGATGAGTCTTGGAAGTTATTACTTCAGTAATAACCGCTCCTTATCCTTTTTATTTGCTTTTTGTGCCAAGAGTAACCTCTAATGAGAGGGAAGTAATGATTGAGAAAGTTGCTGTCCTGAAACAGATTGTGTGCTTCACCGTAAAAATTCGTGTAAAATCTCTGAACGTCTTTTTGAGGCATGATTTTTTGTGCTTCTGCCCCAGGTTGTTATCTAACTTTCGTTAGTTCAACACCTTTTGATTTGAGCAACAGAAAGTCTTCGAAAAAATTCGTCTTTACCTAATGGTCTGTCTTGACAAATTTCTGCCATTTTCCGCATTTGCTTCTGGTTGGTTCCTTTTTGAGTTCTTTTGGGGAATTGAGCTTTTTGAGTGAAGTGCTTCAGTAGCTAGTGTTCTAATGGAAGTTTATTGGTGTTATAACTGAACCTTAAGACTTATTTATCTTGAGTGCACTAATGTTGCTAATAAAGATTGTGTGAAGTTTTGTATGAAGGAAAAATTTCAGGTGTATGGAAGGAATGAGTAATGAGATGAAGGATGGACTAAAACTCAAGCTTGGGGATGCCACGCGTGTCACCCCAAGGAATATCCAAGAAGTACAAGCGTCAAAGCTTGGGGATGCCCAAGGCATCCCCTTCTTCATCAATAAAAATCTCAGGTTTCTTCCAAACGCTTCATTTTTATTGTTTCATGCACAGTTGTGTTGTTCTTGGAGCGTCTTCTTTTTCATTTTCGTTTTTGGTTTTTGTTTGCTTTTGTTTGCTTAGTTTTCTGAATAAATTGGTTGGACCCCCTCTTTCATACATTGGTTTTCAAATAGTTTGGTTTGGTTTGGAAAAAAGTAGGAAAATTCATGCTTAAGTGGTAAAAAAGAGCTTGTTTTTGACTGTGGCCTATGCTTTGTCATGCCATGCTTGATATTGTTTTGGCTTTATGCTTAGTATTATTTGCTGTAGCATGACTTGTTATAAACAATTGAGATTGCTTAATGTGCCTTGGATGAATCATGCGTTGTTTTAGCATATTAAAGCATAGTATAGTGGTATTCTCCTTTGATGCTTTATTTGGGTTGACTTGGCACATGCTCACACCATGTTATGACTATCTCAAGTCACCATAGCCTTTATGATCCTTTTGTTTTCAACTTGTAGTATCACTTTATGCTTTGATCAATGATGTTTTGTCGCTCTGCATGATTATGGCCATTATTGCTCTCCTAGTTTGTCGCTCCCACCTTCTACCTTTATGCACTTACTTTGAGAGCATAGTGGCCATTCTTAGTTCTATGTGCATTGTCCCAAGACTAGTTGATTGATGCATAACTTGATATTGCTTGTTTTAAACTATTTGTATCTAGTCAGTCTTATGAACCTTGAAGGTGTCATATGCATTTATATTTGCTACTTTATGAGGGACAAGCTGAGTACTATTATGCTATGTTTTCTTTATGTGAAACAAACAAATGTCTTGCAAAGCATTGTTATTCATGAATCTTTTGTTTGTACCTTTTCATGTTGCATCATAGTTTCTTTGTCTTATTGCTAGAACCTTGTCTTTCATGTTATGATTGAAGTACTATGATCCCAGCTTTGAATGTTTACAAATACTTTGGTCAAGTCTTTGATGGTGCATGTCACCTCAAAAATTATTCTTTCTTTTTATCACTTACCTACTCGAGGACGAGCAGGAGTTAAGCTTGGGGATGTTGATACATTGCAAATGTATCTATAATTTTTGATGTTCCATGCTTGGTTTTATCTCCTTTCTTGTGTTTTGTCCACACTTTGGAGTACTTTTCATATGATTTCTTGGCCTAACCTATTAACAAGAGCCACAATGCCAGCTGCTTTTTTCTGTTGTTTTTGGTTCTAGGAAAGTCAGAAAATGAATATTCTTAGAATTGGATGGGACAAAAGCCAAAGTGCCTATTTTTCCGAAAGATTCACGGAGCCAGAATATGAGACGGAGGAGGCTGGGCCACACCACTCCCAAAGGCTGGCTGGCCTGGCCGAGGCATGGTGTGGGCCCCCCAGGAACCCCCTCGGTCTCCCTCTTCGCCTATAAGAAGCCTTCTGACCTAAAAACTCCGGGGAGGTCGACATTTTTCCAGAAGGAGTTCCGCTCCGCCGCCACCACCAGATTCCACAAAACAGCACTAGAAACTCCATTTTGCCACCCTGCCGGGACGAGAAATTGGAGGAGATCATTGCCATCATCATCATCATTGCTTCTCCATCGACCATCCATGTTTCCCCCATCTATGAGTGAGTAATCCCCCGCTGTAGGCTATGGGGATGGTAGGGATTGGATGAGATCGTTCATGTAATGGTATCATATTGTTAGGGCATGGTGCCTAGTATATTTTATTAGTGCTTTATGACTTTGTTGCGACTTGTTATGCTTAATGCTTGTCACTAGGGCCCGAGTGCCATGATTTCAGATCTGAACATGTTATTGATTCATTATGATAGTATTGTTTATGGTCTTATCTACAAGTTGTATACACACGTTGTTGTCCGGAACCAATGGCCCCGAAGTGATGTAAATCGGGATAACCGGAGGAATGGCTTTGATGTGAGGATCACATGTGTTCACGGAGTGTTAATGCTTTGCTCGGTGCTCTATTAAAAGGAGCACCTTAATTGCCATAGTTCCTTGAGGCCCGCTAAACAAAGGCGGGGACAAAAGATGTTGTGCAAGTTCTCATTTAGCACGTATGACTATATATGGGACACATGCCTAGGATTATCTAGTACTTGGATGCTTTATCTTATTTATCTGCAATTGCCCTATGTTACGATTGCTATGTGAATTGTCTTGTCCATGCAACGCCTCATCCATCCCTATGCCTACCTTTTCGAATCCCACTATTTACTGCTATAGTTACTGCTGTCTTTGCTTTACTACTGTTACTTTGCTATTCCTACTACAAAACTATTACTCTTGATAAACCTTTGTGAGCAAGATTGTTTCAGTGCAGCTGAATTGACAACTCAGTTGTTAAGGCTTATAAATATTCTTTGGCTCCCCTTGTGTCGAATCAATAAATTGGGTTTCACTTCCCTCAAAAATACTGCGATACACCCCCTATACTTGTGGGTCATCAGTGGCCGCTCTCGAGAAGACCATCCATGAACAGGAAGTCCAGCTTGAAGCAAAAGAAGAGAAAGAAGGTGAAGACATCCAGGGAGATCTTCACTCGTACCTCAGTGATGACAATGACTACCTGGAGGATGATGCCATGGATTTCTACACCGATGATGATGATTCTGACTTCATTGATGATGAGTAGATGTACTTGATCACTACCGTAGGAATGAGTTGTACCGATCCCACTGTATCGTAGTTTCACAGAATGGTTCTTAAAACCATATGTTTTCTATTTGTGTTGTGGTGTGTGTTTGTATTGTTTGCTTTGAATGAATGAATGAATGAGAGGAAGTTGTTAGTTTGAAAAACCCGAGTCAAACTCAAAGTTTAAAGCTTTTGAAAACAAAACCATGAACCTTAGAAATTTCCCTCTTATCTCATTATCTATCTCAATCTTCAGATGACTCGTGGAAACCCCGGAGGAAGCAGCTCATCGCAGGACCCGGTGTTGCAGATTCTGCAAATGCTAGTTTCTGACCGTGAAGCTAGTAGAGCTAAATGCCAAGCCAACCTAGCCACTCTTCAACAGATAGCTCAGATGGCCCATAATAATCAAGGCCATGGAAATCAGGATCACCATGGATCCAAGCTGAAGAACTTTCAGAATACCAATCCTCCTATCTTCAACAAATCTGAGGATCCCTTAGATGCTGATGACTAGCTGCAAATCATGGAGAACAATCTGGAAGTCGCAGGAGTTAAAGCCAATGAGAAGGTACTGTTTTCCACCCATTATCTGGCAGGAGATACAAGAGCCTGGTGGAATAGCACCGTACTATGAATGATGGTCAGATAATGACTTGGGAAGCATTCAAGATTAAGTTCAGCCGTACCCATGTGCCACAAGGTTTAGTCACTAGAATGAGAGATGAATTCAGGGAACTGAAGCAAGGAAGGATGACGGTAGTTGAATACCGTGACAAATTTCTGTCCCTAGCTAGATATGCCCCTGATGAGATCAACACTGAAGCCAAGAAGAAGGAAAGGTTCCTGAATGGATTGCATGATGAGATGCAGACTGTTTTAGTCAACATCCGTTTTGGAGATCTAGAAGAGCTAGTAGACTCTGCCATCCAGATGGAAGGGAAGATCAACCAAGCCAATGACAACCGCAAGCGCAGGATGATGCACCAGACTGGGTCCCACAATACCCAGAAGTATCGCCCCAACCCGTCTGCAGGATATGCCCCAAGAAACAACAGACCCCCAATGTCCCGTCCAAGCTACCCCAATCGTAGCATAGGAAACTTGAAGTCTGTAGGAAACCACAACAACAACCCCGGCAACCCCAACAACTTCAACCATGCACCGCCCAAGTCCAACAACAACAACAATACTGCCCCAAGGACTAGAAGCAATGCTGTTCCTGTTGCAGCCAAGGACAAGTCCCAGATTACTTGCTTTGAATGTGGAGTCAAGGGTCACTACAATGAATGTCCCAAAAAGCTTGCAGCCACCACCAATGTGAATGCCCCAGCTCAGCAGCAACACCGTGTTCAGCCTGGAAGGAGATTTGCCCCAGGGAATTCACTCAATCGCAACGGCCGTCTGTTCCACATGAATGCTGAAGAAGCTCAGGAAGTGCCCGATGTCATGCTGGGTATGTTTTTTGTTAACTCAGTACTTGTAAGAGTGTTGTTTGATTCTGGAGCATCGCACTCGTTTGTTACAGAACAATTTGCATGCACTAGTAAGATTCAACCAACAAAATTGAAGCATGTTATGATAGTTGAAATACCTGGTTCAACCACCAAAGCTAGAAAAAATGCAAGGTTGTACCTATCAGAATCCATGGGATAGATTTTTATGCCAATCTAATAGTACTTGGAACCAAAGGTTTGGAAGTAGTACTAGGAATGGATTGGATGTCGAAACATAAAGGATTAATCGACTGTGCCAAGAAAGCCATAACCATGACTACTAGCTCTGGAGTATCAGTAGAGCATGTATCTGAGACCTTGCCCCGTCAGTTCAAATGCAAAAAGAGTCTAGCCCAACCAACCATAGACCAAGTCAGAGTAGTCTGTGAATATCTCGACGTATTCCCAGATGAATTGCCTGGTATGCCCCCAGATCGGGATATCAAGTTCATTATTGAACTAATTCCTGGAACTGGACCCATAGCTCAGAGACCTTATAGTATGAACCCATCTGAATTAGTGGAGCTGAAGAAGCAATTTGATGCTATGCTGGAGAAAGGTCTGATTCAACCAAGTGCGTCGCCATGGAGATCGCCTGTTTTGTTTGTGGATAAGAAAGATGGAGGTAACCGTTTGTGCACGGATTACCGGAAATTGAATGATGTCACCATCAAGAACAAGTACCCACTTCCCAAGATAGAGGATCTGTTTGATCAGTTGACTGGTGACATAGTGTTCTCTAAGATTGATCTAGAGAACTGGTTATCATCAACTCAAGGTTCGTGCAACGGATATTCCAAAGACCGCCTTTACCACCAGATATGGATTGTATGAGTATACGGTCATGTCTTTTGGATTAACCAATTCCCCGCTTAATTCATGAATCTCATGAATAAGATTTTTATGAACTTTCTATATAAGTTTGTTGTTGTTTTTATCGATGATATTCTAATCTATTGCAAGTCATAAGAAGACCATGAGTTACACATGAGAACCATCCTTGAAACCCTTAGAGAGCATCCGTTGTATGCTAAGTTTAGCAAATGTGAGTTCTGGTTGAAGGAAGTAGGATTCCTCGGACATATTGTGTCGGCAGGAGGAGTCGCTGTTGATCCCGCCAAGATCAAAGATGTTGAAGACTGGAAAGCCCCAACCACTCAAACCCAAGTCCGTGCATTTCTCGGATTAGCGGGATACTACCGCAAGTTCGTTGAAGGATTTTCGAGCATCACAAGAGCAATGACCCAACTGTTGAAGAAAGATAAGAAGTTTGAATGGACCGATAAATGTGAAGCAAGTTTTCAAGAACTCAAGAAGAGATTGATTTCAGCCCCAATTCTGATTATGCCAGATATCAAGAAGCCTTTTGATGTGTATTGTGATGCATCCAAGATTGGTCTCGGATGTGTGTTGATGCAAGAAGGCAAAGTCATAGCATATTTGTCCCGACAATTGAAGTAGCGTGAGAAAAACTACCCTACCCATGATCTTGAACTAGCAGCTGTAGTTTTAGCCTCGAAGACATGGCGTCATTACCTTATGGGTAACCGCTATGAGATTTATTCAGATCACAAGAGTTTGAAGTATATTTTCACTCAGAATGAGCTGAATATGAGGCAAAGGAGATGGATAGAGTTAATCAAGGATTATGACCTTGACATTCACTATCACGCCGGCAAAGCCAATGTGGTAGCGGATGCTCTTAGTAGATTGCCGTGTAGATTAAACACCATGATCAAAGAAGCCCAGCCAAGTTTGCATGAAGAGTTGGAGCAGTTTAGAACGGAGCTAGTTAGCAAAGGATTTTTAGCTAGCATTGAACTTCAACCCACTTTGATCAGCCAGATCAAGGAAGCGCAGAAAGGAAATGAAAAGATCGACGGAATAAAACATCATATTGGTACATGAAAGATATCTTGATTTACCGAAGATGAAGAAGGAGTTTGTGGTACAAAGGACGTATCTGTGTGCCAGCAGATTTGGAGCTGAAGCAAGTTATCATGCAAGAAGCTCATGATACTCTTTATTCTATCCACCCCGGAGGAATGAAGATGCATCAGGATTTGAAGGAGCAATTTTGGTGGCACAAGATGAAGAGAGAAATCAGAAGCTACATAGCCAAGTGTGATACTTGTCAGCGAGTCAAAGCGGAACATCGGAGACCCGCAGTACTTTTGCAACCATTGCAGATTCCGGAATGGAAATGGGATTCCATCGGAATGGACTTTATCACCGGTTTGCCTACTTATAGTAGGGGAAATGACTCTATTTGGGTCATAGTTGATAGACTGTCCAAGGTAGCCCATTTTATACCTGTCAAGACAACCTACCATAGTTCTAAGCTAGCAGAGTTGTCCATTGCTAGAATCGCCAGTTTGCATGGAACCCCTAAGACCATAGTGTCGGATCGAGGAACCCAATTTACCTCAAGATTTTGGCAGAAAGTCCAAGAAGGATTAGGAACCAAGTTGAATTTTAGCACAACTTATCACCCGCAAACCGATGAACAGACTGAAATAGTCAACCAAATCTTAGAAGATATGTTGAGAGCTTGTGTTCTCGAGTATGGATCAAAATGGGAAGATTGTGTGCCTTTCGCATAATTCTCATACAACAACAGTTATCAAGCTAGTTTGCAAATGGCCCCATTTGAATTTCTGTATGGAAGGAAGTGCCGTACCCCTTTGAATTGGTCGCAAGTAGGAGAGAGTCAGATTTTCGGACCCGACATCCTACGAGAAGCCGAAGAGAAGGTTTACAAAGTCCGTGAGAATCTCAAGACTGCCCAATCCAGACAGAAGAGTTATGCTGACAAGAGACGTAGAGACCTGACCTTCAATGTCGGAGATTTTGTATATCTCAAAGTGTCGCCTTTGAAGGGAATGCAATGTTTTCAGCTGAAAGGGAAGTTAGCCCCAGATATATTGGACCCTTCAAGATTTTGAATCATCGAGGAGAAGTATCTTATCAACTAGAACTACCAGAGGAGATGTCAGCCATCTCTGATGTGTTCCATATCTCGTTACTTCGCAAATGCCTAGAAGTTCCGGAGAAGACCGAAGTTTTCAAGAACATCGATCACCGAGCCATAGATGTCAACAAGGATCCGACGTATCGTGAAGTACCCATTCATATTTTGGAGAAAGCTTTCAGAACCACCAGGACCCGGAGTATCAAATTTCTCAAGATCCAATGGAGCAACCATACTGAAGAAGAAGCTACCTGGGAGCGAGAAGATTACATTAGGACTGAGTTTCCAGATTCTTTAGTTCCTAGTTTTTCTTAAATCTCGGGACGAAATTTTGTTTAAGGAGGGAAGGTTTGTAACATCCCAAAAACCGTAATCAAGATTATCAAGTTCAAATCACCCAATTTAGGGTTAACAAAAACTTTTATTAATAAAATGAATATGAATGCATGTTAGTTTGCATTAATGTGTGATTGATTGAAAATGCCATGCTTGATTGCTATAAATGATGAGAAAAGGTTTAAAGATGAATGCTACATCATCTAGGCCAATTACAAACAAAATCAAAATCAAAAGAAATCAAATATGAATAAATAAAGCAAATGGTCATTTTGACAAAAGTTAACCACTAGGTCACTTTGTGTGTTCCTAGAAGAGAAATTTTAACAGAAACATTTCTATTTCTTTCCACCCCTTGCTAGACCAAGTAAAAGTGAATCAAGACCCACTTTACAAACCTACAAAAACATCTTTCAAAGCAATTTAATGGACAGTTGAAAATTGAATCTAGTTCATGGGTTAAGATCGCACTTTTTCAAAAACCCATCAAACCAATTCCCCTTGACCTCTCCAAGCAAACATAGTTACTCAAGTTTAAGATCAAACCACTCAAATATTTTGAATCAAAAATTTCAAAGTAAAATTCTTGCGGCCATATCATCAAACACCTTAACTACACAAATAAACCTCTGGCCTAACTTCACTGTTTCCACAGTAATTAGTCGACCATTTGGTCCCCTCTTAAACCCCCTGTCTCCCTTGAGTCTAACCAAGCCCCAGACCAATCCCCTCTTTGCCGTGTGCACAGTGGAGCGCCGCCCGTTTTTGGTCATCGCCGGCCGACAGTGGGCAGAGCGCTAGAGGCAACGCCGCCCTCGCCCACGACGCGCACCAGACACGCCTCGCTCCACCGCCACCCCTTGTCCAAGCCTTGACCCCAGCCGAGCCCTAGACCACCCTAGCTACGCCACGCCCAGCCTCTCTGTGCCACGTCCAAAGCGCGCTAGCTCGCCGCACCCGACCAGCTCACACAGACCGCGCCTTTCCCTCGCCGCGCACACTCACGCCCACCATGATCACAGCAACCCAGCAGACAACCCCATTCGCCGCGCGACCCACAGCTGCCGCACGCTATCGCAAACACCTCTGTGTCCGTGCGGAGCACCGCACGCTCCCGACCAAACCACACCACCCCACGCCTTGCCATTACACCCATAAGAACCACCAGGGAACACAACATCGCCCACTAGCCTTCGCCACGCCGATAGCAGCCTGTAGCCTCATCACCGACGAGCTCGCGCCCGCACCGTTCGGTCCCCTCGCCACAATATAAAAGAAGGCCACCCCTGCCTCATTTCTCCACACCATTCCACTCACCACCTCTCACAGATCCTCCCCCAATTCTTCCCGGAGCAAGGCAAGCTCTCTCTCGTCGGAATTTGACCGGAGCCCGCCGCTGCTGGAGGAGAAGGACGCCGTCGATTTCGACCACCCCAAGCCCTGTCATGACCACGCCTCGACTCGCCATCGTCTACCATGTCGAACGCCCCCATCACCGACTCTAGATGGAGCTCAGGTGAGCCTAGCCAGACCCCCACTGCCGCGTTAGGGTTGATTCCTCGCGGGAGTAGTTCGTCATCGGCGACGACTCACCGCTGTTGGATTAGAATTAGATCGCATGGCCTAGATTCACCGATACCGTTTCGTTTAGTTAGTCTCGCTGACGAGTGGACCCCATTTGTCAGCAGCCCGCTGCACTGTGCAGTGTAGCTCGGCCGGCCCATTTAACTTCCAGCGCTGGCCTGGAAATTCAAATATTGTTTTTCTATTTTTGTTTAGACAAGTTTTTATCCACAAATTCAAAAATCAATCAGAGAGTTTCACTGAACCAAATTGGATGATTCAAATTTTGGTAGAAAGATATTTAAATTATCTATCCAAGGCCATTGGATTTAAATCAATTATAGTTAGAGATAATCTTTAGTAAAAATAACAAGATAGAGACTTTTTTAACTTCAAACATTTTTCAAAAATCAACCATAATAGCTTTTGAGTTGATTCCAACTCTCAAAAATCACATTTGAGAATATCTATCTGAATATGTAAAAATATTTAGGTTTGCATGAAGTGACGTTGGACTAGTACCAAAAGAATGCTATTAGGGCATTTCTAGTCACTTTAAATCTATTAAATAATAATCTTAAACCTCATAAAATGTGACCAACCCTTTAAATCACATTCCCATGTATTAGAATATGTGGTGATGGCATGTGTCCACATGATCCCATATTTTAATTGGAGAATATTAAATCTTAATTAATTTCAAATGAGTAGAAATTAGTTTTCTCAAATAAACTAAATAAAACTAGTTCTTTAATTCATGTGATGATTGTGATGATGCTAGATCATCAAGTGTGAGCCTTAGTGTGCTAAATAAAATTAGTTAAGTATTGTTTGGTGATTGTGTATCCCGTATTTATTTATAGACGATAGTATCGACCCAAGCTACGAGGAGTTGGAGTTCTACCCAGAAGAAGAGGAGGAAAACTTCAACCACTGCTCTACTCAAGGCAAGCCTAACACTACAAGTTAACCATGCAAGCTTTAACCCAAGAAAGATGCATTAGGCATGCTTTGGTTATATACCTTGATTTATACCCATCCCAAGTTTTACTTGCAAGCTTTATTCTTTTACTTTACCAAAGTTCTTTACTTTTAGTTAGTGCTTTGTGAGTATTGGAAAGTAGTATAGATAGCATAAAGAGTATAAAACGAGGCCTATACTAGATGTCATTCTATGGCATGAGATTGAAGATTATCACCACTCATTAGTGAACACTCTTAACTTAGTGGCTAGTGCTAAGCATAAAACTTGATCACTTTAGATGGGAATACTTGGTGAAAATGATTATGAAAACCTTGGAATGATGAGTCATTATATTGAAATGTTTTGACATGTGTTGAGAAACACAAATGAAGATGATGATGAAAATGTTGAGGCATGAGCCTTAGCCCTTTATAAAAAACGATGGTTGGGTTCGGATGCGATACCATTCCAATTTTACCATATAACCACAATACCTGAATTAGGTAAGGCTTAGCCGGAAGTTTATATGCATTAGTATGAGTTCCCTCACGGAAGAGGTTTGAGCTGAGGCTACCTCGTGAGTATGAATTGTCCACCTATGTAGTGCCCAGGATGGCAGATGGCCATGGCTGGGAGGCCAAGCTCATAGGGGAGGTGGCTATACTAGAGTGTGTAATTGAAAGATTATGATTGATTATCCGCATAGTAAGTATGATGATTCAGGGTTATCCCTGACGGATGTATCGAATTTTGTGGTGAAAGTGTACCACCTCTGTAGAGTGTCAAACTATTTGAATAGCCGCGTCCGCGATCATGGACAGCTGGAGTGGCCATACTGTTCCGTCATCAGTTGTTTTCAAAATGACTTGTGAAGTGAACCATTATTTTGACTTGATCACAACAGGGTTGTGACTATGAAAACTAGGTTCCCACTTAAGTGATTTAGAACATTAACTTAGTTTTCTTTACTTCTAAACTCAGTTTAGATAAACCTGGCTTTTTGCAAACAAACCTAGAGCTTAAGATTCCTACTAGAACTACCTTACTTGTTAGTGATAGTTTGCGAGTACTTAAAGAGTACTCATGGCTCTGTCCCTGGCTATTCCCGTGGCCATACTATGAGGAGGACTATCAGGATGTTGGACAGGAAGATGTCTATGACAACTAGGATCATCTCTCGTCGTCAGCATTGCCTGTGACCCTGAAGATGGAGCCTACTGCTACGTTTATTATTCCGCTGCTTGTTTGTATTAAGACTGGATCATGAGATCCTTTATTTGTAAGACCTTATTATGGTTTGTAAAGGATGATGTACTGTCATATCCAATCTGTTATGTCTCGCAAAAATGGTAATCCTGAAATTGTGATGTATGGCATAACATGCATCTGGGATTAAAAATCCGGGTGTTGACATCATCATTGGTGATAGTTGCTGCCCTAGTGTGCCAATTCTTATGGGCCTTAGCCCGATGATTTCTCGTAAGTCTATTACAATAAGTTGTACTATGACAAACTTTGTCAGAGTTCGGTGAAGGAGGGGTAAGGATGGCGATGCGTCTTCAGCTCGTGAGTGACTTGGTGGTCGAAAGACCAATTTGTAATTTATGTTACTTTTATGGCTCTTTGTAGTACTGTTGATGATTATTAATAGATTGTTTTATTTTTTTTCAAAAAAATGTATTCAATAAATTCTCATATGGTTGCATCAAAGTGTAAAAGTAGTGTCATTGTTTGCAACAAGCAAAAACAAAGCATCCAGTGTATGTGTCAAACAAAAAACATAAAAACATGTTCAATGCATTGAAGAAATCCCTTTATAGCATACACTAAAAAATCATTGCAATATTTTTACTCGTGGGTGTACAACAAAAGCGATAGACACTTGTAGCATTTTGAGACTTTGCAACATAGGTAATCCTCAATAAACATTGATCTCAACCATCATGGAGTCACCAATAGATGTTCCACTATGCGTCAATTCTAGCACGCTAGTCTTAAATCTACGATGTCGGAGGGATGTGTAGCCAGATCAGATGAACCTTGACCAAACACTCGCAGACACCATCTTATTTGGACCAATAAGCTCATCATCATTTGCCTAGGGCATCACAGGAGAATTATCACACAAGGACAGTGTTAGCGGCTTCAGTAGAGGATCAATGACTACAATAGCCATAGGACAAGAACATGTCATGGGGGTAGGGAAGTAACAAACTTTCCTAGATGAGTGTCGCTGCCGGGAAGTCGTGGAGCGGAAAGTCATGGGCCAGGTGAGAGAGAGGAGGAGGCGCAATGGGGCAGCCATCGGAGAGGGGGTAGAGGTAGAGCGGTGGGGTCATCATCAGAGAAGGGTGAGCGAGTGAGAAGGAGGAGTGTGGCAGGCAAGCCGCATGCAGAAAGCGTGAGATGAGGGACGCAAGACAAGCCAATAGTTCTAAAGCATTTTCCTTTAGAATTTGAAAAACAGGAACATGATAAATTTTACAATTGAGACGTTGTGCCATATTATACCCTGGGAATAATAACACAACAATATTTTTCTGGTCGACTTGTAGGAAAAACATGTGAACTTTGTAAAGGATTAAGTGTTGGAATTATGCCCTAGAGGCAATAATAAAGATGTTATTATTATAATTCTTGTTCATGATAAAGTTTATATTCCATGCTAGAATTGTATTAAGCGGAAACATTAATACTTGTGTGGTTTGTGAACAACACTGTGTCCCTAGTACGCCTCTATGGACTAGCTCATTGATCAATGATGGTTAAGGTTTCCTAACCATAGACATGAGTTGTCAATTGATAATGAGATCATATCATTAGAGAATGATGTGGTGGACATACCCAAACTAAGCGAAGCAATTAGATCGTGTCATCGTGTTCGTATTTGCGAAGTTTTTCTTATGTCAAATATTGTATTCCTTAGACCATGAGATAATACAACTCCCTGGTATCGGAAGAAAGCTTTGAGGTCATCAAACGTCATCCTATGAGAGGGTGATCATAAAGGTGTCTCTCAGGTGATCGGAAAGTATCTGTTGGGTTGTATGTATCGAGATGGGATTTGTCCCTCCCAAGTCGGAGAGATATACTTTGGGCCCACTCGGTAATCGATATCAACACCGCTTGCAAGCATGTGGTTAAGGAGTTGATCACAAAGTGATATCAGATTACGGAACGAGTAAAGTACTTGCTATGAACGAGATTGAACTAGGTATGACGATACCGACGATCGAATCTCGGGCAAGTAAAATATCGCGAGACGAAGGGAATATATATATATATGGGATTGATTGAATCCTGGCATCGTGGTTCATCCGATATGATCATCGATGAATGTGTGGGAGTCAATATGGGTGCCCAGACCATGCTGTTGATTATTGATAGAAGATCATGTCTGCATATTCTCGAACCCGCAGGGTCACACACTTAACGTGTCTCGACGCTAGGATAGATTGGATAATTGGTTTATGAATTTTTGTTCGGAGTCTCGGATGGGATCCGGGATATCACGATAGGTTCCAGAATGGTCCGGAGAATAAGATTCATATAAGGCGGCAGTTTTGGAGTTCGGAATAGTTCCGGGTTAATCGGTATTGTACGGAAGCTTCTAGAACCTTCGGAAGGGGCCAACGTGGTCCCACCTTCCGGGAGGGGGCATGGGCCTATGAGGGAGTGTCCTGTCCGCATTGGGCCAGGGGCACAAGGCCCCATAGGGCCCAGCCGATCCTAGAGAGTTTAAATCGTTTAAACTAGAGATAAGATAAGATAGGATTTCTAGATAAGGGAGAGTTTAAATTGTTTAAACTAGAGATAGGCTTGGAGGAGAGGCTAGGGCTGGCCGCACCCCCCTCTATATATAGAGGGCTGGTGCGCCCCCTCTCACACCCCCCTTACACCTTCCTCCAAACCCAGTTGCCCACGCCGCCTTCCTCTCCCTCCCATTGTTTGTGGCGAAGCCTGCGTAAATTCTCCACCATATACACCACGCCGTCGTGCTGTAGATCCAATCTATATCTCCACCATACTTGCTGGTCCGAGGAAGGAGGAGACGTCGAGGTGCCGCACGTGTGCATCTCACGGAGGCACCGCCACTTGTGGTGCTAGATCGGATCGGATCGCGAGGAGGAGAAGCGAGTACGACTACATCACCCACGTTCCGAGCGTTAACGCTCACCGCATGAATCTTCAAGGGTATGAAGATCTAATCCAATCTCTCTCGTTGTTTGCATCTCCTAGATTAGATCTTGGCTTTCCTCTGCTCGCTCAGAGAAAATTTTGATTTACTATGCTGCGAATCCCTTGAGGTATCGAGCTAGATCTATGCGTAGATGTGATTCACGAGTAGAACGCAACATGGTTGTTGCGGGCGTTGATGTTTTCTGTTGCAAGCCTCTTGTTCGTGTTCTTATTATGACGCGGGATAGTGAGATTGAAGCGGTCCAGGCCAACCAAACGCGACGCCGTCACGAGACCGGCTCACTTGACGTGTGGCTTGTACCACACATGCGGCTGGTGGATGTCGGTTTCTCACTATAGTTGTCATGGGATTAACACTGGAGTTTGGCAACCATAATATCACCGTTGTGGCTTTCCGTAGGTAAGAATCGTTTTTAGCAGCTACTCCCATAAGCCACGTAAAACATGCAACAACAAAGTAGAGGCGTCTAACTTGTTTTTTGCAGGAGTGTTTTCGTGATATGGTATGGCCCAAGATGTGATGTGTATATTGTATGCGATGATCATGTTTTGTAATGTTTCACGACTTGCATGTCGATGAGTACACAACCGGCAGGAGCCATATGGTTGTCTTTATAATTGTGTATGACCTGCGAGTTAACTTCTTATACGCCATGCAATAGCTTTACTTTATCGCTAAGTAGTTAGCAATAGTTGTAGTTGCTATTCGTGGTGGAGGCAATCATGGTGGAGTGATGGAGATCATTCATGAACACACAAGATGGATATCATTGCGAAGATTGGCTATACCATGTCACATAAAGTTATATGCATGTGATGTTTATCCTTTTATGTATCTTATTATGCTTAGATCGCGACGGTAGCATTATAAGATGATTCCTCACTTAAAGATCAAGATAAAACTGTGTTCTCCCCATGTATGCACCGTTGCGAAAGTTCGTCGTGTCCAAGCATCACGTGATGATCGGGTGCTATAGACTCTACGCTCACATACAACGGGTGCAAGCCAGTTTTGCACACACGAAAATACTTGGGTTTGACTTGACGAGCCTAGCATGTACAGACATGGCCTCGGAACACATGAACCGAAAGGTTAAGCATGAGTCATATGAATGATATGATCGACACTTCGTTGTCCACCATTGAAACCACATCTCTTCTCGTGATGATCGGATTAGGTGTGGTGAATTTGGATCGTGTTCACTAAACAACTTGAGGGATGTTGAATTTAGTGGGAGTTCATCTAGTAATTTGATTAAGTTGAACTATTTATCATGAACATAGTCTAAATTGTACTTGCAAATACTGTAGATCACATGGCCAAGTCCAACTTCAACTTCAACGTTTTTGCTGAGAAAGAAAAGCTTAGAAACAATGGGTCTAACTTCACCAACTGGTTCCGCAATCTAAGAATCATTCTGTCTGGCGGACAAAAGGACTATGTCCTTGAGAAAGCGTTAGGTAACCGCCCCCGCAAGCTACTGGTGATGAGAAAGCCGTTTATCGGTCAATAAAGATGATTATGGTTTGATTAAGAGCACCATGTTGTTTGCTATGGAACCGAAACTTCAAAATCGTTTTGAAAACTATCCCGGGCCCTTTGAGATTCTCGAGGAGCTGAAAACCATGTTTCACTCAGCCCGCTCGAGAGATATGAGATCTCCGAGAAGTTCTTTAACTGCAAGATGGAGGAAGGGAGTTCCGTTAGTGAGCACGCCATTAAGATGTCGGGCTACACTCAACGCCTTGAGCAACTGGACTGCAAGATTCCAGAGGAGCTCAAGATTGAGGGTTCTGCAATCACTCCTCCCAGCCTACAAAAGTTTTGTAGTGACTCACAATCAGATTGGTTCCACTGATACGATCACCGAGCTCTTCGCAAAGCTGAAGGCTGCGGAGGTGGACATCAAGAAGGATAATCATGTGTTGATGGTCAACAAGCCCTCCTTTAAGAAAGGTAAAGGTGCAAAGAAGCCCTTCAAGAAAGGCGGCAAGCGCTGCCCTCGCTGAGAAGAAGCTCAAGTCCGGTCCCAAGCCGGATCGAGTGCTTCTATTGCAAGGACAAGGGTCCTTGGAAGCGCAATCGTCAAGTACTTAGCGACAAGAAGGTGGCACCATCAAAGGTATATTTGATATACATGTTATTGATGTTTTCCTTACTAGCCCTCGTTGTAGTGCACGGGTATTTGATCCGTTCAGTTGCTAATATTTGTAACTCAAACAGAGCTACGGAATAATGACGGCTTGCGAGGGATGAGGTGACGATGCGGCGTTGGCAACGGATCAAGAGTTGATGTGATGGCCGTGACACGCTCTCCTTAGTTTTACCTTCGGATTAGTTTTAAACCTTAATAAATGTTATTATGTGCGTTGAGCATGAACATTGTTTCGGATCGTGTTTATTGCAAGACGGTTATTCATTTAAATCGGAGAATAATGGTTGTTCTATTTATATGAGTAACATCTTTTATGGTCATGCACCTCTTGTGAATGGTTTATTTCTTCTAAATCTAAAGGGATGAAACACACATCCATAACATTGAGGCTAAGAGATGCAAAGTAGATAGTGATAATACTACTTATTTGTGGCACTTTGCGTCTAGGTCATATTGGTGTAAAGCGCATGAAGAAACTCCATTCGATGGACTTTTGGAGTCTCTTGATTTTGAATCATTTGACACACGAACCATGCCTCATGGGCAAGATGATCAAAACCCCGTTCTCTGGTATGATGGAGCGAGCAACGGACTTGTTGGAAATCATACATACCGATGTATGCGGACCGATGAGTGTTTCGACGCACGGTGGATATCGCTATTTTCTCACTTTTACCGATGACTTAAGTAGATATGGGTATATCTATTTAATGAAACATAAATCTGAAACGTTTGAAAAGTTCAAAGAATTTCAGAATGAAGTGGAGAACCATCGTAATGTAAAGATTAAGTTTCTACGATCCGATCATGGGGCGAATATTTGAGTTATGATTTTCTCACGCATCTCAAAGCAAGTGGAATCGTTTCACAACTCACGCCACCCGAACACCACAGCGCAATGGTGTGTCTGAGCGAATCGAACCCTATTAGATATGGTCCGATCGATGATGTCTCTTCTTGATTTGCCGTTATCGTTTTGGGGTTATGCATTAGAAACCGCTGCATTCACTTTAAATAGGGCTCCATCTAAATCCGTTGAGACGACACCGTATGAACTATGGTTTGGTGCTAAACCTAAGTTGTCATTTCTTAAAGTTTGGGGATGCGAAGCTTACGTCAAGAAGTTGATGCCCGACAAGCTCGAACCCAAAGCGGAGAAATGCGTCTTCATAGGATACCCTAAGGAAACTATTGGGTATACCTTCTATCACAGAACCGAAGGCAAAGTGTTTGTCGCAAAGAATGGTTCCTTTCTTGAGAAGGAGTTTCTCTCGAAAGAAGTGAGTGGGAGGAAAGTAGAGCTAGACGAGGTTGTTGAACCTTCTCTTGAATTGGAGAGTAGCGCAGCACCTGAAATTGTTCCAAAGGTCGCTGTGCCAACAATAGAGGAAGCTAATGACAAGGATCATGAAGCTTGGACGATCTTTATCTTGAACGTCGCAGTCGACAAGGTCGCGTGCCCTCCCGAGTGGTACGACAACCTGTCTTATTGTCTTGTTAGTAGAAGACAGTGAACCTACGAACTATGAGGAAGCGATGATGAGCCCAGACTCTGAGAAATGGCTAGAAGCCATGAAATCCGAATTGGGATCCATGAGCGAAAACCAAGTATGGACTTTGGTGGACCCTCCTAGCGACCGAAAGGCCGTTGAGTGCAAATGGATCTTCAAGAAGAAAACGGACGCGGATGGTAATGTTACCGTCTATAAAGCACGGCTTGTTGCGAAAGGTTTTCGACAAGTTCAAGGTGTTGACTACGATGAGACTTTCTCTCCCGTAGCAATGTTTAAGTCCATTCGGATTTTATTAGCAATTGCTGCGTTTCATGATTATGAAATATGGCAAATGGATGTCAAGACTGCTTTCCTCAATGGCAACATTGATGAAGAGTTGTATATGATGCAACCCGAAGGTTTTGTCGATCCTAAGGATGCTGATAAAGTATGCAAACTTCAGCGTTCCATTTATGGACTGAAGCAAGCATCTCGGAGTTGGAACCTTCGTTTTGATCAATTGATCAAGAGCTTTGGATTTGTTCCAAATTGCTACGAAGCTTGCATCTACAAGAAAGTGAGTGGGAGCTCGGTGACGTTTCTGGTACTATATGTGGATGACATATTGATTATTGGAAATGACATCAACATGCTTAACGATGTGAAGAGTTATTTGAACAAGTGTTTTTCAATGAAAGACCTAGGTGAAGCTGCTTATATATTGGGCATCAAAATCTATGGAGATAGACAAAGACGCCTGATAGCTTTAAGCCAGAGTACATACCTAGACAAAGTTCAAAAGGTTCGAATGGATAAGGCATTGAAAGGTTCAAAGGCCTATGTTGTCGTGTAAGTTATTGAGCAAGGCTCGGTGTCCAGCTACGGTAAATGATAGTGTAGCTATGATCAAAGTTCCTTATGTCTCGCCATAGGTTCCATCATGTATGCCATGTGTACTAGACGGATGTGTCCAATGCTCTTAGTTTGACGAGCAGATATCAAAGTGATCCAGAGTGGAACCTTTGGACAGCCGTGAAGAACATCCTAAGGTACCTAAATAGGACTAAAGAAATGTTCTTAGTCTATGGGGTGATGAACATGTCAGAAAAGGTTACGTCGATGCTAGTTTCGACACCGACAAGGATGATTGCAGATCTCAGACAGGATACGTGTATATTTTGAATGGAGGAGCTGTGAGCTGGAGAAGCTGCAAGCAAAGCGTGATCGCGGGATCTATGAGAGAAGCGGAATACATGGCTGCCGCAGCGTCAAGTGAAGGAGTTTGGATGAAACTTCATCCTCGAGCTTGGCGTGGTTCCAAGTGCATTGGACCCACGAGATATTGTGTGACAACACTGGCGCCATAGCACTCGCTAAGGAACCAAGATATCATCCAAAGACCAAGCATATCAACTGCATAAGTTTCATATAATCCGAGATTATATAGCGGATGGAGATCTGAAGATCAGCAAAGTACATACAGATCTGAATGTCGCAGATCCATTGACTAAACCTCTTCCACGTGTAAATATGATCAGCACCTCGATTGCCATGGGTGTGAGATTGTTGCCAAATGTAAACTAGATTATTGACTCTAGTGCAAGTGGGAGACTGTTGGAATTATGCCCTAGAGGCAATAATAAAGATGTTATTATTATAATTCTTGTTCATGATAAAGTTTATATTCCATGCTAGAATTGTATTAAGCGGAAACATTAATACTTGTGTGGTTTGTGAACAACACTGTGTCCCTAGTGCGCCTCTATGGACTAGCTCATTGATCAATGATGGTTAAGGTTTCCTAACCATAGACATGAGTTGTCAATTGATAATGAGATCATATCATTAGAGAATGATGTGGTGATGACCCAAACTAAGCGAAGCAATTAGATCGTGTCATCGTGTTCGTCTTTGCGAAGTTTTTCTTATGTCAAATATTGTATTCCTTAGACCATGAGATAATACAACTCCACGGTATCGGAAGAAAGCTTTGAGGTCATCAAACGTCATCCTATGAGAGGGTGATCATAAAGGTGTCTCGTGTGATCGGAAAGTATCTTGGGTTGTATGTATCGAGATGGGATTTGTCCCTCCCAAGTCGGAGAGATATACTTGGGCCCACTCGAATCGATATCAACACCGCTTGCAAGCATGTGGTTAAGGAGTTGATCACAAAGTGATATCGGATTACGGAACGAGTAAAGTACTTGCGTGAGCGAGATTGAACTAGGTATGACGATACCGATGATCGAATCTCGCAAGTAAAATATCGCGAGACGAAGGGAATATATATATGGGATTGATTGAATCCTGGCATCGTGGTTCATCCGATATGATCATCGATGAATGTGTGGAGTCAATATGGGTGCCTGCACTTCGCTGTTGATTATTGATAGAAGATCATGTACGCATATTCTCGAACTCAGGTCACACACTTAACGTGTCTCGACGCTAGGATAGATTGGATAATTGGTTTATGAATTTTTTTGAGTCTCGATGGGATCCGGATATCACGAGAGGTTCGGAATGGTTCGGAGAATAAGATTCATATAAGGCAAAGGCAGTTTTTGGAGTTCGGAATAGTTCCGGGTTAATCGGTATTGTCGGAAGCTTCTAGAACCTTCCTAAGGGGACAACGTGGTCCCACCTTCCGGAGGGGGGCATGGGCCTATGAGGGAGTGTCCTGGCGCATTGGGCCAGGTCACAAGGCCCCATAGGGCCCAGCCGATCCTAGAGAGTTTAAATCGTTTAAACTAGAGATAAGATAAGATAGGATTTCTAGATAAGGGAGAGTTTAAATTGTTTAAACTAGAGATAGGCTTGGAGGAGAGGCTGGCCGCACCCCCTCTATATATAGAGGGCTGGTGCGCCTCACACCCCCCTTACACCTTCCTCCAAACCAGTTGCCTGCCGCCTTCCTCTCTCCCTCCCATTGCTTGTAGGCGAAGCCTCATGCGTAAATTCTCCACCATATACACCACGCCGTCTTGTAGATCCAATCTATCTCTCCACCATACTTGCTGGTCCGAGGAAGGAGGAGACGTCGAGGTGCCGCACGTGTGCATCTCACGGAGGCACCGCCACTTGTGGTGCTAGATCGGATCGGATCGCGAGGAGGAGAAGCGAGTACGACTACATCACCCACGTTAAGCCGAGCGTTCATTGCGAATCTTCAAGGGTATGAAGATCTAATCCAATCTCTCTCGTTGTTTGCATCTCCTAGATTAGATCTTGGCTTTCCCTCTGTTCGCTTCCGTAGAAAATTTTGATTTACTATGCTGCGAATCCCTTCATTAAGTGTGTATTATGTTTGTCGTAGGAGTGAAGGATTCCATAGCAGAAAAAAATCTAATGATGAGAAAAATATAGTCAAGATCTATCTATGTAGATGTAAAATAACGAGAGGGATTCAATGGTCATACCCTTAAAGATCGGTAGCAGGATTACGTTCCCATTTAAACATTGGTGATGTATGCATACGCCGATTCCGACCTCATGGTCATAAAGAAGTCCAAGAGATGAGTACCACAACTGGTGGCACCTTTGCAGTTCTACACACGTCCAGTGTAGAGACGTCTCCCGGGTTTCGGTCTAGCTAAGTAACGGAAGAAGAAGATCCGGACCAAGATTCCAATCACATGATGATGTGCGTATGGTGACGAAACACATATCCCTGTATGAACGTTCCAACTTGGAAATCACACGTGAGGCAGAGAGAGGGAGAGATAAGGCAAAAGCCAATGAGATGAATGAGGAGGGTGTCCTACTCACTTTATATAGGGGAGAGGGGAGCAACATCACCAAGGGATTCCCGGGGTGGGACTAAAGGGAGGAGGTGGCGACCGGCGGTAGGGTGGGACCCACCCCCACGCGCGATGCCCCTTAGGGCGACTTTCCACCCCTCACGGGCTCTTCCCTCCGGGAAGGCCCATGTAGGTGGGCTGCCCTTTTCATTAATTATAGGGATATCTATTTTCATGCCCCTGGTTCGTTAGTTGTACTTAGTTTTCCCCAGTCGCTTAACTTTTCCCTACTTTTGCCCCTCTCCTTCACGGAAACCCATCAAAGAGCTCGAACGGCAGCTGCCGTCGGGTTGACCGTTGGCTGACGTGTGGAGCCACGCGGTATGGGACCACATGGGGTCGTTTGGTCAGGAACGCGTTATGCTGACATGTGGGGCCACGCCATGTGGGACTGCGTGGGGCCGGTTTGTTGGGAACGCGTTATGGGGGACATGGTTGGGACCATGTGGGCGCGTTTGGTGGTTACGTGTGCCCTGTCGTCTAAATTGGAAGTTTTCTTTTTTGTTATTTTATGATTGGCCTTTTTAAGAGTGCCTTTTCCCCCTCTCTCTCGGTAACAGTTTTTTTGTCCAAAATGGTAGCGAATCTAGAGAAGCTTCTCTCTTCATTCATTGTTCCTTTTGTCTCTCGTTTTTTCCATCTGGTAGAAAACCTAGAGCAGCAAATCTAACCAGCACCATAAATACATTTTGTAAACAGAGCAGATGTACATAAAGCAGCTAATATAGGACATATATATATATTAGATGTAGATAAAGCAGCTAATATAGGATATATATAGTACGGTACTTAACGAGGTTCAAAAATTAGGCTGCTCATCAGCAGCAGCGGAAAGATCAACACAGACAATACAAAAGAAGCCGCTTTACAGCAGCGGCACAAGATCAGTGGCCCCTCATTGCCTCCGCCAGGAGGGCCTCCACCTCCTCCACTTCTTGCTACCCAGTCCCTTGACCTTGGGCGCCTCGGGATTGATCAGGGGCATGCAACCCTTCTCGATGGCCACCTTCTGGAGGTTGCGGAGGTGAATACCGAGCGCCTGGTGCTTGGCTCTAAAGTTGTGGACGTTCACGGACTCGCCGCAGGTCCTCACGTCCTCGGCATGCTTCACGAGGGAGTTGAAGTCGGAAGTGAGGAGCCTCTTGGTGGTAAAGAAGGGGCACCCATAGACTTCGCCAGCGAAGAAGTTGTCGTACTGGCCAGACTTCAGCCTCCTCGGCACCTGACAAGTCTTGGTGTCTTTGGACTCGTCGTTGCTATAAACGTTGCTGCTATCCTCCTGTTGGAAAAAAAGTAGAGTGCAATAAGGACATAATTGAGATACCTTGATTATCGGGATTGATTATTTGTATAAATTAACCGATTGATATCCCCTGATTATTCCCCAAATCTCAAACCAAATCGAATATTGATCCCAGCTACGAACAGGGGGATTCATCGAAATACAGCGGAAGCGGGGACGGGGGTCTTGACGGGGACGGTGGCTGCCTTCGATGCCTCGATGGGGGCCTGTACGGGGACAGGGGCCTCCTCGCCGGCGGCCTTCGAGGCAACGATGGCCACCGTGCTGTTTTTCTCCATCGCTAGTGTGGTTGGAGTTTTCTTGGGGTTTGCATAAGGTGATGGGACAGTGGAGACGGTTGATTGAGCGAGTGAGTGATGAGTGAGAGTGAGGAGGCCTCTATAAAGGAAAAGGGAAGCGACGATTCGTTGCACCACCATGCACCACGTAACCAAGACGCCATCAGGTCGTGCAGACGCCACACGTGTCCGCCATCGCCTGCCCGTGCATGACACGCATCGTAAGTCACATTTTCCCCTCGTGTCTAAGCCTGGCGACTTAATTGTGCTCAGTTATACCCTCGAGTGTAACACTGGCAGTTTAGTTGTACTCAGTTTTACCCTCCAGTACTAACACTGCCATGTGCAATATACTCAGTTTTACCCTCCTATGGCTGGTCAACAGAGAGTCAGCGAATGGGTTTTAGCTAGATAATTGAGTCATTTTATGCGCAACAAATTCAAAAAAATCAAAACATAGTGGCATCTACCCAGGGAGTCTTATTATGTGACCTGCCACCATAAAAAAGTATATAAATCAAGTTTTAACCTAAATCACTATTTCTCAAATCACCTACTATCTATGAAGGTTCATGGCTTTCTACTCAAGCCTCTTCCCAAAACATCCCTTCCCAAAACATAATTTGTCTGAATGAGGTAATAATTGTCAAACTGGTGTATATTTGAATTGCAAATAGTTTGATGTATGTCCAGATGTATTTTATTATATAAAAGACGCATTTTCCATTTTTAAATCTCTTTATGTTTTATATTTGAATCCCTTTGTCAGTCTTGCCCTTGGTTTTTAAGTTCTACTCAGTTTTGCTCTTGTTTCTTAAGTTCTAGTCAGTTTTCTCCTCTCTCTTAGTCACAATCTCTCACACATGTGCTCATCTTGGTTGTTACCCTCTGATTGGTTGAGACACTTGTCATGCGGATCGTGCCCACTAACCGTTGATCTTCTGTGATCTAGCGTACAGGATAACCCCTATATCTATCCGGGGACACCCCTCTATCCATGCAAAATAACGAGTTTGACAACGGTACTTTAACTCCATAAACAAATGATTTTGAATATAATTTGAAGGGAAAGTGTTCAAAGGTGTATAATTTGTGCATTACATTTCACTCTATGGAAATGATAATCTCTCAAGATTTTCTTAGCATAATATTATCACGTATTAAAGTGCGATTTCAAAGAGTTCCAATGCGTATAATTTTCGTATATGCAAGTTTATACATTACATTCCACTTTATGAAAATGGGGGAGAAAATGATAATCTCTCAAAATTTTGGTAGCACATCATTATCATGTATTAAGTGCGGTTTCACAGTGTTTAAAGGTTTAAAATTTTCGTATACGCAAGTTTATGCATTATATTTCACTCCATGGAAATGATAAATGATCAGGATTTTATTAGCACAATATTATCATGTCCTAAGTGAGATTTCAAAGAGTTCAAAGGTGTATAATTTTCGTATATGCAAGTTTATGTATTACATTCCACTATATGAAAATGATAATCTCTCTAAGATTTTCTTAGCACAACATTATCACGTATTAAGTGCGATTTCAAAGAGTTCAAATGTGTATAATTTTCGTATATACAAGTTTATGCATTACATTCCACTCTATGAAAATAGAGGAGAAAATGATAATCTCTCAAAATTTTGTTAGCACATCATTATCACGTATTAAGTGCAATTTCACAATGTTCAAAGGTTCACAATTTTGGCTTATGCAAGTTTGTGCATTACATTCCACTCTGTAAAAATGATAATCTCTAAAGATTTTCTTAGCACAACATTATCACGTATTAAGTGCGATTTCAAAGAGTTCAATGTGTATAATTTTCGTATATGCAAGTTTATGCATTACATTTCACTCTATGAAAATGGGGGAGAAAATGACAATCTCTCAAAATTTTGTTAGCACATCATTATCACGTATTAAGTGCAATTTCACAGTGTTCAAAGGTTTATAATTTTCGTATACGCAAGTTTATGCATTATATTTCACTCCATGGAAATGATAAATGATCAGGATTTTATTAGTTATAACATTATCATGTCCTAAGTGCGATTTCAAACAGTTCAAAGGTGTATAATTTTCGTATATGCAAGTTTATGCATTACATTTCACATGAAAATGAAGCTAGAAAAAGGGTCACCGTCGTCAGAGAAGAGCCACCATCACCGGAGAAGAAGAAAAAAGGGGACGCAACGACACGGGCGCAGGCGCGGGGCTGGCGCGGGGTCCCATCTTGCAACGCCAACCTGGGTAAGCTATGGGTTCGACAATCACGTGGATAAGTTGTGGGTCCGATGCTTATCTAGATAAGCAGAGATAGGTTTTCACTACGGGAACCGACTGAACGTGGCCCCACTTGTCAACATGTAACAGTAAGGGTCCACTACGGGACCCGATAGAACGCGACCCTGCTTGTCAGCACGTAACGGCGAGGGTCCACTATGGGACCCGACTGAACGCGGCCCCACTTGTCAGCATGTAACGGCAAGACTAACGGACGACGAGTTTTCAGACCGTGTGAGTTCCGTCGAAGGAGATGGGAAAAAGGGAGGAAAAGTTAAGTGGCTGGGGAAAACTAAGTACAACTAACGAAGCGAGGGCACGAAAATAGAAATCCCTTAATTATAATATATATACTAAATATTAATTCATTTAATTAATATTATATATACATTATTTAATTCCTCTCTCTTTGAAACATCTTTCGAGCCCCTCAGAACATTCTTCAGATTCTCCCAGAACGATTTCAGTTTTTCTTCTATTTTCTCTTACGATCTCGAATCAACCCTAAGTGTCAACTAACTTTAAGTGTGCCACCCTTCGGTTCGGGAATGCACAGACATGATCGAGACATCTCTTTGATCAATCACCAACAATGGTATCTGGAAACCCATGATTGCCACCATGCATTCCACGAATTACATGATCGCTTGAATCTTAAACATCGACTCTCATTCCCTTTGCTCTTCGATACCTGGTTTGTCCAAGATCTGATCTTCTGTATCTCTATACCTAGTTCGATCTTTTTACCGACAAACACATTTACTCATTCCTATGATATTATATCCCAGTGACCAAGTCACATGCTTGCAAGCTTCATAGATGTAATCTCACCGAGTGGGTCCAGAGTACCTATTCGTCACCCGGATAGGAAAATTCTGACCTCTACCCATATGCCTCAACCTACCCCTTTGGAATACCTGATAGACACCTTTATGATCACCATGTTATGGCGTGACGGTTGATGTAGTCAAAGCAGCCTCGGGTGATAGTGGTAAGATATGATCTCGCGATCAAAGGAATGGGTTACTACGTTTTACTAGATATCACAATGTTGAACTTTGTGATTGGATCTCATTGCAATACTATGATTGGGTGTGTGTCCATCATATCATTCATACAATTACATGACCCCATTTTCAATTGACATAAATGTTCAGGATCGGGAAACCTCGATCATCAGTTAACCAATGAGCTAGTTGACTTGAGGCTTACTAGGGACTTGGTTTGTTTACATACCACACGTGTATTAACGTTTCCGCTTAACACAATTATATTATGGCATAAAACTATTATAAACATATGAGATATGACAATAAAACATCTTTATTATTGACCTCTAGGGCATATCTCCAATAGTCTCCCACTTGCACTAGAGTACAAATAAACTAGTTTACATTTGGCAAGAATCTAACACATATAGCTTCCTGGTGTTAATCATGCTTTGCTCATGCAAAAGGCTTCATTAATGGATCTGTAACATTCAGATCCGTATGTACTTTGCAAATCCTAATGTCACCATCACTGATGAACTGCCTTATCACATGGTAACGCCAAAATATGTGTTTGGCAGAAGAGTGGAACCTTTGATCCTTCACATTTGCAATGGCCCCCTGTGTTGTCGTAGTAGATGCACATAGCCTCTTCCATGCTTGGGAACACTCCTAATCCGATGAAGAACTTCCTTAGCCACACAACTTCATTCGCCGCTTCTGAAGCAACAATGTACTCTGATTCCATTGTAGATTGAGCTTCCAAGGATTGCTTCCTGCTTCTCTAGCTGACCGCACCACCATTTACCAAAAACACATACCTTGTTTGAGATTTTGAGTCATCTAGATCAGTGTTAAAACTTGCATCAATGTAACTAGTTACGGAAAGTTCTTCACATACTCCAAATACAAGAAACATATTGACGAGGGGTAATCTCGGCAATGCCCGTGGTTATGGACTTAGGGTTTCATGGAAAACAGAACGCCGGGGATTTCGTCGGATGTCAGGCAAACAAGGGAGTCGAAGTCGCTTGATTATCGATGGACAATACTATTACAGATTGCTTGGGAGCTTTTCCGTACCTCTCCGTTGGCTCCTCCCAACCTATATATATAATAGGCTAGGTCCCAAAACCGTATACGAATAGGTTACATATTCATGATTACAACACCAACACAATGTCGGTTCTTATTTCCTTATCTAATAAAACTATGGCTTCCATCGGATGCTTCTTGGGCCTTCATCTTGGGTCTTCATGGGCCATGACCCTTTACATAGCTAGGGTAACAAAACATAAGCACCCGAGTAATCATACCTGACGAGGGGTAACCTCGGCAATGCCCATGGTGATGGACTTGGGGTTTCGTGGAAAAGAGAACGCTGGGGATTTCGTCGGATGTCAGGAAAATGATGAAGATAAAGTCGCCTAAATATTGGGAAAACACTCTATTACAAGTTGTCTTCTAGATTTCGATACCCTCGCTTGGGCTTCTCCCGCCCTATATATAATAGGCCAAGTCTCAAAGCTGTATGCGGATAGGTTTCATACACGCGTGATTACAATACCAACATAATGTCGGTTCGTGGTTTCTTTCCTAATACAATAAAAAGTCTCTGTCAGTTGCTTCCTTGGGCTTTTATCTGGAATCTCTATGGGCCGTAGGCCTTTTACCCAATGTAGGGTAGCGAGTAATGAGCATCCGAGTAATCATACCCATGTCAGTAGCCCCCGAGACTCTATTTGAATCCGCAGTTTTCAGGTTGAGTCTCAGAGTTTTCTTACTTTTTTCTCTCAATCTGTTTGATTTTTTTTTCTGTAGGGATTTTGGTACAATGAGTCTGATGCTTCTGATGGATCAAAAATCAGTTAATTGCTCCTAGGCAAAAACAAGGTTGACCTACATCAAACTAAGGTCCCCAGGATTGAATCCGGAATTTGTTGCTGGCGTAATCTAGTTTGATCCACTAAGGTCTTATCGAATACTGAATTCCAGTTTTCTATTTTTTATCGGGTACCCAACATGTCCGTCAGGATTTTGCATCGTATCGTTGATATGGATTTTTACTGGTAGAGCACATTCATGTGCGATTACCAAGCCACACAGGACGAATCCTGATGTCTTACCTTCATGTTTTTGAACACGGCATTCGGATTTTCTCTCGCGTCTGAGCGTGATCCGAGGTTTTTGGCGGTTGGCCTGCTGGGCCGCCAATATTTCTGATTATATCAAATATATATTTTATGCTATCTCCCGATGGGAGTAACACCTTTTTGAGGATACACTAGTGTAAAGCTCAAAAGGTTTTTGCAATTTGTCGATGCACTTTATACACAACGGAATTTCTATCGGGTGCGCGTTAGCGCTCCCGATGGGAGTAGCCCCCGAGGCTATGTTCGGATGCCTGTATCTGGACATAGGCTCATAATTGCTATTAGCTCGATGAAAAGCATTGATCTTTGAAAAAGAAGATTAAGATATAAATAACTTCTCTTTATATAAGGCGAAAATCGATGGTACATTATTCTTTGAGCGGATGGCTATTTTAGCCTTTTCTCCTAGACATCTTGGCTTTAATAAGCCAAACTGTAAATCATATTATTTTGCAAATAAACTTATGCGTAAAAGCATCGTAGCTATGCTACGTTCCATGGATTTGAATAATTTACTCCTGTCTTCTTGTCTTGTAGTCGATATGCTCCTCCAAGAATAACTTTTGTGACGATGTATGGTCCTTTCCATGGCGATTCTAGCTTCTTGTGGCCATCTTGCTTGAGGTGAAGAACTAGGTCCCCTACTGCGAAGGACCTAAGCCGCAATCTTCTGCTATGGTAATTGCGTAGGTTTTGCTGATATATAGTTGCTATTTGGAGGGCTTCGTCTCGAGCTTCATCAAGCGCATACACATCATCTTCAAGTGCTTCTCTTGATTCCTCTTTATTATATGCAGCTACTCTTGGCGATTCATGTGATACTTCAACTGGAATCACGGCTTCTGCACCATGGACCAAAAAGAAAGGTGTCTTTTGTGTTGAATTATTTGGAGTTGTTCGTAAACTCCATAACACGGATGGCAATTCATCCACCCATGCTCCTTTTGCTCTGTCGAGTGGTGTCAGTAGTCTCTTTTTGAGTCCAGCGGTAACTAGTCCATTGTCTTTTTCAACCTGTCCATTTGTTTATGGGTGAGCTACCGAAGCGTAGCTTATTTCGATGCCCATCTCTTGGCAGTACTCCTTGAACTCATTGGAAGTGAAGTTGGTCCCATTATCCGTGATAAAGTTGTTCGGTACGCCAAACCGAAATACTATGGATTTGATAAAATTCATAGACGAAGTTCCATCTTAGGTGGTGACAGGCATTGTTTCAATCCATTTAGTGAATTTGTCGACTGCTACTAGCAGAAAGACGTGTCCTCCTGGTGATGATTTGTGAAGTTTTCCCACCATGTCGAGTCTCCACTATGCGAAAGGCCAAGCTAAGGGTATGGGATTTAGCTCAGCTGCGGGTGCTCCGGGTTTTGTTGCGAATCGTTGGCATGCTTCACATGTTCGGACGATGTCTTTGGCATCTTATACTGCAGTGAGCCAATAGAAACCTGTCCTGAATGCTTTTGCAGCAATTGCTCGGCTGCTGGCGTGGTGGCCACAGACTCCTTCATTTATATCTTTACGTATAATTTTTCCTTCTTCAGGTGTCACGCAACGTTCCAACACACCCAAAATACTTCTTTTGTATAGTTCTCCTTTGATTATCCCGAAGGCCTTTGATCGTCGGGTGATTCGTCGATCCTCTATCACATCCTCTGGCAATTCCCCTTTAGTCATGTATGCTATATACGGTTGCATCCAGGCTGGTTCGATTAACATGACTTCTCCGATTTCTCGTTCTTCTTCTTTGATGGCTTCTTCTATTATTTTGGTTTCTGAAGGAGCCCCCGATTCTTTTCGTGGATGTTTCTTTTTCCCTGTTTTTGGTGCTACAACCTTGGAGACTCTTTTTGCCTTGATTGATCGTTCCATTATTTCTTCCCAAAAAACTCCTGGTGGTATTGGCAAACATAATGATCCGATGTTTTCTAAATTGCCAGCTTCCTTGTTGCTTGCTCTTCCTATATGTGATACTTCACATCCATCAAATTGAGCCTCCATGATGATGTATAGGTCACGATAAGCAATCATGTTTTCGCAAACAGCATCACACTTGTTCATTGCTTGTTGTGCTACAAGATTGGAATCTCCGAAGATTTTTAGGCGAGTTGCACCGCAAGCTTTGGCCATCCGCATGCCATGCAACCGAGCCTCATATTCTGCTTCATTATTGGATGCATTTGTAAAGCTCATCCGAAGAATCTAGCACATTTTATCGCCTTGAGGTGATATTAGTACGACTCCTGCTCCTGCTCCCTCTGTTCTTTTTGATCCGTCAAAATACATTGTCCAGGCACTAGAAAGGTCAGGTGTACCCGCACATTGCAGCTCCATCCACTCTGTGATGAAATCTGGCAGAACTTATGACTTAATTGCTTTGCGCTTCTCGTAAGTGATATCCCTAGGTGATAATTAGATGCCCCATAGAGAAACACGCCCGGTTGCTTCTGGATTGTTGAGGATGCTTGACAAAGGCGCTTCATTGACCACTATGATCGGGTGCTCCGAAAAATAGTGGCGCAGTTTTCGTGCTATCATAAATACCCCGTATGCTAGCTTCTGGTAATGTGGGTACCTTTGCTTTGATGGTGATAAAACCTCGCTCAGGAAGTATACTGGCCTCTGCACACCGTGTGTCTTTCCTTCTTCGGGTTGTTCTATGACCAGGACTGTGCTGACCACCTGATGTGTGGCAGCAATATAAAGGAGTAAAGGTTCTTTCTCTTTTGGCGACACGACAACAGGGGATGTCAAAAGTGTCCTTTTAAGACCTTCAAAGGCATGCTGAGATTCTTTCGTCCATTTGAATTTTTCTGATTTTCTCATGAGGGCGTAGAGTGGCAGCGCTTTTTCTCCTAATCTTGCAATAAAACAACTCAGCGCCGCCACTCGTCCCGCCAATTGTTATACACCACGTAGATTTGTTGGCTTCTTCATTGTGAGGATAGCTTGTATTTTTTCGGGGTTAGCTTCGATCCCTCTGGCTAATACCAAATATTCGAGGAGTTGTCCTGCCAGAACTCCAAAGGAACACTTCTTCGAGTTTAGTTTGATGTTAAACCTGTCGAGATTTCTGAATGTTTCTTCTAGGTCCTTGATCAGCGCCAATCCTTGACCAGTGGTGACTATGACATCATCAATGTACACTTGCACGTTCGTACCTATTTGACTTCCCATGCACTTCTGCATCATCTGCTGATATGTTACTCCGGTGTTCTTGAGGCCAAACGACATTGTTGTGTAGCAGAAAACACTGTAAGGCATGATAAATGCCATTTTCTCCTGGTCCTCCTCCTTCATTCTGATCTGGTGGTATCCTGAATAAGCATCCAAGAAAGAAAGACGTTCGCATCCCGCAGTTGCATCGATGATTTGGTCGATTCGTGGCAATGGGAAGTGATCTTTTGGGCAATGTTTGTTCAGTGCAGTAAAGTCGATACACATCCGAAGTTCGGTAGTGTTTTTATTTGGACCACATACTGGATTTGCGAGCCACTCTGATTTTGTTAATTCTTTTATAAAATTGGCATCGGTTAGGCGATGGATCTCTTTTCCAATGGCCTTGCGTTTTGGTTCTACGAAGCATCGAACTGGTTGTTTTATCGGCTTCGCCTTTGGGTCTAGATTTAGTGCATGCTCAGCGAGTTCCCTAGGGATTCCCGGCATGTCAGAAGGTAGCCATGCAAAAATCTCCTAGTACTCATGGAGGAACTCGATGAGGGCGCTTTCCTATGCGGGGTCAAGGTTGGAAGCAACGAATGTTGTTTTCGTTTGGTCAATGGGGTGGATCTGTACTTCTTTTGTTTCTTTTGCCGTGTCAAAAGTTTGATCGGGATTGACACGTGCTACCTCCAGAGGTTGTTCGTTTGCCGTACTTTTGAGTTGCTCGAACTCTGTTGCCATCCCGAAAGATTCAGAAATTTTGTTGAACTCTCGATCACAGCTATCCGCATGTGTGAAGCTTCCTTGCAGCGTGATAATTCCCTTTGGTGCTGGTATTTTCATTACTAAATATGCGTAATGTGGTACTGCCATGAATCTTGGAAAGGCTGGTCGTCCTAGGATTGCATGGTATTGTGATGGCCAGTCCATGACTTCGAATTCGAATTTTCTCGCCTGAAATTTATTTTGGAACCAAAAACAACATCAAGAAAAACTTTGCCTAAAGGAATTTCGGCTTTACCTGGTACTATTCCATGGAAAGAGGTTTCTGTTGGAGCGAGATTATCCAGCGGATAGCCTATTGTTCGCAACGTTTTTGTGTAGATCAAATTTATGCTACTCCATGCATCCATGAAGACCTTGCTCATGTCGAATCCGCCAATTTATGCTTCTACTATCAGGGTTGAATGTCCTAGTCGTGGGACCCAAAGTGGGTGATCTGATCTGCTGAATTTGATTTCTTGCTCTGACCAATGGAGATATTCGGGTGTGGCTGATGTTGATGTTTCCGCCATATTTATTTGTCTTGTGATGAGCTTCTAAATTCTGTTGGGTGGGCTCCCTTTCTGAATCATAGACATTGTTCCTTTTGATCTGGGGTACTCGTTGTTTTGATCGTTTGAATTTTGTGGTGGTGCAACTGGTGGTGGTGCACCGATAGCTAGTGTGCCAGGCGTGGATGTGTACCCTCGGTTTGCTGCTTTGGCTGTCTTTGCGTTGCATAACTCCTGCATCTTCAAGAATGTTCGCAATATTTCATCAGGTGATTGGATTGTCGCCTGCCTGCTGAGTCGATGCAAAAATGCATATTACAGGGTCCTTCCAAAATTTGCATTGCGGACATAGGTGGGTCACGTGCTCTTGGCTGATATCGCTATGCGGATTGGCTTCCTCCAACGTCGTCTCTGTTCTGGCGTTATCTTCCATTATTGTTGTTGCTTCTGTTGTTACCTTCACCCGAAAAACCTGATTTGACGTAACTTGGTCCTGCGTTCCCATTGTTGTTCCTTCGTCTTTTGTTATTGTCGCGTTTATCCCTATCTTCCTCGGGTGACCACGCGTGTTTATTATGTAGTGCGTCTTCTCCATCAGCCCAACAGTTTGCTATTTCCATCAACTGTGATACTATCTTTAGTTTCAACCTACCCAGCTCTTCTATGAATTTTGGCAACGTAGGCCATCATTGAAGGCGTTAATGGCCCTTTCGTCCGATATGGATTCGGCTGAATTTTTGATAATATTCCATCTCTGTATGAATGCTCTTATTGACTCTCCAGATTTTTGTTTGCACGCTCGCAGCTGTTCCAAGGATGTTGGTCGCTTGAATGTGGAATGAAAGTGTCGGATGAACTTATCTTCCAAATCGTTCCAGCTACCAATTGAATCTTCGGGTAACTGTCTTAACAATGATCTTGCAACACCGGTTAGGTGTAGTTGTAGACTTTGCATCGCAGTAGTTGTGGATCTGCCCTATAGTTTGACGGTGGCTAGATAATCTGCTAGCCAAGCTTCGAGTTCCTAGAGCCCATCGTATTTGTGTCGATCATGTGGAAGTTTAAAATCTTTTGGTACTGAGGCTTTGCGAATCCTCTGCGTCAAACGGCTGGGCCCCGCATAATTCATGGTCGTCTTCATCATCTCCATCTTGATATCGTCGGGTGCGGCTTTCGTCTCTAGGTCCACTGCTCCTACGTTGGGTGTTGTCGTTCCTTGTATTGCGTCGCGACTCGGATCCTACGAGGTGCGCCTGGTGTGGTGATTGCGATCGTCGGGTGTGTCCTGCTTGTCGAGGATTGTTTTGACGGCGTGGGGATCTTTGCATGAGTCCTTGTTCTGCTTCTGCGAGTGAGGCTCCTACCATGCTGAGGTTCATCAGAGCGGAGCGGTGGAGGGCCGCGCGCGGATCGTCGGGTGCGGGTTGAGTGGTGATCAGGTATGTTTGCGCGGCCACAATGGCCGCCTGAGCTGTTTTTGCCTTGACGTTTCCTGCTTGATCGATCGACATGAATGATAAGTCGAGATCTCGGATGATTCTGCTTCTGTCCGCTTCGGGGATATTCTGTAATTGAGATGTCGCTCTTCTTGGTGGTGTTGCTCCTATCACACTCCTTGACCCTCGTGTAGAGCTTAGTTGGGTCCGTCGTAAACTCGATTCATCGGCTAGCCTTTTTCTTTCATCGAGTTGTCTTTGCATCCGGAGTAGGTCTCTATTCTTGTGGTGGAGAAAATATTGATACGCCAGTAGATCCTCATGTGAGCCATCTGCCGTCATTGGGACTGCTCCCAAAATTGCCTCTCTTGCTTTTTGCCATGCCGACGCTGGTAGCCGAAGTCCTGGTCTCTCTTCTGTGCATGGTTCTCCGCCTCCTCCTTGAACTATGCGATTATCTGCTGTTTCTCCTCTGTTTCTCTCTTCTCCTCCATTGTTGTGTTCTCCTTCGTTGTCGTGGTTTCCTACATGGTCATCTGATAAATTATCATCGGGGTTTATGATGGGATTACCGTTTTCGTTGCGTTTCGTTGAGGTATCTCCGTTGATCATGTACACTTGGTGGTGTGTTATATGTGGCCTAACGGTGTCGCCTTTCATTTCTGCGGGTGCGTTTGTAGTACTCCGAGATCGTAGTTCTGGATAAATTTTCGCCATCCTTTCTTCAAAATCGACGTTCTCACTGCTTTCTTCGTGTTCTGAGTTTGTTGGGCTTTCTCCGTGTGGTGAGGTTGATTGACCACCTTCTTTTCCTGCTTCAATCTGAGCTGTGATGTCTGCGGGGGGTCCAATAAGCGATGCTGGTACTGTTATAGGTGTGGCCTTTCCCACCAACCATTCTGATGCGACCAGGGCCGAAGGCTTCCAATGATTAGATCGGATCCGCCGTTGAAATCGGCGGGTACTACTATAGGGGTGGGTGGGCGTGGATTTGCTTTCGTTGAGTTGATTCTTGGTGGAAAGCGTTCCGCCGAATCCGTGTTTCCAGCGTTCAAGTTTCCCACAGACAGCGCCAATTGATGAGGGGTAACCTTGGCAATGCCCATGGTGATGGACTTGGGGTTTTGCAGAAAAGAGAACGCTGGGGATTTTGTCGGATGTCAGGAAAACGATGAAGATAAAGTTGCCTGAATATTGGGAAAACACTCTATTATAAGTTGTCTTCTAGATTTCGGTACCCTCGCTTGGGCTTCTCCCGCCCTATATATAATAGGCCGGGTCTCAAAGTTGTATGCGGATAGGTTTCATACACGCATGATTACAATACCAACGTAATGTTGGTTCGTGGTTTCTTTCCTAATACAATAAAAAGTCTCTATCGGTTGCTTCCTTGGGCTTTTGTCCGGAATCTCTATGGGTCGTAGACCTTTTACCCAATGTAGGGTAGTGAATAGTGAGCATTCGAGTAATCATACCCATGTCACATATCCTCAGTTATTTTCAGATATTTCAAGATATTCTTAACTATTGTCCAATCATCCATTCATGGATTACTTTGGAAATGGCTCGTCGAGCTAAGAGTCATGGCCACATCCGGTCGAGTACTCAACATTTCATATATGATAGTGTTGGGTCCGCAGCATAGAAAACAAATAATTTCCTACGATGAGAACTACACGCCAAGATCTATCTACTAGGTACAGAGCAACGGGTGGACATACATCCATCGAGAACTTACCCTCGAAGACAACGAGTTTTGTTAACAAGTAGGAACTCGTGGTTGATGTAGTCGTACACTTGCCGATCTCAAGATCGTGAGAAAGTCCGAGCACCGCAACTCAGCAGCGCATCAAGATCCGCATCGCACACGTTCAAGCCACGAACAACCTCCACCTCCTCGCTCCGGTGATCCAGAAGTAGCAACTCCTTCCGCATTTAAATGCCACTGGAACATGTATCTCGCTAATCCGAGACCATGGGGGAATAATTCTAGAGGGGGAGAGAGATCCTTCACAAGGAGGTGTGTGGAAGAAGGAGGGAGAGGGTGGCCTTTTATAGGAGGGGGGTGCCCCTCTCTCCATGGCCGGCGCATGGGGGAGGTGACCCTTCACCTCCTCCATTCATGTGGTGGTAACCCCTCCACATTAAAATGCCTCTTCACATTCCCTTTTAAAGTCCCCACTTTAAATGCATTAAAATTCTCCAAGTTTAATGCTCTCTCATTTAATAAAACTCTTTTATTAAATTTATTCAGAATTTTGTTAATTACTTTAATTAACAAACATTCACATATAACCCCTTGCAATATCTCAATATCACATGCAGAACCACTTTCTGCAATTTCACCCGAAACAATTTCCGGTTTCTATCGAAACAATTCCTGCGCTTTGTAATTCTTTTGTCTGAAACATATGTGCTCCAAAATGGTGTCCGGTAAATCTTAAGTGTGTCACCTTACGGTTCGCGAATAATGCAGACATGATTGAGACTCCTCTCAGATCAATAGTCAGAAGCGGGACCTGGAGATCCATACTGACTCCTACATATTCAACGATGACTTCTGTGATCGTGAGAACCTTTAACATTTGTAATTTAATCCCTTTGTCTCTTGATATAATACATGTCCTAGATTCGATCATCGGTATCCAAATACCTAGTTTGATCTCGTTACCGACATGCACTCTTTTCTTGTTCCCGTGATATAACATTCTAGTGATCACATCACTTGCTTGCAAGCTACCTTAATGTGATATCACCGAGAGGGCCCAGAGTATATCTATCCGTCATCGGAATTGAAAAATTCCACTCTTGATCCATGAGCCTCAACATAACACCTTTGTAGTACTGAACCCATCTTTATAGTCACCCTGTTACGGTGTGATGTTTGATGTTATCAAGATACTCTTCAGGTGTTAGCAATTAACATGATCTCATGGTCTAAGGATAAAGATTACTTCGTATGATGTTATAGTAATATAAACATAATGAATTGATCGTAATGCTATACTTCGGATGAATGTTCATCACATCATTCCACCAATGTTGTGACCTTGTTATTAACAACATCCAATGTCCGTGATCAGGAAACCTTGATCATCTTGTTAATCAACAAGCTAGCCTATAAGAGAGGCAACTAGGAACCCTTTTTGTTTATTAAACACACATGTATTAACGTTTCCAATCAATACAATTATAGCATGCAAAATAAACATTTATCATAAACATGGAATAAGATAATAACCACTTTATTATTGCCTCTCGGGCATATTCCCTTCAGTCTCCCACTTGCACTAGAGTCAATAATCTAGTTTGAAAAACTTTGCGTATTGAACACCTATGGCTTTCTGGTGTTGCATATACGCGATTGCTAGTGGTTCACATAATCTCCGGATCTGACAGTTTCAGGTTCGTGTGTATTTGCATGTCTTTGCGTCTCTACGCATCACTCATTCTCAAATGAGATGGCATTATAAATTTGGTCCTTTGGTGAGACCTTTAGTTCGTTCGGCTTAAAATATGTTGATATTATTGTCACAGAATATATCTTCATAGCATTAGCCTACTTTGAACAACACCTAGTTTGATAACAAACTACTTAACACAAATGCCCTCCTTTGCTGCTACTATAGCAGTTATATACTTAGCCTTTTGTTGTAGTATCCGTCACAATGTCTCAACTTTGGAACTCATCCAAATCCATCATGGAACATCATTTCCATTACATTGTGCCACCCATAGTCTGAATTGAGATAAATTTAATTTGTATCTTGTGACAAAAATAGTATCAATGTAACACTTTACAATGAACTACCTTTAACTATTTGTCACTTATACATGATATATTCTTAGTTCTTCCAAAGTTCATAAGAATATCTTTACTATCGTCCAATGATCATCTTATGAATCATTCTGGTATGTGCTCATAACATTTAGAGCATAGGACATTTTGGATATATACATATCATGGTATAATAGATCAAAATCTTCATGTGATTTTACTCACCAAGTGTTGAAACACTTGAATCTTGATACAATTCTTTCCATGCAGCAAGAACCTTTCTTATTGTTTCCATATAGATATTGATGCCAAATATTCTGGGTTTGCCCAAGTCTTTCATCGAAATCTTATTTTAATGAAATTCTTAACTTGTGTCAATACAAGATACATCATCTCAAATCAACAATATGTCCTCTACATAATGTATTAGAAATATGTCTCAGCGCTCCCACTTAATTTCTTGCAAATGCAAGCATCTTCATCATCTCCGATGAATTTAAACTCTTTTAACAGTTTCATCATGGTGAAGATTCCAACTCCGCTATGCTTACTTCAACTATTGAAGTTTGCATGCCCTTTTAGCACCCTTTGAATAACAAAACCCTTCAGACCATGTCATGTACACGTCCTAGGTAACCGTTCTATTAGAAGAACCTTGTTTTGTTTATTCAACTACCATATACCAAATTATATGTAGTGGTTGCTACATTAATCCGTCAAGACTATATATCGCTATGAAAGATCAAATCTTGTCATAGTCAACTACTTGAACATTGCCGTAAACTTCTTTCCGACATGTCGACTATTTCATAGATGTTAAACATCCATGTCTTATTTCTTTATAGATCCAAACACGACCGATAGGCTTCACGCCTTTCCGGAGGGTCTTCCAAGTTCAGAAACTTGATTTCTCGTGTATGGATACTATCACGGATTCTATGACTTCTAGTAATTTTATGGAGTCAAGGCCCATCATCGTTTCTTTGCATGTAGTCGGTTCATCATTGTCAAAACAATAACGACTTGCTTATAAATCACACTATTTGATTCTTACCGACCCACACGGTTCAATAGGAACTCTAATCTCCGAGATCACACCCTTTGTAATCACGTGAGCCATGAGCATTGTGGCCGCCACCGGGACACTTTCCGGCGCTGCGCTACTTAGCACATATAGCTAAGGTTCAACAACCTTATCAAAGTTCTATTGTCCTCCTACTTAACTTTTTTGCGAAAAATTCCTTCTCAAGAAACTTGACGTTCCAAGTAACAAACTCTTTTGTCCTCGGTGTTATAGAGAAATTCCCAACAAATTCTTTGGGATAACCTACAAAGACGTGCTTATCCGACTTTGGTTGTAAACATTTTACTTATGCATAACATACCAAAATTTAAGAAAAGACAATTCGGGTTTTATCCCAAACCATAGCTTATATAGTGTCATTTCAACGGATCACGATGGTGCTCTTTTCAGTGTAAAAGTGGTAGTCTCTAAAGCTTCAATCCTTAAAACATATTGGCAGTTTTATAAATGACACCTTTGATCTTACCATGTCAAACATGGTTTGATTTCATCTCTCGAATATGCCATACTCCTATGGTTTATCAGGAAAACACAAATCATGGAACAATTCCTAAAGTCTTAGGTGTTTTTGCTAAACATGTAACTCAAATATCTTCCTTTATGATCGAATCATAAACTCTTTATTTTCTTGTTACAATGATTTTCCACTTCATCTTGAAAGTCTTTGAAGAATTTTCAAATGTTTCATACTTCTTCCTTATTAAGTAAATATATAGATATATTCACTTAAATTTCTGGAGAAAGCATATGAAGTAAAAGGATCCATCGTATATGGCTACACATAATGGACTATATACATCAACATGCATACTATCCAATAAGTTAGTCATGCGTTCCTCTTTGGCCTATGAACGGAGTTTCAATTATCTCAAGGAAAGTTTCACCAGCGTCAATTGATCAAAATCAGAGACTCCAAAAATCCATCAACATGGGTTTTCTTCATGTTTTCTTTCCAATATAATTTAAACAGCGATGCCACTTCATAAGTGATCTTTCAATCATTTGTCTTGCGACATTTTAGCAATAGTGTTTATGGATGTGATTTCTCCCACTAGACTTGTAAAAGTTCATCCATCCTTTATGGAATACGGTAATTATTTGAACAACCATTGTTCTCATAATACCGGAACAAAATAAAAATTATTAAAACAAATTTTGAAGACTAGGTTTGACGACAACAAAAAACACAATAACACTTTATTTGTTTTCGATGAACATCATCACTTATTATCTTGCTAGTTACTTAGGCCATTGCAGTTCATGAATTGCGTTGTCCTGTATGACACTTCATACCAACCAATTCGGTATCCAATATCTCAGAACCACATTTTTAACAAGCAAGGAATATAGCCATAACATGTATATCTTCTATATACCTAAGTTGGACATCTCCAACCTTTTCTTTTCTGCCAAATATTTTATAGATTCTCTTTCAACAATTCCTTTTCTTTTAAAAGAATCTATCAACATCAATAGTGGTGTCATGCACATGACACATAGTACAAAGTGTATATAGTCAAATACTAATACCTTTGAACTTGCACTTTGAAGTGGATCACCATCATCAAATGTTTGGTGTTCTTTCAAAAATCCATTCTTTAGTAATCTATTAGTGTAGTAAACATTTTACTTACATATTCTATTCATCCTTATCATGACAATTTTCATGATCAAGCTACTATAGCATGTAAGGAAGAATCACGAGTATAATGTTAGTTCCCAAAACCTTTTTGGGAGATCCGGATGCTTAGCATCTCCATCCTTCACAAATTCTCATCCAATATGAGAACATGTATTTTGCTAAATTATACTCTATCATAATGCAACCAAAAACATTGTTTCAGATATCACAATATCTTTCACACATGATGGTTTCTGAAACAATTTTAAGCTCCTATATAATCTTGATATTAAAACAACTTTTGAATATCAATAATCATGGAGGCAAACATGATACTTTAGATACTAACATTGGAATTCTTACTCTTGATTTAATACTACTTATTAAACTTTATGGAGTAAATAGAGTTTGCTGAAAGTTTGCAATAGGACTTATAAACTTTAAATTGACATTCAAAACAATACGATACCGTTAAGAAAGTAAATATCCAGAATTCTATAGTTCTATTATCTCAATTAAAACTAAGCATAAGGTAGTGAACAGACGCCAATGACTACAACAAATTATGCAAATTCACTTCAATTTACTTTATGACAAATTGAGTTCGACTAATCCAAATTAGAAATGAACTCCCACTCAAACACAACATCCCTCATGCCTTTTTGGTGATTACATGAACCAAATCCACTACACCAAGTCCGATCATCACGTGAGTCGGTGTAGCTTCAAAGGCGAGCATCAATATGGGCATCATATCAACTATATGACTCATGCTTAACCTTTCGGTCTGTGTTCCGAGGCCATGTCTGTACATGCTAGGCTCGCCAAGTAAGAACCTTAGTACTCGCGTGTGTAAAACTATCTTACACCCGTTGTATGAAAGCGTAGAGTCGAGTACACCCGATTATCACGTGATGTCTTGAAACACGATCCATAGAACGGTGCATACTTAAGGAAGAACACATTTTTATCTTGATATCTAAATGAGGGATCACCTTAAAATGCTACTAAAACGCCAAACTAGTAATATAAGATGCAAACATCATATGTGTAAAGTGAAATGATATGGTTCTTGCATTTGATCACTATCATATGCATCGTGGTATGATCTCTATCATTCCTTTGTGTGTAAGGCCAAGGTCTATGGAACTTACATCAACTTACAACATTACCATATCATGACACTAGCCCAGCAATGATCTAAACTAGACGCCTCTAATTTATCAGTTGCAAGTTTTACGTGGCTTAGGGCTTTCGGAGATAGAATCGTTCTTACCTACAAACATGGAACCACAACGAGGATAACCAAGTTATTAGCAACTCGTTGTAAATCAGATATTGACTATAGTAGGAGAGACAGACACCCGCCATCCACTTATGCAAAACTAGTTGCATATCAGTCGTGGAACCGGTCTCATGTACGATGACATGTAAGGTTGGTCCGGGCCGCTTCATCCCACTATGCCACCAATATCCAAAATACATGAAAGAAGCAATACCATGATCATCATCGCCCACATATAAACATATGTGTACTACCCCGTGCAAAGCACCTACGCATAGATCAGGCTCTGATACCACTGTTGGGTCCGCAGCATAGAAAATAAAAAAATTCCTACGATGACAACTACACGCCAAGATCTATCTACTAGGTACAGAGCAATGGGTGGACATACATCCATCGAGAACTTACCCTCGAAGACAACGAGTTTTGTTAACGAGTAGGAACTCGTGGTTGATGTAGTCGTACACTTGCCGATATCAAGATCGTGAGGAAGTCCGGTCCGCAACTCAGTATAACTCGCACGTATCGCACACGTTCAAGCCACCGGACAACCTCCACCTCCTCGCTCCAGCGATCCAAAAGCAAAGAACTCCTTCCGCATTTAAATGCCACCGGGAACATGTATCTCGCTAATACGAGACCATGGGGAAATAATTCTAGATGGGGAGAGAGATCCTTCACAAGGAGGGGTGTGGAAGAAGGAGGGAGAGGGTGGCCTTTTATAAGAGGAGGGGGGGTACCCCTCTCTCCATGGCCGGCGCATGGGGGAGGTGACCCTTCACCTCCTCCTTTCATGTGGTGGTAACCCCTCCACATTAAAATGCCTCTTCACATTCCCTTTTAAAGTCCCCACTTTAAATGCATTAAAATTCTCCAAGTTTAATGCTCTCTCATTTAATAAAACTCTTTTATTAAATTTATTCAGAATTTTTTTAATTAATTTAATTAACAAACATTCACATATAACCCCTTGCAATATTTCAATATCACATGCAGAACCACTTTCTGCAATTTCAACCGAAACAATTTCCGGTTTCTATCGAAACAATTCCTGCGCTTTGCAATTCTTTTGTCTGAAACATATGTGCTCTAAAATGGTGTCCGGTAACTCTTAAGTGTGTCACCCTACGGTTCGCGAATAGTGCAGACATGATTGAGACTCCTCTCAGATCAATAGTCAGAAGCGGGACCTAGAGATCCATACTGACTCCTGCATATTGAACGATGACTTCTGTGATCGTGAGAACCTTTAACATTTGTAATTTAATCCCTTTGTATCTTGATATAATACATGTCCTACATTCGATCATCGGTATCCAAATACCTAGTTTGATCTCGTTACCGACATGCACTCTTTTCTTGTTCCCGTGATATAACATTCTAGTGATCACATCACTTGCTTGCAAGCTACCTTAATGTGATATCACCGAGAGGGCCCAGAGTATATCTATCCGTCATCGGGATTGACAAATTCCACTCTTGATCCATGAGCCTTAACATAACACCTTCGTAGTACTGAACCCATCTTTATAGTCACCATGTTACGGTGTGACGTTTGATGTTATCAAGATACTCTTCAGGTGTTAGCAATTAACATGATCTCATGGTCTAAGGATAAATATTACTTCGTATGATGTTATAGCAATATAAACATAATGACTTGATCGTAATGCTATACTTCGGATGAATGTTCATCACATCATTCCACCAATGTTGTGACCTTGTTATTAACAACATCCAATGTCCATGATCAGGAAACCTTGATCATCTTGTTAATCAACAAGCTAGTCTATAAGAGAGGCATAACTAGAAACCCTTTTTGTTTATTAAACACACATGTATTGACGTTTCCGATCAATACAATTATAGCATGCAAAATAAACATTTATCATAAACATGGAATAAGATAATAACCACTTTATTATTGCCTCTCGGGCATATTCCCTTCAGATAGACCCTATGGCTGAAGCATAGGGAATGTTGGACATTGTTTCCTAATCATCTTCTGTTGCTGGATATTGAGTCAAACTCAATGGTTTACCTTTCACTATAGGCAAGCACCCTTTCTTTGCCTGGTCCATTCCGAACCTCCTTAGAACCTTTTCTAGGTAAGTACTCTAACTTAGTGCTAATATGCGTTTTGATATATCTCTATATATTTTAATGCTTAATATTGAAGCAGTTTCACCCATGTCCTTCATGGAAATTTTACTATTTAAATAGTCATTTATGCTATTTAGAATATTCACATCATTCCCAATTAGTAATATGTCATATCCACATACAGTACTAGGAATGATACTGAGCTCCCACTCACTTTCTTATAAATGCAGGATTCTTCTTCATTTTGGATAAATCCAAAACCTCTGATTACTTCATCAAAGTGAAGATTTCACCTCTAAGATGCTTGCTTCAGTCCACAAATGGAACGCTGAACTTTTCATACCTTCCCAACATCCTTAGGATCGACAAAAACTTCCGGTTGTACCATATACAACTCTTTATCAATGTTGCCATTTAGGAACACGGTTTTGACACCCATCTATCATATCTCATAATCGAAATATGCAGCAATTGCTAGTAAAATCTGAATATACTTAAGCTTCATCGTGGTCGAGTCCAACTCGTTAAAGTTTCTACCCTCAGCACACTTGTTTGAGTTTAGGGAGAGATTACGTCTAAGGACTCAGACGATCGAAGCACTTACTCGTGTAATAAAAAATGAACCAAAGGACACAACTGCCACACGAGTACAGAAACCATTCGTGAAATCATGCTAAACAGAAGAGACGAAGATAAAGCACCATGATTGGCCATTTCATGTTATACTAAAAAGGGAATGCAAGAAACAGAACGCAAACAATGCGACACGACATAGACACACACAATAGGAACTAGACATCGATGTGAAGAGAATAATCGCTATGAAAAATAAGATGCGCATGAAACATAAAATTTGACACTTATTTTTATTACTAGCGACGTTACATTACTGTTACTTACATCTTCAGCATACTAAAGCTACAACTAAAGCTAAACCTACTACTAAAGCTAAATCCTCACAGCTAAAGCTCCACCTCGACGCGGTTCTACCTATTGACGTGGTTCTGGCTTCTCCTCGTCGACGTGTTTTCCGTGTATGTCGTGGCGGGTGCAGCAGGAGGACACGAATTTGATGTGAACTCTTCTCCCTGCTGGTGGGCTCCATGGCGACGTGGTTCTACCGTTGATACTTCTCCCGGTCGTCGGGCTCCATGTCTAAACAGTTATTACCGTTCATGCGGCTCATGCTTCTCCCCATTGACGCAGCTCCCGCGTACATCACGACGTATGCGGGAAACGAGAAGAGGCTAGAGTCACGTCAACCTAAGTCCAACACGGGTTTCTGCTTCCATCTCGGCTCTCTCCCATAAGAACCCGCGGTGAATGATGAATTCCGGTGCCACATCGGTGTTTGACAGGCCCCAACACCCGGCGGGTGTGGAGCCATGTCGTGGCTAGACCACCTTTTACAGAGCGCTTTCCTACCCACGTACACTAACTTCGGGCCCACGATGTGCATGAGGCCCACCTTCTAGCGACGCGGGGCGGGAAAGGGCACGCAACCTCTCTGCGGCAGGAAATCTAATACAAGTCAGGGGCGGGAAAGGTAGAGTCTGTACAATGTCGTAATTAAGGAGAATCCAATGGAATATAATCATACAAGGTATATTTCCCCTATATCACATATTATGTTATTACAACCAATATACTCATATTTTAGTTGTAGTAACATCTAATATATGAGTATATGGATGGAGGGAGTAATAATATAAGAAAAGAAGGAGCAATTGGTCGGATGGTTAGTACGGTGTACCTAGAGCTTGTTGGAGATATGCCCAAGAGACAATAATAAAAGTGGTTATTATTATATCTTTGTGTTTATGATGAATGTTTACATCCCATGCTATAATTGTATTATAAGGAAACACTGATACATGTGTGTTTTGTAAACATAAAAGAGTCCCTAGTAAGCCTCTTGTGGAACTAGCTTGTTGATTAAATGATGATCATGGTTTCCTGATCATGGACATTGGATATCATTAATAACAAGGTTATATCATTAGGAGAATGATGTGATGGACACACACCCATAGTAAGCGTAGCATAAGATCAAGTCATTAAGTTCGTATTGTTGTAAGCTTTCAAATGCATAGTAACCTAATCCTTCGACCATGAGGTTATGTTAATCACCATCACCGGATGGGTACTTTGATGACATCAAACACCGCTTTGTAACTGGGTGGTTATAAAGGTGTCATTGGGTATTCTGAAAGTATGTGTTGAAGCGCATGGACCAAGATTGGGATTTGTCCATCCATATGACGGATAGATATGCTCGGGCTCTCGGTGGAATGTCATCTAGTTAGCTTGCAAGCATGTGACTAGGTCACAAGGGATGACATAACATGGAACGAGTAAAGAGTACTTATCAGTAACGAGGTAGAACTAGGTATGGAGATACCGACGATCAAACCTCGGATAAGTAGAATATCGCATGACAAAGGGAATTGGTTTCGTATGTTAATGGTTCTATCGATCACGAAGTCATCGTTGAGTATGTGGGAGCCGTTATGGATCTCTAGATCCTGCTGATGGTTATTGATCGGAGAGGTGTCTCCATCATGTCTGCATATTCACGAACCGTAGGGTGACACACTTAAGGTTCGAAGTTGTTTTAAGTAGATATGGAATATGCGTTGGAGACCGAATGTTGTTGAGTCTTGGATTGGATCCGGACATCACGAGGAGATCCGGAATGGTCGAGAATAAGATTCATATATTGGGGATCATTTTCTAAGTTAGGAAATGTTAGGAGTGTTTGTATGGAGATTCTAGAAGGTTTGAATGTTCGAAGGTTCTAGAAGAGTTCTTGGTGTTTACTTGAAAACCAAGAAAGGGTCCAAGGAAACCTTGTGGGCGAGACACAATTGTGGGGAGGAGGACTCCTCCCCTTCCCAACCGTCGGCCAAGGAGGAGTCCTACTAGGACTCCTCCCATAGGCGCCTCCCTCCTTTAAATAGAAGGGAGGCGCCCTCCAGCCCCTCTCTCATAACAAGCTCTAGCCGCCTCTCTCCTCTTCCTTCGCTCCGGCTTAGGCGAAGCCTTGGAGAATTCTCTCCACCACCACCACCACACCGTCGTGCTGCTGGGATTCCGTGGAGAAGATCTACTACCTCCGCTGCTCGCTGGAACGGGGAGAGGAAGGTCTGCTTCGACTCCGCACGTGTGACCGACTGCGGAAGCGCTGCCGGATCGCGGTGCCTGAAGGATCGTCCACATGATCTTGAGATCGGCAAGTGATCGACTACATCAACCCCGAGATCTAATCTCGTAACGCTTTCGGTTCTACGAGGGTTAGTACAGATCTATCTCGTTGCTCATGTCTAATAGATTAGATCTTGGCTTTTATCTAGATTAGATCTGGGTTTTGTTCGTTCTTGCGGTAGAATTTTTTTGTTTTCCATGCTACAAACCCATCAGAGCTTACCATGGATATAAACATAGATATATCGTCATGTGCCTCTCATTAAGGTGAACTGCTATCTCACTAAGGAGCAATGGTCCATGATATGTCTCATTAGGGCAAGGATATCTCATGTGTGTGTGTGGACACGCGGTAGAGAACCTTTAGAGTACTTTGAAAGTGAAAAGAAAGATCAATAGTTGGTGCAATCATATGAGTATTATTTACCAAACATATGAGGTCCTTCTGAAATGGGGAAATTCTCAGGATCACACATGAAATTAGGTTTGGTTTGTTCACAAATTGTAAAACCATGAGTATCTAGTATTATGAAATGATACATATATTTCATGTCTTATTGGATCAATTTACTTGCATTAATACTAGTAATCTGAGAGAGATGATACATTGGAGATTTCCTTCAAGGTAGAGTACAAAAAACCTCGTATGAAAAATTCAACCAAAATATGGTAATATAAATTAAGTAATAAACATAATAAAAATCTACACAACATAGCACCCGTAAAAGTAAGAAAGAAACATAGAAGTTGCACTTCTATGCCCTTGCATATGTATTCTCTAAGCAAATCAAGACCATACACCTCAAAAGAGAAGCCTATCCTGAATTCACGATGTATCCATGATCTAGAACCCCACTAATTATTGTAAGACAACATCATGTCTACTTTAATCATATGTATTTGACATCAAAAGTTCAAACCTTACAAATTACTTGTTTTTCTATCATAATCTAAACATATGTTGCATCCATAGGTATTATGCACCAAACTGTTAAGGTTCTTCTAAATAAGGGAACTTTCTATACTCCAACTAAATTTAAATAAAATATGTGTTCAGATAAACACGGGTACATTTTTCGTCTACGTATGATAACCATGGCGTTTCATGCATGTTGATCGAGTGTGTCTAACTATTACTTTGATTTCTATAATCAGCAAACAAATGGTTTCCGTTCCAGCGAGTTTCTCTTTCCGATATTTGAAAGGAACAAAACGACAAGCCATTCTTAAATTATAAAATAAGAATATAAATCAGTGTCTTCATACTAGATATATAAAATTTCCGACCGCATAAAAGAGACACTTTGCATCAAAAGCAAAGCAAGATATAAATGTTAACTAAAGAGCTTTAATTTGGCTTTGCAAATGAAACAATTCCCTTCGTTGCATGATTTTTTTATTGTTTTCAAAGCTTGTTTATGTTAAGTCCAATCCTTTGCTTTGGTTCTTTCCATGTATTTTAAGCTACAAGTGCTCCCCCTTTTTTTATATTTAATTACCACTCAGCTTTCTAAAAGTTCGTGATATCTTTAACTTATTAGTTTATAGTTTAAGAGATTCTGCTTATCATTTGTTTATGATGATACGTGGGGAAAAGATCGTGCATGAATTCTTATACAGGGAAAGGACACTTTGATTGAGTATGAAAAGCATCAATCAAATAATCGAACAATGAACAATGATTCGTGTGATGATTACACATACATACCTAAAACACAATCATAAACATTGTATGTTGATGTACATGCACTCAAGTAGACATTAAAAAATGTTCTTACTAGAAAAGAGAACCAATTGGTTGGATGGCTTGTGAGGTGGTTGTATTCACTCCCATCACGGAATGATATCATCTGCTCCGCTAACATGGATAATTTTCTTAGTGGTAGGCAACTCGTTCACTTTGTCAATTTTGAAATTTCATGGTTTCAGACTTTATTAGATGTGTGGGCTTGTGTTCTATGCTTATGTCCACACGTTGTGGGATTCATTTATAACTTAACTTATTCCTCTTTTGTTCCCCCGTCAGGTGGAAAACATAATGAAGGAAATATAAGTGTGTGTTTATGCTATGCGATGATGCTATGTGTTGTCCTTTGAGAATGGCGCCTTGTTTTAGGGATTTGCAAAACATAAGCACGACTGCATGGGGAACTTCCACAAAGTGACGTGAGCTATTTGTTTCTCGACAAAAACCGATGAGAAGTAAGAAAAAAGAGAGAAATCGTTGCCATAAGCAGGGCAATCAACTAGGCATGTCCACTCCAAAAGGTAAGGAAAAGTTAGTAACGGTTCACACATGGTCCTATATTTACAACAAATTGAACCAAAAAATCTTGATTATGTAGTCCATTATTTTATGGCTATTAAAGGGTTGGTTAAACATGATGGTTGACTTCTACATTTGCGAACATAGAGAATAGTTGTGGCAAAAAAAAGTGTGTTCCAATGGAGAACAAACAAATCAACCACGCATCAACAAGCACACGGTAGGAAAAATCCGAGAATGGGCTTCGAATCTGCTACACAGGATGCAAGCACCTTGGAAGATTCTTTGAGGTCTCATCCACTGGATGGTGGTCATCATTGATACTTCGCCCTCAAAACCACATCCACTGGGTTGAACTTTATCAGGATCTGACCAATCTTGAGAAAGCTGTCAATATGAATGTGGATAAAACTTTAGAATTATTGCTAATTTGAAAGAGCGTAGAATTGATATAGTATAGTTGGTAAACCTCGTGGTTTCCCAACAAAAAGAAGAAGATATACCTCACGGTTATAAACATATTTTGTCCTTGTAGTGATAAAAACATGATATACCCCCAAATCTTATCAGATTGGAGCAGTTGTATGGATTTTTAAGCGCCATTAGTAAATTATACTCGTTTGATAGAAAAGGTGTAGTGACAACGGATTCTCAGATCGAAACGGAAGAAGGAAAGGTGACTCCTACTTTTTTATTTTGACGGACAATGCAGGAGATCTGTTCTGCATAGTAGAGAAAAAAACCGTAGAGAGGTGAAATGGCCTAGAGAAAGAAAAAACCTCATGTTTGGCGTTGTGCATGCAAAGTAACAACGATGGTGGATCACGCTGCTTTTTTTAAACACAGTACAATCGTAGACGCTCATAACACGTACATGCACCCACCCATATGAACGCACATACGCACACCCTATCCGTATGAGCACTTCCGAGAGACTGAGACTGCGGGGCAGGTCTTGAGATTGACGAAGTCACCACGGACACCTCGTTGTCGAAGAAAACGTCACCTCCTGCTGAAGAATATTCCGCTTTTTATACAACACACAGTGTCAAACCTGAGATTTAAACTCTGATAGACTGGGGGTACAACCACCCTCCTAATCACCCAACTAGTTGGTTTGCGGATCATACTAACTTTGTACTCTCTGCATTTGTTTTTATGGGCATGAAGCTTCGTATATGGGCAGTACGTGCCAGATAAAGCAGATATGCCTCTGCATTTTATATCTTTCGTTTGTGTCAAGGCCCATACGTTTAAACGAGCGTAGATAAAATAGAGAAAAGACAATCGGTGTATCATGAGCGGTGTATGTGCCCATGCCCCGGGTATACAACTCTAGATATGCCAAACCAGTACTCCCTCCTTTCAAAATAGAAAGAATAGAATTTTTTGTGAAAGTCAAACTTTCTATGTTTTTTTACCAAGTATATATAAAAATATTTGAACATTTATAATCTCAAATCAATATTGTTAGAACCTTCATGAAATATATTTTTATATTGTATACATTTGGTATTGTGATGTTCATATTCTTTCTCTATAGTTGGTCAACATTTAAAAAGTTTGACTTTAACAAAAAACTATACGAGACCTATTTTTTTATAAGGATATGTCCTAGAGACATATCGTTTTCATAGAAGAAGGGCCAACAAGCCAAGTTGCACTGCATTAAGCCAAGTTGCATTGTATTTAGCACATATGCTAGAGCCGCAGGAGGAGCCACACTACCAAAGACAGCTAAATTACAATGTGAACTACTCACGGCATGTCTGCCTATATACTATTTACTAGCGCCAGTCCCTCCCTAAAGAGGCGACTGCACCCCACATCTTGGCCTTCGCCGCCACCTTGTTAATGACGAAATTCACCGAGGGTGATTCGCCATCGAAGACTGCCATCCATGTGGCGCGAGAGGCACCAACAAGTCATCCTGACTGCAGTCCATAAGTCATGGCCTAAACGCCGACCAACGTGTCAGGATCCAACTCAGTCATGTAGCCGCTCTTGATATCCCAGACGTCCAATGCGCCTTGTTCCCTTGCGAGGACACACCCAAAAAGTAGGCGATCGATGGTTTCGACATGTTGTTCATCGAAGGGGCATGCCGCAAAAATGTGGAAATATATGCCTATGGAGACAGTCGGTCCAACATCTACCTCTTACGGGAAGCCACATGAAGACTTTGCAGTTTGTGGGTGCTCGAAGCGCCAGATTTCTAGTGGACCACCCATCATAAATTGATATTGTAGATCTAGCCAAATTTCACCGTATAATCGGTAAATTTTATAGAGTTTGACTTTGAGCAATCTTTGTACTCTATATCAATTCATATTATTAAAATTATGATAGAATATATTTTTATATTATATACATTTGATATCATAGATATTGATATTTTATTACGTCAAACATAACAAAATTTGTTCCTTACTAAATCTTTACATGCCGAATAATATTAAACGGAGGAAAATCTTTACATGCGGAGTAATATGAAACGGAGGGAGCATGTCGGCGTAGGCAGCGGCGAATCCAAGAATTATTCAAAGTCTGGGCAAACAGTGTAATTCGAAGCTAATGACGTTACTTTTATCAAAATCGCGAAGTCTACTTAGGGACGGTTGGACCCGCCAATGGGTGTAGGGCGAACCGCAGTGTCGTCAGGACTAAAATTCAAACTCCGGACCTTCACCGCGCTGCTCGTGGCGATGGCTGGCTGCGGAGCATCATCGCGCGTGGGCGGTGCGATCCGCGATGATGAGAGCGACGATCGGTCCACTCCGACCAGACAAATGGGATACGATACGACACGATCCGGAGGGAATATTATTAGTAGATGGACCGTCCCCAAGTTGTTGACGGGTACATGGGGAGCAGCGGCACTTACTGTGCAATCATTCATCGTCACGATACCACGCCACCACCACCACCACCGCGTCTGATCGGGACCATCCGATTCCGATCCGCTCCACTCGCCGACGCGACGGCGACCGCTAGCTAGCTACGCCTACGGCTACGAGCCTGCCGTTTTAATGCGTGGCATGGCGCCCACATGACGGCACGTGATCCCACGGCGCGTGCAGCGGAGCGGGGCAGCGCCATCACCGCCACGAGCGGCGGCGTGCGGCGTGCGGCGTGAGAGCGAGTGCCTGCGTGGATCGGCACTGTGTCGCTCGCCAGTAGATCGATCGACAGAGTCGGCACAGCACGCGGCGCATCTGTTTGTTCAGTGGATTTGATCGACCCATGCGCCAGGAACGCGACGCGGCCGACAGGCTAGTTCGGCCCCGGAACGGGCATGGTATCTTGTAGAGCCGCGAGCCGTCGGAGTTATGTCCATCGTCGATCTCACTCTACTATTAGTAGGCGTCCAATATTATCGCTGTGCCGAAGAAAGAGAAAATTTCACATCTCCCCACGATTGACATCAAGAATATCTTTTATTTATGTATTTATTACGTATTAACAAGAAAGCAATGGTTGAGTTTTGGTATAACATCGTCTATCACAACGCTAGGAACTAGCGGGTACGCTTGTATCTACTTATATCCATTCAGAAAATATCTATCGCTCATCAACAACGCACGTGTACCATGCTACTAGTGAGTGTTCCTCTGTTCTAAAAAGATGTCCTAGATTTATCAAGATTTCATATGTATTATTACAGATTTGCTAGTTCTTGTGCGTCCGAGAACTTCTTGTGTCTCGTCACTCCTCTCACAATTAGATTTAACTCGTGATTCGTGCAATATAAGAGTTATACATGAGTTGCAATTAAGCTGTAACTGAGAATTTAATAAATTGTAACTAAGCTGAATTACTATATATTTTATAAGTTGCAACTATGAATTAGCACAAACATTAGGATAACATAAGCCGACTGAGATAAAGGAAGTTCTCCAGAGTCTGAGATCTAGGCGCTAAGCTTTTAAACGCTGACAACACAGGTCAATCACTTTGACGGTGCAAATGCCGGTATGTCTGAATCCAGCATAGTAATTCATCAATTCCTTCAGATTGAATAAGGGGAGGCAGTGCAGATATAGGCGTTTCTTGTGGATGGTATACCATAGTTGAGTTTCCGTATATACAGAATCCACATAGCAATCTAAGAAACACGCTAAATATTGTTTATTGACACAAGACAAGGAACCACAGTTTGAGTTTTCGGTATTTCATCAACACATACGAAAAAGAACCATATTTTATGTATCCACTCGGACAGTATCACCCATTAACAAACGCCTGTAGTTGTTTGGACGGAAGATAGCAGAGGCCGAGAACAAGCAACAAACCTGATACTTGCCCCGTCCAGCTTCTTCAGGCCAACACAATCTGGACTCCCATCTTTGCGCTCATGGCATGTCACTTACAAATATTATAGACAAACTTTGCCAAACAGTAGTGCGGTGTGGTCGCGACATCTCGACTTATCACCCGTTCATCAGTTTGTCGAGCACCACATTGAGATCTACGTTCTGCCCGTTCTCGGTCAGCCTCCGCACTGTCGCCCTCACCTGCTCTCTTGAGAACCCCATGGTGGCAACCTTCTCCACCACATCATCAAGAGCCACCCTGTTGCCAGATGAACCAGCTGGGGTAGAGCTGACTGGCTCTGCTTGGGGTAGAATCCGAGCCGTGGGGAGCCTGCTGCCGTAGCTGCCACCACTACCCCCAGAGGATGGTCCTGAGGGACCAAAAGGGGTGGGCTTCATTCCAGCATTGCCACGGTATGAAGGAGAACCGGTGTAACCATATGATTCAGAAAAGCTACCTCCTCCCTGTGGCCCATACCCAGTGGTGCCATAGGATGGCGGTGGCCCAGAGTTGGGCCTGACCGCAGGAGGTTCATACATGCTAGGATTCTGTGCATAGAAAGGAGGCGCCGATTCAGTAGGCGGTGGCATATAAGTTGAGGGAGGGTGAACATTTGGTGGATAGTTATGAGAAGGTGCATATTCTATCTGCTGGGGTGCAGGAGGTGCACTTGAAGGGTTAACATTTGCAGACTGAGGTTGTTGTGAATATTGAGGAAACTGTGACTGGGGTTGATACTGCTGTGGTGGAGCTGGAGGCGCTTGCGGCTGTGGGGCAGGAGGGGCTTGATACTGCTGGTGTGGTGGTGTAGGTGACTGCGGCTGTGGAGCTGGAGGAGCTTGATACTGCTGTTGAGGTGCTGGAGGCACCTGCGGCTGTGGAACTGGAGGAGCCTGATACCGCTGTTGTGGTGCTGGAGGCGCCTGTGGCTGTTGAACTGGAGGGGCTTGATACTGCTGATGTATAGGTTCAGTTGGCTGAGCAGATGGTGTGTAGTATGGATCCTGTGTTAAAGCCGGTACTGAGGGAACTGGTGCAGAGGGCATCTGTGAATGTGGTGCAGATGGCAACTGTGAATGTGGTGCATGGCCTGGGAACTGTGCTGGAGGTTGGCTTTGATAAGTTGCAGGTGGAGGCGCCGTGTTTGGAGCAGGAAGGGCAGCAAATGCTTGTGGTTGGGGAGGGGTCAAGACTTGATGTTGTGACTGAGCTACTGATTGCTGCCGGGAGTCTGCCTGTCCAGCACCACTATTTTCTGATGACTGGATCTCAGTTTTGGGTGCCTGGAGCTTTGCAAGATGGAGCTGTGTTTCCGCAATTTCCTGCTTGTCGCGCATAATCTGCACACCTGCTTGGACCTGCATAGAGTAATTCAAAAATTATAGGAGGGCATCCTCATAGCACTACCAGCAGAGTATTGTTTCTAAGCACTTTACTGATGCTTTATATATAATATCACGCAAGCATACATTTATGTTATTGTATAAGAGGTGGATTATGTGTAGCCTCATCCGGATGAAAAATGAACCATAAAGCATGAATAACAGGTTTAGAAGGGAATAACTAAAGGACCTATGCATGTAAGAGGAAACCACCAATATGCTTCATATGTATGCAGCACCATCTCAGCAAGTAAATCTAGGTCTCCAAACAAACAAATAAATGTATAGTTTACTACTTCATTATGGACCTCAACATGAGCCACTAATATAAAATCTCAAGACGAATTATACATTCAACTTAATTCAGGTATAGCATGCACATCTGTTGTAAAAAAATCCCATTGGTGAGTTAGCACAGCACTATGACCTGCTTAATACCAACAATTACATAGCAAGAGTAAACTTTATTCTAATATGGCATCAAACGTATTCCACTATAGCATCATATGCATTACTTAGCAAACGTAAACATTGTATGCTCTATAAACATTTCTTAGACAGAGAGGGAGCACGGGAGTTAAATGAAGCATACCTCCCTCAGCATGTTCTCAAGTTGACGCAGTTTTCCGTCAGTGCTACCATTATAGTTGCCAATTGTTAACTTGAAATCGTCAACAGAATTTTCAAGATGATGTGTTCTACCCTCCAGCTGTGAAAGCCTTGAGCTTACACTGTCTAGTGCATGCAACAGGTTATCAGAATACTTCTTCATGGTTCGATCAATATCTGCTATAGTAACCGTTCCGAAATTAGTCCTGTCCTCCTCATGATTAACATTGTTGGGCGTACGATTCTCCAATATACCAGCACTCTTCACATAAGGAAGAAAAGAATATAAGTCCACTATTCGTAAGATAAAGGATGGTTTAAATTATCAATATCAAATAAACTATGAACAATAAGCAAGTTCATTTCCTGCAATCAACATGTAGTCCTAGAAATTAAATTAAATCAATAAAGGTTATATACTAATAACTAAGTAAGAGTTACAAATTCAACAAACTAAGATTAAAAGTGTTAGCCTGAATGTAATCTTGTCATGGTGTGATCTGCACACATGGGTCATCAGTGTTATTTTAAGTGTACACTTAAGCTCGCTTAAGCACGCTTTAGCGCTAAGCGGAGGACAAACGCTCAAGCCGCTTAAGCATTTAATTGTGCTTTAAGCGTGCGCTTAGCGCTTAAGCCTTCGTTGTGTGAAAAAGCGGCCGGAAAACCCTCGCTCAGCGCTTTTTTGAACCTTGTGGGTTGTGTGCAGGCTTTAGAGCACATATAGGTTGTGCGCTTGCTGTGTGTGAACAGGGCAGATGAGTTGTGTCCTGTGTGAGTAAACAGTGCACATAGGTTGTGTACCGAATAGATACGCATGCTGCCGTGTGTTTGCTGTTAGAAGTAATCTTGGCAATGTAGTTGGCTAGTAGAAGGAGCTAGCTAGATCATGAAGTATCCAGGGTATGTGGGGAAAACTCTAGAATTAGGAATGTTCTAGAGTAAGATGTAGTATGAAATGTCTAGAGTTTGTAGAGTATTCTAGAAGTATAGTGTAGGGTTTAGATTGTGCCACATGGCAACAATCTAAAGGGTCATGTACAAGTATAAATAGGTCCTAGCATAGGTTGTTGGGGCAAGCATGGGTTGCTAAGTCCTGTAGGCATTTGTTGCTGAGTAGTGTAGCATCCGTTGCTGCAAAAGCTAATAGAAGAAGAAGGCATCTGTTGCCTGAAACTTCTGTGTGTTCTCCTCTGTAGTGCTAGTCCCACATTTTCTGCTTTTACTCAAAAGAGAGGGAACACTAACAAAAAGAGTAGAAATTGTAAATGTGAGAAATGGGGCACATGTATCACTAGGTTATCTGAGTACTAGAAGTTATAGTTATCCAACCCAATAGAAATAATATATTTTGAAAAGTAACCTGCCAGCGCAAATCTTCTGTGTAGCCTCTGACAAAATAAGATCCTACCATAGATTTCACAGCACAAATGCACCGGCAGCTAACATCATGCAAAAAAAGGCTTATGTACAAATCTACAGAAGTTGAGTCCCATCTAACAAATAAGCATCTATCTATGGGCTATGGCGTGTAATACAAATTTACTGACCAAAGTTTTGCTGAATTACTAGGAGACTTGTAGATGGATCGAGAAATTGGCAGATTCAATTATGCAAACCATCGGTATGTGATTAGTTAATACCCACAACACAACATGGTCAAATTTCCAGCCCATCTATGATATTTAGAAGAAGTAACTAACAATATCATGTATGTCAAGTAAAACCAACATCAATCCACGATTAAGTTCCATCTTTTTCCCACCAGATCAACTTGTGGCGCATATTATCCAGCAATTCAACATCAAAACACTGCCTACAAAGCTAGTGGTTTTCTCATCCAAACTAGACGCCTTTGTGAACCACGAAATAATCAGGGAATTTACGTATGCAAAGACCTACATCGTAGCTATATCGAGAGATCCGGCGGGGGAGTAAGAACCACCGGGCAAAGAAGGTTACCTTGAGATTGTACGGCGACGAGGCGGATGCGACCCTGGCGTTGGAATCGAGGGACCCCCACGACGAGGCCGGGGCGGCGGCGGGGGCGGCCGCGGTGGTGCGGATGGGCTGGAAGTCGTAGCTGGGCAGCACGTCGGCGGCGGCGCCGTTGGAGCTGCGGTGGCGGCGGCCGCGCAGGCGGTCCTCGGCCTCCTCCTGGGGGTCGGGGCCCATCAGATCGAGGAGCTCCGCGCCCCCGCTGCCGCCTCCTCCCGCGAGGGGTGAAGAGGCGGCGAGGCCGAGGATCTGTTTGTCCATGAACTGAGACGCGTTCATCGGGCGGGGTCACCTCGGCGCGGGCAGGAGGGTGGTGGTTGGGAGGGAGAGGGCGCCTGGGTGGCGTGCGCGGGGAGCTGTGGGAGGGAAGGGGCAGCTGAGCTCGGAGACGATGGCGAGGTGGGTGGAAGAATCGAGATGGGACGGCGAGAGAGACGACACCAGACGGCACGGCGAGTGCGGTGGTTAGTTCGTCGGCTTCCTCCTATTTCGTGGGCCTGAAATGCATGGGCATTCTGTGCTATTTGGGCCGGGGAGTCCAGTGGTTGCGTGCTAGAGTGATACGGCCTAGGAAGCGGCCAGTGAGAATATCTCGTAAACTGGTGATCTGATTGATCATCCGTTTTCACCGATGAATTTATCTTGACGAGTACTTAAAACAAGATCTCATTTTAATATTTTTTTACGATATTTTTCATCGCAGTTGACAGATTATTTTACTATAGCTACCAAATTAATAATTAAAAGTTATCATCTAAATAACATATTGTTACCAGATAACTTTTTATATATTTGTAACGACAATAATGATGTATATGTATAGAAATTGAGTAGGTATATTCTAAATGCGCAAAATACGACATTATCATTATATAAAAGGTTTATATTAGTGAGAAGCAAAGTTTATAAACTCTTCATAACTATTGGATTTTAATCTGGTAACCAACTTTATTTTATCTGGCAACCATGTGACCATAATCTGGTAACTAAGGTCAGAACAAAAGTTGTCAAAACCTAACAAAATAGGATCTAGTTTCGAAGATCTCACCGTAACAAAGCTAACCATTTAAGAGATAAAAACATTTTAAATTTTGGAAAGCAAAAAATCCACTCAACTGAATGCATGTATGTGTAAAATATCATATATAATTTAAAAACCTGGTAGTTTTAACCTGGAAACCAGCCTGATTTTACCTGATAACCAACTTGATAAACCTGGTGACCAAGAGGCACTAATCTGGCAACTAGAATAAAAAAACATTATCAAAACATATCAACATGAGATCTAGTTTTGAAGATCTCGTCATGACAAAGATAACTATGAAAATATATTTGAATTTCAATTAACGGTTGAAGAGATAAAAGATTTTAAAATTTAAAAACCAAAAATATTCTCACTAGACTGTATGCATACATGGGTCATATCGGACGAGTTGTTCTTTTTTCCGTGGCCACCAAATACTAATCTAGTGCACGTGCCCTCAATAGCACGGTCTTTTTTTGTCGGGTGGGAGGTAAGAGCACCAGCAATGCAGGCGATAAAAACCGGTAGCTTTATGGCGTCATCGTGTTGAGGAGACAACGTGAGGCAACTACTCTACAACGCGGGTTTCCAAGCTACAACCTTTTAAGTGGACCCTATACCATACATTTTCTGCACACAGCGTCATATTCTTTCTCTCTATACACTTCTTCTAGGGTGGAGCGTTTGTCTCTTCTATAAGCAGCACTGACACTCTCCAAGCCTATATCGCTGACAATCTAAGCCTAAAAAGCATGTGGGATATATGGTTAGAGCTATGCGTTGGCCATGCTCTAAGGATGACAATTTTATTCACGGATTAGGGTATCCACGGATCCAACCCGGTGGACAAGGGTATGATGAGCTAATTACTCACATGGATTTCGTGGGATGGATACCCGCTAACTTATGAGGTGGGCACGGATAGATTTTTTGCCCTATGGATATCCATAACACGTGGAGCTCACATGTCACAGACACCGTTTGTTTTTTCTACTAGATGTGCGAGACTCATTTAAATGGCTAATCTCCCATTCACCAACCTGAAAGGCCCACGAAACTCTAACTTGCTACCCATAACACGATATGCACGAGGCACCCTGCACGACCACACCCCTAATCATATTCTTCCCTTTCATTCCCGTAGAGCCACCACTCTATATTGTTGTAAAACCATGGATATCCATGTATCTACTGGGTTTAGATTTGGAGCGATATACATGTCCATGGATACCTTAGTGGGTGGACTAAATTGAGGCTGATGGATCTGGATTTGGATATGGTTTTGTTCTACCACCCAAACCCACCCCATTTCCATTCTTAGTGGGAGGATTTATTGTCACCCAAGATCGAGAGCACTCGAGCTCTCAAAAGTAATATTTAAAATAGCGTGTTATAAGGGCATCTCCAACCGTTGATGTAAAATACGCGCGCGGGAGAAACCGTCGATTTAGCACGTGAGAGGCAGCACGCGGCGCTTCAGCAAATGCGGGGGAAAAGCACACGCTTAAAAATTTGCACACGTGCGGCATTTTGCGCAATCACGCTAGAAGTTTCGGAGCGCTATAAACCGAGAATGCATGCTGTGAAAGTTCCTCACCTTCCCAAAAAAAATCCTACCTCGCCGGAGCCCGCGTCGCGCCCTGAGCCCTCCGGACCGTCGGGATGCCTCCGCGCCGCCACCGCCTATTGAGCACCTCCGTCTTTCGCGGTGTGTGCGCGAGGCTAAACGATACCTTCTACGCGTAAATCGGTGCCACGCCTACCGCGTGACGCTGGGCACTTACCCCACCACGCACGAGGCTACTCGCTCATACGACGTGGCGGCGTGGCGCCTCGGTCAGCCGATGCGCGACTACAACTTCGACTACGTCAACTCGCTTGCCGAGGTGGAGTTCCTGGCGGAGCCTCCACTCCTTGTCACCACCGAGGACCGCTAGCGCCACCGCCAACAGCGGCGCCGGCTCGCCATCGCCGAGGCCGATGAGCGCGCCATGACGGCTTGGAAGGCGCAGTTTTCGGAGAACATGCAAGCGTAGGTAGAGTTCTACGCCGCAAAGAGGACGCAGACGAGGGTCGAGAGGAAGGTCTAGTAGGAGAAGAAGCACTTCATCATCGCGTAGCTCGAGGGCCCTAGCATCATCCCCTCCGATGATGAGAGGTAGGGTGATCTCTGGACTGACAGCTACCAGACCACCTCCGACGAGGGTGAAGCATAGAGTTTAGGGTTTTATTTAAGTTTCTACGCTTTATTTTCAATTTATGCACTGTTTATTTGAATTTGTTCTATGTAATATATTTTTAGTCTATTTTCAGTTTATTTTTGAGCTTTGTTTAATTTTTATATCATACAATTTCAAGTAAAAAAATGTTTTTGGTGTTGTATTTTGCAGCGCCTAGTGAAGTGATGCTCCCAGCGTACTGCAAAATACAGCCATCGGTGCATCGGCAGCCACCTGTGTGCGCTAAAATGCTTTACCACACATTGTAAAGCAGTTTTATAGTGCCAAAATTTAGTGTGCATGTTGGAGATGCCGTAAGAAAATAGTGTAGCCCTTACAATGTGTTATGGCGACGCTCGTGCACATATTAAAGGGGTTTCCAGCAGAAAATAATATTTTGTCTTAACTAGCGCAATACCAAAAGTTAGGATCTATCTAGGAGTAATGTTGTAACGGAAAAGGTTTCGGTGATATACCTTATAGACCGAAAGCGTTTAACGTTTATATTAAATATGGATGATGTAGTTGAACGATGTAGCCGACCTCAAGGTCGCGTTGCTCCTCGCACGATAATACAAGAGCCACAACTAGCAGCACCTCCGTGATTTCACACACGTATGATGCTTAACAACGACTCCCGGTCTCTCCGATTCAGCTGAGATTGTGAAAGTAGATCTTCTAGAATGGGGATCCAGCAGTGCGACAGCATGTTGGTGGTGATGTCGTCCTCCAACTGCACAATTCTTCTTGGAACCGCGAGCGTGGAAGCCAACAAGAAAGATAAGATCCAACATGAGAGAGATCCTGGGGCTTAAGAGGAATTGCGTGTATTTTCCCTCCCCATGTGCCCCTTCTTATATAGGGCAAGGAGAGGAACCCTTCCCAGGCGGTGGCCAAGGTGGTACTAAAGAGGCGCCAAGGGGAGGCGGTGGCTGGGGTGGGCCCCACCCTCGTGTAGGGCCCTAGACCGGCCGGTGGCCCCTCCTTTCCTCTATGCGGCACCTAGCCCATATGGGCCTTTCCTTCCAAGGTTTGGCCCATTTAGGTGGGCTGTCCCTAAAAGTTAAATTTAAATATTTATTTAATATTAATTTCTTTAATCAATATTAAATACATATTATTTAATTTCCTTTGACCCAAAATACCTTTTGGGTCACTTTGAACATCCTTCGGACTCTCACGGAACACTTTCGGCTTTCTCTTCTCTTTACTTCGATGATCCCAATGAATCCAAAACTATCTCTAAGCATCATTGAACCCTTAAGTGTCTTATCCTACGGTTTGGAAACATCATAGACATGATTGAGATGCTTCTCTGACCAATGATCATCAGCGGGATCGAGAAACCTATAATGACCCCTCCTCGTTCCACGATTTAAATGCCATTTGAACCATAAATCTCGAGTCCAATTCCCTTTATTACTTCGATACTTGACTTGTCTAAGATCTGATCATTAGTATCACCATACCTAGTTCAATATCGTTGTTTGTTGCTTAAATCGTTCTCGTGATATTCCATCCTCATGACCTAGTCATACGTTGTGCATCTTCTTGGATGTAATCTCACCGAGTGGGTCCAGTGTATCTTCCTGTCACATGGGAGAACAAATCTCGATCTCGATGCATACGCCTTAACCTATCCCTTTGGAATACATGATAGACACCTTTATGATCACCATGTTACGATGTTGTAACAACCTCGGACCCTACGCTCTAAGTTCAAGCCTAGATGAACCGAAAGTGGTTAAAATTGTACAACGGGGGCCTAGGGGCCACCCACGTGTAGACCCGTCGTCCATCCTAACCACTTCTAAGAACATCGAGACAAGAGCGAGCGGCGTAGGCAACATGCGAAGAGATCAAATACATACACAAGTGAGTATGTATGCAAGCTACCTTACAACAGTTCTCAGAGCCATACCATCTAAAAGAAATAGAAATATTGCAACACCATACGGCAAGATCTAAATATCCTAGATAGAGATAATAGTGTAGGATAGCTCCTCATACATCAAACATCAGTGTATCAAGCGGAAGCGGGAAACAAGATCCGAGTACGGACAAGAAGCAAATCGGCATAAGATGCCATATAACTAAGCACATCCCGCCCACAGATCTCGCAGATCCCCATCCCCGAAATCTCTACACCGAGTGATCGTTGCCAACATCATCTGTCTCCTCCACCCAGTATCCATCTTGCGAATACACCTATTCATCTGAATCAAACAATTTATCGTGTGAGACCCTAGGGGTACTCAGCAAGTCTTTATGCCTCTAAAAGGGACATAACCTGGGGTGACGCAATTGCAGCAAAAGATAATAACTAACAAGTCTATAGATACTCGCTAACCATCCGCCTAACCAATGATAGACGGATGTCCGTTAATTAGAAACAACAGTTATAATAGTATAAAGTAACAGATCCATCCTCCTTCTCGCTAAACACCAACGAAAGCGGACGAACAACCCATCCGTTGGCAGTTTTATTAACCATTCCATGAGTATTGCACTATTTACTAGTCAGGTATTTAGTCAGATTAAAAGCGGTACTTTAGTTATACTTGTCTATGATCGAGAAACTGTGCTCCAAGTCGTCCATAACCGCGGACACGGCTTTCACAAAGATTTACCCTGCAGGGGTGCACAAATAGCAACACACACACGATCGACCTCGGAAAAACCAAATCAAAACCCAACGAGGCTTTCACGACAAAGCATTCACAGGATTCATAAAATATTCCAGGAGGCCACCCCATTAAGCTACCCGCAACAAAGTTGGTCGACTCCGAGACGGACCCAAGGTTTGTGTCAATGGCTGTAAACGACTAGGAACCCGAAAGTGTGACTGGGCTTGTCGATACCGCGAAAACATTCCACGATCCAAAATAGTACAGGTGCTCCATGCACAATCTTAAATAAAGCAGTAAACCATGGCATAGGTACAAGATAGTAATAAAGGCCCAAACTACTTTGTGGCCCCAAGAAATAAGAAATGAATCGAGCTCGCGCTAAGGGGATTCATGGTCCCATATGCGGATAGTGTGATAGTCAAGGAACAGGTATCAAGTACTCGGGGTCCTACGGGACACAAGTGGGCATAAAAACCAAATAACAGATATTGCCCACCGGTGCCTCTTTCATTAGTTATCCCATTACTACTCAGGTTAAGTTGTTTAGGTACCTCGTTATCCATCAGACACTCACATACCCTACACATGCTGTTCTACGACTCGCATGGCTCAAACAACTCCTGTAGTAAGGGCTCATGGGATGGAGGAACAAGCTCGGTGGGATTTAAAGTAAAGGCTATGCAGTACTTGAGATTCAATTTAATGCAAGCGCGACTCAATGATGCAAGAATAAGATAGAGGCAATAGGTACTATATGTATGCAAGCATGTGGTAGTGCTTGCCTGGCAGCTCAGTTGAAGCGAGAGACGGATCTAGGTAGTACTCCTGGGATTCCTGATATTTCCCCTGCTCGGCGTCTATCCGAAAGAAGAACCAAACAAACAAGGGCCAACATAAATAAAGTGCACAAGCATATAAATAAAATGCGACAAGCAAACAAGCATGCCATGATGAATGATGCATAATTTACATGGCAATAATGTAGCATGGCAAGGGTGAGGTGTGGGGGAAAGAGTAAATCATTTTATTAAGTTTTGCTCCCATAAACAGTTCTGATTTTTAATAATGACATGATGCATGCTTCAATTCAGAACATGGAATGCATAAACAGAACGGGCTCGTCACGCTGATCGATTTAGACATATTATTTGTCAAATTTGGAGTTATAGAATTAAAGTTATTAATTAATTAAGAAAAAGGCATTTTTATTACAATTAAACAATTTCGAAAATTTAAATTAGCCCAACATTAAATTGGATGGCAGATTTGAAATCCTCACATTTTTCTGATTCAAAAACATATATCAATTGTATTATTTGGATTTATTAATAAAAAGTTATTAATTTCTGGATATTAAAAACATATTTGCATTTTCTGAAATTATTTTTATTTGGAAAAGGCTCACAAAAACTTTTTGTACCCAGGAAGATCTAGCCACAGACGCTGACGCGCGGGGCCAGGCGCTGACTTGGCAGCTAACGGAGCGGGTCAGTGAGGGGGTGACAAGTGGTGTGGTGGGAGACTACGGTTTGGAGAAAAGAGAGACAGAGGGGCCTCTTTGCAAAACCATCAAGAACATGACGTGAGTTGACTGAATCGGGAATGTTTTGATCAGAGATTTGCAGCTAGCTCAAGTCATCTTCGCCGGATGATTTCGAGAGACTCAGTGCCCCGTTTTGAGTTTCGTTTGATGGTGCACATAGATGGGGCATAGAAGAATAGATTTTTCCGAAGAATCTCATCGGAGACGAACTCAGGAGGTCGAGAGCTTGACAGGAACAGAGGTGAAAACGAAGGCGAGGAGCTGATTTTTCTGACTGAAATTTTCCTGCGAGATCATCTCGACTTCGGGCGAATATGGCGAGCGATACTTTGCGAATTCGGGAATGCCGCAAAAACGAAAAGTGCAGAGGATCGTACGGTCTATGACTTCCGTTCAGAGAGTAAACATGGAGAGGGTCTCTGGTCAGCATCTTGGCATCTTGAACAGAGGCGAAACGGCTCACAGGCTGCGCGTCTTGTTCTTATTGTTCTGCTGCACAAGCAGTGGGCACAAGGACTACTGACCAGGCATGTCTTGGTGCGCACTCAGCGGCAAGGCAGGTCAGAGAGGGAGCGGGGCGAGGCGGAAGCTCACCGAGGGTGCTCGCGAGGTGGTGACGGAGGACGACAGTGGCGGGGAGGGGGTTCCTGTGCCTTCCCAGCGTGGGCTCCTTGTCCAGGCGATTTAGGCGTTAGAGAGGAAGCTCTAGGGGCTTGTGGGCGTCCTTGCCAAGCAGCAGGCGGCTAGGAGTCGAGGTGGCCAGAGGTGCTGCAGCTAGGTGTAGGACATGGCCGGAGGTAGGCTTGGATGGGAAGGAGATGGGGAGAGGCCTCCCAGATCTCGATCTGGTGAGCTGATGGATGAGAGGCTGTTGTCTCTTGCTACCTTTTAACAAGGGTCTCACGTGACCAGGCAGGCGCACGAGTGCGGCATGCTCGGTCGACGAAGGAAGAGGAACAGGGTATGCGCACGACACGCTATGCTTGTTGCTGCTCCTAGCTAGGTGCAAGGTTCAGAGAAGAGCGGGCTGGTTCGATTACTGCACCAGGTTAGCTAGTTTGGTTGCATCGTGTGTAGCTAGGATATATTAGGATCTTGAAAAAAAATATGGTGTGGTGTATGTGTGAGTATACACACAAAAGATGTAGGGTTTAGCTAAGATAGATTAGGTAGATGTGGTCTCTAGTTTTGTGAAAACAATTAGAGACACATGCATGAACAAGAATAAATGCACACAAGCACTATAGTTGGAATAAGGCAAGATTCAAGAAGTGGGTTCACTCTTGTATCATGGGGCTTAGTTTGGATTACACCAAATGGAATAAAATCCATAGGACAAGCATGTAAGAAGGAATCCATCATATAGCATGTGGGCTTGATTTTAAATTTACCAAATCCAATTAAAGGACCCACATATGCCATAGATGGTAAATTATACAAAGATCATGGAGATAAGTGTGTAAAAGGACACCGTGGCAAGGATACACACATTAATACATGGGCATGTTTTAAACTGAAGCAAATAAATAAGAAGCCCACATATATATATGCGTGGTGGAATTATTGAGCAAGATAACTCACAAGAGACCATAGCAAGGTGAGGATAGAACGAATTAAAGAGACATGCCCTCAACTCAAAGGGTATAGAACGAATTAAAGAGACATGCCCCACTAAACAGGAATCTCGCCCCGAGATTCTAGGAAGAAGAAGAAGAAGACACGAAGAGGGTAGGATACTTGGCACGGAGCTCATCCTCGCGTTCCCAAGTGGCTTTATCAACGGAATGGTGCGACCACTGCACCTTGCAGAACTTGATGGACTTGTTGCGAGTCCTTCTTTCTGTGACTTCTAGGATTTTTGTGGGGTGTTCTTGATAAGACAGATCTTCTTGGAGATTGATGAGCTCATGGTCCACGGTCCTGCCGGGATCCTTGAAGCACTTCTTGAGTTGAGAGATATGGAAAACATCATGGACCTTGAGTTTTTCAGGGATCTCAAGAGCATAAGCAACTTCTCCTCTTCTTCCACGAACTTTGAAAGGACCGATGTATCTAGGAGCCAGCTTTCCTTTGATACCAAACTGGTGTGTGCCTCTCATGGGAGTGACACGAAGGTAAACGAGATCACCAGGGACATACTCCATGTCCGTGTGCTTCCTGTCATAGTTGCTCTTCTGGCGACTTTGAGCAACCTTCAGGTTTTTGAGAATGATGTGAACCTTCTCCTCCGCTTGAGTTACAATGTCGGAGCCAAACAATGTTCTTTCACCTGCGCCCGACCAACCAATCGGAGTTCTGCATTTGCGGCCATAGAGAACCTCAAATGGTGCCATCTTTAGACTCTTCTGGAAGCTATTGTTGTAAGAGAATTCAGCATATGGGAGGCATTCTTCCCACTTCATGCCGAAAGAGATGACGCAAGCATGGAGCATATCTTCTAGAATCTGATTGATCCTTTCAACTTGTCCTTGCGACTGAGGGTGGTAAGCTGTGCTAAAGTTCAACTTTGTTCCCAAAGCATTTTGGAAACTTCCCCAGAACTTGGAAGTGAAGATGCTTCCACGGTCTGAGCTGATCTCAAGAGGAACCCCATACAGAGAAACAATTTTGTTGATATAGAGCTCAGCCAACTGAATTGCAGAAATTGTTTCCTTGACAGGAAAGAAGTGAGCCACTTTAGAAAGCCTGTCGATGACAACAAAGATTGCATTGTTGCCCTTCTGCGACCTTGGAAAGCCAGTTATGAAGTCCATCTCTACTTTCTCCCATTTCCATTCCGGAGGCTTCAATGGCTGTAGAAGACCGGAAGGTTTCTGATGGACAGCTTTAACTCTGCGGCAGACATCACACTCGGAGACATACTTGGCACAACATTGTTTCATCCCAGGCCACCAATACTGTGTTTTCAAGTCCATGTACATCTTAGTGCTGCCAGGATGGATAGAAAGAACATAATCATGAGCTTATTTAAGAACTTGCTCTCTCAAACCCGGGTAGTTCGGAACAAACATCCGGTGTTCAAAGAAAAGAGCTCCTTCATCATCGACGTGGAAGGACTCGTTCTTCGGCAGCTAAATGTTGGAGATGATGTTTTTGGCGTAAGCATCACCTCGCTGACTAGCACGAATCTTTTCTTCCAAGAGAGGGGTTGCCAGAAGATTCAGAAGGTACCCCTGATCCACAATCTCAAGGTTGAGCTGGCGGAATTCTTCGCACAAGAGAGGCTGTTGTTCTTCCACCATGAGGTTGTTGACATAAGCTTTTCGGCTGAGAGCATCGGCCATCACATTAGCTTTGCCCAGAGTGTAGTTGATTGTCAGATCGAAATCATTAATTGCTTCAATCCACCTCCTCTGATGAAAGTTGAGATCTGGTTGTGTGAAGATATACTTCAGACTCTTGTGATCAGAAAATATCTCACAACGGTTGCCAAGCAAGTAGTGCCTCCATACTTTCAAAGCAAAGACAACTGCTGCGAGTTCGAGGTCATGTGTAGGATAGTTGATCTCATGAGTCTTCAACTATCGAGAGGCATAAGAAACAACTTGTTTTTCTTGCATAAGGACCACACCCAATCCTTGCAAGGAGGCGTCACAGAATATCTGGAAAGGCTTTGATGTATCTAGAGGAATCAAGACTGGTGTGGAAGTGAGCTTCTCTTTGAGGGTTTCAAAGCTTGCTTGACATGCAGGAGACCAAAGGTATTTCTTGCCTTTCTTGAGGAGATCGATAAGAGGCTTCACAATCTTCGAGAAGTTCTGAACGAAGCGACGGCAGTAACTAGCCAAACCAAGGAAACTCTGGACTTCTTTGACATTTTCGGGTGGAAGCCACTCAACAATTGTCCGAACAGTTTCTGGGTTAACGGCAATGCCCTTGGCAGAGATGACGTGACCAAGATAGGTGACTTCAGGTAGCCAGAACTCACACTTGGAGAACTTTGCATACAGGCGGTTCTCACGAAGCTTGTTTAGGACACACCGAAGGTGTTCTTCATGTTCTTCCTTTGACTTAGAATAGACTAGAATGTCATCCAGATAGACCACGATGAACTTATCAAGATACTCCATGAAAACCGAGTTCATAAGCCTCGAGAAGGTGGCAGGTGCATTGGTGAGACCGAAAGACATGACCGTGTACTCATACAGGCCATAGCGGGTGGTGAAAGCTGTTTTGGGGACATCTTCCTTGTGAATCTTGATTTGATGATACCCACTTCTCAAGTCAAGCTTAGAGAATACCACAACTCCAGCTAGCTGATCGAAGAGATCATTAATCCGCGGAAGGGGATATTTATTCTTGATGGTTTTAGCATTGAGAGCCCGATAGTCAACACAAAGTCTATCAGTCTTGTCTCGCTTCTTCACAAAGATGGTTGGACTACCCCAAGAAGAAGTATTGTGCTGAATGAAACCCAACTTATCTTGTTCATCAAGCTGGCGTATGAGTTCAGCCAACTCAGTAGGACCCATTTTATAAGGCAGCTTGGAGATAGGAGTGGTACCAGGTTCAAGCTCAATCACAAACTCGACCTCTCGGTTAGGAGGCATACCTGGTAACTCTTCAGGAAAAACATCTGGGAACTCACAGGCCACCGGAACACTCTGAATAGCATCCATAGCATCATCATTCAGAACCGCCAAAGAGAAAAGCTGAATTGCAGGAGTCAGACTTGGAGAGTAGACTATATGGCCTTGATACGTCCATTTTGCATCACTATTCTATGTCTTAATTCACTATTATTCATTGATATATTTCATATTGAGAGGTGTTACTTATGTTATTTCATCTATTTTTGCATGGTTGATGACTTTTGGAGCATGGATCGCTGCAGTTAGGATTCTGATGGAAAAGGTGCTGTTTGGAGGCAAAATTCGCGAAGATCAGAAAATCCGGGAAAATATACGGAAAATTCTATTTTTCCAGAAGACTCAAGATGCCAAAAGATGGAGTGGAGGTGGGCCACAGGGGGCCCACACCACCCCATGGCGCGAGCAGACCTAGGCCGCGCCAGGGAGTGGTGTGGCCACCCTGGCCCACTCCAGCCTCTCCCCTCTGGCGTATATCTTCCTCCCGAAACCCTAAGACTAGGGGAGCGACCACAGAAAGATTCCGCCGCCTCTGCGGGGCGGAAAACACTGAGAGAGAAAGATCTCTCCGTGAGATGATTCTGAGGGAATTCCTTCCCGGAGAGGGGAGATCGTCGCCATCAACACCACCACCAAGCTGGACTTCATCGGGATCATCATCATCATCATCATCACCACCACCATCATCACCATCAGCACCCTCATCACCATCTCCATATTGCTGTAACAATTGGGTTGAATCTTGCATAGTTCATAGGGGAAACTTTCCCAGTGTTGATTACTCTTTGTAGTTGATGCTATTGAGTGAACCATTGAATTATTGTTTATGTTCAGATTGTTATACATCATTATTTCATCTCTGATCATGATCCATATGATGTCTTGTGAGTAGTTCGTTTTGTTCTTGAGGACATGGGAGAAGTCTTGTTGTTAGTAGTGGAGTTGCGTTGAGAAAGATTCAATAGATTGTTATTTAAGTTGTGGTGTACTTCTTCTAGTGGTGTCATGTGAACGTCGACTACATGACACTTCACCTATATGGGCCTAGGGGAATGCATTGTGTATTTGGCTACTAATCGTAGGGGTTGCCGGAGTGACAGAAACCTGAACCCCCGTTAGGAAACCATTGCACAAGGGACGTAAGGGTCTTAGAGTTTAAAGATGTGGTTAGGTTTTACCTTAATTACTTTCTTGTACTTACAGATGTTTGCAAGGGGGTTTAATCACAAGTATGTATTAAGTCTTGTATGGGACGGTACATTAGCACAGGTTCACCCACACAACACTTAGCAAGCTAGAGAAGATTAATCGACTATATGAAGCGAAAGCACTTGGATCTTCCCATGTGTCCTCGAGAACGTTTGGTCATCTATAGAAATACAACCGGCTTGTCCTTTGCTGCATAAAGGATTGGGACACTTGCTGCATTCATTCTTACTGTCTTTTATTTACTCGTACTTTGTTTAGTTGCTTTATCGAAAACCCCTAAAAATCCGTTTGCTAAGTATTTGCAAAGAATTCCTGATCAATACCACTAGCCAGCACCTTCTGCTCCTCGTTGGGTTCGACACTCTTACTTATCGAAAATACTGCGATACACCCCCTATACTTGTGGGTCATCAAGACTATTTTCTGGCGCCGTTGGCAGGGAGTGAAGCGCTATTTGAGAGTGGAACTGGTAAAGGAAACTTCTACTGTGAGTATTGTTTACTTCTGCTAGTTGCTTTATTTTTGTTATGGATAATTCGCTGAGTTTCTTATTTGGTAATGCTACTACCACTGCTAAGGTAGTAGATAAGCCACCACCTGCTGAGAAAGATGTTTTCAAAATACCTACAAGAATTATTGATCGTGTTATGGATAACTACTATGTTGGGGATGGAACTGTCCATCCCGCTGATCATTTACTCTTTATACACGAATTATGCGGGTTGTTCAAGTGTGCAGGTATTACTACAGATCAAGTTAAGAAGAAGTTATTCTCATTATCACTGAAAGGAAGAGCTGAGGAATGGTATAAGCTGCTGAAGAATGGTCAAGCTCTGGAATGGGAGGAAATAGTGCCTCTCTTTTATTCAAAGTTTTATCCTCCTAGTGAGATTCATAAAGTTCGGAATCAAATATACAACTTTTGGCCTCTTGATGGAGAGAGTACAACTCAAGCTTGGGGGAGATTGAAGTTACTAATGCTCAAATGTCCCATTCATGAGCTCCCCAATAATATCATTATCAATAACTTTTATGCAAGGCTCCCTCTACATGACAAGGATTTATTAGATGCTTCTTGTGCTGGATCATTCACTCGCATGGAAGAAGAAGTTAAATGGGACCTTCTGGATCATATTCAAGACAATGCTGAAGCTTGGGAGAATGACAAAGGTAGAAAGTTAGGTATAAATTATGATTATGAATGCATTGAATCTTTTATGGGAACTGATGACTTTCAAAATATTAAAAATGCTTATGGTCTAGACTCTCAAGCTATTGCTTCTTATTTTAAGGCCTTTGCTTCCTACATTGAAGTGCCTAAAAAGAAGTTGAATAAGTATCATGAACCTTATAAAGATATTGCTAAGAGTGTTCCTGCAAGAAATACTGAAGTTTATACTGCTAGTCATGTTTTACCTAAACCTTATATTGAGAAAATGCCTTTCCCAGTTAAGGTAAAGGAACATTCTATGATAGCTAGTATGGTTAATGAAAGTATGAGTAAGGCTGCTGAACCTGATAAACAAATGATTGATGAACCTATTGTAGCAAATGTGAAAGACTTTGTTGCTAAATATGAAAAAGAGGGACACACTATCCTTTGTAAGGATACCTCTAATATTGTTTCGCATAGTAGTGTTATGAGAGCTAGTATTCCTGTGTTTTCTGTTAGAATAAGTGATCATTGCTATGATAGTCCTTGTGATAGCTATATTGTTAAGTTTATGCATGATACTGAAAGTTACTATGAGAGAGGGAAAAGTGTTCTTATGTATCTCAATAATATCAAGTTTCCTCGTTTTATGCTGAAAGTTTTTATTTTTTTGCTTCTTTTGCCTTCTTATGCAAGTTTCCTATGGTTTCAACAACTTGTTTGTTTACAAAATCCCCTTGCATAGGAAGTGGGTTAGACTTAAATGTGTGTGTTTTTGCTTCTTAATGCTCTCTTTCACTTCAAATCATATCCCTATGAGAGCTTCTTCAAAATTATCTTGCCCATCTTAATGGCTATAAAGAAAGAGCTTTATGGGAGACAACCCAATTTGTTTTTGCTTTTAGTTTGTTTTTGTTTCTTTGAGTCTTGGAAGTTATTACTTCGGTAATAACCGCTCCTTATCCATTTTTTTTGGTTATTGTGTCAAGATCAACCTCTAATGAGAGAGAAGTAAGATTTGGGGAAGTTGCTGTCCCGAAATAGATTTTTGTGCTTCACCGTAAAAATTCGTGAGAGATATCTGTATATCGGATTGAGCTGTAATTTTTTGTGCTTCCGCCCCAGGTTGTTATTTAACTTTAGTTAGTTTTGCACTTTTTGATTTGAGCAACAGAAGATTTTCGAAAAAATTGATCTTTACCTGCTGGTCTGTTTTGACAGATTTTGCCAATCTTGCATTTGCTTCTTTATTCGATTTCCTTTTTGAATTATTTTTGGGTTTTCGGAAGGAGTTGCTACAGAATCTTATGTTTAGATGGTTTTCAGTTGAAGTTGGACTCAAAAGGTTTTATCACTTCACTTATACTAATGTTGCTAATAAGAACTGTGTGAAGTTTTGTGTGAAAGAAATTTCTAGGAAGTGGAGATAATGGTGTAACAAGGAAGAGAAAGGTTGTATGACTCGAGTAATAAGTATATGAAGATGAAGATATCAATGATATTCAATTGATGACTCCGGAAGGATCCACTCAATACCAAATTCAGAGACCTGCAGAGTCCGTTTCCAACTAGGTAACAGTTCTGGTAAGAAAAGTTCCGCGAAAATACAATCCAACTATATTGTTGTAGTTTTCAGTCAATAAGGAAATCTACGAAGCAAAAAAGGGACAGAAATGGAGCCAGGGTGGCCCACACCACCCCATGGCGTGGGCCAACCCCTGGCCGTGCCACCAGGTGGTGAGGCCACTCTAGACTCCGCCTCCGACTCGTTTTCTCCCAGTACCTTCCTTTTTGATACGAAACTTCGTAATATATAACCCCCCGGATCCCCCGAGGTTCGTATATCATGTTTTCGTCGTGTTTTTGTTTCGATCTGTTTCTGCCAGGACATACTCTTTGAAAGCTTAGAAACACAATGGTGTCCGCCAAGGATAAAGGGAAGGAGCCCATGGAGGAAGACCTCCAAGATCCCGGGAAGGAGAAGGAGATCAAGAGTGAAGGTGAAGAGGAGGCAAAGCACACCGGCACCACCATTGCAAGCATCGGAGTGGTGGAAAATCCAGCCATTGGAGGGAAGCCTCCTCATCACCATTCAGATCCCTGGTCACTTCCTCCACGCACCAGGAATCCTTTCCATACCCTTATCCATGAGCATCAATACCAGAATATGCCCAAGGAGAAATTACCCTCCAATTGGGATTTGCCTCGTTCTAGCCATGCAGGAAAAGAAGACTTCAAGGAGGAAGAGTGGGGAAAGAATAGCAAGAGCTGGAATTCTCAACACGACATGATCATGAGCCGCATTGAGCAAAACTCACAGCTGATTCGTAATCTCACCTTCGAGATTGAGGACTTGGGGAAACTGATCAAGGAGCTCATCAAGAGGATACCACCACCACCAAAGGAGTAATTCGTCATCAGGTTTGGCATCCCCTTGGTTTGTTCCAAGCTTGGGGGGGTGTCGTGGTACCATATCACTATCTTCTATCTTTTTACCTTATTAGTAGAGTCATATCATGAATAGAGGAGTTATTGTGTAGTATGGTTTGCATTATGGAAGTGTCCCCTCTCTCGTTAGATATGTATCCCTTGGTGTGAGTTGTCGTTATGGAATATTAATGAGAAGTTCTATCATTCACTCTTTTGCATAGCTTATGTTAGTTTTCAATTCGTGGTTATATGATTGGTCTTGTTGTTAGGATTGGTATCACTTTGGGATCATTGAGTTAATTTAGTTGGTTTTGGCAAACTTGGCTCGGTCAGTAGCAACACCTTTTTGAGAGTTGAAAAGAAAAAGATAGAAGTACTCTAGAGAAAAATAATTTCATCATGTTTCTTTCTTGATTTGCTCATAAGTCTAGTATTCTCTAGTTAAGATCTTTTGTGCTTCCAAGGAAGATTGCATGTTTGCCTTTATCACTTGTATGTTTGTTTGTTTCCTTCGACTCTTATACTTGCTACCCAGCCTTGCTAGCCAAAAACCTGTACTGAGAGGGAATGCTTCTCGTGCATCCACCTCCTTTAAAGCAAAACCTTTGCCATTTGTGTCCACCATACCTACCTAGTAGCATTATTGCTATTCCAAGTAAATTCCTGTTTTGTCTACCTCCCAAATTAAACTTGTTATGTGAAAATTAGTGATTAAAGCTCTCACGAACTTGATGGCACACCTTATTTTCTTGTATCTAATAAACTTGAACCATTGGATCCTTCTTTGTTGCGTATATGCTTGCGCTTTATGGGTTGAAGTTAGCTGAACCATGTATCATGGGGACCGCTTTCAACACTTCATCGGTACTTGTACCTAGTTGATATCATGTTCTTTTGCTTATGGATCCCGGCGGTGTGAAATAAAAGTGGAACTTGTAAGATCATGGAGTTTATATCTGTGTTAGAAAGCGCTGGGCTAGCCTAAGCCATGCCTAATCATGGTGGAAACTTGCACCATAACTATAGTGAGCATTCTATGAAGCATCCTCAATAAAAACCTATGCAAATAGCAAATAAAAAGATCGCTGAGATGCTCACTGTCTGCTTGCCTTGTCATTTTGAATATGGGATAGCTCGTGTGTCATGTGCAAGGGGTACCCCGTTGGCGGTTCTCAATGATACGCATGTATTTACAATGACAAGAGCTTGCTCGTGACTGAAGTTGAGTAGCATGAGGATCGGTACTCATAACTAAGGGGCATGAGATTTCAACTTATACTTGTCAAGCATATCCACTTAGTTGTGTCACTTTAACCTTAATCACCTAAAGATGCCTATGATAGGGGCAATGAGAGCTGAAAGCTAGTAAGTATCATAATTTTTGGGAGCTCTTTATGCGACTTGCAATCCTTGCTTCCCTCTGCGAAGGGCCTTTCTTTTACTTTGTAGTTGAGTCAGTAAACCCACTCCCTTCTATCTCAGCAAGTATTTTGAGTTGTTGTGTTTCATTCATTCATATGATGATTTATTCAATCATGTTTCTTATGTTCCTTGCTTTGTGCATTGCTCTTATCTTGATGTTTACTACTTTGAAAGCTTTCATTGAAAAACCAGCTATTTGTGAACTCTAGCAAATTATCAACTATCCTTCGACCAAGAGCTAAGTTTGCCATTACCAATTATGATTTACTCTATGTATCTGTATTGTGTTTCCTTTACTCATTGCAAGTTGAGTTGTATAAAAGTGAGTTGTCTTCTATTATGATCTATGTATTTGATGAATGTGATGCTTCTTGTCCGTATTCTTTTATCGACTCTTCACTCCATAAACCTGAGGTCATGTTTATTGAGCTCGGTTTACTAAGGGACAAGCGAAGTCTAAGCTTGGGGGGAGCTGATACGTCCATTTTGCATCACTATTCTATGTCTTAATTCACTATTATTCATTGATATATTTCGTATTGAGAGGTGATACTTATGTTATTTCATCTATTTTTGCATGGTTGATGACTTTTGGAGCATGGACCGCTGGAGTTAGGATTCTGATGGAAAAGGTGCTATTTGGAGGCAAAATTCGTGAAGATCAGAAAATCCGGGAAAATATATGGAAAATTCTATTTTTCCAGAAGACTCAAGATGCCAGAAGATGGAGTGGAGGTGGGCCATAGGGGGCCCACACCACCCCATGGCGTGGCAGCCTAGGCCGCGCCCGAGTGGTGTGGCCACCGCCCACTCCAACCTCTCCTCGGCGATATCTTCCTCCCAAACCCTAAGACTAGGAGGCGACCACATAAAGATTCTCGCCTCAAGGGCGGAAAACACCGAGAGAAAGATCTCTCCGGCAGACAGATTTCTGCCGGGGGAATTCCTTCCCGGAGAGGAGAGATCGTCGCCATCAACACCACCATCAAGCTGGACTTCATCGGGATCATCATCATCATCACCACCATCATCACCATCAGCACCCTCATCACCATCTCCATATTGCTGTAACAATTGGGTTGAATCTTGCATAGTTCATAGGGGAAACTTTCCCGGTGTTGATTACTCTTTGTAGTTGATGCTATTGAGTGAACCATTGAATTACTGTTTATGTTCAGATTGTTATACATCATTATTTCATCTCTGATCATGATCCATATGATGTCTTGTGAGTAGTTCGTTTTGTTCTTGAGGACATGGGAGAAGTCTTGTTGTTAGTAGTGGAGTTGCGTTGAGAAAGATTCAATAGATTGTTATTTAAGTTGTGGTGTACTTCTTCTAGTGGTGTCATGTGAACGTCGACTACATGACACTTCACCTATATGGGCCTAGGGGAATGCATTGTGTATTTGGCTACTAATCGTAGGGGTTGCCAGAGTAACAGAAACCTGAACCCCCGTTAGGAAACCATTGCACAAGGGACGTAAGGGTCTTAGAGGTTAAAGTTGTGGTTAGGTTTTACCTTAATTACTTTCTTGTACTTACGGATGTTTGCAAGGGGGTTTAATCACAAGTATGTATTAAGTCTTGGATGGGATGGTACATTAGCACAGGTTCACCCACACAACACTTAGCAAGCTAGAGAAGATTAATCGACTATATGAAGCGAAAGCACTTGACAGTCTTCCCATGTGTCCTCGAGAACGTTTGGTCATCTATAGAAATACAACCGGCTTGTCCTTTGCTGCATAAAGGATTGGGACACTTGCTGCATTCATTCTTACTGTCTTTTATTTACTCGTACTTTGTTTACTTGCTTTATTGAAAACCCCTAAAAATCCGTTTGCTAAGTATTTGCAGAGAATTCCTGATCAATACCACTAGCCAGCACCTTCTACTCCTCGTTGGGTTCGACACTCTTACTTATCGAAAATACTGCGATACACCCCCTATACTTGTGGGTCATCAGGCCTTCAGGAATTTTCAGAGAAACCGAGCGTTCAGCACAATCAATCACAGCTGGGTTTGCTATTAACCAATCCATGCCCAAGATAACATCAATGTCAGAGTTGCCGAGAATGATTAAGGAAGCCAGAAATGAAGAACACCAATTAGAATTTGATTGCCATGACTGATCTTGGTAGATAGCATTCTTGCCCCAGGAGAAAGAACCATTAACTTTTTATCCAGTTGGTCTATAATTAGCTCATGCTCATTTGCAAACTTGTGAGAAACAAAAGAATGCAATGCACCAGAATCAAACAAAACTCATGCAGGAACTGAGTTAACGGGAAGCGTACCCATCACAACTCTAGGTGCATGCTCAGCTTGAGCAACGTTGACACAGTTGGCACGAGCAACAGTAGACCCGGGCTTGGTGTTGATGTTGAGAGCCCGAGGTGGAGGTGCACGAACCATAGAAGAACTTGCTGCAGGTCTTGGAGGTGGTGGGGGAAGAGCTTTGTTGTTCATGGGACAACTCCAGTGTTGATGCCCAGTGTTCCCACAAGTGTAACAAGCACCAGGTGGACGTGGAGCAGCATAGCCAGGGACTCCGCCAGGCGCTCCAGGGTAGTTGTGGTTGTAGCCCCTAGGAGCCGCGGTAAAGGAGTTTGGTGGCCTTGCCGTGTAGCTTGAAGGTCTTGGTGGAGCCGGGAGCGGTGGTGCGGTATTAGGAACCCACACGCGGCGCTTAGAAGGAGCTGTCATAGCTGAAGAGCTTGCTGCGTCACGACTGTGTTTCTTGGACTCCTCAAACACTTGCCTACTTGCTTCCTCCTGTAGAGCTGTATGTTGGAGTTCTAGAAAAGACCCTGGCCTTGCATGAGTGATTGCATACTTGATAGATGCATTGAGCCCTTGCCTGAACCTCTTTTGCTTATTCTTGTCATCAGAGATCTCATCGCCACCATACCGAGAAAGATTCATGAAGTTTCTGATATAGGTATTGACATTGTCATTGCCCTGCTTGAGGTTGAGAAACACTTCCTTCATCCTTTCCATGACAATTTCTGACAGATATTGCTCCTTGAAAGCCCCAGTGAACTGCTCCCAAGTAGGCTGAAAACTAGAGTAGTTTGCCTTCAGGTAATTCTCCCACCATAGAGCTACATCTCCCTTCAGAAGGTGAGTGGCACATTTTACCCATTCTTGCTCAGGAACATTAGCAGTCATCAGCAACCTTGACATCTCACGCAGCCAATCATCAGCGTCCAGTGGCTGATTAGACACCTCAAAGTGGCGCGGGTTGAACTTCAGAAAACTTTTGATGTCTCCTCGCTTGGGAGGTGGAGGTAGCGGAACAAACTCATTCCTCCTGACACTCTCTTCAAAGCGTTGCTGATTCTGCTGCATTGCTCCCAAGGCATTAGCAATACTTGACAACGCAACCCCCAGTTCAGGTGGTATGTCCTCCTCAGAACGGCGTGGTGGTGCCATCCTGTGATTGATATAAAACACAAGTCAGTACCATAATGGAGAATAATAATAATCCAAAATAGTACCAAAATGGAATTAACCAAGATTAAAGGATACAAATCACTAGGATGATATTAAAATATCAACAAAGTTCAAAGCACCTAGAAGATATTAAGCATATCGCACACGACTGAACAAGGAGTGTGGTACACAAAGCTATCAAAGAAATTTTTTCCGTAAATTTCGGCATTAAAATAGCACTATATGCGCAAAACCACTTAACGAATCAAGATTAGTAACTCTACCAATTCAATATACAAGAGCGAATGATAAAAGTAGTGGTATGGTCGCGACTTCATACCGCACTCAAATCATTACTCCGCACATGAATAAGTAAAACACATATCCCAACTCTCTTCCTTTTTAAGATGAACCTAAAAAATAGCAACTACGGAAAACAAACACCCCAAACAAGATAGCGTCGGATAACAAAGAGTAAGACATATCGCGTCGGTTTACAACAAATCAGATAGATCGCGTCGGTTTACAAAAGCATGTCGGTATGGAATGTACCAACAGTTGATAACCAAAAGGCAGATAGCGACAACAAGTTGGATGCAACAGATAGACAAGGAATTACACACACACACACACAATCTATGGTACTACGAAACCCAAAACACGTGAATCCTAGTTTGAATTTTAGAAGAGGATTGAAAATGTTACACTCCCTTACCAGAAAAATGGGTGGGTGGGTGGGTAAGAAGAAAAAAATGGAAGCAGTCCTACTCTCGCGTTTTTGTTTTTCCCTAGTATAGATAACTACCAAAATATTTGCTAGACTGACAACGACCATTTGGCTGAGACCCTGAAGGGCGGGATGGCTCTGATACCAATTGTAATAACCTTAGACCCTACGCTCTAAGTTCAAGCCTGGATGAACCGAAAGTGGTTAAAATAGTACAGTGGGGGCCCAAGGGCCACCCACGTGTAGACCCGTCGGCCGTCCTAACCACTTCCAAGAACATCGGGACAAGAGCGAGCGGCGTAGACAACAGGCGAAGAGATCAAATACATACACAAGTGAGTATGTATGCAAGCTACCTTACAACAGTTCTCAGAGTCATACCATCTAAAAGAAATAGAAATATTGCAACGCCATACGGCAAGATCCAAATATCCTAGATAGAGATAATAGTATAAGATAGCTCCTCATACATCAAACATCAGAGTATCAAGCGGAAGCGGGAAACAATATCTGAGTATAGATAAGAAGCAAATCGGCATAAGATGCCACATAACTAAGCACATCCCTCCCATAGATCTCGCGGATCCCATCCCCGGAATCTCTACACCGAGTGATTGTTGCCAACATCATCTGTCTCCTCCACCCAGTATCCATCTTGCGAATACACCTGTTCATCTGAATCAAACAATTTATCGTGTGAGACCCTAGGGGTATTCAGCAAGTCTTTATGCCTCTAAAGGGGACATAACCTGGGGTGAAGCAATTGTAGCAAAAGATAATAACTAACAAGTCTATAGATACTCGCTAACCATCCGCCTAACCAATGATAGACGGATGTCCGTTAATTAGAAACAACAGTTATAACAGTATAAAGTAACAGATCCATCCTCCTTCTAAACACCAGAAAGCGGACGAACAACCCATCCGTTGGCAGTTTTATTAACCATTCCATGAGTATTGCACTATTTACTAGTCAGGTATTTAGTCAGATTAAAAGCGGTACTTTAGTTATACTTGTCTATGATCGAGAAACCGTGCTCCAAGTCGTCCATAACCGCAGACACGGCTTTCAGAAAGATTTACCCTGCAGGGGTGCACAAATAGCAACACACGATCGACCTCGGAAAAACCAAATATAAACCCAACGAGGCTTTCACGACAAAGCATTCACAGGATTCATAAAATATTTCAGGGGGCCACCCCATTAAGCTACCCGCAACGAAGTTGGCCGACTCCGAGATGGACCCAAGGTTTGTGTCAATGGCTGTAAACGACTGGGAACCCGAAAGTGTGACTGGGCTTGTCGATACCGCGAAAACATTCCACGATCCAAAACAGTACAGGTGCTCCACGCATAATCTTAAATAAAGCAGTAAACCATGGCATAGGTACATGATAGTAATAAAGCCCCAAACTACTTTGTGGCCCCAAGAAATAAGAAATGAATCGAGCTCGCGCTAAGGGGATTCATGGTCCCATATGCGGATAGTGCGATAGTCAAGGAACAGGTATCAAGTACTCTGGGTCCTACGGGACACAAGTGGGCATAAAAACCAAATAACAGATATTGCCCACCGGTGCCTCTTTCATTAGCTATCCCATTACTACTCAGGTTAAGTTGTTTAGGTACCTTGTTATCCATCAGACACTCACATACCCTACACATGTTGTTCTACGACTCGCATGGCGAAAACAACTCCTATAGTAAGGGCTCATGGGATGGAGGAACAAGCTCGGTGGGGTTTAAAGTAAAGGCTATGCAGTACTTGGGATTCAATTTAATGCAAGCGCGACTCAATGATGCAAGAATAAGATAGAGGCAATAGGTACTATATGTATGCAAGCATGTGGTAGTGCTTGCTGGCAGCTCGATTGAAGCGAGAGATGGATGCAGGTAGTACTCACAGGATTCTGATATTTTCCACCTTGGCGTCTATCCGAAAGAAGAACCAAACAAACAAGGGCCAACATAAATAAAGTGCACAAGCATATAAATAAAATGCGACAAGCAAACAAGCATGCCATGATGAATGATGCACAATTTACATGACAATAATGTAGCATGGCAAGGGTGAGGTGTGGGGGCAAGAGTAAATCATTTTATTAAGTTTTTAGTCATGTTTTGCTCCCATAAACAGTTCTGATTTTTAATAATGACATGATGCATGCTTCAATTCAGAACATGGAATGCATAAACAGAACGGGCTCGTCGCACTGATCGATTTAGACATATTATTTGTCAAATTTGGAGTTATAGAATTAAAGTTATTAATTAATTAAGAAAAAGGCATTTTTATTACAATTAAACAATTTCAAAAATTTAAATTAGCCAAACATTAAATTGGATGACAGATTTGAAATCCTCACATTTTTCTGATTCAAAAACATATATCAATTGTATTATTTGGATTTATTAATAAAAAGTGATTAATTTCTAGATATTAAAAACATATTTGCATTTTCTGAAATTATTTTTATTTGGAAAAGGCTCACAGAAACTTTTTGTACCCAGGAAGATCTAGCCACAGACGCTGACGCAGGGGCTGCGCTGACTTGGCGGTGACAGCGGGTCGATGAGGGTGACAAGTGGCGCGGTGGGGGACTGCGGTTTGGAGAAAAGAGAGACAGAGGGGCCTCTTTGCAAAACCGTCAAGAACATGACGTGAGTTGACTGAATCGGGAATGTTTTGATCAGAGATTTGTAGCTAGCTCAAGTCATATTCACCGAATGATTTCGAGAGACTCAGTGCCCCGTTTTGAGTTTCGTTTGATGGGGCACGTAGATGGGGCATAGAAGAATAGATTTTTCTGAAGAATCTCGTCGGAGACGAACTCAGGAGGTCAAGAGCTTGACAGGAACAGAGGTGAAAACGAAGGCGAGGAGCTGATTTTTCTGACTGAAATTTTCCTGCGAGATCATCTCGACTTCGGGCGAATATGGCGAGCGATACTTTGGTCGGGAACGCATACAAAAACGAAAAGTGCAGAGGATCGTGCGGTCTCGACTTCCGTTCAGAGAGTAAACATGGAGAGGGTCTCTGGCGGGGCATCTTGCGAACAGGGCGGCGGCCTCTGGCGTCTTGTTGTTCTTTGCTGTTCCTGCAGCGGAAGGGGCAGCGCAGCGGGACTCTGACCGAGCACGTGATCTGAGACTTCAATGATAAGGCAGATCGAGAGAGGGGCGGGCGGCGAAGCTCACCGAGGGTGCTCGCGAGGTGGTGACGAAGGACGACGGTGGCAGGGAGGGGGTTCCTGTGCCTTCCTAGCGTGGGCTCCTTGTCCAGGCGATGTAGGCGTCGGAGAGGAAGCTCTAGGGGCTTGTGGGCGTCCTTGACAAGCAGCAGGCGGCTAGGAGTCGAGGTGTCCAGAGGTGCTGCAGCTAGGTGTAGGACATGGCCGGAGGTAGGCTTGGATGGGAAGGAGATGGGGAGAGGCCTCCCAGATCTCGATCTTGTGAGCTGATGGATGAGAGGCTGCTGTCTCTTGCTACCTTTTGACAAGGGTCTCACGTGACCAGACAGGCGCACGAGTGCGGCATGCTCGGTCGACGAAGGAAGAGGAACAGGGTATGCGCGCGACACGCCATGCTTGTTGCTGCTCCTATCTAGGTGCAAGGTTTAGAGAAGAGCGGGCTAGTTCTATTACTGCACCAGGTTAGCTAGTTTGGTTGCATCGTGTGTAGCTAGGATATATTAGGATCTTGAAAAAAAAATATGGTGTGGTGTATGTGTGAGTATACACACAAAAGATGTAGGGTTTAGCTAAGATAGATTAGGTAGATGTGGTCTCTAGTTTTGTGAAAACAATTAGAGACACATGCATGAACAAGAATAAATGCACACAAGCACTATAGTTGGAATAAGGCAAGATTCAAGAAGTGGGTTCACTCTTGTATCATGGGGCTTAGTTTGGATTACACCAAATGGAATAAAATCCATAGGACAAGCATGTAAGAAGGAATCCATCATATAGCATGTGGGCTTGATTTTAAATTTACCAAATCCAATTAAAGGATCCACATATGCCATAGATGGTAAATTATACAAAGATCATGGAGATAAGTGTATAAAAGGACGCCGTGGCAAGGATACACACATTAATACATGGGCATGTTTTAAACTCAAGCAAATAAATAAGAAGCCCACATATATATGCGTGGTGGAATTATTGAGCAAGATAACTCACAAGAGACCATAGAAAGGTGAGGATAGAACGAATTAAAGAGACATGCCCTCAACTCAAATTGGACATTAAACAATATATCAAGAACCAACTACAATTTAATCAAGAGACAAATATAATTAAAGACAAATGCATATGAGGGAAGAACCAAATGAAACGGGATTTTATATGATGCTCAAATGCAAGGTGGCATGATGACATGAGCATGATATAATGATGATGCATTAAATTATATGTAGGTAGTAGCATTTATTACTAGACCATGTAGCATTACAGATGTGATGGTTGATGCAGTCAAGGCAGACTCGGGTGTTAGTGATTAGTTATGTTTTCACGGTATAAGGAATATGATACTTTGTTTCCTAACTATTGCAATGATAAACTTTTTGACTTGATCGTACTGCAATACTTATGTTTGGGTAAGCGTGTTCATCACATCATTCTATAATGATATGACCTTATTATCAATTAACATAAATGTCCATCGTCAAAAACCTTGATCATTAGTTGACCAATGAACTAGTTGAATATAGGTTACTAGGGCCTTGGTTTGTTTACATTCCACAGGTGTACCAATATTTCCAATTGATACAGTTATAGCATGGTATAAAACTATTATAAACTAATGAAATATGATAATAAATACCCTTTATTATTTGCCTCTAGGGCATATTTCTAACTGTCTCCCACTTGCACTAGAGTACATATAATCTAGTTACATTTGTTACTAATCATAACACCATATCACATAGTGTGCTAGCTATTGATCATGCTTGCTCAGGGAAAATGTTTCATCAACGGTCTGTATGTACCATATCCGTATGTTCTTTGCAAATCATTAATGTCACCTAATCTGACATCATTATATTATCACATAATATATCGAAGTATATGTTTGGTGGCAGAGTGAGACTTTGTTTCCCTCTATATATACTGATAGTTGTTCAGCCAAGTGGACTTTCACATAGTCATGTAGACTAGAAACACACCAGTCGAAAAAGTCAAACTTCTTGAGCCAAACTTATTATGTCTTGCCACTTCTGAAGTAGCCACATACTTCTATATCAATGTAGATTTATCAATAATGCATTATTTGCAACTTCGATTCCTAACCATGCTCCTTTCAGCTTAAGGATAGACTTAACTTTGGTTCAGTGATTTACTCAGGAATCACTTCAAAACATGTCCTAAGAACTTGTTCTTCTAACCAAATGGGTCACATTACGTCGAGTATACAATATGGTTATATGGAAGAACCTATGACTGAGGCATAGGGGATGAAGATCATCTATTTACTTCCCTTTTAACCATTGTTGTTTATACCGAGATTAACTCAATGTTCTTGCTTGTTCCATTCTGAACTTCTTCGATATCACATGTGAAACCAATTTCAGCAATTTGACTCGAAACAATTCCGGTACTTATCGAAATAATCCCAACGCTTTCAAATCCTTTCTCTGATAATATCTCTGCCACATTTGTTGTTAGTATAACTTAAGTGTGTCACCCTATGGTTCACGAATAATGCAAACATTATCGAGACACCTTTCCGATCAATAATCAGCAGTGAGACCTGGAGATCCATACTGACTCCCACACATTCAACGATAACTCTTGTGATCGTGAGAACCGTTGATGTCATAACTAAATCTCTTTGTCTTAGAATATATTACTTGTCCGATATTCGATCATCGGTATCCACATACCTAGTTTGATCTCGTTACCGACAAGTACCCTTTTCTTGTTTCCGTGATATGACATCATTTGTGATCTAATCACGTGCTTGCAAGCTGTGTCAATGTGATATCACCGAGAGGGCCTAGAGTATATATCTCCACCATATGGATGGACAAATTCCACTCTTGATCCATGCGCCTCAACATAACACTTTTGGAGTACCCAAACCCACCTTTATAGTCACCATGTTATAGTGTGATGTTTGATGTTATCAAAGCACTCTTCCGGTGTTAGCAATTAACATGATCTCATGGTCTAAGGATTAGGGTTACTTCATATGAGATGTTATAGCAATGTAAAAAATAATTACTTTGATCGTATTGCTATACTTTGGGTGAATATTCATCACATCATTCCACTAATGTTGTGACCCCATTATTAACAACATCCAATGTTCATGATCAAGAAACCTTGATCATATGTTAATCAACAAGCTAGTTTAAATGAGAGGCATAACTAGGAACTCTTATTTGTTTATTAAACACACATGTATTAATGTTTCTGATTAACACAATTATAGCATGAAGAATAAACATTTATCATAAACATGAAATAAGATAATAACCACTTTATTATTGCCTCTCGGGCATATTCCCTTTAGTCTCCCACTTGCACTAGAGTAAATATTCCAGTTGAAACTTGCGCATTTAAAACCTATGGCTTTCTGGTGTTGTACATATGTGTTTCTATGGTAAACCTAATCTCTAGATTTGACACTTGCAGGTTCGTGTGTATTTATATGTCTTTGCATCTCTATGCATCACTCATTCTTAAATGAGATGGCATTGTATAAATTTAGTCCTTTGGTGAAACCTTAGTTCTTTGGGGTTAAAACATGTTGATATTATTGTTGTACAATATATCTTCATAGTACTAGCCCACTGTGAACCACACCTAGTTTGATAACAGACTGCTTGACACAAATGCCCTCCTTTGCTACTACTAGAGAAGTCATATACTCAGCCTTTGTTGTAGTATCCGTCACAATGTCTTAACTTTTGAACTCATCCAAATCCATCATGGAACTTCCTTCCATTACATTATGCTACCCATAGTCTAAATTGAGATAAACTTTAATTTGTATCTTGTGACAAAACTAATACCAATGTAGCACTTTACAATGAACTATTTGTCACCTCTACATACAGAACATATTCTTACTTCATCCTTACTATCATCCAATGATCATCTTATGAGTCACTCTGGTATATGGTCATAACATTTAGAGCATAGGACATATCTAGATATGTACATATCACAATATACATGATTGATCAAAACATTCATCACTCACCAAGTGCCAATACTCTTGAATCTTGATTCAACCTTTTCCATGCGGCAAGAACCTTTCTTATCGTTTCCATACTGAACTCATTCAATATTTCATCTATGTACATTTCGCACAACCATATTAGTGTCTCAATCTATACATATAGACATCAATGCCAAATATTCTGGTTTTCCTAAGTCTTTGATCTCAATCTAATTTTAATGAACTTCTTAACTTGTGTCAATAAAATAGACATCATCCAATCAACAATATGTCTTCTACATAATGTGTTAGAAATATGTCTCAGCGCTTCCACTTAATTTCTTGCAAATACAAACATCTTCATCATCTCTGATGAAATTAAACCTTTTAATAGTTTCATCATGGTGAAGATTCCAACTCCATGATACTTACTTCAACCACTAAAGTTTGCATGCCCTTTTAGCATCATTTTAATTAACAAAACCCTCCGGACCGTGCCATGTACATGTCCTAGGTAATCATTGTATTATAGTAACTTTTTTTATTCAACTGCCATATACCAAAATTGACATATGTAGTGGTTGGTACAATAATTTGTCCAAACTAAATATCGCTACGAAAGATCAAATCTTGTCATAGTCAACTCCTTGAACATTGTCGTAAACTCTTTTCTGACATGTTTAATATTTCATAGATGTGAAACACATCTATGTATATTTATTTATAGATCCAAACATGGCTGATAGGCTTCACGCCTTTCCGTAGGGCCTTCCAAGTTCAGAAACTTGATTTCTCGTGTATGGAAACTATCACAGATTTTATGGATTCTAGCCATTTGATGGAGTTAGGACCATCATCGCATCTTTGCATGCAGTCGGTTCATCGTTGTCAAAATATTTTTTTTTTCAAATCTTACTATTTGATTGTTACCCGACCTACACGGTTCAATATGACTTGAAATCTCCGAGATCACAACCTTTGTACTCACAAAAGTCATGAGCATTGTGGCTGCTTCTGGGACACTTTCTGGCGCTGCGCTACTTAGCACATGTTTCACAGGTTCATCAACCTACTCAAAGTTCTATTGTCCTCCTATTTAACTTTTCGTGAAAGTTCCTTCTGAAAGTTTAAGTTATAAGCAGAAAACTCTTTTGTCCTTGGTGTTATGGAGGAATACCCAACAGTTTCTTTGGGATAGCCTACAAAGACGTGCTTATCCGACTTTGGTTATGAACATTTTACTTATGCCTAGCATACCCATTTTTTAAAGAAAAGACAACTCAGGTTTTATCCCAAGCCATAGATCATATGGTGTCATTTCAACGGATCACGATGGCGCTCTTTTCAGTATAAACGCGGTAGTCTCTAAAGGTTTAATCCTTAAAATATAATGGTAGTTTTACAAATGATACATTTGATCTTACCATATCAAAAAAGGTTTAATTACATATCTCTAACACTCCATACTCCTATGGTGTTTCGGGAAACATAAATCTATATAACAATTCCTCAAATCTCAGGTGCTTGCTAAAATTTATAACTCAAATATCTTCCTTTATGATCAATCATATTTTTTTATTTTCTTGTTACAATGATTCTCCACTTCATCGTTAAAATCTTTGAACATTTTTAAAATATTTCATACTTCTTCCTTATTAAGTAAATATACACATATATCCATTCAAAATTTTGGAGGAAGTGTATGAAGTTGAAAGTTCCACTGCACACGGCTACAAAAAATGGACTATATACATCAACATGCATAATCTCCAATAAGTTAGTCATTCGTTCCTATTTGGTCTATGAACAGAGTTTCAATTATCTCTAGGAAAGGCTCACACATGCGCCAATTGACCAAAATCAAAGACTCAAAAAATACATCAACATTGAGTTTCTTCATGTTTTCTTTACAATATAATTTAAAAAGCAAGGTCACTCATAAGTGATCTTTTTTAATCATTTGTCTTGCGATATTTTAGCATTACTGTTTATGGACATGATTTATCCAACTAAACTTCTAAGAGTTCATCCATCTTCTATGGAATATGGTAATTTTTTGAACAACCATTATTCTCATAATACTGGAACAAAATAACAATTATTAAAAACAAACCTTGAAGGAAAGCTTTGATGTCAACGAAAAAACATAACATCACTTTATTTGATTTCGATGAATATCATCACATATTCTCTTGATACTTACTTAGGCCGTTGCGGTTCATGAATTGTGTAACCAATTTGGTATCCAATACCCAAGAACCACATTGTTTAACAAGAAAAAAATACACGCATAACATGTATATCATCTATATACCTCAGTTGGACATTTCCAATCATTTCTTTTTTGCTAAATATTTTCTAGATTCTTTTTCAACATTTCTTTAAAAAAAGAATCTATCAACATAATAGTGGTGGCATACACATGACACATAGTCCAAAGTGTGTTTAGTCAAACACTAATACCCTTGGACTTGCACTTTTAAGTGGATCACCATCATCAAATGTTTGGCGTTCTTTCAAAATCTATTCTTTAGTAATCTTGTAGTGAAGTTGAAACATCATGGATGTCGCCTAGAGGGGGGTGAATAGGCGGTTTAAAACTTTTACGAGATGGGCTTCACAATGGCGTAATAAAACTATCATTTTCTTTTGTCAAGCACAAAGCCTAGATATACTAAGGTTCACCTATGTGCATCAACAACTTACGCTAAGCAAGACAAGCAACAATGTGATAGCAATATAGATTACTTCAAGCATGAAGGCTATCACAATATAAAGTGCATAAGTAAAGAGCTCGGGTATAGAGATAACCGAGGCACGCGGGAACGACCATATTTTACCGAGTTCCTCCCAACAAGGGAGTATGTCTTGTTGGAGGGGTGAGCGGTACGAAGACCACTAATGCCACAATAGGCCTCACCCTATCCTCCCGAGCACCCACCACGCGGCAAGCACCCGTTCCACTATGGGACACTTGAGGACAGTCACCAAACCCGTATAAGATTGGGGCTATCTCCACAACTTAATTGGAGGCTCCCAGTAGACACCACCAAGGCCACAAACTTGGGGAGAGCTTCACAACTTAATTGAAGGCCTCAAGAACTTGCCACAAAGGCCACCCAACCGTCTAGGGTTTTGATTATTGGCTCAACACGTATCGAGCTCGTTGGGGAACCCGAAGAGGAAGGTATGATGAGCACAGTAGCAAGTTTTCCCTCAGTTATGAAACCAAGGTTATCGAACCAGTAGGAGCAAGGAAACACCTCCAAGGTGTTGTTTCCAACTTAGAATCCTGCACAGCACAACCACAGAACTTTTCCCCTAAGTTATAGTGAGGTTGTCAATCTCACCGGTTTTGCTGAAAACAAAGGATTAAACGTATTGTGTGGAAGAAAGTAAAAGCTTGTAGAAAGTAAACACAAAACAGTAAACAGTTGTAGATTGATGGTAAAAGAAAGGACCGGGGTCCATAGTTCACTAGTGGTGGTTCTCCTTAAGATAGATGACATGTTGGGTGAACAAATTACAGCGGGGAAATTGACAAACATCGAGAAAGCATACATGCATATACTAATCATCTTGACTCCTATGAGATTTGATTGGGCATTACAACATTATACATAGACCATAATCCAACTGCATCTATGACTAATAATCCACCTTTAGGTTATCAATCCGAACCCCCTCCAGTATTAAGTTGCAAGCAACAGATAATTGCATTATGCATTGCATGTAAAGTAAACAATATGATTGTTCTATGAACAAAGGATTGCTATTTTCTCCCTAGTAGCAACAACACATCTAGTACCTTAGAGATTTCTGTCACTTCCTCGGATTACTAGAGGCATGAACCCACTATCGAGCATAAATACTCCCTCTTGGAGTTGCTAGCATCTACTCGGCCAAGATATCTACTAACAACAGAGAGCATGCAAGATCACAGATAAAAAAGACATGATAGAATCAATAATCAATCTGAAATAGTATCTCAATATCCATCGGATCCCCGCAAACACAACATGTATGATTACAAATAGATGGTCTTGATCATGAACGGAGCTCACAAGATCTAGACATGGTAGCACAAAGGAGAACAACCAACCATCTAGCTACTACATGGACCCGTGGTCCAAGGATGAACTACTCACGCATCACACCCGAGGCTTGCATGGTGATGAAGAAGGCCTCCAGGGTGAATTCTCCCCTCCGGCAGGGTATCGGTAAGAGCTTCAGATCCCTTCCAATCTAGGGATGGAGATGACGGTGGCTACAGACTCTTTCATGGAATTTTGATCGGGTACTTAGGGTTTCTGTATCAGAGGCATCTTATAGGCGAAAGGGGAGGCCGAGGGTGCCTAGGCGGCGCACCACCGTGGGCAGGCCTGGCCGCACGGCCAGTGGTGTGGCTGCCCTTGGCCCCTCTCTGTCTCGTGATTCAGCTCCGTGTCCCCCTCGGTGAAATATTGACTTTGGCTTTTGTCCCGTCCAATTCGAGAATATTCATTTCGACTTTCTGGAACCAAAAATAGCGTAAAAGCAGTAAATGGCGATACATTGCAAATGTATCTATAATTTTTGATGTTCCATGCTTGGTTTTATCTACTTTCTTGTGTTTTGTTCCAACTTTGGAGTACTTTTCATATGATTTCTTGGACTAACCTATTAACAAGATGCCATAGTGCCAGTTGCCTGTTTTCTGCTGTTTTTGGTTCCAGGAAGTCAGAAAATGAATATTCTCGGAATTAGATGGGATAAAAGCCAAAGTTACTATTTTCCCGGAAGACTCACGAAGCCAGAAGGAGAGTCGGAGAGGGGCCATAGGGTGGCCACACCCCCCCTTGGAGCGGGCCAGCCCAGGCCGCGCCAGGGCATGGTGTGGGCCCCCTGGCACTCCACCACCTTGCCTCTTCGCCTATAAGAAGCCTCCCGATGCATAAACCCTAGATCGTCAATCAGAAATCCACGAAAAGTTCCGCAACACCGCCGCCACCGAAGGGGAGATTCGGGGGACAGAAAGTCTCTATTCCGGCACCCTGCCAGGATGGGGAAGTGCCCCCGGAGCCATCTCCATTGATCTCCACCACCATCTCCATCACCATTGCTGATTCCCATGATGAGGAGGGAGTAGATCTCTCTCGAGGCTAAGGGTTCTACTGGTAGCTATGTGTTCATCTCTCTCTCTATGCATGATCTTATTGAGATCATGAGCTTGTAATCTATAGATCTACCTTGCTACTCAAGTGCTTTAATAGATCTCTGCTCTCCCCATGTGTGTGAAAGTGACAGCGTACACACCATGGTGGCACTTAGGCTAGAGATCTCAAATACTTGTTATGAGTTATATTTGGAGTTGGATGTCTTTATGAAATTGTGGTGTTTGTTGGACTCATCTAGTACTCAAGGTGACATTGTGGGGTTTTCTAGATGGGAAAGGCTTACTTTGAGGTGTGCTGTTATAGCCCTACCATGGATTAGAGTGTTCAACCCGAGAGTAGTTAAGAGTAGTATCATAAAGAGAAGATATTTATATGAGAGTGTTCACTAGTGAAAGTATGATCCCTAGGCCTTGTTTCTAAGCATTGAAACACCGTTTGCATTTAGATCTGTTACATGTTTGCTTGCTTCCATCTTTATTTCAGTTTGCCTTTAGTCTCTCACACGCCATCAAGCTATTTTCTATCACCGTTACCACTTATAATTATCTATACCACTTGTATTTCACTATCTCTTCGCCGAGCTAGTGCACCTATACACCTGACAAGTGTATTGGGTGTGTTGGGGACACAAGAGACTTCTTGTATCTTGATTGCAGGGTTGCTTGAGAGGGGATACCTTTGACCACTTCCTCCCTGAGTTCGATAAACCTTGGGTGATCCACTTAAGGGAAAACTTGCTGCTGTTCTACAAACCTCTGCACTTGGAGGCCCAACAACTGTCTACAAGAATAGAAGTGTGTAGACATCAAGTTATTTTCTGGCGCTGTTGCCGGGGAGGTAAGGTAAAAGGTACTCACATCCTCTGGTGTAAGTGCTCGAAGTTATTTCCTTTAGATTCTGCAATTTTGTCTTTTTGTTTCTTGTTTTTATTTTCACTAGTTAGGCTTAATGGAAAACAAAAAAACAATTAGAGAGCTTTATAGTATTTATCTTGAGTTAGGACATGAAGTGTTCGAAGAGAAAATTAAAAAACCCATGGAACTTTATTTGCATGCTAATAGCAATGTTGTTAGTATGATTTCTGTGGACACCATTATTACTAATGCTATGGAAAAGTCTAAGCTTGGGGAAGCTAGTTTTTATGAAAATAATCTTTTTAGTTCCCCAGCTTTGGAAGATATCTATTCTATTGCTTATGATGATACCAAACCTCCAATATATGATGATTACAATGATGAATATGATATTTTCAGTCCACCTACTATTGAGGAGAAAATTAATTATGATTGAAATATGCCTCCTATATTTGATGATTATGGTGATGAGAATAATAATGATAGCTATTTTGTTGAATTTGCTCCCATCACAATTAATAAGAATGACTATGCTTATGTGGAGAATAATAATTATTATATGCATGTGGCTCATGATAAGAATGTTTTATGTGATAGTTATATTGTTAATTTTATTCATGATGCTACTGAAAGTTATTATGAGAGAGGGAAACATGGTTGTATGCATCTCAATAATATTAAGTTTCCCCTCTTTATGTTGAAAGTCTTGAAGTTGCACTTGTTTTGCTTTCCTATGCTTGTTGCTTTGTGCTTTCATGGCTTGTTTCTTTACTTCCTATGCATAGGAAGTGGGTTAGACTTAAATGTGCTTTAAATTTTCTTCTTGATGCTCTCTTTTACTTCAATTCATATTTCTTATGAGAGCATCTTTTCAAACTATCATGCCTATGTCGTGGTGGTGTCACGGCAGATGCCATGGATAGGCTAAAGGTGGGGACTAATACACGCTAGGGGAATCCAGGGAGGGATAGCGGAGTGATTCTCCACACAGTAGTTTGTATTGATTTCCTTTGAAGATTACAAGTGCTCCTAGAGTCAGACATGGCGAGAGGAGGAAGAAGGAGCCTCTTACTCTTGCCTCGCTTTCCCTAGAACCCTAGATCAACTAGTCACTATGGGATCATAAAACCAACTAGAGCTCAACCCCTTCTACTGGAACCCTAGCCCCCTTATATAGAGGAGGCTCGGTCCCTGCCTAGGGCATACGTGGAGGCATATTCCTAAGAATATGCTTCCTCCCAAAGTGGTAACCCGACAGGGGTGCTTTTCCCCCGCGTCATACATGCTTTAGCGACGTAAGCCTCTGCGGCGCCCGCGTCAGCCGACACGGGCGTCGTCACCCTTGTCAGCCATGACCTGGTGGTCCTGCCCTTGCCTGCTTCGCTCATGCAGTGCGTACCGAACCTTCTTTTTGACCAGAGAGATTCCTTCCTTCTCCCGGAAGCTAAGCAGGGACCCGGATCATAGTAGATCCGGCCACACCTGTTCCTGCATATAAGTTAGACAAGCACTTCTGACTTACTCCTTAAGTCGGCTGAGACAATGTTAGGCGACCCCCCTGGTCCGGGTTACTCCGTGATCCGGCCTGCCTTGAGGTGACCCGGCTAGCATCTGCTTTGACCCTGCCGAACCTCGGCTAACTCGGCCCTTATACCCTGGAGTGACCCTACCCGGGGGTATCCCCCCAACATTAGTCCCCGAAGCTGGTGCGGTCTTAGCGGCCTTGGCCGTTAAGGCCACATCAGTTTCATTTATGTTCGATCCTTGGACGTTTATTTCCGGGTTAGCTCTTTATCTCGGAATATATGGATTTACGTTCCCTTCGGACGTTCCAAGTTTTCACTTGCCGGCCGGGTTACCACTGTGACTCGGATCTCATGGTTTCTACATGCGGTCCGAGTTACCATGGTTTGATCCGGGTCTTGCTTCCTTCTCTCATACGCCAACCCACGTGGAGGCTAATCATTACCTCGTCTTATTTGAAGGGCCTGCACAGTAACCGCCGCAATAATTGTCAGTTATCACTGTGCGTGGGTCACTTCACGCCTGCCTCCTCGTTTACCGCATTAGTGCATCACGTCACGGGATTGCTTCTGCTCTGTGGCCCTCTGTGTGGCTCCTCTACGATTGGCTGTGGTGTGCGATACACAGCCACACCATGTGGCTTGTTGGCGCAGCGTGATCCCATTCACCCATCTCAGGGGGTGGTTAAGTAGTGGAGGGGCGCACCCCTTAGCATTTTTCCCACTTCTGCGCCCCTCTGCCCCTTGCCCTTCTCCTTCATCTTCCTAGCGACCACGCCGCCGCCAGTGCTTCTAGCAGCAGCGTCGCCGCCGTGCTTTTCCCCGTGCCTCTGCATCGCAGCCACCGCTGCGCAACTTCTTCGCTATGGGTCCTCGCCAATCCAGGCCTCAGATCCCCGCCGCCGGTAGCGCCAGCGAGGGTAGTGAATACGAGATGACGGAGGAGGAGCTCGTCGTCGCCGAGCAGGAAATGGAGGAGGACGCCGCCGCGGCGGACCACGGCGCGTGGGCCGGATCCTAGGTCTGTCAAGATGACCTTGACTGGCTCTACCGGACCAGGCGCATTCCTGCCGGTGTCGCCGCTCGTCTCCCCTCCGCCGAACTGGCCCCCTCACCCAATCCGGGTGAGTTCGTCGTGTTCCTGTCCCACTTCCAACGGGGATTTGGTCTGTCGGTGAGCGATTTCTTCCGGGATTGGGTTAGGACCTACCACTTGCAGCCGCACCATCTCCTAGCCAACGCTATCACCTCTCTCTCCGCCTTTGCCTCTATGATCGAAGGCTACACCGGACTATGGCCCACGAAGGAGCTGTGGATTCGGTTTTTCGGCCTTCGTCGCAACGTCATCCCCAACATCCAAGTAGAGTTGGAGGATAAGCAACTCACCCAATTCGGAGCTGCCTCCATCTCGCCCCGGAGACTTTCTGTTTTCCCCCGGGTTACCGGGCTTGACTCCTGCAAAGGATGGGCCTGGACCTTCGTCTATGTCCGGAATGAGGGCACTGAAGATTTGATTCGGTTGCTGCCCTACGCTCCGGGTCCACCTGACACGGAATTCTGGGAGGAGGTCCCCAAGAAGCCTACAGCTCTGGCCAACCAAGTTAACAAGAGGTTCGCGGAGCTGAAGAGACTCGGATTGCGCAATGAGGACGCTATGATCACGTTCGTGCGCAACCAAATCTCTCCCCTCCAGAAGCGCACCCACAAGTTGTGCCACATGAGTTTCAGCCGCGACCCCAACCGAACCTCCTCCTTCGAGTTGAGCAACACGGAGATTTTTCGCCGGGTTAAGGCTCTTTTCACCACCCACAGGGATTTCTCCGCCGAATGGACGTGGGGAATTGAGCACTACTGTCGTGACAGGCTCCCTCCCGCGGTAAGCTTCACGGGGCAAACTTATTTCGGAACAAATGTGTGTCGGTTTTTGTTGTATTTTTGACTCTGTTCTTCATGCTTTTTCTCAGCTGTTCCTTCAGCAAACTCTCGAGGATGGTACGGATCCGACCCTTAAGTGGGCGCCGGACCGAGAAATCCCAGACGAGGAGGAGCCGGACCAGGATATGTTTCTCCCTATGACCGATGCTACCAAACGACCCAGCGGTAAATTCTTTGCTCTTGGAGATTGGTCCGATGATGAGGATGACTCGGATGTCGACGTGATTGAACCTGTTGAGGCTGTCCCTCTTTCTTTTTCCTTTCCGGCATCAGCTAACCCTGGTGGGCATATCCACGAGGATCCTCCACTTGCTACGGGCGAGCCGGTTCTGGTGGCGTCGAAGAGGAAGCGTGGAGCCGCATCAAGTTCTTCCTCCGAACCTTCTCAGCCCACAAAAAGGCAAAAGAAGGCCGGAGACAAGAGTGCCTCCAAGCATGCAGGCAAAGCCCCGGCACGAAGGGCTCGGAAACCCAAGGAGGCCGAAACCTCGGATGCGTAAGTCATTTTTTGTTGCGTAATTTACTTCTCCTTGCAACGCGGTAATTTCTCTTCTGACATTATTCTCTTCTTCAGGCCTCTGGTGGAGGTCTCTCAGAGCGGATCAAGCATCTCTTCACCACTTCGATCTGGCCCTTCTCCTCCTCGTGACGACGAGTCACGTCCGCTGAGCCCTATTCCAGAGGGTTCTGCGGCTGCTCCGGGTTCCGCACTACCTCGTCGAGAGGAACGCGACCTCAAAGCGGGAGGGGTCGGTCCAGCCGAGGCGGCGGCGTCCACCACTTCGGCATCGCTGCAACCAGCAACCACCGAGCCTATCTCAACACTAGCACCAGCAGCAGTTCCAGTATCAGTGACCGAACCAGCTCCAACATCTGTTCCGGCACCAAGAAAACCAACCACAGCTCCAAGTCCAGCTACAAGAGCTCCAGTGCCAAGTTCTTCCACCTCGTTCGAGTCATCTCAACCTCGGCGAGGAACTACTCCAGCAACTTCTAAGGGGAAATCCACGACAGTTACTTCTTCCCAGCAAGCTAAGGGCAAAAAGGCTTCGGATACTACCAAGTCAGCATCCGTCGAGGCTGGGCAGCGAACCCTAGCATCAATGCTTCCCAAGAAAACTCCGGCAGCGAAGGATGTTCCTGCCGAGCCAACTGATGCACAGCAGATGGTTCTGCATACCAGCCCAACTCTTGCCCTGGTTGAGAGGAAAGAAGCCCACGCGAAGGGCTTGGTGGCACCCCATATGCCCACCGGTGAGCGGTACCCTCCGAGTCTTATTGAGTTCGTCATGAACTGGAATAAGGCAGAGTTCGTCCACAACGACGATCTCCCGGAAAAGTTCGGCCCCGCAGAATTTTCCGCCCAGATGAATACTGCCGCTAAGGCAATCAACCTCGCGGGGCGAATGATGGAGGTATGTCATTTCTCCTTTACATGCTGTAGATAATAACCATTAGTCCCCGAGCCTCCGGTGGAGTAGCTTGTTACTTGGCCGGATGCTCACTAGAAAACTAACGTAGCTGCATGTAAACTTCAAATCTGCACACACCTAGAGCCGGGTTAAGTTCCACTTGGCCCGGATCTTGTACACTTCAAATATGCACACACCTAGAGCCGGGTTAAGTTCCACTTGGCCCGGATCTTGTACACTTAGAATATGCACACACCTAGAGCCGGGTTAAGTTCCACTTGGCCCGGATCTTGTACACTTCGAATCTGCACACACCTAGAGCCAGGTTAAGTTCCACTTGGCCCGGATCTTGTACACTTCGAATATGCACACACCTAGAGCCGGGTTAAGTTCCACTTGGCCCGGATCTTGTACACTTCAAATATGCACACACCTAGAGCCGGGTTAAGTTCCACTTGGCCCGGATCTTGTACACTTCGAATCTGTACCAAGCTAATTTTACACTTCTGTACTTTTTTCAGGTAACCACCAATCGTCGGAGCGCTGAATTCCAACGCCTGCTGGATACCCACAAGATGCTACTCGCAAAACATGTTGCACTTATTGCAGAACATGAAAAGAGGGGTAATTTTTTCCCTCGGCACTTCTCCGTTTTTCTTCACCTTCTTCTGCTAAACTAATCTCCTCATTCGGTTTCTGCAGCTGGGGTGGAGGCTGAGAACAAGATCATGCGGAAGAACTTAGAGGAAATCTGGGGTATGTCCTCTTTTGTCCGACCTCGTAGTGTTTTCCATTTCCTCTTCTCCTTGGCTCGGCAAACATTCACTCCTCGGCTCTGCCGGGTCAACATACTATTTCAGCATCGCTTGAGAATAGTGTGCCCGTGCCTGATATGATGCTGCATTTTCTCGAACAAGTAGGACATCATCAAGCCGAGCTGAAGAAAAAGGATGATGAGCTCGCTCTCCTCCGGACTAAGGATAACGAGATTGCCAAGCTCAAGGCTGAGATGGAGAAGATGAAGGCCCAGCACCAAACTGAGCTCCAAAAGGTTGGCCAGAACTTCACAGAAGAGCGTGAGCGCCTTACTCTCTAGATTTCCAAGGACCAGGATCTACTCAAAGAATCCGACATCCAGCTTGGGTCGGCGATCGCTGAGCTTGAACAACTTCGCAAGAGACGCGATGACTGCATCAAGGAGCTAACCCAGATCCATAGCCATATTTATCGTAAGTTCCTTTCCCTTATCCGACATAATTCTCCGGGTTACCTCATATGTCTTTTCTTTACCTTCTTCCTTTGCCTTGTTTCCAGACCACTTTCCAGAGGGTACTTCTATTGCAAGTGCTGCTGTTGCCAAATTTCGCCGAGAGAGGGGTACTCCCGTCGCTCTTGACGGTGAGGGCATTCCCTTAGACATGGAGGACCTATTGGTCAGCCTGTCATCTCGCGTGGAAATCATCAAGAACTACGGCAAAGATCTCCTCGACGTTTCAGTCCGGATTTTCAACACGTTCTGGCCTAGTGAGAGCGCTCCGAAGAGGATCACACTTCTTGCTGAAAAGTTGTCAGATATCGAGACCCAACTCGACCTCTGGAGGGAGTCCGCTGGGCGTGCCGCAGCTGATACTATCCTTCACCATATTCTCACATGGTACGAGAAGATCAACCTCAGCCTCCTTACACGCCGGCGCACCGGATCCAAATGGACCGATGATCCGGAGTGGGTAGCTCGGCGCCAGGATTGCGCCTATAGCCTCGTCGAATATTCTCCTATCCATGACTGGGTTGAAGGACCGAGCTTCCTGGAATCCGCTGGGGACGAGCACGTTGAGAACGTTGAAGATGGGTCGGATGAGGGCGGAGAAGATGATGCCTCAGATATTGAAGATAGTGACGACGACGCCGAGCTTCCTCCTCCTGCTGCTCCTTAGTTCAAAAAACTTGAAAATTTATCAGATCCCCGGTATGCCGGGTGCAATTGTATGCTGGATATGTGATATTTTGCTAATACGTTTCTATGCCGGGTTAACTTGGGCGTAGTCCCCGAGTTTCGTTTTCTTGTTCGTCAATTCTGCCTTCGGTGTCTACCTTGATTCGGTTTTACGACTTACGAATCCGAGCTTCAAAAATTGTTTTAACAATACTTAGAAACTTTGAGGCTTAGCTCAAAATAATTCAGCATAATAACTTGAAAATAAATACAGGGTTAGTCCAAAAAACAAACGCTATCTCGAATAAACTCGTTTCCTTAGTCGTTTTTCATGTGCTACGCAATTCCAAACTTGTTCTCTTGCTTGCCATGAAGCCAATTCTTGTTGGACAGCAGCAAGTCAAAGAGTTGGGTTTTTGGTGCTCACACATTACTAATCCGGGCTAAGTAGAACAACTTATTCCAGCTACCGCATAAGAAGTAACAACAAACATTATTAAGGCAGTCCCCGAATTACTACTCGAGGCGCTGCTATTTCATTGATAAGCTCATTGCCGACATACATACCGACATATGAGACGACTCGGATACATACACTTCTTAGCTAAGTGTAGAAGGGACGAAGTAGTGCTACATTCCACGGTCGCTTAGATTCCTCTCTGGACCTGTCCGCCTTGTTCTTTTCCTGTGGCTTTGCATCTATAAGATAGTAAGAATCATTGTGCAATGCTTTGCTCACAATGAATGGCCCTTCCCATGGGGGGGATAATTTATGCATTCCAGTAGTACGTTGTACCAACCGGAGCACCAGATCGCCTTCCCGAAAGACTCGGGGGCACACTTTCTGGCTATGATAGCGTCGGAGATTTTGCTGATATATGGCGGATCTGGACAGTGCCAGTTCTCTCGCTTCTTCCAGCAGCTCAACATCATTTTGCCGGGCTTCTTGCACTTCGGCTTCTGTGTATTGGGTGACACTAGGCGAATCATGCTCTATGTCGGCTGGTAATACAGCTTCTGCCCCATATACCAGAAAAAATGGCGTATAGCCTGTTGATCGATTCAGAGTTGTTCTTAAACTCCACGATCACCGTAGTTCTTCTATCCAGCACCCCGCTGATCTTTGCAGCGGCTCAATGAGCCGGGGTTTTATCCCGGATAATACTAATCCGTTGGATCTTTCCACTTGTCCGTTCGATGCGGGGTGGGCTACCGAGGCTACGTCCAGCCGGATCTTCTTATACCGGCAGGATGTCAAGCCCTTCTTCCGGGTCAACGCATCGCTGGAGGACGTTGGTTACACTCCGTTTGTACAGCTCGGAATTGATAATCGTGTATGCTTTTGCTCTCCTCTGAGTTTGCCTGGCTAACACCTCCTCAGCGGGTAACGTTCCGTCTTTCAGGAATTGGAATATAGGCAGTGCCCAAGCTGGTATCGCTCGTGGAGGGAACATCTCCTCATCAATTTCCATCTGATCCACCGGCATAACTTCAGTCGGATCATGCTGAGCAGTCCCCGGGTCTAGCGAGGTAGTCCCCGGGTTTGCCGAGGCAGTCCCCGGGTTTCGCGGACTACCTCCCGTGTCAATGTCCATGGGCTCATCTCCGGATTCTATATTTTCCGGGACATAGATCGAGTCGATTCCTGGGGACGGCCTGATAGATTGTTTTCTGAGGTGTTCCAATGCTACACCCGGTGGAATTTCCTGTCGGGTCAATCTGAGCTTGACGGCAGCTAACCGCTTTTCCACTTGGGGTACATGGTGAAATTCACATCCCTCGAAGTAACCAGATATTTTCTGCACGTGAAATTTGTATAGTGCCATGTTTGGATCCAGGGCGTCCCACACTCCGGACACTTGCTGCACCACCAGATCCGAGTCGCCAAATCATATTATCCGATGTATGCCAATCTCCTTTGCCACTTTGAGCCCATGCATAAGAGCCTCGTACTCAGCGACATTGTTCGATGCCGCGAAATGGATCTGCAATACGTATTTTAGCTGGTCCTTCTTTGGCGAGGTAAGCACAGCCCCGGCGCCTAATCCGGTTTTGGTTTTCGACCCATCAAAGTGCATCCTCCAGTAGTTCGGATCTGGTGGCGGTGGTTCGTATTGTACCTCGGCCCAATCTACAAAAAAGTCCGCCACAGCCTGAGACTTGATCGCTTCTCTTCTGTCGTATTGGGGCGCATAAGGGGCTAACTCAATTGCCCATTTTGCAATTCTTCCACTCGCATCCTTGTTACCCATTATCTCGGATATGGGAGCTTCACATATTACTTTGATGGGGTGCTCCTCAAAGTAGTGCTTTAACTTCTTAGCCGCCATATAGACACCATATGCCACCTTTTGAAAGTGCGGGTAGTTCTGTTTTGAGGCAGACAATACCTCGCTCAAGTAATATACTGGCCTCTGCACCGACTTACCCTCTTCATTGCGCTCTACTACAATCACTGCACTTACAACTCGGTTGGTTGTGGCTATGTAGAGCAACATTGGCTCCTTTGATAGTGGAGAGGCTAACACTGGTGCAATCGCCAACATCTTTTTTAAGTGGGCAAAGGCTTCATCAGCCTGTGGCGTTCAAATGAACTTATCCGACTTTTTCATGAGTTGGTAGAGAGGCAGTGCCTTTTCTCCCAACCGACATACAAACCGACTCAACGATGCCAGGCATCCAGTGAACTTCTGGACATTGTTAAGACACTTTGGCAGCTCCATTCGTTCGATGGCTCGGATCTTAGTTGGGTTAACCTCGATACCTCGGTTGGAGACGAGAAATCCGAGTAATTTTCCAGCCGAGACACCGAAGGTACATTTTTCTGGGTTAAGCTTCATCCGGAACCTTCTCAAATTCGCGAATGTTTGCCTTATGTCGTCAAGGAGCGTTGTGCTTTCCTTGGTCTTGATAACCACATCATCCACGTATACTTGTACGTTTTGACCTATTTGGTCGTGCAAACATTTTTGCATACATCTTTGGTACGTTGCACCTGCATTACGTAAACCGAACGGCATAGTGCGATAGCAGTAAGCCCCGTATGGGGTAATAAACGCAGTCTTTATTTGATCATCCGGGTTCAGAGGTATCTGGTGGAAGCCAGAATATGCATCAATGAATGACAACAGTTTACATCCCGCGGTTGAGTCTATGACCTGATCTATCCTCGGCAGTGGAAATGGATCTTTTGGACACGCCTTGTTCAGGTTCGTGTAATCGATACACATACGCCAAACCACTGCCACGTTCGGATCGTCCTTCTTCTTTTCTACCAGCACCGGATTAGAGAGCCAATCCGGATACAGCACTTCCATGATAAATCCTGCTGCTAGTAATCGAGCTATCTTGTCTCCAATGACCTTTCTCCTATCCTCGGCGAAGCGGCGGAGAGGTTGCTTCACCGGCCGTGCTCCGGGTCTTACGTTTAAAGAGTGCTCGGCCAACTCCCTCGGAACACCTTGCAAGTCCTGTGTAGACCAAGCAAAAATATCCCGATTCTCACAGAGGAAGTTGACGAGCTTGCTTTCCTATTTGTCAGTTAACCCGGTACCAATTGTTACGGTGTGCTCTGGGAACATGTCATCAACTAGAACCTTCTTGGTGTCCTTTGCGGCTTGGGATGAAACGCTGTCGTGTGGGTTACTTAACGCCGGCATATATTGCTGCGCGGACTGAGCTAATGCCGCCACCTCTTGGATTTTTCTTTTCTCTTGCACAATCACGAGTGACTCGGCTAGGTTAGACCGTTGCGCGGAAGTGGGCGGGTGCCGAAGCAACCAGCGTTGTCGCTGACAAAGTCTAGCGCTCCAAAGCGCTGAACAAGCCCGGAGACGATGCGTTCGCCGATGCCGATGAGGTTTCCCGTCCGGATCTTCACCCCTGCTAGCGCCGCTAGCCCCACGGTGGGCGCCAACTGTCATGGTGGTGTCACGGCAGATGCCATGGATAGGCTAAAGGTGGGGACTAATACACGCTAGGGGAATCCAGGGAGGGATAGCGGAGTGATTCTCCACACAGTAGTTTGTATTGATTTCCTTTGAAGATTACAAGTGCTCCTGGAGCTGTATTAGCGAGAGGAGGAAGAAGGAGCTCTCTTACTCTTGCCTACAGTTTTTCCCTAGAACCCTAGATCAACTAGTCACTATGGGATCATAAAACCAACTAGAGCTCAACCCCTTCTACTGGAACCCTAGCCCCCCCTTATATAGAGGAGGCTCGGTCCCTGCCTAGGGCATACATGGACGCATATTCCTAAGAATATGCTTCCTCCCAAAGTGGTAACCCGACAGGGGTGCTTTTCCCCCGTGTCATACATGCTTTAGCAACGTAAGCCTCTGCGGCGCCCGCGTCAGCCGACACGGGCGTCGTCACCCTTGTCGGCCATGACCCGATCGTCCTGCCCTTGCCTGCTTTGCTCATGCAGTGCGTACCAGACCTTCTTTTTGACTAGAGAGATTCCTTCCTTCTCCCAGAAGCTAAGCGGGGACCCAGATCATAGTAGATCCGGCCACACCTGTTCTTGCATATAAGTTAGACAAGCACTTCTGACTTACTCCTAAAGTCGGCTGAGACAATGTTAGGCGATCCCCCTGGTCCGGGTTACTCCGTGATCCGGCCTGCCTTGAGGTGACCCGGCCAGCATCTGCTTTGACCCTACCGAACCTCGGCTAACTCGGCCCTTATACCCCGGAGTGACCCTACCCGGGGGTATCCCCCCAACAGCCTAACTTAAAGGCGTTAAAGAAAAGTACTTATTGGGAGATAACCCAAAAGTTTTAGATGAGTCTTGGAAGTTATTACCTCTGTAATAACTGCTCCTTATCCTTTTTTTTTGCTTTTTGTGCTAAGAGTAACCTCTAATGAGAGAGAAGTAATGCTTGGGAAAGTTGCTGTCCTGAAACAGATTTCTGTGCTTCACCGTAAAAATTCGTGTAAAATCTCTGTATGTCCTTTTAAGGCGTGAATTCTTGTGCTTCTTCCCCAGGTTGTTATCTAACTTTTGTTAGTTCAACACTTTTTTATTTGAGCAACAGAAGGTCTTCGAAAAAATTCGTCTTTACCTGTTGGTCTGTTTTGATAGATTTCTGCCATTTTCTGCATTTGCTTCTTGTTGGTTCCTTTTTGAGTTCTTTTGGGGAATTGAGCTTTTTGAGGGAAGTGCTACAGTAGCTAGTGTTTTAATGGAAATTTATTGGTGTTGAAACTGAACCCAAAGACTTATTATCTTGAGTGCACTAATGTTCCTAATAAAGATTGTGTGAAGTTTTGTATGAAGGAAAAATTTCAGGTGTATGGAAGGAATGAATAATGAGATGAAGGATGGACTAAAGCTCAAACTTGGGGATGCCACGCGTGTCACCCCAAGAAATATCCAAGAAGTACAAGCGTCAAAGCTTGGGGATGCCCAAGGCATCCCCCCGTTCATCAATAAAAATCCCAGGTTTCTTCCAAACGCTTCATTTTTATTGTTTCATGCACAGTTGTGTTGTTCTTGGAGCGTCTTCTTTTTCATTTTTGTTTTGGTTTTTCGTTTGCTTGGTTTGCTTAGTTTTCTGAATAAATTGGTTGGACCCCCCTCTTTCATACATTGGTTTGCAAATAGTTTGGTTTTGGTTTGGAAAAGAGTAGGAAAGTTCATGCTTATGTGGTAAAAAGAGCTCGTTTTTGACTGTGGCCTATGCTTTGTCATGCCATGCTCGATATTGTTTTGGCTTTATGCTTAGTATTCTTTGCTGTAGCATGACTTGTTATAAACAATTGAGATTGCTTAAATGTGTCTTTGAAGAATCATGCGTTGTTTTAGCATATTAAAGCATAGTATTGTGGTATTCTCCTTTGATGCTTTATTTGGGTTGACTTGGCGCATGCTCACACCATGTTATGACTATCCAAAAGTCACCATAGCCTTTATGATCCTTTAGTTTTCAACTTGTGGTATCACTTTATGCTTTGATCAATGATGTTTTGTCGCTCTGCATGATTATGGCCATTATTGCTCTCTTAGTTTGTCGCTCCCAGTCTTTTGCTAGCCTCCACAACCAAGTATGAGTTCCACTCATGCATCCAACTCCTTAAACCATTCCAAAGAGTCCACCATACCTACCTACTAGCTTATGCTATTCCAAGTATATTCATGCTTTTGTTTACCTTCCAAATTAAACTTGTTATGAGAAAACTAGTGATTAAAGCTCTCACGAACTTGATGGCACACTTTACTTTACTTGCCCTTAATAAACTTGAACCATTGTGTCTTCTATGTTGTATATGCTTGCACTTATTTGTTGGGAATTAGCAGAACCATGCTGTCATGGGGAATGCTTTCAACATTACACTTGGTACTTGTACCTAGTTGATATCATGCTCTTTTTTATATGGATGTTGTCGGTGTGAAATGAAAGGGGAGCTTGTAAGTCCATGTAGTTATGTATATGTGTTAGAAAGCGCTTTGGGCATTGGTCTAATCCATGCTGACATGGTGGAAACCTGCAGCGTAACCATAATGAGATATGTATGAAGCATTCTTCTTATAAAAAAAGAGTCCTATATTGAGAAAAAAAAGAGAAAAGAGAAAAAAATGAGATTATGAAAAGAGGAAAGAGAGAAAAAAACACCATATTCATGGTAAATAAGAAGATTGTTGAGATGCTCGTTGTCTGCTTGCCTTGTCATTTTGATATGGGGATTCTTCCGTATCATCGGGCAAGGGGTACCCCGTTGGCGGTTCTCTATAATACACATGTACTTACGATGACAAGAACTTACCGGTCACTAAACTTGAGTAGCATGAGGAGCGTCCCTCGTATACAAGGGACATGAGATTTCTAACTTATACTTCGTCAAGCATGTACACCATAGTTTGTTCGCTTTAACCTTAATCACTTCAAGATGCTTATGATAGGGGCAATGAGAGCTGAAAGCTACAAGTACCATAATTTTTGGAAGCTCTTTATGAGACTTGAATCCCTACTTCCTTTTATAAAAAGGCTTTTCTTCCACCATTATATTGAGTCTCCACCTTCTACCTTTATGCACCTACTTTGAGAGCATAGTGGCCATTCTTAGTTCTATGTGCATTGTCCCAAGACTAGTTGATTGATGCATAACTTGATATTGCTTGTTTTATGAACTTTGAAGGTGTCCTATGCATTTATATTTGCTACTCTATGAGGGACAAGTTGAATGCTATTATGCTATGTTTTCTTTATGTGAAACAAACAAACGTCTTGCAAAGCATTGTTATTCATGAATCTTTTGTTTGTGCCTTTTCATGTTGCATCATAGGTTCTTTGTCTTATTGCTAGAACCTTGTCTTTCATGTTATGATTGAACTACTATGATCCCAGCTTTGAATGTTTTACAAATACATTGATCAAGTTTATGATGGTGCATGTCACCTCAAAAATTATTCTTTCTTTTTATCACTTACCTACTCGAGGAATGACGGGGAGTTAAGCTTGGGGATGTTGATACATTACAAATGTATCTATAATTTTTGATGTTCCATGCTTGGTTTTATCTACTTTCTTGTGTTTTGTTCCAACTTGGGAGTACTTTTCATATGATTTCTTGGACTAACCTATTAACAAGATGCCACAGTGCCAGTTGCCTGTTTTCTGCTGTTTTTGGTTCCAGGAAGTCAGAAAATGAATATTCTTGGAATTGGACGGGACAAAAGCCAAAGTTACTATTTTTCTGGAAGACTCACAGAGCCACAAAGAGAGTCGGAGAGGGGCCACAGAGTGGCCACACCCCCTTGGCACGGGCCAGCCCAGGCCGCGCCAGGGCATGGTGTGGGCCCCCTGGCACTCCAACGACCTTGCCTCTTCGCCTATAAGAAGCCTCCCGATGCATAAACCCTAGATCGTCAATCAGGAATCCATGAAAATTTCCGCAGCGCCGTCGCCACCGAAGGGGAGATTCGGGGGACAGAAAGTCTCTGCTCCGGCACCCTACCGGGACGGGGAAGTGCCCCCGGAGCCATCTCCATCGATCTCCACCACCATCTCCATCACCATTGCTGATTCCCATGATGAGGAGGGAGTAGATCTCTCTCGAGGCTAAGGGTTCTACTGGTAACTATGTGTTCATCTCTCTCTATGCATGATCTTATTGAGATCATGAGCTTGTAATCTATAGATCTACCTTGCTACTCAAGTGCTTTAATAGATCTCTGCTCTCCCCATGTGTGTGAAAGTGACAGCGTGCACACCATGGTGGCACTTAGGCTAGAGATCTGTGGCGCCCCCCAAAAACCACTACTAGAAAATCGCGTTGTTTTTGTGCATTGCATCATCATGACTGCATGCTCATGTCGTCATGCCACCTTGAATATGAGCATCATCATGTCATCTTGCATTTGTTTGCATAAAACTATTTTCAAAAAGTCCAGTTTTGGTTTTCTAAATACCCCGTCTTTAATTCAAATCAAAACCCGGGTCTCCGTAATATTTTGTTTCGTCTACCAACGTTTTGCAAAAGCCTCGTTTTAATAAATGAAATATTTAAATTATTTTTGGGAGGCAGCCAGCCAGGCCCGAAAGCCCAGCCGGCCACCTCCAGATAAAAATCCTAGCTACACCAGTTTTCCCCCCAAACCCTTTTCTACCTAAACCTAGCCTACCCACCCTTCCTCCACCTCACACAGCCACCTCTCCCCTCTACTCCCTGAGTGCCACATCACCCCCACACAGACGCACCCACCTCGTCGTCGCCCTCTCCCTTCCCTTCCTCTCCACGCTCGCCTTCCTCCTCCGGTGCCCCGGCCGCCATGAGTTAGACCCCCTCCCGCCACCGGCGAGAGACCCCCCCGGCCGTCCTCGGCCCTGCTTCAGTTCCCCACCAACCATCGCCACATCCCCCACCCCACCGCGACACCCCGCCGCCATCCTCGATCCCTCCCCCAGTTGCTCGCGCGCCGGCACCTCCGGTCGTCCCCACATCTCAAGCACCCTGCGCCCGCCTCCTCCAACCGCGGAACCACGTCACCGGCCTCCCTCTCCGCGCGCCGCCCAAGATGCGGTCGTCTTCTGCACCGTGGCCCCACCAGGGACCGAGCGTCCTCGATCTCTGAGAGCGTTATCGCCATGCACTGCCCCGCGCGTGACGTCGTCCTCCTATCGTGGCCTGCATGCGAGTGTTGCTGCGTTCTTTTCCTGTGTTGATGCTAGTGTACCCGGATGTGTGCCGGTGGTGGTGATGTTGAGGAGAGGGTGATATCCGAGGCCGAGACAAGGAGCCATGTTCTGTATGATGCTAGTTTCACCCTATACGAAGTCATCCCTCAAGACCCCGAACTCGAAGCTGTCCCTCGCGGAATGCCAGGATCTTCACGGACAACACGTTCGTCGACACAGGAACCGGACACGGCGATGCCCCTCCCAAGATCTTCGTCATGGAACTTTGAGTACTTGTTCGCAGGCTCAAAGGACCCGGTCCGGACCGAAAGCGCATCGACGCCAAACCAAGTACATCGTCGACAACCGAAGCCGGAATACCATGATCTCCAACACGGGACGCAGAGCGCATCGACACGGACCCGAAGACCGAACCCAAGCGTGCCAAGTTCTTCGACCCGAAGGCCACAAATGCGACAAGTACTTCTTCCCGGATCTGATGCCCGAGAACCCAGACGCCCAGGTCGTCGACACGGATACACCAAGTACTTCCTCGAGGACGCCAAGTTCTTCACCCCGAATGCCAAGACCGACTCGATGGCGCGGACCCGACAAGATCGACACCGACCAGGGCGAATCCGATGCGCCCCGACGCCGAACCAAGTCCTTCTTTGCGGAACACCAAGATCTACTCTGTTATCGAAACGATCGCCGAGCCGAACCCAGATCCGGACCACGAGACCCGACCCGAACCCTCGGAGCCCAAGTTCGCCGAACCCTAATGTGATTCCCTATCCGAGACCCCCATTATTTTTATAATATGACATTATCGACTGTCGCATATTAAATTGTTCATCTCGCATGCATATCATGATCATGCCGGATCTTCTGCCGTGGTATTAAATATTGCATCCGGTGTTTCTTCTAGTGTTTGCTTCTTCGCGGATTAGGCCGATGAGTGGATGCGAGTACCGACAAGTTCTCCGGATATGGTCCCTCGGCAGTGTTTTCCCAGGCGAGCATTCTCCCCCTTTCTACCTATTTTGCATTTATAGTCTTTATTTCCTCCTGTTGATCTATTGCTATCCGTGTCGTGATGCTTTAGTTTTTGTGCACCAGTTATATCCCGTGCAGCCTCTATATTGCCTTGGACACCTCCTATTACCTGTGTTTGGTAGATAGCTGGCCTTGCTAGTCGTAGTTGCTTGCTTAGGTGCGATCTCGTGTTGTCAAGTACCACAGTTGTTGGAAGGTTGGCAGATGCTAAATGGTGGAGATGCTTAATGGTGGAGCTGATCATGACTATAATTACAACCCTTAAAATGCTAGATATAACTAATGCAGAGGCATCGGTGAGCAATAGATGTTATTTGGTTCTTCCATGCTCACTTGTGTCCCGTAGGACCCCGAGTACTTGATACCTGTTCCTTGATTTTTCGCACTATCCACATCCGGGAGGCCTTATGGACCCCCCCCTGAGCCAGAGCTTGATTCATTTCTATTTCTTGGGGCCACAGAGTAGTTTGGGGCTTTATTACTATCCTGTACTTATGCCATGCTTTACTGCTTTATTTACGATTGTGCGTGGAGCTTTTGTCTTGTTAGGATCGTGACACGTTTTATTGTCGACAAGCCAGTCCACACTTTCGGGTTCCTAGTCGTTTCTGACCGTCCACTAAACCACAGGTCCGTTCCGGAGCCGGCCAACTTTGTTGCGGGTAGCTTAGTGGGGTGCCCCCCTGAAATATTTTATGAATCCTATGATCGCTTTGTCGTGAATGCCTCGTTGGGTTTTGAGTTGGTTTTTCCGAGGTTGATCGAGTGTGTGTTGCTATTTGTGCACCCCTGTAGGGTAAAACTTTCTGAAAGCCGTGTCCGCGGTTATGGACGACTTGGAGCACGGTATCTCGATCATAGACAAGCATAACTAAAGTAGTGCCATGAACTTGACTTAATATATGACTAGTAATCAGATTCAACTATAACAGAATGGATATTAAAAATGCCAACAACTGTTGGATCTGGGTTGTTTGCTATATATGCCTAGTAAGTATTGCAACTCCAATGGAATGTGATAAAAGTGCCAACAACTGCTGGGTTTTGGGATTCCTCAGGACAAATATATCTGATTAGTAAATGTTCTAACTACAACGGAATGGCGATTAAAACTGCCCACTACTTATGCTTCAGGATGACTCATGCTATCGATATCTGATTAGTAATTACTGCAATTATAACGGAATGAGTAAAATTGCCAACGGTGTGAGTTCCTCGGTCCGACTTCCTCGTTTGGTCTCGAGGGGAAAATACCAGGATGGGTTTGTTTGGTGTTAGCTTCAGGTTGGATCTGAATAGGTCTTTCTTATCCCTCTTTGATAACCGCCAGTTGTACCGAGTCTCTATAGGTTGTTTAGTGTCATGCTGCTTGCGCTGACCCACCATACCTATGTAGGCGAGAGCCAATTCTAGCCTCATGCAGTGTCTTGTCCTTAGTATTGACGCTCCTCTTTTCCTTTGCCCTTTGTCGGCACCCTTTTGTTTTAGCAGGTTTGAGATCGATGTCGTTAGCGAGGGTTACCCTTCCTTGGCACAGGCAGGGTTATGGGCGCCATTGGTTATTCTTGAGCTCTTAGCCCCATTTGCATCTTGTCCGTAGTGACGCTCTATCATTCGAGGTGATTTGGATCTTTGTATATTATATCTGTATTCTTGACTCATGTAGTCTGTTGTATATATATCTCATGTGGGTCCCATCGAGGACTGTTGTGTAATGGTATTGCCGTTTTCCACCATTGAAAGTGCTGGTGGGCCCTTGAATCGTTTCTATGCGGGTTTGGCGGAAAGGGCTAAAACTTGCATAGGGCCGATTTGAGGTGTTCTGAGTGGTATGAGCTCAGCGATTGCGATACCCCACAAGTCCAGCCTGTAGGATAACCTAGCTAACGGCCGAAGTAGAGTGTCAAAACTATTTTTGCAAAATCGGTTGGATAGATCTGATTAGGTCTGTTTTTACTCCTTACCCCTCTGCTATTCTCCTCTTACCTCTGCGTGTTTTAAATCTGCTCTCTTACCTTTCTTCAAGTCCAGGATTTCTCGTGGTTGGGTTTCCGTCGTACCTTCAGGGTTTCGTCTCCTCCTTTGGTAACGGTGTTACTACATCCGGTCTTCATGCTATCTGAGTGATCCTTTATCTGTGGTACCATCCTTTGTTCCTTGTTTGTGCCTCCCAGTGTTTTCCGACGCGACGACATCATCTATGCTAGATCCGATGCAGAGTCTGCATCACTCTCTTGTTTCCGAATCTCGCTTGCCGAGATCTTCAGTCTAATTCTGAGAGTTGGTTGCATAATTCTCCGATTTGTGTGCAGGGTAATGGTTTGAGTGCGCGATGGACTGATCACCATCCGACTACTCTTATCATTCGCTTTTGTAGATTGAATTGGGGAATCCAGCAATTTTACTCCGTCCACAGAAGCTAGAGGTGGCTTTATTGTTGATACCTCTACCTTCGCCCTTTGTTCCCGGAGTGTTCTCTCGACGATCGCGGACAACGACCTCTTGTTAGTGGTGTCGCGAGGATCTACATGAAGCGAGAAGATTCAGATCGCCGACCTTCTCCCCGATACCATGAGGCAGATCTCGAGGGCGAGATCCATTGTTAGTGGTGTCGACTTGTGGCTCCCCGCAAAAACCACTACTAGAAAATCACGTTGTTTTTGTGCATTGCATCATCATGACTGCATGCTCATGCCGTCATGCCACCTTGAATATGAGCATCGTCATGTCATCTTGCATTTGTTTGCATAAAACTATTTTCAAAAAGTCCAGTTTTGGTTTTCTAAATACCCCGTCTTTAATTCAAATCAAAACCCGGGCCTCCGGAATATTTTGTTTCGTCTACCAACGGTTTGCAAAAGCCTCGTTTTAATAAATGAAATATTTAAATTATTTTTGGGAGGCAGCCAGCCAGGCCCGAAAGCCCAGCCGGCCACCTCCAGATAAAAATCCTAGCTACACCAGTTTTCCCCCCAAACCCTTTTCTACCTAAACCTAGCCTACCCACCCTTCCTCCACCTCACCCCATCCAATCCCCTTCCTCCACCTCACATAGCCACCTCTCCCCTCCACTCCCTGAGCGCCACATCACCCCCACACAGATGCACCCACCCGCCTGCCACGCACTCAACGCACACACACACACTCGCGCGCAGCAGGCGACCCACACACCGCGGTAGCACGACCCGAACCACCTGGCCACCAACCCCCATCCACGCTCCACCTGCCCGCTCGCGCACGCTCCCACCAAGCCCCATCCCACCACGCCTACCTTTTTCCCTGGCCCCACCACGTCGCCCCACCGACCCTGGCCACTCCCGTGCCCACCTACCCTCGCGGGCCCCACCTCCCGGGATGGACAGACGCGTCCGTCCTCTCCCCCGGTCGCTCGCCCGCAATCCCCACCTACCTCGCCATCGCCCTCTCCCTTCCCTTCCTCTCCACGCTCGCCTTCCTCCTCCGGTGCCCCGGCCGCCACGAGTTAGACCCCCTCCCGCCGCCGGCGAGAGACCCCCCCGCCCGGCCGTCCTCGGCCCCGCTTCAGTTCCCCACCAACCATCGCCACATCCCCCACCCCACCGCGACACCCCGCCGCCATCCTCGATCCCTCCTCCAACCTCCCGCTCCTCTCGTCGGACATTGTCACCTCGCCTCTTCCCCGGAGCCCGGCCTGCGTGGCCCCGTCGCCACCTCCCCTGGCATCTCTCCCTCCCGCCTCGCCTGGCCTGACGGCCTCCTCTCTGCTTACCAAGGTCGCCGCCACCGCCTTGGGCCCGGCCCCGCCTCATCCTTCCGTACCTCGACGAGGAATGCCGCCCCGGGGTCTCCTTCGACTGACGTGCCAGCTCCGCCGTTCCGCACTGGCAGCCGCCTAGTCAGCCTCGTCTCTGCCTCCGTGTGCCGGCTGCATCTTGCCAACCTCTACTCCGGTCTACCGCACCATGCCATGACCCCCTGTTGCTCGCTTGCCGGCACCTCCGGTCGTCCCCACATCTCAAGCACCCCTGCGCCCGCCTCCTCCAATCACGGAACCACGTCACCGGCCTTCCTCTCCGCGCGCCGCCCAAGATGCGGTCGTCTTCTGCACCGTGGCCCCACCAGGGACCGAGCATCCTCGATCTCTGAGAGTGTTATCGCCATGCACTGCCCCGCGCGGGACATCGTCCTCCTATCGTGGCCTCTGTCTGAGTGTTGCTGCGTTCTTTCCCTGTGTTGATGCTAGTGTACCCGGATGTGTGCCGGTGGTGGTGATGTTGAGGAGAGGGTGATATCCGAGGCCGAGACAAGGAGCCATGTTCTGTATGATGCTAGTTTCACCCTATACGAAGTCATCCCTCAAGACCCCGAACTCGAAGCTGTCCCTCGCGGAATGCCAGGATCTTCACGGACAACACGTTCGTCGACACAGGAACCGGACACGGCGATGCCCCTCCCAAGATCTTCGTCATGGAACTTTGAGTACTTGTTCGCAGGCTCAAAGGACCCCGGTCCCGGACCCGAAGACGCATCGACGCCAAACCAAGTACATCGTCGACAACCGAAGCCGGAATACCATGATCTCCAACACGGGACGCAGAGCGCATCGACACGGACCCGAAGACCGAACCCAAGCGTGCCAAGTTCTTCGACCCGAAGGCCACAAATGCGACAAGTACTTCTTCCCGGATCTGATGCCCGAGAACCCAGACGCCCAGGTCGTCGACACGGATACACCAAGTACTTCCTCGAGGACGCCAAGTTCTTCACCCCGAATGCCAAGACCGACTCGATGGCGCGGACCCGACAAGATCGACACCGACCAGGGCGAATCCGATGCGCCCCGACGCCGAACCAAGTCCTTCTTTGCGGAACACCAAGATCTACTCTGTTATCTGAGAACGATCCCGCCGAGACCGAACCCCAGATCCGGACCCTGAGACCCGACCCCGAACCCCTCGGAGCCTAAGTTCGCCGAACCCTAATGTGATTCCCTATCCGAGACCCCCATTATTTTTATAATATGACATTATCGACTGTCGCATATTAAATTGTTCATCTCGCATGCATATCATGATCATGCCAGATCTTCTGCCGTGGTATTAAATATTGATCCGGTGTTTCTTCTAGTGTTTGCTTCTTCACGGATTAGGCCGATGAGTGGATGCGAGTACCGACAAGTTCTCCGGATATGGTCCGTCGGCAGTGTTTTCCCAGGCGAGCATTCTCCCCCTTTCTACCTATTTTGCATTTATAGTCTTTATTTCCTCCTGTTGATCTATTGCTATCCGTGTCGCGATGCTTTAGTTTTCGTGCACCAGTTATATCCCGTGCAGCCTCTATATTGCCTTGGACACCTCCTATTACCTGTGTTTGGTAGATAGCTGGCCTTGCTAGTCGTAGTTGCTTTCTCAGGTGCGATCTCGTGTTGTCAAGTACCACAGTTGTTGGAAGGTTGGCAGATGCTAAATGGTGGAGATGCTTAATGGTGGAGCTGATCATGACTATAATTACAACCCTTAAAATGCTAGATATAACTAATGCAGAGGCATCGGTGAGCAATAGATGTTATTTGGTTCTTCCATGCTCACTTGTGTCCCGTAGGACCCCGAGTACTTGATACCTGTTCCTTGATTTTTCGCACTATCCACATCCGGGAGGCCTTATGGACCCCCCTGAGCCAGAGCTTGATTCATTTCTATTTCTTGGGGCCACAAAGTAGTTTGGGGCTTTATTACTATCATGTACTTATGCCATGCTTTACTGCTTTATTTACGATTGTGCGTGGAGCACCTGTATTGTTTAGGATCGTGACACGTTTTCGCTGTATCGACAAGCCTAGTCACACTTTCGGGTTCCCAGTCGTTTATAGCCGTCCACACAAACCCTAGGTCCGTTCCGGAGCCGGCCAACTTTGTTGCGGGTAGCTTAGTGGGGTGCCCCCCTGAAATATTTTATGAATCCTGTGATCGCTTTGTCGTGAATGCCTTGTTGGGTTTTGAGTTGGTTTTTCCGAGGTTGATCGAGTGTGTGTTGCTATTTGTGCACCCCTGCAGGGTAAAACTTTCTAAAAGCCGTGTCATGTTATGGACGACTTGGAGCGATATCTCGATCATAGACAAGCATAACTAAAGTAGTGCTATAAACTTGACTTAATATATGACTAGTAATCAGATTCAACTATAACGGAATGGATATTAAAAATGCCAACAACTGGTGGATCTGGGTTGTTTGCTATATATGCCTAGTAAGTATTGCAACTCCAATGGAATGTGAGAAAAGTGCCAACAACTGCTGGGTTTTGGGATTCCTCAGGACAAATATATCTGATTAGTAAATGTTCTAACTACAACGGAATGGCGATTAAAACTGCCCACTACTTATGCTTCAGGATGACTCATGCTATCGATATCTGATTAGTAATTGCTGCAATTATAACAGAATGAGTAAAATTGCCAACGGTGTGGGTTCCTCAGTCCGACTTCCTCGTTTGGTCTCGAGGGGAAAATACCAGGATGGGTTTGTTTGGTGTTAGCTTCAGGTTGGATCTGAATAGGTCTTTCTTATCCCTCTTTGATAACCGCCAGATTGTAGAAGTCTCTATAGGTTGTTTAGTGCATGCGCTGCCGCTTGACCCACCATACCTATGTAGGCGAGCCGCCCGAATTCTAGCCTCGCTGTCTGGCCTCGATCGACGCTCCTCTTTTCCTTTGCCCTTTGTCGGCACCTTTTGTTTTAGCAGGTTTGAGATCGACGTCGTTAGCGGGGTTACCCTTCCGGCTTGGCTCAGGTGAGTTATGGACGCCATTGGTTATTCTTCAGGGCCCTTAGCCCCATTTGCATCTTGTCCGTAGTCGGACGCTCTATCGTTTCGAGGTGATTTGGATCTTTGTATATTATATCTGTATTCTTGACTCATGTAGTCGCTGTTGTATATATATCTGTTATGTGGGTCCCATCGAAGACTGTTGTGTAATGGTATTACTTCGTTTTCCACCCGTACGAAAGTGCCTGGTGGGCGTCCTTGAATCTTTTCTATGCGGGTTTGGCGGAAAGGGATAAAACTTGCATAGGGCCGATTTGAGGGTGTTACAAGATCTCAAGTACTTGTTATGAGTTATATTTGGAGCTGGATGTCTTTATGAAATTGTGGTTTTTGTTGGACTCATCTAGTACTCAAGGTGACAGTGTGGGGTTTTCTAGATGGGAAAGGCTTACTTTGAGGTGGGTTGTTATAGCCCTACCATGGATTAGAGTGTTCAACCGGAGAGTAGTATCATAAAGAGAAGATATTTATATGAGAGTGTTCACTAGTGAAAGTATGATCCCTAGGCCTTGTTTCTAAGCATTGAAACACCGTTTGCATTTAGATCTGTTACATGTTTGCCTGCTTCCATCTTTATTTCAGTTTGCCTTTAGTCTCTCACACGCCATCAAGCTATTTTCTATCACCGTTACCACTTATAATTATCTATACCACTTGTATTTCACTATCTCTTCGCCGAGCTAGTGCACCTATACACCTGACAAGTGTATTGGGTGTGTTGGGGACACAAGAGACTTCTTGTATCTTGATTGCAGGGTTGCTTGAGAGGGGATACCTTTGACCACTTCCTCCCTGAGTTCGATAAAACTTGGGTGATCCACTTAAGGGAAAACTTGCTGCTGTTCTACAAACCTCTGCACTTGGAGGCTCAACAACTGTCTACAAGAATAGAAGTGCGTAGACATCACTGGCACTGTGGCATCTTGTTAATAGGTTAGTCCAAGAAAGTGTATAAAAAGTACTCCAAAGTGTGGACAAAACATAAGAAAGTAGATAAAACCAAGCATGGAACATCAAAAATTATAGATACTTTAGCAACATATCAACATCCCCAAGCTTAACTCCTGCTCGTCCTCGAGTAGGTAAGTGATAAAAAGAAAGAATAATTTTTGAGGTGACATGCACCATCATAAACTTGATCAAAGTATTTGTAAAACATTGATAACTGGGATCATAGTACTTCAACATAGCATGAAAGATAAAGTTCTAACAATAAGACATAGCAACTATGTTGTAACATGAAAAGGCACAAACAAAAGATTCATGAATAACAATGCTTTGCAAGACGTTTGTTTGTTTCACATAAAGAAAACATATCATAGTGGCATTCAGCTTGTCCCTCATGGAGTAGCAAACATAAATGCATAGGACACCTTCAAAGTTTATAAGGGTGACTAGACACAAATAGTTGAAGAACAAGCAATATCAAAGTTATGCATCAATCAACAAGTCTTGGGACAATGCACATAGAACTAAGAATGGCCACTATGCTCTCTCAATAGGTGCATAAAGATAGAAGGTGGAGACTCAACATAAAAGTAAAAGAAAGGCCTTCATAGAAGAAAGCAGGGATTCAAGTTTCATAAAGAGCTTCCAAAAAGTATGGTACTTATTAGCTTTCAGCTCTCATTGCCCCTATCATAAGAATCTTGAAGTGATTAATGTTAAAGTGAACAAACTATGGAGTATATGCTTGACAAAGTATAAGTTGGAAATCTCATGTCCCTTGAATAGGGTCTCCTCATGCTACTCAAGTTTAGTTACGGTAAGTTCTTGTCATAGTAAGTACATGTGTATCATAGAGAACCAGCAGGTACCCCTTGCCCGATGATACGGAAGAATCCCCATATCAAAATGACAAGGCAAGCAGACAACGAGCATCTCAACAATCTTCTTATTTACCATGGGAAAATGGTGCTTTTTTCTCTCTTTCCTCTTTTCTCATATATCTTTTTTCTCCTTTTCTCAATATCTGTCTCTTTTTTATAAGAAGAATGCTTCATAGATTGCTCATTATGGTTACGCTGCAGGTTTCCACCATGATTAGGCATGGATTAGACCGGCAGCCCAGGCGTTTCTCTAACACATATACATAACTCCATGGACTTACAAGCTCCCCTTTCATTTCACACCGACGACATCCATAGACAAAAGAGCATGATATCAACTAGGTACAAAGTACAAGTGCAATGATGAAATCGTTCCCCATGACAGCATGGTTCTGCTAATCCCCAACATATAAGTGCAAGCATATACAACATAGACAATACAATGGTTCAAGTTTATTAAGGGCAAGAAAAGTAAAGTGTGCCATCAAGTTCGTGAGAGCTTTAATCACTAGTTTTGTCATAACAAGTTTAATTTAGAAGGTAGATAAAAACATGAATATACTTGGAATAGCAAATGCTAATAGGTAGGTATGGTGGACTCTTTGGAATAACTAAGTTTTATTTGGAGTTGGATGCATGAGTGGAACTCATACTTGGTTATGGAGGCTAGCAAAAGACTGGGAGCGACCAACTAAGAGAGCAATAATGGCCATATCATGCAAAGCAACAAAACATCATTAATTAAAGCATAAAGTGATATTAGAAGTCGAAAACTAAAGGATCATAAAGGCTATGGTGACTTGGTATAGCCTTAACATGGTGTGAGCATGCGCCAAGTCAACCCAAATAAAGCATCAAAGGAGAATACCACAATACTATGCTTTAATATGCTAAAACAACACATGATTCCTCCAAGGCACATTAAGCAATCTCAATTGTTTATAACATGTCATGCTATAGCAAAGATCACTAAGCATAAAGCCAAAACAATATCAAGCATGGCATGACAAAGCATAGGCCACAGTCAAAAACAAGCTCTCTTTACCACTTAAGCATGAACTTTTCCTACTCTTTTGCAAACCAAACAAAACTATTTGAAAACTAATATATGAAAGAGGGGGTCCAACCAATTTATTCATGCAAACTAAGAAAACTAAGCAAACGAAAACCAAAAACAAAAACAAAGATGCTCCAAGAACAACACAACTATGCATGAAACAATAAAAATGAAGTGTTTGGAAGAAACCTGGGATTTTTATTGATGAAGAAGGGGATGCCTTGGGCATCCCAAGCTTTGACGCTTCTACTTCTTGGATATTTCTTGGGGTGACACGGGGTGGCATCCCCAAGCTTGAACTTTACTCCATTCTTCATCTCATTACATCATTCTCTCCATACACCTAAATTTTTTCCTTCATACAAAACTTCACACAATCTTTATTAGCAACATTAGTGCACTCAAGATAATAAGTCTTTAGGTTCAGTTTCAACACCAGTGAAACTTCCATTAAAACACAAGAAACTGTAGCACTTCCCTCAAAAATCTCAATTCCCCAAAGAGAACTCAAAAAGGAACCAACAAGAAGCAAATGCAAATAATGGCAGAAATCTGTCAAAACAGACCATCAGGGAAAAACCATTTTTTTCGAAGACCTTCTATTGCTCAAATCAAAAAGTGTTGAACTAACGAAAGTTATATAACAACTTGGGGCAGAAGAACAAAAATTCACGCCTCAAAACGACGTACAGAGATTTTACATGAATTTTTATAGTGAAGAACAAAAATCTGTTTCGGGACAGCAACTTTCCCAAGCATCACTTCTCTCTCATTAGAGGTTACTCTTGGCACAAAAAGCAAATAAAAAGAATAAGAAGCGGTTATTATTGAGGTAATAACTTCCAAGACTCATCTAAACCTTTTGGGTTATCTCCCAATAAGTACTTTTCTTTAACGCCTTTAAGTTTGGCATAAGAAGCAAGAAAAAGAATCAAGTGTTCTCAAATGAATAAGCATTAAGATTGATACCAGAAATATCTTCAACAAGGCAAGGTATATCATGCAAATAAGTTCTAGAGGATCCTTTCTCAATGCTTTTGGCTTCACTACTTTCATTAACTGGGTTTTTAGGAACAATCCAATTAAGATTCTTTTCTATGGCTTCATGCATTGCTACAAGTTTGAAAGGTATTGGTATCTTAATTTCCTCCCCATTAGGTTCAGTTTTGTTCATCTTTTCTAGTGTACCAATAACATATACACATGAGCCTAGCATATTAAAACGTTCAAAGACTTTTCTAGCTTCATTGGCAACATCATAGAATTCCTTAAGCAAAGTTTCCAGAATAAAGTCTCTCTTTTTAGGGTCCTCAATTTCCTTAAGTTTAAGAAACATTACTTGCATTAAGGGGTTAAGGTTAACAAACCTAGCTTCCAACATGTGAACTAAAGAAGCTGCAGCAATTTCATAATTTGGAGCAAGTTCTATAAGGGATCTATCCTCAATATCCTCATGCTTACTAACATGATTAAAGAATTCTTCAATATTATCTTTTCCAATTATAGAGCCACTACCTATTGAAAGGTCTTTCAGGGTGAACTTAGGGATCAACATGGTGAGCTAAGAAAGAGGTAGCAACTATAAAAAAGACTTTAATTTTTTTGTGTTTTTAATAAAGAAAGCAAACTAGTAAAACTAATTTTTTTGTGTGTTTTTGATAATGAAACAAGCAAACAAAGCAAAAATAAACTAAGCAAAACAAAAATAACAAAGTAAAGAGATTGGTTATGAGGGACTCCCCTTATGAAGATGTCCTTGACTCCCTAGCAACAGCGCCATAAAAAGCTTGATTATTGGCTCAACACGTATCGAGCTCGTTGGGGAACCCCAAGAGGAAGGTATGATGAGCACAACAACAAGTTTTCCCTCAGTTATGAAACCAAGGTTATCGAACCACTAGGAGCAAGGAAACACCTCCAAGGTGTTGTTTCCAACTAGGAATCCTGCACAACACAACCACAGAACTTTTCCCCCAACTTACAGTGAGGTTGTCAATCTCACCAGTTTTGCTGAAAACAAAGGATTAAACGTATTGTGTGGAAGAAAGTAAAAGCTTGCAGAAAGTAAACAGAAAACAGTAAACGGTTGTAGATTCATGGTAAAAGAAAGGACCGGGGTCCATAGTTCACTAGTGTTGGTTCACCTTAAGATAGATGACATGTTGGGTGAACAAATTACAGCGGGGTAATTGACAAACATCGAGAAAGCATACATGCATATACTAATCATCTTGACTCCTATGAGATTTGATTGGGCATTACAACATTATACATAGACCGTAATCCAAATGCATCTATGACTAATAATCCACCTTCAGGTTATCAATCCGAACCCCCTCCAGTATTAAGTTGCAAGCAACAGATAATTACATTACGCATTGCGTGTAAAGTAAACAATACGATTGTTCTATGAACAACGGATTGCTGTTTTCTCCCTAGTAGCAACAACACATCTAGTACCTTAGAGATTTCTATCACTTCCCCAGATTACTAGAGGCATGAACCCACTATCGAGCATAAATACTCCCTCTTGGAGTTGCTAGCATCTACTCGGCCAAGATATCTACTAACAACGGAGAGCATGCAAGATCACAGATAACAAAGACATGATAGAATCAATAATCAATCTGAAATAGCATCTCAATATCCATCGGATCCCCACAAACACAACATGTATGATTACAAATAGATGATCTTGATCATGAACGGAGCTCACAAGATCTAGACATGGTAGCACAAAGGAGAACAACCAACCATCTAGATACTACATGGACCCGTAGTCCAAGGATGAACTACTCACACATCACACAAGAGGCTTGCATGGTGATGAAGAAGGCCTCCAGAGTGAATTCTCCCCCCCAACAGGGTGCCGGGAAGAGCTTCACATCCGTTCCAATCTAGGGATGGAGATGACGGCGGCTACAAACTCTTTCGTGGAATTTTGATTGGGTACTTAGGGTTTCTATATCGGAGGCATATTATAGGCGAAAGGGGAGGCCGAGGGGGTTCCCTAGGCGGCCGCACCACCCCCTGGAGCGGGCCAGGCTTGGCCACGTGGCCAGGTGGTGTGGCCGGTTCCTGGCCCCTCTCCGTCTAGTATTCTGGCTCCGTGTCGCCCTCGGTGAATTATTGACTTTGGCTTTTGTCTTGTCCAATTCCGAGAATATTCATTTTCTGACTTTCCTGGAACCAAAAACAGCAGAAAACAGGCAGCTGGCACTGTGGCATCTTGTTAATAGGTTAGTCCAAGAAATTGTATAAAAAGTACTCCAAAGTGTGGACAAAACATAAGAAAGTAGATATAAACCAAGCATGGAATATCAAAAATTATAGATACATTTGCAACGTATCAATCATCACTACTATCTACATTAAATAAAACACAAGAGTATACCAATAAAATGAGAAGATCTATAAGAAGCAAGGAAAGCTTGGGAGACAACACAAAAAAATTCTTGGCAAGAGATAGTACAAAATGAAGAAAAGGCCAAAATGAATATGATCAACAAATTCTACCATAAATCTAGTAGTAATTGTCCAAGGACAAGAAATATTGGGAATAATCTTCCCGAGGTAGTTCACATGGATATCCAAGATCATATTCACACAATAAGCATATGCAGACATATAATAATTAAGCTCGATGCTTAGAAAGAGATTCTTGGTAGCTCCACATAGTTACACAATCATTAAATATTAGAGTAACTTGAAGCAAAAGGTTTCCATAGAGGATATAGATGTCCAAATATGAGGAAATGCATACCAAGAGAACCTCACAGAAACAAGATCCAAAAAGATGGGAATCAAAGCCATTCAAGGAAATTTGAAATTGTTTGAGAACATGTGTCACATAGGAGCTAGATAATTCTATATCAATTCTAAGTGACACAACCTTGAATTTTCACATTTTCTAGGCTTGTAATATGCACTAAGCATATGACTCCCCCATGATGTGATGAACCATAAATCTCAACACGAGGCAAAAGAACCAAACAGAGATAATTAATGGACATTATAGAACTTAAATTTCTCATAAGGATGACATACCACATAGAGACTAGATAATCTTGAAATATCACTACTAAGTGGTATTACTCATGTACGCACATTTTTAGGATTGTGGAATGCCCAAGCATACCACTCCCCCAAAATGGGATAGTCCATTAATCTCTCACAAGAGCCAAGTAGATATCAACTGAATTCAATAATAGCTCCATTACAAGAAACACACATACATGGTGTGTAAACCAATCAAACACAATTAAACTTGATAACTCAAGATAAGTAGGTGGTAATCACAACATATAAAAAAACATGCAAGGTACAAAACCAACACATGCACAAGGGGGTGAGAAACTTTCAATGTAAGAAGTTAATCACATGTTACCGCAAGGAGGAACATTGAAAATATGATAGAGGCAATATAATCCACATGACTTGGTTTGACAAATATAATAGATGAAGATCCCTCATTTTTTCATGATGAAACCAAGTCTCCATTTTCCTCCAAAATCACCTATTGAACAAGTTTTGGCTTGTTGGTCCCCAACCAAGTTGGGTCCTAAGAAGTTAGTCACAATAGGCTTGGCAACCCAAATGGTTCTTTTCTTGACACCACTTTGGGTGCCAACATATTTGGCAAACATATTGCCCACCTCATCCTTACGAAGTGAATACGCATCATCAATCATGATAGGGTTGGATGAGGAGTTACCAATGGTGCATCAGGAATAAATGTGCCCCTTCTCATGGAATATGTAGCAAGTTCTTATATTGCTATCTTTCTTCTTAGGTGATGCCACAACTTGAGGAAGACCACGAGTATTCCTCTTAGGAAGAGGCCCACCTCTAACTTGACGTATACCTTGAGGTCGCTTCCCTTATTTCTTCACACTAAGAGGCTTCTTCTTCAATGGGAAAGATCTAACATGATGCCCTTCTTCCTTGCACTTGAAGCAAACAATGTTGGATGGATACTTTACTTGATCTTGGCCATTCTTCTTGGTTCCCTTGTGCTTCAACTTGATAGTGGACTTGTTCTTGATATTGGAGTTGAATCCAAGTCCACTTTTTTCATTGTGGGATTTTTGCACACTCAAGATGTGGTTGCGTGTGGCCTTCCCTTTATGACCATTTTCAAGTCATTCTTCAAATAAGTGACTTGAGCCTTGATCTCTCTAATTTCCTCTACATGGTTAGTGTCAACAACAATAGTAGTAGAGGAAGTAGAATCAACATTGTTAGAGCAACAAGGCACTAAATGCAATTCATCACAAGATATAGCATGGTTATGTGAAGATGAATTACAAGGACTAGCACATGGAAATATAAAACTAGGAGTAGATGTAGTGCTAATGTCCACATGAGGCTCATTAGATTTTACCTTTGACACAATAGCCTCATGAGCCAAATTTAGCCTATCATGGGAGACTAGAAGATCCTCATGCGATCTTGAGAGCTTAACATGACTTTCTTCCAATTTCCCATATTTGCTAGTTAGCAAAGCAAGTTGAGCCTTTAGCTCAACATTGTACTTCAAAATAGATGCTTCACAAGATGTAGAGTTAGTAGCACAAGCATCATTATTAATTTCAAGAGGCGAGGGCAACATTGCAAGCTCTTTTGAATATGAATCGTTAAGTTGCTCATGTGACCCGGTGAGTTTGATAAGCTCACTCTTAACAACCTGAGAGCCATTTTCCAGGTGCTTAAAATCCTCAACAAGTTTAGCATGGGCAACTACAAGTTCATCATTTTTAGTCTTGAAAACTTTTGCCATCTCGAGTTCTCTATCATGGTTTTCCTTTACTCTAGACAATTCTAGAGTAAAAGTCTCCTCAAGAGATTCCTTGGTGGTTTGTTCTTCAAGTGAGCTATTTAGATAAGCAATCTCATTAGCATACTCATGCTCATGGTCATTCTTTTGAAAAATGATATTTTCTTGCTCCTCAATAAGTTTCTTGCCCTCAATAGCACAAGCCATAATTTCAACAAAGTTGGAGCAAGCAATTTTATTTTTATGAAAAGCGGGAAAGACAATCTCTCCCATCTCTTGAATAGTGGTAATATCATAATCAACAATATGATCATCATCATCACTACCATCAACATCATCATAATCATAATCATCATCACAACCATCAACAACATCATCATCATCATCATCAACATGATGAGATACAATGGGATCCAAAGAGGTTACCTTTGTTCCCTTAGACATAAGGCATATGTGAGAATCGGACGGAGGTGATGATGAGATTTTACTTGAAGCTCCATTCAAAACCTTGTCTTGACCCATAGAATCTTCGATTTCCTCTACATGGTTATCAACACAAGCACTAGAGGAAACAGAAGCATTTTTATCATGGCAATAAGATAATGTAAGCATATAAACATGAGATTTATTCAAGCCATTTCTACATGATATGCAAGGACTATCAACACAAGCATGAAAGGAGTTATGAGTGCTAGAAGTGTTGGGGTCCAAAGATAGAACATTGCAACTAGATAGAGATGAAGGATTACTAATAGTAAGCTCACTATCCACATTGCAATTTCTATCACCACTCACCATATCATTACCTTGTGAAAAACCACATGTTGGTGAAGTGGTAGAAGATGAGAACTCATCACGGCCGGAGGTGGAGGGAAAACAATCATTCTCAATAATGTTGGACTCACTATATTTATCTTGAAGCTTTGTCCATATCTCATGAGCACTCCGATAAGGCATGATTGAATAAATAACTACATTGCTCACAACAAGTAAAAGCACTTTAGTAGTTGATGACCCATAAGTATAGGGGGTGTATCGCAGTATTTTCGATAAGTAAGAGTGTCGAACCCAACGAGGAACAGAAGGTGCTGGCTAGTGGTATGGATCAGGAATTCTCTGCAAATACTTAGCAAACGGATTTTTAGTTTTTTTTAATAAAGCAAGTAAATAAAGTACGAGTAAACAAAAGACAGTAGGAATAAATGCAGCAATTGGCCCAATCCTTTATGCAGCAAAGGTCAATCCGGTTGTATTTGATACATTGCAAATGTATCTATAATTTTTGATGTTCCATGCTTGGTTTTATCTACTTTCTTGTGTTTTGTTCCAACTTTGGAGTACTCTATATACACTTTCTTGGACTAACCTATTAACAAGTGCCACAGTGCCAGTTGCCTGTTTCTACTATTTTTGGTTCCAGGAAAGTCAGAAAATCAATATTCTCGGAATTGGACCGGACAAAAGCCAAAGTCGATATTTTACGGGAAGACTCACGGAGCCAGAAGACGAGACGGAGAGGGGCCACAGGGTGGCCACATCATGTGGTGGCGCGGGCTAGCCCTGGCCGCACCACCAGGTGGTGTGGGCCCCATGGCCTGCCACTGACCTTGCCCCTTCGCCTATAAGATCCTCCCGATGCAAAAACCCTAAATCGTCAAGCCTCCAGCCACGAAAAGTTCCACAGCGTCGCCGCCACCGAAGGGGAGATTCGGGGGACAGAAAGTCTCTGTTCCGGCACCCTGCCGGGACAGGGAAGTGCTCCCGGAGCCATCTCCATCGATCTCCACCACCATCTCCATCGTCGTTGCTGATTCCCATGATGAGGAGGGAGTAGTTCTTCCTCGAGGCTAAGGGTTCTACCGGTAGCTATGTGTTCATCTCTCTCTCTATGCATGATCTTATTGAGATCATGAGCTTGTAATCTATAGATATACCTTGCTACTCGAGTGCTTTAATAGATCTCTGCTCTCCCATGTGTGTGAAAGTGACAGCGTGCACACCATGGTGGCACTTAGGCTAGAGATCTCAAATACTTGTTATGAGTTATATTTGGAGTTGGATGTCTTTATGAAATTGTGGTGTTTGTTGAAACCATCTAGTGCTCAAGGTGACAATGTGGGGTTATCTAGATGGGAAAGATGAACTTTGAGGTGTGCTGTTATAGCCCTACCATGGATTAGAGTGTCCAACCGGAGAGTAGTTCAGCGTAGTATCATAAAGAAGAATATATTTATATGAGAGTGTTCACTAGTGAAAGTATGATCCCTAGGCCTTGTTTCTAAGCACTGAAACACCATTTGCTATTAGATCTATTACATGTTTGCTTGCTTCTATCTTTATTTCAGTTTTACTTTAGTCTTTTCCACGCCATCAAGCTATTTTCTATCACCATTACCACTTATAATTATCTATACCACTTGTATTTCACTATCTCTTTGTCGAACTAGTGCACCTATACACCTGACAAGTGTATTGGATGTGTTGGGGACACAAGAGACTTCTTGTATCTTGATTGCAGGGTTGCTTGAGAGGGAATACCTTTGACCACTTCCTCCCTAAGTTCGATAAACCTTGGGTGATCCACTTAAGGGAAAACTTGCTGCTGTTCTACAAACCTCTGCACTTGGAGGCCCAACAACTGTCTACAAGAATAGAAGTGCGTAGACAATAGTATTACTTAAGATGACCAAACGTTCTCGAGGACACATGGGAAGACTGTCAAGTGCTTTCGCTTCATATAGTTGATTAATCTTCTTTAGCTTGCTAAGTGTTGTGTGGGTGAACATGTGCTAATCTACCGACCTTCCTAGGACTAATACATAGTTGTGATTATACCCCTTGCAAATATCCATAAGTACAAGAAAGTAATTAAGGTAGAAACCTAACCACAGCTTTAAACTCTAAGACCCTTACGTCCCTTGTGCAATGGTTTCCTAACGGGGGTTCAGGTTTACATCACTTGACCCCTACGATTAGTAGCCAAATACACAATGCATTCTCCTAGGCCCATATAGGTGAAGTGTCATGTAGTCGACGTTCACATGACACCACTATAAGAAGTACACCACAACTTAAATATCAAACCATTGAATCTTTGTCAACACAACTCCACTACTAACAACATGACTTCTCCCATGTCCTCAAGAACAAAACGAACTACTCACAAGACATCATATGGATCATGATCAGAGATGGAATAATGATGTATAACAATGTAAACATAAACAATAATTCAATGGTTCACTCAATAGCATCAACTACAAAGAGTAATCACCACCGGGAAAGTTTCCCCTAAGAACTAATGCAAGATTCAACTCAATTGTTATAGCAATATGGAGATGGTGATGATGGTGCTAATGGTGGTGATGATGATGATGATGATCCCGATGAAGTCCAGCTTGATGGTGGTGTTGATGGCAACGATCTCCCCTCTCCGGGAAGGAATTCCTTGGTAAATCTGTCACGGAGAGATCTTTCTCTCTTGGTGTTTTCTGCCCCGTAGAGGCGGCAGAATCTTTCTGTGGTTGCTCCCCCAGTCTTAGGGTTTCAGGAGGATAATATACACCAGAGGGGAGTGCCAGGGGTGGACCAGGGCGGCCACACCACCTGGTTGCATGGCCTAGGGTGGCCCACGCCAGGGGTGGTGTGGGCCCCCTGTAGCCCATCTCTAGCCCCCCTTCTGGATTCCTTCATCTTCTGGAAAAATAGGATTTTCCATGTATTTTCCCGGATTTTCTGATCTTCGCGAATTTTGCCTCCAAACAGGACCTTTTCCATCAGAATCCTGGCTGCAGTGGTCCATGCTCCAAAAGTTATCAACCATGCAAAAACAGATGAAATAACATAAGTATCACCTCAATGCAAAATATATCAATGAATAATAGTGAATTATGACATAGAATAGTGATGCAAAATGGACGTATCAGTAGTTTGAGCATCTATATAGGAGTTCATCTTCTCCTCTAAAGATTCGTTTTGGGGATCCATAGGAGAGGATAGACCTATATATAGAATTTCCTCAATAGATGGGTGAATGCCCCGGAAATAATCTAGCATGCGATATTTCCAAACATCATAATTTGTGCCATCGAATATATAGAAGGAATCATGCACTACTCCCCTAGTCGACATCTTTACTCTGAAGGTGGTGAAGCCTAAAAGTGAGAGACCTTTCTTTGATACCAATTGAAAGATCATGGATGTCGCCTAGAGGGGGGTGAATAGGCGGTTTAAAACGTTTACGAGATGGGCTTAACAATGGCGGAATAAAACTATCGTTTTCTTTTGTCAAGAACAAAGCCTAGATATACTAAGGTTCACCTATGTGCACCAACAACTTATGCTAAGCAAGAGAAGCAACAATGTGATAGCAATATAGATTACTTCAATCACAAAGTGACGAGGGGTGATCTCGGCAATGTCCATGAAGGACTTGGGGTTTTACGGAAAAGAGAACGCTAGGGATTTTGTTGGATGTCAGGAAACAATGGAATCAAAGTCGCCTGAATATTGAGATAATCGCTCTGTTACAAATCGCTGGGGGATTGTTCGGTACTTTTCCTAGGCTTCTGCCGCCCTATATATAATAGGTCGGGTCTCAAAGTTGTACGCGGATAGGTTACATGATTACAACACCAACTTGATGTCGGTCTTTGTTCCTCTTTCCTAATACAACTATAAATCTTTGTCGGTTGCTCCTTTGGATCTTCATCTTGACTCTTCATGGGACCCGAGTAATTATACCTATGTTAGTATCCCTTGAGACTCTACCTGAACCGTAGATTCGGGTTGAGTCTCAAGAAAGCGTTTAGTTCTTTTTTCTTTGTTTTCACTATTTTAAACTTTATAGGGATTTGGTACAACGAGCCTGATGCATCTGATGGATCGAGAATCAGTTAATTGCTCCTAGGCAAAATCAAGGTTGTCCTACATCAAATTCAAGTCCCCAGGCCTGAACTCGGAACTTATTACTGGTGTAACTCAGTTCGGGCCGCTGAGGTTTTATCGAACACTGAATTCCAGTTTTATTTTATCTGGTACCCAACGCGTCTGTATGGATTTTTCATCGTATCGTAGATATGGATATAATTCTAGCAGAGCGCATTCTTGTGCGATTACTAGGCCACACAGGACGAATCCCGGGGTCTTACCTTCATGTTTCTGAACACGGCATTCGGAGTTTTGTCGCATTTAGCTGCGATCCGAGATTTATATATTTTGTCGGCTACCCTGCTGGGCTGCTAATATTTCTGAATTTTGCAATATATTTTGATACTTCATGAAAGCTCCCAATGGGAGTAACCTTCGGAGGGATACAATAAATGTAAAACTGGCAAGTATTTTAGGCGATGATTGTCTTTTACTTGGCCTGCATAATATTTCTATCGGGTGCGCGACAGCGCTCCCGATGGGAGTAGCCCCCGAGGCTATGTTGGGATGCCTGTGTCTAGACATAGGCTCATAATTGATGTTAAATCAAGCAAACATACAAAACATCCTTTTGGGTTTATATGAATGGAAATTGAAGATATGAAGAACTTATCTTTATACATCTATGGCGTAATCGTGGGTACATTATTTTGGCGGGTTGCCTTCTAGTCGTAGGCCAAGGTATTTTGGATTTTAAAAGCCGGGCCATAGGCCTTATTGAATTCATAAGTAAACATAAGATCTGTTAAGCATAAAAGCGTCGTAGCTGTGTTATGTTCCATGGATTTGAATACTGGACTCCTCTCTTCTTATCTTGTAGACGATACGCTCCTCCAGGAATAACTTCTATGACTATGTAGAGTCCTTCCCAAGGTGATTCTAGTTTTTGGTGGCCATCTTGCTTGAGTCGAAGAACTAGGTCCCCTACTGCAAAGGAGGTCGTAATCGTCGACTATGATAGTTGTGCAAGTTTTGCTGATATATAGTGGCTCTTTGTAGGGCTTCATCTCGAGCTTCATCGAGTGCATCAACGTCATCTTCAAGTGCTTCTGTTGATTTGTCTTCATCATATGCAACTACTCTTGGAGATTCATGTGAAATTTCGACTGGAAGGACGGCTTCAGCACCGTGGACCAGAAAGAAAGGTGTTTCTTGTGTCAAATTATTTGGGGTAGTTCGTAAACTCTACAAAATAGATGGTAACTCATCAACCCATGCTCCTTTTGCTCTATCGAGTGGTGCTAGCAACCTTTTCTTGAGGCCAGCAGTTACTAGACCATTGATTTTTTTCTACTTGACCATTGGTTTGCGGGTGAGCTATTGAGGCATAGCTTACTTTGATGCCCATCTCTTGGCAATATTCTTTAAACTCATTGGAGGTAAAATTGGTTCCATTGTCCGTGATGATGTTGTTTGGCACGCCGAACAGAAATACTATGGATTTTATGAAATTCACAGCCGAAGTTCCATCTTGAGTGGTGACTAGCATTGCTTCAATCCATTTAGTAAATTTGTTGACTACTACTAGCAAAAAGACGTGTCCTCCTGGAGATGACTTATGAAGTTTTCCCACCATATCAAGCCCCCACTGAGCGAAGGGCCAAGCTAGAGGTATAGGGTGTAATTCAGCTGATGGTGCTCCTGGTTTTGTTGCGAATCATTGACATGCTTCACATGTTCTGACTATATCATTTGCATCTTGAACTGCTGTAAACCAATAAAATCCTGCTCTGAATGCTTTGGTGGCAATTGCTCGACTCCTGGCATAATGACCACAAACTCCTTCATGTATATCCTTGAGTATCGCTTTTCCTTCTTCGGATGTGACACATCATTGTAACACAACCGAAATACTTCTTTTATATAATTCTCCTTTGATTACCTTGAATGCTTTCGATCGTTGAGTGATTCGCCGGGCTTCCATTACATCCTTAGGTAATTCTCCCCGAATCATATAAGCTATGTATGGCTGCATCCATGTAGACTCTATTAATCAATTTCTAGTTCTTCTCCAATGGCTTCTTCTGTGCTTGTACTGGTTGATGGAGCCCCCAAGTCTTTTTGCGGCTTACTATTTTCCCCTATCTTGGGTGCTATGACCCCAAAAACTCCTTTTGCTTTGATAGAATGCTTAGATATTTCTTCCCAAAAAAAAAGGGTGGCACTGGTAAACACAGGGACTCGATGTTTGCCAAATTATTGGCTTCTTTGTTCTTCCTCTTCCTATGTGTGATACCTCGCATCCGTCAAATTGAGCTTCCATGATGTTGTATAAATCGCGATAAGCAATCATATTGTCGCTGAAAGAATCACACTTGTTCATTGTTTGTTGTGCTACGAGGTTAGAGTCACCAAAGATTTTTAAACAAGTTGCACCGCAAGCCTTTGCCATCCGCATGCCGTGCAGCAAGGCCTCGTGCTTGACTTCATTGTTGGATGTGTTTGCGAAACTCATCCGAAGTATATATCGCATCTTGTCACCTTGCGGTGATATTAATATGCCCCCCGCTCCTGCTCCTTCTGTTCTTTTTGATCCATCGAAGTACATTGTAGAGGCGCTTGAAAGATTAGGTGGACCCACACATTGTAACTCTATCCATTCCATGATGAAATCCGACAGAACTTGCGATTTGATAGCTTTTCGCTTCTCATACGTGATGTCCCAAGGGGACAATTCGATGCCCCATAGGGAGACATGCCTAGTTGCTTCTAGGTTATTAAGGATGTTCGACAGAGGTGCCTCATTGACCACTATGATCGGATGTTCGGAAAAATAATGACGTAGTTTCCGCATTGTCATGAATACTCCATATGCTAATTTATGGTAATGTGGGTACCTTTGTCTGGATGGTGAGAGGACCTCGCTAAAAAAATAAACTGTCCTCTGAACACCGTGGGTTTTTCCTTCTTCGAGTCGCTCCACGACTAGGACCGTGCTGACCACCTGATTTGTGGCGGCTATATAAAGAAGTAGTGGATCTTTTTATCATGGAGACACGATGACATGGGGCGTCGAAAGTTTCTTCTTGAGGTCTTCAAAGGCGTGCTGAGCTTCTTCGGTCCATTCAAACTTATCTGATTTTCTCATAAGGGCGTAGAACGGTAATGCTTTTTCTCCTAATTGAGCAATGAAACGACTAAGCGCTGCCACTCGCCCAGCCAGCTATTGTACTCCTCGTAAATTTGTTGGTTTTTTCATTATTAAGATTGCCTGTATTTTCTCGGGATTGGCTTCGATTCCTCTTGCTGATACCAGGTATCCGAGGAGTTGCCCTACTGGGACTCCAAAGAAACACTTCGTCGGGTTTAATTTGATGCAGAACTTGTCTAGGTTGTTGAATGTTTCTTCAATATCCTTGATAAGTGATGAGCTTTGCTTCGATGTAACTATGACATCATCAATATACACTTGTACATTTGTGCCAATTTGGTTTCCCAGGCAACTTTGCATCATCCGTTGATATGTTGCCTCGACGTTTTTTTAGGCCAAACGACATTGTTGTGTAGCAAAATACACCATAAGGTGTGATGAATGCTATTTTCTCCTAATCCTCCTCCTTCATCCGAATCTGGTGGTATTCTGAGTATGCATCCAGAAAGGAAAGACGTTCACATCCTGCAGTTGCATCGATTATTTGATCGATTCATGGCAGTGGAAAGTGATCCTTTGGACAGTGTTTATTCAATGGTGTGAAGTCGATGCACATCCGTAGCTCTTTGGTGTTCTTCTTTGGGAGGCATACTAGGTTTGCAACCCACTCTACTTTCTTTAGTTCTTTTATGAAATTGGCATCGGTGAGGTGATGTAGCTCTTTTCCAATAGCTTTGCGCTTTGGTTCCGCAAAACGATGAAGCGATTGCTTGACTGGTTTTGCTTTTGGATCCAAATTTTTTGTGTGCTCAGCGAGTTTCTTGGGAATTCCTGTCATGTCAGAAGGTAGCCATGTGAAGATTTCCCAGTGCTCACAGGGGAACTCGATGAGCGCGCTTTCCTATGCGGGACCAAGGTTGGAGGCCACAAATGTTGTCTTCTTCAGATCGGTGGGATGGATCTGTACTTCTTTAGTGTCTTTTGCAGTGTCGAAGGCCTAGTTGGGGTTGACGCGTGTTACTGTGAGAGGTTCTGTGGTTGTTGTCATTTTGAGCTGCTCAAACTCGGTTGCCATACCAAAGGATTCAGAAATTTTGTTGAATTCCCGATGGCAATTATCAGAATGTGTGAAGCTTCTATTATTGATATGATTCCCTTTGGTGTTGGCATTTTCATGACTATGTATGCATACTGAGGAACTGCCATGAATTGTGCGAAAGCCGGGCATCCCAGGATCGCGTGATACTGCGATGGCCAGTCCATGACTTCGAACTCGAGCTTTTCCACCTGGAATTTTCTTTGGATATAAACACAACATTAAGGAAAAATTTTACCTAAAGGAATTTCGGCTTTACCTAGTACTATGTTGTGGAAGGATGTTTCTTTTGGTGCTAAATTTGCCAAGGGGTAATTCATTTCCCTAAGTGTTTTAGCGTAGATCAGGTTTATGCTTCTTCCTATGTCCATGAAGACTTCACTCATGTCGAATCCACCAATTCGTGCTTCAACTAGCAAGGCCGAATGGCCCAGCCTTGGTACGCGATGAGGGTGATCAACTCTGCTGAATGTGATTTCCTATTCTGACCAGTGGAGATATTCGGGTGTGGTTGGTGGAGCCATTTCCGTCATGTTGACTTGTCTTGTGATTAGCTTCTGAATTTTGTTGGATGGACGCCCTTTTTGAATCATCGACATTGCCCCTTTTGACCTAGGGTAATCGTCATTCTGATTGGTTGTGTTTTGTGGTTGTCCTGCTGGCGGAGGCGGTGCAACAATGGCTAACATGCCAGGCATGGATGTGTATCCTCTTCTTGTTGCTTTTTCATTGCATAGCTCTTGCATCTTTAAGAACATTCGACAATCTTTCATGAGGTGGTTGGATTGTCTTCTTCCTGCCGAATCGATGTAAAAGTGCATATTACAGGGCCCTTCCAGTATTTGCATTACGGACATGGGTGGGTCCTAAGTTCTTGGCTAATATTGTTGTGCTGATTGACCTCCTCCGCCTTCATCCCTATTGCGGCGGTACCCACTATTGTAGTCATCGTTCTTATTGTTGCCTTCACCCAAAAAACTTGCCACGACATATCTTGGTGCTGTGTTTCCATCATTGTTTCGTCGCCTCCTGTCGTTGCCACGTTTATCCCTGTCTTCTTCAGGTGACTGTGTTCGTCTATTATGCAGCGCATCTTCTCCATCAGCCCATCGATTTGCTATGTCCATTAGCTGTGAGATTGTCTTGGGTTTGATTCGCCCCAGTTCTTCTATGAATTCTCGGCGACGAAGGCCGTCTATGAATTCTCGGTGACGGAGGCCGTCAATCGCTCTTTCATCAGATATGGATTCGGCTGTATTTTTTATGATGTTCTATTGCTGAACGAATGCTCTTATTGACTCTCTAGGCTTCTATTTGCATGCCCACAATTGCTCTAAAGACGCGGGTCGCTTGAATGTGGAATGAAAGTGTCAGACGAACTTGTCTTTGAGATCATTCTAGCTGTGAATAGAATCTTTGGGTAGTTTCCTGAGCCATGACCTTGCAGCGCCGGTGAGGTGCAATTGTAAGCTTTGCATTGCCGTGGCTATTGAGCCGCCTTGTAGCTTGACAGTGGCCAGGTAGTATGCTAACCATGCTTCGGGTTCTTGGAGTCTATCGTATTTTTGACAGTCATGTGGAAGTTTGAAATCCTTGGGTACCGAGGCTTTTCGAATCCGCTGAGTGAAACACCTGGCTCTGCATAACTCGTAGCCGTCTTCATTTTCATTGTCGTGCTCTCTTCGGCTGCGGTTTTCATATCTTGTAGTGCTTCGTGGCTCTATTCCTGAAAGATGCTCCTAATGTGGTGACTATGATCGCCTGGTGTGGCCCGCATGCCGATGGCTGCTGCTACGGCATGGTGATCTATCGGGTTGATGCGTAAGTCCTTGTTCTGCTTGCACAAGAGTTGCTCATACCATGCTGAGGTTCATTAGGGCAGAGCGGTGGAGAGCTACACGAGGATCGTCGGGTGCAGGTTGGATTGTGATCTGATATGTTTGTGTGGTTACAATTATTGCTTGGGCCATTTTTGCTTTGATGTTTCCTGCTTGATCTACTAACATGAATTATAGATCGAGGTCTCGGATCAGTTTGTTTCTTTCTGCTTTGGGGATGTTCTATAACCGAGATGTTCCCCTTCCTGGCAGTGCTCCTCCTGTTACGCTTCCAGACCTTCAGGTCGAGCTGAGTTGTGCTCGTCGTAGGCTGGATTCGTCAACTAACCTTTTTCTTTCATCGAGTTGCCTCTGCATCTTTAGTATGTCTCTCTTCTTGTGGTGAAGCAGGTATTGATATGCTAATAAATCTCCGTGTGAGGCGTCAGCTATCATTGGGACCACACCCAAAATTGCTTCCCTGGCCTTTTGCCATGCGGTCGCTGGTAGCTGAAGAGTTCGTCTCTCTTCCACGTTTGGTACTGCTCTCCCTCTTGGGACTATGCGGTTATCCACTGTTCCTCCTCTGTTTCCGTGGTCTCCTTCGTTGCCGTGATTTCCTGCATTATCATCCAACAAAATATCATTGGGGTGGAGGATAGGGTTACCGTTAGAGTCGCGTGGTGTCGAGGTGTCTCTGTTGATCATGCACACTTGGTGGCGTGTAATATATGGACTTGTGGCATCGTCATCCGAATTGAGGGAGACACTGTCGGGTGGATCAGTGAAGTCCATAGATTTCTGCTCTGGGTAGATTTCTGCCATCCTTATTCCAAAGTCGGTGCTTTCGCTGCTTTCCTCGGGTTTGAGGTTTGCTGGGCTTGTTCCGCGTGGTGGAATTAATGGGGAATCTGATCCGAAGGAGAGATTGTCGTAAAGACCATCAAGGTCCCCCATATCCGTCTCATCTTGCTTGTTTTCGTCGGGTGCTTGGATTTCCACCGTGACCTCCATGGAGGATCCGACAGACGATGCTGGAACCGCGGTAAGCGTAGTTGATACGTCCAAAACGTATCTACTTTCCCGAACACTTTTGCTATTATTTCTCCTCTAAACTTGTGTGATTTGGATGCAACTAACACGGACTGACGCTGTTTTCAGCAGAATTGCCTTGGTGTTTAGTTTTTGTGCAGAAAATCAACTATCAGGAAAAATCCCGGAAAATATGCCAAAAATTCTATTTCGCCAGAAGACTCCCGGAGCCAGAATACGAGACGGAGGGGAGCTAGGCCCAGGCCACACCACCTGGCCGCCCCAGGGGGTAGTATGGCCGCCCCAGACACCCCCTCGGTCTCCCTCTTCGCCTATGAGATCCCCTCTGACCTAAAAACTCATGGGGGTCGACGTTTTTCCAGAAAGAGTTCCGCTCCGCCGCCACCACCAGATTCCACGATTCGGAACCAGAAACTCCATTCTGGCACCCTGCCAGGACGGGGAATTGGAGAAGATCATCGCCGTCATCATCACCATCGCTTCTCCATCGACCATCCATGTTTCCCCCATCTATGAGTGAGTAATCCCCCCCGCTGTAGGCTATGGGGATGGTAGGGATTGGATGAGATCGTTCATGTAATGGCATCGGATTGTTAGGGCATGGTGCCTAGTATCTTCTGTTAGTGCTTTATGACTTTGTTGCGACTTGTTATGCTTAATGCTTGTCACTAGGGCCCGAGTGCCATGATTTCAGATCTGAACATATTATTGATTCATTATGATAGTATTGTTTATGGTCTTACCTGCAAGTTGTATACACACGTTGTTGTCCAGAACCAATGGCCCCGAAGTGATAGAAATCGGGATAACCGGAGGGAATGGCTTTGATGTGAGGATCACATGTGTTCACGGAGTGTTAATGCTTTGCTCCGGTGCTCTATTAAAAGGAGCACCTTAATTTCCAGTAGTTCCCTTGAGGCCCCGCTACAAACGGGCTGACAGGACAAAAGATGTTGTGCAAGTTCTTATTGCGAGCACGTATGACTATATATGGGACACATGCCTAGGATTATCTAGTACTTGGATGCTTTATCTTATTTATCTGCAATTGCCCTATATTCTGATTGTCATGTGAATTGTCTTGTCCATGCAATGCCCGTCCATCCATCCCTATGCCTACTGCACTCAAATCCTACTGTTTACAGCAATTGTTACTACTGTCTTTACTTTTACTACTCTGTTACTTTACTATTCCTACTACAAAACTGTTGCTACTGATAAACTGTTGTGAGCAAGATTGTTTCCAGGTGCAGCTGAATTGACAACTCAGTTGTTAAGGCTTATAAATATTCTTTGCTCCCCTTGTGTCGAATCAATAAATTGGGTTTCACTTCCCTCAAAAATACTGCGATACACCCCCTATACTTGTGGGTCATCAAGACTATTTTCTGGCGCCGTTGCCGGGGAGCATAGCTTTATTTATCAAGTTCACTTGGATTCATTATTGTTCGCCGCCATCCATCCATCATGGGTAAGTCTCGTGATGGCAAGGTTCCTATTTTACCATCCACTACAAAAAGAGAACGGTTCTGAACACCTCTGTTGCTCTTGATTCACCATCTGTTATGAGTAAGCTCGTTACACCACCACATACACATGCTACACACACTGGTACTACTGCTAAATCTGAAACTTCTGATACTTATGATGCTGCTTCTACTGTGCTTGATAAGAGTGGTTCATTAGGTCATTTCCTAGATGCTACGATTGCTAGAACTATAGATGGAAATACTGAAACTCCTAATGAAGACACTAGTACACCTGTTAGTTCACCTGAGTCTAGTGAGAGTTATGATATTGAAGACGATTATGTTGAGATGACTGATGAATTTATTAAAGAATGTAAAAACACCCATGATAGGAGCGCTGCTAAGAGTCTCCTTGAGAGGCGTACTATTAGACCCAAATTGTCTCCTATTGCTAAATTTGCTGCTTCTCCCATAAACATTAAAGATAAAGATTATGATTTCTCTCTCGGTCTATCTTACATAGCTATTGTTGAGAAAGAACCTTTTTGTGGGACTAAGAATGAAAGTGCGGTAGCACATATGAATGAACTTTCTACCATGAGTGGCTTGTTTTCTGATGATATTAAGACGCATACTTACTTTGTTGCTAAGATTTTCCCCTTTTCACTGAAAGGAGAAGCTAAAACTTGGTTTAGTAATTTACCTCCTGGATCTATTGATAGCCCTGATTGCTTGATTAGTACTTTCCTGCAAAAATATTTTCCTTCTAGTGCTAGACATGCTATTTTGCAGGAACTTTTTGATTTTAAACAGGGAGAAAAAGAGATATTGCCTGAATCATGGGCAAGGTTTTGTGCTTTGATTCATGCACAGGCTGGAAGTCCTTTACCTAAGAATGAGCTACTTGATATATTTTATAATGGACTAACCGAAGAATCTAGGACATACCTAGATAGTTGTGCTGATTGTGTTTTCAGGAATAGGACTCCTAAGGAAGCTGAGGAATTGATGGCTAAAATAAGCAAGAATTATGAAGATTGGACTCCTCCTAAACAAGCTATACCTGAAATAATTGTATCTGAACCATCTATTCCTGTGCCTATTCCAACATCAAAGAAGAGGGGAGTTATTGAATTAAATGATGAAGTGATGAAGGAAGCTAAGAAATGTCTTAAGGAGAAGGGAATTAAAGCTGTAGATGTCAAGAATTTACCTCCTATAGAAGAATTATGTAAGCCTATTCCCTACTCACCCACTATTGAGGTACACTCTCTCCAACACTTTGATGAAGGTGATATCCCTTACTCTAAACCTCCTGATCAATGCTTAGAAGAATTTGATATCTTTATTGTTAAGCAAGATAGTTTTAATAAAAGGGTGCAAAATCATCTAATGGAAAACACTAGAGCTATTGTTGAGTTAAAAGATATTGTGGAAAGAACCTCTAATGATGTTAAAATGATTGTCAAACATTTTCAAATGGTTCAAACTCAAATAGGTCAACTTATTAAAGTGCAAAAAGACTTGCTAGTTAATGCTGCTAAAGAAAAACATGCTTATGAAATTAGAACTAGAAGTGGTGCTGCTACCCAGGATCCTCTATATCCTGAGGGGCATCCCAAAAGAATTGAGCAGGATTCTTAGCAAGCTGAAAATAGTGGTTCTACTCGTAAAAAAAGAAAAAAGAAACATAAAACTATTGTAGAACCCCCTGAACCTGCTAAAGACCCTAATAGTATATTGATACGTCCATTTTGCATCACTATTCTATGTCATAATTCACTATTATTCATTGATATATTTCATATTGAGAGGTGATACTTATGTTATTTCATCTGTTTTTGCATGGTTGATGACTTTTGGAGCATGGACTGCGGTCGAGGATTACGATGGAAAAGGTCTTTGTTTGGAGGCAAAATTAAAAGATCAGAAAATCCGGGAAAATATCGGAAAATCCTATTTTCCGTAAGAAGGAAACTAGAAGGGGGCTAGATGGGCCAAGGGGGCCCCACACCACCTGGGCGCAGCCAGTAGCCAGCGCCACCGGGTGTGGTGGCCGCCTGGTCCACCAGCACTCCTCTAGCGTATATTATCTTCCTGAAACCCTAAGACTCGGGGAGTGACCACAGAAGATTCCGCCCCCTCTACGGGGCGCAAAAACACCGAGAGAGAAAGATCTCTCCGGCAGACAGATTTCTACCAGGGGAATTCCTTCCTGGAGAGGGGAGATCATCGCCATCAACACCACCATCAAGCTGGACTTCATCGGGATCATCATCATCATCACCACCATCGTCACCATCAGCACCCTCACCACCATCTCCATATTGCTGTAACAATTGGGTTGAATCTTGCATAGTTCATAGGGGAAACTTTCTCGGTGTTGATTACTCTTTGTAGTTGATGCTATTGAGTGAACCATTGAATTATTGCTTATGTTCAGATTGCTATACATCATTATTCCATCTCTGATCATGATCCATATGATGTCTTGTGAGTAGTTCGTTTTGTTCTTGAGGACATGGGAGAAGTCATGTTGTTAGTAGTGGAGTTGTGTTGAGAAAGATTCAATAGTTTGATATTTAAGTTGTGGTGTACTTCTTCTAGTGGTGTCATGTGAACGTCGACTACATGACACTTCACCTATATGGGCCTAGGGGAATGCATTGTGTATTTGGCTACTAATCGTACGGGTTGCGGAGTGATGAAACCTGAACCCCGTAGGGAAACCATTGCACAAGGGACGTAAGGGTCTTAGAGTTTAAAGTTGTGGTTAGGTTTCTACCTTAATTACTTTCTTATACTTACGGATGTTTGCAAGGGGTATAATCACAAGTATGTATTAGTCCTAGGAAGGTCAGTATATTAGCACAGGTTCACCCACACAACACTTAGCAAGCTAAAGAAGATTAATCAACTATATGAAGCGAAAGCACTTGATAGTCTTCCCATGTGTCCTCGAGAACGTTTGGTCATCTAAGTAATACAACCGGCTTGTCCTTTGCTGCATAAAGGATTGGGCCACTTGCTGCATTTATTCCTACTGTCTTTTGTTTACTCGCACTTTATTTACTTGCTTTATAAAAAAAACCTAAAAATCTGTTTGCTAAGTATTTGTAGAGAATTCCTGATCCATACCACTAGCCAGCACCTTCTGCTCCTCGTTGGGTTCGACACTCTTACTTATCGAAAATACTGCGATACACCCCCTATACTTGTGGGTCATCAAGACTATTTTAAAGGCGCTTGCCGGAGTGAAGCGCTATTGGAGAGTGGAACTGGTAAAGGAAACTTCTACTATGAGTATTGTTTACTTCTGCTAGTTGCTTTATTTTCGTTATGGATAATTCGCTAAGTTTCTTATTTGGTAATGCTACTACCACTGCTAAGGTAGTAGATAAACCACCGCCTGCTGAAATTGATGCTTTCAAAATACCTACAAGAATTATTGATCGTGTTATGGATAACTACTATGTTGGGGATGGAACTGTCCATCCCGGTGATCATTTACTCTTTATACACGAATTATGCGGGTTGTTCAAGTGTGCAGGTATTACTACAGATCAAGTTAAGAAGAAGTTATTCTCATTATCAATGAAAGGAAGAGCTGAGGAATGGTATAAGCTGCTGAAGAATGGTCAAGCTCTGTAATGGGAGGAAATAGTGCCTCTCTTTTATTCAAAGTTTTATCCTCCTAGTGAGATTCATAAAGATCGGAATCAAATATACAAATTTTGGCCTCTTGATGGAGAGAGTATAACTCAAGCTTGGGGGAGATTGAAGTTACTAATGCTCAAATGTCCCATTCATGAGCTCCCCAACAATATTATTATCAATAACTTTTATGCAAGGCTTTCTCTTCATGATAAGGATTTTATTGATGCTTCTTGTGCTGGATCATTCACTCGCATGGAAGAAGAAGCTAAATGGGATCTTTTGGACCGTATTCAAGACAATGCTGAAGCTTGGGAGAATGACAAAGGTAGAAAGTCAGGTATAAATTATGATTATGAATGCATTGAATCTTTTATGGGAACTCATGACTTTTAAAATATTAAAAATGCTTATGGTCTAGACTCTCAAGCTATTGCTTCTTATTTTAAGGATTTTGCTTCCTACATTGAAGTGCCTAAAAAGAAGTGGAATAAGTATCATGAACCTTATAAAGATATTGCTAAGAGTGTTCCTGCAAGAAATACTGAAGTTTATACTGCTAATCATGTTTTACCTGAACCTTACATTAACAAAATGCCTTTCCCAGTTAAGATAAAGGAACATTCTATGATAGCTAGTATGGTTGATGAACCTATAATAGCGAATGTGAAAGACTTTGTTACTAAATATGAAGAAGAGGGACACACTATCCTTTGTAAGGATACCTCTAATATTGTTTCACATAGTAGTGTTATGAGAGCTAGTATTCCTGTGTTTTCTGTTAGAATAAGTGATCATTGTTACGATGGTCCTTGTGATTGTTATATTGTTAAGTTTATGCATGATACTAAAGGTTACCATGAGAGAGGGAAGAGTGTTCTTATGCATCTCAACAATATCAAGATTCCTCGTTTTATGCTGAAAGTTTTTATGTTGCACTTGTTTTGCATTCCTATGCTAGTAGCCTCTGGTTTCAACAACTTGTTTATTTACAAAATTCCCTTGCATAGGAAGTGGGTTAGAATTAAACGTGTGTATTTTTGCTTCTTAATGCTCTCCTTCACCTCAATTCATATTCCTATGTGAGCATCTTCAAAATTATCATGCCCATCTTAATGGCTATAAAGAAAGAGCTTTTTGGGAGACAACCCAATTTTTTTTTTGCTTTAAGTTTGTTTTTGTTTCTTTGAGTCTTGGAAGTTATTACTTCGGTAATAACCTCTCCTTATCCTTTTTGTTTGGTTTTTGTGTCAAGATCAACCTCTAATGAGAGAGAAGTAAGATTTGGGGAAGTTGCTTTCCCGAAACAGATTTTTGTGCTTCACCGTAAAAATTCGTGAGAGATCTCAGTATGTCGGATTCAGCTGTAATTTTTTGTGCTTCTGCCCCAGGTTGTTATTTAACGTTCGTTAGTTTTGCACTTTTTGATTTGAGCATCATAAGATTTTATAAAAAATTGATCTTTACCTGCTGGTCTGTTTTGACAGATTTTGCCACTCTTGCATTTGCTTCTTAAAACGATTTCCTTTTTGAATTCTTTTTGGGTTTTAGGAAGGAGTTGCTACAGTAGCTTATGTTTTGATGGTTTTCAGTTGAAGTTGAACTCAAAAGGTTTTATCACTTCACTTATACTAATGTTGCTAATGAGAACTATGTGAAGTTTTGCGTGAAAGAAATTTCCAGGTAGTGGAGATAATGGTGTAATAAGGAAGTGAAAGGTTTTATGACTAAAGTAATAAGTGTATGAAGATGAAGATATTGATGTTATTCAAGTGGTGACTCCGGAAGAATCTACTAAATACCAAATTCAGAGACCTGCAGAGTCCGTTTTCAAATAGGTAACAGTTCTAGTAAAGAAAAGTTCCGCGAAAACACTATCCAACTATATTTTTGCAGTTTTTAGTCAGTATGGAAAGCTACAAAGTGAAAGGGGGACGGAAACCGATCCAGGGTGGCTCACACCACCCTGTGGCACGGGCCCACCCCTGGTCGCACCACCAAGTGGTGTGGCCACCCCAGACTCCGCCTCCGACTCGTTTTCTCCCAGTACTTTCCTTTTGTTATGAAACTTCATAATATATAACCCCCCCCCCCCCGGATCTCCCGAGGTTCGTATATCGCATTTTCGTCGTGTTTTCATTTCGATCTATTTCTGACAAACAGAGTCCCAGATTTGGAGCTGCAATGTCTTCCTCTGGATCAGCCAAGGAAGATTCTTTAGAGGATATCATCAACCCATACATGATAGAGTTGAAGATTCATCCCAAGGAGTTGTTGCTTGAAGATGGGGAGCTCCGGATAAAAAAGGTTCGAGGCCCTAACGGTGAAGGAAGTCTGGAGGACAAGATGGAAGCACTAGAGCAAGAAGTCTTTAGGTACAGGAAGATGGCGGAACGCGAAGTGGATATCATCCATAAGATTTGTTCTGAACTCATCGCCGAGCACCAAAAGGAGACTGCTGAGCTTAAGGATGAAGTCCTCTCACTCTGCCAAACAACCAATGAACTTCAAGCACAGCTCTATGATGTTCAAAATCAAAACTGTGAGTACGAAGTTATATTTAAACGCATAAGTGCTGCAACAAGTTTCAGGATGCTAGAGACCACGATGTCCTTTGTTGATGGGAAGCCCTTACCCTAGAAGTCGGACGAAGATGAGAGGATACCACCACCACCGAAAGAGTGATTCGTCATAAGGTTTAGCATCCCCTTGGTTTGTTCCAAGCTTGGGGGAGTGCCGCGGTATCACATCACTATCTTCTATCTTTTTACCTTTTTAGTAGTCATATCATGAATAGAGAAGTTATCATGTAGGATGGTTTGCATTATGGAAGTGTCCCCTCTCTCGTTAGATATGTATCCCTTGGTGTGAGTTGCTGTTATGGATTATTAATGAGAAGTTCTATCATTTACTCTTTTGCATAGCTTATATTAGTTTTCAATTCGTGGTTACATGATTGATCTTGTTGTTAGTATTGGTATCACTTTGGGATCATTGAGTTAATTTAGTTGGTTTTGGCAAACCTAGCTTGGTCAGTAGCAACACTATTTTTGAGAGTTGAATGAAGAGATAAAAGTACTCTAAAGAAATATAATTTCATCATCTTTCTTTCTTGATTTGCTCATGAGTCTATATTCTCTAGTTAAGATCTTTTGTGCTTCCAAGGAAGATTGCATGTTTGTTTTTATCACTTATATGTTTGTTTGTTTCCTTCAACTCTTATACTTGCTACCCAACCTTGCTAGCCAAAGACATGTACTGAGAGGGAATTCTTCTCGTGCATCCACTTCCTTAAACCAAAACCTCTGCCATTTGTGTCCACCATACCTACCTAGTAGCGTTATTGCTATTTCAAGTAAATTCTTGTTTTATCTACATCCCAAATTAAACTTGTTATATGAAAATTAGTGATTAAAGCTCTCACGAACTTGATGGCACACTTTACTTTCTTGCATCTAATAAACTTGAACCAATGTGCCCATCTATGTTACGTATATGCTTGCGCTTTGTGAGTTGTGAATTAGCAGAACCATGTTGTCATGGGGAACGCTTTCAACATTGCACTGGTACTTTGTACCTAGTTGATATCATGTTCTTTTGTCTATGGATGTCGTTGGTGTGAAATGAAAGGGGATCTTGTAAGTCCATGGAGTTATGCATGTGTGTTAGACAAACGCTTGGGCCGCTGGTCTAATCCATGCTGACATGGTGGAAACCTGCAGCGTAACCATAACAAGCATCTATGAAGCATTCTTCTTATAAAAAAGAGTCCGATATTGAGAAAAAAGAGAAAAAGGAAAAAAGAGATTATGAAAATAGGAAAGAGACAAAAAAAAGCACCATATTCCCATGGTAAATAAGAAGATTGCTGAGATGCTTGTTGTCTGCTTGCCTTGTCATTTTGATATGGGGATTCTTCCGTATCATCGGGCAAGGGGTACCCCGTTGGCGGTTCTCTATGATACACATGTGCTTACGATGACAAGAACTTACCGGTGACTAAACTTGAGTAACATGAGAAGCGGCCCTCGTATTCAAGGGACATGAGATTCTCAATTTACAACTTGTCAATGCATATCCTCATATTTGACCACTTTAACCTTAATCACCTAAAGATGCCTATGATAGGGGCAATGAGAGCTGAAAGCTAGTAAGTATCATAATTTTTGGGAGCTCTTTATGAGACTTACAATCCCTGCTTCCCTCTGCGAAGGGCCTTTCTTTTTACTTTTTAGTTGAGTCAGTAAACCTATTCCCTTCTATCTCAGCAAGTATTTTGAGTTGTGTTGTTTCATTCATTCATTCATTCATATAATGATTTATTCAATCATGTTGCTTATGTTCCTTGTTTTGCACATTGCTCTTATCTTGATGTTTACTACTTTGAAAGCTATCATTGAAAACTAGTTATTTGTGAACTCCAGCAAATTATCAACTATTCTTCGACCAAGAGCTAAGTTTGCCATTACCAATTATGATTTACTTTATGTATCTTTATTGTGTTTCCTTTACTCATTGCAAGTTGAGTTATATAATAGTGAGTTGTCTTCTATTATGATCTATGTATTGATGAATGTGATGCTTCTTGTATGTATTCTTTTATCGACTCTTCACTCCATAAACCTGAGGCCATGTTTATTGAGCTCGGTTTAAACAGGGACAAGCAAAGTCTAAGCTTGGGGGAAGTTGATACGTCCATTTTGCATCACTATTCTATGTCATAATTCACTATTATTCATTGATATATTTCATATTGAGAGGTGATACTTATGTTATTTCATCTGTTTTTGCATGGTTGATGACTTTTGGAGCATGGACCGCTGCAGTTAGGATTCTGATGGAAAAGGTGCTATTTGGAGGAAAAATTCGTGAAGATCAGAAAATCCGGGAAAATATACGGAAAATCCTATTTTTCCAGAAGACGAAGGAAGCCAGAAGGGGGGCTGGAGATGGGCCACAGGGGCCCACACCACCCAACGCACGGACAACTGGCTGCGCCACTAGGTGGTGTGGCCACCCTGGTCCACCCCTGGCACTCCCCTCTGGCGTATATTATCCTCCCGAAACCCTAAGACTCGGGGAGCGACAATAGAAAGATTCCACCGCCTCTGCGGGGCGGAAAACACTGAGAGAGAAAGATCTCTCCGGCATACAGATTTCTGCCGGGGGAATTCCTTCCTGGAGAGGGGAGATCGTCGCCATCAACACCACCATCAAGCTGGACTTCATCGGGATCATCATCATCACCACCATTAGCACCCTCACCACCATCTCCATATTGCTGTAACAATTGGGTTGAATCTTGCATAGTTCATAGGGGAAACTTTCCCGGTGTTGATTACTCTTTGTAGTTGATGCTATTGAGTGAACCATTGAATTATTGCTTATGTTCAGATTGTTATACATCATTATTCCATCTCTGATCATGATCCATATGATGTCTTGTGAGTAGTTTGTTTTGTTCTTGAGGACATGGGAGAAGTCATGTTGTTAGTAGTGGAGTTGTGTTGAGAAAGATTCAATAGTTTGATATTTAAGTTATGGTGTACTTCTTCTAGTGGTGTCATGTGAACGTCGACTACATGATACTTCACCTATATGGGCCTAGGGGAATGCATTGTGTATCTGGCTACTAATCGTAGGGGTTGCCGGAGTGACAGAAACCTGAACCCCCGTTAGGAAACCATTGCACAAGGGACGTAAGGGTCTTCGAGTTTAAAGTTGTGGTTAGGTTTCTACCTTAATTACTTTCTTGTACTTACGGATGTTTGCAAGGGGTATAATCACAAGTATGTATTAGTCCTAGGAAGGTCGGTACATTAGCACAGGTTCACCCACACAACACTTAGCAAGCTAAAGAAGATTAATCAACTATATGAAGCGAAAGCACTTGATAGTCTTCCCATGTGTCCTCGAGAATGTTTGGTCATCTTAAGTAATACAACCGGCTTATCCTTTACATGATAAAGGATTGGGACACTTGTTGCATTTATTCCTACTGTCTTTTGTTTACTCGTACTTTATTTACTTGCTTTATCAAAAAACCCTAAAAATCCGTTTGCTAAGTATTTGCAGAGAATTCCTGATCCATACCACTAGCCAGCACCTTCTGCTCCTCGTTGGGTTCGACACTCTTACTTATCGAAAATACTGCGATACACCCCCTATACTTGTGGGTCACCATATATATGTCTCTGATGCTGAAACCTAAAGTGGTAATGAAGAAAATGATGTTCCTAATGAAGAAAAAGTTGAAGAAGAACCTGAAAAGCATACTAAGAATACTAAATACACTAAAGAAGATTTTGTTGCTAAGAAACATGGTAGCGAAAGAGAGCCTTGGGTCCAAAAACCTATTCCTTTCCCTGATAAGAAACACAAGTCAAAGGAAGATGAACACTATAATAAGTTTTGTGAGTGGATGAAACCTTTATTCTTACAAATTCCTTTGACTGATGCTATTAAATTGCCTCCTTACTCAAAGTATATGAAGGATATTGTCTCGAATAAAAGGAAGATCCCTAATGAAGAAATTTCTACTTTGCTTGCTAATTATTCCTTTAATGGTAAGGTTCCTAAGAAACTTGGAGACCCAGGGATTCCAACTATCCCTTGCTCTATTAAGAATAGCTATGTTAGAATTGCTTTGTGTGATTTGGGAGCTGGAGTTAGTGTTATGCCTTTCTCTCTCTATAAGAGACTTCAACTGGAAAAATTAATACCAACTGATATATCTTTGCAAATGGCTGATAAATCTACCACTATTCCTGTTAGTATATGTGAGGATGTACCTATTCAAGTGGCTCATAATTGCTTGATATTAACTGATTTTGTTGTGCTTGAAATGCCTGAAGATGATAATATGTCTATTATTCTTGGGAGACCTTTTCTTATCTGCAGAGCTGTTATTAATTGTAATCAAGGAAAGGTGACTTTCAATGTTAATGACAAGGAACATACTGTCTATTTCCCCAAGAAGATTGATAGGACTTATGGTTTGAATTCAATTGAACATATTGAGGGCATCCAAGTTGGAGAAATATATTGTCCCATACCAAGAGAAAAATATGAAACTATTATGATTGGGACCAATGCTATCAAAGTTGAGGTAACATAATCATTAGTGGAATACAAAGTTTTGTTTCATATGAAATTGTTTTGGTAACAAGACCTGATCAACCTTGTTAACAAAAGGATTTCATTGAACAAAACAATGTTTTCACCATGATTATCTCCGCTTACTTCTATTCTATCCATTTTAGTTTTAGCTTTCATTTAGTTTTCTTTTTGTTGTTAGTTGCTTGCATGTTAGAGTGTATTAGAACTTATGTAGTTCTAGCCTTGTTTTGTCATTGCATCGTTCCAAAAAAATCTTTCTGTCAGAAAATCATTCATCTATACCTGAAAAATGCCCAAAAATAAAGTGTCTCGAAAATTTCAGAAAATTCATATTAAATTTTTACGTGAAAAAAGGGGCAGAGGAGTGCCTGGAAGGTACCAGGGGGGCCCACCAGGCAGGCACACCACCTGGTGGCGCGGCCTGCCCTAGGTGGCGCCATGCCATGGTGTGGGCCACCCCTAGACCTCCACTCACTCTCTCACTTTCCACTTTCTTCTCTCACCCGAGTAAACTCCAGTTCATTGCTCAAAATCGCGTTCTTGCTGTCCTTGCCCTCGATTTCTCGATATCCTTGCTTAGCCTATCTTTGCTGCTGAAATTTGGAGCATTTGTTCTCCGGTATGTGACTCCTCCGCTTGTCCAAGTAGATTTGTGTTTAGTGGATTATATCTTGAGTATTTTGCTGCTGTAGGTGACAGGTTATGAGAGCTTGTAAGCTTGTTTGATGCTTAGTGATTTAGTTTTGATGCATGTTTAGGCTTCTTACAAGTCCCTATGAGTAGTGCCCTTCATTATATTCACTTTCCAATCATGTGTTTAATAGGTGTTTAAATTTCAGAATATCAAGCATGAACAACCATACCTTTGGAGAGATATTTGAGAGGGATGCACCTAGGAGGCCGAGGCCCTCAAGATCAGCCTATCAGTTTAGGCCATCATACAACAAAGATCTCATTGCAACTCGTATTGGTAATGAGGGGGATGATGGGGATGCTCACCCATCTACTTTTCCTTGTTTTAATTTCTTACAAGCTGCAGGGATTCTTGATGATTTCTTGCTACCGATTCAGAGGGTTGGTTTGACCTCATATATGCAAGATGAGAGTGAGCAATACGCTATGCTCACCAAAACTTTTGTTGAGAGCTTCATGTTTTCTAACATGCCCTATCAGTCAACTGTCTCTTTCAAAATTTATAATCTACCCTTTACCATGTCATTGGAAAGATTTTGCAGTGTTGTAGGTGTAAGCATGACAGGGACCGTGAAGAAGATTCAAGGGCGACCCGCTGATTTGCTGGAGCTTTACCGAGGGGTGACCAATGATGATGACCGCGTGGCTCAGCGCGGAAAGATAAGAAACATCCAACTCCCTGCCCTTAGATACTTTGCATATTATCTGTCTACTAGCGTTCTTGGTAGGGAGAATACGAGTAATATCTCCAACTATCATTTAGCCTTCCTTGTTGTTGCTCTTAACAATGACACTCGGTACAACCTTGGCTCGCTTATTGCTCGCCGCCTAGCTGCTAGGGGGACTATCTATGGGGGAATCATTGCCTCACGTATGGTCATTGCATTAGGGCTTTCAGTGGACCCCAATGATACTATATTGGCACCACAAAGGCTTGACCTTGTTGCTATGAAAACTCATCATTTTGTCACTGCTGATTCTGATTTGGACGGTCTAGTATATAGGATGTTGTTTACTAACGGGGATGAGAGGGAGATCCCTTTGCCGCAATCTACTTTGTTTAGTGTTCACAGGAGACCGTGGTTGTTCTCCAAGGAGGAGGTGGACGAGCAGATCCGCTTGTTGGGGTTCCATGAGCAGCATCAGGAGGATGTGCCCTCCTACGATTACTCCGCACACTACGGAGGGACGTACTCGAGCTCGCACAAGGACGAGGGTAACTCCTCGTCGTACCACGGAGACACCTCATCTTGGCCAGCCTGGGATTGACACCCACTTAGGCCAAAAGCCTAAGCTTGGGGGGAGGTATGCCGACATCGCACTCATCTCCATATCATTTTGCGTCGGTGCTTTGTATATTCATGTTTCGTTCTCTTTTTAGTTTTCGTTCGTTCTTTGCTTTTGCTTTATAGAACACAAAAAGACCAAAAATATTTATGTTGTTTCTCTTTGGTTTCCTTCTTCCTTTTTTCCTTGGTTTGCTTGCTTTGTTTGAACTATTCGAAAAATCCAAAAAGATTTTGCTTTGCTTGTTCTTCCCTTTTTGGTTCTTGTTTAAAAATCAAAAACACCAAAAATATTTGTTGTTCTTCTTTGGTTTTGTGAGTTTGTTGCAGGGTTCAGCAGTCCTCAGTGGATATTGGTTTCATGTTATTATTCAAGCCACACAAGTGAAGGGCAATAATGAGGATTAATGACAACTGGAGGTGTGGTAAGAGGCTCGTAACAAACTCTATTTGTTTTCATTTTTGTACATATACTCATCATTGTGGGCATGCTTAGCCTGTTCGAGTAGGGTGTATGTTATTTATGGATGCTTAGTAGTTCTTGCTTTCATATGATTAGTTCCATCTTGCTAATAGTTTGTAGCATGTCTTATGAATGTTTGCTTGCATTACTCTATTCATAACTTGGTATGACACCGTGGTATCCTCCTCTGAATGTTTCATTTGAATTGACTTGGCACATGCTCACGCATGCATATGACTGAAATAATCAGTTGAGCCTCGATGTATTATTTTTCCTTGAGGGTCTGGAATCACTTTCATGCCATGATTAGTCCTGTTTTGTTGCAAGCATGATTATGACAGTTATTGCTCTCTCGTTTGTCGCTCCCTCTCTAATTGCTAGCCTTCACTTACACTAAGTATGCTCTACTCGTGTTTCCAATTTCCTAAAACCAAAGATTGCCAAAAGTGTCCACCATACCTACCTATTAGCATCATTTACTGTTCCGTGCATATTCAATATGCCTTGTTTTCTTCCGAATAAAATGTTTGCTTGTTATGAGAAAGTTAGTTAGTAAAGCTCTCACAAACTTGATGGCACACTTTATTTTCTTGCACTTAATAAACCTGAACCATTGCGTCCTTCTTTGTTGCGTATATGCTTGCGCTTTATAAGTTGAAGTTAGCAGAACCATGTATCACGGGGAACATTTTCAACATTGCACTGGTACTTAATACCTTGTTGATATCATGTTCTTTTGCCTATGGATCCCGGTGGTGTGAAATAAAAGTGGAACTTGTAAGATCATGGAGTTTGTATGTGTCTTAGAGAAACGCCTGGGCCGCTAGCCTAAGCCATGCCTAATCATGGTGGAAACTTGCAACATAACTGTAATGAGCATTCTATGAAGCATCCTCAATAAAAATCTATGCACATAGTAAATAAAAAGATCGTTGAGATGCTCATTGTCTGCTTGCCTTGTCATTTTGATTATGGGATAGCTCCTGTATCATGTGCAAGGGGTACCCCATTGACGGTTCTCTACGATACGTATATACTTACAATGACAAGAGCTTACTCGTGACTGAAGTTGAGGAGCATGAGGATTGGTCTTCGTAACTAAGGGGCATGAGACTTCAATTTATAACTTGTCAAGCATATCCTATTAGTTGTGTACTTTAACCTTAACCACTTAAAGATGCTTATGATAGGGGCAATGAGAGCTCAAAGCTAACGAGTACCATACTTTTAGCATTTGGAAGCCTTTCAAACTTTTCAAAACCTTTTTCGTTTTCCTTGTTGAGTCTCCACATATTCTATGAGCACCTTCTTGAGAGCATAGTTGTCATTCTTAGTGTAATGTGCTTGCCTCAAAACTTGATTATTTGTGTTATGACTTTGATGCTTGTATCTTTGATATCTTTACTTCTAGTCTTCACCTGAACTTCAGAGGTGCCTTGGCATTCATAATAAAAGGCAAGCGAGATACCACTCTATCATACCTTGTTATGAGCATTGTAATGTTGCTTATGTTTATGTTTCATGCTACTTATTATTTTTGAGTTGGAATCTCTTCATAGCTTGCAATGCCTATTAAGTAAACTTAGTTGCATACTCCTTATTATGAATTGTCTAAATAGTTGATCACATGTTGAGAATATATACATCATATGAAGCAAATGTGTTCGTGAAAGTTTCTTTTATCGCACTCAGTTTTCAACTGAATTGCTTGAGGACAAGCAATAAGCTAAGCTTGGGGGAGTTGATACGTCCAAAACGTATATACTTTCCCGAACACTTTTGCTATTGTTTCTCCTCTAAACTTGTGTGATTTGGATGCAACTAACATGGACTGACGCTGTTTTCAGTAGAATTTCCTTGGTGTTTAGTTTTTGTGCAAAAAATCAACTATCAGGAAAAATCCCGAAAAATATGCCAAAAAAGCTATTTTGCCAGAAGACTCCCGGATCCAGAATACGAGACAGAGGGGAGCTAGGCCCAGGCCACACCACCTGGCCGCGCGGGCTAGGCCTGGCCGCGCCAGGGCGTGGTCTGGCCGCCCCAGACACCCCCTCGGTCTCCCTCTTCGCCTATAAGATGCCCTCTGACCTAAAAACTCAGGGGGGGTCGACGTTTTTCCAGAAAGAGTTCCGCTCCGCTGCCACCACCAGATTCCACGATTCGGAACCAGAAACTCCATTCTGGCACCCTGCCGGGACGGGGAATTAGAGAAGATCATCGCCATCATCACCATCGCTTCTCCATCGACCATCCATGTTTCCCCCATCTATGAGTGAGTAATCCCCCACTGTAGGCTATGGGGATGGTAGGGATTGGATGATATCGTTCATGTAATGGCATCAGATTGTTAGGGCATGGTGCCTAGTATCTTCTATTAGTGCTTTATGACTTTGTTGCGACTTGTTATGCTTAATGCTTGTCACTAGGGCCCGAGTGCCATGATTTCAGATCTAAACATATTATTGATTCATTATGATAGTATTGTTTATGGTCTTACCTGCAAGTTGTATACACACGTTGTTGTCCGGAACCAATGTCCCCGAAGTGACAGAAATCGGGATAACCGGAGGGAATGGCTTTGATGTGAGGATCACATGTGTTCATGGAGTGTTAATGCTTTGCTCCGGTGCTCTATTAAAAGGAGCACCTTAATTGCCAGTAGTTCCCTTGAGGCCCCGCTGCAAACGGGCTGGCAGGACAAAAGATGTTGTGCAAGTTCTCATTGCGAGCACGTATGACTATATATGGGACACATGCCTAGGATTATCTAGTACTTGGATGCTTTATCTTATTTATCTGCAATTGCCCTATATTCTGATTGCCATGTGAATTGTCTTATCCATGCAACGCCCGTCCATCCATCCCTATGCCTACCGCACTCGAATCCTACTGTTTACTGCAATTGTTACTACTGTTTTTACTTTTACTACTGCTGTTACTTTACTATTCCTACTACAAAACTATTGCTACCGATAAACTGCTGTGAGCTAGATTGTTTCCATGTGCAGCTGAATTGACAACTCAGTTGTTAAGGCTTATAAATATTCTTTGACTCCCCTTGTGTCGAATCAATAAATTGGGTTTCACTTCCCTCAAAAATACTACGATACACCCCCTATACTTGTGGGTCATCACTAGTCTTTTCCATAGACGGTTCTAATGTAATTAGGGCCAAAGGGTGTGACTCTTGGAGGTCTTATACTTAGAAGTGGAAGCTTCCGATGATTAGATTGGATCCGCCGTTGAATCCAGCGGGTAATATCATAGGGGTGGGCTGGCATGGATCTGCTTTCGTCGAGTTGCTGCTTGGAAGAGAGAACTCTGCCGAATCCATGGTTCCAGCATTCAAGTTTCCCACGGACGGCGCCAATTGAAGAGGGGTGATCTCGGCAATGTCCATGAAGGACTTGGGATTTTGCGGAAAAGAGAACGCTGGGGATTTCGTCGGATGTCAGGAAACAATGGAATCAAAGTCGCCTGAATTTTGAGATAATCGCTCTATTACAAATCGCTTGGGGATTGTTCAGTACTTTTCCTAGGCTTCGCCCGCCCTATATATAATAGGTCGGGTCTCAAAGCTGTACGCGGATAGGTTACATGATTACAACACCAACTCGATGTCGGTATTTGCTCCTCTTTCCTAATACAACTATAATCTTTGTCGGTTGCTCCTTTGGCTCTTCATCTTGACTCTTCATGGGCCATAAGCCTTTCTGCAGGCCCTAGGTAGCAAACCATGGGGACCCGAGTAATCATAACTATGTCATGAAGTGTAACACCCTCGAATCGGCCCTATGCAAGTTTTAGCCCTTTTCGCCAAACCCGCATAGAAACGATTCAAGGACGCCCACCAGGCACTTTCGTGCGGGTGGAAAAACAAAGTAATACCATTACACAACAGTCCTCGATGGGACCCACAGAACAGATATATATACAACAGCGACTCCATGAGTCAAGAATACAGATATACTATACAAAGATCCAAATCACCTTGAAAACGATAGAGTGTCCGACTATGGACAAGATGCAAATGGGGCTAAGAGCCCTGAAGAATAACCAATGGCGTCCATAACCCTGCCCAGGCCAAGCCGGAAGGGTAACCCTGCTAACGACGTCGAACTTAAACCTGCTAAAACAAAAGGGGTGCCGACAAAGGGCAAAGGAAAAAGAGGAGCGTCAAGATTGAGGCGAAGACAGCGAGGCTAGAATTCGGCTCTCGCCTACATAGGTATGGTGGGCTAAAGCGCCAAGCAAATGCACTAAACAACCTATAGAGACTCGATACAACTGGCGGTTATCAGAGAGGGATAAGAAAGACCTATTCGGATCCAACCTGAAGCTAACACCAAACAAACCCATCCTGGTATTTCCCCCTCGAGACCAAACGAGGAAGTCAGACCAAGGAACTCACACAGTTGGCAATTTTACTCATTCCGTTATAGTTGCAGCAATTACTAATCAGATATAGATAGCATGAGTCATCCTGATAGCATAAGTAGTGAGCATTTTTAATTAACCATTCCGTGGTAGTTGGAACATTTACTAGTCAGATATAATTGTCCTGAGGAATCCCAAAACCCATTAGTTGTTGGCACTTTTATCACATTCCATTGGAGTTGCAATACTTACTAGGCAGGTATATCAGAACACGATACGACCAAGATCCACCAGTTGTTGGCATTTTTAATATCCATTCCGTTATAATTGAGCTGATTACTAGTCACATATTAAGTCAAATTTATAGCACTACTTTAGTTATGCTTGTCTATGATCGAGATACTGTGCTCCAAGTCGTCCATAACCGCGGACACGGCTTTCAGAAAGTTTTACCCTGCAGAGGTGCACAAATAGCAACACACACATGATCAACCTCGGAAAAACCAACTCAAAACCCAACGAGGCTTTCACGACAAAGCAATCATAGGATTCATAAAATATTTTAGGGGGCCACCCCACTAAGCTACCTGCAACGAAGTTGGCCGGCTCCGGAATGGACCCAGGGTTTGCGAGAACGGCTGTAAATGACTGGGAACCCGGAAGTGTTACTAGGCTTGTTGATACCGCGAAATCGTGCCGCGATCCAAAACAGTACAGGTGCTCCACGCACAATCTTAAATAAAGCGGTAAAGCATGGCATAAGCACAGGATAGTAATAAATCCCCAAACTACTTGTGGCCCCAAGAAATAGAAATGAATCAAGCTCTGGCTCAGGGGGGTCCATAAGGCCTCCCGGATGTGGATAGTGCGAAAAATCAAGGAACAGGTATCAAGTACTCGAGGTCCTACGGGACACAAGTGAGCGTGGAAGAACCAAATAACATCTATTTCCCACCGATGCCTCTGCATTAGTTATATCTAGCATTTTAATAGTTGTATTTAAAGACATGATCATCTCCACCAATAAGCTTCTCCACCAATAAACATCTGCCAGCATACCAACGACTGCGGTACTCGACAACACGAGATCGCACCTGAGCAAGCAACTACGACTCGCAAGGCCCGCTATCTACCAAACACAGGTAATAGGAGGTGTCCAAGGCAATATAGAGGTTGCACGGGATATAACTGGTGCACGGAAACTACAACATCACGACATGGATAGTAATAGATCAACAGGAGGAAATAAAGACTATAAATGCAAAATAGGTAGAAGGGGGAGAGATGCTCGCCTGGGAAACATTGCCGACGGATCATATCCAGAGAACTTGTCAATACTCGCATCAACTCATCGGCCTAATCTGCGAAGAAGCAAACACTAGAAGAAGCACCGGATGCAATATTTAATACTGCGGCAAAAGATCCAGCATGATATGATATGATGCATGGCATGGCAAAGATGCGGTGCGATTAGGCAATATTAAGCGGAACCGGGGTCCCGACAATTAATTAAACGGTTCAAGTTATTTAGAACCCCCGCAATTAAATGTTGTCTTAACAATGCAAAACATGGCATCGGTTCGCTACACCAATTTAAATGGAGTTCGGATTATGACAAAGATATCCCGCATATCGACTCCATATTTAATTATGAGATGAATCGGCATAATGCCCCCAAACCACATGATGCGATGCGAATATGAACCATTTAAGATGCAAAAAGTGATAATGTCATATTATAAAATAGGGGCTTAGGGTCACACATTTGGGTTCAGAAGATCTTGGGTTCCGAGGGTTCAGGGTTCGGACTCAGGGTTCAACGAGGATCGGGATCGGAAAACCAGGGAGAAGGACTTGGTTTGGCGTCGGGGGCGCATCGGACTCGCCCTGGTCGGTGTCGATCTTGTCATCGCGAAGATCTTGTCGGGTCCACGTATCGGGTCGGTCTTGGCATCCGAGGTGAAGTACTTATCTTATCCGTGTCAGCGATCTTGGCGTCTGGGTTCTCGACGAACTTGGCGTCCTTGTCGAAGTTCTCGGGTGACGTTGTTGGTCTTGGGGTTCGGCGCTGGTAGATCTTGGTGTCCAGGGATTCTCTACGTCCAGGGTCTCGGCGCTCCATGAGGAAGATCATGTCGTGCCGAGGGGGTTCGGCATCACCGGATCCGTGGATCAGGGTCTTCGGGTCCGAGAAGATCTTGGCGTGGTCCTTGTACATCTTATCGTTTTGGTCGATCTTGTTCAGCAGGGGATCTTGGTACCGTCGATGGGTCTTGTGTCGGACATCCGGGTTCTGCGAGCGTAGGTCTTGGAAACTGTCTTGATACCAGCAACGCAAAAACACCAGCACATACATGCGTGTACACGCACGACACGGGTGTGTGTCACCTGGGCTACACAGACCCAGGGTTTGAGGAAGGCCGACGGGTTGCGGCGCTGGGGAGGCTGTCGGCGCTGGTGGGAGGCGAGGCAAGGGCTCGACCGGCGGCACGGGGGCGGGCCAGATGAGGGCCAGAGGAGAGGGCGGCGCGCTCGCAGGACGAACCAGGCTAGGGAAGGGCGGCCGATGGCGGAGCAGAGAGATCGAGGGGCAACGCAGGCGTGCGCTATGGTGAGGAAAAGGGAAGGCGGACGTGGGGAAGGGAGGAGATGGTGGCGGGGAAGAGCCGGCGGTGGACCCAGGAGAGCGGGCGGCGGCTCGATGCGGAGACGGACCGGCGCTAGCGGCGGGAAGCAGAGGTGCCGGGGCCGGAGAGGAGGCGGTCGAGGACACGGACGAGGCAGCCGGCATCGCTCGAGGGCGAGGGAAGGCGGCGGGAGAAGGCGCTGCAGAGGTGAGGGGGGCGGCACCGGGGTCGGTGGAGAGGCAGCCGAGGCGGGGCCCACGCGCTCGCGGGGGCGCACATCGGTGGGTGAAGGGCGGAGGCCCTCCTGGCCGATGGAGGTGGAGGAACGGAGAGCGGCTCGTGGCTACCGGGGCTGTGGGGCGACAGAGAGGACGAGGAAGGGCTCGGAGGGCGCCAGCCACGGAGGCGCGGACCACAGGTGGGGATGGTTGGGAAGTCGACGGAGGCACGTCGAGGAGGAGAAGCGCCCGGTGGCCTGGAGGTGCGGAGGACGCCTCCGGAGCGGCGGTAGGTGAGCCGGGGAGGGGGAAACAGGCGGTGACAGAAGTGGTGGAAGGATGCGGAGGTGCGGTGGGGTTGGCGAGCGGGAGGTCAGGGGCGAGCAGGTGGGTGGGGGGACGTGCAGGGTGGTGTTGGTGTGTGTGTGTCCACCGGTGAGGTGGCGGGTGTGAGGGAAGGTGGCGGTTGTTGGTTGGCTGGAGTGAGGTGGAGGTGTGAGGTGGAGGGAGGGGATTGGTCAGGGTGAGGTGGAGGGAGGCTGGGTAGGATAGGATTGGGTAGAATTAGGATTAGAACCAGATATTTTTAGACTAGGGTTTGGAGGTGTCCGGCCGGGCTTTCGGTCCTGGCTGGCTGCCTCCCAAAAATAATATAAACTTTTAGTTTAATTTAAAATAGACTTTTGTAAATAGTTTTTAGACAAATAGAAGACCCGGAAAAGACCGGAGTTTTGATTTGAAATTAAGACGGGGAATATTTAGAAAACAAACTAGGCTTTTAGAATATAGTTTTAGACAAACAAATGCATGATGACATGACGATGCTCAAATGCAATGTGGCATGATGATATGAGCATGCGGTCATGAAGATGCAATGCACAAAAACAACGCGATTTTCTAGTAGTGGTTTTTGCAGGGCGCCACATGAAGACTATCACAATGTAAAGTGCATAAGTAAAGAGCTCGGGTATAGAGATAATCGAGGCACGTGGGGACGACGATATTTTATCAAGTTCCTCCCAATAAGGGAGTACGTCTTGTAGGAGGGGTGGGCGGTATGAAGACCACCAACGCCACAATAGGCCTCACCTATTCTCCCGAGAACCCACCATGCGGCAAGCACCCATTCCACTATGGGACACTTGAGGGTGGTCACCAAACCCGTACAAGATTGGGGCTATCTCCACAAATTAATTGGAGGCTCCCAATAGACACCACCAAGGCCACAAACTTGGGGGAGAGCTTCACAAATTAATTAAATGCCCCAAGAACTCGCCACAAAGGACACCCAACCGTCTAGGGTTCCAAGAACCCAAGAGTAACAAGCTTCTTGATTTTACCAACCAAATCCTCCAAAGAGAACTCAAACCGATACACCTAACGCAATGGCAAGTCCTTCACTCCCAAATTCCAACAAAACTACAAAAGCTATTGGGGGAATAAGAGAGCAAGAACACGATAGGAAATCCATAAAAGACTCCATGATCTAGATCCAATGGACTTCCCTCACTTAGAGGAGATATTGATTGGTGGAAATGTAGATATAGATCTCACCTCTCTTTTCCCTCAAGAAGATGCAAGAATCATTAGAGGGATTAAGAGATAGCAAGCTTGAGAAGGTCAACAATGGAGGGGAAAACTTGCAAGAATAGTTGGGGAACCATTGGAGAAGAAGGCCCCTTAAATAGCCCCCCTGCCACCGCAAAATCCAACCGTTGCAGCCCAAAAACTCGATTCCTGGTACTACCCAAACGCACTTTTCTCTGTGAATCCTGGTACTACCGGACTTTTCCTGGTACTAATGGATTCTCGGGTCACCCAAACACATTTTCTCTGTGAATCCCGGTACTACCGGACTTTCGCAACCCCGGGACACTCGGTACGAAAATGACAATAACTTTTGTATCCAGACTCTGATTTCGATGATCTTGAGCTCATTTCTAAGAGGAAAACAAGATCTATGTGATCATGTAGAGAAACATGATTGTCCAATCATGGAGAGAAAACCGCAAGACGAAAGGTTTGACCTCTCTAAAACAGACGAATCGGTAAAACCTCCAAAACACAAAACATAATAACTTGACCTTGGAAACTCCGATTAAGTTGAAACCAATTTTGTTAGAAAGATACAAAAAAGTAGCATCCAAAAAAATGGCACTATTGTATACTGATATGTTTCTAACGTATCTATAATTTTTGATGTTGCATGCTTGTTTTATATCTACTTTCTTATGTTTTATCCACACTTTGGAGTATTTCTACACACTTTCTTGGACTAACCTATTAACAAGATGCCACAGTGTCAGTTGCCTCTTTTCTGCTGTTTTTGGTTCCAGGAAAGCCAGAAAATGAATATTCTAATAATTCGACGGGACAAAAGCCAAAGTCAATATTTCACCGAGGGGAACACGGAGCCAGAATACGAGACAGAGAGGGGCCAGAGGTCGGCCACACCACCTGGCCGCACGGCCAGGCCTAGCCCACGCCAGGGGGTGGTGTGGCCGCCTAGGGCACCCCCTTGTCCTCCCCTTTCGCCTATAAAAGCCTCCGATACAGAAATCCTAAGTGCCCCGATCAAAATTCCACGAAAGAGTCTGTAGCCACGGTCATCTCCATCCCTAGATCGAGAGGGATCTGAAGCTCTACCCGGCACCCTGCCGAAGGGGAGAATTCACCCTGGAGGCCTTCTTCATCACCATGCCTGCCTCCGGTGTGATGCGTGAGTACTTCATCCCTGGACTACGGGCCCATGTAGTAGCTAGATGGTTGGTTCTTCTCCTTTGTGCTACCATGTTTAGATCTTGTGAGCTCTGTTAATGATCAAGATCATCTATTTGTAATCCTACATACCGTGTTTGCGGGGATCCGATGGATATTGAGATGCTATTTCAGACTGATTATTGATTCTATCATGTATTTGTTATTTGTGATCTTGTATTCTCTCCGTTGTTAGTAGCTATCTTGGCCGAGTAGATGCTAGCAACTCAAGAGGGAGTATTTATGCTTGATAGTGGGTTCATGCCTCTAGTAATCTAGGGAAGTAACAGAAATCTCTAAGGTACTAGATGTGTTGTTGCTACTAGGGATAAAACAACAATCCTTTGTTCATAGAACAATCGTATTGTTTACTTTATACACAATGCTTAATGCAATTATCTGTTGCTTGCAACTTAATACTAGAAGGGGTTCGGATGATAACCTGAAGGTGGATTATTAGTCATAGATGAAGTTGGATTACGGTCTATGTATAATGTCGTAATGCCCAATAAAATCTCATAGGAGTCAAGATGATTAGTATATGCATGTATGCTTTCTTGGTGTTTGCCAATTGCCCCGCTGTAATTTGTTCACCCAACATGTCATATATCTTAAGGAGAATCACCACTAGTGAACTATGGACCCCGGTCCTTTTATTTACTATCAATCTACACAACTATTTACTATTTTCTGTTTACTTTCTGCAACCTATTACTACCTTCCACAAAATATGTTTAATCCTTTGTTTTCAGCAAAACCGGTGAGATTGACAACCTCACTGTAAGTTGGGGGAAAACTTATATGGTTGTGTTGTGTAGGATTCCAAGTTGGAAACAACACCTTGGAGGTGTTTCCTTGCTCCTACTAGTTCGATAACCTTGGTTTCATAACTGAGGGAAAACTTGTTGCTGTGCTCATCATACCTTCCTCTTGGGGTTCCCCAACGAGCTCGAATATATTTTGAGCCATCAAGCTATTTTCTGGCTCTGGAGTCAAGGGCATCTTCATAAGGACTGAATTATTCTTCAAGAAATCTGCTGGATTCTGCTGCTGGAGGTACCTTTATGACCATTACTTTGGGTGCTGCAACGAAGCTTCTGGATAATATGATGGTTAACTATTCTAAATGGCACACTGAAAGAGCTCCACAAGGTAAGAAGGTAAATTCTGTTGAAGAAACCTCCTCCTTGAGTGATAAAATTGATATTATTATGTCTATGCTTGTTAATGGGAAAGCTCATATTGATCCAAATCATCTTCCCTTAGCCTCATTGGTTGCTCAAGAAGAGCAAGTTGATGTGAACTTTATAAGAAATAATAATTTTAGCAACAATGCCTATAGGAATAATTTTGGTAATAATAACTATAGGCCATATCCTCCCAATAATGGTAATGCTTATGGAAATTCGTACAACAATAATAGGAGTGCACCCTCTGAACTTCAAGTTATGCTTAAAGATTTTATTAGTAAACAAACTGCTTTCAATAAAACTATTGAGAAAAAACTCTTTAATCCTGAAAGAAATATAGCATCATTGTCTGAAGCATAATCTTCTTTTAATAAAATGGCTGCTAAAACTAAAACTATTGAAAATCCCTTTGCTGCTACTAATGCCATACAAGTTAGAATTCATGAAAATGTTAGACTATTAGCTGAATTGCATGCTAAGTGGGAAAGAGAAGATGAAATTGCTAGAAATATTAGTATTTCTACTATCACTACCACTAATGTTGAAGCTAGGGCTGAAATTCTTCGAAATATGGGAAACAATAGCTCTACTACTTTAGATGATAATTATGATTTTGATCTTGATGGTTGCAATATCTCTGAAGTAATTATATTCCTACAAAAGCTTGCCAAAAGTCCTAATGCTAGTGCTATGAATATGGCCTTTACAAAACACATTACTGATGCTCTCATAAAAATTAAAGAAGAAAAGATGAAACATAAAGCTTCTATTCCTATGAAACTAGAAGATGGTTGGGAACCCATCATTAATATGAAATAAAATATTTTTGATCTCAAAGCTTTATGTGGTCTTGATAGTAGTGTTTCTATTATGCCTAGAAAGATTTATGAAATGCTTGATTTGCCACCACTGGAAGATTGTTATTTAAATGTCCCACTTGATGATAATGCTAAAACTAAACTCATGGGGAGTATTAATGATGTTCTTATTATGGTTAACAATTCCTATGTCCCTGTTGATTTCTATGTTTTGGATGTTGAATGCAATGCTTCTTGTCCTATTACTTTGGAAAGACCTTTTCTTAGAACTGTTGGTGCCATTATTGATATGAAAGAAGGCACCATTAAATATCAACTCCCACTCAAGAAAGGTATAGAACACTTCCCTAAGAAGAGAGAGAAGATTCCTTTTGCCTATCCTATTAAAACAAAAAAAATCTCTTAATGCTTCTTCATTTGAGAATACTTGATTCTTTTCTTGCTTCTTATGCCTAACTTAAAGGCGTTAAAGAAAAGTACTTATTGGGAAATAACCCAAACGTTTTAGTCGAGTCTTGGAAGTTATTGCTTCAGTAATAACCTCTCCTTATCATTTTTGTGTAGTTTTTGTGCCAAGAGTAACCTCTAATGAGAGAGAAGTAATGCTTGGGAAAGTTGCTGTCTCGAAACAGATTTTTGTGCTTCGCTGTAAAAATTCATGAAAAATCTCTGTACATCGGTTTGAGCTGTACGTTTTTGTGCTTCTGCCCCAGGTTGTTATCCAACTTTCGTTAGTTAAACACTTTTCGATTTGAGAAACAGAAGGTCTTCGAAAAAATTGGTTTCTACTTGCTGGTCTGTTTTGACAGATTTCTGCCATTATTTGCATTTGCTTCTTGTTGATTCCTTTTGGGGTTCTTTTTGGGGAAATTGAGCTTTTTGAGGGAATTGCTACAGTAGCTTGTACTTAAATGGAAGTTTTACTTGTGTTGGAACTGAACCAAAAGACTTATTATTTTGATACACTAATGTTGCTAATGAAGATTGTGTGAAGTTTTGTATGAAGGAAAAAATTTCAGGTGTAAGGGAAGAATGATGTAATGAGATGAAGAATGGACAAAAGCTCAAGCTTGGGGATGCCACCCCATGTCACCCCAAGAAATATTCAAGAAGTACAAGCGTCAAAGCTTGGGGATGCCCAAGGCATCCCCTTCTTCATCAATAAAAATCTTAGATTTCTTCCAAACACTTCATTTTTATTGTTTCATGCACAATTGTGTTGTTCTTGGAGCGTCTTTGTTTTTGTTTTTGGTTTTCGGTTGCTTGGTTTTCTTAGTTTGCTTGAATAAATTGGTTGGACCCCCTCATTCATGCATTAGTTTTCAAATAAGATTGGTTTGGATTGGAAAAGAGTAGGAAAGTTCATGCTTAAGTGGTAAAAAGGAGCTTGTTTTTGACTGTGACTTAGACTTTATCATGTCATTCTTGATATTGTTTTGGCTTTATGCTTAGTGATTTTTGATGTAGCATGACATGTTATAAACAATTGAGATTGCTTCATGTTCCTTGAAAGAATCATGCGTTGTTTTAGCATATTAAAGCATAGTATTGTGGTTTTCTCCTTTGATGCTTTATTTGGGTTGACTTGGCGCATGCTCACACCATGTTATGACTATCCCAAGTCACCATAGCCTCTATGATCCTTTAGTTTTCGTCTTATAATATCACTTTATGCTTTAATTAATAATGTTTTGTCGCTTTGCATGATTATGGCCATTATTGCTCTCTTAGTTGGTCGCTCCCAGTCTTTTGCTAGCCTCAATAACCAAGTATGAGTTCCACTCATGCATCCAACTCCAAATAAAACCAAGTTATTCCAAAGATTCCACCATACCTACCTATTAGCATTTGCTATTCCAAGTATATTCACGTTTTTATCTACCTTCTGAATTAAACTTGTTATGAGAAAATTAGTCATTAAAGCTCTCACGAACTTGATGGCACACTTTACTTTTCTTGCCCCTAATAAACTTGAACCATTGTGTCATCTATGTTGTATATGCTTGCACTTATACGTTGGTAATTAGCAGAACCATGTTGTCATGGGGAACGCTTTCAACATTGCACTTGTACATTGTACCTAGTTGATATCATGCTCTTTTGTTTATGGATGTCATCGGTGTGAAATGAAAGGGGAGCTTGTAAGTCCATGGAGTTATGTATGTGTGTTAGAGAAACGCCTGGGCTACTGGTTTAATCCATGCCTAATCATGGTGGAAACCTGCAGTGTAACCATAATGAGCAATCTATGAAGCATTCTTATAAAAAAGAGATAGAGATTGAGAAAAAAAGAAAAAAAGAGATGAGAAAAGAGGAAAGAGAGAAAAAAGCACCATTTTCCCATGGTAAATAAGATTGTTGAGATGCTTATTATCTGTTTGCCTTGTCATTTTTATATGGGGATTCTTCCGTATCATCGGGCAAGGGGTACCCCGTTGGCGGTTCTCTATGATACACATGTACTTAGTATGACAAGAACTTACCGGTAACTAAACTTGAGTAGCATGAGGAGCGGCCCTCGTATTCAAGGGACATGAGATTGCCAACTTATACTTTGTCAAGCATATACTCCATACTTTGTTCACTTTAACCTTAATCACTTCAAGATGCTTATGATAGGGGCAATGAGAGCTGAAAGCTAATAAGTACCATAATTTTTGGAAGCTCTTTATGAGACTTGAATTCCTGCTTCCTTCTATGAAGGCCTTTTCTTTTACTTTTATGTTGAATCTCCATCTTCTATCTTTATGCACCTATTAAGAGAGCATAGTGGCCATTCTTAGTTTAATGTGCATTGTCCCAAGACTTGTTTATTGATGCATAACTTTGATATTGCTTGTTCTTAAACTATTTGTATCTAGTCACCCTTATGAACTATGAAGGTGTCCTATGCATTTATGTTTTGCTACTCTATGAGGGACAAGTTGAATACCATTCTCATTATGCTTTGTTTATGTGAAACAAAAAAACGCCTTGCAAAACATTGTTATTCATGAATCTTTTGTTTGTACCTTTTCATGTTACAACATAGTTGCTATGTCTTATTGCTAGAACTATATCTTTTATGCTATGTTAAAGTACTATGATCCCAGCTATCAATGTTATACAAATACTTTGATCAAGATTATGATGGTGCATGTCACCTCAAATATTATTCTTTCTTTTTATCACTTACCTACTCGAGGACGAGCAAGAGTTAAGCTTGGGGATGTTGATACGTTGCTAGCGTATCTATAATTTTTGATGTTACATGCTTGTTTTATATCTACTTTCTTATGCTTTGTTCACACTTTGGAGTATTTCTACACACTTTCTTGGACTAACCTATTAACAAGATGCCACAGTGCTAGTTGCCTGTTTTCTGCTGTTTTTGGTTCCAGGAAAGCCATAAAATGAATATTCACGAAATTGGACGGGACAAAAGCCAAAGTCAATATTCCACCGAGGGGAACACGGAGCCAGAATACGAGACTGAGAGGGGCCAGAGGCCGGCCACACCACCTGGCCACGCGTCTAGGCCTGACCCGTGCCAGGGGGTGGTGTGGCCACCTAGGGCACCCCCTCGGCCTCCCCTTTCGCCAATTAGAAGCCTCCGATACAGAAACCCTAAGTGCCCGATCAAAATTCCACGAAAGAGTCTGTAGCCGCCATCATCTCCATCCCTAGATCGAGAGGTATCTGAAGCTCTTCCCGGCACCCCGCCGAAGGGGATAATTCACCATGGAGGCCTTCTTCATCACCATGCCTGCCTCCGGTGTGATGCGTGAGTACTTCATCCCTGGACTATGGGTCCATGTAGTAGCTAGATGGTTGGTTCTTCTCCTTTGTGCTACCATGTTTAGATCTTGTGAGCTCCGTTCATGATCAAGATCATCTATTTGTAATCCTACATGTTATGTTTGCGGGGATCCGATGGATATTGAGATGCTATTTCAGAATGATTATTGATTCTATCATGTCTTTGTTATTTGTGATCTTGCATGCTCTCCGTTGTTAGTAGCTATCTTGGCCGAGTAGATGCTAGCAACTCCAAGAGGGAGTATTTATGCTCGATAGTGGGTTCATGCCTCTAGTAACTGGGAAGTGATGAAGTCTCTAAGGTACTAGATGTGTTGTTGCTACTAGGGAGAAAACAACAATCCTTTGTTCATAGAACAATCATATTGTTTACTTTACACACAATGCTTAATGCAATTATCTGTTCTTGCAACTTAATACTGGAAGGGGTTTGGATGATAACCTGAAGGTGGATTATTAGTCATAGATGCAGTTGGATTACGGTTATGTATAATGTTGTAATGCCCAATCAGATCTCATAGGAGTCAAGATGATTAGTATATGCATGTATGCTTTCTCGGTGTTTGTCAATTGCCCCGCTGTAATTTGTTCATCCAACATGTCATCTATCTTAAGGAGAATCACCACTAGTGAACTATGGACCCCGGTCCTTTCTTTTACTATTAATCTACACAACTATTTACTGTTTTCTGTTTACTTTCTGCAAGCTATTACTACCTTCCACACAATACGTTTAATCCTTTGTTTTCAGCAAAACCGGTGAGATTGACAACCTCACTGTAAGTTGGGGGCAAAGTTCTGTGGTTGTGTTGTGCAGGATTCCAAGTTGGAAACAACACCTTGGAGGTGTTTCCTTGCTCCTACTGGTTCGATAACCTTGGTTTCATAACTGAGGGAAAACTTGTTGCTGTGCTCATCATACCTTCCTCTTGGGGTTCCCCAACAAGCTCGAATATATTTTGAGCCATCAGATACTACCAAGGGATAAGATATCAAGCATATATATATATATGTATATGTGAGATATCTCCCAAGGCGTGGAGCCGGAAAACCCGCAAGATCAAAAACACAATAAGAGATACAAGGTAAAACCTTTTTGATGAACTAGAGATTGTTATTAAGATTACCACAAGCTCTAGAAACTCACATGGATAGGGTCCAAATAACAACTAAGAAATATGATGCACATACGTCATGAATGTGTTTCTCTACCATGCATATACATTATTCCTTTTGTGTATGATGTGTGTAGGAACCCGCACTAAAATGTCAACCTTGGTTGAACACGAGTTGACAAAAAGGGCTCTAGAGAGCATCCCCTGACGTGCTGGTGGCACGGCAAATGCCATGGATAGGCTAAAGGTGGGGACTAAATGCACTAGGGGAATCCAGGGAGGGATAGTCTGGTGATTCCACACACAGTAGCTTTGTATTCAATTTTACTTCCACAGATTACAAGTGCTCCTTGAGCTGTATTGGAGAGAGGAGGAAGAAGGAACTCTCTTACTCTCACCACTAGCTAGCTCTCAGTAACTTGCTAGTAGAACATAACCTCTAAAGACCAACCCAGTAAAACTCAACCCTTTATACAGAGGCCCTAGCCCTCCTTATATAGGGGTGGCTAGGTCCCCAATTAGGGCATACGTGGAGGCATATTCTAGGGAATTTGCCTCTTCCCAAAATAGTAAGCCGACCGGGTCACTTTTCCCCCGCGTCATCCATGCAGAGGCTACGTGAGCCTCTGCGGCGCCCGCGTCAGCCGACATTGGCATCGTCACCTTTGTCGGCCACGCCTCGGTGGTCCTGCCTCTTTCCGCTTCGCTCACGCTCCGCGTACAGTGGTCACCTTTGACCAGCGAGATACCTTCCTTCTCCTACAAGCTTGATATGACCCGGATCATACATAGTTGATCCGGCCACACCTGTTCCTACATACAAGTTAGATTCATCTCACCGACTTACGATATAAGTCGGCTGAGACCCAGTTAGGTGGACATCCCCTGGTCCGGGTTACTCCATGATTCGGCCTGCCTTGAGGTGACTCGGCCAGCATCTGCTTTGACCTTGCCGTACCTCAGCTTAACTTGGCTTTTATACCCTGGTGTGACCCTACCCGGGGGTATCCCCCCAACATTAGTCCCCGAAGCTGGTGTGGTCTTGGCTGCCTTAGCCGCTAAGGCCACAGCAGGTTCAATTTAACTGAACTTTGTGTCCATTCTCCGAGTTACCTCCTACCTCGGATTTCATGGGTTTATTTTACTTGCTGGCCGGGTTATCTCATACCCATCCGGTTCACTCTTTATTCTCTTGTACGCTTCCCCACATGGAGGCTAATCATCACGTTCGCCTCATTTTAAGGGCCAGCAACAGTAACCGCCGCAGCAATTGTCAGAAGTTACTGTTGCCCATGTCGCGTCGTGCCTGCCTCCTCGTTAATTGCACCATATCGTCACGTCTTGGGATCCGCTGCTCCCTGTGGCCCTTCGTGTGGCTCGCTGCTAATTGGGTGATCCGGGTTGTACACGGCCACACCGTGTGGCACACCCACACAACACGATCCTACTACCCCCTTAGGGGAGTGGTTAAATATGGGAGGGGCACGCCCCTGGGCTCTTTCCCCACTTCCGCGTCCCTCTGCCTCTGCCTCTACCTCTTCCTCATCTTCTCCCGCGACAGCGCCGCCGCCACCGCATCTGAGTAGCAGCACCGTCGCCGCACTGCCTCCACGCGTACCAGCATCGCCGCCGCACCGTGCATCTCTTCCACCATGGGTCGTTGCTAGTCTAGGCCACTGCCTCCCTCCGTCGCCAGCAAAAGTGAGGGGAGCGACCTCCAGATGACTCAGGAGGAACTCACCGTTGCCGAGCAGGAGATGGAGGAAGACACGGCTAGCGCCGACCGCGGCGCGTGGGCAGGTTCCTGGGTTTGCCAGTTGACCTGGATTGGTTATATCGCACTAGGCGCATCCTGGAGGGCGTCACCGCACGCCTTGCTGCCTCTGAGCTTGCCCCCTCACCCAATCTGGGTGAGTATGTGGTGTTCCTATCCCACTTCCAGCGGGGTTTTGGTCTAGCAGTTAGCGATTTTTTCCATGATTGGCTCAATACATATGAGCTCCAGCCGCACCACCTTCCGGCGAATGCCATCATGTCTCTCTCCGCCTTTGCCTCCACCATCGAGGGTTACGCCGGACTATGGCCCACGAAGGATCTCTGCATCTGGTTCTTTGGCCTCCGCCGGAACGTGATTCCGAACATTCAGCTTAACCCGGAGGACAAGCAGCTTACGCAGTTCGGCGCTGCCTCAATCTCTCCCTGGAAGTAGTCCATATTCCCCCGAGTCACGGGGCTTGACTCCTGCAAGGGATGGGCCCAGACTTTCTTCTATGTCCAGAACAACACAACTGAGGATCAGATCCAGCTGCGCCCTTACGCTCTGGGTCCTCCCAATCCGGATCTGTGGGACGTGGTCCCCAAGAAGCCCACTGTCCTGGCGAACCAGGTCAACAAGAGGTTCCAGGAGTTGAAGGATCTCGGATTGCGCAATGAGGATGCCATGATTACGTTTGTGCGCAACCGGATCTCCCCCCTCCAGAAACACACTCACAAAGTCTGTCATATGAGCTGGGGCCGCGACCCCAACCGGACCTCCTCTTTTGAGTTGAGCAACATCGAGATCTTTCGCCAGGTCAAGTCCCCCTTCACCACTAAGAAGGACTTTTCTTCTGAGTGGACGTGGGGAATTGAACACTATTGCTGAGATAGGCTTCCTCCTATGGTAAGTTTCATGCCGCAAACTTTCCCCGAATTAAATCATATGTCGGTTGTTGTTGTATATTTAACCCTGTTGTCTTTTCTTTCCCTTAGCAATTCCTTCAGCAAACTATCGAGGATGGCACTGAGCCCTCCCTCAAATGGGCGCCTGACCGGGATACCTCGGACGAGGAGGAACCGAATCAGGAGATGTTCCTTCCGATGGCCGACGCGACCAAGCGACCCATCGGTAAACTATCTCCATTAGAGATTGGCCCGATGATGAAGATGACTCAGATGTTGAGGTGATGGAAGCATTTGACGCTATCCCCCTTTCTTATGCTTTTTCCGATCGCTAACCTTGGGCAGATCCATGAAGATCCTCCCCTTGCCGTGGGTGAGCTTGTCCCGGTTGCGCCGAAGAAGAGAAGGGGAGCTGCCTCTGCATCCTCCTCCGGGCCTTCTCAGCCAGCCAAGAGGCGAAAGAAGTCCGGGGACAAAACCGCCACCAAGGCCACGGCCTCCCGGAGAGCTCGCAAGCCGAAAGAGCCCCTTACTTCGGATGAGTAAGTCGTTTCTCCCTTTGCTTATTCACTTGCTCTTCCTTTATAGTTTCTCATCATGCATTATTTGATTCGGCAGGGCCGCGGTGGAGGTCCCATAGAGTGGGTCTGGCATTGCCTCGCTACTCCGGCACAGCCCTTCTCCCCCCCCCCCCCCCGTGGCAACGATTCACGCCCACTGAGCCCCATTACGGAGGGTTCAGCGGCTGCTCCGGGTTCCAGCCCACCTCGTCAAGAGGAGGACAACCTCGGAGCGGGGGAGACTGGCTCTGCCGAGGCAACAGCAACCACAACTTTGGCTCCACCGCAACCAGCTACCAGCAAGGTTTCCTCAGCGCCCCCGCCTAAGCAGAAAACAACACCAGCACCAGAAGAATAAAGAAAAGCAACAAAGGCAGCATCAAGCCTTCTTTCGTCAAGTCTTCCAAGACTCGGCGAGAAGATACCAGCAGCACCAAGGCTAGCACCAAGGTTGCTCCCAAGGGTAAATCCGCTGCAACAACTTCCACTTCTCAGCAGCAACCTAAGGGCAACAAGGCTCCTGACGCCACCAGGGCAGCGTCCATCGAGGCTGGATAGTGCACACTCGTGTCCATGCTTCCGAAGAAGACTCCACCTCCGAAGGACGCCCCTGCCGAGCCAGCTGATGTGCAACTTGTTTTGCACACCAGTCCTGCTCTTGCCCAGTTTGAGAGGAGGGAAGCACATGCTAAGGGTTTAGTGGCGCCCCACATGCTCAACGGCGAACGATACCCTCCAACCTTGATCGAGTTTGTAAATAACTGGAACAAGGCGGAGTTCGTCCACAACGATGATCTCCCGAAGAAGTTCGGTCCCACCAAATTTGTTGCGCAGATGAATACTGCTGCCAAGGCAATTAACCTTGCGGGTCGGATGATGGAGGTACGTTACCTCGTCTCTTCCTTAACATGTTGTAGATATTAGTGATATAACCATTAGTCCCCGAGCCTCCGGGGGAGAAACTTGTTACTCGGCCGGATGCTCCTTAGAAAACTAACGTAGCTCCTTGATAACCTCAAATATGCACACACCTAGAGCCGGGTTAAGTTCCACTTGGCCCGGATCTTGTACACTTCGAATATGCACACACCTAGAGCCGGGTTAAGTTCCACTTGGCCCGGATCTTGTACACTTCGAATATGCACACACCTAGAGTCGGGTTAAATTCCACTTGGCCCGAATCTTGTACACTTCGAATATGCACACACCTAGAGCCGGGTTAAGTTCCACTTGGCCCGGATTTTGTACACTTCGAATATGCACACACCTAGAGCCGGGTTAAGTTCCACTTGGCCCGGATATGATGCTGCATTTTCTCGAACAAGCAGGGCAGCATCAAGCCGGACTCAAAAAGAAAGATGATGATCTTGCCCTCCTCTGAACCAAGGATGATGAGATTGCCAAGCTCAAGGCAGACATAAAGAAATTGAAGGCGCAACACCAACCCGAGCTTCAAAAGGCTGGCCAGGACTTCACTGAAGAGCGCGAGCGCCTCAACCTCCAGATTGCCAAGGATCAAGAACTGCTTAAGGAGGCCGACTCTAAACTTGAGTCGGCGAACGCTGAGCTTGTTCAACTCCGGGAGAGGCGTGACAAGTGCACCAAGGAGCTGACCCGGATCCACAACCATATTGCTGGTAAGTTCTTTTCCTTCAACACACACTGACCTTTCCGGGTTTGCTTCATTTACTTACTCCGCCTGTCTTATTTTCTCAGGCAAATTCCTAGAGAGCGATGTCGTCGCATCCAAAGTTGTTGCTAAGTTTCGCCAGAAGAGGGGTACCCCAATTGTCCCTGGCACTGGAGAAATTCCATATGACCTGGAGGACTTGCTGGTCAGCTTGTCCTCTCGTGTCGAACTTGTGAGGAACTATGGCAAGGACATCTTGGACGTAGTAATCCGGATCTTCAAGGCCTTTTGGCCTGAGGAAGATACTCCGAAGAATATGCCTGTTCTTTTTGCCAGGCTTATGGAATGCGAGACTCAGCTCGATCTCTGGAGAGAATCTGCTGGGCGCGCCGGAGCTGAGATCGTTCTCCACTACGTGCTTACGTGGTATGAGAAGATTGACCTCAATCTCCTTGAGCGCATGCGCACTGGATCAAAGTGGTCTACTGACCCAGATTGGGTAGCTCGGTGCAAGGCTTGCGCTCACAGCTTCATCCAATACGCCCCCATTCATCAATGGAACGAGGGGCCGAGCTTCCTAGATGCTGCCGATGATGAAAATGTTGAAAATGCTGAAGATGAGTCGGATGAGGGCGAAGAGGACGAAATCTCAGACATCGAGGAAGACGCAGATGATTCTAAATCTGAAGCCGAGGTTGCCCCTGCTGGCGCCGAATTACCTCCTCCTGTTGCTCCTTGATAAACACTTTAAATTTCATCAGATCCGCGGTATGCCGGGTGGAATTGTATCAAGTACACAAGTGATATTTTGCTACTAAGTTTTTATGCCGGATTAACTTGGGCATAGTCCCCGAGTTTCATTTTCTTGTTCATCCAATCTTTTGGCTCGGCTCGTGTCTACCTTGAATCGGTTTTACGACTTACGAGTCCGAGCTTCAAAAATTGTCTTAACAATACTTGGAAACTTTAGGATTAGCTCAAAATAATTCAACATACTAAATCGAAAGTAAACACAGGGTTAGTCCGAAAGACAAATGTCGGTTTGATTAAGTTCCTTTCCTTAGTCGTTTTTCATGTGCTACTAAATTCCAAACTTGTTCTCTTGCTTGCCATGAAGCCAATTCTTGTTGGACAGCAGCAAGTCGAAGAGTTGGGTTCTTGGTGCTCACACATTACTAATCCGGCTTAAGTAGAACAACTTACGCCAGCCGACGTATAAATAATAAATACAGAAGACAATGATCATTATTAAGGCAGTCCCCAAGTTACTGCTCATTGTCGGCATACATACCGACATATGAGAGACTCGGATACATACACTTCGCTGCTAAGTGTAGAAAGGACGAAGTAGAGCTACATTCCATGGACGCTTAGATTCCTCGCCGGACCTGTCCGCCTTGTTCTTTTCCTGTGGTTTTGCATTGATAAGATAGTAAGAATCATTGTGTAATGCTTTGCTCACAACGAATGGCCCTTCCCATGGGGGGATAACTTATGCATGCCAGCAGTACGTTGTACCAACCGGAGTACCAGATCACCTTCCCGGAAGACTCGGGGGTTTACTTTCCGGCTATGATAGCATCAGAGGTTTTGCTGATATATGGCGGATCTGGACAATGCCAATTCTCTCGCTTCTTCCAGCATATCAACATCATTTTGCCAGGCTTCTTGCACTTCGGCTTCTGTGTATTGGGTGACCCTAGGTGAGTCATGCTCTATGTCGGCTGGTAATACAGCTTCTGCCCCATATACCAGAAAGAATGGCGTGTAGCCTGTTGATCGATTCAGAGTTGTTCTTAAACTCCACAATACCGCCGGTAGTTCTTCTATCCAGCACCCCGCTGATCTTTGCAGCGCCTCAATGAGCTGGGATTTTATCCCGGATAATACTAATCCGTTGGATCTTTCCACTTGTCCGTTCGATGTAGGATGGGCTACCGAGGCAACATCTAGCCGGATCTTCTTATCTCGGCAGAATCGCGCAAATGCTCCTTCAGCGAAATTTGTGCCATTATCAGTTATGATACTGTGAGGATAACCGTATCTCAAGATGATGTCTTTGAGAAATGTCACGGCCGTAGCTCCATCACACTTTCTTATTGGCTTTACTTCAACCACTTTGTAAATTTATCAACCATGACCAGAATGTGAGTCATATTTCCCCTCGCTGGTTTGAACGGGCCAACCATGTCCAAACACCATACGGCAAATGGCCAGGTGATTGGAATGGTCTTGAGTTCCGACATCGGCATATGTGTCTTGGTAGCATACCTCTAACAACCATTGCATTTTCTTACCAAATCCTCTGCTTGTTCTAAGGCACTTGGCCAGTAGAATCCATGCCGGAAAGCTTTTGCTACCAAGGCTCTGGACGAGGCATGATGCCCACATTCCCCTTGATGTATATCTCGGAGGATGTCAAGCCCTTCTTCCGGATCAACACATCGCTGGAGGACATTAGTCACACTCCTTTTGTATAGCTCGGAGTTGATGATCGTGTATGCCTTTGCTCTCCTCTGCGTTTGCCTGGACAAAACCTCCTCAACAGGTAAAATTCCATCTTTCAGGAATTGAAATATGGGTAGTGCCCAAGCTAGTATTGCTCGTACACGGAACACGTCCTCATCAATTTCCATCTGATCCACCGGAATAACTTCAACCAGATCACGATGAGCAGTCCCCGGGTCTCGCGAGGCAGTCCCCGGGTTTCGCGCACCACCTCCCATGTCAATGTCCATGGGCACAGCTCCGGACTCCGGATCCTCCGGGATGTAAATTGAGTCGGTTTTTGGGGACGGTCTGATAGATGGTTTTCTGAGGTGTTCTAATGCTACACCCGGTGGAATTGCTTGTCGGGTTGATCCGAGCTTCGACAATACGTTGGCAGCCTCATTTTCCACCCGGGGTACATGACGAAATTCGCATCCCTCAAAATAACCAGATATCTTCTGCACATGGAATCTGTATAGTGCCATGTTTGGATCAAGAGCGTCCCACAGTCCCGACACTTGTTGAACTACCAAATCCGAGTCTCCGAAGCATTGGATCCGACGTATCCCAATTTCTTTTGCCACTTTGATCCCATGCACAAGTGACTCATATTCGGCGACATTGTTTGATGCTGTGAAATGGATTTGCAGCACATACTTCAGCTGGTCATTCTTTGGCGAGGTAAGCACAACTCCGGCGCCTAACCCGGTTTTTGTTTTTGACCCGTCAAAGTGCATTCTCCAGTAGTTCGGATCTGGTAGCGGTGGATCGTATTATACCTCGGCCCAGTCCACAAAAAAGTCAGCCACAGCCTGAGACTTGATTGCTTCTCTTCTGTCATATTGTGGCGCATAGGGAGCTAGTTCAATTGCCCATTTTGCAATTCTGCCACTTGCATCCTTGTTACTCATTATCTCGGATATGGGAGCTTCACATATTACTTTGATAGGGTGCTCCTCAAAATAATGCTTTAGCTTCTTTGCCGACATGTACACACCATACGCCACTTTCTGATAGTGCGGATAATTTTGCTTTGAGGCTGATAATACCTCGCTTAGATAATATACCGGCCTTTGCACTGACTTACCCTCTTCGTCGCGCTCTACCACAATTACTGCACTTACAACTCGGTTGGTTGCGGCTATATCGAGCAACATTGGCTCCTTTGATAGTGGAGAGGCTAACACTGGTGCAGTGGCTAACATTTTCTTCAATTGGATAAAGGCTTCATTGGCCTGCGGCGTCCAAATGAACTTGTCCGACTTTTCATGAGTTGATAGAGAGGCAATGCCTTTTCTCCCAACCGACACACAAACCGACTTAACGATGCCAGGCAACGAGTGAACTTCTGGACATCGTTAAGACACTTTGGCAGTTCCATTCGCTCTATGGCCCGGATTTTAGTTGGATTGACTTTGATACCTTGGCTGGAGACAAGGAACCCGAGTAATTTTCCAGCCGGGACACCGAAGGTACATTTTTCCGGGTTAAGCTTCATCCGGAACCTCCTTAGGTTCGCGAATGTCTGCCCGATATCATCAAGGAGCGTTTTGCTTTCCTTGGTCTTGATAACCACATCATCCACATACACCTGTACATTTTGACCAATTTGGTCGTGCAAACATTTCTGCATACATCTTTGGTACGTTGCCCCTGCATTACGTAAACCAAATGGCATGGTGCAATAGCAATAAGCCCCATACGGGGTGATAAATGCAGTTTTTATTTGATCATCCGGATTCAGGGGTATCTGGTGGAAACCAGAATATGCATCAATGAATGACAACAGTTCACACCCAGCAGTTGAATCTATAACCTGATCTATCCTTGGCAGTGGAAATGGATCTTTTGGACACGCCTTATTCAGGTTCGTGTAATCGATACACATACGCCAAACCACTGCCACATTCGGATCATCCTTCTTCTTCTCCACCAGCACCAGATTAGATAGCCAATCCAGGTAAAGAACTTCCATGATAAATCCTGCTGCTAGTAACCGAGCTATCTCATATCCAATGACTTTTCTCCTATCCTCGGCGAAGCGGCGGAGAGGTTGCTTCACCGGCCTTGCTCCGGGTCTCACATTCAAAGAGTGCTCGGCCAACTCCCTCGGAACACCTTGCAAGTCCTGTGTGGACCAGGCAAAAATATCCCGATTCTCATGGAGGAAGTTGACGAACTCGCTTTCCTATTTATCATTTAACCTAGCACCAATTGTTACGGTGCGCTCTAGGAACATGTCATCAACAGGCACTTTCTTGGTATCCTTTGTGGCTTGGAATGAGACACTACCATACGGATTACTCAACACCGACATATATTGCTGCGCGGACTGAGCCAACGCCGCCACCTCCTGTATCTTCCTTTTTTCTTGCGCAATCACGAGTGACTCGGCTAGGTTAGACCCGGCTGACACACACTCAATGGAACGTCGGAAATCTCCAGCAATGGTAATCACTCCATTTGGCCCGGGAAGCTTCATCTTCAGATAACTGATGTGGCAGCTTGCCATGAACTTGTTCAGTGCTAGTCTTCCGAGAAACCCGTGATATGCACTTTCTAAGTTCACCACTTCAAACTCCAAATTCTCAGTTCGGCAGTTATCTCGCGTGCCGAACAACACGTCAACCCGGACCTTGCCTATGGGCTCACAAGAAATGCCTGGCACAATGCCATGGAAAGTTGTCCTTGTAGCCTGGAGCATGTTCTTCGAGATACCCAACTTGCGCATTGTATCTGCATACATGATGTTAATGCTACTGCCATTGTCAATTAGCACCTTGGAGAATCTCACATTGATGTTAGGCCCAATGAACGTCGGGTCCAGCACTAGCGCATACGAACCAGGACTTGGCATAAGCTTGGGATGATCTTTGATGCTCCAGGTAATTTCCTGATCCGACCAAGGCATGTACCTCATCACTGCTGGCATTACCGCATTCACCTCCATGTGTCGGCGCTGCAAGCTCTTTCTATCTGTTTCCTCAGTGGTAAACACACAGTAACTCTGATGATGCTCTCTGTACTCATTCCTTCCCTCATTTCCGGGGTACCTCTGATCCGGTTGATGCTGGTCTTCCACCTGATGCACTGCATCCCTTCTCTCATGGTTGTCATACCTCGGCGGAGAGGGAGGCAACATTAGCTGTTGCGTGTTCGCTCCGGAGAGCAATTGCTGCCGGGGTAACTCCTGCCAAGGTTGATCATTCCGAGGTGCCTAAGCATTCCCCAAACCACCTTGTTCTATTTTACGCATCCACTCACACTGCCTTGTTGTATGACCCGCTGGGTTACTCGGATTTGGCGTGTGAAATTTACATGGCTGATCTAGCATTGACTTGTAAGTATACCTCGGACGGTCCTTCTTTTCTTGCCACTGTTTCTTTTGCTCTGGCGTCTAAGTTTTCTTGCCATCATTTCTCGGTGTCCATTGTTGCCCTCTAGTTTTCTAACGTTGATTGCCCCCTACTCCGGGCTGATCTTGATTCATAGCAGGAACTTGTTGCGAATTGTACCGGTAATCCGGTCTGTCATCTCTTCTTTTACCCCGGTAGTCATTCCTCCGGGATGACCCGGCTCCATCTCTCTGGTAGTACTCCTCATTTGAATCGTTTGACACGAGCCTGGGTTGAGTCGGATCACCCAAAGCATACGAATCAGCAATCCGGATTGTCTCTACCAATGTAGTTGGCATATCTCTTTGCAATCTTTGCCACAACATGCTTGCATATCTGCATCCTTGCGCAAACCATGCTATGGCCTGTGACTCGATCACACCCTCACACGAGTTCCGCACGGTACACCCCCGGGTTAAGAACTCCCGGTCCGTCTCATTCGGTCTCTGCTTACACATTGCTAGGGTCTGTGGCCTATTTGGCCTCTGATACATACTTGAGAAATTGCTGATAAACATTTCCTCAAAATCGATGCAGCAGTTAATACTTCCGGGCGGCAAATTGTTTAGCCATACCCTCGCTGGCCCCTCCAACATCTGGGGTACGTATCTCACAGCCCATCTCAAGTTGCCTGTAGCAATTTTCACAGCTGTAGCATAGTTAATCAACCAATCCTCCGGCTTCGTGCTGCCATCGTATGTCTTAGTACCTCTAGTTAGCTGGAAATTAGGTACCGGAGGTTCCTTCATGATCCGAGGCCCAAAACACGCAGGACCCGGGGGACCTTGACATTCAATTTGCTCCGACCTATACAGCCGATCCAGTTTTAGTCTGGCATCGCCAGGCATCAAATCCCTGCTTCCCAATCTTGACCCTATCACATGATAGTCCGGCCTTGGGTATCCTGCGTTCACCATTTCTGAATCTCCATCATTATATCAGTCTTGCTCTCGTGGAGCACCTCTCTGTTGCATACCTCGGCCGTCACTTTGCTCTTGCCTTGGTATATTCCGCTGCTGCGGTTGTCTTGCTCCTGCCAAGTTTCTCTGTCCGGCATTGCCATTCACAGCGTTTCCTTGACCGGCATTGCCTTGGTCGCGGTTACCTCGGCCAGCTTCACCTCGGCTCACACTTTGTCGATCGTCATTTCTCTGTACTTCTTTTCCTTTCCCTGCCCTTGCCGGGTCATACAGGACTATCTGTTTGTTCCTCCTGGCCGAGGTTACTGCATCTTCTCTCCTAGGACCACCATGAGGAGACGATGCAGCTCCAGCGGATTTCTCCGGGTTACCCATCGCCGAATGAACGATCTTGGAGGCCCCAGCTCTCTCCGGGTTAGCCCTGAGCAATTCCTCATTTTGCCTGTTCGCGATCCGAACCAACTCATTGACCCTATATTGCTGTCTCTAACGGGCTTCACCCATTAGACCCTCTAACTCGGATGCAGCTGCATCTACTGCTCTGAGGTTTTTCGCCGGGGTACTATACTTCGGCAGCCCCACGGACAAACAGTTCTATGACTCCTCAATCCTAGTATCACCCTCTTTGTTCATTTCACTCATGAGATTTCTCCCCTTCACTTCTACAGCATCTACTTTATTTGCCTTTGCGTACTCACGCAGTGTCATGTTCAACGACTGCTGAGCCGCGGCTATCTTTTTCGCTCCCTCTAGTATTTTTTGCCTAGTTTCCTCTAGCTTGGCCTGTGCCTGAGCCGGATCTACCACTGCTGCTACAGGGTTTTCCAAGCTATCCATCGCTTCCCGCAGCACGTTCTCTGGCCTCTCTAGTGGAGGACCTCTACCTTTCCTCGGTGCCTTAGGCGTTACCTCCAGATCTGGTGCCAGATCCTTGCTTGCGCCTGCACCAGGCGCAGTCATCATCACCTCGGCACGGTCCAGGGAGCGAGTGATACGCGCCTCGTGAACCACGCTAAGGGGTGGCTCGCCTCCTTCGACGACATGCCGCGGGTGAACGCACGACACATCGACAGCAACGTAGACCTTGTGTGCGTCGAGCTTGACGAAGAGGCCGTTGCACGGAAGAGGACGTTTGCCGAAGCAGTCAGTGTTGTTGCTGACAAAGTCCAGCGCTCCAAAGCGCTGAACGAGCCCGGAGACGATGCGTTCGCCGGTGCCGATGAGGTTTCCCGTCCGGATCTTGACCCCTGCTAGCGCCGCTAGCCCCACGGTGGGCGCCAACTGTCGTGGTGGTGGCACGGCAGATGCCATGGATAGGCTAAAGGTGGGGACTAAATGCACTAGGGGAATCCAGGGAGGGATAGTGTGGTGATTCCACACACAGTAGCTTTGTATTCAATTTTACTTCCACAGATTACAAGTGCTCCTTGAGTTGTATTGGAGAGAGGAGGAAGAAGGAACTCTCTTACTCTCACCACTAGCTAGCTCTCAGTAACTTGCTAGTAGAACATAACCTCTAAAGACCAACCTAGTAAAACTCAACCCTTTCTACAGAGGCCCTAGCCCTCCTTATATAGGGGTGGCTAGGTCCCCAATTAGGGCATACGTGGAGGCATATTCCAGGGAATATGCCTCTTCCCAAAATAGTAAGCCGACCGGGTCACTTTTCCATTGCGTCATCCATGCAGAGGCTACGTGAGCCTCTGCGGCGCCCGCGTCAGCCGATATTGGTATCGTCACCTTTGTCGGCCACGCCTCGGTGGTCCTGCCTCTGTCCGCTTCGCTCACGCTCCGCGTACAGTGGTCACCTTTGACCAGCGAGATACCTTCCTTCTCCTACAAGCTTGATATGACCCGGATCATACATAGTTGATCCGGTCACACCTGTTCCTGCATACAAGTTAGATTCATCTCACCGACTTACGATATAAGTCGGCTGAGACCCAGTTAGGTGGACATCCCCTGGTCCAGGTTACTCCGTGATTCGGTCTGTCTTGAGGTGACTCAGCCAGCATCTGCTTTGACCTTGCCGTACCTCGGCTTAACTCGGCCTTTATACCCCGATGTGACCCTACCCGGGGGTATCCCCCCCAACATTAGTCCCCGAAGCTGAAGCTCGGCCTACGGTCGTTACCACATCAAGGTCTCCAACTTATGCCAAGTCGTCATGGACTCCAAAGGTGAATCCTATCCTCTATGCGAGTCCACTTCCTACTCTATTAAATGGTATACTACTTCATACTCAGTCCCATTACCATGATAGGTTCACACAGACAAGTACAGAGACAAGGGAGGAAGCCCGGATGATCAAATCCGATAAGACGGTGGCTTGAAAGAGGAGACGGAAGAAGGAGCCGATGCTAGGAACGGAGTCTCCGCCGACACCGCACCAAAGTCTCCGCCCTGATCGGAGTCTCCACTGCCCAAGCCCCGCAGTCTCCGGCCTCCCTCTGCTCGAAGCCCGGCTGCAAGCCCCTAGACTCAATTCGGAGTCTCCGCCAATAATTCGTAGTCTCCTCCCGCACGCGCCCGGAGTCTCCGGTTCGACCCCTAGATGCCCATGTCTGCAAGCTTCTGGACTCCGTCCGGAGTCTCTGCCCGCTACCCGAAGTCTCCGCCCAGACCAGAGTCTCCGACCGACTACACTGGAGTTCCAGGCATAAGTGATGGGCCTGCGTGCCAACAGCTAAACCCTTGGTCCATATACCCCTCCAGTCCGTTCCAAAACCTAGTTTTATGCCCAAACTACCCCTATTCTAGCGACCGGCCTATATATAGAGCCCCACCCCTCATGTATCCCTTAGCCATATATGATAGACTAAAGAAAAAACCCTTTGTGAAACCTCTAGTTTTGCCTTATCCCCTTTACTAAGAGGACCGACTATCATCACCAACCTCGTTGGATTTTGCATAGCGCATCCATCGCTGTATAAGTCCTACGTTTGCGAGTGCGTGAGCATAGTTATCAAGACCCTCTCCAAGGTATCCGCTTGCGATTGACGGGAGCACGTTGACCGATCTTTTTTTGCGAGAATTCTATCAGACCGATGCTCGCCGACGGGAGCAATTGGCCTTATATTGTGCTGTGTTTGCGTGTGTTCGTCATGTTCTTCACGAGGTGTGTGTTCGCTTCCACTAACTTCTCCTTTTCCCTCGCTTTTCTCATCGATTTGACCACAAGATCCGTAAAGATCGGACCACCCTTTTCAGGCAGCGGGCGTGACCCATTTTTTCCCGTGAAATACAAAAGCAAAGTAAAATAAAAATTAAATATATTACATAGTAGCCTTAATTTACTTATTTAAAATAAACCATAACTACGACCAGGAAGTAAATAGCAATGAAGAGCTGCTCGTTGTTAGTTTGTATCTAACTCCTCCACGAATCCGGAAATCCTAGACTTACGTACATGACTTTCATCACGCAGACGGAGACATTGGGTTGGTTTAATTCCTGACCCAACCGTGATTTCCGGTCTGTAATTCCAATCGTGCATCTTCCACATCACTTGGTACACAGAATTTTATAAAACGTTGCCCATAGGTGTAGCATTACTGCGACGAACCACATGACGAACTTCACCTATGAGTGCCATGTTTTTCTGATTTGAATTAGTGTCATGTTTCATTGAGCCTACCCTCCACGATACAACTGTCGGAGGGTGTGGACGAGTTCAAATGAAAACTATTAGAGAGTGGTAAATTTTCTGTGGACTTAATATATAGAGATTTGATCCAACCTGATATTCCAGTTGATGATAATAGTAAAATTTAGAAGTTGAAATTACCCCTTAAAATGAATATATTTGCATGCTATCTCCATAAAGGGGTAATTCTTACAAAGGATAATCTAATCTTGCTAACAGGAATTGGCATGAAAGTACGCAATGCGTGTTTTGTCATAGTAATGAGACAATACGACATTTATTCTTCCAGTATAAATTTGCTCGTGCTATATGGTCAATCACCCCCCCAAGTGCCCTCTGGTTTATCTCCTCTCGATCGGTAACCAATGTTTTTGGTAACTGGTTACATAGGATAAAGGATAAATATGAGACTTTGTTTAGGGTGCGAGCGCTTGCCATTGTTTGGTCGCTTTGACTATATAGGAAACAAGATTTTTAATAATATTATGTCTTCTTCTTTACAGGTTATCTATCGAGCTACGACTATTCTCTGATCATGAACTACGCTTTAGCGTATGGAGCTTCGCGATTTATTTGTGGAGGGATGTACGCGTTTGGAGGACATGGCGAGGGATTTTTTCTCCCGACATGGATGGCAACGTGATCTCCATATCGATCAATATTAGCTCGAGGCGCTTTACTTTCTAGCATGCTTTGTAAATTTTATACTTTCGAGTTGGACACTTGGTGTGTGGTTGATCGGCTGTGTGCATCCTAGTTATACAGAGATCGGATGTAAACATTACTTTTAAGTAATATATGCGTTCATTTAAAAAAAATACTCTGAATTTAATTAGTGGCATGCTGCCTAACTTCCGAACTCATTCTGAATCCGACACTGCCATACGCGAAGCAGACCGCTGTGTCATACGATGCATCAAAAATCTCTGAATTATCCACGATGCATCAAAATTTCTTGCAAACAGTAAAATAACGATAAAGACCAAAAGCAGAAATTCTATTGATTCATCAGTTCAGAAATTTGAAATCCTCACGAGACGAAAAAATAAGTACTACTAAAACAAACCCAAAAACTAACTTTCAAGCTCCCACTAATAAATTATTTCGACCACCGAGCCCTTGTATCCTCGATATTCAGTAGATGTACTCGACACGAGCCAGCTTGGACGACGATCCAGTCCACGGCACGGCGACAGTGACCAAGCCGTTCTTGTAGGCGAACTCGGCGTCCTCGCCTTCCACCTTGCACAGCCTGGGCCTTGCCGACGAATATGCCACCATCTCCCCTGCACCCTTGACGGCCACCTCCACCGTTACCTCGCCTCCGCTGCAGCTGGACTCGAAAGCCTGCACCGCGCCGCCGGCATTGAGCATGTTGGAGAGACCGATGGGCGCGAACCCGATGGCCTTCTCCTGCGAGACGACCCTCACGGGCGCCACCACAAGAAGCTCGTAGTTGAACGGCTCAAGCGTGATCACCACCGTCTCCTCCAGGAGCAGCAGCTCGAGCTTCTTGCCTTCGACGAAGTACACAGCGAACTGCGCCGCTTCCTCGGCGTCAACGACGGGGTGGGTCTTGCCCTGCTTCCACTCGACGTCTGCCGGCCCGGCGCGCGCCGTGACGGGCACAGAGCACTGCGACGCGCACTTGTTGCGCCGCGCCTCGGGGCTCCACCCGCCGCCCTGGCAGTTGAAGGCGCCGAGCACGCCGGAGAACCTGTTGAGGTTCCAGATCTTGAGCATGGTCTCGCCGTCATGGAGCGGGTCGAGGAAGAGGCAGTCGCGTGTGGGGAGCGCGTGGTGCTCGCACCGCAGCACGGTGCCGTCGGGTAGCGCCAGGCGGCGGAGGAGCGCGAAGTCGTGGCTGCCGACGGTGTCGCTGACGTAGACTGGCCCGCCGGACACGGCGCGGGAGGCGGCGTGGAAGGCGGCGCAGGGGTGCGTGGACTGGAACATGTCCCAGTCCGGGTGGATGAAGCTGCCCATCCAGAGCGAGTTGTAGGCGCAGTGCACCATGTGGCAGCCCTGCAGCCAGAAGGTGCCGTTGGGGTCGCCGGACGGGTCCGTGCACCAGAAGTCGTCGCCGACGCGGCCCAGCGCGACAGCTTCGGTGCCCAGCAGCATGAAGTCGTTGCAGTGCTCCATGCTCGCGATCACGCCGTTGCCGCCGAAGTGCCGGCGCACGGATTCCGTCAGACCGCGGAAGTAGGCCTTGGCCAGCTCCACCCGCCCGCCGTAATCTTCGCTCAGCATCTCCAGCAGCTGCACGTACGGTAAAAAATATGAGCAGTCAAAAACATTCTACAGTACTTTCTTCTTACTTCACAAGTCACAACAAAAAATCTAGTATCATGTAGTTAGCAAATTCTTGGTTCTAATTAGGCACGTCGACACAGGTTTCAAATGTCAATTACTTGTCTATCCTACCGTCCAGGTCAGGTCACTGGCAGTTGAAAAGATTTGGATGTGGTCTTCATAAAAGCAGAATAGGATAGCTCTGGAAATTGTGAACCGGTGGAGGGTGGACAATTTGTGGCAGAGCTAATTCTCTCCTAACAGAGCGAGGACAGCAACCAGGAATGGTACAATTTCTACACTTCTCGGTTGCTAGTCCGGAAAGGTCGAGAACCTCATCACGTGCACCGTGCACCGCTCATCTTTTGAACACTTCGAGTATATGCTTAATTCAAATGCACGGGAGCTAATCAAATCCATCAAGTTTAGAACAATCTACTGAAAAAAATTGCGGGACGCTAATGAAGCAGAAAAGTTAATCCAAGAAGACTCACATGTATGACGTCGACCTTGACACCGTCGATGCCGGAGGCCTGGAGGTGTGCGTGGAGGCCCTCGTAGAGCTCGCCGGCGCGTTCCGGGTCGACGAGCCCGACGCCGTTGTTGACGATCTTGTCGACGGCCAGATCCTCCATGGTACGCTGCAATCCCGGGGAGAGTTTGGGCGCGACGACCTTGGCAGGCGGCAGGCCGGGCGCGCCGGGGCGGAGCCCCCCCCAGTAGCCGCAGAGCGCGTGCCACACGTAGACCTGCTCGACGGTCGGGAACGCGGCCTTCATCTCGCGCACGAAGCCGCCGAGGCCGAGGCCGCCCTTGTAGTCCCTGAACTTGTGGTTCTCCTCGAACTTGATGAGCCGGCAGGGCATCTGCTCGCCGGCAGCGGTGCGGTTCATGCCCTCGGCGCCGTCGTTGGGGTCGTCCTCGTCGTGGCAGATGGACTGCCAGCCGTCGTCGATGAGCACGAGCCCCGGCGGGCAGCCGCCCTCGGCCAGCAGCCGCACGCCCTCCCACACGCCCTCCGGGTGCACCTTGAGGTAGAAGGCGTCCCAGGTGCACCACCCGAACTTGTCGACGATCGGCGGCGGCGTCTTCTCCTCCAGCAGCCGGAACGTGCCGAGGTGGGCGCGGACGACCCGCGCCGCCTGGCGCACCAGGTCGAACGGGTCGTCCCCCGCGTGCAGGTACACGGCGCTCCGGAACACGGACCCCTGCACCGCCGACGAGCCGCTCTCGAGGCAGAGTGCCACGTTGTCGCCGGCGGCGGACTGGAGGCAGGCGCGGAAGGCGCCGTCGACGATGGGGAGGAGCAGCACGTAGGGGCGGCCGTCGGCGCGGTCGAGCACCATCATCTGCGTCTCGTTCTCCACGTCGCGGCCGGCGGTGCCCACCCAGTGGGTCGTCCACCACACCTTGAAGCGGAAGATGCTCATGAACCGCGTGTCCACCAGCTTGCCGATCGGCACCACGTGGCGGCTGTCCGGCGCCGGCGCGTCGAAGCCGAGGAAGCAGCCGTTGTCCCCTGCCGCGGCAGCGGGCACGAGGACGGAGGCCGGGGTGAGGCGGATGTTGGCGGGGACGTCGAGGAGCGCCGGGTGGCCGTCCACGGCCAGGTCCTTGCCCTTGAGCGTGAAGCGTGAGGATGGCTTCAGCCCGTCCACGGCAACCTCGCCGAGCATGTCGGCCGTCGCCTTGCTGAGGTTGGGCGCCATGGGCTCGACGATCTGCGAGATTCTTCGAGAGGGGTTTTGTTTGGCTCTGTTTTCTGGCTTGGCTTACAAAGCTCGTAGTACTTGTGGGATTAGCGGCCAATCGGCCTGCGTTTTATAGGGGATTTGCCCTGTGGCCCAGAAGGAAAGAAAAGGTCTGCCCCCTCATAGAATGGATTTTTTTTATGGCGGTGCAATTTTCTCCGTTTATTCGTTTCATTATTATAGGTAGCGCTGACGATGGAAACTGTAGCTTTCACCGACCTAAATGGCACGCAAGGAAGCTTCGGGGTCTAGTTAACTTGCCTCTTTTCGTGGTTTATATTCGTATAAAATCCATTAATCGGCATGGATTCAGTTTGATGTTGTGGTGCGGAAATTGTCCTCTTCAGATTTATTCGGTAATTATTTCTGATCTCTCCGTGCATCCTTTGCACCATTCGAAAATCTTTTGGCGATCTCACTACTTGACGAGGGAGGGTATAGAACGGAAATTACTTCGTCCTGAGATTCCGCGCCTTGAGTAAGGTATGAAATCGCTGCGTTGATTGATGATTCATGTCCATGTTTTGACTCGCGTATTTATTTGCGCACCTGTTATAAAAAAGATTTGAAATTGCCTTCCGTAAGTAAAAGGAGAGATTTAAACTTTTTTTATTCTGTTATTATTCCTATAGCCAGGTGCCTGCCTTATTGCTCAGCCGCGTGCCTTCGCGTGGGGGAAGTTTTATGAAAATCCCGTCCTGGCAGCACTTGCCAAATCCAGCGGTCCAGGCCCTAGGAGGGCCTCCCGGTTCAAGTATGGGCCGTGGCCGTGGGCCACCTGTACTGGCTGACGCGGCGCAATCCGGTTCATGCAGACCAGGTGCGACGGATCGAGAGGTGTACTTTGTCAAGACCTTTGTCAATGCTCGCGCCCGCCGAGGTGGCAAACCTGAACGTCGGGCGGTGGATATGCATGGGTGGGTGCTGCGTGTCCCGGAGCCGGAGGCATGAACGTACGCTAGGCTTCGTAAGCACGGCAACAAACTCGATAATAAACAAACAAAAGGTCTCGAGGTCGGTCATACAGCTGGGCCGACCTCTCGACGATCGACTCTCTATAGCTATTTTGGTCCTACTCCATGTTTCCATCCAACTATCCAAGTGTCGACGATCTGACAGTTTGGCGAACAAGCAACGTACGCGCGTGTCGGTAGCCCTAGCTAGCTGCAGACCTGATGATCAGCTGAAGCGTTGCATGAGCAACTCCAACGGACACGCTAAAACATGTCTCTACCTAAAAAAACCTGATTTTACGTGCTTTAACAGACGTTGGAAAATAGGACGTGCGTTAATTTTTTGACAGCACGTGACATATTGTGCTTTCGTGAGCGGCATATTCCGCGCTCGGACTCCAGCGCACTGCAAATTCGACGACGCAAACTTACAACCGCCAACCTGAAAATTCCTTGCATGCCCGCCCACCTTGTAACATCCCACTTCCCAGCAACCCTGTTTAGTTGTCCAAGATGCACAAATTAGGGGTAACAAAAACTTTTTATCGCTCAATGATGAAGCAGTTGTTGCTTGTCCGTGCTTATGCATCTGATTGAGAAATAGTAAGATACTTCTCTTCCCTCCCTCTTGCCTTATTTCACATATTGCCAAATGTTCTGGCATTCCCAATACCAGAGCCAAGATGCATTGCAACAACACATATTTTCCTAGCTTCTATTGACAAAATTATATAGATCTATATGATATCATCTCCTTATGTTTCCAAGACAGAACTTCTAAATCCCCTTACCCCTAGTCTTCCCTAAAGTCTTTTATAAAACTTTTGACTTTCACTCTTGGTAGAAATACCAAGGGACTCTTACCTTCTTCAAATCTTAAACCCTTCAAAATACTTCTCTATACCTCAAGCTAGGCTTGATGTTGTTCATATTAGTAGTCTTGAGATACTTAATATGAATTGCCTTGATCTGCTTGTTAGATAAATTATCTTGTTATGCTTGTTAGATGAATTGGATTGATCTGCTGTTTGACTTGCTTGATTAGGAGCTAGTATGAGCTACCCTAGGAGCTCACCCTATAGTAAACCAATCAACCTACAATCCACCCTCCCATCCAAGTTGTGGTATGAACACAACCCCTTCTCAAGATCCTCCTTGGAACTCTACCTAAAATCACTTCACTCTTACTCCGAGGTCTTGTGCCTACTCTATACTCATCTCTATGTTGTGCCTTACCATCACCAACCTTTGCTCTTGATCTAGGAATCCCTTTTTTTTCTTGGCTAAGGTCGTACTTGTGGGATTAGCGGCCAATCGGCGTGCGTTTTACAGGGGATTTGCCTATGGCCCAGAAGAAAAGAAAAGCTCTGCCCCCTCATAGAATGGAATTTTTATGGCGGTGTAATTTTCTTTGTTTATACGTTTCATTATTGGGTAGCGTTGATGATGGAAATTGTAGCTTTCACCGCCCTAAATGGCGCGTAGGGAAGCTTCACGGGCAAAATTAACCTGCCTTTTTTATATTCGTAAATCCATTAATCGGCATGGATTCGGTTTGATGGTGTGGTGCGGAAACCGAGCTTTGCAGGTGCAAATTGCCCTACTATCCAGATTTATTCGGCACTTATTTCCAATCTCTCAGTGCATCCTTTGCTTACCGAGAATTAACGATCCGAAAATTTCATGCTTTCGAAAATCTTTTGGCGATATCACTACTTGATGAGGGAGGGTATAAAGTTGAAATTACTTCGTCTTGAGATTCCTCGCCGTAAGTAAGGTATGAAATCGCTGCGTTTAAGCCAAGATCAAGCCCATGCCCTCGCACTCAGCCGACACAACAGGCTACGATGACGGGCCACGAGGAGAGAAACATCCGTAGAGTTGCTCATCCTCAACCATAGACGACTTCTGCTCAGAGTTCAAATGCAACCAAATCCCGTGCTTTGGCGAGCCCCAGACCATGAGAAGGGCATGCCTCCGTTGGCTCCAAAGAATCAGCACCATGCGCCAACAACAGCTAGGCTATGTAAGCACGGCATGCCTCCGAGGTGGCAAACCTGAACGCCGCTTGACTTTGAGAAGAGTGGTGATATCGACGTTGTCGTCTCTCTATCGCCTGAATCCGGCAAGCCTGTGGTTCCCATAGGTGATGGGATTAATAAGTCAGGAGTGTTGACTCCTTTGCCTAGAGCGGTTGTCGCTAGAGAGATTTACGATTTTCTTGCCACCTTGACTGCTGCATGTCATGGATCCAGCAAATAGATTGGGTGTAAGGTTAAGTCCTTGAGAGGTGACGCCAGACCAAGAGCAATATTTGGAAAGAAGAAATCAAGCAAAAAGGTGGATGCTACTGGATATACATCTGGAGTCTCTTGATGGTTTCCCTCCTCTATCCCGGCATATCTTTATCGGCGCAGTGTAGGAGTGTCGTGGTTGGTGTGTTCATTCGTGTGGCTATTTGGATCTTCTCTTAGGTTTGGTTGCCCCTGTGTTGTTGGTGTTTGGGTGAACTTGGCCCTAGTGTTGTAGGTTTTTGTCTGATTTTCTAAGAAAAAAACACCTTCTTCTTAATTAATGGATTGTGCAAAGCTTTTGCCACTTATTAAAAAAGAAAAAGAAATCGCCGCGTTGACTCGCGTCGTATCTGCGCACCTATTATCAGAAAGATTTGAAATTGCCTTCTACTAAGTAAAAGGAGAGATTTATATTGCCAGGTGCGTACCTTATTGCTCAGCCGCGCGCCTTGGCGTGACGTCCACTTTGGACATGTATGCAAAGGGGGACGTTTTCAGGAAAACCCCGTCCTCCCGGCACTTGCCAAATCCAGCCGTCGAGGCCCTTCGAGAGGAGAGCCTCCCGGTTCTGGAGACCGAGGAGTATGAGCCGTGGGCCATCTTTAATGGCTGACGCGGCGCAATCCGGCCGGCTCGATCGAGACCAGGTGCGACAGATCGAGAGGTGTAATTTGTCAACGCTCGCGCCCGCCGAGGTGGCAAACCTGAGCGTCGGGCGGTGGACCATGGAAATAAATCCTACGAGACTGGGTCTATTAATAGACCCGTTTATTTTAAGTTTTTTAGTCTGTTTTATCTGCTTAAAATTGAATGGACCAACCGTTATGTATTGACATGGTCTATTCTTCGGGATAATAGACCAGGTCTCGTACTCGTAGGATTAATTTCCGTGGACCATGCGTGCATCGGTGGGTGCTGTGCAACGCAATCCAAGCGGTGCTGCCTGTCCTGGACTCATGTGCTAGCTAGGCTACGTAAGCACGGCCACGAACTCGATCGATGAACGAACAAAAGTCTCGGGGTCGGTCATACAGCTGGTCAGCTGATCTATTTCGTTCGTACTCCATCCATCCAGATCCATGTGTCGATCTGAACCAGCAACGAACGCGCGCGCGTGTTGGCAGCCTGGTGATCAGGTGAAGCGTTGTAACCAAGACGAGACATGTCATGCTGATGCTCCAGTTGGTATAGTTCGGATTTGCGCATTGGCCGACCTCCTCAACAACGACCTAATATACTTGCTTACTAGTACTGATTTAGTAATTAAGAGTAATTTTTAAATCAGTGGAGGGGCGGAGGTCGTAGGTACGTGATGCCCGTCCAAGAAGGAAACGTGTCCAGAAACGCGGGACGGGGTCCAAACTCTGGATCGGATAAGTGAGCCCGGCTAAGCTGGGCACGAGACAGACGTATGCATGCTACGCGTCCGCCCGCGCGACCCGTAGTCTTGGGTCATACAGCTAGCCGGTCAGCTGGAAGCTGATGATCTCCCAACGAGTGCCTGTTTTGCTAGTACTGCTAATAATTTGGTCGGTGCAAGTCACCGTACGTACGAGACGACCGGTCAATCCATCCGATCCAATCCAGGTGTTGATTTTGACACCAGCGATCGAAGTGGTACGTGTTCATAGCCTGGCTGCAGGTCGGATGAAGCGCTGTAACGGAATGGTCGGTCGAACGCCACCGAAAACGAGAGCCACGACAGCGTCCGAGTATACGACAAACTAAGATGAACCTAGATGGCACATTCCACTATGTTACTTTTTATGTGCTGTTGGAGCGGTGTTACGTGATCATAATGGACGTTTTTATTGTTGCCAAGTCGCTCTTCATTCCATATTTGGCTTCTCTAGCTGCAATTGAAGCGGTGGCGATGCATGAAGGTTTGTCCTTGTCCTTAGCAAATTCCATGAGTTGTAACAATGTGATTGCAGAACCCGATTCGGTGGAAACAGTGGAGTCTTGCACATGAGAAGATGTTTGGTGGGGTGAAACCTCTGCTATATTTGTTGATTGCATAGACGAGGCTTCGACAATTGGCTGGGTTTATTTTTAATATCGGATTTGCTAGTTCTCGGGCGCCTGAGAACTGGTTAGTTCTCAGTCACCTTCGGTGCCATTGGATGTACTGCTTTAAGATTTGTGCAACAGGGTGTAGAGTCATTGTTTTATGTTCGGTGGTTTTGTCCCGGCTGTGTGTTCGTGGGTCGCGATCCCTGTCTTGTTTATTTATCTTTTTCTTAATGTGTCTGTGTGCTATGAATAAGAGTTGGGCTGCGCGCAGTACCGGACATGACACTGATTTTTGTCTCCTTCGGTGGGATGAGCACTTTTATTTGTTCTAAATTTTGATTTTGTAAATTTGCTACTGTGTTTTGCCGCAGTCTACATGCAACAGAGACCGTTGTACAATGTAAAAGCGTACTATTGATTTTTCGTTTCTGCACCCCACTTATATCTTTTTTGTCTTTCACCTATTTGTCTTTTTTCTGCAAGAAATGTACCTTCAAAAATTAATTCTTATTTTTCGTCCTGAACCATTTGTCTTTGCTAAAGTAAATGCACATGCAAAAATAAAACTATAGTTAATAATTATTTTTACTTTCTTTTTGTGTTTAATGCAGATGCCTTGCCATATTTACGGATCCCACAGGTTGCAACGAGAGGTGGAGCTTGAGATGTACTTTATGTTTACTTAACTATGGATTTCAACAATTTCATAGTAATTTAATTTGAACCTTACCATTTTCCTTTCATTGTATTTTTGCTTTTCTGATTCAAGAAATTATCTACATTATATATTTCTTAACTAGCGACTTCTACAATTTCATACTTAATAGCTTACAACTCGGTCTAGACCGAGACAATTTGCAAATCATTTGCAACTGAGATTGGGTCAAAATTGAGTCTGTATCAAACTAAGTCAGTCACAACTAGTTGCAACTGAGCCTCAAACGAGATTGATCTTGTATTAAAATTGAGCATGTATTGAACCAAGTCAGTCATAACTAGCTTACAGCTGGGCCTAACCGAGCCAATTTATAAATGGCTTGCAACTGAGCTTGTGTTAAAATTGAGCCTATGTTAAACTACGTCAGTCGCAATTAGCTTGCAACTGGATCTCGAATGAGACCAATTGCAACTCGCTTACAATAAATCTTGTGTTAAAATTGAGCCTCTGTTGAACCAAGTCAGTCGCAACTAGCTTGCGACTGTGTCTCGAATGAAGCCAATTATAAATCTCTTTCCAACTGAGCTTGTGTTGAATTTGAGCTTGTATTAAACCAATCAGTTGCATCTAACTTGGAACTAGGCTTCGAATGGGACCAATTGCAACTCGTTTGCAACTGATCTTGTGTTGAATTTGAGCATTTATCGAACCAAGTCAGTCGCAACTAGATTGTAACTGGACCTCGAACAAGGTCAATTGCAACTCTTTTGGAACGAATTATATGTTGAACCAAGTTAGTTGCAACTAGTTTGCAACTAGGTCTTAACCAAGCCAATTGCAAATCGTTTTGCAAGTGATCCTATTTTGTAATTGAGTCTTTGTTGAATCAATTGTAACTCGCTTGCAACTGAGTCTATGTTGAATTTCAGTCTGTGTTGAACAAGTCAGTTGCAACTGACCAATTAAAAATCTCTTGCAACTGAGCTTGTATTGAATTTGAGCCTGAGTTGAACCAAGTCAGTTACAACTAGCTTGCAACTGGGCCTGGAATGAGGCCAATTGCAAATCTCTTTCCAACTGAGCTTGTGTTAAATTTGAGCTTGTATTGAACCAATGAGTTGCATCTAACTTGGAACTAGGCTTCGAATGAGACCAACTACAACTTATTTGCAATTGATCTTGTGTTGAATTTGATCATGTGTAGAACCAAGTCAATCGCAACTAGTTTGCAACTGAACCTCGAACAAGACCAATTGCAACTCGCTTGGAACTGATTCTGTGTTAAACCAAGTTAGTTGCAACTAGCTTGCAACTAGGCCTCGACCAAGACAATTGCAAATCGGTTTGCATGTGATCCTATTTTGTAATATAGTCAGTGTTGAATCAATTGCAACTCGCTTGAAACTGAGTCTGTTGAATTTGAGTCTGTGTTGAACAAAGTCAGTTGCAACTGACCAATTGCAAATCTCTTGTAACTGAGCTTGTATTGAATTTGAGCCTGAGTTGAACTAAGTCAGTTGCAACTAGGCTTGGAATGAGGCCAATTGCAAATCTCTTTCCAGCTGAGCTTGTGTTGAATTTGAGCTTGTATTGAACCAATCGGTTGCATCTAACTTGGAACTAGGCTTCGAATGAGACCAATTACAACTCGTTTGCAACTGATCTTGTGTTGAATTTGAGCCTATGTCGAACCAAGTCAGTCGCAACTAGATTGCAACAGGACCTCGAGCAAGACCAATTACAACTCGCTTGGAACTGATTCTGTATTGAACCAAGTTAGTTGCAACTAGCTTGCAACTAGGTCTCAACCAAGCCAATTGCAAATCATTTTGCAAGTGATCCTATTTTATAAGGAAGTGCCTAGAGCTCAGGCGCCTGAGGACTTCTTATGTGTAAGTCATTGATGTCATCCTACTATATGTATGTAATTGAGTCTGTGTTGAATCAATTGCAACTCGCTTGCAACTGAGTCTATGTTGAATTTGAGTTTGTGTTGAACCAAGTCAGTTGCAACTGACCAATTGCAAATCTCTTGCAACTGAGCTTATATTGAATTTGAGCCTGAGTTGAACCAAGTCAGTTGCAACTAGCTTGCAACTAGGATTTGAATGAGGCCAATTGCAAATCTCTTTCCAACTGAGCTTGTGTTGAATTTGAGATTGTATTGAACCAATTAGTTGTATCTAACTTGGAACTAGGCTTCGAATGAGACCAATTGCAACTCGTTTAAAACTGATCTTGTGTTGAATTTGATCATGTGTCGAACCAGGTCAGTCGCAACTAGCTTGCAACTGGACCTCGAATAAGACCAATTGCAATTCGCTTGGAACTGATTCTGTGCTGAACCAAGTTAGTTGCAACTAGATTGCAACTAGGCCTCGACCAAGACAATTGAAAATCGTTTTGCAAGTGATCCTATTTTGTAATAGAGTCCGTGTTGAATCAATTGCAACTCGCTTGCAACTGAGTCATTTGAATTTGAGTTTGTGTTGAACTAAGTCAGTTGCAACTGACCAATTGCAAATCTCTTGTAACTGAACTTGTATTAAATTTGAGACTAAGTTGAACCAAGTCAGTTGCAACTAGCTTGCAACTAGGCTTAGAATGAGGCCAATTGCAAATCTCTTTCAACTGAGCTTGTGTTGAATTTGAGCTTGTATTGAACCAATCAGTTGCACCTAACTTGAAACTAGGCTTCGAATGAGTCCAATTGCAACTCATTTGCAACTGATCTTGTCTTGAGTTTGAGCCTGTGTTCAACCAAGTCAGTCGCAACTAGCTTGCAACTGGACCTCGAATAAGACCAATTGCAACTCGTTTGAAACTGATTCTGTGTTGAACCAAGTTAGTTGCAACTAGCTTGTAAATAGGTCTCGACCAAGCCAATTGCAAATCATTTTGCAAGTGATCATATTTTATAATTGAGTATGTGTTGAATAAATTGCAACTCGCTTGCAACTGAGTCTATGTTAAATTTAAGTCTACGTTAAACCAAGTTAGTTGCAACTGACCAATTGTAAATTTGTTGCAACTGATCTTGTATTGAATTTGAGTATTGGGCCTGAACCAAGACAATTGCAAATTGCTTGCAACTAAGCTTATGTTGATTTTGAGGTTGAGTAAGTCGCAAATAGCTTGCAAATCGGTGTCGAATGAGCCAATTGCAAATCAATTTGCAACTGAGTCAGTTTTAAAATTGAGCATGTGTTGAACCAAGTCAGTCTCAACTAGCCTGCAACTGGGTCTCGAACGAGACCAACTGCGACTGACTTGCAACTGATCGGCGTTAAAATTGAGAATGTGTTGAACCAAGTCAGACACAACTAGCTTGCAACTTGAGTTGCAACTAATTTTTCAGTTTCATATAGGTTGCAACCGAGATTTCTTAGTTTCACGTGGGTTTCAACTAAGATGTTTCTAGTCGTACATGAATTCTTGCGACAGAATTGCCTATGTAGTTGGTTGTGCGTTTGAATTTTGACCTATGTTGAACCAAGTCAGTCGCAAATAGTTTGCACCTGAGCCTCGAAATTGATCCACTGTTGAACCAAGTCAGTCACAACTAGCTTATAACTGGGCGTTGAACAAGACCAACTGCAACTCTCTTGCAACTGGTCTTGTGTTGAAATTGAGCATGTGTTGAATCAAGTCAGTCGCTACCATCTTGCTACTAAACCTCGAATTTTGAGCCTACGTGGAACCAAATCACTCACAACTAGCTTACAACTCGACCTCAAATTTGAGCTTGTGTTGAATTTGGGCCTTTGTTGAACCAAGTCGGTCACATCTAGTTTACAACTGTGTCTCAAAATTTGAAACCGTGTTAAACTTAAGCCTATGTTGAACCACGTCAGTCGCAGCTAGCTTGCAACCAGGCCTTGAATCAGACCAATTGCAACTCGCTTGGAACTAGTGTTGTGTTGAATTTGAGCTTGTGTTGAATCAAGTCAGTTGCAACTAGCTTGCAACCGGCCTCAGACGAGATCATTATGCAACTCGCCTGGAATTGATCTTGTGTTGAACCGAATCAGTTGCAACTAGCTTGTAACTGGCTCTCAAACAAGACTAATTGCAAATTTCTGTTGTAACTGGTCTTGTATTGAACTAGGGCATCTGTTGAACCAAGTCAATCGAAACTAGCTTGCAACTAGACCTCAAAATTTGAGCATGTGTTGAACTAAGTCAGTCACAACTACATTTGAATTGGGCCACGAACGAGACCAATTAGAACTCGCTTGCAAATGGTATTGTGTTGAAATTGAGTCTGTGTTAAACCAAGTCAGTCACAACTAGTTTGTAACTAGGTCTCGAACGAGACTAATTGCAACTCGGTTGCAACTAATGTTTGTGTTAAAATTAAGCTCGTGTTGAACCAAGTTAGTTGCAACTAGCTCGCAATTGGGCCTTGAATTTGAGCATGTGTTGAACCAAGTCAATCATAACTAGCTTGCAACTGGACATCGGACGAGATCAATTGCAATTCGCTTGCAACTAATCTTGTGTTGAAATTGAGCATGTGGTGAATCAAGTCTGTGTGTAACTCGGATGTTTTTATCCAAATTATTGCAGTCGCACTAGTGAATCTGGTTTTTTTTTGGCATTTGTCCATGGCATGTGAATATAATGTTTTTTCAAACCTTGGAGTCTGAGCTTTATAGTGTACTCCCCCTGTTTTAAATTGTAAGATGTTTTACTCCTTTTATAAAAAGTATGTATCTAGACGTCTTTTTATATATTTTTAGAGCAAATTGAGTGAACCACAATAAAAGACATCTAGATAAATTCATCTTAGAATAAGGCTAAAAATCTTATATTTTTAAACGGAGAGAGTATTAACAAAGGTTGGGAGCTATGTATTTTGTTTTACTTTTTGTAGTTGCACTATTGTCTAAAGTTGCGCACATTTTTTCATACTGGTTTAGCTTGCCAAATCGTACCACCAATGACGAAAAAACCTTTTCTTTTATATACTTATGTATATTGGTTTAATATTTATTATATTTAATAATGCTTCCACTGTTCTGAAAATGATGTCGTAGATTCGTCTAGATATATATGTATCGAGATGTATTTTATTACATGTATACATGCAAATACAAATAAATCGCGACATCCTAGGAGTATTAAAAATGTTAGTACATCCATCGATTTTTTGCATGCGTGACAATATTTCTAGATTATTCACGGTTTGACTTACAGTTCATGTGTAAATATATAAGTGGGTTGGACGAAATGAAGTACAGTATCGAAAGCTCAACAACCACATCCGGTAGTTCATGGACTAGGGAAAGCACAAAAGTACAAGCTAGCCATAGTAATCTAAAAATCTGGCCCAGTCAAAGAAATCACACAAAAACTCAAGCGCGAATCAGCCACAAGCCCAACACACCTAAACACACAGGGAGCGGTCGGAAAATAAGAACCCAGATAAGTACTTAAGGTACCGGTAATGTATCGACTGAGAACTAATATGTTCTTAGTCGACTGAGACCTAGACATCCCCTTTCAATATTGTCCTAGTGAAAGCAATCGAAGTAGCTCATGAGTTGACTAGGAATAGTTATTTATCGAAAACCTTGTGTAACTGGGTCAATGAACGGATGGAGTCAGGCTGTTTCCCTTAAAAAAACTGCATGTCGTATTCTCGTTTTATTTTTGCGAAGAATGTCATATTCATATTCTCGTTGGTAGTAGGAGTAGTAGTTTGGATATGCACATCAACCGACCACCTCGATCGAGGACGACCGGTACGTGCTACTGATCGAGACGGCGTCGGTGTAGCTAGCCGGTAATTAAAACCAGTCGAGATCAAAGATCGTATCCAGAAACGTGGGACAGGGTCAAACTCTTGACCGGATAAGTAGTGGGCCCGGGTGTACACGTGTGGCTAGGGACACGTATACGTGCACCCGTCTGGGTTTAGGGTGGCCGGCCGGTGCTGCGCGTTCCGCGCGCGCGCTTGCCGACCTTACGTGCACACGCATCCTCGTCAAGGTTCAAAGTACAGTTAAATATCCTATACTTGTCGGACTCGATTTACTCCTCGTACTCAAAATTTACTAAATAGTTTAATTGGATGTTTGCCGTCAAATTTATGCTGACACGGATGACACGTCGACTGAAATCTTGCAAAAATATCCTCCCGCGTCTGAGAAAATTGCAAAAAACTACCACAACTAAGGCTAGATATAATAGCAGTCCCTATACTGTCTGTTTGTCTCGATTTAGTCTTGATACTCATAATTTACATAATTTAATCTGTGTACTCGTCAATTGAACTCGATTTAGTCTAAAAGCATGTTTGTCGTCAAATTTGAGTTGACGTGAACGACACGTGGACTCGGTTCCCACTTGCAGGAGAGCGGCTCGCGTGGAAACTTGCAGTACCCCCTCCCACATCTATAACCTATAATTTCTTGGCTGCTGGTGTCGCTTCGACATTATCTCCCCTCTATGAAAATAGTTACATGTTTCGGTCTAGTGATCGTCGTCATTGTCGCCTCCCTCTCTACCGACCCCTCCTTTTCCCTCCCTCTTAAATAGAACAGTCTTAAATTGAAGAGTACTGTAACAGCGTGGAGTGCTGGCTTATTGATCAGATGGAGAGTAGGTACTATATGCAAATATCTAGGAGCAAAAATGTACGCTCTAAATGCGTGAGGGAGTCTCTACAACTTTTCAGGCTAGCTAGTTTCCTGTAAGTGGGACCTGCGTTCAAGTGTCCTCCATATCGCCTCAAATTTGACAGTAAACCTGTATTTGGGCTAAATCGAGTCCAATTGACAAGTATCAGGACTAAATCGAGCCATTCAGACAAATACAGAGACTAATTCTGTATTTTGCAATATTTGTGATCGTTTTTTGCAATTTTTCAGATGCGTGAGGGTGTTCTTGCAAGATTTCAGTCCACGTGTCATTCGCGTAAGCTCAAATTCAACGGCAAACATCGAATTGAACTAAATCGAACCCTATTCACAAGTACACAGGTAAAATGCAGCAAATTCCGAGTACGGAGAGTAAATCGAATCAGCCCGACAAATATAGGGACTGGTACTATATTTAACTCTTCAAAGTACTGCCGCGTGTGTGTGCGCAGCGCTCGGCCAGCTGCTAGTTTCGGGCTGGCCAGTGTCTCGCCCGGGCGGCAGCATGCGTGTGCAATGGAGACGTCCAGCTCCAGCATCCAGCATCCAGGCGGTGTTGTTCACGTCAGTGTACGTGCCGATCACCCTCCCGTGTCAGTATGCGTCGGCGTCGCTACCAGATATCAACACTTGTCCCTTGTATGCACATGCTCTGTACGTTTTGTTTTCAGTAGGATCGCGTTGCTGCCGCTGCCGCGAGCCTAGAACGACAGCGCGATGACAGGCCAGTCTTCATTGGTCCGGAACCACCGACCGGTTGGCCGACGTGCTTTTCCCGACTCAGTACCGGATAATACATACACGTTGCCTCGACACCCGTTGCCTCGTGACCTCGTGGTAGGTTGGAAGTGACGGTTCCGAGATCATGGATCGTTGTTTAGTTATACTACTATACAGTCTACCGGTCAACAGTGAGTAGTTTATGAACTTCAAATCAAAACCAAGATATTTAAATCAGATACGACTATGGTTCCATATCCACGCGAACCTCTGAAGATCGAACAGCGGGCGGTAGATTAGGTAGACAATTGGTCCACATAAGCACGTATGCATTACTGACAGGGAGGCTGCCGACCAACAGGCTATGTGGAACACTGAGAAATGGGAACCTGCTGTCACCGTGTTCACGTATGCATCGTTCATCGTCGTCTCTCTCGGTGTTTTATTACACGCATACGTACGCGCCGCGTCACGTCACCTGCTACTTCATTCCGCACCAATAATCGAGCACCTTCCGAGGTACTCCAGCTTCAGTCGTGGCCTTTTTTGTGGTATGCAGTCCATGACTCCATGTGGTTGCACTAGCTAGTTAGCTACTCCCTCCGTTTAGAAATATAAGATGTTTTAGCTTTGTGAATCGAATGCATCTAGACATCTTTCAGTATATAGGTTCGTAGATGTTTGGAGTGAACCTGTATACTAAAAGGGCTCTAGATACACTCCTTTCACAAAGCTAAAACATCTTATACTCCCTCCGTCCAGAAATAACTGACTTGACTTTGTCTAGTAGATTCGATGTATCTATACACTAAAATGCGTCTAGATACATTCGAATCTAGATAAATACAAGTTAGTTATTTCTAGACGGAGGGAGTATTTTTAAACGGAGGGAGTAGAACGGTCGAGAGAGCTTGCGCAAAAGGAAAAAAGGCGATAAAAGGGCACGGCCGGACAGCCCTCGATGGCTCGATAGCTAGGTAGGTGACGGCGATACGTTGTCCCAAGGTCGACACGTGAAAAAACGACTCTGAATCTGAACTTTTCAGGGCATCCTTCGTCGTCACCGTCGCCACTCGAGGGCTCCTGAAGATTTGAGTACTCCTTTATATCCGAAGTTGGAAATCAACGCGCACGCACTTACGTTACCTGCACGAAGTTGACAATCCCGGACGGCCGGAGAAGAAGAAACCCCGTCGTCTGCGATCCTTGAAGAGATGGCGCCATCTTGTCTCTGGTACGGAATTGTATTTTTTTTTGGGCGCGGAAAGGCCTCGAAGAGCCCAGGTTCTACATTGACCAGGCGGTGGGTATAATTTTAGAGGGATCTCAAATAAAACAAAAATTACAACCAGATCCTTTATTTTTACACTGCACACCCTAAAACAAATCGCTGAAACACGACCGAGACCTTGGAATCCGCCGCAGAAGCATAGCCTGCCGGTGCAGCCGCCCAGTCGCCACCGGGGGCACAACCACTCGAAGCAGCAGGGTCGTGGATTGCCGCACGCAGGCTGGAGTAGATCCTCAAGAGGAGGAAGAAAATGCTCGAGTGTGCTTTCTCGAGCTTGGCGAGACCACTCACAAGGCCGCAAATAGCCACAGGTCACTGACGTTGTGGCTTGGGAATCGATGACACATCTGCATAAGTCGCACGGGCTAGAACTCCCAACCACCCCCATCATCTGCCTCCTCCTCCCTGACCATGCCCCTTCCCTCGCCGCCACGGCCGACCGAGAGAGTAATCAGAGAAAGAAAGAAACAGACATGTGGTAGCCAAGCTTATTGACCGAGCTAGGGGCTAAGCCTCAGGCATGTGTTCCTCCATGGAAGCCTGGTAGAGAAGGCTAGCACCCACCTCCTACCACCGCGCTAGAACACCAGAATCGTAAAGCTCCATGAGACATTATTATCGGAGATGCAGGGCTCTAGCTCCTCCGATTGCCCCCACCCCCACCACTGAAACAGAGCAGCCAAGAACACCAGGGCCAAGGTGAGCTGGATCGGACCTCCACGATCCAACCTCCTACTCTTAGATGCCACTATGGGACCAAATCTACCACTACTACAACCTACAGGAGGCCGGACTGATGGGTTCGTAGCATGGAAAACAAAAAAATTCTACCGCAAGAACGAACAAAACCTAGATCTAATCTAGATAAAAGCCAAGATCTAATCTATTAGACATGAGCAACGAGATAGATCTGTACTAACCCTCGTAGAACCGAAAGCGTTACGAGATTAGATCTCGGGGTTGATGTAGTCGATCACTTGCCGATCTCAAGATCGTGTGGACGATCCTTCCCGCGTTAAGCCGCTTCCATGATCGGTCACACGTGCGGAGTCGAAGCAGACCTTCCTCTCCTCGTTCCAGCGAGCAGCGGAGGTAGTAGATCTTCTCCACGGAATCCCAGCAGCACGACGGTGTGGTGGTGGTGGTGGAGGAGAGAATTCTGCAGGGCTTCGCCTAAGCCGGAGCAGAGCGAAGGTAGAGGAGAGAGGTGGCGACTAGAGCTTGTTATGAGAGAGGGCTAGGAGGGGGCGCCCCTCCCTTCTATTTAAAGGAGGGAGGCGCGCCTGGGGAGGGGGGGTCCTAGTAGGACTCCCCTCCTATGGCCGAGTTGGGAAGGGGAAGGAGTCCTCCTCCCCATAATGTGTCTCGCCCCACAAGGTTTCCTTTGACCCTTTCTTAGTTTTCAAGCAAACAAGAACTCTTCTAGAACCTTCCAACATTCGAAACCTTCTAGAATCTCCATACAAACACTCGAACATTTCCTAACTTAGAAAATGATCCCCAATATATGAATCTTATTCTCCGGACCATTAGGATCTCCTTGTGATGTCCGGATCCAATCCGAGACTCAACAACATTCGGTCTCCAACGCATATTCCATATCTACTTAAAACAACTTGAACCTTAAGTGTCACCCTACGGTTCGTGAATATGCAGACATGATGAGGACACCTCTCCGATCAATAACCATCAGTAGGATCCGAGATCCATAACGGCTCCCACATACTCAACGATGACTTCGTGATCGATAGAACCATTTACATCTGAAAACCAATTCCTTTTGTCACACGATATTCTACTTATCCGAGGTTTGATCGTGGTATCTCTATACCTAGTTCTACCTTATTCGATAAGTACTCTTTACTCGTTCCATGTTATGTCATCCCTTGTGACCTAGTCACATGCTTACAAGCTAACTAGATGACATTCCACCGAGAGGGCCCAGAGCATATCTATCCGTCATATGGATGGACAAATCCCAATCTTGGTCCATGCGCTTCAACACATACTTTCGAATACCCAATGACACCTTTATAACCACCCGATTCGAAGCGGTGTTTGATGTCATCAAAGTACCCATCCGTGATGGTGATTAACATAACCTCATGGTGAAGGATTAGGTTACTATGCATTTGAAAGCTTACAGCAATACGAACTTAATGACTTGATCTTATGCTACGCTTACTATGGGTGTGTGTCCATCACATCATTCTCCTAATGATATAACCTTGTTATTAATGACATCCAATGTCCATGATCAGGAAACCATGATCATCATTTAATCAACAAGCTAGTTCCACAAGAGGCTTACTAGGGACTCTTTTATGTTTACAAAACACACATGTATTAGTGTTTCCTTATAATACAATTATAGCATGGGATGTAAACATTCATCATAAACACAAAGATATAATAATAACCACTTTTATTATTGCCTCTTGGGCATATCTCCAACAGTCTCCCACTTGCACTAGAGTCAATAATCTAGATTACATGGTAATATACCTTACACCCATGGCGTTCTGGTGTTGGTCATGCTTTGCTCTAGGGAGAGGTTTAGTCAACGGATCTGCTATATTCAGATCAGTGTGTACTTTGCAAATCTTTATGTCACCATCTTGGACATACTCGCGAATAGCATGGAAACGTAGCTTGATGTGCTTCAGCTTGCTATGTGACTTTGGCTCCATACATTAGCTATGGCACTGTGTTGTCACAAGAGATGGCCATCGGGTCCAACGCACTGGGAACCACGCCAAGTTCAGTAATGAACTCCTTCATCCATATGGCTTCTTGTGCAGCCTCCAAAGCAGCTATGTATTCCGATTCAGTTGAAGATTTCGCCACAACTCTTTGCTTGGCACTCCTCCAGCTCACTGCAGCACCATTCAAAATAAATACATATCCGTGTGACTTGAGTCATCCGGATCGGTGTTCCAACTAGCATCGGTGTAACCGTTACAACAAGCTGTTCATCACCTCCATAAGAAAGAACCATATCCTTAGTCCTATTCGTACTTTATGATATTCTTGATCGCTGTCCAAAGGTTCCATTCCAGATCACTTTGATATACGCTAGTCAAACTAACAAAGACATGTGCTATATCCGGTCTTGTACAAAGATGGCATACATACATGATAGAACCTATGGCGAGGCATATGGAATATTATTCATCTGTTCTATATCTTCTGCAGTAGCAGGACTTTGAGTTTTACTCAAGGTATTACCTGACAACATGGGCACGAACCATTTATTGCTCTCTTCCATTCTAAACTTCTTTAGAACTTTGTCTAAGTATGTACTTTGTGAAAGCTCTATTAGGCGTCTTGATCTATCTCTATAAATCTTGATGCCTAGAATATATGCCGCTTCGCCAAGATCCTTCATTGAAAAACTATTATTCAAATAGGTTTTGACGCTATTGAGAAGTTCTATATCATTCCCAATCAACAATATGTCATCTACATATAGTACTAGGAATGCTCTGAGCTCCCACTCACTTTCTTGTAAATACAAGCTTCTCCATAAGTTTGTATAAATCCAAAGTTTTTGATTACTTTATCAAAACGTTGATTCCAACTCCGGGATGCTTGCTTCAGTCCATAAATGGAGCGCTGAAGTTTGCATACCTTGTCAGCATCACTAGGATCGACAAAACCCTTGGGTTGTACCATATACAACTCTTCCTCAATGTCACCATTAAGGAACGCCGTTTTGACATCCATCTGCCAAATCTCATAATCGAAATATGCAGCGATTGCTAACAAAATCCTCACAGACTTTAGCTTCGCTACTGGTGAGAAAGTCTCATCATAGTCAACTCCTTGAATTTGTCGGAACCCTTTCGCGACAAGTCGAGCTTTATAGACGGTAACATTACCATCAGCATCTGTTTTTCTTTTGAAAATCCATTTGTTCTCGACAGCCTTACGGCCATCTGGTAAGTCCACCAAAGTCCATACATGGTTTTCGTACATGGATCCCATCTCGGATTTCATGGCTTCTAGCCATTTGTCGGAATCTGGGCTCACCATAGCTTCTTCATACGTCGCAGGGTCATTAGTGTTGTCCACCAACATGACGTTCAAGGCAGAGTCATACCAATCAGGAGTGGTACGAACCCTCGTTGACCTGCGAGGTTTAGCAGTAACCGTTCAAGTTTCATGATCACCATCATTAGCTTCCTCTCCAGTTGGTGCAGGCGGCACAAAAACATCTTCCGGTGCTGCGCTACTCTCAACTCCGAGAGAAGGTTCAATAACCTCGTCGAGTTCTACTTTCCTTCCAGTCACTTCTTTCGAGAGAAATTCCTTCTCAAGAAAGGATCCATTCTTGGCAACGAAAACTTTGCCTTTGGATCTATGATAGAAGGTATACCCAATTGTTTCTTTCGGGTATCCTATGAAGACGCATTTCTCCGCTTTGGGTTCAAGCTTATCGGGCTGTAACTTCTTTACATACGCTTCGCAACCCCAAACTTTAAGGAACGACAACTTAGGTTTCTTACCAAACCATAATTCGTACGGTGTCGTTTCAACGGATTTAGATGGTGCCCTATTTAAAGTGAATGCGGCTGTCTCTAATGCATAGCCCCAAAACGATAGCGGTAAATCTGTAAGAGACATCATAGACCGAACCATATCTAAGAGAGTTCGATTATGACGTCGGACACACCATTCTGTTGTGGTGTTCCGGCGGTGTCAGCTAAAGTATTCCACATTTCTTTAAATGCATGCCAAACTCATAACTCAGATATTCACCTCCGGTGTCAGAACGCAGAAACTTGATCTTCTTGTTACGATGATTTTCCACTTCACTTTGAAATTCCTTAAACTTCTCGAAAGTTTTGGACTTATGTTTCATAAAGTAGATATACCCATATCTACTCAAGTCATCTGTGAAAGTGAGAACATAACGATATCCACAACGCGATGCTACACTCATTGGACCGCACACATCGGTATGTATTATTTCCAATAAGTCTGTAGCTCGCTCCATTATCCCAGAGAATGGAGTCTTAGTCATTTTTCCCATTAGACATGCTTCACATCTTTCAAGTGATTCAAAATCAAGTGATTCAAGAAGTCCATCAGAATGGAGTTTCTTCATACGCTTCACTCCAATGTGACCAAGACGATTGCCATGTATGTAGAATTATCATTCAATTTTATTCGTTTAGCATCTATGTTGTGAACATGTGTATCACTACTATCGAGATTCAATAAGAATAAACCATTTATCTCAGGTGCATTACCATAAAAGATATTACTCATATAAGTCGAACAACCTTTATTCTCAGACTTAAAAGAGTAACCGTCTCGCAATAAACAAGATCCAGATATAATGTTCATGCTTAACGCAGGCACCAAATAACAATTATTTAAATTTAAAACTAATCTCGAAGGTAGATGTAGAGGGAGCGTGCCGACGGCGATCACATCAACCTTGGAGCCATTTCCAACGCGCATCGTCACCTCGTCTCTTGCCAGTCTTCGTTTATTCCGCAACTCCTGTTTCGAGTTACAAATATGAGCAACCGAACCAGTATCAAATACCCAGGCACTACTACGACTACTAGTAAGATACACATCAATAACATGTATATCGAATATACCTTTCTTCTTGATGTTGCTATTCTTCAGATCTGCCAGGTACTTGGGGCGATTCGCCCAAAGGACCAGCACCCTGCGAGAAGCACTTCAGTTTCAGGCTTAGGACCAGCCTTGGCTTCTTAGCGTGCAACTTTCTTGTCGTCCTTCTTGAAGTTGCCCTTTTTCTTAGGCTTGCCCTGTTTCTTGAAATTGGTGGTCTTATTGACCATCAACACTTGGTGCTCCTTCTTGATCTCCACTTTAGCAGTTTTCAGCATGGACGATAGTTCAGGCAACGTCTTGTTCATGCAAAGGTATTGTAGTTCATCACAAAGTTCTTATAACTTCGGTGGCGTTGATTGGAGGACACGGTGAATCCCTAACTCATTAGGAATCGTTATACCCAACTCTTGGAGTTTGTTTGCGTGCCCGGACATGGTGAGCACGCGTCGCTAACGGAGCTTCCCTCTTCCATCTTGGTAAAGAACTTCGGAGGCCTCATAGCTCTCCACGGTAGCGTGAGTCTCAAAAATGAGCTGGAGCTCCTTAATGATCTCGACGGGTCGTGGTGCTCAAAACGCTCGAGCTCCGCTTTCTAAACCGTCTGAGGATGGCACATCGAACTGTGGAGTAATGATTTTCCGAGTGGCGTAAACATTCTTTCGTCATCGGTGGCATCATCTGCAGTGGGTCACCTAGCGGTGCTTCGAGCACATAGGTCATCGACCAGCCACGAGGACAATCTGGACCACGGAGCGGTCCCGTGAAGTTGCTTCCATTGTTCTTAAGTTTTTCTTTCTCTAGGAACGCATTGAAATTGACGGAGAGATTCGCCATAATCTACAACAATATTTGCAAGTAGTTTAGACTAAGTTTATGATAAATTGAGTTTTACTTTAATTCTTAAATTAACTAGGTGAACTCCCACTCAAAACAACATCCCTCACATTGTCTTAGTGATTACACGAACCAAGTCCACTACACCGAGTCCGATCTTCACGAGAGAAGATGTAGTTTCATCGACGAACAATCTTCATGTTCATCATATCACTTATATGATTCATGCTCTACCTTTCGTATTACGTGTTACGAGACCATGTCTGTACATGCTAGGCTCGTCAAGATTAACCTTAGTTTCCGCATGTGCAAATTTGGCTTGCACCCGTTGTATGCACACGTAGAATCTATCACATCCGATCATCACGAGATGCTTCGAGACAACGCGTCTTAGCAACGGTGCCAACTAAGGACGAACACTTTATTACTTGATATTTAGTGAGAGGGATCATCTTATAATGCTACCGTCGCGATCTAAGCAATACAAGATGCATAAAGGATTAACATCACAGGCAATTCATAATTAGTGTGATATGATATGGCCCTTTCTTCTTATGCCTTTGATCTCCATCTCCAAAGCACGGACATGATCTCCATCATCACCAGCATTGCGTCAAGGTCGATTAAGCCGCTTCATGGTTGTCCATCATCACCAGCAACTATTACAACTACTTGGAATAAAGCTATTACAAGATGAATAGACACGCATGTCTTAACAGAATTAAAGACAACCATTAGGCTCCTGCCGGTTGCCATATTACATCAAGGATCATTGCATACATCAAATATAATCACAATCACATGATGGCCATATCACATCACAAAACCCCTGCAAAAACAAGTTAGACGCCTCTAATTTTCTTTGCAAGTTTTACGTGGTTTGGGGCTCTCGAATAAGAACGGATCTTACCTACTAAACTGAACCACAACGTTGATACAAGTGCTATCGAGTGCAAAGTGTAGATTGGATCTATACTATGATGGGAGAGACAGACACCCGCAAAGCCACTTGTGCAAAGCAAGTTACACGTCAAGCGTGGAGCAAGTCTCATGTACGATAACATGTAATGTTAGCCCGAGCCGCTTCATCCCACCATACCGCAAGATGCAAAGTACACACATAGCAAAAGACGGCACGAGCACCAACGCCCACAACATCATTGTGTTCTACTCGTGCAACAGATCTACGCATAGACAAGGCTTTGATACCATTGATGGGTTCGTAGCATGGAAAACAAAAAAATTCTACCGCAAGAACGAACAAAACCTAGATCTAATCTAGATAAAAGCCAAGATCTAATCTATTAGACATGAGCAACGAGATAGATCTGTACTAACCCTCGTAGAACCGAAAGCGTTACGAGATTAGATCTCGGGGTTGATGTAGTCGATCACTTGCCGATCTCAAGATCGTGTGGACGATCCTTTCGGCGCCGCGTTCCGGCAGCGCTTCATGATCGATCCTGCGGAGTCGAAGCAGACCTTCCTCTCCTTGTTCCAGCGAGCAGCGGAGGTAGTAGATCTTCTCCACGGAATCCCAGCAGCACGACGGTGTGGTGGTGGTGGTGGAGGAGAGAATTCTGCAGGGCTTCGCCTAAGCCGGAGCAGAGCGAAGGTAGAGGAGAGAGGTGGCGACTAGAGCTTGTTATGAGAGAGGGCTAAGAGGGGGCGCCCCCTCCCTTCTATTTAAAGGAGGGAGGCGCGCCTGGGGAGGGGGGGTCCTAGTAGGACTCCTCCCATGGCCGAGTTGGGAAGGGGGAGAGTCCTCCTCCCCACGAATCCGTGTCTCGCCCCACAAGGTTTCCTTTGACCCTTTCTTGGTTTTCAAGCAAACACCAAGAACTCTTCTAGAACCTTCTAGAACATTCCGAAACCTTCTAGAATCTCCATACAAACACTCCGGAACATTTCCTAACTTAGAAAATGATCCCCAATATATGAATCTTATTCTCCGAACCATTCCGGATCTCCTTGTGATGTCCCGGATCCAATCCGAGACTCCGAACAACATTCGGTCTCCAACGCATATTCCATATCTACTTAAAACAACTTCGAACCTTAAGTGTGTCACCCTACGGTTCGTGAATATGCAGACATGATGAAGACACCTCTCCGATCAATAACCATCAGCGGGATCTGGAGATCCATAACGGCTCCCACATACTCAACGATGACTTTGTGATCGATAGAACCATTAACATATGAAACCAATTCCCTTTGTCACGCGATATTATACTTATCCGAGGTTTGATCGTCGGTATCTCCATACCTTGTTCTACCTCGTTACTGATAAGTACTCTTTACTTGTTCTGTGATATGTCATCCCTTGTGACCTAGTCACATGCTTGCAAGCTAACTAGATGACATTCCACCGAGAGGGCCTAGAGCATATCTATCCGTCATATGGATGGACAAATCCCAATCTTGGTCCATGCGCTTCAACACATACTTCGAATACCCAATGACACCTTTATAACCACCCGATTCTGAAGCGGTGTTTGATGTCATCAAAGTACCCATCCGGTGATGGTGATTAACATAACCTCATGGTCGAAGGATTAGGTTACTATGCATTTGAAAGCTTACAGCAATACGAACTTAATGACTTGATCTTATGCTACGCTTACTATGGGTGTGTGTCCATCACATCATTCTCCTAATGATATAACCTTGTTATTAATGACATCCAATGTCCATGATCAGGAAACCATGATCATCATTTAATCAACAAGCTAGTTCCACAAGAGGCTTACTAGGGACTCTTTTATGTTTACAAAACACACATGTATTAGTGTTTCCTTATAATACAATTATAGCATGGGATGTAAACATTCATCATAAACACAAAGATATAATAATAACCACTTTTATTATTGCCTCTTGGGCATATCTCCAACACGGACTCCTCACACATCCTCTTCAGCTGGCTAGGCTGCTAGAGAAGAGGGAGAAGAGTCGGGATGGAGGAGAGACTCTCAAGGTTTCAGAGGAGAGAGAACGGGAGGGGAAAGTCGAACACCCTTCGGAAGAGATTCATATTTGAATCCTACCGAATTGTCTTGTGCCTCCTATCCGATCTGCATGCATAGTCGATCGGCACCAAAGATATTTTCAGCGCTTTTGCTCCTATCATGTTGGGTGCAGGGCCGACCCATAGGGTGGGGCAGAGGGTCACTTTCCTAGGGCCAACATGAAGTAGGGGCCTTACGCGAGACTTGTTTGCTTAACCATATCAGTACACTTCTATTACCGAGGCTGAATAGTGTAGAATAATTCTAGAAAGTATAGATGGCTTAAGATGCAGCCTACCATGCCTCTACTCAGAGTCCTCTTATCCTAAAAGTATACTCTAACATTTCTAAATAATTTTTCTGGATGCCATGATTTTTCCCTAGCCTTTATGAACACCTACATATTTAGGAAAGCAAGAGAGAAATTATGGGATAAAAAACCATGGCTAGGTAGAGTTATGTGATTGCGCCATTAGTTTCCAATAAATAAAACATGGCTCAGTATTCATTATTGGAGACTAATGGCGCAATCGCATAACTTGAGTATTCATTATTAGAGACTAATGACACAATCACATAACTCTACCAAGCTACAATTAGCTTTCCTCCAATTCCCAGTAGTTTTAATTGTGCCCAATGTGTTCAAGAGGACATATATTTTATCTTATTATTAATTTAGTGTCATATATATCTATATTGTTCTACTCATTTTTCACATGCATATGAAATAGTTCCTTCATATTCTATGATTAATTTTAGAGGTACATATTTATAAAAAATGTGTATATAATAAGCAACCGGTAGAAATAAGTATCATGGTATATAGTTTGCTCGGTCAATAGAATAATTAGTTTTGAATGTCTTCAAGGAGATACCAAAGACCATGAATGTATCAAATGTAGGAATTATTCAATTTGCTATTGCATTACAATAATGTTACAACAATATTTCTCTAACGAATACTAATATATTTTTAAAATATTTTGTGTGTGAACAAATGGTGGATGTTGAAAAACATTGTTGAGGATTATGCTTAAAATTTGAGTAAAATTTAAAATGTTAGCGCAAATATTAGACAAAAGTTATTCTTTTAGGATTTTTCTGAAGTAGGGGGCAATGGACCTCTTTGACCATAGGAAACTTTGTCAACGTGAAAAAGGAAACCTTGGTGTCGTATTACTGTAGGGTCCCAAAATTAGTGGAACGGTCCTCCGTGCGTGGGAGATTAAAGGAAGTGATGATTTGCAAGGACGCCACTCGCGTGAGTTGGTGCATTGGCGCGGCCTACCTCAGAAATCGCCACTTTTTTCCGACTTAAGGAGCAAAGCTCCCAACTCCATAGAAGCTGATAAAACAACGAACTTATATAGAGATTCACAAAAGCCAAGCTTTTGTTTTGCACAAACACTCACACCATTTTCTACCATCAGCCATTGCCTCAACTCGCCACGTGGATAACTCAGCCATGTGGCAAACTCAGCTGGCAACTTTGCAAATATACCGTTGTTTTTCGGATCGAACGACCGACAACTCATCACACCCATCTAGTGGATCCAGTGTATAAGCTACGGGGGAAATTGCCCCCACTCAATTTTCAGTTACTTTATAATTTATCAAGCAAAAAAGTGATTTACCCCAACTTAACAAAGATATTTGTCTCACTTTGAATATATTTGCCCTCTCTAAATTTTTGTTCTGGGTTCGCCCATGCCCATTGCCTTAGAGAGCATGTTCTTGTACTCCCGCTGGTCCATATTAATGGCCTAAATTTTATCTAGATACAAATGCATCTAGTGAAAGTTGAGACTATTAATATGGACCAGAGGGAGTAGTAAAATTCCCAAATCCCAATTAGCAAATGCAAAAGAATTGCAAACAACTTTTAGCAAAATCATAAGCCCATGCACGATCCATTTAGTCTTGGGCCATGTAGAGATAAAACAAAAATTTTCTACGCGGTGATCCTAAGGTCTAGCTGAGGTAGAAGGCCACAAGGATTACCACTAGACGCTTGGTTGCATAATTGATGAAGTGCGTCAGTTGAAGCAGTGAAACCCTCACGATTTGATCCAATCCACGATCGTTGATGTGATGATCGTACAACACCTCTGCCAGTATCCACACGTACGAGGAGGAGCGCCGGCGGTGGACTGCTAGGTCCGGTACGGTGGCTAAACTGAACTGGAGCTAGGGTTTCTAACACATGGAATGACTTAACCGTGCTCCTTGGGCATCTGCGCCCTAGTATATATAGGGAGTGAAAGTGGGCTCCATTAACTTGTGGCCCATTCACTAAAAGGCCTATATTAGCCACTACGAGTCCAACTCACTGACTTGGGCTAGCACCCACCTCCTAGCACCATGCTAGAACACCATAATCGTAAAGCTCCATGAGACCTTATTATCGGAGATGCAGGGCTCCAGCTCCTCCGATTTCCACCGCCCTGCCACCGAAACAAAGCAGCCAAGAACACCAGGGCCAAGGCGAGCTAGATCGGACCTCCACTATCCAACCTCCTACTGCCAGATGCCACTATGGGACCAAATCTACCACTAGTACAACCTATAGGAGGCCAGACTCCTCCCACATCCTCTTCGGCTGGCTAGGCTGCTAGAGAAGAGGGAGAAGAGTCGGGATGCAGGAGAGACTCTCAAGGGTTTAGAGGAGAGAGAATGGGAGGGCAAAGTCGAACACCCTTCGGAAGGGATTCATATTTGAACCCTACAGAATTGTCTTGTGCCTCCTATCCGATCTGCATGCATAGGTGATCGGCGCCAAAGATATTTTCAGCGCTTTTGCTCCTATCATGTTGGGTGCAGGGCCGACCCATAGGGTAGGGCAGAGGGTCACTTGCCCAGGGCCAACATGAAGTAGGGGCCTGACGCGAGACTTGTTTTCTTAACCATATTAGTACACTTCTATTACCGAGGCTGAATAGTTTAGAATAATTCTAGAAAGTATAGATGGCTTAAGATGCAGCCTACCATGCCTCTACTCAGACTCCTCTTATCCTAAAAATATACTCTAACAGTTCTAAATAATTTTTCTCGATGCCATGATTTCTCCCTAGCCTTTCTGAACACCTACATATTTAGGAAACCAAGAGAGAAATTGTGGGATAAAAAACCATGTCAATAACTATACCAAGCTACAATTAGCTCTCCTCCAATTCCCAGTAGTTTTAGTTGTGCCCAATATGTTCAAGAGGACATATATTTCATCTTATTATTAATTTAGTGTCATATATATCCATATTGTTCTACTCATTTTGCACATGCATATGAAACAGTTACTTCATATTCTATGTTTAATTTTAGAGGTACATATTTATAAAAAATGTGTATATAATAAGCAACTGGTAGAAATAAGTATCATGGTATATAGTTTGCTCGGTCAATAGAATAATTAGTTTTGAATGTCTTCAAGGAGATACCAAAGACCATGAATGTATCAAATGTAGGGATTATTCAATTTACTATTGCATTACAATAATGTTACAACAATATTTCTCTAACGAATACTAATATATTTTTAAAATATTTTGTGTGTGAACAAATGGTGGAGGTTGAAAAACATTGTTGAGGATTATGCTTAAAAGTTGAGTAAAATTTAAAATGTTAGCATAAATATTAGACAAAAGTTATTCTTTTAGGATTTTTCTGGAGTAGGGGGCAATGGACCTCTTTGACCATAGGAAACTTCATCACTGTGAAAAAGGAAACCTTGGTGTCATATTGATGTAGGTCCCAAAATTAGTGGAACGGTCCTCCGTGCTTGGGATATTAAAGGAAGTGATGATGAAAGGATGCCACTCACGTGGGAAGGTGCATTGGCGTGGCCTACCTCAGAAATTGCCACATTTTTCTGACTTAAGGAGCAAATCTCCCAACTTCACAGAAGCTGATAAAACAACGAACTTATATAGAGATTCACAAAATCCAAGATTTTGTTTTGCACAAACACTCACACCATTTTCTACCATCAGCCATTGCCTCAACTCGCCACGAGGATAACTCAGCCATGTGGCAAACTCAGCTGGCAACTTTGCAAATCTACCGTTGTTTTTTTGGATCAGACGACCGGCAACTTATCACACCTATCCAGGGGCGGATCCAGTGTATAAGCTACAAGGGAAACTACCCCCACTCAATTTTTAGTTACTTTATAATTTATCAAGCAAAAATGATTTACCCCAACTTAATAAACATATTTGTCTCACTTTGAATATATTTGCCCTCTCTAAATTTTTGTTTTGGGTTCGCTCTCATTGATACATTGCAAATGTATCTATAATTTTTGATGTTCCATGTTTGGTTTTATCCACTTTCTTGTGTTTTGTTCCAACTTTGGAGTACTTTTCATATGATTTCTTGGACTAACCTATTAACAAGAGCCACAGTGCCAGCTGCCTGTTTTCTGCTGTTTTTGGTTCCAAGAAAAGTAGGAAAATGAATATTCTTGGAATTGGACGGGACAAAAGCCAAAGTGCCTATTTTTCCGGAAGGGATCAAGTGCCAGAATACGAGACGGAGAGGGGCCAGGGGCCGGCCACACCACCTGGCCGCGCGGCCAGGCCTGGCCCGCGCCAGGGGGTGGTGTGGTGGCTCCCGGCACCCCCTTGGCCTCTCCTTCCGCCTATAAGTTTCCCTCGAGACGAAAACCCTAAGGACCCGATCAAAAAATCCACGAAAGAGTCTGTAGCTGCCGTCATCTCCATCCCTAGATCGGGAGGGATCTGAAGCTCTTCCTGGCACCCTGCCGGAGAGGGGAATTCACCCTGGATTTCTTCTTCATCACCATGCAAGCCTCCAGTGTGATGTGTGAGTAGTTCATCCTTGGACTACGGATCCATATAGTAGCTAGATGGCTGGTTTCTCCTCCTTTGTGCTTTGAGATCTTGTGAGCTCCGTTCATGATCAAGATCATCTATTTGTAATTCATACATGTTGTGTTTGCGGGGATCCGATGGATATTGAGATGCTATTTCAGATTGATTATTGATTCTATCATGTTTTTGTTATTTGAGATCTTGCATGCTTTCCGTTGTTAGTAGCTATCTTGGCCAAGTAGATGCTAGCAACTCCAAGAGTTAGTATTTATGCTCGATAGTGAGTTCATGCCTCTGGTAATCTGGGGAAGTGACAGAAATCTCTAAGGTACTAGATGTGCTGTTGCTACTAGGGAGAAAACAACAATCCTTTGTTCATAGAACAATCGTATTGTTTACTTTACACGATTAAGTAAAGCAATAATCTGTTGCTTGCAACTTATCTTGGAGGGGTTGGGATGATAACAAGGTGGATTATTAGTCATAGATGCAGTTGGATGGCGGTCTATGTATTATGTTGTAATGCCCAATCAAGTCTCAAAGGAGTCAAGATGATTAGTATATGCATGTATTGCTTTCTCGGTGTTTGTCAATTGCCCCGCTGTAATTTGTTCACCCAGCATGTTATCTATCTTAAGGAGAGCCACCTCTAGTGAACTATGGATCCTGGTCCTTTACTTTACATACAATCTATAATCTTTTACTGCTTTGTGTTTACTTTCTACAAACTATTACTTCTTTCCATTCGATACGTTTAATCCTTTGTTTTCCGCAAAACACGGTGAGATTGACAACCTCATCGCAAGTTGGGGACAAAGTTCTGTGGTTGTGTTGTGCAGGTCTCCACGTTGCTACTAGCACCGGTAGATGCCAAAGCTCAGCTAGTAACACCTTTGAGGTGTTTCCTTGCTCCTACTGGTTTGATTAAACCTTGGTTTCATAACTGAGGGAAACTTGCTGCTGTGCTCATCATACCTTCCTCTTGGGGTTCCCAACGATCTCTACATCAACACCGCCATCAAGCATTTTTCTGGGCACCGTGCATTGAGCCATCACCCATGCCCATTTCCTTAGAGAGCATGTTCTTGTACTCCCGCTGGTCCATATTAATGGCCTAATTTTTGTCTAGATACGAATGCATCTAGTCAAAGTTGAGATTATTAATATGGACCAGAGGGAGCAGTAAAATTTCCAAATCCCAATTAGCAAATGCAACATAATTGCAAACAACTTTTAGCAAAATCATAAGCCCATGCACGATCCATTTAGTCTTGGTCCATGTAGAGATAAAACTAATTTTTTCTACGCGGTGATCCCAAGGTCTAGCTAAGGTAGAAAGCCACGAGGATTACCACTAGACGCCCGGTTGCAGAATTGATGAAGCGCGTCAGTTGAAGCAGTGAAACCCTCACGATCTGATCCAATCCATGATCATCGATGTGCTGATCGTACAACACATCTGCCGGTAATGAGGAGGAGTGCCGGCGGTGGACTGCTAGGTCCGGTATGGTGGCTAAACTGAACTGGAGCTAGGGTTTCCAACACATGGAATGACTTAACCGTGCCCCTTGAGCATCCGCGCCCCAGTATATATAGGGAATGAAAGTGGGCTCCACTCACTTGTGGCTCATTCACTAAAAGGCCTATATTATCCACTATGAGTCCAACTCACTGACTCATTCCATGTCTCAGGTCTAACCCAAATAGATTTTGTAACACCCTATCCGCTGGGCCCCGGGGGTGTCACTCCTGGCAGCTTAATATGATATCTAGACTGGCCCCATAGACTAACACTAGTATTTTATGCGAACTTTTTCCTCACTCGTGCTCCCCCGGTATCCACTTCCTGGTCGGCCACCCATCCTAAAATTTCTCTAGGCCAAGCACGCTTAACCTCAGAGTTCTTTTCAAACGAGCTTCCGGAAAAGAAGTTGCAACTTGTTGGTATAAGTATTCTATCAATCCTATTAAGCCATGTGCCTGGATCTCACAGATTTCCAGTTCAGGTCCAACCCAAATTTTCTCCCACTCTTAAGTGTGTGAACCGACAGGCTCTTGGTGACCCAGACACGATTCGAGTCTTACTCATGATCGATCAGTTCGCAGCGGCTCCTAGCAGAACGTGCCGACTCCCAAGTACCAAAGAGTCATGATGACATACCTTCTAATGCGACTTGTGTCTGAGTCCCTTTTGCCTGACGATACATCTTGTCGAGCTATATGTGAATAATCGTCATCCTTCAAATAGCTTAACTCTCTTCTCGATCCGAGATAAGTGACTCATGCGACTAACTCTTAGTTGGCCGCCTCGGTTAACACTTAACTGAATCATGCATGGCCATGTTTTTCGAATCATATCTTTCGAGAGGGAATAGAGAATATCTCTCCAGTTGGAGGGGCAAAACCCCATCTCGGTTATCCACATCACATAGCTTGATTCTCAGTCGACCTGAACTCTGCCTTTATTGTAGGGGTTCGCGTATGAAAACAATAAAATTTTACGATACACTCTTGAACCCCTGATGTTGCCAGGATCTATCTATTAGTAATATAGTAACGGGAGGGGCTTTTCACGAACTTACCCTTGAAGACCGAAAAGTGTTGTCAACGCTCAAGAGAGTGTGGTTGATGTAGACGATCTGAAACCAACCTCAAGGTCGTGTTGAGGTCCTCACGCTCCTGTGGCTCCAACGACTCCTAGTGCCCCAAGTGTGACACCTCGCGGGGAGTTATACACGTCTGGTGCCTAGAGATGACTCCCGCTTCCCCAATCCAGCATCAGTTGTGGAAGTACAGCTCCTAGATCCGAATCCCACAACGCGACGGCGCTCTGTGATGAAGATGTCTCTCGTTCGCGTAGTTCGAACTTGGGACCATGGTCACGGGAGAGAGAGATATAGAAATATCAATTGGAGGTCTCCCCAAAGATGAGGAAACCTTTATTGAATATTGTGTGTATTTTCTGGTCAAAATACCCCACTATATATAGGGGGAGGGGAGGTACTACCTCCCTCAAAGTCCCGAGGTGGGACTAAAGGAGGGGAGAGGGGGGCACCCGCCGGCCATCCCTAGTGGACCTCGCGTGGGGGAGGGGGCTTCGCCCAGCCTGCCACCCCTTGCCCCTTTCTCTCCTCTTGCCTTTCCCTCATGGGCCCTTCTCCCTCCGGAATTGGCCCATTAAGCCTTTTTGACCTTTAAATAATTTTTATTTTATTAAATAATTATGAAATTATTAAATCATTATTTAACATTCATTCACATATTATTCAATATCCGTGGCTATGGAACACCTCCCACCCCCACTCCGGACATCCCCAGGACTTACCGAAACCCTTCCGGTTTTCTCTCTTCTCTTCTTCAGTGATTCTTCTGATCCTGTAAACACTCTCTAAGCATCATCAAGCCCTTAAGTGTGATACCCTATGGTTCGGGAACACTCCAGACATGGTCGGGACACTCCTGGACCAATGATCGACAGAGGGACCTGGATGGCCATGTGACCCTTGTGCATTCCACGAAGATCTTTCATTGTTTGAACTGGGACAGTCGCGTCTTATTATTTTTGTCTCTTGATACTTGCATTTCTCGAGATCTGATCAATGAGATCACCATGTCGTGTTCAATCTCGTTACCGAACAATGCTACCTAACTCGTTACGACAAGTGATATCCCCGTGATCAAATCACACGCTGCACAACTATTGGATACAACTTCTCTGAGTGGGCCCTTGAGTATCTTTCTGTCACGTGGACGGACAAATCCCGCTCTTGACATATATTGCCTCTACGATTCCTATGAATACCTGAACACACCTTTATGATCACTTTGTCATAAGTGACATTTGATGCTTGATACATTGCAAATGTATCTATAATTTTTGATGTTCCATGCTTGGTTTTATCCACTTTATTGTGTTTTGCCCACACTTTGGAGTACTTTTCATATGATTTCTTGGACTAACCTATTAACAAGAGCCACGATTGCATTTGTGCTGTTTTCTGCTATTTTTGGTTCCAGGAAAGTCAGAAAATAAATATTCTCGGAATTGGACGGGACAAAAGCCAAAGTGCCTATTTTTCGGAAGTCATCAGATGCCAGAATACGAGACGGAGAGGAGCTAGGGGGCCACCACACCACCTGGCCGCGCGGGCCAGGCACCCCCTCGGCCTCTCCTTCCGCCTATAAGATGCCCTCAGGACGAAAACCCTAAGAGCCCGATCAAAAATCCATGAAAGAGTCTGTAGCCGCCGTCATCTCCATCCCTAGATCGGAAGGGATCTGAAGCTCTTCACGGCACCACTGGGAGGGAATTCACCACAGGCCTTCTTCATCACCATGCAAGCCTCCGGTGTGATGCGTGAGTAGTTCATCCTTGGACTACGGATCCATGTAGTAGCTAGATGGCTGGTTCTCCTTCTTTGTGCTTTCATGTCTAGATCTTGTGAGCTCCGTTCATGATCAATATCATCTATTTGTAATTCTGCATGTTGTGTTTGCGGGGATCCGATGGATATTGAGATGCTATTTCAGATTGATTATTGATTCTATCATGTCTTTGTTATTTGTGATCTTGCATGCTTTCCGTTGTTAGTAGCTATCTTGGCCAAGTAGATGCTAGCAACTCCAAGATTTAGTATTTATGCTTGATAGTGGGTTCATGCCTCCGTAACTGGGAAGTGATGAAATCTCTAAGGTACTAGATGTGATGTTGCTACTAGGGAGAAAACAACAATCCTTTGTTCATAGAACAATCGTATTGTTTACTTTACATGCAGTTCGTAAAGCAATAATCTGTTGCTTGCAACTTAATACTGGAGGGGGTTCGGATGATAACCTGAAGGTGGATTATTAGTCATAGATGCAGTTGGATGGAGGTATATGTATAATGTTGTAATGCCCAATCAAGTCTCAAAGGAGTCAAGATGATTAGTATATGCATGTATTGCTTTCTCGGTGTTTGTCAATTGCCCTGCTGTAATTTGTTCACCCAGCATGTTATCTATCTTAAGGAGAGCCACCTCTAGTGAACTATGGATTCCGGTCCTTTTCTTTACATACAATCTAAAAACTATTACTGCTTTGTGTTTACTTTCTGCAAACTATTACTTCTTTCTATTCGATACATTTAATCCTTTGTTTTCAGCAAAACACGGTGAGATTGACAACCTCATCGCAAGTTGGGGACAGAGTTCTGTGGTTGTGTTGTGCAGGTCTCCACGTTGCTACTAGCACGGTGATGCTCGCCAAGGCTCAGCTAGCAACACCTTTGGGGTGTTTCCTTGCTCCTACTGGTTCGATTAAACCTTGGTTTCATAACTGAGGGAAACTTGCTGTTGTGCTCATCATACCTTCCTCTTGGGGTTCCCAATGAGCTCTACATCAACATTGAGCCATCAATGCTATCAAAGCAGTCTCGGGAGGCAGTGATTGATATAGTCTCACGGTCTAAGGAATAGTCTACGAGGTCTATTCTAATCATCGTAACTTGAACTTCGTGACATGATCGGGTCACGATGTTTAGGTTGGGCATTGGTTCATCATATCATTGTTAGAATGAGTTGACTCCATTTCCAACTGGCATAAATGCCACACGATTAGGAAACCTTGATCATCCGTTGACCAATGAACTAGTGACTAGAGTTTCACCGGGAACCCCTGGTTGTTTATATATCACACATGTATTGACGTTTCCTTTCAATACATTTATAGCATGATATAGAACTTAATCATAAATTTTATGAAATATGATAATAATCCTTATTATTATTTCTCTCTAGGGCATATTTCCAATAGTCTCCCACTTGCACTAGAGTACAAATAAACTAGCTGTATTTGTTCTTAATCATTGGCACCATATATCCTGGAACCCTGAACATGCTTGCTCATGGAAGAGGTTGAGTCTTGGGTCTGTGCTTTAAAGTCCCAAATCCTTTGCAACTTACTAATGTCACCTTGATTGACATTAATACTTTATCATCAGATGATAACATCTTTGTGTATGCATCATCGTTATGGCAGCAAAACGAGTCCGGATTCTAGGAGCCTACAATGACGTTAGATCAACTTCGGGGGCTTTCTCATGGGCACTGTGCCCTGGGACACATCATTCTATGTTAAAAGTGAACTAGCCATGCCATAACATTATACATCACCTTAGATGGTACCCTTATCTATTATAAATGTAATTATCGAAACACTAGTGCATCCTGTGCAACTTTTGATGTTTTCGTTCACCTTGCTTCCTACTTGACTTTAGTCGGTATTATCGATATAGGAGTTTCCAACATATTCCCTTATAACATAACTCTTTATGCTTTAATATATGCCATCCTTTGTGGATTTGGAAAACATGTCTACAATACTCTTTTAGATACTGCGGACAAACTTAGCTCAATGTTCCGTGATTCGATCTTAATCACTTTTCAAATGTTCCTTCTTGGATCATATATTATGCTAAGTTGTCATCATGGTTTTACAAGATAGAACCTATGTCCCGACATAGTGGAGGAATATCATCCTTTTCTTTCTTTGAGACATCAATGTTAGACTTAATTCTATTCCTAATTTGAATTATCGAGGACCAGTTCCTTAATCAATTCCTATTCCAAAACTCTTTTCAGAATCCCTTTTAGGAATACTACATAATATCGTAATATTCTTACTATCAACTTCTACTCCTTATAAATCATTATTTATCGATACTTGTGCTTTTATTCTTAATGTGTTGTATACAAACTTAAGAATCACTCCTTTAAGCTCCTATTCAAAATATGTCCCCAACATATTTGAGTATGAGTTACTACTCATACTCAACATATGTTCCTACATATTTGAATCTGAAACTTATTTTGCTCCCACTCAAAATGTGTTCCCGATACATTTGAGTTCGAGACTTACATTGCTCCCACTCAAAAATATGTCAATCACCTATTGTTATAGGAAGACTTTAATAACTCCTACTCAATTTCATGCAAATTGCATAACCACTCACTATTTTGAATGACTTCAAAATCCTTTGATCAAATATCAAACTTGGAGATTCACTATGAGACAGTAGTACTTTACTAGTTTTAAATCCACTAGACATTTAGCATACTTGAATCAAATTCATTTGAATTTGTCCAATACTTGACAAACTGTGCTTTTGTCATTCACCCCCTTTTCCACTATGGCTTTGCAGTCATTTGGGAAAATCCAAGTAACCCCTTTTACTTGTTAAGATTCAGCAACAAATTGCTTTCTAATCTCAAGGGAATTTTGCCTCTAGGATTTCTCATAATTTTAGTTTACCATTATTTCCTTGGTAGTTCGTAGGTATGTCATATTCCGGTAATCATGACAAATGATTCACAAATACCTCCATACAAGACGTGGAGTATATTTTGAATCCTACTTTTGTGTAGTGAAAACACTAGTGGGCAAAACACAATGATCATTATCATTGATTCTTTCGTTTGTTAAGAGTATCATTCAGGAACATTTTTCGTTGCACTTCTCAACACTCTGATGCAGGGTTTTGAAACCTCATCATGTTTTTCACGATCTTCCAAAAGCTCCATAATCGAGAAATACCACTAAATATGAACTTTCTCGAGAACGCACCAAAATCCAAGCAACACTAGTTTCGCTTTCCTTTTGGTTCTAGATATGGTTATCATATCCATAATTTCTGATGAATACTGTATATGGACTTATTCGCTATTGTTTTGGTTATATCGAATAACCCCAAAACTTCCACGACGATCCATACAATATATGGCGCCAATCTCACGAATTCATATGGTTCACTATATATTCTAATTGAGTGCTAACTATTTCTAACTAATGGTCTTTTACATCTACACTACAACGATTTATTTGGCGCCATCTATTCACCCACTTTAATATCAAATATCATATTGTGATGCTTTGCATTTTGACATTTCAAACGCATTACATTCCACAATTTTCTTTATGCCAATCTTATAAAGTCGAATTTCATTACTACTGATCAAATCATAGTAATTAGATTCTCTTTTATCTTGCATACCCTTTGTTGATGAAATACTTTGATCATATCAAATAGTTTCATACTTATGTTTCCTTTGGTAAACTTCTTTACAAAATTTAAACAATCATATAATGATAATCACCATGTTTGTTAAACCACAATACATCGAATATGTATTCTCTTTTAACAATTCATCAAACACTTTGTATTCAAGTAATACACGGTGCTTAAGTTATTTTGACGAACTTAGGCATGATTCATATGTGACAAGAATACAAGTGTCTTTAACATATTATCAATATAACTTTGAATTGAAACAATGGTTTCATTCAGTAATGAATATATCATTAAGTTGGGTAATTTTAAGGCATTTCAATATTTTACAAATGTTCATGTATTATCAATTAGTTTCAAACAATAAGGATAATTCACATATAATCGATAAAGATATGAACACGAATAGAAATCATTTATAAAAGTGGAACAACTGTTTGTTACAAACTCATATGAATAACTGTCTCACAAAGTGTGAGACACACTAATAAAGTTCACTATTTATCGATTACAATAATCATCCTAAAAACATAAACTAAATGATAAATGTTGAGGGAGAGTGTCGTTGGCTGTCATCATCATGCTCGTCATCAACACGTAACGTTGCCTCCTCTCCAGCAAGCACCTCTCATGCAAAAGGATCAGTTTTCAGCAAAACGGAACAAGTATCAAATATACTTAACACTGCAACATATGTTTGCAAGATTATAACATTTATAAAACTGTATATCAAATATATATGTTTGTCATTGATGACCTCTCCCGCAATGGGTTCAACCTTCACATTACTAAGATGTGATATGAACTTGTGGAAATCATGTGTTCCGCATCGCCTCTCATGATGCAAGTCCTAACATGTGCTTGGTAGCTTGGTGGTAGCGACCACATCATAACGCTATTTGCAAAAGAGCTCATCACCCAGCTATCCAGGAAGTATGCAGGCCTCATGTACGCTTCATGCATGCGTTCCAAGTGGTCATCAAGTGGAGAGTTCTCTTCCATCTTAATGGAGAGGAAATCTCCCATCAGCTCATGCTCCCATATGCGTGCTTGTTCCACGAAATGTGTCCTAAGCTACACCATCATTGTATGAGGGTCAACATTACCCACGACTGGCCATAGCTCATCCACCATCCCGAAACACATCGTCACTAATATGAAGGAGGTCATCTCACGACGATAATAGCAGTTTTCCCGCTGCTCTAGGGTCTCTAAGTCACCGGGCTGATCCAAATCCATCTCGTTGAGTATGTAGTCGACCACATCATTCTTGCTAAGGAGATCGTGGAGACGCGCAACCCATATGGGGAAGTTTGATCCGTCTAGCCTGATCTTCTCTCCATCTAACCAATCATCAACAGGGAAGGTAGCATCAGGGAGAACCATTTTCTACATTTATAATTGAAAAAAGGAATTTAGTCTAAGTTTATAATTAAAGGAGTTAATAATAACTCCACTAAGAAACACCTATCCCCTAAAGGGTTCTAGTGCCAACATGAGCCCTTTTCCCCACATCTCCCCTGATCGTCACGACCATCAATGTGGATTCTCGGGTGGACGCTAAATATCGGTCACATTATTCATGCGACTCGTGCTCGATCTTTCGACCATCTGTGTTCTGAGGCCATGTCTACACATGCAAGACTCGCCAACTCAACCTTCGTGTATTCGCTGTGCAACATGGCTTACACCCACTGTATGCGAACGTAGATATGTCTGACACCCGATCGTCACGGTGTTGCCTCATACCGAAGAACTTTCTTGGTGGTGCATACTAAGGGGGAACACAATCATTGGTAATTTTTAACAGGGATCATCTTATTAGGATACTGTCGAGTATCTAATACAAGCACACAATAAGATATACAAACAATAACATTGAATGTAAATGCAATGTGATATGGTCTTTCACGTCGTGATCTCCATCCGGAATCACCAAATTCCGGCACCAGCGTTTCGGTGTCATAGACACTAGGGTACCGGTGTCTTTCCGGCGTGGTAGTCCGTCACCTCCGTGACTATCTACTACTACTTCGTAACATAAGGTAATCACTCTACCTTTGCCACAACCATATCACAAAGCAACACCCCCCTGCAAAACAAAGTTAGACGCCTCTACTTTATCTTTGCATGTTTTACGTGGCTAAATGGGTTTTCACACAAGAACCGTTCTTACCTACAAACTTTCACCACAACGCTGATCAAGTAGTTGTCTATACTATACCCCTCTCGAGGCCCTCCGTTGCAAATGGCATACCAACTAATGCGAGAGAGACAGACACCCCCCAAAGCCACTTTATACGGTACAAGCCGTATGTGAAGTGTGGACCAGTCTTGTGAATGAACGCGTAAAGACGGTTGGGGGCCGCTTCATCAAGCATTACCGCGGTATACACAAGTACACGTGGGAGGGTAACAACTAAAAGATCAATGCCCACGCGCTACATCTCGTGTGTTCTACTCGTACTAGCATTACTATGCATAGATCTAGCTCTGATACCACTATAGGGGTTCGCGTATGAAAACAATAAAATTTTACCCTACACCCCTGAACCCCTGATGCAGCCAGGACCTATCTATTAGTAATACAGTAACGGGAGGGGATTTTCGTGAACTTACCCTTGAAGACCAAAAAATGTTGTCAATGCTTAGGAGAGCGTGGTTAATGTAGACGATCTGAAGCCGACCTTAAGGTCGTGTTGAAGTCCTCACGCTCCTGCGGATCCAATGACTCCTAGTGCCCCAAGTGTTACACCTCGCGGGGAGTTACACACGTCCGGTGCCTGGCGATGACTCCCGCTTCCCCGATCCAGCAGTAGTTGCGGAAGTAGAGCTCCTGGATCCGAATCCCGTAGCACGACGACGCTCTGCGATGAAGATGTTTCTCGTCCGCGCAATCCGAACTTGGGACCATGGTCACGGGAGAGAGAGAGAGAAATATCAATTGGAGGTCTCCCCAAAGGTGAGAAAACCTTTATTGAATATTGTGTGTATTTTTTGGTCAAAATACCCCACTATATATAGGGGGAGGGGAGGTACTACCTCCCTCAAAGTCCCCGGGTGGGACTAAAGGAACACCTTCCACCTCCACTATTTATCATTATTTAACATTCATTCACATATTATTCAATATCCGTGGCTATGGAACACCTTCCACCTCCACTCCAGACATCCTCCGGACTTACCGAAACCCTTCCGATTTTCTCTCTTCTCTTCTTCAGTGATTCTTCCGATCCTGTAAACACTCTCTAAGCATCATCAATCCCTTAAGCGTGATACCCTATGGTTTGGGAACACTACAGACATGGTCGGGACACTCCCGGACCAATGATCGACAGAGGGACCTGGATGGCCATGTGACCCTTGTACATTCCACGAAGATCTTTCATCATTAGAACCGGGACAGTCGCGTCTTATTCTTTTTGTCTCTCGATACTTGCATTTCCCGAGATCTGATCAATGACATCACCATGTCGTGTTCAATCTCGTTACCAAATAATGCTACTTAACTCGTTACGACAAGTGATATCTGTTGGAGATATGCCCAAGAGGCAATAATAAAGTGGTTATTATTATATCTTTAAGTTTATGATAAATGTTTACATCCCATGCTATAATTGTATTAACCGGAAACATTAATACTTGTGTGTTTTGTAAACATAAAAGAGTCCCTAGTAAGCCTCTTGTTAAACTAGCTTGTTGATTAATGGATGATCATGGTTTCCTGATCATAGGCATTGGATGTCGTTAATAACAAGATCATATCATTAGGAGAATGATGTGATGGACACACACCCATAGTAAGCGTAGCATAAGATCAAGTCATTAAGTTCGTATTGCTGTAAGCTTTCAAATGCATAGTAACCTAATCCTTCGACCATGAGGTTATGTTAATCACCATCACCGGATGGGTACTTTGATGACATCAAACACCGCTTAAATCGGGTGGTTATAAAGGTGTCATTGGGTATTCTGAAAGTATGTGTTGAAGCGCATGGACCAAGATTGGGATTTGTCCATCCATATGACGGATAGATATGCTCTGGGCCCTCTCGGTGGAATGTCATCTAGTTAGCTTGCAAGCATGTGACTAGGTCACAAGGGATGACATATCACAGAACAAGTAAAGAGTACTTATCAGTAACGAGGTAGAACAAGGTATGGAGATACCGACGATCAAACCTCGGATAAGTAGAATATCGCGTGACAAAGGGAATTGGTTTCATATGTTAATGGTTCTATCGATCACAAAGTCATCGTTGAGTATGTGGGAGCCGTTATGGATCTCCAGATCCCGCTGATGGTTATTGATAGGAGAGGTGTCTTCATCATGTATGCATATTCACGAACCGTAGGGTGACACACTTGAGGTTCGAAGTTGTTTTAAGTAGATATGGAATATGCGTTGGAGACCGAATGTTGTTCGGAGTCTCAGATTGGATTCGGGACATCACGAGGAGATCCGGAATGGTCCGGAGAATAAGATTCATATATTGGGGATCATTTTCTAAGTTAGGAAATGTTCCGGAGTGTTTGTATGGAGATTCTAGAAGGTTTCGGAATGTTCTGGAAGGTTCTAGAAGAGTTCTTGGTGTTTACTTGAAAACCAAGAAAGGGTCAAAGGAAACCTTGTGGGACGAGACACGGATTCGTGGGGAAGGAGGACTCCTCCCTCCTTCCCAATCCGCCGGCCAAGGAGGGAGGGGAGTCCTACTAGGACTCCCCCTCCCATGGCGCCTCCCTCCTTTAAATAGAGGGGTGGAGGCGCCACCCCCTGGCCCCTTTGACTCCATAACAAACCCTAGCCGCCGCCTCTCTCCTTCTCCTTCCCTCTGCTCCGGCTTAGGCGAAGCCCTGTAGAAATCTCGACTCCACCACCACCACCACACCGTCGTGCTGCTGGGATTCCGTGGAGAAGATCTACTACCTCCGCTTTCATTTGGAGCAGGGAGAGGAAGGTGCCTTCGACTCCATGCGTGTGACCGATCAGCGGCTGCCGGAAGGATCGTCCACGATCTTGAGATCGGCAAGTGATCGACTACATCAACCCCGAGATCTAATCTCGTAACGCTTTCGGATCTACGAGGGTTAGTATAGATCTATCTCGTTGCACATGTCTAATAGATTAGATCTTGGCTTTTATCTAGATTAGATCTGGGTTTTGTTCGTTCTTGCGGTAGAATTTTTTTGTTTTCCATGCTACGAAGCCATCAGTGGTATCAGAGTCGTATCTATGCGTAGATATGTTGCACGAGTAGAACACAATGGTTTTGTGGGCGTTGGTGCTCGTGCCGTCTTTTGCTTTGTGTACTTTGCATCTTGCGGTATGGTGGGATGAAGCGGCTCGGGCTAACCTTACATGTCATCGCACATGAGACTTGCTCCACGCTTGACGTGTAACTTGCTTTGCACAAGTGGCTTTATGGGTGTCATCTCTCCCATCATAGTATAGATCCAATCTACACTTTGCACTCGATAGCACTTGTATCAATGTTGTGGTTCAGTTTTGTAGGTAAGATCCGTTCTTATTCGAAAGCCCCAAACCACGTAAAACTTGCAAAGAAAATTAGAGGCGTCTAACTTGTTTTTGCAGGGTTTTTGTGATGTGATATGGCCATCATGTGATTGTGATTATATTTGATGTATGCAATGATCCTTGTTGTAATATGGCAACCGGCAGGAGCCTAATGGTTGTCTTTAATTCAGTTAAGACCTACGTGTCTATTCATCTTGTAATAGCTTTATTCCAAGTAGTTGTAATAGTTGCTAGTGATGATGGACAACCATGAAGCGGCGCCACTGACCTTGACGCAATGCTGGTGATGATGGAGATCATGTCCGTGCTTTGGAGATGGAGATCAAAGGCATAAGAAGAAAGGGTCATATCATATCACACTAATTATGAATTGCCTGAGATGTTAATCCTTTATGCATCTTGTATTTCTTAGATCGCGACGGTAGCATTATAAGATGATCCCTCTCACTAAATATCAAGTAATAAAGTGTTCGTCCTTAGTTGGCACCGTTGCTAAGACTCGCTGCTTGAAGCATCTCGTGATGATCGGGTGTGATAGATTCTACGTGTGCATACAACGAGTGCAAGCCAGATTTGCACATGCGGATACTAAGGTTAACCTTGACGAGCCTAGCATGTACAAACATGGTCTCGGAACACGGAATACCGAAAGGTAAAGCATGAGTCATATGGATGATATGATGAACATGTTGATTGTTTGCCTTTAAAGCTACATCATCTCACGTGATGATCGGACTTGGTGTAGTGGATTTGGTTCGTGTAATCACTAAAACAACTCGAGGGATGTTGTTTTGAGTGGGAGTTCATTTGTAATTTGGATTAGTCGAACTCAATTTATCATAAACACAATCAAAGTGAATTTGCATAGTTTGTTATAGTCATTGGCATCCGTTCACCACCTTATGCTTAGTTATAGTTGAGATAGTAGAACTATAGAAATTCTTGATATTTGCTTTTTAACCGGTATCGTATTGTTTTGAGTGTCAATCTAAAGTTTAAAAGTCCTGTTGCAAACTTTCAGCAAACTCCGTTTACTCTGTGAAGTTTAATAAACAGTATTAAATCAAGAGTAACAATTCCAGTGTTAGTATCTAATGTATCATGTTTGCCTCCATGATTCTTGATACTCAAAAGATTGTTTTTAATATCAAGTTTATCTAAGAGCTGAAAGCAATGTTTCAGAAACCATCATATGTGAAAGGTATTGCGATATCTAAAACAATGTGTTGGTTACAACATGATAGAGTATATGTCCTCATATTTGATGAGAATTTGTGAAGGTTGGAGACGCTAGTCGTCCTAATCCTCCAAAAGGTTTTGGAAAAGAAACATTATACTCGCAATTCACCTTTATAAGCTATAGCAGCTTGATCATGAAAGTTGTCATGATAAGGATGAATAGAAGATGTAATTAAAATGTTCACTACACTAAAAGATTACTAAAGAATGGAATTTTGAAAGAATGCCAAACATTTGATGAAGGTGATCCACTTCAAAGTGCATGTCCAAAGGTATTAGTATTTGACTATACACACTTTGTACTATGTGTCATGTGAATGACACCACTATTGATGTTGATAGATTCTTTTAAAAGAAAAGGAATTGTTGAAAGAGAATCTATAAAATATTTGGCAGAAAAGAAAAGATTGGAGATGTCCAACTTAGGTATATAGAAGATACATGTTATGGCTGTATTCCTTGGTTGTTAAACAATGTGGTTCTGCGGTATTGGATACCAAATTGGTTGGTATGAAGTGTCATACAGGACAACACAATTCATGAACTACAATGCCCTAAGTAACTAGCAAGAGAATATGTGATGATGTTCATCGAAAACAAACAAAGGGTTGTTGTGTTGCTCGTTAACATCAAAGCTTACCTTCAAGATTTGTTTCAATAATTGTTATTTTGATCAGGTATTATGACGACAAAAGGTTGTTCAAATAATTACCGTATTCCATACTAGATGGATGATATACAAGTCTGGTTGGAGAAATAACGACCATAAAACTAATGCTAAAATGTCGCAAGACAAATGATTGAAAGATCGCTTGCGAAGTGACATCACCGTTTAAATTATATTAGGGATACATGAAGAAACTCCATGTTGATGGATTTTTGGAGTCTTTGATTTTGATCAAATGATGCTTGTGATACTTTCCTGGAGATAATTAAAACTCCGTTGGTAGGCCAAAAGAGGAACGGGCGACTAACTGATTGGAATTTGTATATATTGATGTATATAGTCCATTATGTGTAGTCGTGGGCGATGGATTTCAACTTCATATGCTTTCTCCGAAGATTTGAGTGAGTATATGTATATACTTACTCAATAAGGAAGAAGTATGAAACATTTGAAAATGTTCAAAGACTTTCAAGATGAAGTGGAAAATTATTGTAACAAGAAAATAAAAAGTTTATGATTGGATCATAAAGATGTTTGAGTTACAAGTTTAGCAAAACACCTAAGATTTGACGAATCGTTCCATGGATTTGCATTTCCCAAAACACCATAGGAGTATGGAGTATTCAAGATATGTAATGAAACCTTGTTTGACATGGTAAGATCAAAAGTGTCATTTATAAAACTGCCATTATATTTTAAAGATTAAAGCTTTAGTGACTACCGCTTTTACACTAAAAAGAGCTCCATCGTGATCCGTTGAAATGACACCATATAAGTCATGGTTTGGGATAAAACCCAGGTTGTCCTTTCTTAAATTTTTGGTATGCTAGGCATAAGTAAAATGTTTACAACCAAAGTCGGATGAGCATGTCTTTGTAGGTTATTTCGAATAACCATTGGGTATTCCTCCATAACACCGAAGACAAAAGTGTTTGTCACTTAGAATGTCAAGTTTCTTGAGAAGGAATTTTTGGTGAAAAGTTAAGTGGGAGGACAATAGAACTTTGACAAGGTTGTTGAACCTTGGCTAATATGTGCTGAGTTGCGCAGCGTCGGAAAGTGTCCCGGAGGCAGCAACAATGCTCATGGCTCACGTGCCTCAAAGGTTGTGGTCACGGAGATCTAAGTTACTATTGAACCAAGTAGGTCAGGTCAAATGCCAAGATGAAAGAGTTAAATCATTGTTGTTTGACAATGATGAACTGACTACATGCAAAGAAGCAATGATGGGCCCTGACTTTGTTAAGTGGCTTGAAGCCATAAAATCCGTGATAATTCCATACACGAGAAATCAAGCTTTGAATTTGAAAGACCCTCTGGAAAGGTGGAAGACCTTACAGTCGTATATGGAACTATAAAGAAATAGACATGGATGTTTCACATCTATGAAATAGTCGACATGTCGAAAAAAGTTTACGACAATGTTCAAGGAATTGACTATGATAAGGTTTGATCTTTCATAGCAATATTTAGTCTGGACGGATTAATGTAGCAACCACTACATATATTTTGGTATATGGTAGTTGAACAAACAAAACAAGTTCTTCTAATAGACTGGTTACCTAGGATGTGTCCATGACACGATCCAAAGGGTTTTGTTAATTCAAAGGATTCTAAAAGAGTATGCAAAGCTTCAATGGTTGAAGTGAGCATCGCGGAGTTGGAATCTTCACCGTGATGAAACCGTTAAAAGGTTTAATTTCATCAGAGACGATGAAGATGCTTGCATTTTTGCAAGAAATTAAGTGAGAGCGCTAAGACATATTTCTAATACATTATGTGAAAGACATATTGTTGATTAGAAATGATGTATATTTTATTGACACAGGTTAAGAATTTCATTTCGATGAAAGACTTAGGCATAACCCAAGAATTAGGCATCAATGTCTATATGGATAGATTGAGGCGCTAATATGGTTTTGCCAAATGTACATAGATAAGATGTTGAATGAGTTCAATATGGAAACAACAAGAAAGGTTCTTGACGCACGGAAAGGACTGAATCAAGATTCAAGTGTGTTGACACGAGATTCAAGTGTTTTGACACTTGGTGAAATCACAAGAATATTTTGATCAATCATTCTTTGAGATGTACACATCCAGATATGTCCTATGCTCTAAATGTTATGAGCATATACCAGAATGACTCATAAGATGATCATTGGACAATAGTAGGGATATTCCTATGATCTTTGGAAAAACTAAGAATATATTATTTATATAGTGGTGACAAATAGTTCATTGTAAATTGTTGCATTGATACTAGTTTTGTCACAAATTAAGTTTATCTCAATTTAAACTATGGGTGGCACAATGTAATGGAAAGGAAGTTCCATAACGGATTTGGTTGAGTACCAAAGTTAAAACATTGTGACAGATACTACAACAAAAGGCTAAGTATATGATCTATTGTAGCGACAAATGAGGGCATTTCGTCAAGTAGTTTGTTATCAAACTAGGTGTGGTTCATAAGCGGATAATACTATGAAGATACATTGTACGACAATTGTATCAACATGATTTAATCCCAAGGAACTAAAGGTCTCACCAAAGGACCAAATTTATACAATGTCATCTCATTGGAGAATGAGTAATGCGTAGAGACATAAGGACATGCAAATACACACGGACCTGGAAGTGTCAGATCCGAAGATTATGTTTACCACTAGCAATAGTGTCTATACAACACCAGAAAGCCATAGGTGTTGAAAGCACAAGTTTTTTAACTAGATTATTGACTCTAGTGCAAGTGGGAGACTGTTGGAGATATGACCAAGAGGCAATAATAAAGTGGTTATTATTATATCTTTATGTTTATGATAAATGTTTACATCCCATGCTATAATTGTATTAACCGGAAACATTAATACTTGTGTGTTTTGTAAACATAAAAGAGTCCCTAGTAAGCCTCTTGTTAAACTAGCTTGTTGATTAATGGATGATCATGGTTTCCTGATCATAGGCATTGGATGTCGTTAATAACAAGATCATATCATTAGGAGAATGATGTGATGGACACACACCCATAGTAAGCGTAGCATAAGATCAAGTCATTAAGTTCGTATTGCTGTAAGCTTTCAAATGCATAGTAACCTAATCCTTCGACCATGAGGTTAATCACCATCACCGGATGGGTACTTTGATGACATCAAACACCGCTTCATAACTGGGTGGTTATAAAGGTGTCATTGGGTATTCTGAAAGTATGTGTTGAAGCGCATGGACCAAGATTGGGATTTGTCCATCCATATGACGGATAGATATGCTCTAGGCCCTCTCGGTGGAATGTCATCTAGTTAGCTTGCAAGCATGTGACTAGGTCACAAGGGATGACATATCACAGAACAAGTAAAGAGTACTTATCAGTAACGAGGTAGAACAAGGTATGGAGATACCGACGATCAAACCTCGGATAAGTATAATATCGCGTGACAAAGGGAATTGGTTTCATATGTTAATGGTTCTATCGATCACAAAGTCATCGTTGAGTATGTGGGAGCCGTTATGGATCTCCAGATCCCGCTGATGGTTATTGATAGGAGAGGTGTCTTCATCATGTCTACATATTCATGAACCGTAGGGTGACACACTTGAGGTTCGAAGTTGTTTTAAGTAGATATGGAATATGCGTTGGAGACCGAATGTTGTTCGGAGTCTCGGATTGGATTCGGGACATCACGAGGAGATCCGGAATTGTCCGGAGAATAAGATTCATATATTGGGGATCATTTTCTAAGTTAGGAAATGTTCCGGAGTGTTTGTATGGAGATTCTAGAAGGTTTCGGAATGTTCTGGAAGGTTCTAGAAGAGTTCTTGGTGTTTACTTGAAAACCAAGAAAGGGTCAAAGGAAACCTTGTGGGACGAGACACGGATTCGTGGGGAAGGAGGACTCCTCCCTCCTTCCCAATCCGCCGGCCAAGGAGGGAGGGGAGTCCTACTAGGACTCCCCCTCCCATGGCGCCTCCCTCCTTTAAATAGAGGGGTGGAGGCGCCACCCCCTGGCCCCTTTGACTCCATAACAAACCCTAGCCGCCGCCTCTCTCCTTCTCCTTCCCTCTGCTCCGGCTTAGGCGAAGCCCTGTAGAAATCTCGACTCCACCACCACCACCACACCGTCGTGCTGCTGGGATTCCGTGGAGAAGATCTACCTCCATTGCTTTCATTGGAACAGGGAGAGGAAGGTCTGCCGACTCCAGACGCGTGTGACCGATCATGAAGCGGCTACGGAACGCGGCGCCGGAAGGATCGTCCACACGATCTTGAGATCGGCAAGTGATCGACTACATCAACCCCGAGATCTAATCTCGTAACGCTTTCGGATCTACGAGGGTTAGTATAGATCTATCTCGTTGCACATGTCTAATAGATTAGATCTTGGCTTTTATCTAGATTAGATCTGGGTTTTGTTCGTTCTTGCGGTAGAATTTTTTTGTTTTCCATGCTACGAACCCATCAATATCCCCGTGATCAAATCACACGCTGCACAGCTATTGGATACAACTTCTCCGAGTGGTCCCTTGAGTATCTTTCCGTCACGTGGACGGACAAATACCGCTCTTGACATATATTGTCTCTAAGGTTCCTCCAAATACCTGAACACACCTTTATGATCACTATGTCATAAGTGATGTTTGATGCTATCAAAGCATTCTCGGGAGACAGTGATTGATATAGTCTCATGGTCTAAGGAATAGTCTACAAGGTCTATTCTAATCATCGTAACTTGAACTTCATGACATGATCGGGTCACGATGTTTATGTTGGGTATTGGTTCATCATCTCATTCTTATAATAAGTTGACTCCATTTCCAACTAGCATAAATGCCACATGATCAGAAAACCTTGATCATCTGTTGACCAATGAACTAGTGACTAGAGTTTCACCGGGAACCCCTAGTTGTTTATATATCACACGTGTATTGACGTTTCCTTTCAATACAGTTATAGCATGATATAAAACTTAATCATAAACTTTATGAAATATGATAATAATCCTTATTATTATTTGTATCTAGGGCATATTTCCAACATTTATAACTGCCCTTTGACGGAACAACGTTTAGCAGAACCTAAGTCGGTGATCCACAACTCGGATTGTGCAATAACCTCAGGTCTAAGGATTATATTGTTGAGACATACAAATGACGACTTGTTCGTTGTATATCAATATGGGTCAGTCTGACTCGCTAAACTCTTTAGCCGAATCTGTGTAAGTCAGAATAGCATAACCATACCCATGACAAGTGGAACCGAGTCATCGGCCGATTTTCATATTAGTCTAAGTTGTGTGTCTAGCACAACCTCAATGACCAAGGTCATTTAGTATGAACAACATGAATATATAGTTCCACAACCGAATAACATATTCAATGATATAAATCAGTAGTTCATACAAGGACAATATAATAACTTTATGAATACATCAGGAATAACATCATACATGATTGCCTCTAGAGCATATTTCCAACATTTAGATTCTCTCGAGAGAGGTGCACATGTACCCTCGAGGGAGCACCCATGATTCTTTTTCAAATTTTTAAAAGTTTATAGTGCCACATCTATGGGTGACATAATATTGACACAACTCATGTGCGTGATTATGGTACATCATGATACCGCTTGTGTTGTCACTAAGCAGTCAAGCATACCGCCTCTCCATTCTCCCATTGAGGTAGAATAAGCACGAGCAGAGGCATGAAAGGAAGACAAGGGGGAACTAAGCTAATCTTCACATAAGGGGTGTGTGTGGCTAGGGGTGGGGGTAGGAGTGGTGGTGGTGGTGGTGGGTGGGAGCGGGTAGGTGGGTGGGGGAACAACTAGGGTAATCACAATATAAAATTGCATTTAATTTCATGTAAATATGTAATTTGCCTTGATCCACCATGTACCTCCCCTCATCAAGCACCTTACACCACCGTCAGGTTCAGAGGAAATATCACCTCGACTGCCCAGATCGCATAAGTTGTGACAAACGTGTAGATGTTATGTATATGACATAAAGATAAGACCTATAGATCTATTCCGCTGGCCTGACAATCGCATGCGCTGCGCTCTACCAAATACATACCATGCTCACAATGTGAAGAAAATCCCGACAGACACGTTGGGTTTATAATTATCGGTTGTGATTTGTCTCAGTAAGACCTCCACTGCATGAGTCGAATTACCCCATCCTATACCGGATATGAGTCTGTGGACTCGAATCTGAATAGGTGGCGTTGATTTTGCGTTGGAGCAATTAACTAGTCCTAATCCGCCGAGAGCACTAAACACGTTCACCAACATCCCTAATGAACTATTCCAGAGTATACGTCTTGCTGACCTAATAAACTTCTAGGTCAGTACTTTCATCCTGTAAAGTTGTTGTCTCTGACCACGTAATACGAGACTCGCAACCTTTAAATCTCCATCCGAATCTACGATTTGACTAGACAATCGGGAGCTGCTGACATAGGTATGCCTAACGAGCACCTACCTTTAGCCTATCAGACTCAGCCCAACAGGAGGTCCATGCAATGATCTGACATGAAGCCCAAGACGATTCAGATGATATAAAGCCTATAAGAACATCGACTCGTGGCGTGAAAGGCAATTTCAAGACTAAAGATAGGAAAGTAGTAGGATTTCACCCTGAATATGTAACTGACTCGGATGGTACTTGAGACCTAGCCTTCCTATATATAAAGGTTAGGAGGGGCCGCCGAGGAGGACACGCCTAACACACCACCCGTAGCTCACACCAGATCCAATCTGCGTGACCATTACTATCTCAGCGACTTGTAATTTTCGTCAATTCAATCAAGAACAGATGCGCAGGAGTAGAGTTTCCTTCCGGGGGCTTGAACCTGGGTAAATTTGTGTCCCTGTTGTATAGTAGCCGACGAAATCACCAGCGCACACGTCCTTCCAAAAAACCCAAGTCCATAAACCATGAGCATTGTCGTGAAGACCAGACATCAGTATGCGAGTGTCAATATTTGTTTTCTATTCCTTTCTTTTAGTTTCTATCATCATGTTCAGAGTTTTCTGGTTGACTTGCTGTGGTGTGTTTTCATGTTCTCTTTTATTGTTGTTATCCACCTGTGCACCAAAACAAATTCTAGTTCAAAGAAAATGTAATGGAAGAACAAGCCCTTGGTGGTTATCTTAGTGAAGATTGGAATTTTATGAACATACTATATGTCGGGGCATGTAAGTGTTGCATGGTGTCTCAGGTTATTTTGATGTATGCTCTTGACAATCATTTGTTGAATAAATTTAAAAAGGACATATGTATCTCTTCGCTGCTCTAGAGGCCGGTATCTCAACCTCCTTCTCGAAAAAAATACTGTACATTTTTAGCCCATTGCTCAACCTAGAAACAAGAAAAGGCTCTCGTGGAAATTTGGGGCCCAGGATCTGGTTCTCTTGGGCCAATGTATGTAATGCCTCACTTATTCGTCGGTACCATTTTATTTGGCCCATTAAACCACTGCGGCAGTCCGGCGAGGTGAAAGCGGCGGCACGGCACGGGGCCCACGAGTGAACCCCCGCGAGCGGCGGCGATGGATGGGAGGGACGCTGATCTCGGTACGGGAAGTGGCGGAGATCCTGGGACGGGAAGTGGCGCCGGATTCGAGTGGGACGCGGATTCCCAGCTCTACTACCACGCCAGGTTCCCCTTCGGGCCCCCCCCCCCCCCCCCCTACGGCTTAGTTTCTCCTTCCAAAACTCCGACGCCTTGCCTCTGGGCGTCGCGACCAGCTGCGGCTGCTCGAATCCATACTTGTATAGAATTTCGCGCGATTTTACAGCCGGGAGCGTTGACGCGTAATAGAATCATTTGTTTTAGAACGGGTAGTTACAAGCATATTTGGGGATAGCAAAGGCTGGGTTAAGCATTGCTGCCTGAATGCAGACTACTTGGGATTCTTTACATTTTTTGGTTAAATTTATGTTGCTGTTGTGAACGTTAATTGAATCCGTTCTTGTATCTGTTGCGATTCAGTCGAGGGGTTTAATCTCTCCAGCGAATGAAATGTTTCTATGGTGCGTCATATTTTTCAATTAGGTAGTAGTAAGACATAACATAGAATTATTTATTTTACTAGATGTTCTTGTGAGGGAAGAAGAGGATGAGGTATCGTACAAGTAGTTTAACCCATAGTGTTAGTGCCTGAGTGGAGTGTTGGTTTTGTGTAAACAATGGTCTGCTAATAATATGTCATACGCTTTAAGTTTAAGATATCATCATAACCACCAGGGTGGCCTTTTTCGCCGAGCAAATGCATCATCCTTTTATCACCATGGATGTAAGCTCACTTCATTCTTCAACAGTGAGAAGGGTTGGTGCAGAGTACTGAACGCAGATGGCTTGTAATTTGTTTGGTATTCCGTTGTTCTCTTTCTTGTACCAACCCAAGTTATTCTTAAGATACAATTCATGATACAGAAACCTTTCTCTGTCTAAACTTATTATGTACTTCTCTGTTCAGCATATTTGTTTCTTTCCAAATATTGCTTCTTTTTCTTCCAGCTTTCGCGTTGGTTATTACCATTGTTATTTTCTAATCTAGTAATCTTTTCGCTTGATATTTACTTGAAAGTGTATCCTTTGCAGTACTGGATTTTACCATGACCCTGTTGCTGGCTGGTACTACAGCAGTACAGATGGTCAGTACTACATCTATGAGAATGGAGATTATGTGTTATGGACTTCAGATGCGGTACTTAAAAGTTCATTTGGTTCCTCCAAATTTCCCAGCGTGTCATTGTCTTGCGTGATCTTACATCCATATTCAAACAGGGCTGGGAACCCAATGTACATTCACCATCTGATGAAGCTAGCCAAAGTTTCCTGGAATGCTCTTGTATGTCTCATTTTTCGATACGCTGCAACTTTTGAGGGATTATTTTTTGGTATCTGCAACTCTCTTGGAATTGTTGAAAAATAAACATGACACCTTTAGCTTCAGAACAGTGATATTTGCCAGAAGTGAAATATGTGGAAGGGGACCTATAGTGTGCAGAATTGTAGATATTAGAAAATGGTTTGCAATACTTTTCGAGAAACAAATCATGGGAAATATAACTCTTTGTAACACTTGGTATTCGAAGGATAATGTGAGCATTTTTCATATTTAATAGCAGGACCGGAACCAGATATACCCCAGCCGCCATCGGAATGGTTCTTGCTTACCTCTCTCTTATTTGATGAACATCTTTGTTCAGCTCCCTGAGTTTCTGCATTTGATTTTGCTGTCTTTTTGCAGGATGGAGGAAACACTAATCAACTTGTATTTATCAGGATACTCCAGTGTCAAGGCTAACAATGAAAATTTACTAGTAGAATCACTGGCAACTGGTGAGTAACTTGAATCACTGCCTTTTCCTCAGCTTCTTGTATTTTGAGGGGCTGAAGTTTGTACTGGAATTCTAATGAACTTATTATGTGGCCACCAGAGGGAAACAAAAGTGAGGCTGTTGAGAACAAACTCAGTAACATGGCTTCAGATAATGCATCAGTACCTCTGTATGATGCTACATTAGATCAAATAGAAGATAAAATGCAAACTGAGAACTTCACAGCTGTGCATGAATCTTTAGGGGAAGGTGAGGGTCCATATTACTATCTTCATTTTTATTCACTATTTTGAAGGCGAGTATCATAGAAGCCCTTACGGAATGCTGGACACTGGCAAATTATTTAGGATTATCTTATGTGTTGTCTGTGATGTGTGGATCTTACTGATATTTTGTTTTGCATATTGTTTGCCCAGAGGAAGAGAAGTGGCTTTCTCAGTATGGTCAAGTAGAGAGAGTAAATGATGATCTGCCATTGCTCCCGAGCATCGATCTGTGGGACTGGGATATGGTCACAGAACCTGCTAGCAAAGGTCAGCCCATGGCTAGGCTTGTGGGACGTTTAACTAGGGGTTCTAGCAAGCTTCACCCTTCTCTGCCTGCTCGTGGTGGCCTTCTAAGAACTGCTCCTGTGCGCGAAGTTCATCTTGATCTTGTACGTGTTTCATCAGGTAAGACTGGATACTTGGATAGGTCCCAGAAAGATAGGAAATTGCACCGTCCTTTTGATACCAAGGCATAGTAGGATTTCCTTCCTAATATACGCATGTTGTTTTTTGCTGAAACTTGTATATGACATAATGAACCTTTTTCCTATCAAATACCATTATTTGAGCTAATGAAAAGACAGGATATTGGTAAGAAAGATTTGCACTGTTGTTTGGTTGACAATTCTGGGGCCTAAAACTACTTGTAGTTCTTGCAAGTACTCACTTATCACATTATCAGGGAAGTTGTACAGGCTAAGGAACCCAAGCAGAAAATACTGGACCTCTTTATCAGCTTATGACTCTTCCAACCCAACAAAAGACTGGGGTTTTCCTGACATATATGACAACCCTGACATCAATTCAGATAAGCAAACTGCATGTTGCCAGTCTGAAGTTGCTCATGATTCTTCTACTGGGGGAGGTGTTTCAGCTGCCAGTGGCAAGGCAAGTTAATGTTTAACTGATTTCTCTCATTGGCATTTGCTGAAGTACTGTGATTATTGTCTAGCCTGTTTCTTTTCCAACAATCTACTGAAAGTTCTACGCATATTTTTGCTTCAGAGAACTTTTTTTTTATCTTATTGTTGTACCAAAATACATTAAGAATGCCATACATTTCCACGTTCTGATCTCTATTAATACTGTAGTTCGGAGTACTGTTTCTGTTCCTTACATGGCCCATGTTTCTAATATATATGTCGAAATTAGAGAAACGTAAGGCATCAGTACTGTTGTTCTCAACAGCAATATACTGAGATTTTTGCAACATTTATAGGAGCACATGACAAACACTTACAGGGACAGAGCTGCTGAGAGAAGAATCCTACACCGCGGCTTAGGGATAGGTCCTGGGCAGAAGCAAAGTAACGGCATAAATTCTGATGAATATGAAGAAGCAAATGAGGACATGGACTCATTGGGAGCTGCACCAGTTGATATGAACTTCCGTTCCAGTGGTTTGAAGTCTGCTAAGAGAATCATGGAGAACATGGGCTGGAAAGAAGTATGTCTATCTTATCTGCACTGTTGGACTTGCATGCCTTCACATTCTAGGATGGATTTTTTTGCTTTCAAGAACAAATAGAAAAGTTCTGTCTTTTCAAAAATTTATCATGTGTACCAGTTTTGTGTAAGCACCAATTCCCTCAGATCTCGGTGCAGTAGATATTTCTATGAATGTTACATATTTCCTCCAGTTATTTCTCCTTTGTGACTGGGTATTTGACTATTTGTTTTGGAATCTTGGTACTAGTATATAAGGGTGATGCAATTATTTTAAAATTAAGTATACTATTTTGTGAAGGAGTGTTTTCATTGGTCTCTTTTAGCAAACACATGGCAAATATTGATAAGTATTCTGTTTCTTAGAATAAATATTTGACTTCCGTATTTATTTTTGGATATTGTTTCATTGTCAAACTTGTTTAGGGAGAGGCCCTTGGTAAAAGCAGACAGGGTATTGTAGAACCTATACAGCCTACCATCAACAAACATGGTGCTGGTTTGGGATGGAATCATACCCGCTAAGATGATTCTGATCTCTGAAACCCTGTACATGGTGATTTGGGTGCTTGTTTTGTGGCCTCCAGAGGTAAATTTATACTGCATATAATAAGATAATGACGAGAATGCACCAAACTTCTATTTTCATTATTCTGTATAGCTTCTCTTACGCAGTTTTAACAGTGGAACTTTATACTTAAGAGCCATATGTTAAACATAAGTTGCTACCTGAGACATGGAAATTCACTAAACTATTGTCTTTTTTGGATCTTGAAAGTACATCTAATAATTTGCCAAAACTTGGTGTCGTTAATTCAGGTGTAACTTCTTCTATGCAGGATATGTGTAACAGACTCAGGGCCATTGTGGCAATTCTGACCGTTCGGAGAGGAGGTGTGTTACTGATGCAGATACGAAGGTTTTCCTTTCTACTTATGTTTAATTTGTCCAATACTGCATCTAGGAAACCTATGGTGTATCTGAAGTTGTCTGGTTTAAAATCCTCAACAAGGATAATGATTACCTGTCATTGGATTGATAGAAGTCCCATATTTTAGTAAGATAAACAAATAACGGCTTCTTAACACTAGAATTCGACAAAAAACTAACTGTGATTGCTTGTTTTGTTAATGTATGTTTTTGGACCCCTAATGTAATGCATGATTGTAATACGTTTTTGCCACCACATTTTGTAGGGATTTTCTTTTCTCCCAAGCTGTGCAATTTCTTGTGTTATCCAAAATTCGATACCTCTATTGCTCACATTTCAGATATACGTTTGCATGTCCCAGCACCGACACACGTTGTAAATCTTTACAGCTATTTTTTAGTCTACTTTCCTTCTTTTAACATACAGTATGCATTGTATCTGAGTTGATAGTGTCAAATTATTTGGATACGGTCTGCTGTTTTATGTTTTTCCACCTGTCAGTTGATAAAATGCTCGAACTTGGAATTGCTCTTTGCAACACACTGTATTTATTTCTCTATTTGAAGTTTACTAAAAAATTTAAAAATATCTTTTATTACAAGTTTGTTTGGTGTAGTTTGTAGTAGATGCTGTTGTTTTCTACTCTCGAGATGTTAGGACTTAGGATACAATCATATATATATATTTGGTTTGGAAGTAGCACTGTACCTTAGATTTCTTCTTCATAGAAGTGTACCATCATTTATGTTAGGGACTATGACAACAACCTTAGTTCTTCAAGAAAATTACATTCATTTAGCTTAATTGTGATCATGACTTGTGACATGAAGCAAATATATGATGATTGTATCTCAGAATCAATGTAGAATAGTAGTTGAGGTTCATAAAAATGCTAGAGTCGAAATCTTTTATATGCCACTACCACAATGTAAGGGCAAATAGTGCATTTGGGGTCTAATATAATGGGATTAGTCATCCTCTTCATGCTGTATGAATTAGTACCTTTGACGAGCAAGTCTCCTTCAGCCCCATAGAAGTGTACCAAAAAGTAAAGTTAGTCTTCCTTGGGAGTGATTAACAATCTAATATTTTTGGGAGGAGGCTGGAGCTGTTCATTGTGCACAAGTAAGGTATATGACAGAAGATAATGAGATCACAAAGAGAAGGAAGGGAAGAAGGTGGTTAGGACTTGGAACCATTATTATATGTATACTTTGGGCCTAATTGCTTTCTAGGGCGGAAAGAAACCAAAGGGCTAAATTCCAACACCCTCAAAACCCGGGCACTGCTCCCAATATGGTTCTTTAAAGAACAGTTATCTTGGTGTACTGATCACTCTGGTGTGGGTTCAACTGCTCAAGGGTGACTTGACCTCGAACCAACTCTGATGTGGTTTCAAACCCATTATTTGGATCCATAATGGAGTACTAGTGTATATAGTTCATTGTGGGTCAGCATCTTTTGTTGCTAAGCTTCACTATAGACCAAACCTCATGCGAGTTTGTTGCTCTTGCAGGCATCTGGAGATCATTACAAGCCATGATGTTCCATGCAGAAAATTGACTGAACTTGATAATAGGATAGCCAGACTGGAAACATGAAAAGCAAGAATTTAACGGGTCCTTGTCCCCTTTATCCAATTGAGCGGAAAGGATGCTCAGAATTTTTACTCTTAACAACAAGATTCTGATCTGTTCCATAAATCAGAATCTAGAAATGGGTTATCTATTTGGATTTGTAAATATAACAACGAGAGAACATTTGATATGATGATGAAAATCCCTCTGTTTACTCTTCTGTTTGTTGATGGTGTCGGGTGAACTGTAGCTCCCACCCTTCGCTCATGAAATGGATTCACTCTTATGAAACCATGGCAGAGAAGCGATCAATTGATCATGTGGACGAAATAAACAAGAAGAAACCAACCAATTCTTAGGTTTTCATTGGAGTGCAGATATTTGTTCTAGTGAAGAGTACGTAAGTCCAATGATGATCAACCTACTAAAGCTTACCAGTTACCTTAAGGTAAGTTGACTGAACCCTTGCTCGTCCATATCGTTATATTTAGTGTCAGTTGAATATGTTAGTGCATTCACTTCAAACCTACAGTCATCAATTTGTTTCCGTGCATATGTTCCCCAACACATGAATCCTTTTGTGTGGCCCTCTGGACCAAAAGATCAAAACCACAAAACCACAAAAATTCTTACGAACTGTTTTACTATCTCCTAGTTTCATATTCCAGAGAGACCCTTATCGTGTGGAGAAATAGCAATAGGATCCTGATATTCGGAACATAGCGAAGGATCATCATATTTATGTGTTCTAAAAAATTGTGAAAGTAATACATACCTGTGGAGAACAGGTGGAAACACATACAAGTGATATTTGGTTAGAAAATGCATTTCATCATTTGTGGAATGTGCTTACTGTACATTGAGGTCTTGTTCTATGTTTGAAACATGAAGACATTTTTTTACATCCAAGTTACTAGCTTACTGTCTTGTTCCCCGGTCTGCAAATGGTCATATTTGTTTTTACTTAATTTCACATGTATGTGTGCCGATCCATTATATGCATGGATTTTTCACAAAAATGTTTTTTTACTAAGCTACTACATATCAAGCTGTATGATACGATGGTCTTGGTATCGTGTGGCCATGCAGGTCAAAAGATCGAGACCACCGAAAAAATTCATTCGAAAGAAAGAAAAATCAACCTAAAAATAACTTGTAGTAATATTTTTTTACCTCTTGCATATATAATTTCTCTTTTCAATTCCGTGTAACTTTGATTCTTTTCGTATTCCATAGAGATCTCTATCTGTGATCAACCAACTCATGTAGAATTTCAGTCTGAATGTTCATTATGTGCTTGACCCCCTACGACCAGTACAGTTGATGATTAGGCTGCTTTTAGAAAAGAAAGAAAAAAGCGCCCAGCACCGCCACCTGTCCCTAGCTTTGACCGTACCACCGGCATTTTCGACAAGCATCAATCAAGCACGCATGCATGGGTGGGACGAACTCTGCTGCAGGTTCCATCGGGAACGCGCATACCATCTGCTAGCCCGCGTCAAATCATTGGCCGCTGTTCTCGTCTGCACAGGAAAAGCTGGTTTCTTGTTGACAGGTCCTTCTACTCCAGTCCGAGACAACAGCGGCTTGTTTCGAATGCAGATACTAGAAAAAGAAGCCTTCTTCCAATCCAAATCGCTCTGGCCGAGGAGGCCTGCCTGCACTGCACGGACGCAAGTCCCGATCCATCCATCAGAATTATCTGACGCCGAGTGGTCTGTGCCCAGCTTAGCAAAAGGAAATTTGAAGGTAAACACTGTAAGCCTGTAAGTAAGCTTCACGCCCCCATTGGCCACTGCTGCGTGTTGCAACTATCTCGAGGTCTAGCTCAGGTGAAGTGTCTTCTCCCTTCCTTTCATGTGTAGTAGAAGACTAGACCAGACCAGAGCACGGTCATGTTCATATGATCTTCCTGACTCAAGCCACAAGCCTGCAAATAATTGCACCTAGCTAGCTAGGGCACTGAATGATGACGAGCTTGTTTATGCCTGCTAATTGTTGCATGCTCGCCCTTGTTGTGGTCTTAATTGCCGGCTGTTAAACAAACGGACACCTAGTAGTAGTAGTGTATCACAAGCAGTCAAGCACGACCTCCTCCTCACATGACCCCTATCATGGCTATGGCCTATCCCTCCCTGTCCTTGTGACTTGTATTCTTCTTGTCTTTAGCCCATGCATGTGCCCCTACCACCCACCACCATTCTCATGCCTAGATTCCCTGTCCCTCTCGCACGCTCCCTGGTCGTCTTACCGACACCATTAACTAGGCAATCTTTTGCTCCTGTGTAGTATAATTGTGGCTTGCAAGTTTCTTCAAACATTACCACTCAATCACCACAATTACTTTCCTTCCTTTCTTCATATGTTTATTATTCAAGTTTATCTAGTGTTTCAAGTGTGGGCTCCATGTATTGGCTAATTGGCTATGGATGAGCCCCTAGAAAAATCATGTTTTAGTCACTCAGTGTAAGGAGCTTGCAGAAAATTTTGTTCAAAGCACAGTCGAGCAAATGATTAATGAACAGAAAATAAGTAGGGCCGGTGGTGTTCTTAAAAGAACCACTACTAATAAACTGATTTGAAAAATCACATCGATGCCTTTGGGGAATCAGTGCCACAATTTTTAGGGTTCTATTCCCCTGTTTCTAGGTGCTGTTCTCCACACCCATTGCACGCCAGGTGTTTTTCAGATATCTGTATTTTTGTACAACTGCCTGTAAGTGTCCTTTCAGGATCCAAGTACACATCAACAATCCATATCCTCACTTGCTTTCTGCTTGCAATCTACGCTTACCAAAATGTACAAGTTTGTACAAAAAGATGGATTGCGCCATCCTGGGAGGGAAAATTATTGAGTAGATGCTGTCACGCGGCATGCAGCTCAATGAGTCCACTCTCTCACGTGATCCGGTAATTACTTCAGTTTTATCCACCCATCTTTCTTTGTTTCTTATTAAATGAGAAGAAAGATCATACTCGTATTGCGATTCTGTTCTGTTCAGCAGTAGTAGTATTAATTAGATCCTGCAGATTCCCCCTCTCAATTACCACCGCCACCGCGAGTTGCATCCCAGACTTCAAATCTTTTCATTTGGTCAAAAAACTTGCCTCTGTACTATCTGTGTGTTGTATATGAATGTGGTAGAGGTAGACTAACTGAATGGTAAGCAGGACCTGATCATATACTGTTAGATCTAGAGTATGGGGTGGTGAAGACTTTGGGAGCTACCGTGCATGGGTTATCTTAATTTTGTTGCTGTGACAGCACATAACTTTGTATTTAATTCTGTATTTTCTTTCTATCTCCGGTACCTTTAATCATCCATGTAAAAAACTGACCAACTTTTCACTCCAGATTCCAGCTTTGAGCTTCACTGCATACCGACGCATCATTGCCCTACACATTTGCTCTGCCAACATCCTTGTGAACTAAGCTTACCAGCAGTAATATTTTCCTGCTCTTAGAAGAAGCAGACAGATGTTTTTACACATCTTTCCCAGTAAAGATGTTATCTGAACACTGCCCTCTTACCTATGCATCGCAGCATACCAGCAACACTGTGAGAGAGAAGAACAGAAAAGCATGGTGTTCTTTTTTACTACCAGGCAAATGCAAGTTACAATGCACGGCAGTGCCTCTGCCTGCCCCCAAACCCCCAAATGGAAGCCCTAATTCCGATGTAAATACCCTGTGTAAGTTCCACTCATTGGAATTATCTTCCACGGGATTAGAGGCGCTGTGTCCGCGGTTAATTAGGACCCTCCCATTTACCAATGGGAATTTGGGGCGAGGAGGGGTAGATCTGGATCTGTGAGCCCTGCGAAATTTTCCACTGCGCTGTCAGTAATTTTTTAAACCTCTGCGCCGATGGCGGCTTCCTCGCAATTAACGCAAAGTCCAAGAAAGGCAGGGCTGATGCTGCTAGTGCTAGTTAGTTTAACTATGAGCTCTACCTACTGCTTTGCAGTGAAAAGTATGAGCTGGGTGGCAGTAGATCCCATCTACTGCATGTGCTGCCCTCCTCCGTTAAGGGGCTCTAGATTAGATCTAATCTAACCATTTTTGTTTAACTTTAACCTGCAGAGCAGACAGCTGGTGCGATTCAAAACGGTTGTTACTGCATGGGAATGAACTGTCCTCCCTGGGTGGGGTGCAGCCATGTGTTTTACCAGCTTTGCTGCATAAGCATCCCATAGTTTTCTTTAGCCCCTTTTCACCTTTCGTTTCATACCCTGTGGTGAGATTCCCATGGCTGGTTGCTTGCCTGCCCCACGCCATGATCAAAGCCTCACCAGCTCTTTTACACAATGCCAAACACTCGTTCAGCAGCACTAGCTAGTACTCCCTCCGTTCCGTTTTAAAATATAAGATGTTTTAGCTTTATAAAAATAATATATCTATCTTTTTAGTGTATAGTTTCATGCCAAATCTAGATGAACATATATACTCCCTCCGAGCCAAATTAATTGACTCGGATTTGTCTAGATTCGGATGTATGTAGCACTAAAACATGTCTATACATCCGAATCTAGACAAAACTAAGTTAATTAATTTAGATCGGAGGGAGTACTAAAAGGAGATTAGATACACTCATAACATCTTATATTTTAAAACGGAGGAGTAGTTTGCAATTCTCCGAACTAGCTTATTCAACACGACCTGTTGCATTTCCAAGAGGTTCTTGCACCGCCTTAGCAACCGAGTTTGCATTGCGCTGGGATGCAATGTAGCTTATACCGATGCTAAAATAAAATGCATCTGATTTAAGCAAGTCCGTCCAAGAAGTTACCTGCCTCCAAGATGGAACACAACAGCTGCTGCGACTTTGATGCACCATCTTTTTCCCTGATGAGCAAGGGCGAAGCTGCGTGGCACCTCTCACTCTCGGGAATTTTGACAGAAATAATTAAAATTTAAATAAATTCACGAAATAAACTTTGATCAGAAAAATTTCACGGGAATAACCCTTTTTCAATACCATCATGGGTGGCGCCGCATCCTGAAGAGCAACGCCACGTAGTGTGGCGCCACACACCTGCCAGCATGGCGTCGTGGGCCCTGGCTCCGTGAGTGCGGCGCCACGGCAAACGGCGGCGCACCTTGTAGTGCAACGTCTTCGTGTGTGACGCCGCACTTTACTTACATCAAGTCGCGCGCGACCGGCCCTCTCCCGACCCAGAGCTCACTCCCTGAACCAGCCGCGGACACAGGACACAGATGGCGGCTAGGGTTCCACCCCCACTTGATCCTCCTCCAAGAATCGGCCAAATCTGTTGATATCTTCCAAGAATCTTGCTCTCAATCCCCTCCACTAGGTATTCACTCTAAATCATCTCAATTCCATCCAAAAATTGCTTCCTTTTTGCCCCTCATTTGCAAATTTTAGTGAAACCCTAGGTTGTATGGGATAGTGAAATTAATATGAATCATTGCAATGTCTACTTGATCTTTAGGTTTAGTAGTACTTGTAAGATGTATTGTGAAACCCTAAGTTCTATGAGATAGTTTGAAAGATTTGTTAGTGTGGAAATTATAGGTAGAGTAAGATGGAGTGGAAATTATAGGTATAGTAGGTTGTCATACTTGTAAAGTTAGAATCATAGGTAGAGCAAGATGGAATGTTCGTTCATCCTTAAATGGTTGTTCATATTGTTTCTATTTTTGTGCAACATGTAGGATAAACTTCTCAATCCTCACTACGATGTTCAACACCGTTCCTATAAGTTGTCGGAGAAGAGACAGGTACTAAAAACCCACATGCTAGTTCATATTGTTTTGGTATGTTGAGATGGAAATCTAACCTTGCCCAATGTATGTTTGCAGGAGCTTCTACCCCTTCGACTTAGGTATCACGAGGTCTCGTCCAAGAAGATGCCTTACGATGAGCGATACACTCCATACATTCATCAGCTAGGACTCCTCCCATTTATCCACATGGTCACCCGGTCGACACCGAACTTCAACCCCGCGGCGATCTTCACGCTTGTCGACCGATGAAGGCCGGAGACACACACTTTTCACCTTAGGACCGGTGAGACTACGGTCACTTTGCAGGACATGAGCATGATCCTGGCACTCCCAATCGAGGGAAACCCTGTGTGCATAAGCACAGATTCAGACGGGTGGCGTGAGCAGATGGTCAACCTTATTGGGAAGGATCCACCTGAGGTTGTAAACAAGAAGGGGGAAAGATTGAGGGTCGTTGTCGGGGCTATTTTCAGTTGGATCATACAGAATTTCAAGACATGCCCCGAGAATACTGACGAGGAGACGATTATGGTGTATGCTTGTGCGTATGTGTGGTGCATCATCACGAGGACTCTATTTCCTGACAACAGTGGGGATCGTGCGCAGTGGCATGGGCTTAAGGTGCTCACCGTTTTTGACACTAAGTTCAGTTGTGGTTTGGCGACGTTGGCCTCACTATTAGGAAAACAGCTATAGATAGACAAGCTATTCTGTGGCGCATATACAAAACCATGCACCACAGAAAAATATCAGAGGCGCATACAGAAAAAAACGCCACTAAAATTGGCAATTCAGTGGTGCACGGAACCAATATGCGCCACGGAAATCCACATTTCTGTGGTGCATATTTTCCTGTGCGCCACAGAAAGTGATGATTCTGTGGCGCATATAGACATATGCGCCACAGAAAGTTGATGGGACCCAGCACCAAAAAAGGGGGAGATAATTATGTGGCGCATATGTCTACATGCGCCACAGAAAGTGATGTTTCTGTGGCACATATAGATGTATGCGCCATAGAATATGGAAAAACAGATCCCCCTAGTGGATCGCCTTTTCAGTCTTGTAAAAAATAAACGAAAATAATAAAAACTTCAAAAAAAGAGTAAAAAGTTATGACAGAAAGATTTTACAGATTCCCCAAATTCGAAAAGAGTAAAATGTTATGGCAGAAAGAAGATTTTTTCCTGCAAAAAAATAAAAAAGGGGGAGAAATTTCTGTGGCGCATTTCTCCCATATGCGCCACAGAAGTCTTGGGCGGGATTCGAAATTTGAATCCCGTCGGCGCCCTTCTCCATCTCCTTTTCCCCTTTCTCCCCCACTTCTTCTCCCCTCCCCACTTCTCCTCCCCTCCACACTTCTCCCCTTCTCGTCCCTCCTCCTTCTCCACTCTCCGGCGACCTCCACCTCCATCCAGGTGACCTCCTCCTCCTCCACCACGGTGACCTCCTCCTTCTCCTCCTCCACCACCTCTGGGAACCTCCTCCTCCTCATCCTTCCCCTCCTCCTCCTCCACCACCACCTCTAGCGACCTCCTCCTCCAACTCCGGTGACACCTTCCTCCACCTCCGGCGGACTCCTCCTACTACTTCGACCACCTCCGGTGGTGGCCTCCTCCTCCTTCTCCTCCAGCCACCACCACCACATCCGTCCAGATCTAGATCTAGCCAGCTTTTTTTGAAATTTGAAAACAATTTCTGTGGCGCATATTGGCCATATGCGCCACAGAAATTTGAGATATGGCCCGCCTTTTTTTTGAATTTTGGAAAACAAATTCGGTGGCGTATTTCAATATGTGCCACAAAAATAAATATCAGTGGCGACGTATCAGTGGCGCATCAGATATGCGCCACTGAAAGTGAAAAAAGGTGCGCCACTGATAAGGTATTTCCTAGTAGTGCCTAGTTGTACCGTCAGGTAATGACTTATGCACAATGTTGCCTATCTCTACATGACCTCAAAAATATTGTTTTTACTAAACGGTGTTTCACTTCATGTGCAGCTGGACGATGCTTGTCTTAGGAGTGCGACCGATGGATGCATTGGTGGTTGTTTGCTCCTTCTTTCGGTGTGGAGCTGGGAACACTTCCTAGTTGGACGACCGAGATTGTTGTGTTACAACACTTATGCTGATCACGACAACAACCTTTGGCTCCCCATGTGGGCTTACAAGTGGGACGTGGTCTCCGACCCCCCAAGTGAACCTGTGGCGGCGTACAGGAGGTACACCAATGAGTTTGACGCCATAACCCCGGATCAGGTAAATTATCAAGGGTGCGGTCATTTCTATGGTTTGAATGTGTAATTTTTGAACTTGACATGAGTGTGGTATGTTGTAGGTGACGTGGGAGCCATACGGTTCAAGGAGGAACTTTGGTGTCCCGGACGACTATGCTCTTAACCCGAAGTGCACGGAAGAAGCACGTTTGTGGCTAATGCGTTGCCCCATGATATGCATGTGGGCGGTTGAGCATCACCAACCACATCGTGTCATGAACCAGTTTGGGTTATTTCAGATTGTCCCGCCTAATTAGAAGGACACGAACATATAATTACATGGGTAAGATTTCATCCTCCAACTTGTGATGTAGTATGCTTCTCCAATAACATTGTAGGATTTGTTGTTGTGCAGCTTCGGACAAGAAGAAGCAAAGGAAGGAGAAGAATTGGGACAAGCTTCACACCAAGCACATTGCAAAATTCAAGAGGTGCGTGATCGAGGCTAAGAAAGCAAAAGGAACCGAAGAAGGGGATTTCAGTCAGGATACTTTCAACAATTACCTAACATGGTTTCTTGATAGCGCTCGTGTGGAGATATACCCTCGAGCTTTTCGGGATTTTTTTGGAGGAGCCATTACTATTTGACGAGTTGGCCACTGAACAATACAACCACTTGATCATAGAAGGGTGACAAACCTCCTTTGCTCCTTTGGTCAACTTTGTGGTAATATGTCCCGAATGTTTGTTTTTAGTCTTGATCCTTTTCACACCTACTCCCTCCATTTAGAAATATAAGACATTTTAGCTTTATGAAATGAATGTATATAGAAATTTTTAGTGTATAGGTTCACTCCGAACCACTACGAACTTATACACTAAAATACATCTAGATACATTCGATTCACAAAGCTAAAATATCTTATATTTCTGAACGCAGGGAGTAACACGGATTTCATACTTGCTTATTTTTGTCTATGACAACGCGTGGAGGTAAGGAAGTTTGCCGATACATGCGAGGAAGCTTTCGAGACTTACCCTCATGGAGAGAAGGGGAGAGTTTGTTTAGAGGGTTTGTTAAGAAGTAGACACAACGGTTAAGGCGGATTTCAAACTTGGTAGGTTGTCGTGATCCCGAGGTGGCAACTTTGTCCCATTCATGATCCAATGCGCCCTCAGACCCTGCTGGCCATCATGAATCTACATCCAAGGACGAGGAGGACACCCCTGAGGTATCAAAGCATTGCACCCACACAAAGCATTCAAGTAAAAATATGTTCTGAACATTGTTCTTTGTTGATAGCCCCAAAATGAAGAAAGCATCGACGACGAGATGATGTTGGACACATACGCTCGATACAAGGTCCATGAGCGGTCCGACTACGTGTTGGAGCCAAGGCAACCCAAGAATCCTTACACACCGGACCCTTCCGCGGGCAAGGCAAAGAAGGCCAATATGACGTACACGGAGAACATGATGATGCGGAACCGGTCACGAAGAAGCTTCCCGCAAGAAGGGGCCGAGGAAATAAGACAAACCGTGGGAAGTAGATATGATCTTGTTAGCACTTGCGCTTGTCGTGTGATCATGTCGCGTGAACTTGTTAGCTTCTAAACTTGATGTTGTGGTGTTGTCGTGTGAACTAGCTTCTGCACTTGAAGCTTTTAGTGAACTTGCACTTTATATGTTGTCGTGTGAACTAGCTTCTACTTGATATGTTATGTGAAGTGACCTAGCTTGAAGTCTACTTGATATGTTCTCGAGTGAAGTGAACTTGCTTGGAAGTGAACTTACCATGAATCTTATAGTGAACTTCCTTGGAAGCTTGTAAGTGAACATGCTCTAAAGTATCACAGCAAAGTGCGACACCACCATGTGTGGCGTTGCAAAGTGCAACGTTGTATACCATGGTGCCGCGGACTGACACAGACAAGCAGGCCCATCCTGGTAGTGCACCACCCAGGAACGTGCGGTGCCACTAGGCTTGGCATTGCACGGTGCAAAGCCTTGGGCATTGGCGCCACACTATGTAGCGCCACAACCCATGGAGCCGAACATTGGGAGAAAAATAGACAGAACCTTCTGTCTATTTTGCTCCCAAAGTGCGGCACCATGACTCGCGGCGTTGCACCATGCAACGCCTTCGACCAAGGTGCCGCATAGTATAGCGCCACAAGCCATGACACCGCACATTGGGAGCAAAATATATAGAACGAGCCGTGGTGTTGCACCGTGCAATGCCTTCGGTGGAGGCGTCGCACCGTGTAGCGCCACAAGTCACGGTTCCGCACTTTGGGAGCAAAATAGCCAGAACCTTTTGTCTATTTTGCTCCCAATGTGCGGCGCCACGCCTGTTGGCGTTGCACGGTGCAACGCCACCAAGCATGGCGCCGCAGTCTGTAGTGCCTCCCCTTGTGGCGCCGCACTATGGTCGTAAATAAGCCATGGCCTTCTGTCTTCTTTCCTAGCAAAGTGCGGCGCTGTTGGTGTTGGCGACGCTGTTGGTGTTAGCGTTACAGTGTGCAACGCCTTCGTTTGTGGCGCCGCACAACTAGGATAAACTTGACATGACGCATACTTCTACACGTTTCGAGGGTCATTCAAAGAATGACGACGACAACACAAATAACACAAGGTTCACGATATACTCAAAATAACATAAGGTTCACGGCATACGCAAAATAATACAAGGTTCATGACATACTCAAAATAACACAAGGTTCACGACATACACAAAGTTCTAAGTGTTTTGCCCTTAAGGGGCTTTACGTACTCAAAGTTCACAACATACTCAAAGTTCACACAAGCATAGCACCGCACAGACATAGCAAGAGTTCATACAAGCCTCTTTCTCCTCCCCTCTCACAAGAATGTTAGACCTTGCTCTATTGTGTCGAGCAAGGTCCTTTCCCTTTTGCCTTCCTTTTCCTCTCTTCTTATTTTGCTTCCTCCTTTTCCCTAAGGTCACGGGCCAATTGAACCACCGAGTCAAAGAATTCTCTTTTGCCTCTTTATGTTTCTTCCTTTCATGCCATTGCACATCGGCCCACTGAAGATTCATAAGAATGTTTTCCTCCCTCTTCGCCTCTTCCGCCTCCTTCTCCTTCCTCTCATGTTCAACTGCTTCCTTTTTCTTCACCCTCCTCACGGCCTCCTCCCACACTCCACGCGTCTCATCATCATTGTCCCCCTGACACCCTCTTCCCCTTGATGGGTTGCAATAGCCATACCTACAAGAAAATTGGCAAGTGAAAAATTAGTACGACACAAGTAAGCAATAATAATAACATTCAAGAAATAGTAATAACTCTAATAAAGCATATAATGGACAAACATACAGATTTGGTCCTGCCAAGTATCAAAGCATACTAGTCAGATTAAAACCACCACGCCCTCTTCTAAGACCAAGTTGGCTCCCTCTTTGTTGCCTAGGGCCTTGTTGCCTACGAGCTTATTGCCTATGGACATGTTGGCTACCCCTTCTTTGGATAGGAGCTTCTTGAGTAGGGACATATTGGCTTGGACCATCTTGTTGGCTACCCCTTGTATGGATAGGAACTTCTTGAGTTGGAACATGTTGGCTTTGACCATCTTGTTGGCTACCCCTTCCTTGGATAGGAACTTCTTGAGTAGAAACTCGTTGGCTAGGACCATCTTGTTGGCTACTTCTTGCTTGGCTCGTGCTTGTTTCATTTCCCTTTGCTCTCTTTCTTTGGGTACACTTTATTGCATTGTGATCTTCACCATTGCACGTTTCACAATGGGCTCTCTCACGAGGCTTTTGGAATTGGTCGTTGCCCGTTTCTCGAGCACCATCACGGCCCCATCTGTCCATGTCGCTCCTAAAACGCTTTGTCTTGCGTCTTCCATGTTTAATGACCTTCCATTTCGGATCGGGCCATACTTGAATTCCATGATACTCCAGCCACTATGATTGGTCAAGGTATGTGTGAAATCTAGGAGACCATGTATTCTTAGTAGTCTCAATAGAGAACTCGAACTCTCTCACCGTGAGCGGATGATTCCAATCCAAATGTCCCCTTCGAGCTACTGTTAGCAAGTGCGAGCAAGCAAGATGAAGCAAAAATGGCCTGCCGCAAGTGCACTCACAAGTCTTGAGCGAGACCTTGAATGCTAGACCTCCGTGTTGGACACCATCAACCGTGGTTTCTCCTGGCTCCGTAACTTGATAAATTAGCTCGTCATTATCAAATTCCATGACAACTTGGGAATCCGTTTTCCTTGACTGAAATTGCATCCAATCATAAACCTTTGGTGGGTACTTGTATTTATGCTTGTTCTTGTAGTCTCCCGCAATCTGCCTATCCATTTCAGCTGAGTATTTTAGAAAATACACATTCAACTTGCCGAATGTATATCCGACTATTGCCGTGATGGGCAATGCACAAACACCTTTGAGAAACTTGTTGAAGCATTCTGCCATGTTGCTTTTCATTTGACCGTACCTCTGGCCACCGTCATCGAAAGCTCATCCCCACTTTCCCATATCTCCAATGTTCCTAATGAGAAACTCTTTGCTCCCGCATTGAGTTCTTTGTTAAAGAACAATTTGTTGTACAAGTTTGAGAAACGATGCTCCATGAAAGCGACACAACAATCTTGTAGACGATCGAACAAGTCCTTGCTCTTGCATGCCCTATAGTTTGAAACAAAATGTCTCATGCACCATCGATGGTGCAATGGAGCATGTTCGGGAATGTCAATCATCACAGCATTGAGAATTCCTTGATGACGATCTGAGATGACACATATTTCCCTTTGAGTGGGTAATACCTTGGTTCTCAAAATATGGAAGAACCACTCCCAATTATCATTGTTTTCCGCCTCCACCAAAGCAAAAGCCAAAGGAACCAACCGGCTGTTGGCATCGCTAGCTATTGCAATCAAGATAGTGCCCTTGAATTGTCCGGTCAAGAAGGTGCCATCAACGGATATAATAGGGCTACAATGTTCAAAAGCCCGAACACATTGCTCAAAACCCCAAAATGCACGGCAAAATACTCGAACGGTTCTTCCGTTTACTATACTTGTCTTGTTCCCATAAGGTTCAATCACATGAATCATGTCCAGGTTAGCATTAGCCATTGCTAACAACAACCTAGGGATTCGGTTATAAGATTCCTCCTAATCACCGAACAACATCTTGAATGTGGCTTGCTTCGCCTTCCATGCCTTCCTGTACTTCACCTTGTAGTGAAAGAGGGCATTCACAAGCTCCTGGACCATCTTGATGCTCATTATTGGAAATGACGCGATGTCATTGGAAAGCCTATAAGAAAGGAACTCGGAGGTGAGTTGTCAGTGCTCGTGCTTCACATCCTTCCCGTCCACCATCAGGCCTCAGCACATGTGAGTTGATACACAACTAGATATGTGCCAGCTGCGACCTCCCTTGAATGGTCTTGCACGCACAATCCAAGGACATCCATCCTCCTCGCATTTAACCGTGTAACTCTTCTTCACGTCTGAGTGCACCACCGTGTAAGGACGATGATTCTTAACCGAGAAGTCATCTATCTATTGCTTAAATTCCAACAAGGTCTTGAATCTCGATCCACGAGAAAAGCTATTGTTCTCTTGATTATCATCCCGGTAAGAACTTGTCCTTGGTCCAAGCACTACGCCCTTGCTGCCATCAACCGTGGCTTCATCCATGAGACTAACATCACGAAAGAAAGATACCTGATGGTCCCTCCCTAATACGGTATCGTGGATTTCAGCCTCTCTAGTCGTGAACCCCTCCTCGTCAACTTCTTCTTTAGGACCATCATCATCCGAGTCCGATGCATAGCTCCGGGTATATGGGATGTCATAGTCCATGTTCTCTTGCATAATATACTTGTCCAAATCCCCAACATTGTTGTCGTGGAGTTCAACCTCATTCTCATCGTGCCCATAATCATCATTGCCCTCTTCATAAAGTTCATCTTGGTTCTTCGAAATCGGGCTCAATGTTTGGGTTCACTCAATACCTCTTGGTTCATTGGTGGAGGACTCCTAGAATCCAACAGGGAGGCAAGACGGTTCAAGTCCAATTGCAAATTATTATCAAACTTCTTGGTGGCAAATAGTTCAAGAGCTTTGTCTAGTGATTCGGCCACCACCTCCATGTATGCAACCCAATGGGGCTCGAAGAAGATATGCATGGTCTTCCAACGGATATGCATTCCCAAACCCACATTATGTCTTCCCTCCGACTCAATAACATCATTTGGGTCCATCCATTTCAATTTAAGCCTCACTTGCTCCAAGACCTCGACGTAGGTGGGACTACGCTCAAACACCAAGTCAAGCTCATCTTGACATTCCTAAGATAATAACAACAACAATATCATGGTCAACATACTCAATAGATACCCATTGCTAACATTAACACAATACCCAACCCCTATGCCAATGCAACAATAATCTACCATGCATCTTGCATAACAACCTAGGGTTTCCAAGATATGGGTCAAACCAAGAATTGAATGGGTGAAAACAAAGAAAATGGAGAAGAATACATCTAGGCAATTGTGGGGATCTAAATCCACACAGAGAAGGTTCCAATTTGGCCACGAGGAAGGAGGGATTTGAGGGGGGACACAATCCGCCGCCGCCGCCGCCTGTGTGTTCGCCTAGGAGAGGAGGAGTGAGGGTCGGGTCGGGGATGGACCGGCCGCGCGGTGTTAACCCCGCCACCCGTGATGGCATTGCACTACGGGGTGCGGCGCCATAAGCTGTGGCGCCGCACTTACGGAGCCGGGGCCCACGAGGCTACACTGGCAGGTGTGCGCCGCCTTGGCTGGTGCTGTTGCGCTTAAGGGTACGGCGCCAGCCCTGATGGCGTTGAAAAAAAGGTTAGTCCCGTGAAATTGTTCTGGCCAAAGTTTATTTCGCGAATTTCTTTATTTTTTAGGTTATTTCTGTCAAAACTGCCCTCACTCTCCCACTGATTAAACACCGATTTGGCAAAGCTAAAGCAATTAGTCGTTGGCGAGCCCTCTCGAAAATTTTGAAACCAGATCGATCAGGCCTTGCGATCTTCTTCATTTCAATACTGCCAGCCCCAGCCATACCATGAGTAGTAAATTGTTAGTGCAGTGGATGGGGTAAACTAAGCACAATTAAGGAGGGACAGACAGGGCTGCGGTGTGTGCCCCTCAACCCTGACCCAACCGGTGGCCTTGGATCCGGAGATTCTGCAGACACACACTCTCCTCTACCACTTTACAATGTCAGCGCCGCGGCTCATCACGGCTCTAGTGCTGTTTGCTGCCACCTAATCTGCCATTTTCTTGCTTGTTTGCTGCTGTTGCTGCTTGCCCCAGCCGTCCATCTCCTTCCTTGATCATTTTTCTCCTTTCCCATGGAGATATAAAAATTGCACCCTTTTGGCCATGGCTAGGCTGCTTTCCTCCCCCTCTCTACTAAACCAGCTTGTGATTGAGTAAACCTCGCGACCAATCCACCTACTGGTCTTGCAACAAAGTTGCAACGCCACTATCTTATTGCCTATCTATCTAATCTTACCCTTCCAGCACAAGCAACGAACCAAGATTTGCTTGTGACATGCCAACGTGAGGCCGCTGATTCTACTGCACCAGCTCATCATCCCTTGCTCTGCTCTAGTAGGATACTGGCTGCCCGTATACTGAGCAGGACTTGGAGTGCAGTGTCGAGTGTAGCTCGCTCGGCTTGGAGATGCCTCCGGACATGACGAGCAGGTGGGAGAGGGGGCACGTGGTGCTGTGCTGCGCGGTCGTCATGGCGTGCATGGGCGGCGCGCTCGCCGTGGACGCGCAGGGCGCGGCGCTGCTGGCGTGGAAGCGCACGCTGGGCGGCGGCGGCGCGGCAGCGCTGGGGGACTGGGACGCCAAGGACGCGTCGCCGTGCCGGTGGACGGGCGTGTCGTGCAATGCCAACGGCGGCGTCATTGAGCTCAGCCTGCAGTTCGTCGACCTGCTCGGCGGCGTGCCGGACAACCTGGCCGCCGCCATGGGCGCCACGCTGGAGCGCCTGCTGCTCACCGGCACCAACCTCTCGGGCCCCATCCCGCCGCAGCTCGGAGACCTGGCCAACCTCAAGCAGCTCGACCTCAGCAACAATGCGCTCACGGGCCCCATCCCGGCGAGCCTGTGCCGGCCGGGGAGCAAGCTGGAGAGCCTCGCCGTCAACTCCAACCACCTCGAGGGCGCCATCCCGGACGCCATCGGCAACCTCACGGCGCTGCGCGAGCTCATCTTCTACGACAACCAGCTCGAGGGCGCCATCCCGGCCTCCGTCGGCCAGATGGCCAGCCTCGAGGTGCTCCGCGGCGGCGGCAACAAGAACCTCCAGGGCGCGCTCCCGCGGGAGATCGGCAAATGCTCCAACCTCACCATGCTCGGCCTCGCCGAGACCAGCATCTCCGGCCCGCTCCCGGCGAGCCTCGGCGACCTCAAGAACCTCGACACGATTGCCATCTACACGGCGATGCTCTCCGGTCCGATCCCGCCGGAGCTCGGGAAATGCGGGAACCTGCAGAACATCTACCTCTACGAGAACGCGCTCTCCGGCTCCATCCCGGCGCAGCTCGGCGCCCTCGGGAAGCTCACGAACCTGCTGCTGTGGCAGAACAACCTCGTCGGCGTCATCCCGCCGGAGCTGGGCGCCTGCACGGCGCTCAACGTGATGGACCTGTCCATGAACGGCATCACCGGCCACATACCGTCCTCGCTCGGGAACCTCTCGGCGTTGCAGGAGTTGCAGCTCAGCGCGAACAAGGTGTCCGGCCCGATCCCTGTGGAGCTCGCGCGGTGCGCCAACCTCACCGACCTCGAGCTCGACAACAACCAGATGTCCGGCGGCATCCCAGCCGAGATCGGCAAGCTCACGGCTCTGCGTATGCTGTACCTGTGGGCCAACCAGTTCACGGGCACCATCCCGCCGGAGATCGGCGGCTGCGTCAGCCTCGAGTCGCTCGACCTGTCGCAGAACGCGCTCACGGGGCCCATACCGCCGTCCATGTTCCGCCTACCGCGCCTGTCCAAGCTTCTGCTCATCGACAACGTCCTGTCCGGCGAGATACCTGCGGAGATCGGCAACTGCACGTCGCTCGTTCGGTTCAGGGCGAGCGGCAACCACCTCGCCGGCGTCGTGCCTCCGCAGATCGGGAAGCTCGGCCACCTCAGCTTCCTAGACCTCAGCTCGAACAGGTTGTCCGGCTCTATCCCGGCCGAGATCGCCGGGTGCCGGAACCTCACGTTCGTCGACCTGCACGGCAACGCCATCATCGGCGTGCTGCCGCAGGGGCTGTTCCAGGGAATGTTGTCGCTGCAGTACCTTGACCTGTCCAACAACGCCATTGCCGGCGCGCTCCCGTCGGAGGTCGGCATGCTCGGTTCGCTCACGAAGCTCATCCTTGGAGGGAACCGGCTGATCGGTCAGATACCGCCAGAGATCGGCTCGTGCACGCGGCTCCAGCTGCTGGACCTCGGCGGCAACTCGCTATCCGGCCCGATACCGGCGAGCATCGGCAAGATCCCCGGTCTGGAGATTGCTCTTAACCTCAGCTGCAACAGCCTTTCGGGTACCATCCCGAAGGAGTTCGCGGGGCTCACGCGGCTGGGCGTGCTCGACGTCTCGCACAATAAGCTATCGGGCGACCTCCAGCTGATGTCCGCTCTACAGAACCTTGTGGCGCTCAACGTCTCCTTCAACAACTTCTCCGGCCGCGCGCCAGAGACGGCGTTCTTCGCGAAGCTGCCCACTAGCGACGTCGAGGGCAACCCAGCGCTGTGCCTCTCCCTGTGCCCCGGCGACGCCAGTGAGCGGGCTCAGCGCGCCGCTCGCATCGCCACCGCAGTTCTGGTCTCCGCGCTCGTGGTTCTCCTGGTCGCTGCGGCGCTCGTCCTCTTCAGCCGGGGCCGGCGCTCGATCTTCGGCGGCGCGCGGCCCGACGAGGACAAGGACGCCGAGATGCTTCCGCCCTGGGACGTGACGCTGTACCAGAAGCTGGAGATCAGCGTGGGCGACGTGACCCGCAGCCTGACGCCTGCGAACGTGATCGGGCAAGGCTGGTCCGGGGCCGTGTACCGCGCGAACGTGCCGTCCACCGGCGTCACCATCGCCGTGAAGAAGTTCCGGTCGTGCGACGACGCGTCCGTGGAGGCGTTCGCGTGCGAGATCGGCGTGCTGCCGCGCGTGCGCCACCGCAACATCGTCAGGCTCCTGGGGTGGGCCTCCAACCGCCGCGCGCGCCTCCTGTTCTACGACTACCTCCCGAACGGCACCCTGGGGGGTCTGCTGCACGGCGCCGCCGCCACGGGGCTGGTGGTGGAGTGGGAGGTGCGGCTGTCGATCGCCGTGGGCGTGGCCGAGGGCCTCGCGTACCTCCACCACGACTGCGTGCCGGCGATCCTCCACCGCGACGTCAAGGCGGATAACATCCTCCTCGGGGAGCGCTACGAGGCGTGCGTGGCCGACTTCGGGCTCGCCAGGGTCGCCGACGATGGCGCCAACTCGTCGCCCCCGCCGTTCGCCGGGTCCTACGGGTACATTGCTCCTGGTAAGCGACCCCGACGCGCAATTAATTCCAGTTTGCGCTGCCGTACTTGTCATCAGTTAGTTAAGTTCGTTACAGTTGCAGAGTACGTCATCTGATCTGATCACACAGTAGACTTATGATTTCGATGATTTGTGCAGAGTACGGGTGCATGATCAAGATCACGACGAAGAGCGACGTGTACAGCTTCGGCGTGGTGCTGCTGGAGATCATCACGGGGCGGCGGCCGGTGGAGGCGGCGTTCGGCGAGGGGCAGAGCGTGGTGCAGTGGGTGCGGGAGCACCTCCACCGGAAGCGCGACCCGGCGGAGCTGATCGACGCGCGGCTGCAGGGCCGGCCGGACACGCAGGTCCAGGAGATGCTGCAGGCGCTCGGGATCGCCCTGCTCTGCGCCAGCGCGCGGCCCGAGGACCGGCCGACCATGAAGGACGTGGCGGCGCTGCTGCGCGGCCTCCGGCACGACGACGGCGCTGACTCGAGGAAAACAAGCGGCGCCACGAAGTGGTCCGAACCGAGAACGCCGAGCAAACCGACGCCCCTGCCCCGCCCGGCCGAAACCCAGACCCAGCAGGCCCACTCGTCGGGCTCGCTGGCGTACTCAACAACCGGGAGCGTGTAGCCAAAGTTTCGCCAAAGTGCGGCCCCGGTGATGATGCCAAAGGCGGCACTGTGGCACGTCGTCGTGGAGCGCAGGCGCGCGCTGTCGCCGGCCCGCCGCCCAGGAGCGCCCCGCGCGGGGGTAGGGTGGGAAAGACGCGATCGTGTGGAGATGAGGACACTGCGAGGTGGGGAACGTACAAGGTAGAAGACGCCACCGCAGCACAGCAAGCAAGCAATAATTCCTGTGATCCACCATAGCTTAGGCGACGCCTGATGCGGACGATGCATCGCATCTGGCGCGTGTACGTACATTACATCAATCCAAACATCTTCGTGTGTGATCCGGTGACGTGACGACGTTCCGTGCATATTCCCATTGCCGTGCGTGCGCCGGTCCCGTTCGTGTCGGGCGACGCTGTATGTATGTATCTGCGAGGACAGTCTGGGCGGGAATGGATCCTGTAACGTTGAGGAGGAAAGTCATGTAAAACTAAGAAGTAAAGTCACGCTACTGTAGTTTAAGTACACCATTATGTACTGTATTTAAATACTGTAGACACAAAAAATTAAACTAAATTTTATTACACCATAATTTTGGCTATATTTTATTACACCATAATTTTGGCTATATGTAATTGATCTATATGCATAACATGATTTTGTGTTAGACAAATTAATTTAAACCATTTTGGTCTTAATTAAACGGTTTTGAAGAAGGAAAGTTAGAGGTCGTTGGGTATCCATCATTTGGACTTGATCCCTATGCTGTTTGGTTGACACGGAATTAGGCTGTCATTTTATTTGGCAAATCCATCGAAATATCTCCATGTGTAAACCCGATTCCTATCTCAGACCCGTCATTTGCAAATTCCGGTGGCAACCAAACATGTGGGTGTTTTTAGAATCATAATATAAATGAAATGAATCCATGTATTTATTTCATTTCTACTAAATGAAATGAATACCTGGGTGCCAAACGACCTCTTAGAGAAATGTAGCTTCTCTAACTTTGCTTGTGTAAGTTAGAGGATCCCGTTCCAGTCTGGGCACGTAATTGGTGGTCCTACATGGTAGGATCGATGATTGTTGGGGGCTTTGGGTGGTGAACCATGGTAGCGTCTGCCCCGTGGAGGCGACAGGCGGAGTGAATGAAGTGATGGTTCAACATGTATGTGCTTCACTCCTTTGGTGCATGTTACTAAAAATCGGCTAAATGGACAATTCTAACCTCGTGGCGAAAGTTTAGCACAAAATGAACCAATTTCGTAATTTTAGCATAATATAACCCTTCGGGCTACCGACCAACACGGCGACTGTAGACCTCCCAGGCTACCGCCGGGGTCGTTGGCGTGGCGGTACCCAACCCGGTCCACGTTCGCCGGTTGTACCGCCAATGACCCTGGAGGTACCCTGTGTTGTCTACCGCTAGGGTCATTGGAGGTACCATGTGTTGTCTACACCCAGGACTACCGGAGGTACACTTCCTAGGGTTAAGTGGCTCTAGGTCCACATGGACAGCCACCTACCCTTGCCCCAGCCCCCTTCTTTCCCCTTCCTGACCTGAGCTGCCCCCTCCCAAATCCCTTCAAATCGAAGGGATTTTTCCGTGGAATCGGTCGCCTTTGCATCCTTTGAGGTAATCTCTCCCACCTATCACGATTTGGTTGGTTGAAATTGTGTTTTTGTATGGAATTTCTCACTTTTGGTTAAACCCTAGATTTGTAGACTTCTCCCAAATCCATTCTTCAAATTGGTGCATTGTGGCTTATATGATGTTTATGATGTGTAGTAAGCATGAAGGTTAGGCACTTATATGTGACTTTACCTTGACATTAGGGATAAGTTTAGGGTTAGTGGTAGTGGTTAGAACACTTCTATATAGTCATATAATGCTTAATGTTTGTTTTTGTTTATTTATAGATGGAAATAATTGTGAATGTCCACTATGTGGCAAGGAAGGATCGTTTAGTAACAATGTTGAGTATGTTGACAACAAGGATGAAGTGATGGTCTTTATCACTAGTCCGATATATGTTGAGGTTGTGGCAAGAGTAAAAGAAGTTTTGAAATGGATGGATCCACGGGAGAAAGTTGAACTAGTTGGAAGGTATGATGATGGGTGGGGCCATAAAACTCGAATGAAGAAAATGCCTATCGAGTGCGAGTTGGATTGGGGGGCATAGAAGCATATGGTAGCGACGTCCCAAGACAAGTCTCTCGAGTTATTTGCTACCAAGGTCAAAGTTGATCGCTTGCATATTGACTTGAACCAATGTCCCCTCCACATTATGTTATGACCCCCACTAGGAATGTGTCACCTCATGATGCGGCCGAGTTGAAGTATATTAGTCAATCACCTTTGAGACAACAAATGGAATTTGAGCCGAATGATCATGACCAGCCGATGAACAAGAAGATTATGCCAATGCAGAACATGGTTTTGGCTTTAACATGGAGGATGAAGACATTGCAGATGATGCCTTCGAGCGGGAGAACAAGTTTCATGACACATATGTTGGTGATGTGGAGGAACAAGTCACACAAGATGGCATGGACCGTGACATGTTCTATCGGTGTTACTATGCCGTTGACTTAGAGGAAAAGGGACCCGAGGAGTTGGATGAAGATGGGTTCATAGAAAGAGAAGCCTAAGCCTTTTAAAATTTTGTTGGTTGAAGTCGCCGAATACCATTTTTCGGTGACCTCGTGCTCGCTAATAAGGCTATAGTCGATGGTGGAAGTACTAAACATCTAGAAGCAATGCCAAGCACAACACAAGATGATGATGCCAATAAGTCTAGCATAAAGGAAGGTTTGAAGTTTCCGAACTAGGTTGAATTGCAGATGTGGTTGTGTGAGTATGCGGTGAAGCACTATAGGCCACTAAAGGTGAAGAACTCGGATGAGAAGAAGTGATACTCTATGATTTGTGATCAACCAAGCTGCATGCGGCGTGTGCAAGACCTTTCCATGATGGGCGATGGAGGATAACAAGTTGCGAATCCCACCGCATATGCAAGAAGCGAGGAAAAAATCCATCCACGAAGCACCTCTAACTCACCTCCTGTTTCATCTCATACAAATTCATCAAGGACATAAGGACTGAACTGCCATGTAATCAAAACTCTTTGGATACACCATCAAGTACGGGACATGGAAGGCCAAGCAAGCCATATTTAAGATGGTGTATGTTGGATGGAAGGAAGCGTACAACCGCCTCCCAAGGTTGTTAGGGGTGATGGCATATAGAAACCCGAGCATGTATCATTTGGTCGAACAAGTTGATGGAGTATTTCGTCGTGCCTTCTGGACTTTTGACCAATGCATCAGAGCCTTTTAACATTGCAGGCCAGTTATATCCATAGATGCCATATTTCTGACTGACAAGTATAGGGGATAATTATTGGTTGCAATGGCATACGACTCTGGTGACCGGGTGTTTCCTATGGCATTTGCTTTGGTGTTAGCGAAGAACGTGTAGCGACAACTATGGATGGTTCATGAAAATTGTGACGACCCAGGTTTTTTATCCTACTAGGGAGGTATGCATCATATCAGATCAGCATCAAGGAATACTCCACGCCATGGAGATTGACATTCCAGGGCATGCACGTCTCCACCATCGGCTTGCAAGAACAAGCAATTGTCTAATGACCTAACATATGTATGTGTGGCATACACTTCCTGGGCATTCGCTTTTCATTACAATAAACTGCATGATGCACCGAACGAAGGGGGTAACGGGTATTTTGATAGAAATTTTGACGAGAGGCACAAGTGGGCTCGTGCCTTTGACCATAGAGGTAGGAGATATGGTGACATGACAAGAAACATGGCGGAATGTTTTGATAATGTGCCCAAGTGTGTGCATTGCTTGTGACGAAAATAGCAGAATATACCTTCCATAAACTGATTGTCTATTTTTAGAAGCACTACATTGAGGCTGATAAAATATTAGAGAAAGGGAAAATGTATCCCAAAAAAGTGGACAAGTAGATGGAGTTCAAAAATAGCAAATGTTGGAAATATGCCCTAGAGGCAATAATAAAGCCGTTGTTATTCATATTTCCTTGTTCATGATATTATTTATTGTCCATGCTATAACTGTATGTATTGAAAAGTAAATACATGTCTGGATAATTAAAAACACAAAGTCAATAGTAAGCCTCTTCTACTAGTTCATTAGTCAAGTGATGGTTAAAGTTTCTATACCATGGACATTGATGTCATTTGATAACAAGATAACATTCATTAGTGAATGATTGTTGGGGTTTAGCACCTAAAAAAATTCTATGCAAACACACCGACTGCCAGGATCTATCTAGGAGTAATGTGGTAACGGGAGGGGCTTTTCACAAACTCACCAAGTTGAAGACCAAAAAGCTTTGTTAACGTTCAGGAGAACATGGATGATGTAGTCATACCGATGCCAACCTTGAGGTTGTTCTGAACTCGGACAGCTCCAGCAGCTCTAGCTCCACCGGTTCCAATGACTCCGATGACTCGAGTGACACAAGTGCAACACCTCATAGGGGTCACACACATATGGTGCTTGACAACGACTCCCGGACTCTGATCCAGCAGAGGTTGCGGAAGTAGATCTTCTGCATCCGGAATCTTCGCAGCGCGACGGTGCTCCATGGTGAAGAACTCTCTTGTTTGCACAACCCTTACAGTTGGGCCATGGTCACAAGAGAGAGGGAGAGAGGAGGGCACTTGGAGGGAGAAGCCTCAAAGCTCGAGATTAATTGGTGTGTTTAAATCCCTCCCTATGTCCTCCTTTATGTTGGGGGAGGGGAGCCCCAAAGTCCAATGCCTAAGCAATATGGGACTAAAGGAGAGGAGGAGGTGGGAGGCCACCTTGGTCGGCCGGCCAAAGCCTCCTTGGGCCCCACGTGGGCACCAAGGGGCCCAACCGGCCACTCCTTCCCTCTCCCCTTTGGGTGCCCTTCCTATTGGGCCTTTTCCCTTAGGGAATTGGACCATTAGGCACGAGCTTCCCATTAAATCATATTTAAATAATTAAATAAATATAAATAAATGTATAATTCAATAATTAACATATATTTACATATTAATTAATTCCCGTTGCATCGGAACTCCTTCAGGACAACTCCGGACACCCGCCGGACTTTCCCGGAACCCTTTTGGTTTTCCCTTCTCTTTTCTTCGGTGACTCCTATGACACAAAAAAAATCTCTGAGCGTTGTAAAACCCTTAAGTGTGTTACCCTAACAGTTCAGGAACTCTCCATACATGGCCGAGACCCCTCTCGGACCAATGATCATCAGCGGGACCTAGATGCCCATAATGACCCTTGTGCATTCCACGAGAATATTTGTCATTGAACCATTAAACACAAAGTCCTATTCCCTTTATTACCTTGATACTTTACTTGTCCGAGACCTGATCAACGACATTGCCATGTCGGGTTCAATCTCATTACTGACAAGTACACCTTTACTTATTCCGAGCTATGTCATCCCCGTGACCTAGTCACACGTTGCAACTTTATGGATGTCATGTCTCACATGGGCCCAGAGTATCTCTCTGTCATGCGGAAGAACAAATCCCGCTCTTGACACATATGCCTCTACATGCCCCTCTGAATACCTAAAGACACCTTTATGATCACCATTTTACCTAGTGATGTTGATGTAAACAAGGCACTCTCGGGTGGCAGTGATTAAATATGGTCTCACGGTTTAAGGAATTAGTTACTACATTTCCCAGTCATTGTAACGGTGAACTTTTTAACTTGATCGTGTTACAATTCTTGTGTTGGGTATGTCCATCACTTTCATTCACCTAATGAAATTACCCCATTGTAAATTGACATAAATGTCCATGATCGGGATACATCAATCATTGATTAACCAATGAACTCATGTCTAGAGGATCACTAGGGACTCTGGTGGTTTACATATCACACGTGTATTGGCGTTCCTATCGATACAGTTATAGCATGATATAAAACCTATTATGAACTTAATGAAATATGTCAATAATATATATTATTATTTGTCTCTAGGGCATATTTCCAATAGTCTCCCATTGCACTAGAGTACAAATAAGCTATATGCATTTCATACGAATCATTACACCATAACACTTTTGGTGTTTTGATCATGCTTGCTCATGGAAGAGGTTTTGTCTATGGACTATACTATACAGATCCTTATATCTTTGTGAATTGTTAATGTCACCTAATTTGACATTCTTCTTATCATCACATGATACCCTTGCGATGTAAATATTTATGTTTTGGCGACAAAGTGTTGTTTTTGTTCCTTCTGTCATGACATCCGATTAATCAATCAAAAGATGTCATTTTCATTTCCATGAGCATTATGAACACACTCTATGGAAAGATGGACTTCCCCAACCATTAAATTGCATATTTTACCTTTGAAGTAACCATATACTTCTTATGTCAATGTAAATCTTATTGATAGTGCAATAAATGTCACTTAAATGTCTAACCATGCTTCTCTTGTTACAAGGCACTCAATGTTGTGAAAATTTCAATCATATAGATTGGGTGGAACTTCCTAGCATAACCCTTTTATAATCAAGTTCACCATCCTTTATAGATCAGATGTATACCTCCAGTTCTCTCTAGACACCGAAGACTATACTTAACTTTTTGTTCAGTGATTCACTCAGATATCACTCCAGAACCTGTTCTTTTGATTAAGAACTTGGGTCATATTATGTCGAGTATACAACATGGTTTTATAAGATAGAACCTATGTCTGAGGCATAGTATATGTTACACATTTTTTCCTTCTGTTAACCATCATCGTACCGAGACAATCTCAATGCTTCGCCTAGTTAGACAAGTAAGAACTTCCTTCTTAACTTGTTCCTTTTTGAACTTCTTCAGAATCCAATCTAGGAAAACATTCCGCATTAATGCTATTAAACATATCAATATATCTTGGGAGATTTCAATGTTCAATATTCGTTTAACTTTATCTACTCAATATTCTCTAATAATTAACAATACCATTCATAATATGTCAATCACATATGAGAATGTTTCATCAAGCTCCCACTCAAATATGTCAGTTACATATAAGAGTATGGAACTCTCTTATCTCCCACTCAGTTTATTGTAAATGCAGGTCTTCTCAATATTCTGGACAGAATCCCAAAATCCTTTGATCATTCATCAAATTGAGAATTCTAGGTACAAGATTCCATTTGTCCGACTTAAGCATTGCTACACATTATAGTCAACCATTTGAATTTGTTCAAGAAATTTATTGACATAAATCAATCTTTATGTCTTACTTTAAGTTTCATTTCTTCATTGCGACTCATATAGAGAGACTATGAACTTGGGCACGGAGGCACGAATACGTTCGACCTTGCCCCATGATCATTTACTCTAGTAGTCCCTTTGGGAAGATCAAGTAACATCTTTATTTTGATAAGATCAAGTAACATTTTACTTTACCATCTTAAATATAACTTAATGTATGAGATTTCATGACTCTAAGTTATTTCTCGTATTTGAGTTCACCATCGCTTCTTTGTAGTTCGTAGATATGTCATTGTTCGGTTAACATGACGAGTGAATCATGAATTCAATCCTGTAATGAGGCAGAACTTATTCATAAATCCTACTTTCTTTTAGTAAAAGCTCCCACTAAAACTTTTGATCATTATAATTAGTTTCTCCTCTATTTATAGAGTTTTCTTCTAGAATCAATTCTGTTGTGCTACTCTGACATTTGGAGGCAAGGTTCTCAACCTTGTTTGAGCTTTCACATTTATCCATCAACTATTTTATTGAGAAACTCTTCTCGATAAATCGCCCCCTTGAGCAATACTAATTTGATCATTTGGTTAGTTGTGGAATACATATTCTTAGTTTCCTAGAAACACACTACAAAGTTGTATTCATTCAAATTCCGAATTATCACATAACTCTATTTTTTTTGGAAACCACACTTATGGTATTGTTTCCATGAACCATTGATGATTCTTTATATAATAAGTAAGTGTTTGATATTCTAATTTATGTTCCCTAAACACTAACGCTAACACAATAAGAGATTACTTTAGACCATATGATATCTGTCACATCCCAAGAATTTAGAAATTGAGACTAGAAAAAAAATCTGCAATTGCATTGCATTGGCATGGCATCAATTGCATTCATGAAATATTTGGATTGAAACACTAGTTTTAAACCTTAAATTGGATTACTAAGATGCATCTACAAAAGGAATAACATGGATTTGTGAAATCATTATTTTGAAATAGGAAATTTAGTGCCAAAAAGGACACTAGGATGATACCCTGGTTTTTAGAAAATTTTAGAGACAAATTTCTGGAGTATCTAATAAAAAGTTATAAAAAAAATACTAAATAAAAAATAGAAAAACAAAAGGAAAAAAACGTACCTAATCTAGCAGCCTTGTAGCATGAAGCCATCATTGTTGGGCCATTAAAGCAACAACGCAGCTAGCACCGAGCCCAGCTTCCCTCCTCTGTGCCGCTGAGCAGCGGGACCCACCTCGCGGTCGTCCCCTTCCTCTGGCCCGAGTCAAACACGAACATGGGACGAACCCCGATCAACCCTCATCAAATTTGCCCGATTCGGTCCTGATTTTCCTGCCCTTCCGCGTGCCAACGGTGCCCTTTAAAATCCCTCACCCCCTCGTCCTCCTTTTTTTCCCCCGAAAATCGCACAACCCTAGCCACCACCAGAGACCTCCACCGCCACCGCCTCTGAAGCTCATAGTGAAGGCCAGGAACAGCACCTCCGATTCGCCCGCGCCTTCCCTTTTCCCCAATCTGACTCCCCTCTTCTCGCCGCCTCTCCATGACTTGTTCCCCTTGCTGCAGGAGTACCCGAGCGCCCGCAATCGCTCACCGGAGAGAGGCCGAAGCGAGCAGCCGCCCGCTGCCATCGCTTGGGGAAGTGCAGCACCCCGACGAGACCGCCACGGTGACCTATGCTCCCTGGCGCACCTCGTAGACCACTCCACCGTCTCCCAGCCCCGCCGGAGCACCGCCGAGCCTCACCGCTGAGCCGCTACCACTATCCGCTGCCGCAAACGCCGACCAGGTGAGGGAACATCCGCTCACAACCCTCCGATCGTCGTTGAACGTGCTAGATTAGAAGGAACCCACAAACGGGTATCACCCACTCCCATTCCACCACGTCGGCATAGACAAGTCAGCGGGAATATTTCCCTCGTTTTACATAAATTTATTAAATGATCAGAAAATCATTATAACTTCAAAAATTCATAGAAAAAGATTTACTAGTCCAAAAATTACAAATAATATACCGTTGAAATCACAAAATTGTGTAGAATTTGATTCTAAAATAAAATTGCGAGTATATAGTATGAATATTTTTTAGTTTAATAAAAAGCATATTATACTAAAAAATTATAGAAAAATATCTGTATATCCTTTTTGCGTGATTCTTGCTAGCCTGGCTCTAAATCACGTTACCTACACGGTAGAATTTTTACCAGATTTTACAACACTGTCTATAATAGAGGATTAATATTTTGAATAAAGCCCTATTAATTGGGTCCACACATTGCATATTTTGCTTTTGATGCATCAGAGGTTTTCCATGCATGTCATCAGTAGTCATAATGATCAGAGAACATAAGCTACTACTGAAACCTTGATTAAAATTGTCATGCATGCATTTGTACACTTGGTTATGATTGTGAATATTTGTTTATGTGTTGCAATTGTATCGTGTAGATCGTGACGAGTGCAACACTTGTTTCTGCGAGGATTGTACTCTTGACACCTACCGCCAAGGCAAGTAGATGCTATTTTGATCATACTTTGTCCTACTATTTTGTCTTATGCATGTGTAGTGTATTTCTATAGATACATGTGTAGGAATTACTATGTTATGCTATATCCTATATATATTATGGTAGGAATCCTTGTTGTTGAGCCTCTGTATGGTAGAAGTGCTTAGACCTGCTAGAAGGACGGGAAAGGGATCACGTTATGGTGGATTATATGTTTTGATTAACTAAAACAACATAATGTTAATAAACCACCTGGGCGGAGTGGTCGGATTGTCAACGGAGTGTGAATAATGGTGGGGAATGCCGCCAGGGTACTGAGAAGAATTAGTTTTCTTTATTATAGTAGCTTACGTGTGCAACCATGTGCCAGTAAGAATAGGTGGCTGGTTGAACTTAGTAGGTCGTGGTGACCCAGACCCAGCGTAGCCAGAGATGGAGTGAATGGTAGGTTGGGACCAGTGCGTAGTGGGGTTTGGGGATCAACTTCCCGAATGGTCTCTTCTTGGACTTCTTCTTACCATTGCACAATATGAGTGTGGTCATACGAGCTAGGTTGGCCAGGTCACATGGGTAAAGTGTACAAACTCCTGCAGGGTGTAAAACTAAGTGCTTAGCCGTGTCCTTGGTTACGGACGATTGAGTTGCTTGATATCGAGGCTATGACATATTCTCACTCATCCTTATTTCTTGATTACTAAAATTTGATGGGTAAACTTAATGGGTTACTTTGAATCAAATTAGTTTATAAAAGTATGATAAAGATATCTGAAAAGTACAAGCTACCAAAACTCCACTAGCCAAATAAGCATGTAGATGCTAGGTGCATTGTCTCCTTATTTAGCCCTACTTGCCATACATTCTATGTATTGATCCTTCAGGGCTGCTACATTTTATGTTGCAGGATATTCTGATTTTGAATGATCGAATTAGGTCCCGGTACTCCAGTCGACATTTATTCGCCTGTGGCGCAATTGAAGATGGAACCTATTATCTGTTTATGCTTCTATATGCTGCTTGACTAATTGAGCTAGGCTTTGAGCTATGCATTATGTAATAATTGTAAATTCTGGATCATTTGAGTAATAATGATGCACAGTTATGTTTTTTGGTATTCATCTGTACTAAGTGTGCCAGTGAACCGATCCAGGGATTGGCACTATACACAGGAACTCAGCTGTATCAGGCGAGGGTGTTACAATATCTAATATGGTATGATTACAATTCTATATACATGTTAATACATTGACATATTCTTAGCATTGTAATTTGTCGAACACTTTTCACAAGTCTTATATGCTTGAATCACAAATCATAAAGACCCATATTTTTGGTAATTCAATATTCTTCTTCACTCTGAAATTCTTTGTTCATAACAAATAGTTTCAGAATTGTGTCTCATTCAGCGAATACATTTATTTGCTTAGATTCACAATAAAGTTTTACGAAACAATGATTTCCACCATTTGTTGAACAATACAACATATCATCATGTATGATATCTAATTATCCACCATTCTCTGCCAAGTGTCGTTCTGTGCCAGTGCAGCCGCAGGCTGCGGGGGTCCTCCTCTAGTTGTGGTGGTGGTGCCCCGTATGCTATGGGGCCAGGTGCGGTTCTGTACCCCTGATTCGTCGCATCGCGATGTAGTTGGATGTATGCTTCTTGGAGCTTCTAGAACTCGCGGTAGTTCTTTAGGAGGTGGCTGGATTTCTTCTTGCCGTAATGTTTGTCGATGTAGAAGTGGATGTTGCAAGGTCCTGACAACCTATCCATGGAGCTAGGTGCGTCGTCGCAGGTGCTGCTGCTTCGGTATCCGTTGTTGTGGTTGTCGTCGTCGCGCTTGTCAGCGTAGCCTTGACCTCTTCACGGTCCGCGTAGCCACGCATCCAACATTTTCCTCGGTGATCGCGCCTACGGTCGAGGTCATCCTCGTCGTCTAAACGAGCGGGTTGTTGTGGATGGATTCTTCGCCATCCGCCCACCGGTTTGCTATATCCATCAGGTGGTCGATGGTTTTGGGCTTGGTGCGGTCCTACTACTCCCTAAGCTCTCGGTGACGCATGCCGCCATTGAACGCGTCGATTACGCGCTCCTCAGAGATGTCCTCCGTGGAGTTCTTGATGATAGACCACCGTTGGATGTAGGAGCGGAGGGACTCGCTAGGCTCTTGGTAGCAGGCCCGAAGCTCTTCGATTGATGCGGGCCATTTGTAGGTGCCTTTGAAGCTGCGGACAGAGCTATACATTGGCTCCTCCCAACTGCGGATTGAGCCGCGAGGAAGGTTATTGAGCTAGACTCGGGTGGCGCCCTTTAGCTATAGCTGGAGGCACTGCATGGCTATGTTCTTGCACCGTCCATGTAACTTGACTGACTGAATGTGGTCATCCAGCCAAATCTTTGGCTCCTGGAGGCCATCGAACTTTGGTTTGTCCAAAGGAAGCTTGAAGCCTTTTGGCATCCGAGTTTCCCGTATGGCCCTGCTGAAGCAGCTAGCACCGCAAAGCTCTGTTTCTTCGTCCTCCGACTCTGTTGAGTAGGCGCGCTTGGCATGCATCTTGTCGACCTTGCGCTGCATGATTTCGTCATGAGCATCATAGTTGCGTATTTGTTGCCGTGGGCTGTGGCGTCGCCGCAACATGTCATGTTCCTCCTTGCTAGATGATGGCATGCGATTCCTCGCGAATGGTGCCTTTAATTTCTTCGGCTTGGGCGTTGTCTCTTTAGTGAGCGTAGCTTCTACCAATCCGATCCCGACAATGGAAGATCGGTGCATGTTAGATCATGGATCTCTGACTGGTGCTTGGTCTGTCAGCAGGTACGTGGTAGCTGCTATCACTGCAGCTTGCAGCGTTTTGGGGATCATGTGACCCCGAGAGTCCACTGACATGAACGAGAAGTCGAGGGCCTTGGTGGCCTCTTGTCGATCTTTATCATCGAGGTGGTCGAGCCGAGAGCATATTTTGGCGTCCCCAGTGTCGTTGCCCTTCGAGGAGGATCTGCCGATGGAGGAGAGTGCCGCTCGTCGGGCTCTTGATTCATCGGCGGCCCTCTTGCATGCCATAAGCTTAGCGTTCACCGCATGTTGGCGGTTAAACTCCTTTATGAGGAGCCAATGGTATCCCATCAGCATGTCCCGTGATGCATCGTCTAGAAGGGGATTGCCATATAGGGCTTCCCCGACTCGCCCCCACTATTCTTCTAAAAGGTGGATCTCTGGGCGACCTAACCCACTTCCACCATGGACGTTGGGGTTGGGAGGGTTGGGTTGGTCAAGGCTGCCATTGGTAGGTTCATTGTTGCCGGTGTTAGCGGGACCTCTGTTGCCGGTGTTGCCTTGAGTGCCTCCACCGCCATTGGTGATGACGGCGCACATGTAGTGGTTGGGGAAGTTGTTGCTCCCACAGCTCTCTAACCTAGAGCCACATACGCCATCCTCCGATGACATATCGCACAGATTGGAGTCACAACTGTTGTTGTTGTCCGTGTTGTAGGTTGATGCAGGAGCATTGAGCTTGCTCAGGGTGCCGATCGGTGGTGGTAACCATGAGGCAGGTGCAATCGACGGTGCCAACGGGTGATCGAGAAAGCGAAGCGTGCCAATCTTGCTGACCTAGAAGCGTAGGCTCCCGATCATCATGCTGGTTCCGTCTCGTACGGACTCAACGGCCGGGCGGCTCGCTGATGAGTGGACGGTGAAGTCGAAGGTGCCGAAGAGGAGGTGGTTCTCCGCCACAGCAGAGTTGTATATCACGGGTGATGGGGTCGTTGAAGCCACAAAATCAGTGCTCCCGGTTCCCACAAATGGTGCCAATTGACGTGGGGTTAACTGTCAATGCCCATGGTTGATGAACTTGGTTTGAGGAAGAGGGGAGTGCTGGAAGCTTCATTCGGCCAACAGGCAAGAGAATCGGGGACACGAAGTTTACCCAGGTTCGGGCCCCTAGAGGGAATCCTTACTCCTTCTTGTCTGCTCATGATTATCAATGGAACCGAGGGTTACTAGGGTGCACAGATGCAATCTGGCGGTGTATGAACTAGGGTTTGTGATGATCCTCCTTGCTGCCCCCTCCTGGCCTTTATATAGGGATGCTAGGTCTTGAGATAGCAAGGAGAGTCGGTTATAGATTAGGGTTTTCCCTTTAAACTTTCTATCTATCCTTTTTCGTGTCTCCCAAGGAGTCGCGCATCCACGGGCTTGGGCCACCCGAATCTTCGTGGGCTCGATTTTCACTGTGGGATTCTCTTGGGCCAGACCATATAGGATAATCCTGGGTACCCATAAGGCATACTCGTATCACACTTTGTCTTACCAGAACGTGCGGTTTTAGTCATTTTGCATAATAGGGGCATGGTTTGTATGTGTAAAAAGATCAAGTATCTTTAAGACCTTGGTTTCATCACTTATGAAACCTTTCATATGTACCATTATGACTTAACACACTAGTGTCATTCAAAATGATGTCATTATTAAGTTTGAATATCTTTTGGCATTTTCACAATCTTATAAACATTTAAATTTCTATCATCAAGATCAGAATATTAGTAACCCATTCATAATCAAAACTGTGAACATAAAAGGTATTACCCATAGGAATAAAACAACTGATTTGTCTCAAATTCATATGAATAATTGTCTTACAAATGCAAGACACACACTAATGTAGTTCACTCTCATCGATTACAAATTTATTCAAATATTCTAATCCAAATGACAACTTCAGAAGGAGAGCGTCATTGGCATCTTGTTTGCCATCAACATGCGTTGTCACGCCCACTCCTTCAATCATTTCTCAAGCAGCGGGTCATATTTTCAAAAAATAGTACAAGTATCAAATACTTCATATACTGCTATAAGTGTTTGAAAATTAAACATTTATAACTTTGTATATTAAATATATACCTTTCCTATTGATGATAGCTCCTAGAGTAGGCACTACATTCTAGGTTCTCATATGATCCATGAACACAAGGAAGGTAAGTGATGGCTGCGATAATACAACACTTTTTAGCAATATAAGTTGTGTCATTTGCCTATCATATCATGTTCCATCTAACTATTGCTATGCCTGATATGCATGATTACTTGTTTTTATTAAATTCAATATGAACTTTGCACATTTAGTAGTTTAGGTAGAATTTTATCCCTCTTCCTTGTCTTTGACATGTGTGTAGGTGTTGATGATGATTATGGATAAAACAAAGGCAAAAGGAACAAAGAGAGCATAGTATGGAGGAGCTACAGGGACCAGACTTAGCCAGTTGAGGTGTTGGAAAAGTGAAATTTTCCAACTTCTCAAAATAAATATCCAAGACCACAGGGTTGTAGGGCTCGACGATACAAATTCAACGAGCCCAAGAACGCCCAAAACGGAGTTCGTATGAAGAAATGGCGACCAAAATACTAAAGAGTACTGAAGGTTTGACGACCAACTATACGGTAGGAGCAATAATTCCGGCCGTATAGCTCCCGCCGTATAGTTGCCAAAAAGGCTGCAAACGACGGGATTTCGCCCTCTAGAAGCTCCAGAACCTCCCCTAAGTCATATGACGGTATTGCGGGAACCCTAGGGCACCCCCAAGGCCTATATAAAGGAGGGAGGAGTCAAAGAAGAGAGGAGGAAGCCACCATACACCATATACACGATCTAGATCCCATCTACCGCCTCCACGGTGTCGCTGTGCTGCCGTGCCGCCTCCATAGCCACTACAACTCCATGAAGATCTAGATCTCCATCAACACCATCAAGCCATCCAAGCAAGAAGAGGAGGAGAAGGAGGACGCCGCCATCACCACGCTGATGCCACCATCACCGTGTCGTCATCACCATCTCCATCACTGCTACTCCTTCATCCTTCCCCATCATTATATCCGTGATGGGTTGTAACATGGCTTGAACCCCCTTTAATTAATGTTATGATGATTTGAGTAATTGAAGTGTGGTGTGTTCTTGTTAATTAATATGTTTGTGCTTTCTCTTTACATTGTTCTATTCATGACATTATTCTAGTGATTGGAGACGTCCAATCCATTGTTGAGGAATTTACTAGGGATTCACGGAGTGTCACAAAACTTATCATTAGTCTCTGCTCTTCCATAGGTAGAAATAATAGGCTATTTGCTATAAGTGATTTGCGAAGGCAATAGCAACTTAGGATGCACCGCCCAGAATTCCCTCAAGATCACTCATGATATAGATAGGTATAGTGTTGCGAATTACTTGACCCCAAAGTGATAGATGGGATATCTTGTGACTAGCACACTTGCTTAGGAGTACGGTTGTCCATAGAACTTAATGCCTTTGCTCTAGTTTACCTTGATTGGTCTTGTTACCTTAATACTGAAGGGTTCCGTAGCAGAAAACAAAAAAAATTCTATCTACTCAAACACTAATACAGGATCTATTCTATGTAGACATAAGTAACAGAGAAGGGATATGGTATTCATACCTTTGAAGACCGAGGCACGCCTTACACAGGAAGGCATATATTGATGAAGACGAGAAGCACCCCAAGTATGGTGCCTCCGAAGTTCGTCACACGTCCGGTGTAGGAGACGTCAACCGGACTCCGATCCAGCCGAGCAGCGGAAGAAGTAGATGACGGATCGTAGATCACACAACGGTGGTGTGAAGGTGGAGAACTCACCCACGAGGTCCTCCCCAATATTACAGAGAAGTCCTCAATTGATGAGAGAGAGAGAATAAGAGGGAATCGGGGTGATTCCAAAGGGGGAGGGGAGACCCCTATATATAGTGGGAGGGGGGGGCACACCACCCTAGGGCCAGGCAGTGTGGGACTAATCCCCACACTCGCCAGCCACCTAGGGGCAGCCACCGGCCCTAGGTGGGCCCCATTGGGGCGGCCCACTAAGCCTAGGCCGGCTGGCCCCTCTCCCTAGGCACCATGCCCTATTGGGCCCCCCTTCGGGTGAGGCCCATTAGCATTATGATGTCTTTAATAATAAAATAAAATATATATTTAATATTAATTCTCCAATTAATATTCAAATACACATATTGTATTATTCCTTCACTCCGGAACATCTTCCGGACCCCTCCCGATCTCCATTGGATATTACCAGGAACTATTCCGGTTTCTCTTTCTCTATTTCTCCTATGATACCTCATCTACCCTAACCGTCCCTACCCTTAAGCGTGACATCCTTCGGTTCAGAAACACTCCGGACATGATCGAGACTACTCTCACATCAATGATCAACAGAGGGACCTGGATGGCCATGTGACCCCCGTGCGTTTGACGAATATAATAGCTCGAACCGTGAGATAGTCGTTTCCCGTTCCCTCTGTCATTCGATGCCCAATTCATCCGAGACTTGATCTTCGGTATCTCCATACTTTAGTTCGATCTCGTTACCGATGAACTTGTTTTCTCGTTCTCATGTCGTTGCATTCTACAACTGAGTCACATGCTTGCAAGCTTCATTAATGCAACGTCACCGAGATGGCCACATGTATCTATCCGTTACATGAACTAGACAAATCTTGGTCTTGATATGTACTCCTCTACGCATCCCTTCGGAAAACCCGAGTGGCACCTTTTTGATCACCCTGTTACGAGATGATTCTTGATAACCATCTAAGCTTCTTCTGGAATGGTGATTTGCATTACCTCACAGTCAAAGGATCAGGTTGCAAGGTTCTCTGTGTTTTATCATCAATGGTGAACTTTGTCACTAGATCTCATTCAAGATATAATGGTCGGATGTTTGTCTATCATGTTATTCAACTAATAACATGACCTCATTGTCAATTGGCATAAATGCCCATGATCTTGAAACCCAGACCATCCTCATGACCAATGAACTAGTTCGCTAGAGGTAACTAGAGACACGATTTGTTTACATACCACACGTGTATTAACGTTTCGCATTAACACGGTTATAACACATAATGAAACGTATTATGAACATATAGGAGATATATCAAATAATACACTTTATTATTTGCCTCTAGGGCATAACTCCGTCAGTCTCCCACTTGCACTAGAGTATAAACAAAACTAGTTTACAATAGGCAGGAACCTAACACTAGTGGAATCTCGGTGTTGTTCGTGCTTTTCCTGATGGAGAGCTTTAGTCAAAGGATCTGCCATATTCAGTTCTGTATCTACTTTGCAAATCTTGACTTCACCTTCGTCAACGTTCTGTTGGATGACGTGAAATCTAAGCTTGATGTGTTTGGCTGTGGAATGAGTTCTTGGTTCCCTTGCGTTTGCAATGGCTCCCGTGTTATCACAATAGATTGTCACAGGGTCTTGCGCATTTGGAAAAACTCCCAGTTCGATGACGAAATTCCTTAGCCAAACAGCTTCATTTGCTGCATCGGCCATAGCAATGTATTCAGACTCCATCGAAGATTGCGCCACTACCGGCTGCTTCTCGCCCCACCATTCACTAGGAACACAAATCCTGTCTGAGACTTCGAGTCATCATGATCTAAGTTCCAGCTTGCATCCACGTAACCTGTTACGTTTAGAGCTTCATCACTTCCTCCATAGATTAGGAACATATCCTTTGTTCTTCTCAGATACTTTAGGATATTCTTTACAGTTGTCTAGTGATACGGTCCTGGATTACTTTGGTATCGGCTCGTCAAACTAAGAGCCAATGCCACATCAGGTCGTGTACTTAACATTGCATACATGATAGATCCTATGGCTGAGGCATAGGGGATGTAAGACATCTTTTCTCTATCATCATCCGTTACAGGACATTGAGTCATACTCATTTTGCAATTCTTCATCATAGGTGTAAAACCCCTTTTGGTGTTTTCCATTTTGAACCTCTTCAAAATCTTTTCGATGTAAGTACTCTGACTCAATGCAATTAGGTGCCTTGATCTATCTCTATAGATCTTGATACCTAATATGTATGCAGCTTCACCTAGATCCTTCATGGAAAATTGGTTACTCAAATATGCTTTCACACTTTTCATAAGATCCACATCATTTCCCATGAGTAATATGTCATCCACATATACTACTAAGAAAACAACTGAGCTCCCACTCGCTTTCTTGTAAACACAGAACTCTTGTTGATTTTGGACAAATCCAAAACTCTTGATCACTTGATCAAAGCGTTGGTTCCAGCTCCGAGATGATTGCTTTAATCCATAAATGGACCGTTGAAGTTTGCATACCTTTCCAGCATCCTTAGGATCAACAAAACTTCCGGTTGCATCATATACAACTCTTCATCAATGTGACCATTGAGGAATGCGGTCTTGACATCCATCTGCCAAATTTCATAGTCGAAATGTGCAGCAATTGCTATTAAAATCCTGACAGCCATAAGCATCACTACGGGAGAGTAAGTCTCGTCGTAATCAACTCCTTGAATTTGTCGAAACCCCTTTGCGACAAGTCGAGCTTTGTGAACAATTACTTTACCATTCGCATCTGTCTTTTTCTTAAAGATCCATTTATTTTCCACGGCCTTGCGGCCTTCTGAAAGATCCACCAAGGTCCAAACTTGGTTCTCATGCATGGATCCTATTTCAGATTTCATGGCTTCCAGCCATTTCTCGGAGTCAGCACTATCCATAGCCTCTTTGTAGTTTGCAGGTTCTTCTTGTTCATCCAGGATGACAGACATTACAAGGCTACTGTACCAATCAGGAGTGGCACGAACTCTTGTAGACCTACGAACCTCAGGAGTTTCGACGTCATTGTTTTGATCATCATCAATGGGCTCTTCCTCCATGTTGGAGAGCGGTTTCGGAACAGCTTCTGTTGCGCTACTCGGAATTTGGAGAGAAGGGTCAAAATTTCATCTAACTCAATTTTCCTTCCACTCACTCCTTTTGCAAGAAACTCTTTCTCGAGAAAGGTACCAGTTTTTGCGACAAACGTTTTGCCTTCGGCTTGGTTTTAGAAAGTATATCCAATGGTTTCCCTTGGATATCCTACAAAGATGCATTTTTCTGATTTGGGTTCGAGTTTGTCAGGCTGTAGTTTCTTGACGTAAGCCTCACATCCCCAAACTTTTAGAAATGACAACACTGGCTTCTTGCCATGCCATATCTCATATGGGGTTGCCTCCACGGATTTGGATGGTGCTCGGTTTAAAATAAAAGCGGCGGTTTCTAACGCATATCCCCCAAAAGACATAGACAAATCAGTTAAAAACATCATGGACCACACACTATCCAATAGGGTTCAGTTACGACGTTCCGACACACCATTACGCTGTGCTGTTCCGGCTGGCGTAAGCTGTGGGATAATCCCACAGTCCTTTATGTGCATGTTAAACTCATAACTCAAATACTCGCCTCCTCGATCCAATCGAAGGTGCTTGATTTTCTTGTTAAGTTGATTCTCTACTTCTTTCTGAAATTCCTTGAAATTTTCAAAGGTTTCAGACTTGTGCTTCATTAAGTAGATATATCCATATCTGCTTAAGTTGTCAATAAAGGTAAGAAAGTAACGATAACCATTGTGTGTTGAGACGCTCATTGGTCCACATACATCTTTATGTATGATTCCCAGTAGGTCTACAGCTCTCTCCACTATACCAGAGAATGGTGTCCTAGTCATCTTGCCCATGATGCACAACTCACATGTATCAAGGGATTCAAAATCCAATGATCCAAGAAGCCCTTCTAAATGAAGCTTCTTAATGCGCTTTAAGCCAATGTGACCAAGACAGCAATGCCACATAAACATGGAATTATCATCACTGTGTTTACAATGTTTAGCATCAACACTATGGATGTGTGTATTACAATCAAGATCAAGTAAGAATAAACCATCACACACGGGAGCATGAACATAGAAAACATCATTCATATAAATTGAACAACCATTTGTTCCTGATTTAAACGAATAATGGTCTTGTAACAAGCAAGACCCACTCACAATATTCATAATCAATGCGGGTACATAATAGCATTTATTCAAAACCAATAATAATCTTGACGGTAGACGGAGATGCAGGGTGCCGATGGCCATCACTTCGACTCTCGAACCATTGCCGACGCGCATCGTCACCTCGTCCTTCCTCAGATGCCTTTTACTCTGCAGATCCTGCTGAGAGTTACAAATGTGAGCAACAGATCCGGTATCAAATACCCAGGTGTTACTCCTGGCGCTTGTAAGGAATACATCAATAACATGTATATCATATATACCTTTGTCCTTGGCGGCTACCTTGCTGGCTCGCTTGTATTCAAGGTACTTCCCTCTTAGACTTCTTACCCTTGCCTTTTCCCTTTTGCCCTGGCTTCTTGAAGTTGGTGGTCTTGTTTACCATCAACACCGTGTGCTCCTCCTTGATTTCAACCTCAGCAGTTTTGAGCATGGCGAACACCTCAGCAAGGGTCTTAGTCATCCCTTGCATGTTGTAGTTCATCACAAAGCTCTTATAGCTAGGGGGCAGCGAGTGCACCACCCTATCAATCGCGAGCTCCTCTAGGATTTTGCAATCCAGGGTGTTCAAACGCTTAACGTAGCCAGACATTTTGACCACGTGCTCACTAATACTGCTATGCTCTTCCATTTTAGCAGAGAAGAAGAGCTTGGAAGCATCATACCTCTCTGCACGAGCCTGTGGAGCAAAGACGGCCTTGAGATCCTCAATGATCTCAAAAGCATTCATCTTATCAAAACGCTTTTGAAGCTCCGCCTGCATGGCATGGAGCATTCCACTCTGGATGAGGGAGAAATCGTCTGCCTTGGACTGCCAGACATTCTTTTTGTCCTGGGAGGCGGAATCCGCAGGCTTAGCCGGAAGCTCAGCCTCGATGACATAAGTCAACTTGTAGGGGACTAGGAGGATCCTAAGATTGCGGAACCATGCGGTGAAGTTGGTTCCATCAGTTTTCAGCTTGTCCTTCTCGAGGAAAGTGCTAAGGTTGAAGGTGGGTGGGCGAGACATCTACAATGGATTTGCAAAGGTTTAGACCATGTTCACAATAATGAGTTCATGTTTTAATTAGGTTTTTGAACTTAAAACAAAAGAACTCCCACTCAAACGAACATCCCTCTACTTGTTTAGTGATCACATGGTCCCAATTCCCTGCACCTCCCCCAATCGTCACGGCCATTAGTGCAGTATCAAAGGTGGACATTCCCTAATGTCGATCAGATCAACTATGTGATTCATGCTCGACCTTTCGGTCTCCTGTATTCCGAGGCCATGTATGCACATGCTAGGCTCGCTAGTTCTAACTCGTGTGTATTTGCTGTGCAACATGGCTTACACCCACTGTATGCGAACGTAGATATGTCTAACCCCTACTCACTGCAGGGCGCCTCATACTGAAGAACTTTCTTGGTGGTGCACACACAAGGGGAATACGATAACTGGAATACTATGAGGGATTATCTCATTATGCCACCATCTAATATAAGTATACTAGCATAATAAGTAATACTTCAAAAAGTAAAGTGTTATGACATGGTTACAGCATTATGATCATCATCAATAGCTTCAATGAAAGTTTCATAAACTTGTCATTGCCATGTTATAATACTTGCCCCTATGCAATAATAAAGATAAACGCTTCTAAATTATCTATTGCATGTTTTACGCGGCTTTAAGGGCTTTCGAAGTAGAACCCCTTCCCACCTACAAACATTGAGCCACAACATGGATTCAATGATTGCCGTTTTTCTTCCCTTTTCAGGGCCCTCCAATGTTAATGCCATATCAACTACTGTAGAGAGACAAACACCCCCCTAAGCCACTTTGATTCGTGGACCAGTCTTGTGAATCACCATGTGAGGTCGGTTGGGGGCCGCTTCATCAAACAATGCCGCGATATGAACAATAATATTAAAGAGGGTAGCAACTAGAGAATCAATGCCCACATATCTCTATGTGTTCTATCCATACGACATGTCTACCCATAGACCCGCTCTAATACCACTGAAGGGTTCCGTAGCAGAAAACAAAAAAATTCTATCTACTCGAACACTAATACCAGGATCTATTCTATGTAGACATAAGTAACGGAGAAGGGATATGGTATTCATACCTTTGAAGACCGAGGCACGCCTTACGCAGGAAGGCATATATTGATGAAGACGAGCATCACCCCAAGTGTGGTGCCTCCGAAGTTCGTCACACGTCCGGTGTAGGAGACGTCAACCGGACTCCGATCCAGCTGAGCAACAAAAGAAGTAGAAGCCAGATCGCAGATCACAAGACGGTGGTGTGAAGGTGGAGAACTCACCCACGAGGTCCTCCCCAATATTACGGAGAAGTCCTCAATGGATGAGAGAGAGAGAATGAGAGGGAATCGGGGTGATTCCAAAGGGGGAAGGAAGACCCCTATATATATAGTGGGAGGGGGGCGCACCACCCTAGGGACAGGCGGTGTGGGACTAATCCCCACACCGCCACTAGACCCTAAGGCTGCCCTAGGTGGGCCCCATTGGGGCGGCCCACTAAGCCTAGGCCGTCTGGCCCCCTCTCCCTAGGCGCCATGCCCTATTGGGCTCCCCTTCAGGTGAGGCCCATTAGCATTATGATGCCTTTAATAATAAAATAAAATATATATTTAATATTAATTCTCCAATTAATATTCAAATACACATATTATATTATTCCTTCACTCCGGAACATCTTTCGGACCCCTCCCGATCTCCATCGAATATTACCCGGAACTATTCTGGTTTCTCTTTCTCTATTTCTCCTACGATACCTCATCTACCCTAAGCATCCCTACCCTTAAGCGTGACATCCTTCGGTTCGGAAACACTCCATACATGATCGAGACTACTCTCACATCAATGATCAATAGAGGGACCTGGATGGCCATGTGACCCCCGCGTGTTTCACGAATATAATCGCTCGAACCGTGAGATAGTCGTTTCCTCTTCCCTTTGTCATTCGATACCCAATTCATCCGAGACTTGATCTTCGGTATCTCCATACCTTAGTTTGATCTCGTTACCGATGAACTTGTTTTCTCGTTCTCATGTCGTTGCATTCCGCGACCGAGTCACATGCTTGCAAGCTTCATTAATGCAACGTCATCGAGATGGCCACATGTATCTGTCCGTTAGATGGACTAGACAAATCCTGGTCTTGATATGTACTCCTCTACGCATCCCTTCAGAAAACCTGAGTGGCACCTTTTTGATCATCCTGTTACGAGATGATTCTTGATAACCATCTAAGCTTCTTCCGGAATGATGATTTGCATTACCTCACAGTCAAAGGATCAGGTTGCGAGGTTCTTTGTGTTTTATCATCAATGGTGAACTTTGTAACTAGATCTCATTCAAGATATAGCGGTCGGATGTTTGTCTATTGTGTTATTCAACTAATAACATGACCTCATTGTCAATTGGCATTAATCCCCATGATCTTGAAACCCAGACCATCCTCATGACCAATGAACTAGTTCACTAGAGGTAACTAGAGACACAGTTTTGTTTACATACCACACGTGTATTAACGCTTCACATTAACACGGTTATAGCACAGTATGAAACGTATTATGAACATATAGGAGATATATCAAATAATACACTTTATTATTTGCCTCTAGGGCATAACTCCTTCAAATACACTATTCTCTTATGAGATGACCCATGTCCGAAGAGGGTGTGGACAATTGAGTTGTCTAGTTGCCACTTACCAACGGTGGGAGACAACGGTATATGAGGGACTGCCACAACTATAGTTAACAGCTATTCCATAAGCACTTATCATGCACACCGGTATACACAACATTACTTGAGGAATCATAGCATTAACATTTCATCTCACTGCATTCACCTCTTTTTAGTTTTATTTTTGTTCTAATTTTCTTCTAGTCCTAGTAGTAGTTATTACAAAACATCTTAAATTAATTTATCCTAGCAACTTATAGAATAGGCTATTTCCAAACCACGGTTTGGGTGCGAACATGGTCGCATTGACAACGTGTCTGCGGGGTCGTGTTCGCCGAGCTCCCATCGGGACAAACTCTTTAAATATTTGCTGCTACAAGTAATACAATAACCCTGTTATTGGTGCAGAAATCCAGTCATCAAATTGGCGCCGTTGCCAAGGAGCAAAGTGTTCGGTTATCTACTCGCACATAGTTTATTTCAGTTTGTTGCTATTATTTTACTGCTTTCTTTTATATTGAAAACAATAAAAAAGTTACAAAACCAAAAATTTATAAAAACTGTTGCTACTAATCATGTCTTCCGAGATAAATTTTGTTCAAGAGATAATACAAGCATTAGAGGAGATAAAGGATTCAAGTTCATCAAGCCTACTTGCTAGATATGAGCTGGTAAATAAATTGCTGGAACAATTGGAAATGCATTCATTATGGTTGTGTGCTAATGATGGATCTTATTGCACAATTTGCATAACAGATGACCACCTTAATTTTCAATGTAAGTGTTCCAACAATCCTACTCAAGCAAATTAATAGAGATAAATCCTATGCTAGTTTGGAAGTACTAGAATACTTTCTTTTCAAAGGTGCATCTGAAATGGTATTTAGACTAGGAATTATTGATGTTGAAAGTGAAGCACTTGATGGAGTTTTTAATTTAGTATACCTCATATTCCTCTTTTGCGACAATAATTTAAGTAAAAATCCATTGGTATTATATTATTGGAAGCGGTCTAAAACCGCCATGGAGAAAGATAACCTTTTGCAGGACTCTCTAAAGAGCGAAGAGGAAAAGGAGCACAAGGAGGAAGAACATATTGATCACTCGCTCACACCTTTGACTCCTACTTTTGATTCTATTATTGCTATTAAAACACTAGTCGATGAAAAGGAGGAATAAAAAGTTGAGGTTGACAAAGAGAGTCACACTACAACTTTTGTTTGTGATGACTCTCACTCTAGTAGTGATTTTTATGATGCTAGAACTGTTGATAATTGTTCTGCAGAGGCCTTGTGCCTAGACACTCATATGGAGAGCATTAATAATAATGAACTAGAGATAGAACCTTGCTATACTAACATGCAGGGTCCTGAACTCCCTGCTATGAAGGAAGAATACTATGAAGTGTTCCCCTAGACAGGTAACCAAGGTAAAAATTTAAGAATTTTATATGAATCTCATATCCTCTCATTGTAGCTATACACGGAGGCATGTTCACTAAGCTTGGTGCATCAACACTTGCTTGAAAGCGAGAACTTGTTCATCTACATGATGTCGATGCACCGTAAGCTGGTATGACTCCGATCGAAATCTACTTCAAGATGCTCCAAGATGGTATGTATAACCTCACCACGAGTCGATATCCCTTTGGATCCAGGTTGGAAATATATGGAGCATCATATCCTGGCTTTATGGATTTAAAGAGGGCGCTTCCCGGGAGGCAACCCGGAAGTTACTAGGTGTCTTTCTTAGTTTTGTGTCTCGAGTCTAGTTGCATTCATGTTGCATTGGCACTTTTATTCTTCGCATGTCTTGCTATTACAATAATCTTTTTGAAGTTTTCAAATGGTAGAATTTATTGTTACTATGTGTTGCATAAACTCGGTTGTACTTAAATCCTTATTTATACATGCTAAATGTTGGTCGAAAATTTAATTTGTCATTTTTCTGTCAAAACATGGTGTTTCACTAAGTTTCAGGTTAAGAAAAATCCTCGAAGAAATTGGTAAATTTTGGCGACTCTAGAAGGTTTAACGACCAACTATACGGCGGGAATAAAAATTCTGATCGTATAGTTACGATTGTATAGTTATCGATGCCTTCGTCAAAATTCTTTTCCAGGGTGCAAAAGGTTTAACAACCAACTATACAGCGGGACATTTTTGGTCTAGCCATATAGTTGCAGCCGTATAGATATCGATGCCATCTACCCTTCGATGTTCAAGGTACTATAAGTTTAACGACCAACTACACGGCAAGACCTTTTTGGTCCGGCCGTATAGTTGCGCCCGTATAGTGGGAAAACCCCTCAAATGCCAACTGGAAGGTAACCATTTCTCAAAATTTCATTCTTTCTTCTTACTTCTTCTTCTTCTTCTAAAAACCTCGAAACACCACCTGGGAGCTTCTCCCATGTTTTAGAAAAGCCGAGCGTATGTAAACAATAAAGTTCTATCTTAGAAATTTCTTAAGTTGTAATTCTCTTTAGTAGTTCATGTTTTCTTTTCGTTTTCTTTCATTAGTTGGGTGAATGAACTTTGTTCATACACCAAACCGTTGTATTTTATTTTGTGTGTTATTTTTGCAGGGACTTGAATCTTGTGTGACGACGTGTACGGTAGTGCCAACCGTGAAAACACTCGCATGAGCCACTTGGTTGCTTCAATTCAACGTTTCAACAATCAGTGTCTGGTAAAACCTTCCAACTCGAACCTCTTTCAAATAAGCACATAGGGGCTTCACACTCGTGTTTCATATTTTGTCTCACTTACACTTCATCACAATCTAGGAGAAGCACACTTCTAGAATTAGTTTGTTGACTTAAGCGTGGTGTTTAGGTTGATGAACCGACTTAGTGGGACTTGTATTTTTTTACCACTTGTGAGCTAAACCCGTGTCTTCAAAAACACAAAAATATTTTGTTGTCCTTCTAGTCTTGTTCCTACCAAGTTCTTAAGGAAGGCATACACCGGATCGTGAAGCATTCATTGAAGCAAAGGTTCTTTGTCCATCAAAGTAGATGTTAAAAGCACCTCAATGGTAAAGTGTTTCACCCTTGCTTTAACTTAAGCTTAGGGAGGTAACCACTTCTTATACTCTCTTTTGATAACTGCATTTTCTCTTTTGTTTTCATGATCTTCTCAAGTTTAGCTTGGGGAGGTTATTTTTCATGCGTAGAGTCTTGTGCAAAGTTCTTTATCTTAAAAAGTTTTCATGCTATTGTGTATCCCTCTATTTTTGAATGCTTGCTTAGGTGAGTTTTTGTTCATATTTATACAAGGGATATACTTTCTCATGTTAGGCCCCATAGGAGACAAGCCATAGCTTTGATGCACCTTGTTCAACTTTTATATAGATTGTGAAAAAATATTGTGATCCTCTAAATATACATTGCCATGTTCTCTACATTTTGAAAACAAAAAGATATAATAAAGAAGTTCTTTGAAACTTGCTAGTTCTCACTGTTCACAATTGTCTTAAGTGAATGGTTATGGAGTAGCACGATCCCATAGTGTTGGAAATGATGGTCTTAATAGATGTTTACTGAGTGAGTTGTCAAATAAGAAATGATGTTTCAAAGTTTCGAGATTACATATGCCAAAATTTTGTCTTGGAAATCAAAGTGAGATATTGCTTTATGCATGTCTTGCGCCACTATCGCACAACATGGGATGCTAACAACTCCGCTAGCCTTTGGACAATCCAAAAATAGGAAACTCTTGGAGTTTGGATATGAGTTGCCCAACATATGTAGCAAAAATGCTATATTTGGGTATGCATTGGTATTCTCATGGGCCTGCGCTAAGCAAAAGTCGGAATACTCCTCTGACCATTATGAGAAATCATTATACCGAAAAGGGAAACCTTGGTAATGGTCACGAGTGTCCTTCCTAGCCTACACAGTCTCGATTGAACATATGCCACTCTTTTGGCATGGTCTTGTTACTAAGAAATATATTTTCTATGAGATCAACAATCGAAGTTTGTACTTGAGAGACTTTAATAGATGGCATGAGTGGGCAGCATTGGAAAAATCTATTTCTATTTATGATTGACAACTAACCGTGTTCAGCTTTGCCTTATACAAAAGAAATACAAATACAATAAAATGTGTATAAAAGGATCACTAGTTTACTTGCAAGCTAGATTTAACTTTGACATGGCGCATAGAAGTTTTTGACTAATCTCTAGTGGTTTGGAATAATATAACTAAGCTTATATTGCCTTGTATGATTATGTGCTCTCTTGCTTTGAGCTTGCAGGAAAAAACAAGGATACGGTGCATTGATTTCCAATGATAAGCAAGATCACATCCGTTAATTTATCGATCCCTTTTGCTCAAGAACGAGCAAGATCTAGCTCGGGGAAGTTGATGGCTATGATAATACAACACTTTTTAACAATATAAATTGTGTCATTTCCCTATCATATCATGTTCCATCTAACTATTGCTATGCCTGATATGCATGATTACTAGTTTTTATTAAATTCAATATGAGTTTTGCACATTTAGTAGTTTAGGTAGAATTTTATCCCTCTTCCTTGTCTTTGACATGTGTGTAGGTGTTGATGATGATTATGGATAAAACAAAGGCAAAAGGAACAAATAGAGCATAATATGGAGGAGTTGTAGGGACCAGACTTAGCCAGTTGAGGTGTTGGAAAAGTGAAATTTTCCAACTTCTAAAAATAAAGATCCAAGACCACAGGGTTGTAGCCCTTGACGATACGAATTCAACGAGCCCAAGAACACTCAAAATGAAGTTCGTATGAAGAAATGGCGACCAAAATACTAAAGAGTACTTAAGGTTTGACGACCAACTATACGGCAGGAGCAATAATTCTGGCCATATAGCTCCCACCGTATAGTTGCCAAAAAGGTCGCAAACGACGGGATTTTTCCCTCTAGAAGCTCCAGAACCTTCCCTAAGTCATATGACGGTATTGTGGGAACCCTAGGGCACCCCCAAGGCCTATATAAAGGAGGGAGGAGTCAAAGAAGAGAGGAGGAAGCCACCATACACCATATACAAGATCTAGATCCCATCTACTGCCTCCACGGCACTGCCGTGCCACCATGCCGCCTCCATAGCCTCTACAACTCCACCAAGATCTAGATCTCCATCAACACCATCAAGCCATCCAAGCAAGAAGAGGAGGAGAAGGAGGACGCCGCCATCACCATGCTGACGCCACCATCATCACCATCTCCATCGCCGCTACTCCTTCATCCTTCCCATCATGATCTCTATGATGGGTTGTAACATGGCTTGAACCCCCTTTTATTAATGTTATGATGATTTGAGTAATTGAAGTGTGGTGTGCTCTTGTTAATTAATATGTTTGTGCTTTCTCTTTACATTGTTCTATTCATGACATTATTCTAGTGATTGGAGATGTCCAATCCATTGTTGAGGAATTTACTAGGGATTCACGGAGTGTCACAAAACTTATCATTAGTCTCTGCTCTTCCATGGGTAGAACTAATAGGCTATTTGCTATAAGTAATTTGTGGAGGCAATAGCAGCTTAGGATCCACCGCCCAGAATTCCCTCAAGATCACCCATGATATAGATAGGTATAGTGTTGTGAATTGCTTGACCCCAAAGTGACAGATGGGATATCTTGTGACTAGCACACTTGCTTAGGAGTATGGTTGTCCATAGAACTTAATGCCTTTGCTATGGTTTACCTTGATTGGTCTTATTATGTTAATACACTATTCTCTTACGAGATGACCCATGTCCGAAGATGGTGTGGACAATTGAGTTGTCTAATTGCCACTTACCAACAGTGGGAGACAAAGGTATATGAGGGACCGCCACAATTATGGTTAACAGCTATTCCATAAGCACTTATCATGCACACCGGTATACACAACATTACTTGAGGAATCATAACATTAATATTTCATCTCATTGCATTCACCTCTTTTTAGTTTTACTTTTGTTCTAGTTTTCTGCCAGTCCTAGTAGTAGTTATCACAAAACATCTTAAATTCATTTATCCTAGCAACTTATAGAATATGATATTTCTAAACCACGGTTTGGGTGCGAATATGGTCACATTGACAACATGGCTGCGAGGTCGTGTTCGCCGAGCTCCCATCGGGACAAACTCTTTAAATATTTGCTGCTACAAGTACTGCAATAACCCTGTTATTGGTGTAGGAACCCAGTCATCGGTAAACTCATTCCCTTCCATGAGGTAGTTCTAGGCAACATCTTTTTAGTTGTGGGGTAGCGAGCGCAACACCACATCTATCGCAAATTTGTCGTTTACCTAGTAGTGCATGATGTCCACAAGGCGCTCATGAATTCTTTCCATGATATCCAAGTGGTCTTCCAGGCTGGTGTCTTCCCTCATCTTGGTTGAGAGGAATTCATTCATGTATTCAAACGCCATGATTCCGACTTGAGATGGAAAGAGCATCTTAAGTCCTTCGGCAAGGCTGAAGGCCTCAATCTCATGGAATGGTGCTCCTAGAGCAGGCTCCATGACATGAACCATAGTGTATTTGACTGTCATGAAGGCATCACATCGGGCATGATAATCATGATCATCGGGAAATGTAGTGAAGCCCACTGGAAAATCTCCTAGCGATTCTCGTAACACATACAACAGATCATGGAAGATGAGGAGGTTCCTCAGACGTTGGTACCAGTCTATGAAGTTGGACCCATCTACTTTGAGTTTCTCACTATCCATGAAACCCTCAAAACTAAACAAAGACTTGGGTTTTGACATGATCTACAAAAGTATTTGCAAAGACATTTAGACTAAGTTCATAATACGTGACTTGAAATTATAATCACATTACATTAGATGAGATCCCACTAAAATAAACATCCCTAAATAAGTTTTAGTGATTACACGATCCCCATTCACTATGTCACCCCTGATCATCACGACCGGCAACATAGCTACAAAGGTGTCGAGGGGATGACCATCGGGTAGACCAAGACGGGACCAACCGGCTGGCCCCAAGGAGCGCATGCCATCTGGACCCAGATCAAGAAACCACAGCCGGGTGGAATCCTCCACCCGGTCCGCACTCAAGTTTCCCTGGCTAGACCGTCTAGCCGGGTAGCCAGAAGAACCGACTGGGGGGGGGGGCGCTCCTAGCCAGCTGCCTCGGATCCACTAGGCATTGTACGGTAGGGATGATGCTCCTTGCTGAGCGCACCCTTGACCGGACTGGCTGGCTGGCCTGGCCGGCGCTACTGGACAACTGTGCCAAAGCTGGAGGCTGACGAGCAAAGCAAGGGCTGACGAGGAAAGCCCCGGCTTAAGCATAAAGAGCCGGCTGACGGATAAAGTGCCAGATGACAAGTAAAGCAGGGGCGTTAAGCGCTAAAGCGTGGTCCTCCCTTGTACTAGAGGCTTGACTGGACCCGGGCCTATCATTTGGCCCTGTCCAGCCGACCCACTTTGGAAAGCCCAAATCCAAACAGTAAACCCTAGAACCCATCTTGTAAGCTGCCTCCTCCACCTGTATAAAAAGGGGGTAGCGCTAGGGTTCTAGGTAGGCTCAAGCAGAAGGAAAATAAACACCAAAAGAAGGCCTTAGAGAATTCTTAGCAAGAAGTAGCTAAGGAAACAGCTCAAGGAGCACTTGTATTGGGCATTCGCCCCCTTCGATAGTAGATCCTTGCAGGAGTAGGAGTTTTACCTCGCCAAGAGGGCTCCAAACCTGGGTACGTCACTGTGTTAGCAGTATCTGTGCCCAACCCGTTACAAGTAGCCACCGATAGCAACCTGAGTGTCCCCTTCAAGCCATCCCCATCCACACCACGACAGTTGGTGCCCACCATGGGGCACAGCGCTTCGGCTGGGATCATCTTTCGCACAGGACTCCCGCTCGTCGCCGGTGAGCGAGTAGCCTGTAGCCTCGTCCCTACTCTCGGCTCCTATGACTGTGTCCTTGACAACATGTCCTGCTTCGCTGGGGGGACTTTCCCAAGTGGAGGATCCATCATGCGCTTCGGCGAGCACCACGTCTACATTGTCACTATCTCTGAGGCCTTCCCTCGTGAGGTCGTCACCATCTTCGGCGCACCACCTGGCTTCTCCACCTCACGCATCGCTAGTGGCAACGTTGAGGTCATGATGGCAGGCTCGATGGAGAACCGCCACCCGCCTCTAGAGTGCAACGTGGACGGCCGCGCCACCAACTCACGCCTCCCAAACCCGGACTTGATCAACTCGTCCATCGAGCACCTCCACAACCCCATCACCCCCATCGAGGCGGATCTAGCTGCAGCTGCGGTAGCCATAGAAACCACACGTCGGAACCTTCTAGAGGAAGCCAGCAAGGTGGCGGTTGCCCAACGGCGGATGAACGCCACCATGCGGGAATACGACATCATGCATAGCTTCACGCGCCTACCCGGCGCCATCCGATTGGCTCAGCCACTAGGCCAAAACCTCGGCTTGGAGATGGATCGTGTCGCTGATCCGCGCACACCCGCGGTGCAGCCGGTCTACAACACCCCTGCCAAAAACATGAGGGCCATGGAGGCGGCAGTCATAGAACTCAGCCACCTAGAGGGCGAGGAACTGCTCTGCCAGCAAGCGCATGTCTAGCTCCTCGTGGTCACGGTAAACAAGCAGCAGGCCGAGGCAGAACTCAGTATGGCTGGCAACAGTAGAACCCAGCCGGCTCGCCGGATGGCAAACCCGGCTGCAGGCGGTAGAAAAGCGTCTTCCCCAAACGGAGCAAGACAGAGCAACCGCCCATGCGGTGGATCTGCAGGTCAGCGCACAACTGCTATTACCAGCCAAAATCACGGCGAGCGGTGATGAAGCGGAAAAGGCCGCTCCCAAGTCCTGCCTATCTGGCCGGCTGGGACCGCTCGAGCCGAATGAACAACAAGATGCGCGCGTGAATCGACCTGCTAGTCCAATCACACGCGCTGGAGGAAGAAAGTCCAGCCAGACCAAGATGTTTTGGACCGTGCATCCGTAACAAACCGTTTCCAAAGGAATTTTCGCTCCCAAGGGATACGCCAAAGTACAACGGCTTGGTTAAGCCGGAGGACTGGCTGGTGGACTACACCAACGCCATGGGCATCGCCAACGGCAACCGCCGGGTAGCAGTACGCTACGCCCCCCTCATGCTCCTTGACTCGGCTAGGACGTGGCTAAACAGTCTCCCTGACAACAGCATCAACGCTTGGATCGATTTTGAGCAGGCGTTTGTTCGCAACTTCACCGGCACCTACAAGCGCCCAGGCCGGCCTGGCGAGCTCGCTCTCTGTGTGCAGGGCCTGGATGAATCTGATCACTCCTACATCACTCGATGGACGAGCATGCACAACTCCTGTGAGGGGGTACGCGAGCACCAGGCGGTTGATTTCTTCATCAATGGCTGCAGAGACGGCACTATGCTCAAGCATAAGCTTCTCCGGGTGGAACCCACAACCATGGCACAGACCATGGCCATCGTGGACAAGTACGCCACAGCCGACGCGGCAATGCAAAGATCTGTCCGGGTGGACGAACAAGGGCAAATAATCGTCAATGGCACCGTAGATCGGCACCGGACGGAAGGGAATGGACACAACTCCAGGCGGCACAATAATCTCCACGGCAAGAGAAAGGATGACTAGCCGAACAACCAATATGGCTCTAGGCAGGTGGCGGCAGTGCAGGAGGATCTGGCTGCAGGCGGAAGCCGGAGACAGAAGCCTGATGACCGGCCTCCAAGGCCCAAGTACACCATCGAGTCCATGCTTGATGGGCCATGCAAGTTCCACAATGGAGGCAACAAGCCAGCTACACACACCACACGCCAGTGCACATGGACGAAGAAGATGGTGGAAATTGCTGGCGCACCGGTTGGATAGGCGCCACCTCCTCCAGCCGACGGGCCGCCAGGTGATCGCAACAACCAACGTCGAAGGGAGGACGATGACAACAACTACCCTCGCCAGGTGGGAAACTGTCACATCTTCACCACGAAGCCGGATACCAAGCACAACAAAAGGCGTCGCGATGCGGAAGTGAACGCAATCGTTCCTCCTGTTCCCCAGTACCTCAACTGGTCGGAGCAAGAAGTTGCATGGAGCCGAAAGGACCAGCCGACTGAGCTGCCTCACCCGGGCACCTACGCGATGGTTCTGGATCCTATCATTGTCTCCCAGAAGCATTCCTGCAGATTTTCCCGTGTCCTCGTTGATGGAGGGAGCAGCATCAACCTCCTATACCGCAGCTCGCTCGACCAACTCGGTATCAGTGAGTCACAGCTGGAGCCGTCAAGCACCTCCTTCCACGGAGCCGTCCCCGGCCCCTCGCACTCTCCCATGGGAAAATACGGTTGGGCGACATCTTCGGCACAGAGGACAACTTCCACCATGAGCCCATCTGGTTCAAGGTGGTCAACCTCTGTAGCGCGTACCACGCAATCCTGGGATGCCCAGCGCTCACCAAGTTCATGGCGGTACCGCATTACGCCTACCTCAAGATGAAGCTACCAGGGCCCAAAGGGGTCATCACCGTGGCCGGCTGCTATAGACGGTCTGTGGAGTGCGCCACAGACGGGTCCAAAATAGCTAAAGCCATGATCATCGCAGAAGAAAAACGCATAATCATGCAGAACGTGGTGGCCCTGCAGAAGGACATGCCGGCTGGCGAGCCCAAGCTGGCCGGAGAGGCACGATTCAAGCCATCCAAGGGCACGAGGAAGATCCTACTGAACGAGGCCGAGCCGGACAAGTTCGTCCTGGTCGGAGATAGCCTTGACAGCAAATAGGAAAGCGTGCTCGTCGACTTCCTCCGCGAGAATCGGGATATCTTCGTGTGGTCCCCCAAGGACATGCCAGGTGTTCCGAGGGAGCTCGCCGAGCACTCTTTACATGTCAGGCCGGATGCAAAATCGGTCAAACAGTCACGGCGCCGCTTCGCAGAAGAAAAAAGAAGAACAATTGGGGAAGAGATCACCCGGCTGCTCACAGCCGGATTCATCATGGAAGTTTTCCACCCGGAATGGCTGGCAAACCCAGTACTCGTGCTGAAGAAGAACAAGACCTGGCACATGTGTGTTGACTATACCAGCTCATGAAGAAGACAGACAAGTTCGTTTGGACATCGCAGGCGGATGAAGCCTTCTGTGACCTCAAGCGCATGCTCACCTCACCACCCATCCTGGCAGCACCAGCATCAAAGGAACCCATGTTGATGTACATCGCAGCAACAAACAGGGTCGTTAGTGTGGTGTTGGTAGTGGAGAGGCCAGAAGAAGGAAAGGCGCAGCCGGTGCAACGACCGGTGTACTACCTGAGCGAGGTACTCTCGCTCTCGAAGTAGAACTACCCTCATTACCAGAAGTTGGTGTATGGTGTGTACATGGCCGCCAAGAAACTAAAGCACTACTTCCAAGAACACTCCATCTGGGTGGTGGCGCTAGCGCCACATGCAGAGATCATCGGCAACAGAGACGCCACAGGCCGGGTGGCGAAATGGGCCATAGATCTCGCCACCCACAACATACAGTACGAGCCAAGAACGGCGATCAAGTCTCAGGCCTTGGCGGATTTCCTCGTCGATTGGGCAGAAACACAGTACCTGCCGCCTTGCCCTGACTCCACGCATTGGAAGATGCATTTCGACGGCTCCAAGATGAATGGAGGTCTCGGAGCCAGAGTGGTCATCATCTCTCCAAAAGGAGACCGACTGGAATACGTGCTACAGATCCACTTCCGCGCGTCCAATAACATCGCAGAGTATGAAGCGCTCGTCCATGGGCTCAAGATGGCAAAGGAAATAGGCATCCGGCGCATCCTATGCTTCGGCGATTCTGATTTGGTGGTGCAGCAAGTGTCAGACGACTAGGATGCTAGAGATGCAAACATGGCTCTATACCGTTTCTTTGTACAGCAGCTATGTGCATGTTTTGAAGGATGCGAGTTTCATCACGTTCCCAGGGTGAACAACGAGGCCGCAGACACGCTCGCCCGCATCGGGTCGACAAGACAACCAGTTCCGCCTAGAGTTTCCCTTGACCACCTGCACAAGCCATCAATCACACCGTCTCCCGAATCCGACTCCATCATATTGGACGCGGACCCGGGGACTGCCGGCTCCAAGACCTCCACGATGGCTGCAGCACACCCGGGGACTGCTTCACCGCACCCGGGGACTGCCGGCTCCAAGACCTCCGTGACGGCTGCAGCACACCCGGGGACTGCTTCGCTGCACCCGGGGACTGCCGGCTCCAAGACCTCCGTGACGGCTGCAACGCACCCGGGGACTGCTCCTACACACCCGGGGACTGTCACCTCCAGCCTAGAAGCTGCCGGCTCCGCCGCCCCACCCGGATGGCCTCCAGATGAGCCCGACCCGGCCATCCAGGCAGAAGTGAATCTACTAATGCAAGCGGTATGCGCCATCCAGGAAACACCAACGTGGGCCAAGCCGTTCGTGGATTTCCTAGCCAACGGAGAGCTACCTGAAGAGGAGGTGCAGGCAAGACAGATCAATCGCAGAGCCAGTGCATACACCATCATCAACAACGAGCTCTACAAGCGTAGCGTTGGCGGCATCTATCAACGATGCGTGGGACAAGAGGAAGGAATCCGACTTCTGGTCGAAATCCACCAGGGCGAGTGCGGACATCACGCATCATCACGGGCCATAGTGGCAAAGGCATTCCGCCACAGGTTCTACTGGCCCACATCACTAGAAGCCGCTGAGCAGATTGTCAAGGCATGCAACGGGTGTCAGTGGTTCAGCCAGTAGAAACACACTCCGTCTGCAGCACTCAAGACTATTCCCATCACCTAGCCGTTCGCCGTCTAGGGGCTGGACATGGTTGGCCCCTTCAAAACGGCCAGATCCGGCATGACCCACTTGCTGGTGGCGGTGGACAAGTTCACCAAGTGGATAGAGGCAAAGCCGATAAAGAAGCTAGATGGGCCAACGGTGGTCAAGTTCTTCACAGACATAATCACACGCTTTAGCTACCCCAATAGTATCATAACCGACAACGAAACAAATTTTGCCAAGGGAGCTTTCGTACGATTCTGCGGAGATAAGGGCATTCGCTTGGATCTCGCATCTGTGGCACACCCCCAGTCCAACGGGCAATGCGAGCGAGCAAACAGTCTGGTCCTAGCCAGAATCAAGCCCCGGCTGATCGAACGACTGATGAGATCTCCCAGCTGCTGGATTGAGGAGCTACCGGCTGTACTCTAGAGCCTGCGCACAACAACAAACCGGTCCACCGGCTACACTCCCTTCTTCCTCGTTTACGGGGCGGAGGCGGTTTTGTCTACTAACATCGAGTTCGATGCACCCCGCAAGCTGCTCTACACAGAACAGAAGGCCAAAGAAGCACGGGAAGACAGCGTCGATCTCTTGGGGGAACCCGGAAACTGGCCTTGTCCAGGTCAGCCATCTACCAGCAAAACCTTCGCCGCTATCACGCCAGCCGGATACAAAGCGTCTCATTCCGCGAGGGTGATCTGGTGCTGAGGTTGGCCCAAGACACCAAGGGGATGCACAAGCTGTCTCCACCTTGTGAGGGCCCATTCATAATCAGCCGGGCACTGCAGAACAACTCGTACTACCTCATCGATGCCCGTAAGCCGGAAAAGAACAGGATGGACCGCTCAGGCGAAGAAACTGAACGCCCATGGAACACGAGCCTGCTCCGCCCCTTTTACACTTGAACAAGAAGTGTATGTACCTTACTTTCATGTAATGAACAAGCATAGGAGCCTCGACACAATCTCGGGGACTCTGCAATAAAATAAGCAAGTCATGCTGCACAAGTTGGCTTTTCCGGCTGCATTACTCTAACCCCGGAGCCGGCGATCCGCCTCGGGGACTCGCCAGTTGGCCCAACAATACACGATCCATGCAGCAAAAAATCTTGTCTGGTTCCTAGGGCTTCCTCTTCGGTTCCGGCTGTAGACCGCAAGCCGGCTCACAGATCCGGCAAGAGCAGAACGCTCAAAGGCCCCTACATGAAAATGCCACGAGAAAAACAAAAACGTCTGGACGACCCGGATGCGCTCGCTCGCTCAAAGGCAATGACCCAAACCCGAAGTATCGTGCAGTATGCCTACCAAGCTACCCCTTCGACTCCGGCTAAAAGCCAGCAAGGGAACATCACTGAAATTGGCCAATGCTCACTGAGAAAAGGGCAAAGACATTGAACTTGCGCGAAACAGCAAAAATCTTAAAACTAGTTCGTCTAAGATTAGAGTTCGAATTTGCATATGCTTAACCAGGCAAACAACTTGTTTGTTTCTATGTTTACATGAGCCAAAGTTCAACGACGAGCACCGCCAAGGTGGAGGCAGAAAGCTTCCAGGCGGTAGCAAAGCATGTCAAGGAGCTTCGACCCGGCTGTATTCTCTAGCCGGCCCGAACCTCGGGGACTACACCACAATGCGCTTATGCGCCACGTAAACCTGCAAAACAAAGAGCATAAAGGAGATTCGACCCGGCTATATTCTCCAGCCGGCCCGAACCTCGGGGACTACACCTTGTGGGTGCGCTTGCGCACCCCCACAAAGAAGCAGGCATGCAGAAGACGCAAAACAGAAAGTGCAAACAGAAGAGCACGAGTAAATAAGATAAAGGGAGGCGATGCTCCCACAGAAGTTTAGTATGTGACAGATGGACAATTGTTCACACGGCACACAGAAAAGGCAAATTTCTCAAAGTCATAAATACTCCCGGCATACCGGGGATCAGATTCACTAAGGGGCAGAAGGGCCGGAGGCGTCAACTGGAGCATGGCTGCAGGAGGCGACGTCCGTCAAGGCGGTGTGCGGTGCAACCAGAGCTTCGGTGCATGCCGTATCCGTACTATGGAAGTATCGCTTTGTGTCGGCTGGGTCGCTGAAGTCCCTGTCCAGGATGACGTAGCTCCCAATCATCACGGCACAGGATCGGATGTCGGGGACATCAGCGCGAAGCTGATCGTAGCTGGTCCCTTGGCAGAATCCATGGGAAAGGCTCCACAGATCCACATCCGAGTACCAGGACTTAAGCAGCGCTAGCACCATCTCCGTGCCACCTCGAGCCGCTCACTCTCGGGCCACGTTCCGGGGCGCCCTAGAGACGCTCAGCCAGGACATCCATGGTGGCAGGCGGGACGGCCTCGGGCCAGACATAGTCGAAGACCTCGAGAGCGGCAATGCGGAGCTTGTTCGCCTCCTCGCTAACGACCGTCACCAGCTCCCCTGGGTGCAGATCCCGATCCGGATCTGTCTCGGGAATCCGGCCCAGCGCCTGATCTGTTGCCTCAGGGTACTGAGCTGTAGTCGGCAAAGAAGGCAGCAATAAGTATTGGTCACAAAGGACAAATCTGCAAAAGGGGCCCAGGTGAAGAGCACTTACTGACAACAATCTCAGCGATTTGGCAGAGCTCCAACAGCGCTGCCGCCTCCTTGGCCTTGGAAGTCTTGAGGGCATCCGCCTGGGTGGCGTAGAGCTCCTCTAGGTTCTTCAACGCCTCGGCCCGGGTGTCTGAAGCCTTCTTGGCCCTGCCAGCCTTGATCTCCATCTGCTGCTGTTGTGCAGTCAGCTTGGTGATCTGGTCCTGGCGGGTCTTGTTGGCCTCCTCTAGCCAGGTGACCTCGTCCTTCAGCCGGGACACCTCGCGGTCCCGGTCCGCCAGCAGAGCTGCAGGAGGGTAACCAATACTCAACAAAAAGCGCGAGAAATCGTGCAATTGGGAAGATACGGCAGAGCGAGCAATCTTATGGCCCAGGTTCCGCGAGGTCTTGGCGGCGTCGTTAAGAGCCCTCTGTGCAAAGAAGATAAATAAGAACCAAAAGAAACAAATATGCCACAAGACGACGATAAAACAACAAGACTGGCGATAGAGCACATACCTCGACAGAAGTTGCCAGTGTTGTAGCTTGGCCAAGCCCCTGCTCCAGCGCCCCCACTAGCTGACGGATTTGGCCAACGGCCAGCAACGCCGCCTCCGACAATTGTGCCAGAAGGGCGTCCAGCAGCGGCGCGACACGTGCCGGCGTCCAGCCGGTGACCTGGAGGTCATCATCGCTCACCGCAGCCGCGGAGGGTCCAACCTCTGGCTGGACAGGAGCAACCGGCGGTGGCAACCCCACCGGCTCCTCCACCCGGTAGCCGCTGGAGTCAGCACCCACCGCCGAGCCGGTGGGATGGACGGCCGCACCGACACGCCCGAATGACAAACCCCCCACAAGCCGAGAGACAACCCCAGCCCGGTGAAGCGTCGTGGGCTCAGTCGGCGGCACCACATCCGTCGCTGCCGCCTCGGGGCCTGGAGCCAGCGCAGCCTCGGGGCCTGGAGCCGGAGCAGCCTCGAATGACGGAGCCGGCACAGCAACAGGGGCTGGAGCCGGCGCAACATCAGACGCTGGAGCCGGCGTGCTCCCCTCGGCAGCAGGCGGAGGGGCGGACACAGTGCCGACGGTCGCGGAGCCGGGCAAGAACATAGCCTTGCTGCAAAAACACAAGACATGAGCAACGCAAATACAAGTAAGGCAACACCAGCACTAAAAGGAAAAGAGCACCTACCCAGCAATGCTCGGCATGATGGGCGCGGTATGGAGGCGGTGCGACTTCCTGCCACCACCTGCGGCCGGGGCGATGTTGGTGGGGGCAGCCCGTTTTCCCCTGGCCCTGGGTGTGGCAAGCTCGGCCAGCTCCACGTCCTCGTCGTGCGTGGATATTCCAAGGACAAGAGAAAAGTCAAGATTACAATTACAAGCATAGCAAGTGCAAGCATAACCAGGGCAGGAAACAATTTCTCACCAGGTGGGAACTCGCAGCCCTCATCGGCCCGCATGGGGAACCGCTCCGCCTCCGCAGGCGGAGCCTTCACCGCCTTGAAGTCCGCGGCGAAGTTGGGGAGCTCGGTGTCCCCCATACCGTCCTCCGCTTGCTGCGCCGTGAAAAGCTACTCAACAAGGGAAGATAAGAGGCACGAAATGAAAGTCCCTCAGGAAAATCCACCTGGAGAAGAGCAAGAAAAAAAACATACCTTCGGCGGCAGCCGACCGCGGTGGTACGGCCGGTAGGAGAATTGCCACTCCTCCTCCAACGCCTCCTTCGAAATGGTGGCGAGCCATTCACGGAGGGCGGCGTACAGCACATCCAGTCGGGATACCCGGGTGGGATCCAGACGGCCGGAGAGGTGGCACATCTTGTGCGACTGGTGCTGCAGCGGGAGCACGCGGGTCGCCATCTAGGACAACAGGATGTCCCAGGCGGTGAGCCGCTCCTTCTCCACAAGGACGGCCAGCCGGGCGCCCATCCGGTTGATGTCGCCCTGGGCGCCCAATTGCTGGACGGTCCAGGCCTTCCGGCTGGAGGGGACGTTGGCGAAGGGGGGGGGGACCTTAATGAAGTCCACCTCCGTGTCATTACGCACGGAAAAATACGAGCACTGCCAGCGCTTGACGGTGTCGAGGAGCTCCAGGCAGGGTATGGGCGCTGACGGCCGTGGGTAGATGGCGCAGCAGCCCGTCTCCATCAACGGGCCGCCCTTCCCCACCATCTGCACCTTGAAGTGAAAGAACTTCAAGAAATTTGTGGCATCAGGGCAGACACCGAGGAACGCCTTGCAGCAATTCGCGTGATGCGACAACATCGCCACGACATTGGCTCCGAGATGGTGAAGCTGCAGATCAAAAGTGACCAGCAGCTCCAGGACGAAGCAGCTCAGCGGCAGCCCAAGTCCGCGAGCAAAGTGGGCGAGGAAGATGACGAATTCGCCGGGCTGGGGGTGCAGCACCCGCTCGCCCTCCGGCGCAAGGCGATGCTTCACCACCCGCTCCGATGGCAGGAATTTCCCCTGCCGATACTTCTTCACGAGCTCCTCTGTGACATAAGAGCCACACCAGCCGCCGGCGACCTCGGGCAGCATATTGCCTGGAAAGGTAGCCGTGATGGAGGCGCGGGGTCCCGTAGTCGAAGAAGAGGAATGGCGCCGGCGAGCAGGAAACGGTGGCGTGGAAGAGCAGTGAAAGGCTTGAGCGCAAGGAAGAAGAAGGATGGCAGGTGCAGGGAGATGAAGTGAGGAATCACTGCTCCTCACGCACGTATTTATTGGTGAAGGGTAACCGCACCGGTTCCCCTACCTCCACGCCACGTGGTGAAGCAACCACCCCACTACCCCACGACGGTTCGAGGCAGATCGCGTGCACCAGCACCGACGCATAGAGGATCCCGCAGAAGTTACTGTGGGAGGCAAACCGCTCCCACGATCTCCAAGGAGACACAATGATGAAGGCGTGCGCACGGTTACCAAAAACTGCAGTAGCAAACCTAGAAGTCAAACTGACGTGATGCGCGCCAGAAATGGTAGGCATGGCTTACGCAAGCACTGACGACAGCAGACTAGCGACCCATCTCCTGACCGGGTGCGGCAGCCGGTTAAGAAGATCACCATCACACCCTGTGGGTGGGTCCATCGGCTCCGTAGCCGGTGAACTCCAGCCGGGAAAACAACACAGAATCTAAAGCCGGTACAGGACAAAGACTGCAAGACAAAGGCTACAAGACAAGCAAAAACGACAAAGCATCTGCGTCATCAATCATTTCAAATGAGCACGCAAGCACTTCTTTGCAGGGCCAAGTCCTAACGTGCTCGGGGACTAGTGTCGGGAGGATGACCCCCGGGTAGACCAAGACGGGACCAACCGGCTGGCCCCAAGGAGCGCATGCCGTCTGGACCCAGATCAAGGAACCACAGCCAGGTGGAATCCTCCACCCGGTCCGCATTCAAGTTTCCTCGGCTGGCTCGTCTAGCCGGGTAGCCAGAAGAACCGGCTGGGGGGCCGCTCCTAGCCGGCCGCCTCGGATCCGCTGGACATTGTATGGTGGGGATGACGCTCCTTGCTGAGCGCACCCTTGACCGGATAGGCTGGCTGGCCTGGCCGGCGCTACTAGACAACTGCGCCAAAGCTGGAGGCTGACAAGCAAAGCAAGGGCTGACGACGAAAGCCTCAGCTTACTCATAAAGAGCCGACTGACGGATAAAGAGCCAAATGACAAGTAAAGCAGGGGCGCTAAGTGCTAAAGCGTGGTCCTCCCTTGTATTGGAGGCTTGACTGGACCCGGGCCTATCATTTGGCCCTGTCCAGCCGGCCCACTTTGCAAAGCCCAAATCCAAACAGTAAACCCTAGAACCCATCTTGTAAGCTGCCTCCTCCACCTGTATATAAAGGGGGTAGCGCTAGGGTTCTAGGTAGGCTCAAGCAGAAGGAAAATAGACACCAGAAGAAGGATTTAGATAATTCTTAGCAAGAAGTAGCTAAGGAAACAGCTCAAGGAGCACTTGTATTGGGCATTCACCCCTTTTGATAGTAGATCCTTGCAGGAGTAGGAGTTTTACCTCGCCAAGAGGGCTCCAAACCTGGGTACATCACTGTGTTAGCAGTATCTATGCCCAACCCGTTCCGAGTAGCCACCGATAGCAACCTGAGTGTCCCCTTCAAGCCATCCCCGATGGCACTGCCGTGTTCCATACCATGACAAAAGGTAGACATTCTCCAATATCAATCACATCATTCATGTGACTCATGCTTGATCTTTTGACCATCCATGTTCCAGGGCCATGTCTGTACATGCTTGGCTCGCTAATTCAACCTTACGTGTATCGGCTGTGCAACATGTCTTACACCCACTAATACCTTTGATCCGGATTACGGATGTAGTATAGCTCTTTTTCCCTAGTAGACCTAGGTTATCGAATCCTCGGGAAGCAAAAAGCATAGTGAAGTTATTTTAACGGACCTTCAGGAGTTTTAGAATTCTTTTTGTGTTTTACAAGACCAAGAGTTTGCTCTATTTTCCTGTTGTCGATGATGGAGAGAGAGGGCCTAGGGCTTTCGGTTTCACCTGTAGCTATGCAAAACATCTTATGGGAATAAAAGATAATAATAAAGTATGCATGTAATTGGAAGAGCAAGATAATTATATGTGAGCAGTGCATCCATAATTTCTATTGCCTCCGCAACTGCTTATAGCAATAACCTACTAGTCTCATCTGTAGAAGAAAGAGAACTAATGATATGCATAGTGTTATCACCATTAATCCCAAGTAAATCCCTCACATACAACCATACTAACCCTTCTGTCACTAGGGTTCCCAACCTGCAGATTAGTCATTACTCATACTCCCTATACCTGGCTCAATCCTCGGGGTCTTGGTTACCTGAAAAGTCCTTGGATTGAGGCAAGAGAGGATACAATAATCATCGTGTCATACAAACTAATACATGATCCCATCTCTGATAAATAACATGCACAAAAGCTACATGGCTAGGCCGAAGCCCTTAGCCCAAAGAGAATCACTCACGCATAGAGATGAAATCAACAATCATAAACACTGCAATGGAAATCATGAGATTGAGAGAAAATAGTCTTACAATGTCGCCAATCAAAGATGAGATCTACTATTACAAGTGGTGGAATATGGCTATGGTGGTGGAGAAGGGTTTGGAGATTAGATCTAAGTCTATTCCTCCGGCGGCTCTTCGGTGTTGTGGATGCAGGTTTCTAGGGTTCTGGGGGGATGCTTGTTTCTCGTCACTCGAAGCCTCTTTATATAGGGGTCCCTTCATGAAAGTTGTTCTGTTTGACCTAGCGGTGTCAATGGCAACTATACGGCCGGAAGTTTATTTCCGCCGTATAGTTGGTCGTTAAAGCTTCTATCTCCACTTCACGGCCCCTGGTTTCTTTGGCTTGTTGGAAATCTCGTATCTTTGACTTTAATGTTGTGATTCCCATCATCAAACGTCATTATCTGCGCAGGAAAAAATAGAAAGAAAGGATTGCATACCCCTTTGATCATTAGGCATTAGTGGCAGGGTTTAGAGAGATATTTCATCAAAAATATGAATAATATCCTGTTTAAATGTGGATGTAGATGTCTATATTTCACAGTGGAATTTTTATTCCCACCGTATAGTTGGTCATTAAACCTTTAGTACCTAAGAAAGAAAATTTGTCGATGGCAAAGATATCTATACGGCTGGAATTTTTATTCCCGCTGTATAGTTGGTCGTTAAACCTTCTGTAGTAATCAAAAAATTTCTACTTCTTCGAGAATTCTTTCTTATCCTGAACCTTAGCGAAACACCTTGTTTTTGATAGAAAAATGACAGTAAAAATTGTTGACCAACATCAGCATGTATAGAGCAGGATTTTTAGTACTACTGAACTGCTTCTCCACAACTAGAGCTTTCTAGCACTCTTTATTAAACATAAAACTTAAACTAAAACTTATAAACTTTACTCAAACCTTTATTTCACATGGGTTGCCTCCCATGAAGCGATCTTTTATGGTCAATAGCTTGACCTCGATGTTGCTCACTTAGGCCAGATGGGTGGAATACCCACTCCAAAATTGTTGGCCTTCAATGTGATGGCCTCCTTTTCATCATGCTTGGCTTTCTTCTTCCTAGGAAAATGAATAACAAAATGATCCCGTGAAGGCAATTGAAGCTTCACGTTCCCTTCATGTAGATTAATCAAAGCCTTAATAGTTCTTAAGAATGGACGGCCTAATACAATAGGTGCAGTAGCATCTTCAGGCATGTCAACAATAACAAAATCAATAAGAGCAGGATAGCCTTTAATGTATACTATTTAATCCCTACAGCTTGTTTGTAGGTAGAATCTACTAGATGTAATTTTAACTCGGTGATTTCAAAAGAGCCAAGATTTAACTTATTAAAAAGACTTTTTGGAATTGTTGAAATGCTTTCACCTAGATCACAAAGTGCAGCTATCTCATTGGTCCCAATTTTAATCTTAATAGTAGTCACAAATATATCATCAATCTTCACAGGTAATTTTTCAGCAATTTTCTTATATTCTTCCTCAAGCTCATGTACCTTTATTGCTACCTGATTAACAAAGTGTTGATACATAGCTTCCTCATTTCCTTCCCTTATCGGAATCTTGATATTGATCCTTTTTACAAGATCTTCAATGGCGTAATTTTGGTGAAGGAGCATTACTATAATCAAGTTCTTCAGGCTCCTCCCTTTGGATTCTCATCATATTGAGGTCTTCAATAGGATTGGGCTCAGCTTTACCTGCAAATTTAGCTAGAATGATAGTTTGACTCTCGGTTATCTTACCTAGTTGTGCCTCAACAATCCTTGTTCTTTCTTGGAGGGCATGCAAATCATTCCTCAAACTTATAGCTTGGTTAGATAATTTACCAAGCATAGCATCATGGTTCTCCGTTATTTTAACAAGGATGTTGTTTTGCTCATTTTGTGAGTCCATAAAGGACTTAAGTATTTCTTTGAGACTACCATTACTTGATCCCATATTATTATTAGAGTTACCTATAGGACTAGAATAATGTTTCTGAAAATTAGGATTATAATTCTTGTTCCAAGCAGGGTTATAATCATTACGAGCTATGAAGTCTATTTCTTCAATATTTGATTCTGGTATAACTCTTACCTAGTTTTCCTTACCTTTTACGGCTAATATGAGCTCATCCAGCTTAGCATTGAGTTCTTCATTTTCTTGTGGTGAGACGGAGTTCACCTTCTTCGTGTTTGATCTATCCACATGCCACTAGGCATGGTTGTCTTGCATATTGTCTAGCAGTTGCTTTGCTTTGGTAATATGTTTACCCATAAATGTTCCTCCAGCTGCAGTATCAAGCATAGACTTAGATACAGGATTAAGAGCATTATAAAATAAATGGAGGATTAACCAATCTTCCATCCCATGACTAGGACAGTTTCTTAGGAATTCTTTCATCCTCTCCCATGCAAGTGCTAGTGTCTCACACTCTTCCTGTCAAAAACCAGTAATATTAGATCGGAGTTGCATAGTCTTTGAAGGTGGGAAAAATTTAGTCATAAATAAAGAAGTACATCCCACCCATGATGTAATAGTATTTCTAGGAAAACATAGCAACCATTCTTTTGCTCTCCCTCTTAGAGAGAAAGGAAATAGACGTAATTTGACCGCATCAGGGTCAACGTCTTTTATACGCATCATATCACATATTTCAGTGAAAGTATTTAAGTGCATACCTGTGTCTTCAACAGCAGAGCCTCCAAATTGATTCTGTTGAACCAAACTTAAATAGTGGGGCTTAATTTCATAGTCATCAGCAGCAATTGCTGCCTAAGTAATAGGAGTACGCAAATAATCATTGTTGGGAGTAGCAAACTCCCCAAGCTTCTTTTTAGCCATATTTCCTATGTTTTTGGGTTTTCTTAAACAAAGAATTATAATAGTAAAAATAAGAATTTAATGGCTAACTTTTTTTTTGGTTTATCAAATAAAAACTGAAAGCAAACTAACAAAATTAAAAACAAGAATTAAAACTATCAACGTTCCTAATAACCTCACCAGGGTAGCTATTGCTTCCCCGGCAACGGCGCCAGAAAAAGGGTTGATACCTTTGATCCAGATTGTGAATGTAGTGTAGCTTCTTTTTCCCTATAAGACCTAGGTTATCGAATCCTCGGGAAGCAGAAAGCATAGTGAAGTTACTTTAATGGACCTTCGGGAGTTTTATAATTCTTCTTGTGTTTCACCGGATGAAGAGTTTGCTATGTTTTATTGTTGTCGATGATGGAGAGATAGGGCCTAGGGCTTTTGGTTTCACATGTAGTTGTGCAAAACATCTGATGGGAATAAAAGATAATAATAAAGTATGCATGTAATTGTTAGAGTAAGATAATTATATGTGAGTAGTGCATTCATAATTGCTATTGTGTAGCATCCCATCTATCTAACATATGTAATGCTACATGGTCTAGTAATATAATGGCTACTTCCTACATAACTGTTGCATCATAATTATATCATGCTCATGTCATCATGCCATCTTGCATTTGAGCATCATATAAAACCCCTTTTCATTTGGTTCTTCTCTCATATGCATTAGTAATTGTATTTGGCTCTTGATATATTGTATTTGGTTCTTGATAAATGCTTGATGCCCAAGTTGAGTTGGGGGCATATCTTTTATTCTACTCCATCACCTTTCTTTTTCACCACCTTATAATCCCACCATCCTAATTATCCATGAGCTTTACTTTTCCTTTGGCATTTAAATCTAGCTCATGTGGGTTGGGATGGATCCACTTCTATTTCCACATGCTCTCGTATTAGCATCATGTTGTTTTCACATTATTGATATGTGAAGCCATTGTTGCATGCCTTGTGAGTGGTACCCCTTTTCAAGCTTCCATATGGGATTATTTTGAATGCATACTCATGTTGGAATATTTTTGAGACTATTAAATATCTAGTGGAATACACACACTAGCAAGTCCCAATTACATTCAAATATGATCATATCCATCTACTCCCCATGGAACCTCCTTTTATTTTCTTTTGCTTGGCCTTTACTCCACATTTTGGTAATGCATGGGAATAATGCCATGATACATTATTATTCTTTTCACAAGAATTAAACATGGCATTTAATGCCCATGCATGGGCCATGCAAATCACCACCATTCTATTCTTTTGGGTTTTTCTTGTATTTTGGAAGTGGAGCATGGTCCTTTGAGAATCAATCCAGGTTGGCCATTCTTTTGCTTACCATCAAATCTTACCCCTCTCTCTTTATCCATCACCCCATCTATGCATGATCATGTGGGATCATTTTCCCATAAACCCCACCTCTCTCTCTCTTTCTTGAGTTTTTCTTCACCATCACCTTGTGCTAAACCAAAAACCCTCACCCCTACATCTTTGCTTGATCTAGTTGGCATGTGGTTAAAAACCTAAAAACCTAATCAAACCCTAACCCTAGCCCTTCCCTCTAATCCCTCTCTCTCTAAAAACCCTAGCCTAATCCACCCAAGCCGAGCTACCACCCTAATCTCTAGCTTCGGCTACCCCAAAACCTGGCCCTAGCTAACCCTCTCTAACCTAACACCAACCCTAACCCGAGCCCCCCTAAACCCTAGCCGAGGCTAACCCTAGCTACACCCGAGCCTCTCCTTTCTCTCTCTCTGCCACAAAGGTTCACCCGAGCCTGCCTCTCCTTGGCCTCACCCTGGACCCACCTGGCAGCCCCTGGCCCCTACCCCTGCCCTGGCCACGACTAGCACGTGAGGGAGGAGAAGGACAAAGGTGGCCGAAGCCACCTTTTCACTCCACCGATCCCCCACGGCATCCCCCTCTTTCTCTCCCGTCCTTATCTACCCCCCATGCCTCCTCTGCCGCGCCCAGATCCACCCCTGGCCGCTGAGCCGTTCCTTTCTCCCCCTGCCACCCTCTTCTCCAACTCCGGCCACCCCTCGGCATCCACCTCCCCTACTCGTTACAAGCCGGCGGCGTGCTGTTAGGTCGTCGAGGAAGAACCAGTGCTGCTACCTGCGTCGTCCCGTACACGCCAGCGAGGAGGAGACGCCCTGCAGCCGCCGAACACCGACGAGGCGGACCGAAACCCTAGCTGCGGGAGCGTCTGCATCGCCGTCGATCCACTGCGTCCCAGCCCGATCCGTCTCCACCAGCAACCCTGCGGTGAGCCCATGATCCTCCCTGACAACCTCCGGCTCACCGTCGCCTCTTGGTCACCTAGATCCCGCTGACGAACACTCTCTGTGCAGCGGCGGCCGCTGGCGTCTGCATGTCCCCGCGCCGCGTAACGCCTTACCTAGCCTCCGCCCGCCCTCCTGTCACCATACCGCACTGGCTCCGATCCCCTGCGCGTGCTCCGCGTCGCGGGATCGATCCCCCGCGCCCCGCTCTGCCGCTGTCACGCACCGTCCTCTCGTCAGAGAAGTTCAGAGAAGATCCACAGTGCTCGTTGGTCACTTTACACAACCCCCCCCCCCCCCACAAACCTTTTGCTGCTCAACCCGCGGTCCAGCCCAGGCCCACCTGTCTGTGTCTGTGAACGTTTTACAAAAAGAGACCCCGGTTTTTGTATTCCTCAACCCACAGTCCCCCGCTGTGCCGCGTGTCACCCCCTGATCGCCCGCTGACGCGTGGGTCTGGGAGCCCGTTGGCCCCACCTGTCAGCCTCCGGGGCTAGCATCTGTGCCGGTGAGAAAACCCGTTGCGCGCCGTTTGTCGCATAGTCAGCAACAGCCCCACTTGTCTGTGACTGTGGCTAGGTGTGGCTGAGTATAAAAAGTCTTTTCGTTTATCTGTTTAATAAAAACAATTTTAGAAAAATGTTAAATATGAACTTAAATCTGTTTTTCATAACTTTTAAATTATAAATCCAAATAATACAAATGATATATGTTTTTGAATCAGAAAAATGTGAGGTTTTCAAATATGCCATTCAAAATAATGTTTGAGCACTTTAAATTTTCGAGATGATTAAAATTACAATAAAATGCCCTTTTCTTAATAAATTAATAACTTTAAATCTTTAACTCCAAATTTGACAAATAATATGTCTAAATTGATCAGCGCGACGAGTCCGTTCTATCTATGCATTCCTTGTTCTGAATTGCAGCATGCATCATATAAATATTAAGTAGACAGCAAGTGTTATGAGAGCAAACCGGACTAAAAACTTAATAAAATGCTTTAAACTTGTACCCCACCCCTCACCCATGCCATGCTACATTATTGCCATGTAAATTGTGCATCACTCATCATAGCATGCTTGTTTGCTTGTCGCATTTTATTCAAATGCTTGTGCACTTTATTTATGTTTTGGCCCTTGTTTGTTTGGTTCTTCTTCGAATAGACGCCGAGCAGGGGATATATCAGGAATCCTAGGAGCACTACCCAGATCCGACTCTCGCTTCAACTGAGCTGCCAGGCAAGCACTACCACATACTTGCATACATATAGTACCTATTGCCTCTATCTTATTATTGCATCATTGAGTCGCGATTGCATTAAATGGAATCCCAAGTACTGCATAGCCTTTACTTTTAAACCCCACCGAGCCTGTTCCTCCCTCCCATGAGCCATTACTATAGGAGTTGTTTGAGCCATGCAAGTCGTAGAACAACATGTGTAGGGTATGTGAGTGTCTGATGGAATGAGGTACCTAAACAACTTAACCGGAGTAGTAATGGGATAACTAATGAAAGTGGCACCGGTGAGCAATATCTGCTATTTGGTTTTTCAAGCTCACTTGTGTCCCGTAGGACCCCGAGTACTTGATTCCTGTTCCTTGACTATTCGCACTATCCACATCCGGGAGGCCTTATGGACCCCCCTGAGCCAGAGCTTGATTCATTCTTATTTCTTGGGGCCACAAAATAGTTTGGGGCTTTATTAGTATCCTGTACTTATGCCATGCTTTACTATTTTATTTAAGATTGTGCGAGGAGCACCTGTACTATTTAGGATTGCGGAGTGTTTTCGCGGTATCGACAAGCCCAGTCACACTTTCGGGTTCCCAGTCGTTTACAGCCATTGGCGCAAACCTTGGTAAGCGAGAAGGAGGATGGATCTGTTAATTATACTGTTATGACTGTGGGTACTAATTAACAGACATCCGTCTATCATTGGTTAGGCGGATGGTTAGCGAGTTTCTATAGACTTGTTAGTTATTATCTTTTGCTGCAATTGCGTCACCCTAGGTATATGTCCCCTTTAGAGGCATAAAGACTTGCTGAGTACCCCTAGGGTCTCACACGATAAATTGTTTGATTCAGATGAATAGGTGTATTCGCAAGATGGATACTGGGTGGAGGAGACGAATAATGTTGGCAACGATCACGTGGTGTAGAGATTCCGGGAATGGGGATCCGTGAGATCTGTGGGCGGGATGTGTTTATTTATGTGGCATCTTATGTCGATTTGCTTCTTATCCGTACTCGGATCTTGTTTTTCGCTTCCGCCTGATACTCTGATGTTTGATGTATGAGGAGCTATCCTAAAATATTATCTCTATCTAGGATATTTGGATATTGCCGTATGGCGTTGCAATATTTCTATTTCTTTTAGATGGAATGGCTCTGTGAACAATTGTATGGTGGCTTGCATACATACTCACTTGTGTATGTAGTTGATCCCTTCGCCTGCCGATTACGCCACTCGTTCTTGTCCTGATGATCTGGAAGTGGTTAGGACGACCGAAAGGTCTACCTGTGAGTGGCCCCTGGGCCCCACCGTACTATTTTAACCACTTTCGCTCATCCAGGCATGTAACTAAGAGCGTAATTCACCAAGGTAGTTACAATTGGTATCAGAGCCATCCCGACCTTCAGGGTCTCAGCCAAATGGTCGTTGTCAGTCTAGTAAATATTTTTGGTAGCTATGTATACTAGGGAAAAACAAAACGTGAGAGTAGGACTGCTTCCATTTTTCTTCTTACCCACCCACCCACCCTTTTCTGGTAAGGAAGTGTAACGTTTTCAATCCTCTTCTAAAATTCAAACTAGGATTCACGTGTTCTGGGTTCCGTAGTACCATAGGTTGTGTGTGTGTGTGTGAAATTCCTTGTCTATCTGTTGCATCCAACATGTTATCTCTATCTGCCTTTTGGTTATCAACTGTTGGTACATTCCATACCGACAGGCCTTTGTAAACCGACGTGATCTATCTGATTCGTTCTATACCGACGCGATCTGTCTTACTCTTTGTTATCCGACGTTATCTTGTTTGGGGTGTTCGTTTTCATAGTTGTTAATCTTTAGGTTCGTCGTAAAAAGAAGGTATTGGGATATGTGTTTTACTGGTTCATGTGCGGAGTAATGATTTGAGTGCGGGATGGAGTCGCGACCATACCACTACTTTTATCATTCGCTCTTGTATATTGAATTGGTAGAGTTACTAATCTTGATCCGTTAAGTGGTTTTGCGCATATAGTGGTATTTTAATGCTGAAATTTGCGGAAATTTTTTCTTTGATAGTTTTGTGTACCACACTTGTTGTTCAGTCGTGTGCGATATGCTTAATATCTTCTAGGTGCTTTGAACTTTGTTGATATTTTAATATCATCTTAGTAAATTGTATCCTTTAAATCTTGGTTAATTCCATTTTGGTACTAGTTTGGATTATTATTATTCTCCATTATGGTACTGCCTTGAGTTTTATATCAATCACAGGATGGCACCACCACGCCGTTCCGAGGAGGACATACCACCTGAACTGGGGGCTGCGTTGGCAAGTATTGCTAATGCCTTGGGAGCAATGCAGCAGAACCAGCAGCGATTCGAAGAAAGTGTCAGGAGGAATGAGTTTGTTCCGCTACCTCCACCTCCCAGCGAGGAGACATCAAGAGTTTTCTGAAGTTCAACCCGCGCCAGTTTGAGGTGTCTGATCAGCCTCTAGACGCAAATGATTGGCTGCGTGAGATGTCAAGGTTACTGGTGACTGCCGATGTTCCTGAGCAAGAATGGGTAAAATGTGCCACTCACCTTCTGAAGGGAGATGCAGCTCTGTGGTGGGAGAATTACCTGAAGGCAAACCACTCTGAGTTTCAGCCTACTTGGGAATAGTTCACTAGGGCTTTCAAAGAGCAATATCTATCAGAAATTGTCATGGAAAGGATGAAGGAAGTGTTTCTCAACCTCAAGCAGGGCAATGACAATGTCAATACCTATATCAAAAACTTCATGAATCTTTCTCGGTATGGTGGCGATGAGATCTCTGATGACAAGAAGAAGCAAAAGAGGTTCAGACAAGGGCTCAATGCATCAATCAAATATGCAATCACTCATGCAAGGCCGGGGTCTTTTCTGGAACTCCCACATACAGCTCTGCAGGAAGAAGCAAGTAGGCAAGTGTTTGAGGAGTCCAAGAAACACAACCGTGATGCAGCAAGCTCTTCAGCTATGGCAGCTCCTTCTAAGCGTCGCGTGTGGGTTCCTAACACCCCACCGTCGCTCCCGGCTCCACCAAGACCTTCAAGCTACACGGCAAGGCCACCAAACTCCTTCACTGCTGCTCCTAGGGGCTACAACCACAACTACTACAGGCGCTGGCGGGGTCCCTGGCTACGTTGCTCCACGTCCACCTGGTGCTTGTTACACTTGTGGGAACACTGGACATCAACACTGGAATTGTCCAATGAACAACAAAGCTCTTCCACCACCACCTCCAAGACCTGTGGCAAGCTCTTCTATGGTTCATGCACCACCACCTCGGGCACTCAACATCAACACCAAGCCCGGGTCTACTGTTGCTCGTGCCAACCGTGTCAACGTCGCTCAAGCTAAGCATGCACCTGGAGTTGTGATGGGTATGCTTCCTGTTAACTCAGTTCCTGCACGAGTTTTGTTTGATTCTGGCGCATCGCATTCTTTTGTATCTACAAGTTTTGCTGATGAGAATGGGTTACCTATGGATCCTCTCCCTAAACGGTTAATGGTCCTTTCTCCTGGAGCAACAATGGCATCTTCCAAAATCAGCCATGGCAATCAAATTGAGATTGGTGGTTCTTCGTTCCCGGCTTCCTTAATTATTCTAGGCAATTCTGACATTGATGTTATCTTGGGCATGGATTGGTTGACAACAAATGCAGCTGTGATTGATTGTGCTGAATGCTCGGTTTCTCTGAAAATTCCTGAAGGCCATATAGTCTATTCTCCAAGTCTGACTCCTGCAATTCAGCTTTTCTCTTTGGCGGCTCTGAATGATGATGCTATGGAAGGTATTCAGAGTGTTCCGGTGGTCTGTGAGTTCCCAGATGTTTTTCCTAAAGAGTTGCCAGGTATGCCTCCTGATCGAGAGGTCGAGTTTGTGATTGAGCTTGAACCTGGAACCGCTCCTATCTCCAAGCGGCCTTATAAAATGGGTCCTGCTGAGTTGGCTGAACTCAAACGTCAGCTTGATGAACAAGAGAAGTTGGGTTTCATTCAGCACAGTACTTCTTCTTGGGGTATCCCAACCATCTTTGTGAAGAAGCGAGACAAGACTGATAGACTTTGTGTTGACTATCGGGCTCTCAATGCGAAAACCATCAAGAATAAATATCCCCTTCCGCGGATTAATGATCTCTTCGATCACCGAATTTGGAGCTGTGGTATTCTCTAAGCTTGACTTGAGAAGTGGATATCATCAAATCAAGATTCGCAAGGAAGATGTTCCCAAAACAGCTTTCACCACCCGCTATGGCCTGTATGAGTACCAGGTCATGTCTTTGGGTCTCACCAACGCACCTGCCACCTTCTCGAGGCTTATGAACTCGGTTTTCATGGAGTATCTTGATAAGTTCGTTGTGGTCTATCTGGATGACATTCTAGTCTATTCTAAGTCAAAAGAAGAACATGCAGAACACCTTCGGTGTGTCCTAAACAAGCTTCGTGAGAACCGCCTATATGCAAAGTTCTCCAAGTGTGAGTTCTGACTGCCTGAAGTCACCTACCTTGGTCACGTTATCTCTGCCAAGGGCATTGCCATCAACCCAGAAACTGTTAAGACAATTGTTGACTGGCTTCCTCCTATAAATGTCAAAGAAGTCCGGAGTTTCCTTGGTTTGGCTAATTCTTACGCAACCGTTCAGAATTTCTCGAAGATTGCGAAGCCTCTTACCGATCTCCTCAAGAAAGGCAAGAAATACCTTTGGACTCCTGCATGTCAAGCAAGCTTTGAAACACTCAAAGAGAAGCTCACTTCCACACCAGTCTTGGTTCCTCCAGATACATCAAAGCCTTTCCAGATATTCTGTGACGCCTCATTGCAAGGATTGGGTGCGGTCCTTATGCAAGAAAAACAAGTTGTTGCTTATGCCTCTCGACAGTTGAAGACGCATGAGATAACTATCCAACACATGACCTAGAACTCATAGCAGTTGTCTTTGCTTTGAAAGTATGGAGGCACTACTTGCTTGGCAACCGTTGTGAGATATTTTCTGATCAAAGAGTCTGAAGTATATCTTCACACAGCCTGATCTCAACCTTCATCAGAGGAGGTGGATTGAAGCAATTAATGATTTCGATTTGACCATCAACTACACTCTGGGCAAAGCTAATGTCATGGCCGATGCTCTCAGCCAAAAAGCTTATGTCAACAACCTCATGCTAGAAGAACAACAACCTCTCTTGTGTGAGGAATTCCGCAAGCTCAACCTTGAAATTGTGGATCAAGGATATCTTTTGAACCTTCTGGCAACCCCACTCTTGGAAGAAAAAGTTCGCTCCATTCAACTTGGTGATCCTTACACTAAAAATATCATCTCCAACATTCAGCTTCCGAAGTATGAGTCCTTCCATGTCGACGACCAAGGCGCTCTTTTCTTTGAACACCGGATGTTTGTTCTGAACTACCCGGGTTTAAGAGAGCAAGTTCTCAAGGAGGCGCATGATTCTGTTCTTTCTATCCACCCTGGCAGCACTAAGATGTACATGGACTTGAAAACACAATATTGGTCGCCTGGGTTGAAACGATATTGTGCCAAGTATGTCTCGGAGTGTGATGTCTGCCGCAGAGTTAAAGCTGTTCATCAGAAACCTTCTGGTCTTCTACAACCATTGAAACCTCCAGAATGGAAATGGGAGAAAGTAGAGATGGACTTCATAACTGGTTTTCCAAGGTCGCAGAAGGGCAACAATGCAATCTTTGTTGTCATCGACAGGCTTTCTAAAGTGGCTCACTTCTTTCCCGTCAAGGAAACAATCTCTGCAATTCAGTTGGCTGAGCTCTATATCAACAGAATTATCTCTCTGTATGGGGTTCCTCTTGAGATCAGTTCATACCGTGGAAGCATCTTCACTTCCAAGTTCTGGGGAAGTTTCCAAAATGCTTTGGGAACAAAATTGAACTTCAGCACAGCTTACCATCCTCAGTCGCAAGGACAAGTTGAAAGGATCAATCAGATTCTAGAAGATATGCTCCGTGCTTGCGTTATCTCTTTCGGCATGAAGTGGGAAGAATGTCTTCCTTATGCTGAATTCTCTTACAACAACAGCTTCCAGAAAAGTCTAAAGATGGCACCATTTGAGGTTCTCTATGGTCACAAATGCAGAACTCCGATTGGTTGGTCGGGCGCAGGTGAAAGAACATTGTTTGGCCCTGACATTGTAACTCAAGCGGAGGAGAAGGTTCACATCATTCTTGAAAATCTAAAGGTTGCTCAAAGTCGCCAAAAGAGCAATTATGACAGAAAGCACACAGACATGGAGTATGTCCCTGGTGATCTCGTTTACCTTTGTGTCACTCCCATGAGAGGCACGCACCGGTTTGGTATCAAAGGGAAGCTGGCTCCTAGATACATCGTTCCTTTCAAAATTCGTGGAAGAAGAGGAGAAGTTGCTTATGCTCTTGAGCTCCCTGAAAAACTCAAGGTCCATGATGTTTTCCATATCTCTCAACTCAAGAAGTGCTTCAAGGATCCCGGTAGGACCGTGGACCATGAGCTTATCAATCTCCAAGAAGACCTGTCTTAGCAAGAACACCCCATAAAAATCCTTGAAGTCGCAGAAAGAAGGACTCGCAACAAGTCCATCAAGTTCTGCAAGGTGCAGTGGTCGCACCATTCCATTGATGAAGCCACTTGGGAACGCGAGGATGAGCTCCGTTCCAAGTATCCTACCCTCTTCGTGTCTTCTTCTTCTTCCTAGAATCTCGGTGCAAGATTCCTGTTTAGTGGGGGAGAGTTGTAGCATCCCATTTGTCTAACATATGTAATGCTACATGGTCTAGTAATATAATGGCTACTTCCTACATAATTGTTGCATCATAATTATATCATGCTCATGTCATCATGCCATCTTGCATTTGAGCATCATATAAAAACCCTTTTCATTTGGTTCTTCTCTCATATGCATTAGTAATTGTATTTGGCTCTTGATATATTGTATTTGGTTCTTGATAAATGCTTGATGCCCAAGTTGAGTTGGGGGCATATCTTTTATTCTACTCCATCACCTTTCTTTGTCACCACCTTATAATCCCACCATCCTAATTATCCATGAGCTTTACTTTTCCTTTGGCATTTAAATCTAGCTCATGTGGGTTGGGATGGATCCACTTCTATTTCCACATGCTCTCGTATTAGCATCATGTTGTTTTCACATTATTGATATGTGAAGCCATTGTTGCATGCCTTGTGAGTGGTACCCCTTTTCAAGCTTCCATATGGGATTATTTTGAATGCATGCTCATGTTGGAATATTTTTGAGACTATTAAATATCTAGTGGAATACACACACTAGCAAGTCCCAATTACATTCAAATATGATCATCTCCATCTACTCCCCATGGAACCTCCTTTTATTTTCTTTTGCTTGGCCTTTACTCCACATTTTGGTAATGCATGGGAATAATGCCTTGATACATTATTATTGTTTTCACAAGAATTAAACATGGCATTTAATGCCCATGCATGGGCCATGCAAATCACCACCATTCTACTCTTTTGGGTTTTTCTTGTATTTTGGAAGTGGAGCATGGTCCTTTGAGAATCAATCCAGGTTGGCCATTCTTTTGCTTACCATCAAACCTTACCCCTCTCTCTTTATTCATCACCCCATCTATGCATGATCATGTGGGATCATTTTCCCATAAACCCCACCTCTCTCTCTCTCTTTCTTGAGTTTTTCTTCACCATCACCTTGTGCTAAACCAAAAACCCTCACCCCTACATCTTTGCTTGATCTAGTTGGCATGTGGTTAAAAACCTAAAACCCTAATCAAACCCTAACCCTAGCCCTTCCATCTAATCCCTCTCTCTCTAAAAACCCTAGCCTAATCCACCCAAGCCGAGCTACCACCCTAATCTCTAGCTTCGGCTACCCCCAAACCTGGCCCTAGCTAACCCTCTCTAACCTAACACCAACCCTAACCCGAGCCCCCCTAAACCCTAGCCGAGGCTAACCCTAGCCACACCCGGGCCTCTCCTTTCTCTCTCTCTGCCACAAAGGTCCACCCGAGCCTGCCTCTCCTTGGCCTCACCCTGGACCCACCACAGGCCCCCTCCCCCCACCCTGCCACGCCAAGACGTGAGGGAGGAGAAGGACAAAGGTGGCTTGGCCAAAGCCACCTTTTCACTCCACCGATACCCCACGACATCCCCCTATTTCTCTCCCATCCTTATCTACCCCCACGCCTCCTCTGCCGCGCCCAGATCCACCACTGGCCGCTGAGTCGTTCCTTTCTCCCCTGCCACCCTCTTCTCCAACTCCGGCCACCCCTCAGCATCCACCTCCCTTACTTGTTACAAGCCGGTGGCATGCTGTTAGGTCGTCGAGGAAGAACCAGTGCAGCTACCTGCGTCGTCCCGTACACACCGGCGAGGAGGAGACCCCCTGCAGCCGCCGAATACCGACGAGGCCGACCGAAACCCTAGCCGCGGGAGCGTCTGCATCGTCGTCGATCCACTGCGTCCCAGCCCGATCCGTCTCCACCAGAAACACCGCGGTGAGCCCACGTTCCTCCCTGACAACCTCCGGCTCACCGTCGCCTCCTGGTCACCTAGATCCCGCCGACGAACACTCTCTGTGCAGTAGCGGCCGATGGCGTCTGCACGTCCCCGCGCCGCGTAACGCCTTACCTAGCCTCCACCCGCCCTCCTGTCACCATCCTCTCGCTTACCGCACTGGCTCCGGTCCCCTGCGCGCGCGCCCCGCGTCGCGGGATCGATCCCCCGCGCCCCGCTCTGCCCGTCCTCTCGTCAGAGAAGTCCAGAGAAGATCCACAGTGCTGGTTGGTCACTTTACACAACCCCCCCAAACCTTTTGCTGCTCAACCCGCGGTCCAGCCCAGGCCCACCTGTCTGTGTTTGTGAACGTTTTACAAAAAGAGACCCCGGTTTTTGTATTCCTCAACCCGCAGTCCCCCACTGTGCCGCGTGTCACCCCCTGATCGCCCGCTGACGCGTGGGTCTGGGAGCCCGTTGGCCCCACCTGTCAGCCTCCGGGGCTAGCATCTGTGCCGGTGAGAAAACCCATTGCGCGTCGTTTGTCGCATAGTCAGCATCGGCCCCACCTGTCTGTGACTGTGGCTAGGTGTGGCTAAGTATAAAAAGTCTTTTCGTTTATCTGTTTAATAAAAACAATTTCAGAAAAATGTTAAATATGAATTTAAATCTGTTTTTCATAACTTTTAAATTATAAATCCAAATAATACAAATGATATATGTTTTTGAATCAGAAAAATGTGAGGTTTTCAAATATGTCATTCAAAATAATGTTTGAGCACTTTAAATTTTTGAGATGATTAAAATTACAATAAAATGCCCTTTTCTTAATAAATTAATAACTTTAAATCTTTAACTCCAAATTCGACAACAAATATGTCTAAATTGATCAGCGCGACGAGCCCGTTCTATCTATGCATTCCTTGTTCTGAATTGCAGCATGCATCATATAAATATTAAGTGGACAGCAAGTGTTATGAGAGCAAACCGGACTAAAAACATAATAAAATGCTTTAAACTTGTACCCCACCCCTCACCCATGCCATGCTACATTATTGCCATGTAAATTGTGCATCACTCATCATAGCATGCTTGTTTTCTTGTCGCATTTTATTCAAATGCTTGTGCACTTTATTTATGTTTTGTCCCTTGTTTGTTTGGTTCTTCTTCGAATAGACGCCGAGCAGGGGATATATCAGGAATCCCAGGAGCACTACCCAGATCCGACTCTCGCTTCAACTGAGCTGCCAGGCAAGCACTACCACATGCTTGCATACATATAGTACCTATTGCCTCTATCTTATTCTTGCATCATTGAGTCGCGATTGCATTAAATGGAATCCCAAGTACTGCATAGCCTTTACTTTTAAACCCCACCAAGCATGTTCCTCCCTCCCATGAGCCATTACTACAGGAGTTGTTTGAGCCATGCAAGTCGTAGAACAACATGTGTAGGGTATGTGAGTGTCTGATGGAATGAGGTACCTAAACAACTTAACCGGAGTAGTAATGGGATAACTAATGAAAGTGGCACCGGTGAGCAATATCTGCTATTTGGTTTTTCAAGCTCACTTGTGTCCCGTAGGACCCCGAGTACTTGATTCCTGTTCCTTGACTATTCTCACTATCCACATCCGGGAGGCCTTATGGACCCCCCCTGATCTAGAGCTTGATTCATTCTTATTTCTTGGGGCCACAAAATAGTTTGGGGCTTTATTACTATCCTGTACTTATGCCATGCTTTACTGTTTTATTTAACATTGTGCGAGGAGCACCTGTACTGTTTAGGATTGCGGAGTGTTTTCGCGGTATCGACAAGCCCAGTCACACTTTCGGGTTCCCAGTCGTTTACAGCCATTGGCGCAAACCTTGGGTCCGTCTCGGAGTCGGCCAAACCGTTTTGGGTAGCTTAATGGGGTGGCCCCCTGAAATATTTCTGACTCCTATGATCGCTTTGTCGTGAATGCCTCGTTGGGTTTTGATTTGGTTTTTCCGAGGTTGATCGAGTGTGTGTTGCTATTTGTGCACCCCTGCAGGGTAAATCTTTCTGAAAGCCGTGTCCGCGGTTATGGACGACTTGGAGCACAGTTTATCGATCATAGACAAGTATAACTAAAGTACCGCTTTTAAATTGACTAAGTACCTGACTAGTAAATAGTGCAATACGCATGGAATGGTTAATAAAACTGCCAACAGAGGGGTTGTTCGTCCGCTTTCTCGTTGGTAAGCGAGAAGGAGGATGGATCTGTTAATTATAATGTTATAACTATGGTTACTAATTAACGGACATCCGTCTATCATTGGTTAGGCGGATGGTTAGCGAGTTTCTATAGACTTGTTAGTTATTATCTTTTGCTGCAATTGCGTCACCCTAGGTATATGTCCCCTTTAGAGGCATAAAGACTTGCTGAGTAACCCTAGGGTCTCACACGATAAATTGTTTGATTCAGATGAACAGGTGTATTCGCAAGATGGATGCTGGGTGGAGGAGACGGATGATGTTGGCAACGATCACGCGGTGTAGAGATTCCAGGAACGGGGATCCGTGAGATCTATGGGCGGGATGTGTTTATTTATGTGGCATCTTATGCCGATTTGCTTCTTATCCGTACTCGGATCTTGTTTTCCACTTCCGCCTGATACTCTGATGTTTGATGTATGAGGAGCTATCCTAAAATATTATCTCTATCTAGGATATTTCGATCTTGCCGTATGGCGTTGCAATATTTATATTTCTTTTAGATGGAATGGCTCTGTGAACAGTTGTATGGTGGCTTGCATACATACTCACTTGTGTATGTAGTTGATCCCTTCGCCTGCCGATTACGCCGCTCGTTCTTGTCCCGATGACCTGGAAGTGGTTAGGACGACCGAAAGGTCTACCTGTGAGTGGCCCCTGGGCCCCACCGTACTATTTTAACCACTTTCGCTCATCCAGGCATGTAACTAAGAGCGTAATTCACCGAGGTAGTTACATATTGCCTCCATAACCCCTTATAGCAATAACCTACTAGTCTCATCCGTAGAATAAAGAGAACTAATGATATGCATAGTGATGTCACCATTAATCCCAAGTAAATCCCTCACATATAGTCGTACTATCCCTTCTGTCACTGGGGTTCCCAACCTATAGATTATTCATTACTCATACTCCCTATACCTGGCTCAATCCTCGGGGTGTTGGGTACTTGACAAGTCCTTGGATTGAGGCAACAGAGGATACAATAATCATGATGTCATACAAACTAATACATGATCCCATCTATGATAAATAAAATGCACAAAAGCTACATGGCTAGGCTAAAGCCCTTAGCCCAAAGAGAATTACTCACGCATAGATATGAAATCAACAATCATAAACATTGCAATGGAAATCATGAGATTGATAGCAAATAGTCTTACAATGTCGCCAATCGAAGATGAGATCTACTATTACAAGTGGTGGAATATGCCTATGGTGGTGGAGAAGGGCTTGGAGATTAGATCTAAGTCTATTGCTCTGGTGACTCTTCGGTGTTGTGGATGCAGGTTTTTGGGGTTCTAGGGGGCGCTTGTTTCTCGTCGCCCGAAGCCTCTTTATATAGGGGTCCCTTCACGGAAGTTGTTCTGTTTGACCTAGCGGTGTTGATGGTAACTATACGGCCGGAATTTTATTCCCGCCATATAGTTGGTCGTTAAAGCTTTTTTCTCCACTTAATGACCCCTAGTTTCTTTGGGTTGTTGGAAATCTCGTATCTTTGACTTTAATGTTCTGATTCCCATCATCAAACGGCATTACTTGCGTAGGGAAAAATAGAAAGTAAGGATTGCATACCCCTTTGATCATTAGGCATTAGTGGCAGGGTTTAAAGAGATATTTCATCAAAAATATGAATAATATCCAGTTTAAATGTGGATGTAGATGGCTATATTTAATAGCCATCACACACCATATGTGAATGCAGATATGCTTGACACCCGATTGTCATGGCGTGCCTCATAATGGAGAACTTTCTTGGTGGTGCACACTAAGGGAGAACACAATATTTGTATTATATTAAGGGATCATCCTATTAATGTTACCGTCAAGTATCTAATACTAGCACAAACAAGATGTACACAATTAAACATCAAATGTAAATATGTGTGACATGACATGGTCATAGATTATCGCGCCATGATCTTCATCATGCACTCTGGTGTGTGGTGCCAACCCTTGATTCCACCATCCTATTACTACAACTTGGCCACAAAAAAGTAAACTACTTTACCTTTTACTTTGACCATATCATATCACAAGCCCCTACAAAATAAATTTAGACGCCTCTACTTTATCTTTTGCATATTTTACGTGGCTGCTAGGGCTTTTACACAAGAACCATTTCTTACCAACGAACATGAACCACAATTTTGATTAAATAATTGTCGCTATCACACCCCTTTCGGGGCCCTCCATTGTAAATGGTTTACCAACTACTGCCAGAGAAGATGACACCCCCAAGCCACTTATACGATGCAAGCCGTCTGTCAAGCGTGGACCAGTCTCACGAATCAACACATAATGTCGGTTGGGGACCACTTCGATCAAGAAGTGTTGCGGTATACATAAGTACACGTGAGAGGGTAACAATTATATGACCAACTCCCACACAACCAACATGTATTCTACCTATACCATCACAATTAAGCATAGATCAGCTCTGATACCACAGTCGGGTTTAGCGCCTGAAAACAATAAATTGTCCTACACAAACACACCGACTGCCAGGATCTATCTAGGAGAAATACGGTAACAGGAGGGGATTTTTGCAAACTCACCAAGTTGAAGACCGAAAATCTTTATTAACATTCGGGAGAATGTGGATGATGTAGTCGTACCGATGCCGACCTCAAGGTTGTTCTAAACTCGAACATCTCCACCAGTTCTAGCTCCATCGGCTACAATGACTCCAATGACTTGAGCAACAAAAGTCCAGTGCCTCGTAGGGGGTCACACACATACGGTGCTTGACGACGACTCATGGACTCTGATCATGCAGAGGTTGCGGAATTAGATCTCCTGGATCCGGAATCCCCATAGCGCGACGGCGCTCCATGGTGAAGAACTCTCTTGTTCTCACACCCCTTACAATGGGGCCATAGTCACAAGAGAGAGAGGGACGGAGGAGGGCACTTGGAGGGAGAAGCCTCAAAGCTTGGGATTAATTGGTGTGTTTAAATCCCTTCCTATGCCCTCCATTATATAGGGGAAGGGGAGCCCCAAAGTCCAATGCCTAAGAAATATGGAAATAAAGGAGAGGAGGAGGTGGGAGGCCACCTTGGCCGGCTGGCCAAGGCCTCCTTGGGACCCACGTGGGCACCAAGGGGCCCAACCGACCACTCCTTCCCTCTCCCCTTTGGGTGCCCTTCCTCTTGGGCCTTTTCCCCTTAGGGAATTGGCCCATTAGGCATGGGCTGCCCATTAAATCATATTTAAATCATTAAATACATATAAATAAATGTATAATTCAATAATTAACATATTATTTAATTCCTGTTGCACTGGAACTCCTTCTGGACAACTCCAAACACCCGCTGGACTTTTCCGGAACCCTTCCGGTTTCCCCTTCTCTTTTCTTCAGTGACTCCTATGATACCAAAACGATCTTCGAGAATTGTCAAACCCTTAAGTGTGTTACCTAACGGTTTGGGAACACTCCAGACATGGTCGAGACCCCTCTTAGACCAATGATCATCAGCGGGACCTGGATGCCCATAATGACCCATGTGCATTCCATGAGAATCTTTGCCGTTGAACCATTAAACACATAGTAATATTCCCTTTGTTACTTTGATACTTTACTTGTGCGAGACCTGTTCAATGAAATTGTCATGTCAAGTTCAATCTTGTTACCGACAAGTACAACTTTACTTGATCCTAGCTATGCCATCCTCGTGACCTAGCCACACACGCAGCTTTATGGATGTCATGTCTCCGAGTGGGCCTAGAGTATCTCTCCTTCACGTGGAATAACAAATCCTTCTCTTGACACATAAGCCTCTACATGCCCCTCTGAATACCTGAAGACACCTTTATGATCACCATTTTACCGAGTGACATTTGATGTAAACAAAGCACTCTCAGGTGACAGTGATTAAATATGGTCACACGGTCTAAGGAATTGGTTACTACATTTCCTAGTCATTCTAACGTGAACTTCGTGACTTGATCGTGTTACAATTCCTGTGTTGGGTATGTCCATCACTTTCATTCACCTAATGAAATTACCCCATTTTCAACTGACATAAATGTCCATGATCGAGAAATATCGATCATCGATTGACCAATGAACTAGTGTCTAGAGGATCACTAGGGACTCTGGTGGTTTACATATCACACGTGTATTGACGTTCCTATCAATGCAGTTATAGCATGATATAAAACCTATTGTGAACTTAATGAAATATGTCAATATTCTATATTATTAATTGCCCCTAGGGCATATTTCCAACAATGATGTGATGGATAAGCATAACTTCTGATCATAGTGTCTAGTTTCTTTGCTATTGATTTAAGTATATGTCAAGTATACTTTCCTCAGACCATGAGATCATGTTACTCCCAAGCGTCGGAGGAATACCTTGTGGACATCAAACATCACTCCGTAATTGGGTGATTATAAAGGTGGCTTTCAGGTATCACCGATGGTGTCTGTTGGGTTGTGTGAATCAAGATTGGGATTTATTCCATCGTATGATGGAGTGTAAGATATATCTGGGCCCTCTCAGTAGTATAGCATCCAAGAGCTCAGTGACTAAAGTAGTTGGTCACATGGATCCTATGCCATGGTGTGAGTAAAGAGAACTTGCCAATAACAAGATTGAACTAGGTATAGTGATACCGACGATCGAATCTTGGGCAAGGAACATATCATGATACAAAAGGAATCGTATAACGGACTGTCTGAATCTTTGACATAGTGGTTCAATCGAAAAGAACTTCATTAAATGTGTAGGACTCATCATTGGTATCTAGGTCCCGCTGATGGTTATTGATCGGAGAGTTTTCTGTGACATATCTGCATATTCTTGAACCCGTCGGGTCACACACTTATCCTACGATGTTGCTAGTCTTTGTTTGAGAATATGTATGGTTGAATATGAAATGTTGTTTTAGAGTTTCGTATGAGATCCTTGATATCATTGTTGGCTTCGAAATGTTCCGAGGGTATTGAATTATATATGGCACTTCCCGATTTAGGTTTTTAGGAAAGTTCGGAAGTTTTCATGTGGATGGAAGCTTCTAGAAGTTTCCCGAGAGGGTCCATGTGGGATCCACCTATGAGGTAGGGCCTCATGGGCCCCAGTGGGGGCACCTTGACCCTAATGGGCCAGGGCGCCGCAACCACCAAGGCCCAAGAGGGGTCGGTGCGCCATAAACCCTAACTTGGGGAGGGAGTAGGCGTGGGGGAGGAGGACTCCTCCATCCTTGTCCACTGGCCTAAAGGAGGCTTGGGGAAGGCAAAAGCCCTATCCCTGGCCGCCTATATAAAGGAGAGGAGGGGCAGGAGGTGTACACACCCTTGGCCCTTCCGCCTCTCTCTCACCCCCCTCGCGAACCCCTACACCTCTACCGAGATTAGAATAAGCAAAGCCCTGCTACAATCTCCATCCACCATAGTAGTGTTGTCCTTGTGCTACTAGTTTCTCATGGAGATCCCCACCATCTCTTGCGATATCAATAAGGAGGAGATGACATCATAGAGGAATGTGTGGATACCGCGAATGTGCCATCCGTTCGGTGCAAGGATCTTGAAGGTCAGGATCTACTACGATTTGTACAACGATTGACTATAACACCCATGATATCTAGATCGTTAATGCCCGTGTTCTTTGAGGGTAAATAGATTAGATCTAGTAGATTAGATCTTGCAGGATTCTCTCTTGCTATTTCGTAGGATTTTTTTTGGTTTCCATGGAACGAACCCTTTAGCAAGTTTACTTAGACAACAATGAATGGATTTACCAAGTCAACAAGCTAGGAGGGATAACACAAGACGGTGTGCAATTTGGAGAGCGTTCATTCAAGGTGAGCCTCAATACACGCAAGTGATCATGTAGGAGGCCTTCATAGATTCACTTACCTTGCTCGCACTTGATAATAGCGAAAACATAAGATCGGTTGATCTTTACATCCAAATACGATGATCTTGGACGAGTTCTCTGTGGATATGGTGGCAAGGACATGGGAGGAAACATCTGAGCCTTATTTGGATCAATCACAGTGTCCAGAGTATCATGGCCCTAATATTAGGCCAAATCTGCAACTCATGGTACTCCCCAAGGGTAGTAGGAAGACGAAGTGGTACCGAAATGACATGGATGCACTTGGTGGATACTCTACCTATATAGGACAAAGGGGGAGCAAACATTTCATGGAGCCTCGTGAGATGAACTAATGCTGTCAATGCAATGAAGCAGCTCGCAACAATAGGACATGCCCTTAAAGAAGGAAAAAAATCAAATGATGACAATCAAAGTACAAAACAGGACGATAGTGGTAGAGGTGGTACAACTGGTGGTGAAATAGGTTGTGGTAATGGTGGTGAAATAGGCGGTTCAAGTGGTGGTAGAGGCGGTGGGAATGGTGGTGAAAGAGGTGGTGGCCAACTAGGCATTGGGAATAGTGGCAGAGGTGGTGGGAATGGTGGTCAAAGAGGTGGTGGTCAAAGAGGTAGTGGGAGTGGGAGCGGTGGTGGGAGTGTGAGAGCACGAGGCCGTAGGATAGCATGTGGCTTTCACTTGTTGCTTGGAGTACAAGGGTGCATTGTAACTTGGTAGTTTTGGGTTAATGTAATAAAAAAAATGGTAAACACTTGTTGCTTCATTTTATTATATAATTGCATTTTTTTACATGACTTATGCTAACTTTTATTCTTTCTTGTAGGCATGGCTTCATCTGAGCCCAATGCTAGGCTGTCATGTGACGATAAAGAGAAAATACCACAGAGGGTGCATCGTACACATGACATCAAAGACCACATAGGTGTGGCAATCCTTGTATTGTGAAGAACTCCATCGACTTTCACTCGGATACTATAGGTAGAAGGTTTTTCATGTGTCACAACTATTCTCGTTCTCCCGAGCGTCCACGTAATCCATATGATCAGCCACCAGTATGTTCAAACTCATTTTGGTTTGAGAACTCATGTTCCATATCATATCATTAACATGCACATATTTTTGTAGTCTACCCTCCTCTTTGCAAGTACTACACATGGATAGATCTTGATAAAGACAATTCCACATTGTCTATCATGGAGATTGAGAGGAACATTGTTAGGATACGGTGGAATGATATGGTGCATCATGAAAAGGACCGTGATGAGATGTGATGCAAGATAGAGGAGGAAGAGAAGTGTCTTGCTAAGGAGGCTCATGAAGAAGACAGGGCGTATAAGAGATAAAGGGCAATGGTTATGGCGGCCGAAGACAAATATTGCGACAAGAAGGGAAAATGGCCTTGTGTCCTTGACTTATATATGCTCGTGCATCGTCTTCCACATTTGATACCTTGTGGACTTCATGTTATGTAAGGCACTTGTGTTGTGTGGACTCGTCTATGTCGGATTTGGTTACTTGTGTCAAGAACTTGTTATGTGGACTCGGTTACTTGTATCAATAACTTGTAAAGGAACTTTTTTGATTTATGTCAAAAAATTGTCTTGCAATCATCTATGTACCATTTATGTCGTAGGATATTTTGTTGTGAGTTGTTTTGTAAAAAACTCTAATTTGGCCGATGTGGGCAAGTCCCATGCCGTACCTCCAATGCCATGGTGGTAGGTGATACATTGCAAATGTATCTATAATTTTTGATGTTCCATGCTTGGTTTTATCTACTTTCTTGTGTTTTGTCCACACTTTGGAGTACTTTTCATATGATTTCCTGGACTAACCTATTAACAAGATGCCATAGTGCCAGTTACCTATTTTCTGCTATTTTTGGTTGCAGGAAGTTAGAAAATGAATATTCTCGGAATTGGACGGGACAAAAGCCAGAAGGAGAGTCGGAGAGGGGCAAAAGCCATCTCCATCGATCTCCACCACCATCTCCATCACCATTGCTGATTCCCATGATGAGGAGGGAGTAGTTCTCTCTCGAGGCTAAGGGTTCTACCGATAGCTATGTGTTCATCTCTCTCCCTATGCATGATCATATTGTGATCATGAGCTTGTAATCTATAGATCTACCTTGCTACTCAAGTGCTTTAATAGATCTCTGCTCTCCCCATGTGTGTGAAAGTGACAGCATGCACACCATGGTGGCACTTAGGCTAGAGATTACAAATACTTGTTATGAGTTATGTTTGGAGTTGGATGTCTTTATGAAATTGTGGTGTTTGTTGGACTCACCTAGAGCTCAAGGTGACAGTGTGGGGTTATCTATGTTGGGTCCGGAGCATAGAAAACAAAAAAATTCCTACGGTGTGAACTACATGCCAAGATCTATCTACTAGGTACAAAGCAATGGTTGGACATACATCCAATGAGAACTTACCCTCAAAGACAACGAGTTTTGTTAACGAGTAGGAACTCGTGGTTGATGTAGTCGTACACTTGCCGATCTCAAGATCGTGAGGAAGTCCGAGCGCCGCAACTCGATGGATCCGCATCGCACACGCGCGTTCAAGCCGGACAACCTCCACCTCCTCGCTCCAGCGATCCAGCGAAGCAGCAACTCCTTCAGGAAATGCCACTTTGGGAACATGTATCTCGCTAATCCGAGACCATGGGGAATAATTCTAGAGGGAGAGAGATCCTTCACAAGGAGGTGTGAGGATGGAGGAGGAATGGGTGGCCTTTTATAGGAGGAGGGGTGCCCCTCTCTCCATGGTCGGCGCATGGGGTGCCCTCACCTCCCCATTCATGGTGGTAACCCCTCCACATTAAAATGCCTCTTCACATTCCCTTTTAAAGTCTCCACTTTAAATGCATTAAATTTCTCCAAATTTAATGCTCTCTCATTTAATAAAACTCTTTTATTAAATTTATTCAGAATTTTGTTAATTACTTTAATTAACAAACATTCACGTATAGCCCCTTGCAATATTTCAATATCACATGCAGAACCACTTTCTGCAATTTCACCCAAAACAATTTCTGGTTTCTATTGAAACAATTCCTGCGCTTTGCAATTCTTTCGTCTGAAACATATGTGCTCCAAAATGGTGTCCGGTAACTCTTAAGTGTGCCACCCTACGGTTCGTGAATAATGCAGACATGATCGAGACCCTTCTCCGATCAATAATCAATGGGACACGGAGATCCGTCTTGACTCTACACATTCAACGATGACTTCGTGATCGTGAGAACCTTTAACGCTTGTAACTAAATCCCTTTGTCTCTCGATATATTACATGTTAGATTCGATCACGGTATCTCCATACCTAGTTTGATCTATTCGACATGCAGTCTTTTCTCGTTCCCGTGATATAACATTCTAGTGATCACATCACTTGCTTGCAAGTTATCTTAATGTGATATCACCGAGAGGGCCCAGAGTATATCTATCCATCATCGGGATTGGCAAATTCCACTCTTAATCCATGAGGCTCAACATAACACATTCGTAGTACTGAACCCATCTTTATAGTCACCCTGTTACGGTGTGACATTTGATGTTATCAAGATACTCTTCCGGTGTTAGCAATTAACATGATCTCATGGTCTAAGGATAAAGATTACTTCATATGATGTTATAGCAATATAAACATAATGACTTGATCGTAATGCTATACTTCGGATGAATGTTCACCACATCATTCCACCAATGGTGTGACCTTGTTATTAACAACATCCAATGTCCATGATCAGGAAACCTTGATCATCTTGTTAATCAACAAGCTAGTCTATAAGAGAGGCATAACTAGGAACCCTTTTTGTTTATTAAACACACATGTATTGATGTTTCCTGATCAATACAATTCTAGCATGAAAAATAAACATCTATCATATATAAGGAATATATAATAACAACTTTATTATTGCCTCTCAGGGCATATTTCCTTTAGTCTCCCACTTGCACTAGAGACAATAATCTAGTTCACATAGTGATAAATCTAACACCCATGGAGTTCTGGTGTTGATCATGTTTTGCCCTAGGGAGAACTTTAGTCAACGGATCTGCTACATTTAGGTCCGTGTGTACTTTACAAATCTTTATATCTCCATCCTTGACATGCTCGCGGATGGAGTGAAATCGGCGCTTAATATGCTTGGAATTCTTGTGAGACCTCGGTTCCTTTGCGTTGGCTATGGCTCCATTGTTGTCACAATAGATCACCATTGGGTCCAACACACTGGGAACCACACCTAGTTCCGTAATGAACTCTTTCATCCAAACCGCCTCCTGCGTCGCTTCTGAAGCAGCAACATATTCCGCCTCCGTCGTTGATCCAGCCACCACAGGTTGTTTGGAACTCCTCCAACTAACTGCTTCTCCGTTCAAGAGAAATACGTATCCGGATTGAGACTTAGAGTCATCCGGATCGGTGTCAAAGCTAGCATCGACATAACACTTAGCGACTAGCTCTTCTTCACCTCCGTATATAAGAAACATATCCTTACTTCTTCTCAAGTACTTGAGGATGTTCTTTACCGCTATCCAGTGTTCCGAACCTAGATCAGATTGGTACCTACTAGTCAAACTAATAGCATGTGCCACATCCGGTCTTGTACATAGCATGGCATACATAATAGAGCCTATGGCCGAGGCATAGGGGATCTTATCCATCATCTCTCTTTCTTCCGTCGTAGCCGGACTTTGAGTCTTACTCAATGTCTTGCCTTGCAACATAGGTAAGAACCCCTTCTTACTTTCGTCCATATGCCTTGCAACATAGGTAAGAACCCCTTCTTACTTTCGTCCATATTAAACTTCTTTAATATCTTATCAAGGTATGTACTCTGCGATAGCCCAATTAGGCGCCTTGATCTATCTCTATAGATTTTAATGCCTAATATATATGACGCTTCACTAAGGTCTTTCATCGAAAATTTGCTGTTTAGATAACTTTTAACATTGTTTAAAATATCTATATCATTTCCAGTCAATAATATGTCATCCACATATAATATCGGGAATGCCACATTGCTCCCACTCACTTTCTTGTAAATACAAGCCTCTCCATAAGTTTGGACAAATCCAAACTCTTTGATCACCTTATCAAAGCGGAGATTCCAACTCCGGGATGCTTGCTTCAGTCCATAGATGGATCGCTGAAGTTTGCATACCTTATTAGCATCCTTAGGATCGACAAAACCCTTAGGTTGTATCATATACAACTCTTCTTCAATATTACCATTGAGGAACGCAGTTTTGACATCCATCTGCCATATTTCATAATCGAAATATGCAGCAATTGCTAACATAATCCTAACCGACTTAAGCATCGCTACGGGAGAGAATGTCTCATCGTAGTCAACTCCTTGAATTTGTCGAACCCCCTTTGCAACAAGTCGAGCTTTATAGATGGTCACATTACCATCAGCATCTGTTTTTCTTTTGAAAATCCATTTATTCTCAATGGCCTTTCGATCGTGAGGTAAGTCCACCAAGTTCCAAACTTGGTTCTCGTACATGGATTCCATCTCGGATTTCATGGCTTCTAGCCATTTGTTGGAATCTGGGCTCATCATCGCTTCTTCATACGTCGCAGGGTCATCCATTTCATCACACATGAAATTCACAACAGGATTGATGTACAGTTCAGGAGCTGCACGTGTCCTGCTTGACCTGCGAGGATCGGTAGTGTCCTCTTTCAGAGTTTCATGATCATTATCATTAGCTCTCTCTTCATCAGGTGAAGTCAACTCCGAAACAACTTCCGGTGCTGCGCCACTCGCCATTCCATGAAGAGAAGGTTCAATAACCTCTTCGAGTTCTACCTTCCGACTACTCACACCTTTCGCGAGAAACTCCTTCTCAAGAAAGGATCCGTTCTTGGCAACAAAAACCTTGCCCTCGGATCTGTGATAGAAGGTATACCCAATTGTTTCATTAGGGTATCCTATGAAGACGCATTCTTCCACTTTGGGTTCGAGTTTATCTGGTTGAAGTTTCTTTACATAAACATCGCATCCCCAAACTTTAAGAAATGACAGCTTAGGTTTGTTTCCAAACCATAATTCATACGGTGTTGTTTCAACGGATTTAGATGGTGCCCGATTTAAAGTGAATGCAGCTGTTTCCAGTGCATAACCCCAAAATGACAGTGGCAAGTCAGTCAGAGACATCATAGATCGAACCATATCCAATAAGGTACGATTACGACATTCCGACACACAATTACGTTGTGGTGTTCCGGCAGGCGTGAGTTGTGAAACTATTCCACACTCTTTCATGTGTGTGCTAAACTTGTAACTTAGATACTCTCCTCCACGGTCAGACCGTAGAAATTTGATCTTTCTATTACGATGATTTTCCACTTCATTCTGAAATTCCTTAAACTTTTCAAAAGTTTTAGACTTGTGTTTCATCAAACAGATATACCCGTATCTACTCAAATCATCCGTGAAAGTAACAAAATAACGATATCCACCTCGCGCCGACACACTCATTGGTCCACACACATCAGTATGTATGATTTCCAATAGATCTATCGCCCGTTCCATTGAACCGGAAAACGGCGTTCTAGTCATCTTGCCCATAAGGCATGGCTCGCATGCATCAAATGATTCAAAATCAAGTGATTCCAAAAGTCCATCAGAATGAAGTTTCTTCATGCGTTTAATGCCAATATGACCTAGACGGCAGTGCCACATATATGTAGACATATCATCATCAAGTTTAATCTTTTTAGCATTAACATTATGAATGTGTGTAATATTACTATCAAGATCTATCAGAAATAAACCATTCAACATAGGTGCATGACCATAAAAGATATCATTCTTATAAATAGAACAACCATTGTTTTCAGATTTAAAGGAATGACCACTTTGCATCAAACACGATCCAAATACAATGTTCATGCTTAGTGCAGGCACTAAATAACAATTATTTAGGTTTATAACTAATCCCGATGGCAAATGGAGAGGTAGAGTCCCGACGGCGATCACATCAACTTTTGATCCATTGTCGACCTGCATACTGACCTCATCCCTTGCTAGTTGTCGCTTGTTCCGTAGCCCCTGAACCGAGTTAAATATATTAGCAACCGATCCCGTATCAAATACCCAGGTGCTATTGCGAGTACTAGTCAAGTACACATCAATAACATGTATATCACATATACCTTTGTTTGCCTTGCCGGACTTCTTGTCTGCCAAATACTTGGGGCAGTTGCGCTTCCAATGGCCAGTCCCCTTACAATAGTAGCACTCGGTGTCAGACATAGGGCCAGCTCAAGGTTTCTTTTCAGGCGTGGCAACAGACTTGCCACCCTTGTTTCCCTTGTGCTTGCCTTTCTTGTCTTTCTTGAAACCGGTGGTCCTATTGATCATCAACACTTGATGTTCTTTCCTAATCTCCACTTCTGCAGTCTTAAGCATTGACAAAAGCTCTGGAAGAGTCTTCTTCATGCCCTGCATATTATAGTTCATCATGAAGCTCTTGTAGCTAGGTGGCAGAGATTGGAGAACACGATGTATGCCTAAGTCAATGGGAATCGTTATTCCCAAGGACACAAGCTTATCGGCGTACCCAGACATTTTGAGTATGTGCTCACTAACGGAGCTGTTTTCCTCCATCATGCAGCTAAAGAACTTTTCTGTAGCATTATAACTCTCTACGGCAGCATGGGTATCGAAAATCATTTTCAATTCTCCCATGGTATCAAAAGCATTGCCATTTTCGAAACGCTTTCGAAGTTCTGGCTCTAGCCCATACAGTATGCCGCAATGAACTAAGTTGTGGTCCTCCTGACGAGTCACATAGACATTCTTTTCCTCGTCAGGGGCATCAAGAGCTGGTGGGGGGCCTAGCGGAGCATCTAGCACATATTGCTTTTGTGCAGCAGTGAGGAGAATCCTCAAATTCATAGCCCAGTTGGTGAAGGTGCTACCATTCGCAGCAAGTTTCTCTTTCTCCATGAACACATTGAAATTAAAAGCAGGTGGTGCCATCTACAACAGAATTTGTAAAGTTTATTTAGACTAAGTTTATGATAGATTGAGTTCAAATAATCCAAATTACTAATGAACTCCCACTCAAAAACGACATCCCTCGTGTCCTTTTGGTGATTACATGAACCAAATCCACTACACTAAGTCCGATCATCACATGAGTTGATGTAGCTTCAAAGGCGAGCATCTATATGGGCATCATATCAACTATATGACTCATGCTTAACCTTTCGGTCCGTGTTCCGAGGCCATGTCTGTACATGCTAGGCTCGCCAAGTAAGAACCTTAGTATTTGCGTGTGTAAAACTGTCTTACACCCGTTCCTATGAAAGCGTAGATTCGAGTACACCTGATCATCACGTGATGTCTCGAAACACGATCCACAGAACGATGCATACTTAAGGAAGAACACATTTTTATCTTGATATCCAAATGAGGGATCATCTTATAATGCTACCAAAAGCGCCAAACTAGCAGTATAAGATGCTAACATCTAATGTGTAAAGTGAGATGATATGGTCCATGCATTTGATCTCTATCACTTGCATCGTGGTATGATCTCTATCATTCCTTTGTGTGTAAGGCCAAGGTCTATGGAACTTACATGTTGAGTGTGTTGTAAGAGTATCTATCATACATCTACTTACAACAATACCATATCTTTACACTAGCCTAACAACAATCTAAACTAGACGCCTCTAATTTATCAATTCAAGTTTTACGTGGCTTAGGGCTTTCGGAGATAGAACCGTTCTCACCTACGAACATGAACCACAACGAGGATGACTAAGTTATTAGCAACTCGTTGTAAATCAGATATTGACTATAGTAGGAGAGCAGGACACCCGACCACTTATGCAAAACAAGTTGCATGTCAGTCGTGGAACCGGTCTCATGTACGATGACATGTAAGGTTGGTCCGGGCCGCTTCATCCCACTATGCCACCAATATCCAAAATACATAGAAGATGCAATAACATGATCATCATCGCCCACATATAAACATATGTGTACTACCCATGCAAAGGACCTACGCATAGATCAGGCTCTGATACCACTGTTGGGTTCGCAGCATAGAAAACAAAAAATTTCCTACGATGTGAACTACACGCCAAGATCTATCTACTAGGTACAAAGCAACGGGTGGACATACATCCAACAAGAACTTACCCTCAAAGACAACGAGTTTTGTTAATGAGTAGGAACTCATGGTTGATGTAGTCGTACACTTGCCGATCTCAAGATCGTGAGGAAGTTCGAGCGCCGTAACTCAGCAGCGCATCCGTACTCGCACACACGTTCAAGCCACCAGACAACCTCCACCTCCTCGCTCTAGCGATCCAGCGGAAGCAGCAACTCCTTCCAGACGAAATGACACCGAGAACATGTATCTCGCTAATCCGAGACCATAGGGGAATAATTCTAGAGGGGGAGAGAGATCCTTCACAAGGAGGTGTGAGGATGAAGGAGGGAATGGGTGGCCTTTTATAGGAGGAGGGGGGTTCCCCATCTCTCCATGGCCGGCGCATGGGGGGTGACCCCTCACCTCCCCCATTCATGTGGTGGTAACCCCTCCACATTAAAATGCCTCTTCACATTCCCTTTTAAAGTCTCCACTTTAAATGCATTAAATTTCTCCAAATTTAATGCTCTCTCATTTAATAAAACTCTTTTATTAAATTTATTCAGAATTTTGTTAATTACTTTAATTAACAAACATTCACATATAGCCCCTTGCAATATTTCAATATCACATGCAGAACCACTTTCTGCAATTTCACCCGAAACAATTTCCGGTTTCTATTGAAACAATTCCTGCACTTTGCAATTCTTTCGTCTGAAACATATGTGCTCCAAAAAGGTGTCTGGTAACTCTTAAGTGTGCCACCCTACGGTTCGCAAATAATGCAGACATGATCGAGACCCTTCTCCGATCAATAATCAGCAGCGGGACCTGGAGATCCGTACTGACTCCTACACATTCAACGATGACTTCTGTGATCGTGAGAACCTTTAACGCTTGTAACTAAATCCCTTTGTCTCTCGATATATTACATGTCCGAGATTCGATCATCGGTATCTCCATACCTAGTTTGATCTCGTTACCGACATGCACTCTTTTCTCGTTCCCGTGATATAACATTCTAGTGATCACATCACTTGCTTGCAAGCTATCTTAATGTGATATCACCGAGAGGGCCCAGAGTATATCTATCCGCCATCGGGATTGAAAATTCCACTCTTGATCCATGAGCCTCAACATAACACCTTCGTAGTACTGAACCCATCTTTATAGTCACCCTATTACGGTGTGACGTTTGATGTTATCAAGATACTCTTCTGGTGTTAGCAATTAACATGATCTCATGGTCTAAGGATAAAGATTACTTCGTATGATGTTATAGCAATATAAACATAATGACTTGATCGTAATGCTATACTTCGGATGAATGTTCATCACATCATTCCACCAATGGTGTGACCTTGTTATTAACAACATCCAATGTCCATGATCAGGAAACCTTGATCATCTTGTTAATCAACAAGCTAGTCTATAAGAGAGGCATAACTAGGAACCCTTTTTGTTTATTAAACACACATGTACTGATGTTTCCTGATCAATACAATTCTAGCATGTAAAATAAACATCTATCATATATAAGGAATATATAATAACAACTTTATTATTGCCTCTTAGGGCATATTTCCTTCAATCTAGATGGGAAAGGCTTACTTTGAGGTGTGCTGTTATAGCCCTACCATCAATTAGAGTGTTCAACCGGAGAGTAGTTAAGAGTAGTATCAAAAAGAGAAGATATTTATATGAGAGTGTTCACTAGTGAAAGTATGATCCATAGGCCTTATTTCTAAGCATTGATACACCGTTTTCTACTAGATTTGTTACATGTTTGCTTGCTTCCATCGTTATTTCAGTTTGCCTTTAGTCTCTTCCACGCCATCAAAGTATTCTCTTGTATTTCACTATCTCTTCGCCGAACTAGTGCACCTATACACCTGACAAGTGTATTGGGTGTGTTGGGGACACAAGAGACTTCTTGTATCTTGATTGTAGGGTTGCTTGAGAGGGGATACCTTTGACCACTTCCTCCCTGAGTTCGATAAACCTTGGGTGATCCACTTAAGGGAAAACTTGCTGCTGTTCTACAAACCTCTACACTTGGAGGCCCAACAACTGTCTACAAGAATAGAAGTGCGTAGACATCAAGCTATTTTCTGGCGCTGTTGCCGGGGAGGTAAGGTAAAAGGTATTCACACCGGAGGATTAAAGAAGAAGAACCTCCCACGGCAAATGCCTATTTTCTGGCGCTGTTGCCGGGGAGATAAGGTAAAAGGTACTCACATCCTCCGGTGTGAGTGCTCGAAGTTATTTCCTTTAGATTTTGCAATTTTGTCTTTTTGTTTCTTGTTTTCACTAGTTAGGCTTAATGGAAAACAACAACAAAATTAGAGAGCTTTATAATATTTATCTTGAGTTAGGACATGAAGTGTTTGAAGAGAAAATTAAAAAACCTATGGAACTTTATTTGCATGCTAATAGCAATGTTGTTAGTATGAATTCTTTGAACACCATTATTGCTAATGCTATGGAAAAGTCTAAGCTTGGGGAAGCTAGTTTTTATGAAAATGATCTTTTTACTTCCTTATGATGATAGCTATTCTATTGCTTATGATGATACCAAACCTCCAATATATGATGATTACAATGATGAATATGATATTTTCAGTCCACCTACTATTGAGGAGAAAATTAATTATGATTACGATATGCCTCCTATATTTGATGATTATGGTGATGAGAATAATAATGATAGCTATTTTGTTGAATTTGCTCCCACTACAATTAATAAGAATGACTATGCTTATGTGGAGAGGAATAATTATTATATGCATGTGGCTCATGATAAGAATGTTTTAGGTGATAGTTATATTGTTAATTTTATTCATGATGCTACTGAAAGTTATTATGAGAGAGGGAAACATGGTTTTATGTGTCTCAACAATATTAAGTTTCCACTCTTTATGTTGAAAATTTTGAAGTTGCACTTGTTTTGCTTTCCTATGCTTGTTACTTTGTGCTTTCATGACTTGTTCCTTTACAAGATTCCTATGCATAGAAAGTGGGTTAGGCTTAAATGTGTTTTGAATTTTCTTCTTGATGCTCTCTTTTATTTCAATTCACATTTCTTATGTGAGCATCTTCTCAAACTATCAAGCCTAACTTAAAGGCATTAAATAAAAGTACTTATTGGGAGATAACCCAAAAGTTTTAGATGAGTATTGGAAGTTATTACCTCTGTAATAACCGCTCCTTATCCTTTTTATTTGCTTTTTGTGCCAAGAGTAACCTCTAATGAGAGAGAAGTAATGATTGGGAAAGTTGCTGTCCTGAAACAGATTTCTATGCTTCACCGTAAAAATTCGTCTACAATATCTGAACGTCTTTTTGAGGCGTGAATTTTTGTGATTATGACCCAGGTTGTTATCTAACTTTCGTTGGTTCAACACTTTTTGATTTGAGTAACATAAGATCTTCGAAAAAATTCGTCTTTACCTGCTGGTCTGTTTTGACAGATTTCTGCCATTTTCTGCATTTGCTTCTTGTTGGTTCCTTTTTGAGTTCTTTTGGGGAATTGAGCTTTTTGAGGGAAGTGATACAGTATCTAGTGTTCTAATGGAAGTTTATTTGGTGTTAGAACTGAACCTTAAGACTTATTTATCTTGAGTGCACTAATGTTACTAATAAAGATTGTGTGAAGTTTTGTATGAAGGAAAAATTTCAGGTGTATGGAAGGAATGAGTAATGAGATGAAGGATGGACTAAAAACTCAAACTTGGGGATGCCACGCGTGTCACCCTAAGAAATATCCAAGAAGTACAAGCATCAAAGCTTGGGGATGCCCAAGGCATCCCCTTCTTCATCAATAAAAATCTCAGGTTTCTTCCAAACGCTTCATTTTTATTGTTTCATGCACTGTTGTGTTGTTCTTGGAGCGTCTTCTTTTTCGTTTTTGTTTTGGTTTTTAGTTTGCTTGGTTTGCTTAGTTTTCTGAATAAATTGGTTGGACCCCCTCTTTCATATATTGGTTTGCAAATAGTTTGGTTTGGTTTGGAAAAGAGTAGGAAAGTTCATGCTTATGTGGTAAAAAGATCTCGTTTTTGACTGTGGCCTATGCTTTGTCATGCCATGCTTGATATTATTTTGGCCTTATCCTTAGTATTCTTTGTTGTAGCATGACTTGTTATAAACAATTGAGATTTCTTAATGAGCCTTGGATGAATCATGCGTTGTTTTAGCATATTAAAGCATAGTATAGTGGTATTCTCCTTTGATGCTTTATTTGGGTTGACTTGGCACATGCTCACACCATGTTATGACTATCTCAAGTCACCATAGCCTTTATGATCCTTTAGTTTTCAACTTGTAGTATCACTTTATTCTTTGAGCAACGATGTTTTGTCGCTCTGCATGATTATGGCCATTATTGCTCTCTTAGTTTGTCGCTCCCAGTCTTTGCTAGCCTCCACAACAAAGTATGAGTTCCACTCATGCATCCAACTCCCTAAACCAAGTTATTCCAAAGAGTCCACCATACCTACCTACTAGCTTATGCTATTCCAAGTATATTCATGCTTTTGTTTACCTTCCAAATTAAACTTGTTATGAGAAAACTAGTGATTAAAGCTCTCACAAACTTGATGGCACACTTTACTTTTCTTGCCCTTAATAAACTTGAACCATTGTGTCGTCTATATTGTATATGCTTGCACTTATTTGTTGGGAATTAGCAGAACCATGCTTTCATGGGGAACGCTTTCAACATTGCACTTGGTACTTGTACCTAGTTGATATCATGCTCTTTTGTATATGTATGTCGTCGGTGTGAAATGAAAGGGGAGCTTGTAAGTCCATGGAGTTATGTATATGTGTTAGAGAAAGCACTTTGGGCTGGTCTAATACATGCTGACATGGTGGAAACCTGCAGCGTAACCATAATGAGTTGTCTATGAAGCATTCTTCTTATAAAAAAAAGAGTCCTATATTGAGAAAAAGAGAAAAAGAGAAAAGGAGAAAAAGAGAAAAAGAGAAAAAAAAAGGAGATTATGAAAAGAGGAAAGAGAGAAAAAAGCACCATATTCCCATGGTAAATAAGAAGATTGCTGAGATGCTTGTTGTCTGCTTACCTTGTGATTTTGATATAGGGGTTCTTCCGTATCATCGGGCAAGGGGTACCCCGTTGGCGGTTCTCTATGATACACATGTACTTACAATGACAAGAACTTACCGGTGACTAAACTTGAGTAGCATGAGGAGCGGCCCTCGTATTCAAGGGACATGAGATTTCCAACTTATACTTTGTCAAGCATATACTCCATAGTTTGTTCACTTTAACCTTAATCACTTCAAGATGCTTATGATAGGGGAAATGAGAGCTGAAAGCTATTAAGTACCATAATTTTTGGAAGCTCTTTATGAGACTTGAATCCCTGCTTCCTTCTATGAAGGCCTTTCTTCCACCATTATATTGAGTCTCCACCTTCTATCTTTATGCACCTACTTTGAGAGCATAGTGGCCATTCTTAGTTCTATGTGCATTGTCCCAAGACTTGTTGATTGATGCATAACTTTGATATTGCTTGTTCGTAAACTATTTGTATCTAGTCACTCTTATGAACTTTGAAGGTGTCCTATGCATTTATATTTGCTACTCTATTGAGGGACAAGCTAAATACTATTATGCTATGTTTTCTTTATGTGAAACAAACAAACGTCTTGCAAAGCATTGTTATTCATGAATCTTTTGTTTGTGCCTTTTCATGTTGCATCATAGTTTCTTTGTCTTATTGCTAGAACTTTGTCTTTCATGTTATGTTTGAAGTACTGTGATCCCAGCTTTGAATGTTTTACATATACTTTGATCAAGTCTTTGATGGTGCATGTCACCTCAAAAATTATATTTTCTTTTTAACACTTACCTACTCGAGGACGAGCAGGAGTTAAGCTTGGGGATGTTGATACATTGCAAATGTATCTATAATTTTTTATGTTTCATGCTTGGTTTTATCTACTTTCTTGTGTTTTGTCCACACTTTGGAGTACTTTTCATATTATTTCTTGGACTAACCTATTAACAAGATGCCATAGTGCCAGTTGCCTGTTTTCTGCTGTTTTTGGTTCCAAGAAGTTAGAAAATGAATATTCTCGGAATTGGACGGGACAAAAGCCAAAGTTACTATTTTCCCGGAAGACTCACGGAGCCAGAAGGAGAGTCGGAGAGGGGTCACAGGGTGGCCACACCCCCCCTTGGCGCAGGCTAGCCTAGGCCGCGCCAGGGCATGGTGTGGGCCCCCTGGCTGGCCACCGACCTTGGCTCTTTCGCCTATAAGAGCCTCCCGATACCAAAACCCTAGATAGTCAATCAGAAATCCACAAAAAGTTCCGCAGCGCCGCTGCCACCGAAGGGGAGATTCGGGGGACAGAAAGTCTCTGTTCCGGCACCCTTCCGGGACGGGGAAGTGCCCCTGGAGCCATCTCCATCGATCTCCACCACCATCTCCATCACCATTATTGATTCCCATGATGAGGAGGGAGTAGTTCTCTCTCGAGGCTAAGGGTTCTACCTGTAGCTATGTGTTCATCTATCTCCCTATGCATGATCATATTGTGATCATGAGCTTGTAATCTATAGATCTACCTTGCTACTCAAGTGCTTTAATAGATCTCTGCTCTCCCCATGTGTGTGAAAGTGACAGCGTGCACACCATGGTGGCACTTAGGCTAGAGATTACAAATACTTGTTATGAGTTATATTTGGAGTTGGATGTCTTTATGAAATTGTGGTGTTTGTTGGACTCATCTTGAGCTCAAGGTGACAGTGTGGGGTTATCTAGATGGGAAAGGCTTACTTTGAGGTGTGCTGTTATAGCCCTACCATCGATTAGAGTGTTCAACCGGAGAGTAGTTAAGAGTAGTATCAAAAAGAGAAGATATTTATATGAGAGTGTTCACTAGTGAAAGTATGATCCCTAGGCCTTGTTTCTAAGCATTGATACACCGTTTGCTACTAGATATGTTACATGTTTGCTTGCTTCCATCTTTATTTCAGTTTGACTTTAGTCTCTTCCACGCCATTAAAGTATTCTCTATCACCGTTACCACTTATAATTATCCATAGCACTTGTATTTCACTATCTCTTCCCCGAACTAGTGCACATATACACCTGACAAGTGTATTGGGTGTGTTGGGGACACAAGAGACTTCTTGTATCTTGATTGCAGGGTTGCTTGAGAGGGGATACCTTTGACCACTTCCTCCCTGAGTTCGATAAACCTTGGGTGATCCACTTAAGAGAAAACTTGCTGCTGTTCTACAAACCTCTGCACTTGGAGGCCCAACAACTGTCTACAAGAATAGAAGTGCGTAGATATCAGTAGGTCTAAGTCATCTACCGCCCAGATTCCACTGAAAACATGAGTAAATAGGAAACATGTTCGCCATGAGCTCTCAGGTGGTACCGCCAAGGTATCCGACGGTACGCTGCATGGTTTACCGCCTTAAGACTTAGCGGTAGAGGCCCCAGTGCTACCACCAGCTATGATGGCCGTACGGTCCATGCGCAATCGCCGCTCCTAACCCAAAAACAAGAGCAAACTCGAAGCCAGACTATTCCTAATATCCTATGTAGGGTTGCAGGTGGCACATTATGTAGAGCAAACTGCTCTCTGATTAGTACAAATTGAGTAGAGGTGAGATTCAGAGCTATAGTACAATTTGTACTGTCCATACTATTTTACGGGCCAAAGCGGGACATGTTTGTGCAACCCTAGTCCCAGGGATACCGCCAGCCCATCCGGTGGTACCATGCCTAGGGCTACCGCCAAGCCCCCCGGCGGTTTGACTCCTAACACATAAGAATTCAAGTGTAAGCTAGCAAGTTCTTAACACACCGAACTAACAAGTTCATTAGAATTCAAGTCCATAACAAGTTCTTAACACACCACACTAACAAGTTCATAACAAACCAACATAGCAAGTCATAGGACACCAAACTAACAACTCCATGACATACTGACGTAACAAATTCACTTTGTTCCCCTCTTGGGAGCCAACTTGTGACGGGCGAGAGGGACCGTTGTCCTTGTAGACCGAAAAAACTTTTCGGTCCTTGAATTCGGGTAATCGGCTAGCTTGCTTGAGTAGGCTTAGGTGCATCTCCTAGTTGAGACATGCATATCTCATCGTAGTCTGAGTCCTCCTGCTCGTCCTCATCCCTCCAGTTCTCCTCCTGCTACTTCTCACCCTCCGAGTCCTGCTACTCCTCGTCCTCATCATCCAGGTCCTCCTATTGCTCCTCATCCTCCTCGTCCTCATCCTTCGAGTCCTCCTGACAAGACATGGTTGTATGGCTAGACGAGGTTCTTTCCCTACTTGAGACCGACTGCGAATGCTTAGGTGCATGTGTGTCAATGGCGCCGCTTCCATGGCAACCAAGCATAGTTGCCATCCGACGACACCAGTCCATCATCCTTTGCAACAAAATCAAAAGAACATGTGAAGGCTAATAAAAAATGAAGATATGGTAATTGAATGCAGAAAGAAACGTACCACCATGGAGACTCTTAGAACATACTCAAACTCCGTTGTACCTTCCTCGTATTGGAGTGCAACATCGGCCTCATTGACGCTTCGAGTAAGCTCCAAGCCCTAAAAAAGCATGTAAGACACATAAAAATCATGAATAAACAACACGCCATAAAAATTCTAGTTTACACTTTCCTATATTACCACTCTATCGAAAACGGATTCATAGTCCCTAAGGGTTCCCCCACTCTGTCTGACCGACAAGTTGTATTCGTTATCACCATTATCTCGCCCTAAATCCAAGAAATATTTTGTTGTCCACTCTGGATTTAGCTTTAGCCAGTGTTGTTCTTGATGCCAACCAAGGTCCATGACATAATCAGACTCTTTGTCTAGTGTACATTCCATCTCAGTAGTATTGTTCCTTTTATTCCACATTGCAATCCACTCATGATGTTTCCTCCCCCAATCCTTCTCTTTTGGGCACACCTTCCTATTAATCCTGCGATAGATGACGAACAAAATTGCATTACATTTACTTGATGTGGACTATACTAACTGTACACATATATATGCTTACCTATGGGGCAACAAATGTTTCCTGGTGAGCCGGCGGAGTGTGTTGGCCTCCTTCCAAATTGTTTGGTGACTCAATGTCAAAGATGCCACTCAACAACATAGAAGCATATCATCGGGCACCTAATGCGCCAAAGGGCCTCATCGCGTGTACACATCGCATCTGTAGTGCAACCCCTTTTGGAATTGTATGGAGTCCAACTAACCTACAACGCACAACATGAAAATCATGTTACAAAGGGCTTTAGTCACACGGGTTATTTGTTAAGTGTCAACACACAACATGAAAACTTACCAGGTCAAAAGGCAGCGCGCTGAGCTCATTGGTATAGCTCGTGTAACACCCTATGGATGAGTCTCTTTAGCACTCTGTAGGGTCCCACGAGTGTGCTATCGTGGGGAACTTTCATTCATGACAATCACCATCGAGAGGATAATCCCACCCAATTGCTGCTCGGAGTTTGTGAGGACGTCCGACTGGAACCTGGTCCCACATCCAAATTGAGAGGGGATACACCGCACCGCATAATCCCGCACCTTTAGTTTTCGCATGCCAAGGGTTGTCCATCTGCACATTAAAAATCCATGTAAAATTCCAATGGTAGATTATAAAATGCCTACGAGCAAAATACATGCAACGACTAAGGCTAGATCGGCCGACCCCTAGCTATACTTGGCGTTCCAGTCATGTAGAGGGTCCAGTCACATCCAAGAGGCGGTGTCCCCTAACCCATCTGTAAAGATCACCCGGGCTAACACATACCACATGTATGCCCGGGCATAACGCTGCACCATCTATGCATCGTGTGTAACACTCCAGTTCTAGTTAAATAGTAATTATGATTTGTTTGTGCATTCATGAGCATCATCTATTTTTGCTAAGACAAAATTCAACAAGAACAACATAAAACCCTAAACCCTAATTTCCCCTCTCTCTTTAAACCGATTCAAAATGGTTTTTGTATTTTGAAAATTACCAAAAGCAATGGAGCCCAAATAGTATAAAGGGCCTTGTAATGTTTACAAATTATTTACAAACCCTTTTGGTATTTTAAAGCTATTCAAAACAGTTTTGAAATGAATTGCAAAAGGGAAAGTGAAAACAGAAAAATAAAAACCATTTTACAGGAAAAATGGAACCAGGGCAGCCCAGGCTGGCCCAGTCTTTCTCTCCCTCTCCCCAATCTTTCCCGCAGCCCAAGCCAACCCAACACCGTCCCGATACCGGTTTGATGTTTTGTCCGCGTCATCATCTTCCTCCATTCCGAGAAGCAGCTCAGTGGCCACCCGTCTGCCGCCGCCGCGTGCCAAGATTCCCGCCGCCGCTCCCTGCATCTATATAGCTCATCGCGGCCACGGGACAACCCTAGCTTGCCCACTTTCCCTCTCACGCCCTCTCTCTTCCCCGGTTCTTCCCTCTAGCCCTCACCGTAAACAGCCGAGTAGCCCAGGAGAAGTACCACGCCACCCTTGTTCTTCTCATAGAAGAGCGCAAGCTGGGAAGCCCCCGTCTCGTCGGAATTGAGCTCGACTCCACCGTGGCCGCTATAGTTGCCATCGTCGATTCTCCATCGCCCGATCTTGCCTAGCCTCTACGACCCGACGTCGAGCACTATGGTGAGCAGGCGGTTACCTAGAGCCTCTCCTCCATCTCCCTCCCTTGTTGTAGCTCATTGCCGTCATGCACCATCCGCCGCAGCCGCAGTAGCTCATCACCGGTGCATCTCCGGCAAGCATCCGCAAGCGGCGCCGCCAGCTTCTGGCTAAGCGAGAGGCGCTAAGTCGGATGCGCCCCTCCCCGTTGCCATGCACGCGCCCAATCATGTCGTAGGATCCATTGCTGACATCAGCATGCCGTCGTATCCCCTTTCCTTTTCTTTTAATATTTTTAGTAAATCATTTTCTATAAATATTAATATGACAGGAGGATCCCTAATGTCAGATATTTAATCATTTCAATAATTATTTTCTAAAATGAATAAAACTATGACATGTGGATCTAGTTGGAAAATAATTTCTAATTTCCAAAAATGTTTTATAATTTCCCAAAATGATTTAAAATGGATTTAAATTGGGAAAGTTCATCACTAATTCATTTTAAATCAGAAAAATGTGTATATTATATCAAAATGATCATAAAAAAGATCTACACTTTAGCATAAAATCATGCATAGTTCATCAACTTCAATTAACAAGTTCATTAGAAGAACGAAGTAACCCCTTAGAGGTGTTCCAGGATTCTTCCTGTATTAGGGTTTACTTCCCTCAGACCCTGTTTAAAATGATCCAGCATGTATCAGGGTCATATTTCAATACAATTTGACTTGTCATATCATCATTATAGCTTATGCATTACATCGATGCCAGTTGACTATTTCCCTTTCTTTCTGATGTTTGGTTCATCCCGGTGGAATACGGTATCGAGTGCGAGATCGAAGACAGGGATCAACATCATCGAAGACCGAAGATCATTCCTTGACCAACTATGAATAAGTCAAGTAGAAGGCTACCGAAGATCTGCTTATTGGTGAACAATGGGCAAAGGCAAGCATAGCCACACCATAATACAATCCCATGCTTTCAAAGTATTTAAATTCATGCCATGCTACATACGATTCTACTGTGGTATTTTATCGATAGATAGAGTATCCCATTGCATTATTCTCTCTGAGCTTATATTACCTTATCCACTGCTCCTAGCATAACTAGGTCTGGCTTGTGTGCACTGCTAGAGCTTATATCTGTGTCCTGCTTAGCCATGCTTAGTTATTGATGCTGGTTCATCCTAATGATGTATCAGAAGCAAATGAATCTAGTATGACAGGAGATCGAGATACACTAATGAGATGAGATTGGTGGTAAAAGTTAAACATGCTAAGGCTTGTATGGGAGGCCATAGTGGGATGTGGTTTTGCAGTCCCATGCTCGCCACCACTAGGACCCGAGTTCTTGCCTTTGGAACCGAGACAAGCATACAACCACACGGGGCTTGGAAAACCCCTCGACTAACTGACTTGTCTAGTAGATTACATGAGTCACATAATTTGGACCTTCTATTCGACATATGCATTCTAGTTGTTCTTGAAGGCAGTGAAGGAGGTGCATCATAACAGGTAGGTAAGCGTGGCTGGGGTTGCTTGGGGTGGATAGAGCCCCTGGTAAACCAACCTCGCCTCACATCTGTAGGGATTGGCTTTGGTATTTGACCCATTACAGCGGAACCCTCCTTAGAGCGTGACTCATGGTCTCGGCGAAAGCAAGGCAAAGGTTGTGGTCAACCACCCTATGGCCTTCCAAGGAACAGGGGTAATGATCTGGCATTAAAAGTCGGTTGGTACATGTGGATAAAGTTGTACACTCCTGTAGGGTTAAATCTTTTCAAAAATCCGTGTACACAACTATGAGCGCTTGGTGACCAGATTCTAAGATCATAGAAAACTTTAACCTAATCGTAAAACTCGGAGGATTCAATGGTGCTCAAGGATGCTTCCTCTTGGGTACGAGGGGTGATCTTAGTTGAGGTTTTAGGATCATAATGACTTGATGGATATCAAAAGATGATGATCAATACTTTGGAAATGTCGCTTTCTTATCCCCTTTTAAAATATTTTGATTAGACGAGCTTCTTCTCCCTCCTATTTTACAAACAAAGATAGCTTTATGCGAAATATTTCCACCAGCCATAAGTCTTGTGGAGTACACCCTTTACTCACCCTTGTGACGTTGATACTTTTGTAGCAGAGTAAGTGTTCGCCTAAAGATGAGTTCTGTATGACATCGATCATGACGAGTAGCTTGGTGTTCCCAACCGATAGCCTAGAATCTATGGGCTGGGATGTCATCATTATGCTTCAGGCATCTTAGGCCATTTGTTAAGTTTGATATCCTTAATAGCATAATTTTACTCATGTTGTTTGATATTTGTGTCCAATGACCTCTAGTTGTAATAATTTGCTTCTTTGCTCAGTTATGAGCTTGCTGTAATAATTTTTGTGTCGTAGGGTCACTGTTGTGTTACGAATTCTCTCACTAGATATCCTCGAGCTCTAGATTATGCTTATGTCAGACTAAGGCCTGAGATTTGTCTAACCCTGGTCTCGGGGGTGTCACACATAGGCACCCCGAGGGGTTGCCATATCTCTCTTAGCCACTTATATGAGACACCGGAAGTCCTATTCTCTTTTACTCTTTCTATTTGCGGGTTTAAGTTGCTTACCGATAAGGACAAAAACCCGCTCCTGCCACCCATCACTATCTACCCTTCGAGTGATAGCTTCTCCGTCCATGGGAAGGGTCCATGGAAAAGTCCTGCAAAGTAACCGTCATCTCTCCACACAACAAGTGAAAAGAGTGTGTCTCCGACCTCCAATAGTCCAGAAGTGCGGTAAGGGCCATGTGGTTGATCGGTGGCGGGTTACGCCTAAACTGGACCATGAAGGGGAGAAGACCTGCCATCCTAAAGTATGGCGCATACCCGATTATCATACGCCATATCATTTGTATCATGGCCCCTCATGCGCATAGGGTACATCTGCAAAAGTTAATTAAATGGTGAGACACTAGCATAGTACTAACAAATATAATGAAACAAGAACATGTTTAGGCCTTACCTTCTACTTCCCATTCTCAATAAACCAAGCATGATGCTCCTGTCGTACACCAACTCAAACCTGGCGAAGTAATGATCCATCCTACATTGTGAAAATAAGGGCATGCCGAAAATAAATCATATGGCAACATAGTAGCGTATGCATAGTTTCAACAATGCCATGAGCATCTCATACATACAAATCTTCTCCTAAATGGGGTTAATAAAATGTTATAGATACAAATATTCTCCTAAATGTTCTTAATAAAATTTAAACCATGCCATGAGCATCTCATACATACAAATCTTCCCCTATATGGTTTTAATACAACTATGCCATGAGCATCTCATACATACAAATCTTCTCCTATATTGTTTTAATAAAATGAAGTAGATATAATCCATTTACTATGCATCAATATATACATCCATATACATTGATTTTGAAACCAACACATATGCATCTACACATGCATACACACACATAGTGTAGTCACAATTACAAATTCTGGCACACAAATCAACCAAACATACATACAAATTAGTCAAGGCAAACAAATGACCCAACTCAAATAGCCACTAATTGGAAGTTATTAATGGATGGGATGTGAAGAACATGAACTAGGGTGTCACATTTTTTTACCAAAATCTGATACAATACATGATGACATTGAGAGGGGTGTGGGAGATTTACCTCTAGGATGATGTTGGGTAGAGATTCCCTAATTTTCCATTGATTTGAGAGGGGAGACACGGAGACATCGAACTGAGCCGACCAGCAGCTTCCGCCGCCGATGTGTTCGACGTGAGAAAGAGAGAAGAGGGGAGGAGTGGGAGGTAGGGCACGCTGGGTCGGGCTGGCCCTATTTTGCCCTTGGTTCGATACCTCTTTGAGCGGTGGCGGTATGCCTCGACCTCTACCGCCTGGAGAAGCGGTGGTACCGCCACATCAGCAAAGTTCAGGAAGACGATCGTGACCATGCGAAATTGGTTTATTTTGTGCTAAACTTTGACTGCAAGGTCAGAATTGGATTTGGCCCTGAAAATGAGAAGCTGTCATGTTGGCCATGTATGCTGCTGGTGAGAAAATGGACAAAAATAACCTCTAAAAAAACAAATTCACAAAATGAACTCTGGCCGAAAGAATTTCACACGGACTAACCCTTTTTGTAGCGTCCAACACAAAGGCGCTATACTCTACAGGATAGCGCCTATGGCATAGACGCTATGGTCCCTGCCGGCATGGCGGCCGCCTGGCCCACCCTGGCCCCACCCAGCCGAGTAGCGCCTGGGCGTTGAGCCTGGGCCGTGCAGCGCCTAGGCGCTATGCCCCAATGTGTAGCGCCTATGTGAAAGGCGCTACACATTGAGACATACTCTGCCAGCAGCGGCCCCCTCCCACCCGACCCACTCCCTCCCCAGCCGCCAGGAAGAACAGAAGAACACCCAGGCCGCCCCTCTCTCCTCCCCCCCTCAAATCCACCACTAAAAATCAACAGATCTGAAGATTTTCTCCGTGGATTTTCTACCCAATCTTCCCCTCGAGGTATTCTCCTTCGATCCCCTCTTTTTCATCCAAAAAATCTTGCACATTTTAGTCTTATTTGGTTGGAACCCTAGGTTTAGATGGAAACATGACCATAGGCCGATTTGTTCATGTATTTTGGTATTTGGTAGTTGTATGTTAGTTATATTTGTTGGGGAATGACAATGTGTTGTTAATTTGATTTGTATGGTTGTATATGGATTTGTATAAATGTTTCAATAATATGCTCCCATATCCTTTGTAGTTACTTGTAGAAATTAAAACAATGGCCACCGATGATGGTTGTATATGGATTTGTATAAATGTATGAATAATATGCTCCCATATCATTTGTAGTTTCTTGTAGAAATTGAAACAATGGTCACATATGATGAACCACTTACATATTTATTGATATTTGGAATATATTTGTAGGATGGTGTCGCTACTTGATGATTACTATGATACAAAACACCGTGCATACTTGATGGCGGAGAAGCATATGGTAATAAAACCATGTTGGACTTGTTTGTCTTAATTTTTAGTTTGAAACAATTGTGTTGAACCCGTAAAGAAGCATAATATTTTGACTTGTATGTATGCAGAAGCTAGGTCCCCTGAAGATTCGCTCTCATGGCGCGTCCTCGAGTGACATGTTGTATGACGAGCGGTACACTCCGTACATCCAGCAGCTAGGCCTCCTCCCTTTTATCACGCTTGTGACCCGGTCGACACCGAACCTGAACGCGGCTGCCCTCACCGCACTTGTCGACCGGTGGAGGCCAGAGACTCACATGTTCCACCTCCGGACTGGCGAGATCACCCCCAACCTTCAGGATGTTTCCATGATCTTTGGGCTTCCTATTGCTAGGAACCCTTTGTGTATGAACACAGATTCTGACGGGTGGCGCAATGAGATGCAGCTACTTATTGGGAGGGCTCCTGTAGAACTTGAAGACAAGAGTAAAGATAGAGTCCCAGCAGGCGCGACATATGCGTGGATTGTGGCGAACTTTGTGCACTGCCCGGAGCCAGTCGAGGTTGAGGTGATTGAGACACATGATCGTGTGTATGTGTGGTATGTCCTCTCCAGAACTTTGTTTGCTGACAGCGGAGGTAGGACCGCTCAGTGGATGTGGCTGAAGGCTCTAACGCACTTTCATAGCAACATTAGCTGGGGTTCGGCGGCTCTTGCCTACTTGTACCGGCAGGTAATCGCTTGTTCATGGCGCCGCCTTTTATACACTTCCAATCCACACGTATCATATGCTGACATTTTTACTTTACTTGTAGTTGGATGATGCTTGTTGTAGGTCAAGCGCCAACGCCGGAATAGGTGGTGCTATGGTTCTCCTCTCGGTATGGAGCTGGGAACGTTTACCAGTAGGTTGCCCGAAAGAGGTGGGTTACCTTCCTTGGCCAGAGTTTGGGAGACACCCTCTACGCTCAGCCACTTGAGCTTACAAGTGGGACGTCGTGTCGGAGATGACTAGCGATGTTGATGCCATGTACATGAAGTACACGAACGAGTTCGATGCGCTTACGCTTGAAAGGTGTAAATTTGTGTCTTTACATCACTTCCTAGAGTGTTTTACCCACTAGTAGAAATCTACAAGAAACATGTTCTTGTGATATGTTGCAGGTAGAGTGGGAGCCTTATGGTTACGGGGACGATTTTGGTATTGCTCCCGGGTTTGATCTTAACCCGAAATGTTTGGAGGAAAAGAATCTTTGGCTCATGTGCTGTCCATTAATTTGCAATTGGGCGGTTGAGCACCATCTTCCACACCGTGTGATGAGGCAGTTCGGGTTGTTCCAGGCTCACCCTCCCGCATATAAGGACACCGACAAGGAGCTTCATAGGTAAGTTAGCATTAGAACCCTTTTCCTAAATTGCATCGTCATCTTCTATTTGGTTGTAGTAACAAATTTCTTTGTTGTCCTTCAGGTTGGACAGGAAAAAGCAGAGAAAGATCAAGAAGTGGGATCACCATCATAGGAAGTATGTCATGGAGTTTTTGCTATCTGTGGAGCAGGCTCAGCAAACATAATGGAATAGTGGAAGATCTCATTGCCCAATTGCATGGGACAACTATCTTCGTTGGTTTCTTGAAAATACTCGTGTCTCCATTTGCCCGCCGTCTTACGAGGAGGAAATATTAGAAGAACCGTGCGTATTCGATGAGATTGCCTACAATGAATACAACAAGCTTGTCAGGGAGGGGCACGAAATCCCGATATCTTCCTCGCTCAACTTTGCGGTAAAGTTTTCCTAGCCCTTCCATTACTTTACTTGCCCTTCCATTGCTTTATTTGCTAACATGTTTGTGTTCTTTACTCTGTAGTGAAAGGAGATAAAGAAACATGCTGACGAAACCGAGGACATTCTCCATGATTGGCCGAAGGAAAAAAGGCAGAAGGCATACTTTCCTCAAGGTATGGTTGAAAATGAAAGGAGTACTTACCTTACATGTTGTGCTACACGCTTTAACTTCTCGTTTACTTTATTACAGCGGATGGCCAAAAAGATGCGTCAGTTATCTAACCTATTAGGTTGTCGCGACCCCGAGTACACAACACCGTCAAATTCTAGGTCCAAGTCGATTTCTGACCCAACGGCTAACCTTGAGGATGACGAAGAGGAAGAGGCCACCTCGGCGGCTCGTATGGAGGACGAGGTATGGGACGACCTTACATTTCTTAACTGCATTAAGTGCCTTTGGTTTGTTTGCCGTACATTTCCTTAGGCATACATTCGTACATGTAGATGCCTCGTATGGAGAATGAGACGGAGGAAGATTACCGGATTCGTTCCGCTTACCTATTGAAGCCAAGGAGGGAGTTCACTCGCTAGACACCGGAGGACTTCCGTAACAAAGGGAAGGCTAATGTTGTCGAACACGAGCCGCCATGTAGGTTAAGAGCTAGTAGGAGGATGAGGGGTCTAGACTATGATGATGATGATGAAGAGGAAGAAGAAGAAGCAGAAGAAGAAGCGGTGGTGACACAGAAGATGGATCCGAGGAGGGGTCGACGCCCAAGAACGCGTGGACGGAAGTAGTTCTATGCACTTAGTGGTGTGCGCTATGCGCTGATGTTGTTCTATGCACTATGTGTTGATCTATGTGATGATGTAGTATATTGCACTATTTGTTGGCACTATGATGTAGTTGTATTGCACTATGTGGACGGAAGTAGTTAATCTATGCACTATGTGTTGCCACTATGAATATCTATTTTTATTCTGTGTATTTGTGTATTTGTTCTGTAAATTTGGAGGTTAAACTGAACTGAATTCAGTTAAGAAGCATAGCGCCTACCTGACAGGCGCTATGCATGTGTAGCGCCTACCTGATAGCTAGCGCCTATCAGAAAGGCGCTGCACATTGACTTAGCGATTTTTCCAGCGGGCGCAGCTCGATTTGCTCTCAGTATACTCTCTGTATCGTCTGGAGCCAAAAAAAACCAGTGTAGCGCCTATCAGGTAGGCGCTACACATGCATAGCGCCTGTCAGGTAGGCGCTATGCCTCTGAACTGAATTTAGTTCGGTCATTTCTTAGTCTAGAGCACAAGGTATACCAGAATTGTATTACAAGTTTGCAAATATAAGAGAACTGGGAACATACTCAAAGTTCATCACATACTCATACATGGTGTTTTGCCCTTAAGGGGCTTTACATTCTCAAAGTTCACAACATACTCATACTCAAAGTTCATCACATACTCAAAGTTCATGTCATACTCATACACCACGAGCCTCCACCATGGCATCCGTCTACAAGTCTAGAACACGAGGTCATTTTCCCTTCTTGTTGCGCTCCTTGTCTTCCTCCTGGGAACGCCACGCCGTCTGACGCTTCCTTTCCCTCTCCGCATCACGAGCCTCCTTAGCGATGCGCTTCTCTTTCTCTTCTTGCTTGCGACGCTCGTCCTCACGTTGCTTGCGCCTTGCCTCCATCTCCTCGTTACGCACAGCTTCTTGGTACCGACGTCTAACTATTGCCCTATCAATCTCCTGAATAGTCTTCATAGCTTCAGATTGCTCGAGGTCTATCCAAGTGTAGTACCTGCATACTAGAGGGGAGACTACAAGATAATAGAGCATGTTATTAATATGATATGGAATAAAGGTTCTTAAATTAAATTGCTTTGTGCATACCGGTGGAGTCTCATACGCACGGGAGAGCGAGCATAGTTGGCACACATGAAGAACTTTCTTCCCCAAGTATCGGAATTGTAGTCGATGGACTCCTTAACAATGCAATCATCTTCGCACCAACAAATTGGAACCTCCTTTCCATGGGCCTTGGATGTACAATATGCCCTTCATGGCCTTTCCGCTTGATCGGCGCAAGGTGGCCTAGCATTGGACCTCCTCTTCCTCTCCTCATCTTCCTTCTCCTTTTTCTTCTTCATCTCTTCCTCTTCCTTCTCTTTTTTCCTCTTCCTCTCTTCCTCTTCCTTATTCCTCTTCTTCTCTTCCGCTTCGTCCTCCTTTTTTCTCAAGTCGCGAGCAAGTTGAACCACCGAATCGAATTCACGAGCAAATGTCTCCTGCCGCTTCCTCTCTTTCTCTTCCTCAACTTCCTTCCTCTTCCTCTCCTCCTCTTCCTCTTTCTCCTTCCTCTCTCTCACCACCGCCAAAGCGTCCGCCCACAACTTCGAGTAGTTCACACCATCCCCATCATTGTTCTTGTTGGCCATACCTATAATAAGAAAAAAGGTAAAAGTTAGTTAAGTAAGCATGAATGTGAACAATAGTGGTTTGAAAAATATTAGTATGAAAGCTAGTAAAATAAGCATGGAAGGTAGTAAAGTAAGCATAAAAGTGTGATCATTATTTCACCATACCTATGCGCATACGGATTTGGTCCTGCCAAATAACCTATCATACTAGCCGGATTTGGTCCACGCCCTCTTCCTCTACTAAGCCCAAGTGATCGACCTCTTCCTCTACTAAGCCCAAGGGATCGACCTCTTCCTCTACTAAGCCTAAGTGATCGACTGCTTTGTTGCCTAGGAGCATGTTGGCTACTTCTCCCTTGGCTTGGCACGTGTTGGCTACTTTGCCCTTGGCTTGGCACATGTTGGCTACTTTGCCCTTGGCTTGGCACTTGTTGGCTACTTCTCCCTTGGCTTGGCACTTGTTGGCTACTTCTCCCTTGGCTTGGCACTTGTTGGCTACTTTGCCCTTGGCTTGTGCTTGCTTCATTTCCTTTTGCTCTCTTCCTTTGGGTACACGTTCTTGCATTATGCCCTTCAACATTGCACGTTCCACACCGCGCTCTCTCACGAGGCTCTTGGAATTGGTCGTTGCCCGTTTCTCGACCACCACTACGGCCCCATCCATCCATGTCACTCCTAAAGCATTTTGTAGTGCGTCTTCCACGTTTAATCACCTTCCATTCCGGATCGGGCCATAGTTGAATTCCATGGTACTCCAGCCATTGTGATTGGTCCAGGTATGGGTGAAATCGAGGGGCCCATGTCTGCTTAGTAGTCTCGATAGAGAACTCGGACTCTCTCACCGTGAGCGTATTATTATAGTCCAAATGTCGTCTGCGAGCCGCGGTTAGCAAGTGTGAGCACGGAAGATGAAGCAACAATGGCCTTCCGCATGTGCACTCACAAGTAGTAAGCGAGACCTTGAACGCACGGCCTCCGTGTCGGACACCATCAGCCGTGGTTCCTCCCGGCTTCGTAACTTGGTATATAAGCTCATCATTATCAAATTCCATGACAACTTGGGAGTCCGCTTTCCTTGACTGAAATTCTATCCAATTGTCAACCTTCGGTGGGAACTTGTATATATGATTGTTCTTGTAGTCTCCTGCAATCTGCCTATCTGTTTCAGCTGAGTATTTTAGGAAACACTCATTCAACATGTCAAATGTATATTGCACTATTGTCGTGACGGGCAATGCACGGACACCTTTGAGCAACTTGTTGAAGCATTCTGCCATGTTGCTTGTCATTTGACCGCACCTTCGGCCACCGTCATCGTAAGCTCGTGCCCACTTTCCCATATCTCCAATGTTTCTAAGGAGAAACTCTTTGCCCCCCGCATTGAGTTCTCTGTTATGGAACAATTTTTTGTACAAGTTTGAGAAACGGCGCTCCGTGAAAGCGAGACAACAATCTTGTAGATCATCGGACAAGTCCTTACTCTTGCATGCTCTATAGAAGTTTGAAACAAAATGTCTCAGGCACCATCGATGGTGCAATGGGACATGTCCGGGAATGTCAAGCATCACCACATTGAGAATTCCTTGATGACGATCCGAGATGACACATAATTCCCTTTTAGCGGGTAACACCTTGGTTCTCAAAATATGGAAGAACCACTCCCAATTGTCATTGTTTTCCACCTCAACCAAAGCAAACGCCAAAGGAACCAACCGGTTGTTGGCATCGCTAGCTATTGCAATCAAGATAGTGCCCTTGTATTGTCCAGTCAAGAAGGTGCCATCAACGGATATAATAGGCCTACAATGTTCAAAAGCCCGAACACATTGCTCGAAACCGCAAAATGCACGTCCAAATACTCGAACGGTTTTTCCGTTCATTATCCTTGTCTTGTTCCCATAAGATTCAATGATATGAATCATGCCCGGGTTAGCATTGGCCATCGCTAACAACAACCTAGGGATCCGGTTATAATATTCCTCCCAATCACCGTACAACATCTTGAATGCGGCTTGCTTCGCCTTCCATGCCTTCCCGTACTTCACCTCGTAGTGAAAGTCGGCTTTCACAAGCTCCATGACCATCTTGATGCTCATTATTGGAAATGACTTGACGTCATTGGAAATCCTATAAGCAATGAACTCGGAGGTGAGTTGTCGGTGCCCGTGCTTCACATCCTTGCCATCCACCTTTGGGCCTCGGCACATGTGAGTTGATACACAACTAGATATGTGCCAATCGGGACCTCCCTTGAATGGTCTTGCACGCACAATCCAAGGACATTTATCCTGCTCACATTTAACCGTGTAGCGCTTCTTCAAATCCGAGTGCACCACCGTGTAAGGACGATGATGCTTAACCGAGAAGGCCTTTATCCATTGCTTAAATTCTAGCAAGGTCTTGAATCTCGTTCCGCGAGTAATCCCATTATTCTCTTCATTACCATCTCGGTAAGAACTTGACCTTGGTCCAAGCACTATGCCCTTCCTGCCATCAACCGTGGCTTCATCCGCGAGACTAACATCACGAAACAAAGATACCATGTGGTCCCGCCCCAATATGTTCTCGTGGATTTCGGCCTCTCTAGCCGTGAACCCCTCCTCGTCAAGTTCTTCTTCGGGACCATCATCATCCGAGTCTGATGCATACCCTCGAGCATAGGGGATGTCACGGTCCATGTTCTCTTGCGTAATATATGTGTCCAAATCTCCAACATTGTTGTCATGAAGCTCAACCTCATTCTCATATTGCCCATAATCATCATTGTTCTCTTCCCATACTTCATCTTGGTACTTCGAAATTGGGCTCAATGTTTGGGTTAAAGGAGGGTCACTCAATACCTCTTGGTTGAAGGGTGGGGGGATCCTAGAATGCAACGAACTATCAACCTTCTTGGTGGAAAATAGTTCAAGAGCCTTGTCTAGTGATTCCGCAACCACCTCCTGGTATGCAACCCAACGGGCCTCGGAAGAGATACGCATGGTCTTCCAACGGACATGCATTCGCAAACTCACATTATGTCTTCCCTCCATCTCAACAATATCAGTTGGGTCCATCCATTTCAATTCTATCCTAACTTGCTTCAAGATCTCGGTGTAGGTTGGACTACGTTCAAACACCATGTCTAGCTCATTCGGGTCCGGTTCTATATTGCCTTTCAAAAATGCGTCCTTGTCCACATGATGAACATGAACAATTATTGTCATACGTAACACATAAGAGAATATGATCATTAACTACCCATGGCAAGATGAATAAAAATATAGTAGTCACATTATGAAACAATTTATCTAACAAGAACACCATCCCTTACATGAGCAAACCCTAACCCTAACCCTAACCATAGCCATAACATTCCAATAAACCAAACTCTAACAATCCAAGAACCCTAAACCTAACTAAATGCTTCTTAGACATCATTCTACCCAACATTGGCCAATAAACCCAACAAATTTCCAAACATTTCCTCACAAATCAAATTTCTAGGGTTTCAACTCACATCCCACCAAAATGAAAGATTTCAATCGGTAAAAACGGAGGGAATAGAGGGAGGGTACCTCTAGCAGCCGGGGAGGGTCGAAATTCACCAAGTGAAGCCTCCAATCTGAGGGATTTGAGGGGGGAGGAGAGATGGGCTACCGGGTGTTCTTCTGTCAGTCTGTGGTGGGAGTGGAGTGGGTCGGGTGGGAGGGCCACAGCGTGGCTATATGTCTCAATGTGTAGCGCCTTTCATAGCGCCTAGGCGCTGCACGGCTCAGGCTCAACGCCCAGACGCTACTACTCGTAGGGTGGGGCCGGTGGGCAGCGGCCACTGCAGAAGGACCATAGCGCCTATGCCATAGGCACTATCCTGTAGAGTATAGCGCCTTTGTGTTGGGCGCTACAAAAATGGTTAGTCCGTGTGAAATTCTTTCGGCCAGAGTTTATTTTGTGAATTTGTTTTTTTAGAGGTTATTTTTGTCTATTTTCCCGCTGCTGGTCCATGTGAAATGGAATATTGAGAGTTCGGAGAGGTGGGGCTTGTACCTGCCAGATTCAGGAATAGGCCACGAACCTGCAGGTAGCTCGCGGCAGAGAAATTAAGTGAAAGGAATGGACGATCGGCTGAGAGGCTGCAGTTCAGGGGGGCTACACCTACACGGCGCAGTCAAGCAGCGGTCTCTCTCGTCTGGTTGCAGTTTCAGGTGTGACGGCTCGCATGTTCGTCCCCCGTCCCTTTTCCACCGGCCGGCCACACGGCAAGGACTTCCGGGCGGTTTGCGTTTGACGGGTTGCTTTTGTGCATCTTTTGAGAACGACGCCTGCAGCCGTCCTTGTCGTCCTAGACGATCCCTCTGTAGTCTGTACGGCCAAGGAAGTCCTGGTGAACATTTAGAACGGCATGGCAAGAAACGCCAGCAGCGCATCAAGCAAGTTGTATCTATACGTACATGGAGGCTGCAGGATCAGGGGCACAGCTGATAGTATATATGTACTGTTACATCTTCATCGAGAAAAATATGTCCTGTTACATGTCTCTGAAGCTGTCAGGGGGGAACTGAATTTGATTGAAATAGGGGCTACCGCAGGTTTTCTTAATGGAAGCGGCCACCACAGTTTATCTGGGCCACTGGAGCTGCCGCTAATAGCGAGGTAGACAGCGACATGTTAACGGGGCCATCAATCTGGCACTGACTTCTTTTACTGGGCTTCCTTAACAAGGGCGAAACATGCCAGACGAAAATCCTATATGCTGCTCGCGGCGCGGCGGGCACTGCTATACGGGGCTCCTATACTCCGCTTTAAGCAGCCGCACAGCCGCTCGCCGCGTGCAGTCCTCTGTTGGGCCACGGCCCATCAGACGTTTATATTTTTCGTTTTCTTTTTTTATCTTTTCTGCTGTTTTTTTTAAAATCATATAGAAGTGTCCTAATATTATTCAAATTTTGAACAGATTTAAAATCTAAATATTTTTTAGTTTTATCTGTTAGAAATCTGAAAACATTTTTTTCGAAATTTAAACATCTTTAAATCTAAATAACTTTAACTTTGAACAATTTTCAAATCCAAACCATTTTCACATTTAAATAAATTTTCGAATCTGAACATTTCAAAATGTGTATAAGTTTCAAAATCTAAACAAAATTCAAAATTGTAAAAATGTTGTAAAGAAACCAAAAAAAAAATTGAAAATAAAACTAAAAAAAGAAAAAGAAAAAGAAACAGAAAAAAGAAGGAAACTGGGCTAGCCAGGTCGGCCCATACCGCGCGCAGGGTTGTGCGGCGCACGGTAACAACTAACCTGGTCGGTGTATAGGATTTGTCATGCTATATGCTCGTCTTAGCGGCGCATCCCGCTCCTGCCGTCTGAAGCGAGTAGACGTAGGCCGGGCTATTAGGATAGGGTCGTTGTTTCTCTCTCTACTCTTAAACTGTATGTTTCGCTACGTGTTTTTCTTTTCTTTTTTTCTTTTTTAGATTTTGTTGAGTTTCCAATCCACCATTTTGTGTTTTCCTTTTTCATTGGTGTTTTAGATTTTTTTTATAAGCAGAATATGAACATACTTTCAAGCATGCGCATTTTTGAACTAGTGAACATATTTTTGAGAAACCCATTCTTAGAACGTCATGACATTATTGAATCCATGAACGATATTTTTTGAAGTCATGAATAATTTCTGAACCTCGTGAACACTGTTTCATATCCGTAAACATTTTTAAAGTTCTATGAACATATTTATTTGAAAGGACGAACAATTTTTGAACCTCGTGAACACTTTTTTTCTATCCGTGAACAATTTTAAAATTATATGAACATATTTATTTGAACCTCATGAACATTTGACTAAATATCGAGAACAATTTTTTAAAATAGAAGACATGTTTTTGAATCCACAAATATTTTTTTTGAATCCATCAATAATTTTTGATTCTCATGAATACTTTCTAGGTGTCCGTGAACATTTTGAAATTCTATGAGCATATCCATTGAACCAATGAACACTTTTTTAACCTCTTGAACGTTTGACTAAGCCTCATGAACATTATTCAAAACACGTGAATATATAACTTTTAGAAATGAAAAGACATGTTTTTGAATCCATGGATGAATTTTTTGAACTCCGTGAACACGTTCTCCATATCCGTAAAAAAAAATCTATGAACATATTTATTTTGAACCAATGAAGAATTTTTGGACCTTGTGAACATTTGATTTAACCTCATGAACATTATTTCAAAATACGTGTCTTAAATCAAAAAACATGTTTTGAATTCATGAACAATTTGTTTGAACCCATGAATAATTCTTTATTCTCGTGAACAGTTTTACATGTGTTTCTGAATATATTTTTCAATTCTATGGACGTATTTGTTTGAACCAACGAGCAATTTTTCAACCTCACAGACAATTGATTAAGGCTTGTGAAAATTGTTTCAAAATACGTGAACAACTTATATTATGAAAGCAAATTCAAATCCATGAATGTGTTTTCGAATTCATGAACATTTTTTTTGAATTGGTTTACTTAATCTGTGAATTCATGGACATTTTCTAGACCACGTGAGTATTTTTAGTATCAAAGAAACTTAAAAAGGAGAAGAAAATTGAATGAAATAAAAAAGGAAAAAGGAAAATAAATAAGCAACCAAAAATGGAAAGGATATCGAAAAGAAGACACGAAAAACTCGAGCCTAAAAAACCCCTGGAAGACACAAAAAGCGTCGAACGACATCGTGGTAGAATGGGCCCAGCTTTCCTGATTTTCTTCACGCGACATGGAAAAAACGCACCACAACGAGCGATATATAAACTTTGCACCGCACCCCGTGGCCCATTTGGCCAAGCTCATTTTCACACCGGCTCGATCAGTTTTTTGCCTTTTTGTTCTGTTCGCTTTTTCTATTTTCTTTTATCTTGTTCTTATGATTTTATTTCTTGCTTTTTTTATATTAGTAATACGTAATGAAATAGGTTTTCGTATTGTAGTAGGCTAGCCCCAAGTCGGTTTGGCACATGTACTATGTAAACTCTGTGATTCCTATTAACCGATACAAGGAATCGTTCTCTCCAATTATCATGTGTAACATCCCAAGAATTTAGAAATTGGGATTAAAAAATTGCATTTTTATTTCATTCGTGAGCATTGCATTTATGCAACATTTTAAGTTCAAACCCTATTTGTAAAAAACGCTATTTTGAATCTCAAAAATAGTCCTACAAGGTGACAACAAGGATTTATAAATCCACTATTTCAAAATGAGCAAAGTATTGCTAATTTTCATCATATTATGATCTACTGTTTTTTATAAAAAAATAAAATTAAGTTTGAACTCATTTGGAGTTCATATGCAAAAGTTATAATAAAATAGGAAAACAGAAAAAGAAAAAGAAAAGAGAACAAAAAAATAAAACCCTAGTCTAAGCGGACCAGACCAAGCTAGCCCGTGTCCTATCTATCGCGCGTCTGAGCCACACGAGCGATGCGCAAGCGAGTGGGCCGGCCCAAAGGAAGCAGCGGCAGCCTGCCCCTAGACACCCCCTCCTTAAAAGGGCATGTAGCCCTCATGTGTGGTGATGCAGCCCAACATATGGCAACCACCATTGGTCCACATCATCCTTCGCCAATCATGCCTACAAAGGTGAATTTCTTCCGTCTCTTCTCTTCCGGGAACGAGATCCCACTTGAGACAAGTACCAATTGTATGACCATGCCCATGACCATGACGCCAATAGGAGAAGACAAGGATGCCCTAGGAGCCAAGACGCCCAAACAAGGAGCTTGGAAAAGAAGGAGGAAGAAGAGGTTTGGTGCCAGCTTCGGCCCCCCGGCCCTACCACCGACTCATCCCGATGCTATGCCCAGCGCGCCGGACTCACCGTCGAACCGTCCAGCCACCACCGACCCTTTCGGCCCCCGGCTGAAATCCTTAACAGTACACCCTTCCGGCGACTACCGATACGGCCAGCCACCACCGACCCTTCTGGCCCCATCGAACTTATGGCTGAAATGACAGTCTACGCACTGGTTTGAGTTTGATGCCCTGGAATATTCTGTCTACCTACCCCCTTCGCTCCAGTACTATAAATAGCCCTCTTATGGGTCAGATCTAGGTAGAGATGATGATGAATTGAGTTGAGACTCATGACATGTGCCAAACCCTGGATGGGACCACCTCTCTAGATTAAATCTACAAGTTGTATCAAGGCCCTCCTCAAGTACTTGGTCTCTCCAATTCAAGGATTTTAGTAGTGGTTGGTATGTTCCCTTTGGGATTCTACTTAGTTGTTACTCTCTCCTTGATTTGGATTCTGCCACTTGCTTGCCAATCTATCCTCGGGTGATTCTACCGCAAGTTGTCTATCCCTAGGATTATATTGGATTGGTTGTTCGCACCAACGGGAGAAAATCGGATAGTGTGTGTTTTGCGTGTGTTTTTATCTTTACCTCCCATCCGAGTGAATTCATCATGTTCCATGGGTCTCCCATCACTCCCTGCCTCAAATCCGTGAAGATCGGTCCATCCCAAGGGTCAATCCACAAGGGGATCCATATCATCTCGTATCAGCAACTTTTGGTTGCCATGGATTTAACTTTGTTCACCAATTTCAACCATAAATTTGAAAATACCAAAAACTGCCCCAAATTCCTTTTGGTTCGATCTCTCATTTTGGTGAGTTTTTAGTATTTCTTGTCCATATATCTGGTGCTTTGGGTGATGAACTTTGTTTTCCTGTAATCCCTAGCCCCAATTTGACCAAGTTCACTTCGAATCGACGAATCAAGATATTGCAGTTCTTCATGAACTCAAACCGGCAAATAAACTGGCGAGCCGGAGTTGCCGCCGAATAGTCCGACAAGAAACCCGGCGCCGCCGGAATATCTGCCAAACGGTTCAGCGCCAGGACTGGCGCCGCCGACTTATTCACCAAAATCGCAATTTTGCGCAATTTGGACATTTTCCTTTGGAGTTTGTGTTATGTGTGCATGTCATCAAATAACAAAAAATTCTGCAACCACTCTTCGCGTTCTACGATAGCACATAACTCAAACCACCCCCTACACCACCGGGTGCAAGTACGACATCAACAAAAGGTATAACTTGCACTGATCCTTGTTAACTCATTTTGTTCCTTTATGTGTTACCTAACCTATCAAGAGTAGCTTATTTTGTGTTTGCCGAAGCATTGTGTGCTTGCTCTTGCATAGTAATAGTGCATATGCAATAGCAAAAGTTGACTTCATAGCATAGAAAGGAAGGGATAAAAAAAAGAAAAAAGAAAATAAAAAGAAAGATACCAATACAAAGAGAGTTCAAATCTTCTAAGCAAGAGTGCGAGCAAGAGCAAGGCAAGCGTGCAAATCTGTAGCTTCTTATTTTTTTGGAAAACGGTCTATGGTCTCTCCTTGCGTTGGCATGACAACGAGCATTAGTCTTCGCTAGGATCGTTTGGTTTGCCGCTCATTTTCCATAGTCGTGCTAACTACATTTATCTCCATCGCGTGTGTATAGTTATAGGTTTCCGAGTTCTCTTGATCATTTCCTTTCACATTTCGATATTTTGGATTTTACCCACTTTTAACAATAACATTTTCGTTTGGTTATTCCATTTGCTATTCACCTTCCTAACCTTCCAACATAGGCCTTTGTGTGTGTGTGTCTTGTGTACCGTTAGCCGCTTTGCTCTCCATAAGAATGATCTTTCCAATCGTTGACTATGGTGAGGCAAGGTAGCACATACCATTCCACCAACATCACCCTTCCTTTCACTTGTGGTTGTACAAAATGTCTAGGGGAAGCGGAGCTAGTGGAGATAGCAACTTCAACAACCAAGATGGTTTCACCACGCGTCACCACTTATGGGCGCAACGCCAAGAATTCAATGCTCAATTTGAGAAGCTTGAGACCCGTATTGATGACAAATTCCGAGAATTCGACTACTATGACCGGCAATGACAAGCGGAGCATCACACTCAAATCCAAGCTCTTCATCAAGCTGTTGCCAATCTTGGCAACCGACATCGCTCAAACTCTTCAAGCTCATCTCGTATGCACTCCTGAAGTCATCACAGAAAGTCTTCACGCTCATACTCCCATCATGGAGAACCCCACCACCGTAATGGGGACAACCAAGCTCGTCAGCGACATGAACAAGCGGTTGATCCACAAGCTCCACAACCGCACCAAGCAAGACATTATCGGCACTATGCTCATCATGCTCAACCACAACAACAAGAAGGACATGGTCGTCCACCACAACAAGCAATGTTAGGTGTGGAACCAATCCCGCGTAAGGTCGGTCCAAGCCGCTTCATCAAACAATACCGCGATATGAATAAGTACACGTGGGAGGGTAAAAATTAGAAAATAAATGCCCACATATCACTATGTGTTCTAACCGTACCAACACATCTACGCATAGATCGACTCTGATACCACTAAAGGGTTTTGCAGCAGAAAACAAAAAAATTCTAGCAACAAGAATGATATAGACAAGATCTATTCTATGTAGATGTAAGGTAATGATGACCCACAAGTATAGAGGGTGTATCGCAGTATTTTCGATAAGTAAGAGTGTCTAACCCAATGAGGAGCAGAAGCTGTTGACGAGTGCCTTGGATCAAGAATTCCCTGTAAATACTTAGCCTTTGGATTTTTAGGGGGTTTTGATAATGCAGATAAATAAAGTGCGAGTAAATAAAAGACAATAATAATAATTGCAGCAAGTGGCCCAATCCTTTCTTTAGCAAAGGATAAGCCAGTTGTATTACTTAATATGACCAAACGTTCTCGAGGACACATGGGAATACTGTCAAGTGTTTTCGCTTCATATAGTTGATTATTCTTCTCTAGTTGGATAAGTGTTGTGTGGATGAACCTGTGCTAATGTACCGACCTTCCTAGGACTAATACATACTTGTGATTATACCCCTTGCAAGCATCTGCAACTACAAGAAAGTAATTAAGATAGAAACCTAACCACAATCTTAAACTCTGAGATCCTACACTCCCTTGTGTAAAGGTTTCCTAACGGAGGTTTAGGTTTCTGTCACTCCGGCAACCCCGCGATTAGTAGCCAAATACACAATGCATTCCCCTAGGCCTATAAAGGTGAAGTATCATGTAGTCGATGTTCACATGACACCACTAGAATAATAACACCACAACTTAATTATCAAACCATTGAATCTTTCTCAACACAATTCCACTACTAACAACATGACTTCTCCCATGTCCTCAAGAACTAAACGAACTACTCACGAGACATCATATGGATCAAGATCAGAGATAAAATAATGATATATAACAATCTGAACATGAACAATAATTCAATGGTTCCACTCAATAGCATCAACTACAACAAGTAATCAACATCGTGAAAGTTTCCCCTAAGAACTATGCAAGATTCAACCCAATTGTTACAGTGGTATGGAGTGGTGATGATGGTGCTGGTGGAGATGATGGTGGAGATGATGATGATGATCCCGATGAAGTCTAGCTTGATGATGGTGCTGATGGCGACGATCTCCCCTCTCTGGGAAGGAATTTCCCCGGCAGATTTCTGCCTACCAGAGAGCTCTTTCTCTCTCTACAGTTTTCCGCCCGGCAGAGGCGACGGAATCTTTCTGTGGTCACTCCCCGAGTCTTAGGGTTTCAAAGGGATTATATACGCCAAAGGGCGATGCTAGAGGTGGGCCAAGGTGGCCACACCACCTGGTGGCATGGCCAGGGTTGGCCTGCGCCAGGGGGTGGTGTGGGCCCCCTGTGGCCCATCTCCACTTCCCCTTCTGGCTTCCTTCATCTTCTAGAAAAATAGGATTTTCCATATATTTTCCGGGATTTTCTAATCTTCGTGAATTTTGCGTCCAAACAATGTCTTTTCCATCAGAATCCTGACTTCAGTGGTCCATCCTCCAAAAGTCATCAACCATGCAAAAATAGATGAAATAACATAAGTATCATCCCTTAATATGAAATATATCAATGAATAACAGTAAATTATGATATAGACTAGTGATGCAAAATGGACGTATCAGGTAACAGAGGGATTCGGTGTTCATACCCTTGAATATCGACAAGCATTATGTTCCAATGAACGTTGTTGATGTAGTCGTACAACGACACCGACCTCAACTTTGTGCAGGTGTACAAGCGATGAGTGCCACAACTGGCAGGACCTCCGCAGTTCTACATGCATCCGGTGTAGACGATGCCCCCCGTGCTCTGGTCCAGTGAAGAAGTGGAAGAAGATATATTCAAACCGAGATTCCGATAGCACAATGACGTGTGTATGGTGGAGAAATCCCAATCCCCGTATGCATGTTCCTACTTGAGGACCACACGTGAAGGAGAGAGAAGAGGCAAAAACCAATTGATGGGACGATTTGAGGGAAGGGTTCCCCTCTTTATATAGGAGGAGGAGGAGTGCTGACACATGGAGGTGGGACTAAAGGGGCACCGGCCCTAGTGGGCCTATGCCCGCCGCACTCCCTTGGCCCAACCGGCCACCTTGGCCTGGCCGGACTCCTTGTCCCCTGGGTGGTTCCCCTACATGTGCCTTTCCCTCTAGGGAGGGCCCATTTAGGTGGGCTGCTCCTAAATTCAATTAAAAATATATTTAATATTAATTCATTTAATTAATATCAAAGACATATTATTTAATTCCTCTTACTCCAAAACACCTTTCGGAATCCTACGATCATCATCGAATATCCCAGGAACCTTTCCGGTACTGATAGGTTGCAAACATATCTATAATAGTTAATGTTCCATGCTTGGTTTTTGTCTACTTTCTTATGTTTTGTCCACACTTTGGAGTACTTTTTATACACTTTCTTGGACTAACCTATTAACAAGATGCCACAGTGCCAGCTGCTTGTTTTCTGCTGTTTTTGGTTCCAGGAAAGTCAGAAAATGAATATTCTCGGAATTGGATGGGACAAAAGCCAAAGTCAGTATTTCACCGAGGGGGACATGGAGCCAGAATACGAGACGGAGAGGGGCTAGAGGGCCGCCACACCACCTGGTCGTGCGGCCAGGCCTGGCCCGCGCCAGAGGCTGGTGTGGCCACCTAGGGCACCCCCTCGGCCTCCCCTTTCACCTATAAGATGCCTCCGATACAGAAACCCTAAGTACCCGATCAAAATTCCACGAAAGAGTCTATAGTCGCCATCATCTCCATTCCTAGACCGAGAGGGATCTGAAGCTCTTCCCGGCACCCTGCTGGAGGGGAGAATTCACCCTGGAGGCCTTCTTCATCACCATGCAAGCCTCCGGTGTGATGCGTGAGTAGTTCATCCTTGGACTACGGGTCCATGTAGTAGCTAGATGGTTGGTTCTTCTCCTTTGTGCTACCATGTCTAGATCTTGTGAGCTCCGTTCATGATCAAGATCATCTATTTGTAATCATACATGTTGCGTTTGCGGGGATCCGATGGATATTGAGATGCTATTTCAGATTGATTATTGATTCTATCATGTCTTTGTTATTTGTGATCTTGCATGCTCTCTGTTGTTAGTAGATATATTGGCCGAGTAGATGCTAGCAACTCCAAGAGGGAGTATTTATGCTCGATAGTGGGTTCATGCCTCTAGTAATATGGGGAAGTGACAGAAATCTCTAAGGTACTAGATGTGCTTTTGCTACTAGGGAGAAAACAACAATCCTTTGTTCATAAAACAATCATATTGTTTACTTTACATGCAATTTGTAATGCAATTATCTGTTGCTTGCAACTTAATACTGGAGGGGGTTCGGATTGATAACCTGAAGGTGGATTATTAGTCATAGATGCAGTTGGATTACGGTCTATGTATAATGTTGTAATGCCCAATCAAATCTCATAGGAGTCAAGATGATTAGTATATGCATGTATGCTTTCTCGATGTTTGTCAATTGTCCCGCTGTAATTTGTTCACCCAACATGTCATCTATCTTAAGGAGAACCACCACTAGTGAACTATGGACCCCGGTCCTTTCTTTTACCATCAATCTACAATTGTTTACTGCTTTCTATTTACTTTCTGCAAGCTTTTACTTTCTTCCATACAATACGTTTAATCTTTTATTTTCAGCAAAACCGGTGAGATTGATAACCTCACTGTAAGTTGGGGGCAAAGTTTTGTGGTTGTGTTGTGCAGGATTCCAAGTTGGCAACAACACCTTGGAGGTGTTTCCTTGCTCCTACTGGTTCGATAACCTTGGTTTTATAACTGAGGGAAACTTGCTGCTGTGCTCATCATACCTTCCTCTTAGGGGTTCCCAACGAGCTCGAGATATCTTGGGCCATCAGGTACCACCCCAAAACTATTCCAGAGTTCTCTCTTTTCTCCTGCGATCTTAGATCAATCCCTAAGAATCATCTACCCTTAAGTGTGCCACCCTACGGTTTGGGAATGTGTAGACATGATCGATACATCTCTCTGATCAATGACCAACAACGGGATCTGGAAACCCATGATGCCCTCATGCATTCTACGAATTAATTTGATCGCTTGAACCTTAAACGTCGAGTCTCATTTCCTTTTCTACATGATACCTAGTTTTTCCAAGGCCCGACCTTCGGTATCTCTATATCTAGTTCGATCTTATTACTGACAAACACATTTACTCGTTCCCGTGATATTACATTCCCATGACCTAGTCACATGTTTGCAAACTTTATAGATGTAATCTCACCGAGTGGGCCCATGGTATCTATCCGTCAGGCGGATTGGCAAATCCCTATCTTGATGTATACGCCTCAACCTACCCCTTTGGAATACTTGATATACACCTTTATGATCACCCTGTTACGGTGTGACGGTTGATGTAGTTAAAGCAGCCTCGAGTGACAGTTATTAGTTATGATCTCATGGTCAAAGGATTAAGTTACTACATTTTCCTAGCAATCACAATGTTGAACCTTGTGACTGTATCACATTGCAATACTAGAGTTGGGTGTGTGGCCATCACATCATTCACCTAATGACATGACCCCATTGCCAATTGATATAAATGTCCATGATCAGAAAACCTCGATCATCAGTTGACCATGAGCTAGTTGACTAGAGAATACTAGGGACTTGTTTTGTTTACATACCACACATGTACTAATGTTTCTACTTAATACGGTTATAGCATGGTATAAAACTTATCACAAACTAATGAGATATGATAATAAACACACTTTATTATTTGCCTCTAGGGCATATCTCTAACAATGTTACACAATGATTTTGCCATGACGGACCATGGCGATATTCACTTCTTTCTTGGCATTGATGTGGCATATCCCTAGATGGCCTCTTCCTCAAGTAGTGACAATATGTCGCGGAAGTTCTTCAACGAGATAGCATGGATGAGTGTCATTCTACCACGACACTGGTGCACACTCAATCTAAGTTTTATGATTTAGATGGTAAGATCCTTTCCGATTGCACTGAGTATCAGAGATTTGCTAGGGCACTACAATATCTCACCCTGACATGCCTAGATATCTCCTACGCGGTGCAACGGGTCTGTCTTCGGCCAATGCACTTGCCAAGTGTTGTTAGCTATGCCAGTTTCTTCATGAGGTCCATCGACCTCTTCGATATGTTACACTTGTCTACTGTGACAATATGTACGCCATCTACATGTCATCAAACCCTGTACAACATCGTTGTACCAAGCATATTGAGATTGGCGTTCACTTCGTTAACAAGAAGGTGTCTGTTGGCAAAGTTTGGGTTTGCATGTACCATCTGCACTACAATCTGCTGATGTTGTGAATATTAGATTACCGAGTCCGCTATTCCTCGACTTTCGGTCCAATCTCTGTGTACGGCGACCTCCCGCTACGACTGCAGTTTTTTAGCAATATATTGTGTATATAAATATTTATAAACCTTAAACCTAATTGGCTCTTTGAACTCTATATAAAACCCTCAAACCCCAGGTCATTAATGGTGCCAAGCTTCTCCCAAAACGTTCTCTCTCCCATTCTATAGTTTTTTAAACTTAATGTCTGCGTTAAATTAATAACGCCAAAACAACAAGTACATTGATGCTGAAGAACAGCTTACAGAGCAACGGAGTTACAATCAAAACAACATATATAACTAGGTACATCTTGAGAACAACGAAGCCCTTCTCTGCGATCAGTAGACCGGAGCTGGATGAAGTCAACTGAAGAAGGTACCGGCATGGCCGACTTTACTTGAATTGTACCTGTGAACCCAGCACTGCAACCTCATCCTGTCCAACGCCGAAGAAGGCCCCTGCCTCCTCGTCCTGGCTGGAAGGACGCTGTACTGTCGGCCGATGAAGACGCTCGCCCTGAACTTGGATGACCGCTGACGTCGAGGTCTGAAGAAGACAACACCAAGGTCTTCTCTCTCTCTCTCTTTCTCTCTCTTTTGAGTTAGCTACCAATATACTAGTGGGCCAAATCTTCGTGTATATAATTGGTTGCCCTTGTATGATCGATACGTGTCTCGGATTTCTATCGTCAATTAGGAAAACTCGCAAGAAACATATTGATAACTCGATCGATAGTAGTAATGTAGAATATACATATGGGTAGATTGCAAATTCACACACTCTCAATATATATCAGTTTCGTCAGGTATACATAGCTAAAAAAACAAGCCATAACTATATCAAGGGTCACGTATACGTAGCTAAAAAACCCAAGCCCTAGCCATAAATCAAAATAAACATCGCACATATCAACCTGAAAACTCTTGGTGCCATATTGAGATTGTTCCTTGTGTGATCTTAACCGAAGACTCTAATTTCTGCCACTAATCAAAACCCGCAAGGAACCAGTTTATAACCTGATGTGCATGCTGGATGGGAGCACTGCACACACCAAGATGAAAATACTATGGATCGACGATAGTACTACTGTACAATATTCGTAATATAAGTATGGGAAAGATCACAAATTCACAACACTCTCTCTCTATATATATCAGTTTCGTCACGTATACATAGCTAATAAAAAACCATCCCTAACCATATCAAAAGAAGCGTCGCACACATATCAAACCGAAAACTCTATTGTAATCACTAGCTAGCTAGCCCGGATGTCGTTGTTCGTTGGCAACGATCAGCACGTAATAGTAAGAATCAACAATAATCAGTGGACGTGAACCCGAACGACCGATCGGTCTCCTTCTTCTCCGACGCAGGTAGCAGCTATGGGCATCGGACGTTTCTGCCAGGCCCGCCGTAGTAGAAGTAGTTGCCCCAGGCGCGGTTGTAGCCGCCCTGGATGCCGTAGCAGGCCGGGTGGTCGGCGACGAGCCGGAGATCCCTGGCCGGGATGAGGTTGTTGTCCCAGTCCACCACCTGCACGTTGCGGAAGTACGCGGCGCGGTTGAACCCTTCGCGGGGGAAGTGTCCGCTCCCCATCTGCGTGGGCGTGTGCGACCCCGACGGCCGCGTGTTGACCACCTCGCCGCCGAACTGCACCATGTTGGCGTGCCCCCCGAGGTGGGTGAAGAGCGAGGACGGCCAGTACCCGACCAGCGGGCCCGACCCGAGCTGCAGCCACCAGTGGCCCCGGCGCGGGTCCTTCCAGAGGAGCAGGCTGATGTCGAACTGCCGGCCGTTGTACGCCGACGCCGGCGAGATGGCGGCGCCGATGGCGATGCGGCTGTTGGTCTGGATGAACCCCGAGCAGTGCAGGTTGTAGCACCCCGTCGCCTGGTACGCGTCGCTCTGCAGCATGCAAATACGTGGCAACGTTGGAGCAGTCAGTTTAGTTCTGTCTTTCTTTCCCACTGTTGTCATAGAGTGAACTGAAGTACAGTGTTTGGTTCAGGGGCACTTACGGTCCAGTACGTGAAGAACCGAGGGCTGTTGTCTCCATACAGCTCAGGGCTCACCTGCACAAACAAGGAACAGTGCAGCGAGTTAACACCTACTCAGATATACTGTATGTGCTGCCTGCAGCCAGCTCAGATCAGTTTGACCAGAACTACACACTCATCCCAAAACGAAACAAGGCAAGCAACCACAAACAAGAAGTAATCAAGTCAACTGGGCACACATTTCCAATCCAAGATCCTACTCTATGTTGATGGAATTGTAAAACCGTACGTACTTGATCAGGTAGTAATAGTGCCTACTCGGATAATCATCCGAGCCACACGTTCACGTATATATATCAGGGATTGGTGCTGTGCGGCACCTAGTAGTACATGATACGGACTCTAAGTTTAAGTCGGCAAGGCTACAATACGTAACATGTACGAACACTAATTCTAACATCCTCCCTTAATCATAACTTTGACAAGTTGAGATTATGCTTGAAATCTTCAAATGCTCGATATGGAAGTGGCTTTGTAAAACCATCAGCAACTTGATCTTTGGAGGAAATAAACCGAATCTCCAATTGCTTTTTCAACACTCGTTCTCTAACAAAGTGAAAATCAATCTCGATATGTTTAGCACGTGCATGAAAGACAGGATTTGCTGATAAATATGTTGAAGTAAGAAAGGCTTCATCCCAGAATTTTAGAGGCATACCGGCATTGGCAAGAAGAGCAAGTCCAACCTCAACAATGTGGCGATGCTTTCTTTCAGCAGAGCCATTCTGTTGGTGGGCATGAGGACAAGAAACATGATGGGATATTCCCTGTGTTTGGAAGTGAGAGTTGAGTTTAACATATTCTCCCCCCCAATTAGATTGAACTGTAAGGATTTTTCTATCAAACTTACGTTCAACAAGAGTTTGAAAATTAACAAAGGCAGCTAAGGCATCTGCTTTCTTCTTAAGTAAATAGATCCAAGTAAACTTGCTATAATCATCAATAAAGCTTATATAATAATCATGACGACCAACAAAGGTAGGGGCAGGACCCCATACATCAGAAAATACTAATTGAAGGGGAACTGTAGATACACTGGTGGAAATAGGATATGGCAACTGATGACTCTTAGCTTGCTGACACGGATCACATACAGATAAATGACTAGAATCTCTAATACAAGGAAGTTTATTTTTTCTAATGATTTGCCTAACAATATCGAATGAAGGATGACCAAGACGACTATGCCACTTTGACTGTGACGGCTTGACAGCGACAAAGGCATGTTTTAGGGACTGGGATGACTCCAAAGATGAAATAAGAGGGTAAAGGCCACCAACACAACGTCCGCTATGAATTGTTTTCCGTGTAACCTGGTCCTTTATCAAAAAGAAGAAGGGATGAAACTCAATGAACACATTATTATCATAAGCAAAACGATGGACGGAAAGCAAATTTTTGGAGGCGGTTGGGACATGCAAAATATTGCGGAGTCGAAAATCTTGAGTAGGGGTATGAACCATTGAGTGACCAATATGTGAAATAATCATACCTTGTCCATTAGCCGTGTTGACCATGTCATTGCCTCTGTATGTATCACGGACCGTCAGGTTATTGAGCTCACCGGTGATGTGATGGGTGGCTCCAGTATCCGGGTACCAATTTGTGTCAACACCGTAGGCAGCGTGAACCTCTTTATCACCATAGTCGTCCTCCTCATCATAACGTGACCAACAATCTTTAGCTAGGTGACCTTCTTTGTTGCAGATTTGACAAGTGGTATCGATCCAGGGAGTGGTACGACGTCGGCCACGACCACGGCCACGTCCTCCTCCCGAAGGTGCGCGGCCACCACCGCGGCCATAGCTATCTCGACGATCACCACGTCGGTCTTCACGGCGATCATCGCGCCGGTCATTGTAGCGATCATTGCGATGATCGTCACGCCGATCGCCACGATCACCACGATATCTGTTATTATTGGAACGGCCCCGGCGTTGTCGCGAAGCAGCGTTTGCTGAGCTCTCGAAGGCAGGGTCAGAGGATCCCTGCAACATCTCCTGACGCTGATCGTATGCGTGCAGCTGCGCATAGAGAGAGCTTACGGAGATCGGAGTCGTCACCACCCCCAGGGCCGCAACAAGGGAATTGTAGCCAGCGCCGAGGCCAGCTAGGATGAAGGAGACATGTTCCCTAGCCGAGACAGGACACCCGGCAGCAGCAAGTTCATCGACAATTTGTTGCATCTGGGTGAGAAAAGCTGATGTAGAAAGATTCTTCTTCTTGGTGCTTGCGAGTGCAATACGCAAATTTGTGATCTTGGCTTCACTCTGGGAAGCGAACATCTCCTCAATCGCCTGCCAGACACCGGCAGCATGCTCAATCCGTTGAACATGGGGAAGAACCTCCGGAGAGAGCGCTTGAAGGAGATAGCCGAGGACGATTTGATCCCTCGAGATCCAAGCATCGTACCGGGATTTGGTGCCGTCTTCGCGGCTTTGTCGGTGGCTTTGTATGCTGGCTCAATGACCAGCGTCTCTGGTGGAGCAGCATCGGTTCCGTCGAGAAGACCGAAGAGGCGAGCGCCACGAATTGGAGGCAGGATCTGGACGCGCCACCCAGGGTAGTTCTGGCGCGTGAGTTTGTCGGTAGTCGGCGCGCCAAGGTTGATGAACTGCGGTGTTGATGAAGTCGCCATCGATAGAGGCGGGTGGAGCGGCGCAGGAACGACGGCGGCGGGGACGGATTCTGCAATCTAGATTAGACGGCGCAAGAGCCAGCCTAATACCATGTAAAACCGTACGTACTTGATCAGGTAGTAATAGTGCCTACTCGGATAATCACCCGAGCCACACGTTCACGTATATATATCAGGGATTGGTGTTGTGCGGCACCTAGTAGTACATGATACGGACTCTAAGTTTAAGTCGGCAAGGCTACAATACGATAACATGTACGAACACTAATTCTAACAGGAATCTCATCTCATTAATGATCGATCCCCAGTTCTACCACGTCCTTTCTATATTACCAAGTCAACATGCAACCACATGGATGCTAGTCAAAGGTTAAAAGATTCTACTACCGTTTACAATGGGATCAAGGATGCATGCATGCATGACTCATGGCATGTTTTGTCCTCTGGATCTAGGCTTACGATGGATCAGTTCAGTTAAGCAGTAGGAGTACATACCAAGGATGCATGCTCAGATATTCTTGAGCCTAATCTGTAGAAGATGGGTGGCTAACTTCAGTGTAAGTGTAAGTTTATGCTTGAGGCATAGAAAGTGTAATATATACTCCATGACCGTGATTTATTTTCCACTAATTCAAACAATGACCAGCTGCAGTGTGCTGGATCATGTGTAGGCTGGCATTCAAGCAAGGACCTGCAGTGCAGAGGTCTGCTCCTGAATGCTAGTATCTGCCACATTTACTCGTGTTCACCAACCGGAAGCTCGGACAGGCTAAAGAGCTCGTTCTGCGACTGCGAGCCAGCTTCCCATTATAACCAGATCGCTTTGCAGGCAGGGCGATGTGAAAGCTGCCAGTACTGTCAACTCAGCCCCTTAATAACTTGCCGGCCCATCCCTAGCGTACAACCCCAGTGGGTGAAAAAGATCGTGCAGCCATGAATTCCCGATATCTTTGCATTAATTTTCAACCCCCCAAAAACCAAGCAAAATATAAAAGAACGCAGGAAAGTCTGAACATGGAGCGGTGTTCTTGCATGCATAGTTGATCAGGCAGAGAAAATCGGTGAGCAGGAACATGCGAACGAGTGGTGTAAAAAAAGTGTAGTCGTAGGTGTACCTGCCAGCCGGCTTCGATGGTGTTGAGGTCGTTGCCGAAGGTGCCGGAGATGACCCAGATCTGGGAGAGGCTGAACTCCGCCGCCGACGCCACCTTGGCCGGCCACACGTTCAGGCTCGCCTTGGCGCCGTAGAACTGATCCCCCGTCACGTACCCCACCGCGTGCTGCACGACAAAACCACCATCAAGCTCGGCCCAAACCATCCAGGCCATTACCGCTTTAATGCCCACTGCCAGCGCGCTAGCTAGTCCTAGGCGGCGCCATTACCGCTAGCTAGCTAGCTATGCTGCCATTGTGGTCGCCACCATTGACGCAGCCCCAGCCAGCGCGCGCGCGCGGAGTCAATGTACTGTGCGCGACTGCACCAGCTGCCTGCTAGCCATCCCCAGCACAATCAATGTTACCAGCTAACAGTGCGCCTTATCAGATCATGATTTGGTCGCGTGATTAAAGGGTGCAGTTACTGGGACTGTTCGTCTCTGAAGCCTCTGTCGATCGGTGGTCTACTAATAAGAGAGTAGTAGGAGTACTAGTACCACACTAATCTGGTGGGTCAGTACGTATTGATGATGGCCATCGATGGGATCGCCGTACGTTCGTACCTCGTGGCCGTCGCTGGTGGAGTCGCGCCGCACGCCGGCGGCGCGGGGCTTCATCCCGTACCGCCGGAGCGAGCCGGAGGTGGAGTACCGCTGCAGGTCCTGCTCCGTGGTCCGGCGTATCGGCACCGTCCCGCCGGGGCAAGACTGTTTGCCGCCGTCGCTCCACGCCTGCGTGAACACCGCGTCCTCTTCGGCAGCGTCGGCGCTCATCCTGGGCCTCTCCTCCGGCTCGTCCTGCAAAGCCAACACCGCGTTCAGAATGAAACCGTGAGTGTGATACGCTTTCAGAATGGATCATGGACGTACGTACGTACCTCGGGCTTCTGTCCCTTCAGCTTTGGGTGGTCGAACGCCGGCTGCTGGTGCGCCGGCACGCAGTGGATGACGTCGCCGTCGGGGCTCTGCATGCAGGCGAAACGAGCCAAAGAAATCAGCAAAAAATGGCAAAACCAGAAGTAGGTCGCTGCCATGAGTCACCACCACCAGTGCTGCAGGCAGAATGAAACAAAACAACTCGCCTGGATCGTCTTGACGGATGCCTTCTTCAACCTGTCCATCCGGGCCACGATCCTGCGGTACGCCCGCAGCTCGTCGCCGGAGCGGAACAGCGTCGTCTGCGTGCCGTTGCCGTTGCCCTTGCCGCCGCCGCCGCTCTTGTCCGCCGACACCGACCATGAACACGAAGCGACGAGCAGGGCCAGCAGCAAGGGGACAAGCGAGGAGGGAATGGAGCAGCTAGACGCCATGCCCGCGCGCGCGTGCGTGCGTGCGCGGGCTTCTATCTTCTTCTCCTCCTCTTCGATTTCTCCCAAGTCCCAACTGCTTCTTCGTTGGCTAGCCGCCGCCGCCGCCGTGGTGGCTTGTTTTTTTCTGCTTCCGCTAAGCTAGATCGCCTCTCTATTTGTACTCTTGCGCATTGGCGCGTCCTTGTCTTCTTCCTCCTCGGCCCTCCTGCCTGGGTGCTTCCCCCTTGACTCCCTGGAGGCTATATATATCGCACGCACGCAGCGTGTGAGGGGAGAGACTCGACAAAGCAAGCTGCGCTGTTGCTGTTTCGAAGGTCAAGCAAGTCTTGCCGTGGTTGGGGCGGGATGGGGATTGTAGCCTGTGGGGATGGGAGAGGGGTGGGGATGTGGCCGAGCTCCAAATGCTGTGGTGTGGTGGGCTGATGGGGTTGCTTCTTCCGACACGGTGGGATATACATTCAGCTCGTCGGCATGCACGCTTTTTCCCGAGGAGAAAGAGAAAGAGAAAGACGCGCCCGCACAACCCCATGCCTCGCAATGGCATCATGCCATTTTTATACTATCATGGATCCATGGTCCTGTCCCCCTCTCCACATTCCCCGCTCTACTCCCCATGAAATGTAAGAAAGCTAGGCGCTGGATTACCGAAACGCATTACCACCATTCACCTCTGCTGCCACTCTCTGCACCCTGCAGGCATCATCGCGCCAACGGTGGAGTGTGGGTGGCACGCACGAAGAAACTTAACTTTTCCCTGTCAGGATTCAGGAACGCGCGCGCAGCGAATAAAGAGAGTGAAACAAAGCTTCGCATCGCATCGCATCGCATCGGGCATATACTATACGTGTGGGTCAATGCACGCACGCACGCGCGCGCCCGTCCCCTGTACGTGGTGTGGTGAGTGAGTGTGCATTGCACCGAGGCGAGCGAGAGCGCGTCTCTTCCTCTGCTTTATTTCCCTTTCAAAAGGCGAGCAGGAGCAGGGGGCGGTGCGCGCCATGTGCCAGGGGAATTTTCAAAGGCTCCGTCCCACCGGCAGTGGCCTTCAGCTAGCTGGTACTACTGCAATCATCATCAGATCTCGCCTCGCCTCTCTTTTCCTCCACGTACGTACTGTTCGTGACACGATGCAAATCGCTTCCTTGTAAGCTTCCTCCTTGGATCGATCGACCGGCAGCCGCTCTTCGGCCATGTAGTAGGGCAGACCAGACCGGCCATGCCTTTTGTTTTACGTCTTTCTTCATCTTTGAGACTTTGACAGCTACTACGCCGGTATCGATAGTATCAGATTCAGATGGGGAGATCGTCGCGTACTGCACACGACTTTGCTCAAAGGCAATCGATATATGGTTCCCTTTCCTCCTCAGATACGGAGTCATCTTTAATTTGCTCAAAGTAGCATTATTGCCAGGACAGCTAGCTAAACATGGTACTGCTACTTCTGAGTTAAGAAATCCATTACTTCTGTCCGCACATTGTCCCGGCACACTCCCGGCTCCTCTTCGATCATTTCCTTAACAAAAGCAACCACGCGATGGGAACCTGCACAAGCAACGTATACCGTCATCGGTCTTCATGGCTATGCAAGTGCGATGGCAGCCTAGCTACCTCCACAATCAAGCAAGCAAGCAAGCATTCGATCTTCCCCCAGGACGGACAGCAAGCTAGCCACTGGTCGGTTGACTACACCGTTTCTCACTCTCGGTACCACCACCCTGTGATCATTGCTCCCAACAGCGGAGAGAAGAGAGGGGAGAGATAGCAGCAGTACCATGGGCACATTGAATTGCGACGCCAGAGGAGGAAGAGACAGGTAGCATGAATGAGGCCGGCCCCATGGCTGCATGGCGGGAAGAGAGAAGAGCGCCTTAAATGGTCAGGTATGCCTTCATTTCTCGAGTAGTAGTACGTACGTACTGCTCTCCCTCTCCCCCACTTCGCTTTGCTAGCCAACGCGCCAAGCATCTTAAACATTTGGCTTCTCTCTCCCACACCTACCAGCTGGGTCAGTCAGTGCCCACACCCACATACACACACACACAGTGCTCAGGTTCGTAGAAAGGGGGGGGAGCCCAGGCCCACACCAGTGAAGTGAAGAGCCCACCGGCTGGCTGCTGCTCCTGCTTTTGCAAAGAGTGTGGGGGGAAGGGTAAGATAGTAGTACCACTCCGGTATGTCAGTGGGAGATAAGCCATTGCTGCTGCGGTGTGGGGGACGTGTGTATACTATTCATGGAGCATGCTGCAGCGGATTGATTCTGCGAAAGATAACCCAATGGGGGCTTGGGTTTTGGAGCCACTGAATATTCCTGGTTCCTCACACCACAAGAGCTAGCCACCGCTTCTTTTCATGATCGCAAAGGCCTGCCTGGCCTGGCTGGAAAATACTCCCTTTCTCTCCATGCCATGCTTGTTCCCTTGACTAACACTCCGATGCACACGCCACTAGCCACGATTAACCTGCAAGCCCGTGCCTACTGTCTGCTGAACACCGCATGCTTATTACTATCATTCTGCTTTCACTTTTTTCGTCCCCTTGTGTGCCTCTTGAATTATTTATGCGCTGACAGTGAGTGCAAAAACAATGCGTATAAATTGAGGTTTGCGTCATGTTAGTGCAAAAGGTAGCTTTTCAAATATAATGATGAAGACCACATCTCCCTGCTGGGTGATGAGCACGCTCCCTGCTGGGTGTGTCTACTTTCAAATTAATGGGGCCATTATTGGGCCTAAGTCGGCCACTTCGAAAAAACTTGGGATCTCGTCGGTTTGCCGGAGTTTGAACACACATGATGAACTCGTAGGATTGGGGTAGAATAACACATTGAATCCTACAACAACTGAAATCACATGAATTCATAATGCCTGGAAGCGATTGGTTAATTGCACACTTGCACCATGGGAAAAATAAGTGAATTTTCATAACGTGGGTACTACTCCTGATCCTGGATGAACATTAAATTCGGTTAAAAAAATACTAGATGGATAAATAATACAAAAAGATATGGCGCGTGAATAATTAAACTTACATATACAAGTATGTAACTTGAGAAAAATAATATATGCAGGTATGTGCATATAAATTGAGATCTGCATGATGTTAATGCAAAAGCTACCTTTCTAAAAACTAGCACAGTGGCCCTCGCAAATGCGAGGGCATCATGTTCAATTCGTCGAATGCGTTAACTACTTATTTTAGATTATGTAGTTATTATTTTATTTTGGTTTATTATTTTTATTAAGAAATACATAAATTTTTGTATATGAATACATACCCAAGTTGGTAACTTAATTTGAGGGTTATTTTGTATCTGCATATTGGATTATGTTGCTAAGAATTATGAATAAAATATGTAACATTGTTTATTCTTAAAACCTAATAATTTTGATTCATTTCCGAATAACAGATATATATAGGCATGCAAGGAGGTGACTTGACATAATAAAACTACCCGACAGTCCACATGCCTGCTATAGTAATTATGTGCATGTAATGTGGTGTGTGTATCACTATGTTCCCCACAAAATAATGGTTGTTAGAGTTTTCGTAAATATACGATCATATCAACCCTTTGTAAAGACATGATTTTTTAGCAAATCTATGACCATCAAATTCCCTTAAGCTTTCCCGCGATAAGCGCCCATCTACGAACTTGTTCACTTGTGCTCATGTAGGTGCATCTGTCGTCGATCTTTAATAATGGGATGCTTTAGATAGTACTATTTTTCAACTTATTAAGGCGGGAAGAGAAAATTTTCCATTTCCTAACTTTATTTTTAGGAACTCGATCATGTATATATGGATTGTATTATATTACAATTGTCTCCTGTGTGTGTATTTGTGTTGAGGGATAACATTTTTAAAACTAATAACTAACATGTGCACTTAAAAAATACTTTTGGGTGAGTTCGGTGCAAGGGAGATGCATTGGTAAGTCAGGAATTTCTATCTCAACATGGAAACCATATGTTGTGGTTATATTTTCAAAGAAAATAAGTTTTCACTATAATAAAGGCTCTGGATTTTCTTTAGTCAATGAATACCATTTCTTAATTCATTAAGCGCAGAAATATTCACGTCTAGCTGGTTGAAAAGAGTAGATGATATATATAAATGTATAGTAAACTATAATTACCAAAGGATCAAATAACGCGTCAAGTTCAACAAGTTATAGTGAATTAATCATCCAGTAATTAAAATCAATTTGGAAGATTTACTCCTTGGTTTCACCTGCCCGCTAAACAATTGCTACAAATGTTTGTAAGTTCTTACAGCCAAAATCTTCATATACCCCCCCTCCCAAAATAAGTGATTTGGTTTTATCTAAATTCGGATGTATCTAGTTTTAAAATATGTCTACATATATGTAAATCTAGACAAACCTAAGTCTGTTATTTTGACGGAGGGAGTACATGATATTTTCATTTGATTCCGCATGACACGATTGCAACTTGCTGATCAGATAAGTGATATCCATAAATAGCATGTGTAGTAAAACACCTTTGGAAAAAAGATATCCTAGCCTTAAAGAGCATACCCAGTAATCTGAATAGCACTAAATTAATACTCCGTATTTGCTTTCCGATCAATAATCCACTAATGGCGGACAAACCCGTCTGTTCAACGCGACGGCCAGCATACAGTATGCCGATGTCGCACTCTCGATTCCACGCGTTCATTATCCCCACGTTGACAGTGCAGCTATCTCTGAGGGACGATGACATGCATGCCTAAAATTGCACGCGGCCTATTTCTTTCATAGTGGCATACACATAGTAGCCATGACAGATGCACACATCCATTGTGTTTAGATTGTCGATTCCGATGGTAAAAATATCCTACACTTGTGTTGATCTGTAGATATATGTATGGAGCTGTCAAATCAAAGAAAATATACTTCCTCTCTCTTTTTAAAATATAAGATATTTTAGCTTTTGAAAGGACTGTATTTAGATTCCTTTTAGTACGGTAGGTTCACTTCAAATCTTGATAAACCTATACACTAAAAGGAGTCTAGATATAATTATTTTACAAAGCTAAAACATCTTATATTTTAAAACAGAGGGAGTACATATCAGAGTACATGACGTACCTAGTCATGGGTTGTCTTTATCTCTATGATTAATCTTGGGATCTGACCTAGATCTGGGGTGTCACTACGAAGATAATCCTGGACAGAACGTGCATCGTACATCTCCATCGGCTGATCGGCGGTATGGTTTGCGCATGAGGCAACCAAAATTGAAAATCCGATGATATGAATGCTCCTTGAGTAGGCCGGCCATCCGAGGGAACCAAGACGGCGGCAGGGCCGGCGCCATGCATGACGTCCTAGTTTTTTTTTTCTTTCTTTCGATGGGAGAGTCCGTGCCTTTTTTCTTGTTATATAGCTATAGTTGCAATATCGAAGTGGTACATGAACCATTAGGTACGGCATTGGTGGATAATTTTTCTTAACTTTAAATGGCAATACACTATTTGTAAGATCCATCAGCTGCCATCTGCAGGTTGACTAAATTTACGATCAGATGTTTCTGATTTTTGTAGGATTTTCTAGACTATTTCTCTTTTTTGGTAGCCCGTTATGCACTTTAATATATAATAGATAATGATGAAGACCACATCTCCCGCCCTCTATGCTCTAAGATGACGGGCACACTCTCCACTGGGTGTTTCCTTTCAAATGGTCATTCTCGGCCTATGTCAATGACCTAGAAACCAATCAGGGCCTCTTATTCATAAATATAATGGTGAAAAGGCATTGAAAGAGGAAATTTACCTTAAATAACACTCAAAAGGAATGGTGTATAGGAAAAGTGGAGGACCTCTTCCTTTGGTTTACGGGGTTTAAAGGAAAAAAAAAGGAATTCTACTATTGATTGAAACCTCTTTTTTTTTACATTCGAGTGCACAAAAGAACGAGGCAAATGTTAAAAGTTGCATGATCATGACATAATCTTACCTTTAGATTTATTTTAACCTCAATTTGATTAAGCTTTTAGAATTCATGTGTTTTCCAAATTCCTATGAATCAAACACCCCGTTTCACAAAATTCTTGTGTTTTATAATCATCTGATTTTCGTATACAGTCCTATCATATTACTGTGTTTTTCTATTCCCACGTGTTCGGAATCCAACAAATCAAACTATAAGTATTGCGACACGATCAAGTCACATGGTTCATCATTGTCATAGTTAGAAGCGTAGTTTTCTTCTTCTTTGACCATGAGATCATATTAATCAGTGTCTTCCGAGGAAGTTTTGATCTCATTAAACGTCATGACCATAACTAGGTGACAATAAAGGTGTGCATTGGATTTTCAGAGGAACAGGTTGAGGCCTATGCATCAAGACCAGGATTTGTTCACCCGCGTGACGGAAACATACACATGGGCGACTTGGTGAGATTACATCCATAGTATTGCAACATGTGACTAGGTCACAAGGATGGAATATCACAAAAACGAGTAAATCAGTACTTATCGGTAACGAGATTGAACAAGGTATATGATACTGATAATCAGATCTCGGACAAGTCAATATCGAAGTAACAAAAGAAAATAGACTCGACGTTTCACGGTTCAAACAATATAAAACATCGTGGAATGCGCAGGGGTCATTATGGGCATCTCGGTCCCGCTATTGATCATTGAGCGGAGACAAGTCTCGATCATGTATGTGATGTTCCCGAACCGTTGGGGTAACACGCTTAAGGGTATGATGACACTTGAAGATCATTATAGAATTATCGGAATCATATAGGATGAAAGAGAAGAGAAAACCAGAAGTTTTTCATGAGAGAATCGGAATCGTTCTAGGAGAATCCAAAGTCGTTCGGAGTGAACCGAAAGGTGTTTCAGGTCAAAGAGGAATTTAATAATATGTATTTATATTAATTCATGGAATTAATATTAAATGTATAATTTAAAATCTATTTTAAAAGGGTATGTTCCGTAATGGGACAAATCTCCGGAAGGAAAAGGCCCAAGAGGGAAAACCGGCCTACGGCAAGGGCCAAAGGGGCCAAGCCGTCGCCTGGCATGGGGCGCGGGGGGTGGGGCCCACCCTGGCTGCAGGCCTGCCTTGGGACGCACGCCTGAGGCCCACCCCGGCCGGCCCTCCTCCCCTTGCGTCGTCGCCTCCTCCTACCTCCACCTTTAGTCCCACCCCGGGACTTGGATGGGTGGGAGTGCCCTCCACCCCCTATATAAAGAGGGGCATAGGGGAGGGAAAGAGCATCCAATTTCTCCAATGATCTCTCTCCCTCACGTGTGGTTTCCAAAGTTTGAAACTGCACACGATGATAGAGATCTCTCTCTCTCTCTCTCTCTCTCTCTCTCTCTCTCTCTCTCTCTCGTCGTTGTTGCGCTGGCGTGGTTCGTAAAGGAACTGTACACGCAAGAGACGACATTGCTGCTGCACACTGTTGTGATGCATGGATTCCACCCCGAAGATCTACTTCCACACTCTTGACAGGGATCAGAAAACCAAAGGTTGTAATTATACACCATATATGTGCAAAACCACGGGGTGCTTCCACTAGTGACACCTGGACCGTCGTGCAAGGACCAGACTACTACAAGAACCGGACTGCCATGCAAGGATTAGGAGGTGACATGCGAGCAGCTTCACCACCTTGAGGTCAGCTACGAGTACGACTACATCAACTACGTTCCCCGTGGAACGTTAACCGTGTTTGGTTTAAAAGGGTATGTTGCAGATACGCATCTCCGTTATAATATTACTCTTAGATAGATCTTGGCCGTTGGGTGTGTTCTGCGGTAGGAATTTTTTTGTTTTGTGCTGCGAACCCCTTCAGTGGTATCATAGCCGATCTATGCGTAGGAATGTTGTACGGCCAGAACACGTGGATTGTGTGCAAAAGGCGTAGCCAGCCACGAGTCACGACCAGGGTCAACTACACTGCTACAGTTCTAAATAGTGGCAAATAGTGTAAATATATCTACAATTAAGACAGGATTTTACCAGCATGCCCTAGGACAAGGCCCCTGTTGCCTAGGGCCTGGCTACGCCCCTGATTATGTGGGAACTGATCCTATAGTTGTTACCCTCTTGCGTATAGTTGTTTATATCGTGACATTGTTTGTCAGACCGATCTTACGCGTAATCTTATGTGAGACTAGTTCCACGCTCAACATACAGGTTGTACCGTATAAGTGGCTACCAGGTGTCTATCTCTCTTACAGTAGTTGATATAGCATTTACAACGAAAGGCCCCGAAAGAGGTGTAGTAGAGGCAACTATTGGATCCATGTTGTGGTTGGAAAGTTCGTAGATTATGAAATAGTTCTATCACAAAAGCCCTAACAACCACGTAAAACTTGCAAAAGATAAAGTAAAAGCGTCTAACTTTATTTTGCAGAAGGGGTTGTGATTTGATATGGTCTTGGTCGTTACGAAGGTAAAGTAGTTTACTTTTCTGTTACTAAGTAGTATAGTAATAGTTATCGTTCCGATGGACGACCTACTGGTGGCGTCATGGACTTAGCGCCATACCGGTGGCGAAGATGGAGATCATTTGAAGCGCTCGATGGAGATCATCGCGCGTGAAGAAGGACTATATCATATCACTAATATCACTAATGAAGGACCATATAATATCACTAATATACATGTGATGTTGATACCTTACATCTTATTTTGTGCTAGTATTAGATACTCAATGGTAGCATAACATATACGATGATCCCTATTAATACCATGTTAATTGTCACGGAAATAGATATATCTAGATATGTTTTAGTGCTAGATAGATCCAGTCTAGTGACAATTAATATGGATCGGAGGGAGTAGTAATACCCTCCGACCAGATTTAATTGACACGGGCTGTATTCAAAGTTCAATTTCCAAAAAAAAATAATCACAAAGTTCCAAATCATTTCAATATCGATCCCAGGCAGCTCCTTGATACGTCCATAACGTATCTATAATTTTTGATGATTTTATGCTAATAATATGCTTTTGATATTCCTTTTTCTTATAAAGTTTATAATTTATTTGGATTAACCTACTAATAGTTGCAAAAGTGCATAATGTTCTTGTTTTACACTTTGATGTGTAGGAATTACCAAGAATACAAGTGGAAACCTTGTTGGAGTCAAATTGGGATTTTTTCAGAAATCTGTCTCAGAACTCTTTTTGAAGATGGTCACGTTTCGGATCGAAGACGGCATCAAACGGAAAACTGTTCAACTACAAAGTTGTTGGCAATTTTGCGACAAACGTTCTGAATATAAAATTTAGCTGATTCCGAGTCCGAACAGGCCTTTTAGGCCCGATTTACTACAGCCCAAGATGGGGTGACGGGAATCCGAGAAGCTATATAAAGGGAGGAAACCTAATTTGCCCTCCCACACACCTCTGTACCGTCCTATATAAACATGGTGTTTGATGCTATAAGTTATAATCTTATAATCTATGTCATGTTTGTGTAGTTTCTTTGTTCTTAGATTGAATGGTTGAACGTCTTTGGTTCATTAGAGTTGTATATTAATATGGTACAGTCCTTTGGTGTTCATTATATTTGTGTGCGTATGGATTAAACATCATAGGGTTTGTAGTATGTGTAAAAGGAAGGGGAGTTCTGCCGGAGTGACAGAAACTTGAGGACGCGAACCGGAACGTTGCACGTAACAGACAGATACATGTGGCCATCTCGGTGACGTTGCATTGATAAAAGCTTGCAAGCATGTGAATAGGTCACAGAATGCAACGAAATGAGAACGAGAAAACAAGTTCATCGGTAACGAGATCGAACTAAGGTATGGATATACCAAAGATCAAGTTTCGGATGAATTAGGTATCGAATGACAAAGGGAACAGGGAATGACTATCTCACGGTTCGAGCGATTGTATTCGTGAAACGCACGGGGGTCACATGGCCATCCAGGTCCCTTTGTTGATCATTGATGTGAGAGTGGTCTCAATCATGTCCGGAGTGTTTCCGAACCAAAGGATGTCACGCTTAAGGGTAGGGACGCTTAGGGTAGATGAGGTATCGTATGAGAAATAGAGAGAGAGAGAGAGAAACCGGAATAGTTTCAGTAACATCCGATGGAGATCAGAAGGGGTCCGGAAGGTGTTTCGGAGTGAAGAAATAATATAATATGTGTATTTGAATGTTATTTGGAGAATTAATATTAAATATATATTTTATTTTATTTTTAAAGGCTCCATATTGCTAATGGGCCTCACCCGAAGGGATGCCCAATAGGGCAAGGCGCCTAGGGAGTGGGGGCCAGCCGGCCTAGGCTTGGTGGGCCGCCCAGTGGGGCCCATCTAGGGCCGGCGGCTGCCCCTAGGTGGCTGGCGGGTGTGGGGTTTAGTCCCACACCGCCTGGCCCCTAGGTGGTGTGCCCCCCTCCCACTATATATAGGGATCCCCCTCCCCCTTTGGAATCACCCCATTCCCTCTCATTCTCTCTCCCTCATCCACTGAGGACTTCTCCGTAATATTGGGGAGGACCTCGTGGGTGAGTTCTCCACCTTCACACTACCGTCGTGTGATCTGCGATCCGGCATCTACTTCTTCCGCTGCTCGGCTGGATCGGAGTCCGGTTGATGTCTCCTACACCGGACATGTGACGAACTTCGGAGGCACCACACTTGGGGTGCTGCTCGTCTTCATCAATATACGCCTTCCTGCGTAAGGCGTGCCTCTGTCTGCAAAGTTATGAATACTGTATTCCTTCTCCGTTACTTATGTCTACATAGTATAGATCTTGGTATTAGTGTTTGAGTAGATAGAATTTTTTTGTTTTCGCTACGGAACCCTCAGTGTTATCAGAGCGGGTCTATGGGTAGACATGTCGTACGGATAGAACACATAGCAATATGTGGGCATTTATTCTCTGGTTGCTACCCTCTTTAATTTTATTGTTCATATCGCGGCACTATTTGATGAAGCGGCCCCAACCGACCTCACGTGGTGATTCACAAGACTGGTCCACGATTCAAAGTGGCTTAGAGGGATGTCTTTCTCTCTACAGTAGTTGATATGGCATTGACACTGGAGGGCCCTGAAAAGGGAAGAAGAACATCAATCATTGAATCCATATTGTGGCTCGACGTTCGTAGGTGGGAAGGGGTTCTACTGCGAAAGCCCTAAAGCCACGTAAAACATGCAATAGTTATTATAGAAGCGTCTATCTTCATTATTGCATAGGGGAAAGTATTATAACATGGAATTGACAAGTTTGTGAAACTTTAAGGCTATTGATGATGATCATAAAGCTACAACCATGTCATAACACTTTACTTTTAAAGTATTACTTATTGTGCTAGTATACTTACTAGACGGTAGCATAATAAGATAATCCCTCGTAGTATTCCAGATATCGTATTCCCCTTGTGTGTGCACCACCAAGAAAGTTCTTCGGTATGAGGCCGGCCGTGATGATCGGGGGTCAGACATATCTACATTCGCATACAGTGGGTGCAAGCCATGTTGAACTGCGAATACACATGAGTTAGAACTGGCGAACCTAGCATGTACAGACATGGCCTCGGAATACAGGAGACCGAAAGGTCGAGCATGAATCACATAGTTGATGTGATCGACATTAGGGAATGTCCACCTTTGATACTGCACTGATGGCCGTGATGATCGGGGGAGGTGCAGGGGATAGGGATCATGTGATCACTAAACGAGTAGAGGGATGTTCGTTTAAGTGGGAGTTCCTTTATTAAAACTTGAACTCATTATTATGAACATAGTCTAAACACTTTGCAAATCCTTTGTAGATGTCTCGCCCACTCACCTTCAACCTTAGCACTTTCCTCGAGAAGGACAAGCTGAAAACTGATGGAACCAACTTCACCGCATGGTTCCACAATCTTAGGATCCTCCTAGTCCCCTACAAGTTGACTTATGTCATCGAGGCTGAGATTCCGGCTAAGCCTGCAGATTCTGCCTCCCAGGACAAAAAGAATGTCTGGCAGTCCAAGGCGGACAATTTCTCCCTCATCTAGAGTGGAATGCTCTATGCCATGGAGTCGGAGCTTCAAAAGCGTTTTGAGAAGATGAATGACTTTGAGATCATTGAGGATCTCAAGGCTGTCTTTGCTCCACAGGCTCGTGCAGAGAGGTATGATGCTTCTGAGATCTTCTTCCCTGCTAAAATGGAAGAGCACAACATTATTAGTGAGCATGTGGTCAAAATGTCTGGCTACGTTAAGCGCTTAAACACCCTGGATTGCAAAATCCCGGAGGAGCTCGCTATAGATAGGGTGCTGCACTCGTTGACCCTAGCTATAAGAGATTTGTGATGAACTACAATATGCAAGGGATGACTAAGACCCTTGCTGAGGTGTTCGCCATGCTCAAAACTGCTGAGGTTGAAATCAAGAAGGAGCACACGATGCTGATGGTCAACAAGACCACCAACTTTAAGAAACCGGGGCAAAAAGGGAAAGGCAAGGGAAAGAAGTCTAAGAGGGATGGCAGGTTTGTTCCCAACACCTCAAAGACTGCCAAGCCTGGCCCTAAGCCCGACACTTCGTGCTTCTACTGCAAAGGGGATGGGCACTAGAAACGCAACTGCCCCAAGTACCTTGAAGACAAGCGAGCTGGCAAGATAGCCACCCCGGACAAAGGTATAAATGATATACATGTTATTGATGTATTCCTTACGAGCGCCAGGAGTAACACCTGGGTATTTGATACCGGATCTGTTGCTCACATTTGTAACTCTCAGCAGGATCTACAGAGTAGGAGGCGCCTAAGGAAGGACGAGGTGATGATGCGCGTCGGCAATGGTTCGAGAGTCGAAGTGATGGCCGTCGGCACCCTGCATCTCCGTCTACCGTCAAGATTATTATTGGTTTTGAATAAATGCTACTATGTACCCACATTGAGTATGAATATTGTGAGTGGGTCTTGCTTGTTGCAAGATCGTTATTCGTTTAAATCAGAAACAAATGGTTGTTCAATTTATATGAATGATGTTTTTATGTTCATGCTCCTGTGTGTGATGGTTTATTCTTACTTGATCTTGATTGTGATACACACATCCATAGTGTTGATGCTAAACATTGTAAGCACAGTGACGATAATTCCATGTTCATGTGGCATTGCCGTCTTGGTCACATTGGCGTAAAGCGCATGAATAAGCTTCATTCAGAAGGGCTTCTTGGATCATTGGATTTCAAATCCCTTGATACATGTGAGCCATGACTCATGGGCAAGATGACTAGGACACCATTCTCCGGGATAGTGGAGAGAGCTGTAGACCTACTTGGGATCATACATACAGATGTATGTGGACCAATGAGTGTCTCAACACGCAATGGTTATCGTTAATTTGTTACCTTTACTGACGACTTAAGCAGATATCGATATATCTACTTAATGAAGCACAAGTCTGAAACTTTCGAAAAGTTCAAGGAATTTCAGAAAGAGGTAGAGAATCAACTTAACAAGAAAATCAAGCACCTTCGATTGGATCGAGGAGGCGAGTATTTGAGTTATGAGTTTAACATGCACTTGAAGGACTGCGGGATTATCCCACAACTTACGCCAGCCGGGACACCATAGCGTAATGGTGTGTCGGAACGTCGTAACCGAACCCTATTGGATAGTGTGCGGTCCATGATGTCTTTAACTGATTTGTCTGTGTCTTTTTGGGGATACACGTTAGTAACCGCCACTTTTATTTTAAACCGAGCACCATCCAAATCCATGGAGACAATCCCATATGAGATATGGTATGGGCAGAAGCCGAAGTTGTCTTTTCTGAAAGTTTGGGGATGTGAGGCGTACGTTAAGAAACTGCAGCCTGACAAACTCGAACCCAAATCGGAAAAATGTATCTTTGTAGGATATCCAAGGGAAACCATTAGATATACCTTCTACAATCAAGCCGAAGGCAAGACGCTTGTCGCAAAAACCGACACCTTTCTCGAGAAAGAGTTTCTTGCAAAAGGAGTGAGTGGAAGGAAAATTGAGTTAGATGAAATTGTTGACCCTTCTCTCCAAATTCCGAGTAGCGCAACGGAAGCTGTTAAAACCGCTCCAACATGGAGGAAGAGCCCATTGATGATGATCAAAACAATGACATCGAGACTCCTGAGGTTCGCAGGTCTACAAGGGTTCGTGCCACTCCTGATTGGTACAGTAGCCTTGTAATGTCTGTCATCCTAGATGAACAGGAAGAACCTGCAAACTACAAAGAAGCTATGGATAGTGCTGACTCCGAGAAATGGCTAGAAGCCATGAAATCCGAAATAGGATCCATGCATGAAAACCAAGTTTGGACCTTGGTGGATCTTCCAGAAGGCCGCAAGGCTGTGGAAAATAAATGGATCTTTAAGAAAAAGACAGATGCAAATGGTAATGTGACCATTCACAAAGCTTGACTTGTCGCAAAGGGGTTTCGAAAAATTCAAGGAGTTGACTACGACGAGACTTACTCTCCCGTAGTGATGCTTAAAGATGTTAGGATTTTAATAGCAATTGCTACACATTTCGACTATGAAATTTGGCAGATGGATGTCAAGACCGCATTCCTCAATGGTCACATTGATGAAGAGTTGTATATGATGCAACCGGAAGGTTTTGTTAATCCTAAGGATGCTAAAAGTATGCAAGCTTCAACGATCCATTTATGGATTGAAGCAAGCATCTCGGAGTTGGAACCAATGTTTTGATCAAGTGATCAAGAGTTTTGGATTTGTCCAAAACCAACAAGAGTTCTGTGTTTACAAGAAAGCGAGTGGAATCTCAGTTGTTTTCTTAGTAGTATATGTGGATGACATATTACTCATGGGAAACGATGTGGATCTTATGAAAAGCGTGAAAGCATATTTGAGCAACCAATTTTCCATGAAGGATCTAGGTGAAGCTGCATATATATTAGGAATCAATATCTATAGAGATAGATAAAGGCACCTAATAGCATTGAGTCAGAGTACTTACATAGAAAAGATTTTGAAGAGGTTCAAAATGGAAAACACCAAAAGGGGTTTTACACCTATGATGAAGAATTGCAAAATGAGTATGACTCAGTGTCCTATAACGGACGATGATAGAGAGAAGATGTCTTACATCCCCTATGCTTCAGCCATAGGATCTATCATGTATGCAATGCTAAGTACACGACCTGATGTGGAATTGGCTCTTAGTTTGACGAGCCGATATCAAAGTAATCCAGGACCGGATCACTGGACAGTTGTGAAGAATATCCTAAAGTATCTGAGAAGAACAAAGGATATGTTTCTAATCTATGGAGGAAATGATGAAGCTCTAAACGTAACGAGTTACGTAGATGCAAGCTAGAATTCAGATCATGATGACTCGAAGACTCAACCATGATTTGTTTTCTTGGTGAATGGTGGGACGGTAAGCTGGAAGAGCAAGAAGCAGCCGATGGTGGCACAATCTTCAATGGAGTCTGAATATATTGTTGCGGCTGATGCAGCAAATGAAGCTATTTGGCTAAGGAATTTCATCATTGAACTGGGAGTTTTTCCCAATGCACAAGACCCCGTGACGATCTATTGCGGTAACCCGGGAGCTATTGCAAACGCAAGGGAACCAAGAACTCATTCCACAGCCAAACACATCAAGCTGAGATTTCACGTCATCTGGCAGAATGTTGACGAAGGTGAAGTCAAGATTTGCAAAGTAGATATGGAACTGAACGTAGAAGATCCTTTGACTAAAGCTCTCCATCTAGAAAAGCACGAACAACACCGAGATTCCATTGGTGTTAGGTTCCTGCCTATTGTAAACTAGTTTTGATTATACTCTAGTGCAAGTGGGAGACTAAAGGAGTTATGCCCTAGAGGAAAATAATAAAGTGTATTATTTGATATATCTCCTATATGTTCATAATACGTTTCATACTGTGCTATAACTGTGTTGATACGAAACGTTAATACACGTGTGGTATGTAAACAAATCGTGTCTTTAGTTACTTCTAGTGAACTAGTTCATTGGTCATGAGGATGGTCTGTGTTTCAAGATCATGGGCATTTATGCCAACTGACAATGAGGTCATGTTATTAGTTGAATAACATGATAGACAAACATCGGACCATTATATCTTAATGAGATCTAGTTACAAAGTTCACCATTGATGATAAAACACAGAGAACCTCGCAACCTGATCCTTTGACTGTGAGGTAATGCAAATCACCATTCCGGAAGAAGCTTAGATGGTTATCAAGAATCATCTCGTAACAGGGTGATCAAAAAGGTGCCACTCAGGTTTTCCAAAGGGATGCGTAGAGGAGTACATATCAAGACCATGATTTTTCTAGTCCATATAACGGACAGATACATGTGGCCATCTCGATGATGTTGCATTGATAAAAGCTTGCAAGCATGTGACTAGGTCACAGAATGCAACGACATGAGAACGAGAAAACAAGTTCATCGGTAACGAGATCGAACTAAGGTATGGAGATACCAAAGATCAAGTCTCGGATGAATTAGGTATCGAATGACAAAGGGAACGGAGAACGACTATCTCACGGTTCGAGCGATTGTATTCATGAAACGCACGGGGGTCACATGGCCATCCAGGTCCCTCTATTGATCATTGATGTGAGAGTGGTCTCAATCATGTCCGGAGTGTTTCCAAGCCGAAGGATGTCACGCTTAAGGGTAGGGACGCTTAGGGTAGATGAGGTATCATATGAGAAATAGAGAGAGAGAAACCGGAATAGTTTCAGTAACATCCAATGGAGATCAGAAGGGGTCCGTAAGGTGTTTCAGAGTGAAGAAATAATATAATATGTGTATTTGAATGTTAATTGGAGAATTAATATTAAATATATATTTTATTTTATTTTTAAAGGCTCCATATTGCTAATGGGCCTCGCCCGAAGGGAGGCCCAATAGGGCAAGGCGCCTAGGGAGTGGGGGCCAGCCGGCCTAGGCTTGGTGGGTCGCCCCAGTGGGGCCCACCTAGGGCCGAGGGATGCCCCTAGGTGGCCAGCGGGTGTGGGGTTTAGTCCCACACCGCCTGGCCCTTGGGTGGTGTGCCCCCTCCTACTATATATAGGGGTCCCCCTCCCCCTTTGGAATCATCCCATTCCCTCCCATACTCTCTCTCATCCACTGAGGACTTCTCCGTAATATTGGAGAGGACCTCGTGGGTGAGTTATCCACCTTCACACTACCGTCGTGTGATCTACGATCCGGTATCTACTTCTTCCGCTGCTCGGCTGGATCGGATCTGGTTGATGTCTCCTACACCGGACGTGTGACGAACTTCGGAGGCACCACACTTGGGGTGATGCTCGTCTTCATCAATACACGCCTTCCTGCGTAAGGCGTGCCTCTGTCTACAAATGTATGAATATTGTATTCCTTCTCTGTTACTTATGTCTACATAGTATAGATCCTGGTATTAGTGTTCGAGTAGATATAATTTTTTTGTTTTCTGCTACGGAACCCTTCACCACCCCTCCTATACGAGGTCCGGCGGTAGATTTTTTGCCCGATTGGGGGTTTCTCGATAAGTTCTGAATTTGAATGGGACGATGTTCCCAATCACACCCCCAATATCAAAATACTATTTCCTTCTACATTTTGACAAACACCCTACGTACGACATCACTCTGTCTACACCGGCATGTCCGAGAGCATGCCCTGGGGCCTAGCCGCTCGTTGAGCATGTCCATGATGGCTCAATGCACGGCGCCCAGAAAAGTGCTGGTGCGTGGTTGATGTAGAGCTCGTTGGGAACCCCAAGAGGAAGGTATGATGAGCACAACAACAAGTTTCCCTCAGTTATGAAACCAAGGTTTAATCGAACCAGTAGGAGCAAGGAAACACCCCAAAGGTGTTACTAGATGAGCTTTGGCGACATCACCGGTGCTAGTAGCAACGTGGAGACCTGCACAACAGAACCACAAAACTTTGTCCCCAACTTGCGATGAGGTTGTCAATCTCACCGTGTTTTGCGGAAAACAAAGGATTAAATGTATCGAATGGAAAGAAGTAAAAGTTTGCAGAAAGTAAACACAAAGAAGTAAAAGATTGTAGATTGTATGTAAAGAAAGAGGACCGGGATCCATAGTTCACTAGAGGTGGCTCTCCTTAGATAGATAACATACTTGGTGAACAAATTACAGCGGGGCAATTGACAAACATCGAGAAAGCAATACATGCATATACTAATCATCTTGACTCTTTTGAGACTTGATTGGGCATTACAACATAATACATAGACCGCCATCCAACTACATCTATGACTAATAATCCACCTTCAGGTTATCATTGAACCCTCCAAAGATTAAGTTGCAAGCAACAGATTATTGCTTTACGAACTACGTGTAAAGTAAACAATACGATTGTTCTATGAACAAAGGATTGTTGTTTTCTCCCTAGTAGCAACAACACATCTAGTACCTTAGAGATTTCTGTCACTTCCCCAGATTACCAGAGGCATGAACCCACTATCGAGCATAAATACTAACTCTTGGAGTTGCTAGCATCTACTTGGCCAAGATAGCTACTAACAACGAAAAGCATGCAAGATCACAAATAACAAAGACATGATAGAATCAATAATCAATCTGAAATAGCATCTCAATATCCATCGGATCCCCGCAAACACAACATGTAGAATTACAAATAGATGATATTGATCATGAACGGAGCTCACAAGATCTAAATATGAAAGCACAAAGGAGGAGAACCAGCCATCTAGCTACTACATGGATCCGTAGTCCAAGGATGAACTAATCACGCATCACACCGGAGGCTTGCATGGTGATGAAGAAGGCCTCCAGGGTGAATTCCCCTCTCCGGCAGGGTGCCGGGAAGAGCTTCAGATCCCTCCCGATCTAGGGATGGAGATGACGGCGGCTACAGACTCTTTCGTGGATTTTTGATTGGGTACTTAGGGTTTTCGTCCCAAGGGCATCTTATAGGCGGAAGGGGAGGCCGAGGGGGTGCTGGAGGCGGCCACACCACCCCCTGGCACAGGCCAGGCTAGGCTGCACGGCCAGGTGGTGTGGTGGCCACTTGGCCCCTCTCCGTCTCGTATTCTGGCATCTGATGACTTCTAGAAAAATAGGCACTTTGGCTTTTGTCCCGTCCAATTCCGAGAATATTCATATTCTGACTTTCCTGGAACCAAAAACAGCAGAAAATAGGCAGCTGGCACTGTGGCTCTTGTTAATAGGTTAGTCCAAGAAATCATATGAAAAGTACTCCAAAGTGTGGACAAAACACAAGAAAGTGGATAAAGCTAAGCATGGAACATCAAAAATTATAGATACATTTGCAATGTATCAACATCCCCAAGCTTAACTCCTGCTCGTCCTTGAGTAGGTTAGTGATAAAAAGAAAGAATAATTTTTTAGGTGACATGTACCATCAAAGACTTGATCAAAGTATTTGTAAAACATTCAAAGCTGGGATCATAGTACTTCAATCATAACATGAAAGACAAAGTTCTAGCAATAAGCAAAGAAACTATGATGCAACATGAAAAGGCACAAACAAAAGATTCATGAATAACAATGCTTTGCAAGACGTTTGTTTGTTTCACATAAAGAAAACATAGCATAATAGTATCCAGCTTGTCCCTCAATAGAGTAGCAAATATAAATGCATAGGACACCTTCAAAGTTCATAAGAGTGACTAGATACAATAGTTTAAAATAAGAAATATCAAGTTATGCATCAATCAACTAGTCTTGGGACAATGCACATAGAACTAAGAATTGCCACTATGCTCTCAAAGTAAGTGCATAAAGATAGAAGGTGGAGACTCAATATAATGGTGAAAGAAAGGCCTTTTGTAAAAGGAAGTAGGGATTCAAGTCTCATAAAGAGCTTCCAAAAATTATGGTACTTATAGCTTTCAGCTCTCATTGCCCCTATCATAAGCATCTTTAAGGTGATTAAGGTTAAAGTGACACAACTAAGAGGATATGCTTGAAAAGTTATAAACCGAAATCTCATGCCCCTTACTTACGAAGACCGATCCTCATGCTACTCAACTTCAGTCATGAGTAAGCCCTTGTCATTGTAAGTACATGTGTATCATTAAGAACCGCCAACGGTGTACCCCTTGCACATGATACGGGAGCTTTCCCATAATCAAAATGACAAGGCAAGTGCATAATGAGCATCTCAAATGATCTTTTTATTTGCTATTTGCATAGGTTTTTATTGAGGATGCTTCATAGAATGCTCATTATGGTGATGCTGCAAGTTTCCACCATGATTAGGCATGGCTTAGGCTAGTGGCCCAGGCGTTTCTCTAACACACATACAAACTCCATCATCTTACAAGTTCCACTTTTATTTCACACCACCGGGATCCGTAAGCAAAAGAACATGATATCAACGGGGTACAAAGTACAAGTGCAATGTTGAAAGCGTTCCCCATGAAACATGGTTCTGCTAATTTCAACTTATAAAGCGCAAGCATATACGCAACAAAGAAGGACCCAATGGTTCAAGTTTATTAGATGCAAAAAAGTAAAGTGTGCCATCAAGTCCGTGAGAGCTTTAATCACTAGTTTTCTCATAACAAGTTTAATTTGGAAGGTAAACAAAAGCATGAATATACTTGGAATAGCATAAGCTAGTAGGTAGGTATGGTGGAATCTTTGGAATAACTTGGTTTAGAGAGCTGGATGCATGAGTGGAACTCATACTTGGTGGTGGAGGCTAGCAAACGACTGGGAGCGACAAACTAAGAGAGCAATAATGGCCATAATCATGCAGAGCGACAAAACATCATTGATCAAAGAATAAAGTGATACTACAAGTTGAAGACTAAAGGATCATAAAGTCTTAGGTGACTTGAGATAGTCATATGGTGTGAGCATGCGCCAAGTCAACCCAAATAAAGCATCAAAGGAGAATACCACTATACTATGCTTTAATATGCTAAAACAACGCATGATTCATCCAAGGAACATTAAACAATCTCAATTATTTATAACAAGCCATGCTACAGCAAAGAATACTAAGCATAAAGCCAAAACAATATCAAGCATGGCATGGCAAAGCATAAGCCATAGTCAAAAACAAGCTCTTTTTACCACATAAGCATGAACTTTCCTACTCTTTTCCAAACCAAACCAAACTATTTGCAAACAAATGTATGAAAGAGGGGGTCCAACCAATTTATTCAAAAAACTAAGTAAACCAAGAAAACGAAAAAACAAAATGAAAACGAAAAAGAAGACGCTCCAAGAAAAACACAACTGTGCATGAAACAATAAAAATGAAGCGTTTGGAAGAAACCTGGAACTTTATTGATGAAGAAGGGGATGCCTTGGGAATCCCCAAGCTTTGACGCTTGTAATTCTTGGATATTTCTTGGGGTGACATGTGTGGCATCCCCAAGCTTGAGCTTTAGTCCATCCTTCATCTCATTACTCATTCCTTCCACACACCTGAAATTTTTCCTTCATACAAAACTTCACACAATCTTTATTAGCAACATTAGTGCACTCAAGATAAATAAGTCTTAAGGTTCAGTTATAACACCAAATAAACTTCCATTAGAACACTAGCTACTGTAGCACTTCCCTCGAAAATCTCGATTCCCCAAAAGAACTCAAAAAGGAACCAATAAGAAGCAAATGCAGAAAATGGCAGAAATATGTCAAAACAGACCAGGAGGTAAAGACGAATTTTTTCGAAGACCTTCTGTTGCTCAAATCAAAAAGTGTTGAACTAACGAAAGTTAGATAACAACCTAGGGCAGAAGAAAAAAAATTTACGCCTCAAAAAGACGTTCAGAGATTTTACACAAATTTTTACGGTGAAGCAGAGAAATCTATTTCGGGACACCAACTTTCCCAATCATTACTTCTCTCTCATTAGAGGTTACTCTTGGCACAAAAAGCAAATAAAAAGGATAAGTAGAGGTTATTACAGAGGTAATAACTTCCAAGACTCATCTAAAACTTTTGGGTTATCTCCCAATAAGTACTTTTCTTTAACGCCTTTAAGTTAGGCATAAGAAGCAAGAAAAAGAATCAAGTGTTCTCAAATGAAGAAGCATTAAGACCAAATTTTGTTTTCATAGGAGCAGCAAAAGAAATCTTTTCTCTCTTTTTAGGGAAGTGTTCTATACCTTTCTTGAGTGGGAGTTGATATTTAATGGTGCCTTCTTTCATGTTAATGATGACACCAACAATTCTAAGAAAAGGTCTTCCCAAAGTAATAGGACAAGAAGCATTGCATTCAACATCCAAAACATAGAAATCAACAGGGACATAGGAATTGTTAACCATAATAAGAACATCATTAAGACTCCCCATGAGTTTCTTTTTAGCATTATCATCAAATGGGACATTCAAATAACAATCTTCAAGAGGAGGCAAATCAAGCATATCATAAATCCTTCTAGGCATAATAGAAACACTACTATCAAGATCACATAAAGCTTTAAAATCAAAGTCATTCACTTTCATATTAATGATGGGTTCCCAACCATCTTCTTGTTTAATAGGAATAGAAGCTTTATGTTTCATCTTTTCTTCTTTAATCTTTATGAGAGCATCAGTAATGTGTTTTGTAAAGGCCATGTTCATAGCACTAGCAGACTTTTAGCAAGCTTTTGTAGGAACTTAATAACTTTAGAGATATTGCAACCATCAAGATCAAAATCAAATTTATCATCTAAAGTAGTAGAACTATTACTAGCCTCAACACTAGTGGTGGTAATAGTAGAAACACTAATGTTTCTAGCAATTTCATCTTCTCTTTCCCACTTAGCATGCAACTCAGCTAGTAGTCTAACATTTTCATCAATTCTTACTTGTATAGCATTAGTAGCTGCAAAGAGATTATCATTAGTTTCAGGTTTAGCAGCTATTTTATTCAAAGAAGATTGAGCTTCAGCCAAAGATGCTATATTTCTTTCAGCATTAGAGAGTTTTTCCTCAATAGTTTTATTGAAAGAAGTTTGTTTGCTAATAAACTCTTTAAGCATAACTTCAAGTTCAGAGGGAGCACTCCTATTATTGTTGTAAGAATTTCCATAAGCATTACCATTGTTGGGAGGATATGGCTTATAATTGTTGTTACCAAAATTACTCCTATAAGCATTATTGCCAAAGTTGTTATTTCTTATGAAGTTCACATCAACTTGCTCTTCTTGAGCAACTAAAGAAGCCAAAGGAACATTATGTGGATCAATATGGGCTTTCCCATAACAAGCATAGACATAAAAATATCAATCTTATCACTCAAGGAGGAAGTTTCCTCAACAGAATTTACCTTCTTACCTTATGGAGCTCTCTCAGTATGCCATTCAGAATAATTAACCATCATATTGTCCAGAAATTTTGTTGCAGCACCCAAAGTGATGGTCATAAAGGTACCTCCAGCAGCAAAATCCAATAGGTTCCTTGAAGAATAGTTCAATCCTGCATAAAAAGTTTGGATGATCATCCAAGCAGTCAGTCCATGAGTGGGAAAATTCTTTACCAAAGATTTCATTCTTTCCCAAGCTTGAGCAACATGCTCATTATCAAGTTGTTTAAACTTCATTATTTCACTTCTCATAGATATAATCTTAGCAGGAGGATAGTATTTTCCAATGAAAGCATCTTTGCATTTAGTCCAAGAATCAATACTATTCCTAGTTAAGGAATTCAACCATTCTTTAGCTTTTCCTCTAAAAGAGAAAGGAAACAATTTCAGCTTAATAATATCACCATCTATATCCCTATGCTTTTGCATCTCACAAAGTTCAACAAAGTTATTTAGATGGGAAGCATCATCTTCATTACCAATACCAGAAAATTGTTCTCTCATAACAAGATTGAGCAAAGCAGGTTTTATCTCAAAGAAAGTAGCTTCAGGAACATGTGGAGCAATAGGTGTGCTCATAAAACTTAGTGTTAGTGAAGTCACACAACTTAGTGTTTTCAAGAGTAGTCATTTTTTTGGGTTTTCAAATAAGAAAGCAAACTTGTAAAACTATTTTTTTTTTGTGTTTTTGAATAACAAAACAAGCAAACAAAGCAAAAAGAAAACTAAGCAAAACAAAAATAACAAAGTAAAGAGATTGGTTATGAGGGACTCCCCTTGTGAAGATGTCCTTGACTCCCCGGCAACGGCGCCAGAAAAATGCTTGATGGCTCAACGCACGACGCCTAGAAAAGTGCTGGTGCGTGGTTGATGTAGAGCTCGTTGGGAACCCCAAGAGGAAGGTATGATGAGCACAGCAGCAAGTTTCCCTCAGTTATGAAACCAAGGTTTAATTGAACCAGTAGGAGCAAGGAAACACCCCAAAGGTGTTACTAGCTGAGCTTTGGCAGGGTGCACTACCGGTGCTAGTAGCAACGTGGAGACCTGCACAACACAACCACATAACTTTGTCCCCAACTTGCGATGAGGTTGTCAATCTCACCGTGTTTTGCGGAAAACAAAGGATTAAATGTATCGAATGGAAAGAAGTAAAAGTTTGCAGAAAGTAAACACAAAGCAGTAAAAGATTGTAGATTGTATGTAAAGAAAGACGACCGGGATCCATAGTTCACTAGAGGTGGCTCTCCTTAGATAGATAACATGCCGGGTGAACAAATTACAACGGGGCAATTGACAAACATCGAGAAAGCAATACATGCATATACTAATCATCTTGACTCCTTTGAGACTTGATTGGGCATTACAACATAATACATAGACCACCATCCAACTGCATCTATGACTAATAATCCACCTTCAGGTTATCATCTGAACCCCCTCCAGTATTAAGTTGCAAGCAACAGATTATTGCTTTACGAACTGCGTGTAAAGTAAACAATACGATTGTTCTATGAATAAAGGATTGTTGTTTTCTCCCTAGTAGCAACAACACATCTAGTACCTTAGAGATTTCTGTCACTTCCCCAGATTACCAGAGGCATGAACCCACTATCGAGCATAAATATTAACTCTTGGAGTTGCTAGCATCTACTTGGCCAAGATAGCTACTAACAACGGAAAGCATGCAAGATCACAAATAACAAAGACATGATAGAATCAATAATCAATCTGAAATAGCATCTCAATATCCATCGATCCCATAAACACAACATGTAGAATTACAAATAGATGATCTTGATCATGAACGGAGCTCACAAGATCTAAACATGAAAGCACAAAGGAGGAGAACTAGCCATCTAGCTACTACATGGATCCGTAGTCCAAGGATGAACTACTCACGCATCACACCGGAGGCTTGCATGGTGATGAAGAAGGCCTCCAGGGTGAATTCCCCTCTCCGGCAGGGTGCCGGGAAGAGCTTCAGATCCCTCCCGATCTAGGGATGGAGATGATGGCGGCTACAGACTCTTTCGTGGATTTTTTGATCGGGCACTTAGAGTTTACGTCCCGAGGGCATCTTATAGGCGGAAGGGGAGGCCGAGGGGGTCCCGGGAGCGGCCACACCACCCCCTGGCGCGGGCCAGGCCTGGCCGCGCGGCCAGGTGGTGTGGTGGTCCCCTGGCCCTTCTCCGTCTCATATTCTGGCACTTGATGACTTTCGGAAAAATAGGCACTTTGGATTTTGTCCCGTCCAATTCCGAGAATATTCATTTTCTGACTTTCCTGGAACCAAAAACAGCAGAAAACAAGCAGCTGGCACTGTGGCTCTTGTTAATAGGTTAGTCGAAGAAATCATATGAAAAGTACTCCAAAGTTGGAACGAAACACAAGAAAGTGGATAAAACTAAGCATGGAACATAAAAAATTATAGATACATTTGCAATGTATCAGTCCACCTCACCCATTGTGAGAAAATATATTTCGAAAGATGTATTTTCTTCAATGACTTTTGTGAAGAACAGGCTACTGAGGGCAGCCATAGCATACACATTGCCAAATCTGACATAGCTCGCGATTTGGCATTGGAGTAAAATATAGCAACCACCCCACAATGTGGCCATCACCAAATGCATGCACTGTGGGTCCCAATTCATGACTAACAAACCGGGAAAGTACAAATACTAGAGCTTCATCTCTTGAGAAATAAAGTATTTTATTGTGGCTAGATAATTTGGCATCGAAGCACGGACTTGCTCCGGTTCCTAGCTTTGTCTGTTTTGGAACTACCTCCACAATATAAGAAACTAGTTTCAAAAGCCAAAATCTCAAATTGGAACTACTTTTAGCTATACACTGTGTGGGTGCCCTGAGCAAGATGGGAGACCAACTCTTGAATGACTGTTTGGTCACATTTATTGAGCAAGAATTCTTCTTAGGCTGGTCATTGTGGGAAGTAACTTAGAGTAGTACTACCTATGTTTGAGATTATAAGTCCGGAAAGCTTTTTTATATTGGTCGAGATTATAAGGGCTATCTCATTTATTAGTCTCTCTCGTCCAATGTATGTTCTCATTTTCCTCTCATTTCTCTTATGCATGTAAAACTATTGGTGCATGCATATATTAATGAGAGAGAGTTATGGAGTATTTTGGTACTAACAACTTGGCCCTTAGGACTAATAATCCCAAACAGAGATAGTAACATGCATATGTTACTAGTCTAAGTTACTACCTCTATAGTGAAAAATAACATAGGTGTGGTATCATGCAAAGCCTCATTTATTGCAATGTAGACTCATTTTGTCTTAAATTGTGTGATGTTATGGTAACATAGCTAGTTACCACAATGCTCTCTCTTATCATTTAATTGCATGCCATGTCATCTAAATGCTTAGTTGGTAATACATGTAGGACCAGGGGTGAAGCTAGGATAATGCATAATTGGTGTCACTTCTCTATATTCACCAGTGTCATTGTATATTTTTTAGCGTGTTTCTTCATTTTAGAAGAGGATTAGCAAAAAGTCATTGATGGCATTTGACACCATTAACTACATGCTAGCTCCGCTCCTGTGTAGGACTATGTTACTATCCAAGTTATTCCCACTATGACTAACCTTACAGGTGAAAGATTAAAGGTGAAAGATGATGCCGTCACATCTTCTTCCAAGCTATGACCAAACGTATGATCATGATCGTATTGTAATTTTCTTTATTATTTTGCATGTTTTTAATCTTTTGAGATGTTGTTGCTAATGGTCAATTTGTATTTTTATTGGCGTGAAGGAATGGATTATTTTCATTTTTTTCTCCTTTATGTTTTTTGTTGGTTCAAGTTTGAACACCCAAAGTTAAATTCATAGATCCATCCCTGTCCGTGGAGAAAATGACAAAAACCACCACATTTAAGGACGAGGAGACACGAAACCACCACGTTACGGTTTTTTGACACATAAATACCATTTTAGAGGACGGGCTGTGACGCGGGGCACTGATTCCTCGTGGTTAGCCCTCTAACCATGTTTCTGGCAGGTGGGGCCCATTGTCAGTGCACACGTGGCGTGGCGTGACAGACAGATCAGACGGCCGTTAACGCTGCGTTAGCACATTTTAAATGCGGCGCCGCAAGACTGTCCACCTCGCTCACTCGCTGGGTTAGTCTCCCGCGAGTGCCATGGTGACAGGAGGAGGCGGCGGCTCGCCGGAAGGGCACGGCGCCGGTCCGATTGGAGGCGGTGGCGGCCGATACATGAAGCAAGTGCAGTTCGGGCCAGGCTTCAACATGGGCGCTGTCGATTTGGACATCGAGCACTACCGCGAGTCGATGGAGATCTCGCTGCAGCTCGAGCAGTATGGTGCGTCGGAGGAGGCATCGTCGTAGCTGGAGCCGGCGAGCCAGTGCAGCAACGACCTGCTCAGCCACTACCTCCCCGACTACGGGTAAGTAAAAAGTCCCTTCCCCTGTTCTCTGTACTGAAATTTGTGGAATATTTAGAACATTAGGGCAATATTCAGTAAACTGTTTTGTTTTATTTCATATTAGGGAACATTCGAGATGTGGAAACTGTTTATTCAATTTGATGGGGCCAAATTTGTCTCAACAACCATGCGTCGGTCTAATATTAGGTTTCTGAACTTATTGGGACTGATGGAGAAGGAAGGGTATGGGCTGTGTGATTCAATTTATTATGTGAAAAATGAAGGAGAGGGGTTAAATGGCCTAGAATTAGTGGACAACAACATTAAGGTGGAAGACATGCTTAGAAAGTATGAAAGGTCAAGAAAGGTTGTGTTGACAGTGACGAGGGACAAGGCTAAGCAAGCCATTGTGTTGTCCCCTGTGAAGAGCAAGAAGGGAAAAGAAAAGTTGTATGCTAGGTCATATCCTAGCCACATTGCAGTTGATCTGGATGAGGAAGATCATTGCGACAACAACATCTTGTAGACTCAGAATAGTGGCAATTTTCAGCCTTTGTGCACACAGATTGATGAAAATATGCAGAAATCAGCAGAGGAGGGAGAAGATGCAGAGGAAGAAGAAGATGCAGATGAAGAAGGAGATGCAGATGAAGAAGGATATGCAGATGAAGATGACAGTTGGATGCATCCTTGCAAGTATGATCCAGTTCAGGCAGAGAAGTTGAGGAGGAAGGAAGTTGATGAAATGCAGAAAAGAATTGCTAAGAGGAAGAGAAGGGTAGATGAGGATTTGTATGAGGATGAGTCAGAGCCAGAAGATATTTTTGACTCTTATATTCTAGAGGAGCCAGTGAAGAAGACAGTTAAGAGGCAGGGCCCAACAGCCAGATCACATTCTCATACAGAAGTGGCAGTTATGAAAGATAGGGCTCCTTCTGATGATGAAGAGGAGTTTGGTTTCCTTGGAGAAGAGGATGATGATGGGTTTGAGCCTTTGCCATTTGTGTTTCCAAATGGGAGGAAGAGCAGAGCAAAGAAGCAGACAAAGAGGGTGTGGTATGATGAGACAAGGGAAAATCCAGAGCAACAATTCAGGTTAAAACTTTGTTTCAAGGATGTGTATCAGTTCAGGCAGGCACTGTGTAGACTTCATATTGTGCAGGTTAGGAATTTCCATTACCACAGAAATTGCCCAGATAGGATCATTGTGTGGTGCAGGCCAGAGAAAAAGGAGAAGTACAATTGCCAGTTCTTCATTTCTGCTTCAAAGATAAAGCATGAAACTACCTTCTGCATAAATAAGATGCACTTGGAGCACCGCTGTCCTACTGAACCATCAAGCACCAGAGTTAACAGTAAGTGGCTGAGCAGTGCTTACGTTGACAATTTTAGATCAGACCCAAACACAGGTATTAGATCTTTAGTTGACAAAGCTAGAAAGGACTTTGGTGTAGATGTGCCAAAAAGGATGGCATACAGGGCAAAGACAAATGCAAGAGAGATTGTTATGGGAGATCACAAGAAGCAGTATTATAGAATAAGGGATTATCTACAGACTGTTATTGACAAAAATCTAGGATCTAGATGCATTGCCACCACTGAGACTGGCCCAACAGAGGAAGAGAAGGAAACTATCAAAAGAGGGCAGCATGTTTTCATTAGTGACAAGCCAAGATTCCATGGGCTTTTCTTTTGTGTCAATGCTGCTAGGCTTGGATTTCTTGAGGGATGTAGGCCCTTCATAGGGTTGGATGGTTGTTTCATAAAGCTGACCACTGGAGCTCAAATCCTTGCAGCTACAGGCAGAGATGGGAATAACAACATTTATCCAATAGCTTGGGCCATTGTAGCAAAAGAAGATACCGAGAATTGGCAATGGTTTCTAGAGCAGTTGAAGGAAGCACTTGGTGGAGAGGAGGGCCAGTTTGGACAGTACACCATCATGTCTAACAGGCAGAAAGGGCTGATAAAAGCTGTGACCACTGTCTTCCCAAACTCACCCCAGAGGTTCTGTCTTAGACACATTTATGCCAACTTCTAGACTGCAGGATTCAGAGGAGAAGACCTGAAGAAGTGCATGGACATGGCAGCATATTCTTACACCAAGCATGGATTTGACAAGGCAATGGATGAAATGAAAAAACAGTGTGAGCAAGCTTGGCAGTGGCTTTCAAAAATTCCAGTGCACACATGGGCAAGGTGGGATTTTGACTCAAACTGCAAGACAGATTTGGTGAACAATAATCTCAGTGAAGTGTTCAATAGATATATCCTGGATGAAAGAAACAAACCAATAGTGACAATGCTGGTAGGGATCTATGACAAGCAAATGGTCAGGTTTGATGACAAGAGAGATGGTGGTAGAAAAGCTAGGTGGGAAATCACACCAAATTATGCTGAAAAGCTTGAAATGATGAAAAAATATGCTAGACATTGCATCCCACAAAGAGCAGATGAAGAACTATGGCAGGTAGCAAGTGGTGATCACACATATGAGTTAAATCTAGATAGTAGAACATGTTCTTGCAGAAAGTGGGATTTAACTGGGTTGCCATGCAATCATGCAATCTCAGCCATCTATAAAGCAGGAAAATATCCAGAAGATTATGTCTCAGATTTCTACAAGAAACCCTACTACCTCAAATCCTATAGGCCAGTGTTCTATCCAATGCCACAACAACATGGCTGGACAAGAACACATACTGAAGACATAATGCCACCTGCTTTTAAAGATCACCAGAAAGGAAGGAGGCAAGAAAAGAGGAGAAAAGGGAAATTTGAGGTCCCTAAACCCAAGGAATCATCTAGGATGGCCACTATCACATGTAGCAACTGCAAATTACAAGGACACAAGTACACAAGATGTGCACAACCACTCAGACCTGATCTTGCACTTAGGAAAAGCCAGCACAAGGTAACTAAATTATTGCATAAAGGATTTCTGCATTGTATTTATATTTTAGTTAATAACTCTGTTATTTGCAGTCAAACAGGACCATTCCTGCTGGGGCAGGCCCTAGAGTTGATGGAGAAGGCTCAACTTCCAGGGCACCATCATCATCTTCTATGCCAGAACAAGGTCCCAGGCCACCAAGATCCTCTTTTGTTCCTCCAAGATCAACTACTGATGCACAAGCTCCTACTGGTTCAGCTCCAAGGCAAGGGAGAGGATTCATGTCCTACTTCACAGCTGGGGCAAATGCATCTATTGGTAGAGACTCAAGGAGTGGTCCTTTAGATGGTTGAGTTGCTTGGAGCAAAGTTTCTGTTATTTGCTTGGAGCAAAGTTTCTGATGTAAACCTGTTATTTTGCTATGGCAAATTGGTGTATGTAATGTTACCTGTTGTCAGACTTGTTGAACCTCTTCTTTAGCTACCTATGTCAGATATGTTGAACCATTATTTAGCTACCTATGTCACTATTGTTGAACCATTATTTAGCTACCCATGCCACTATTGTTCCACCAGTTCATTCAAATACTTTTGCTGTCATTTATTTTCTTACATGATGTGTATAATTTCACCATAATTCTGGCAGGTGATCCAGGCCAAAACACATATAAATTTCAGACCAAAACACATCATTTAAAGAATAGTTATTCACATATAAATTCTGGCAGCTCACAGATACTTAAGAATTAAAACCAAAGCTCATCTCATAGTTCAACAAACAAAGCATCATTCAGACAATAATTGTACTTATTACAACTCACAAACACTTAAGAATTCAGCTACACAGAGCACCCATCACAGTTCAACAACACATCCTAATTGAACATTACTTAATGAAGATAAAATTACACATCACAAAGATCTTTTATCTTCTTGAACCTGCTCTTGTAAGCTTCTTTCTGCTTCAACAAGTCAGAAACGATGGACTCCAACTTCCTCTTATCTTCTTTGTACCTGTCCCTGTCATTCTCTGCTTTTTTCAGCAAGCATTTGTGCATCTTACAGGTTGTTTCATCAGTGATCCTTTTCTCCTCTAATGCAGCCCTAGCATCCATCAATCCTTGTTCAGCTATAGCCTTGTGGGCTAAAGTCACATGTTTTTCTTCCACTTGTTTAGCTAGCTCATCTTGTGAATTCCTCAGATCAGTGTGGAGCTTGTTTATTTTGTCTTGATACTCAAACTTCTGCTCCATGAAATTTAGGGCTTCAGTGGTCTTGGCTTGCTTAACTTCTCCATACATATCCCATAGCTTGCCTACTGCTTTGATCATAGCATCACTAGGAACTGGATCAACCCATTGCAGAAAGTCACACTTCAATTCCTCCTAAAATTCAGTGACATTTCAGTTAAAAGAAGAACTAACTATGAATATGAAGCAAATGGCACAAACATTTGATCACACACCTGCCCTTCACAGCTTAGAAACCTCCTACCGGTGGCATAGCCCTCAAATCCAACAAATTTAGCCGCCACAAAGCCACATTTACAGAGAATTGGCTCATCCCCTTCGTCGGCTAAACCGCACCATTCCGAATCATATATGACATTCATGCTCTAACAAGTGCAAATGGAATAGCAAATTAGACTGGGCTTGACCTAAATAACAATTTCATCACAAACCCTAGAAATCAATAATATGAGCCTGAAAATCCCCAAATCCAGTGGCAAGAACTTACACTCTCGCCGTCAGAGCTCAGATCAAGAGCGTCCTGCTTCTTCACCGGCGTCGGGGAGGCGACGACGCGACAATGGCGGGCGCGAGCAGAACAAGAACAGAGCGAGGGGTGGACAGCTCAGATGCGGCGGCGCAACGGTTAAAACCGTGCCCTAACGCGGGCGTTAACGGCCGTCTGGTCTGTCCGTCCGCCACCCCGCCACGTGTGCACTGACAATGGGCCCCACCTGCCAGAAACATGGTTAGAGGGCTAACCACGAGGAATCAGTGTCCCGCGTCACAGCCCGTCTTCTAAAATGGTATTTATGTGTCAAAAGACCGTAACGTGGTGGTTTCGTATCTCCTCGTCCTTAAATGTGGTGGTTTTTTGTCATTTTCTCCTGTCCGTGTCGTCCTTGCAGGCCTCGACGGCCCCACCGGCGGGATCCCCGCGTCCGCACGGGCGCTCCAGTACTTCCTCGCCGTCCTTGCAGGCCTCGACGACCTCACCGGCAGGATCCCCTCGCTGTGCTGCGCCGTCGCCGAGGTCCTGTGCTTTGTGGCACACGTCGAAGCTGCTGCCCATCACACATTGGGCACCTGAGGCGGGATGATCCTTGAGCCTCCGAAGCTGATTTCCGTTGCATGTCGCACGTTGGTGCTTCCTGGGCTAAACCAGCCTTCCGGCAGTTTCCGTCAACTGCCTTTACCTGCTCCGCTCGATCTCCAGCACCTCCAGCCGACATGATCCAAGTCATTTAGCTCCGCCTCGGCCGCTAGGATGGAGCTAGATCTCTACTTCAATCCCACAGCAGCTAAATTTGAACAAAAGATTCTATCAATGATTCATCATGGTGAAAGAATTTATGCAAAATTACTGGTGGCTTATTGTTCTCTGAATTCTGAAGCATGTCACTTGTCTGTAGGTGTAGCATTCTAGTGCTCCTTGAATAAGCAGGATGGTTGAGCTGGTTGAAACAATCAAGGATCTTAGTTCATGCTCTTCTTAGAATTTGGGTTGGGTATACACACAACAGTTCTCAGAAAAAATACACACAGTTTCAGTTTTAGTGTCATCGCAAACAGAGGACAGTAGCGATCATGTTCACGTGAAACTTTGAGAGAAAGATGGGGAACTAAATAAGTGCTGAAATTTTATGGTCACAGATATTGGATACATTTTTGGTACTACTGTGAAGCCACCGAATGGAATATCCAGCAGGTTTTCCTTTTGAGACTGTTACTAGCGATCGTCTAAAACTTTGTAACTTATGCATCTTCTGCCTCTTGTTTTCTTAAGATTATTCTATAGTTCCTGTGTGTTGAAGAACCCATCTTCCCATTTTATTTAATGAATGCCTTTCACAAAAAGCCAGCACGTGAAATAACACTACAACCTCATTGCTCACTAACTGACACCAACCAGGCAGCAAACTGCACTGAATATGTTGTTCAGAACCGAAAACAATGCAGAAACAGAAAATAAAATCCCCAGTAGGAAGAAGGTCAATGTGAATTTATCTATAGATGGATGCAGTGAACACCTTGGACGGTCCTCTATACAATGTAGAAGCTGCTCTGTACATGACGGCATCGGGTCATTATGTATGTCACAAGTACAGTATAACATAGCTGGCAGCCTGACACTTTATTTTCAACATTCAGTGAACACAGGAAGCTCAACTGCTGCATCTCAGTTGGGGACACCGGTTGCTCCAGAGGAGAATGAGATACATCAAGAAGAACGAGTCCTAATTTACTTTTTTCTCAATATATGTGTGTGTTGGTTTCTTTGAATGAGATCCATCAAGCTTATACATGTTAGGATTTATTTTCTTCGGAAATATTAGCTGCTAGTATTCGCATCTGTTGCCTCTGAAAACTTCAAGCGCACACCTATGAACTTGCCTCATTTATTATACTCGACAAAAGAAGCAAGTACACTGAAATTGTCTCATCATTTAGTTTCTACAGGTCTAGGTTTGTGTGAGGGAACAGAGGCACCAAACTGACAAATGCAAGGACACCAAACTGACATGTGTGAGGGAACATGAATTATGCAGAAAAACATGGCTCAGGTTCAGATGCTCAAACACTAGAAACTAAGTTAAGCCTATGTTCCTGTGTCATTATTACTCAGAAATGACAGCAGCTGAAGTTGGCACTTAGCAGAGAATGGTGTATGAGCTCAAAATATATAACCATGAAAGGCTCAAAATATAATGGTTAAATAATGCATTGTGCACTTCCAAAAAATTCAAAATATGGGGTAATATTCCAAGAATAATAGAGGGACTATAGACCTTATCAAAGTCATCACCACCTAGGTGTGTGTCCCCAGATGTGGAAAGCACCTAACACACTATCTCCAACCTCCAATACTGCAGGGTAATGTTGCTCATTAGTTTAACTTGTAAAATTAGACACATATTAATACACCGCTATTTTCAGAAATCAGAACTGCATCTGAAGAAACAAAGAATGCAATGTTATTCGACACGACATGCTTGCAAACCTCAGTGTAATTACGTTTACCACAGAAACACCAGAAAACAGCCATCCAAGAAGGCATTCAAATATTTATCCAAGAAGGCATTCAAATATTTTGAAACCAAACAGGACACAGCATTGCCCATTTTTCACCTAAACTGAATCAATTTTCGGAACTCCAGTCATAACGGGAGTATATGAGTGTGATAAGAATCCATGTCCATGTGGTTCAGAATTCAAAGCAGTATAAGGAAAAGTTGAGAAATAGTTTGGTACTTTGTCGTACCAGAGACATCAAAAGTACGGGCGCCCGCCAAGTCAAACACAAGAATTGTTTCGTTGTTTTTCTTCTCAAAACCATAAGCCGGAGATGCAGCAGTTGGCTCATTTACAATACGGAGAACTTCCATCCTTGCAATACAGCCAACATCTATTGTTGCCGTTCTCTGCGAGTCACTGAAAGGGGCTTAGGACGAGCGGGCATCTGATATATATTTGTATATTATAGTTTCTTCATATGTTAGGGGACTTTCTGTATATTTGCACCTGTACATGTATTATATATTCTGGCCTTTGCCCCTCTGGTAATACAATGATCTATTACCCTAACATGGTATCAGAGCCGTAAGGCTTTTTTTTCCTTCGCAGCCGCTGCCGCCGCTCGCCCCGGCATCCCGCCGCCACCTCCGCCTCCGCCTCCTCTCCGGCTGCCCGCCGCCGCGCCCGGTCGCCGCCGCCGCCGCTCGCCCCGGCATCCTGCCGCCGCGCCCGGTCGCCGCCGCCGCCTCTTCCCCGGCCGTCCCGGTTGCCGTCAACTCTTTGCCGCGCCTACCCGCCAGTTTCGTCCGATCTCGATCGGATCTAAAATAATAATAAAAAAATTGACAGAGCTATGTCTTCCTCGTCGGGCTATGTTGCGAGTCCTCGCTGCCCGGTGATTTTTGATAGCGCGAATTATCCTGATTTCGCTGCCTTCATGCGCGTCTATATGCGCGGTCTTCGTCTTTGGAGTGTGCTTTCCGGTGAGGTCTCCTGTCCACCGCGCCCCGTTGCGCCTACGGCGCCTATTGCACCGACGCCCGTTGCCCTTGCCTCCGATGCCACTCAGGCGGTCAAGGATGCAGCCCAGAGTGCTGATGATACTGCTCGGGATGATTATGATCAGAAGGTCTAGGAGCATTCTACTGCTGTTGCGACCTACCGGCTGGATCTGGCTGACTACACTCAGTGGATAGATGAGGATGCTCGTGCTGCTGCTGTTCTCACTTTCAGTGTTCTGCCTCAGTATGCTGCTGAGTTCATGGGTCTTCCCACTGCTGCTTCTCAGTGGGCTTTTCTTCGTCAGCGCTATCAGCCGTCTGGAGATGCTCTTTATCTGTCTGTGGTTCGTCAGGAGCATGATCTTAAGCAGGGTGATTCCACTATTGATGAGTTCTATAGTCAGAGTGCTGCTATTTGGCGTCAGCTTGACTCTCTTCGTACAACCGTGTGTAACACCTGTCCCAGCTGTCTGATTGTGCGCACGGATCTGGAGTTTCAGCGCGTCTTTGAGTTCTTGTCACGGCTCCACAAGGAGTTTGAGCCGTGTCGTGCCCAGCTGCTTGCCCGTGGTCGTGTTCCGCTCTCTGAGGTACTGGCTGAGCTTCGTGCTGAGGAGACTCGTCTTCGTGGTGCTGGTCTTCTTGAGGTTCCATCTGTTATTGCTGCTCGTGGCCCCCCTCGTGCCGCCGACTTCGTCACGGTCTCTAGCACCGCCGCTACTCTCTGCTCCATCGACCCAGGGTCAGAGTCAGCCTCAGCATCCTCGTGGTTCTCGTCCTCCCTGCGCCCACTGTGGCAAGCCTGGCCACGATATCTCTGGCTGCTGGACGAGGGATCCCCGCTTACGTCAGCAGTACCATGCTCGTCGGCAGGCTGGCTCTTCAGGATCTTCTGTCGTTGCTTCTGGACCTCCTGCTGGTGCACTGTCTAATCAGGATATTATCCGTGGTCTTCGTAGTCTACTCGCTGCTACAGGCTCTTCCTCGTCGGGGACTGCTGGTTCTATGCCTAGCTCTTCTGGCACCGCGCGACCATCACCTTCTACACAGTCAGGTATGTCATCCCCGTGGTATCTGGATTCTGGAGCTTCTTTTCATATGACTTCTGCGTCTTCTATTCTTTCTTCTCTTTGCTCTCTTATTTCTCCTGTCCGTGTTATCACGGCTGATGGTACCTCTCTTCCTGTTTCCAGTCGAGGCACCCTCTCTACTTCCTCTTTCTCTGTTCCTGATGTTTCTCATGTTCCCAGTCTTAAGATGAACCTTTTCTCTGCTAGTCAGCTTACTGATTCTAGTTGTCGTGTCATTCTTGACGCTGATTCTTGTGCTGTTCAGGACCGTCGTACACAGGCTCTGGTTGGAGCTGGCCCTCGCAGCATTGAGTCTCCGGGGCTATGGGAGTTAGACTGGCTTCGCGTTCCTTCCGCTGACACTTCCTCTGCCAGTTCTTCTGTGGTTGCTGCTTTTGTCACCGGCTTGTTTCAGCAGTGGCATCATCGGCTGGGTCATCTTTGTGGCTCCCGTTTATCGTCATTAGTTCGTCGTGGTCTTCTGGGGCCTGCCTCAGGAGATGTGTCTTTACATTCGTGTCAGGGTTGTAGGTTAGGCAAACAGATTCAGCTTCCCTATCCTACTAGTGTGTCTGTATCTCAGTGACCTTTTGATTTAGTTCATTCAGATGTTTGGGGTCCAGCTCCCTTTGCTTCAAAAGGGGGTCATCGATACTATATTTTGTTCATTGATGATTTTTCATGGTACACCTGGTTGTTTTTTATGCGCTCTCGCAGTGAGGTGCTTCCTATTTATCAGCGTTTTGTGGCCATGGTTCGTACTCAGTATTCCACTCCTATTCGTGTGTTTCATGCTGATTCTGCAGGAGAATATATCTCCCAGCACCTGCGGGGCATCCTCGCTGAGTAGGGCACCCTTGCTCAGTTCTCGTGTCCCGGTGCCCATGCTAAAAATGGTGTCGCCGAGCGTAAGCATCGTCATATTCTTGAGACTACCCGTGCTATGATGATTTCTTCCTCTCTTCCGCCGCATTTCCAGGCTGAGGCTGTCGCTACGTCGACTTAACTCATTAACATCTAGCCTTCTACTGCTCTTCAGGGTGGCATTCCTCTCGAGCGTCTCTCCGTACCGTCTGCACTACTCGACTCTTCGCTTATTTGGTTGCGCTTGCTATGTCCTTCTCCTCCTCGCGAATGCACCAAACCGACGCCACCGTTGAGTGTGTTTTTCTGCCATGTTGATGAGCATAAGGGCTATCGCTATTGGGACCCCGTTGGTTGTCGGATGCGCATCTCTCGTGATGTCACGTTCGATGAGACGCGTCCTTTCTATCCTTGCCCCACCTCTGGTACTTACCCGACTGATGATCTCTCTTTTCTTCTTTTTCCTGATACACCTCCCGCTTTCTCTACTCCTCCACCTTCTCCTTCTGATGCGCCTCCTTTGTTTTTGGCGCCATCCTCTCCTCCGTCTAGTTCCCCTAGTTCTCCCCGTTCTCCGGCTTCGGACCCTTCCTCCGCTGTTCCTTCTTCCTCCTCTTCTGATGAGTCGTCTTCCGCGGATGAGCTTCTCTCTTCACGGCCTGTTCGTCAGCGTCGTGCTCCAGACCGTTACTCTCCTAGTCAGTATGGTCTCTCTGTCGTCTCCGAGCCAACTTCTTATCGGGATGTCGCGTGTCATCCTGAATGGCAGCTTGCCATGGCTGAGGAGATCGCTGCGCTTGAGCGCACGGGCACTTGGGATCTTGTTTCTCCCCTTCTGGTGTTCGTCCTATCACGTGTAAGTGGGTCTATAAAATTAAGACCCGCTCTGATGGATCTCTTGAGCGCTATAAAGCGCGTCTTGTGGCTCGTGGTTTTCAGCAGGAACACGGCCGTGACTATGATGAGACTTTTGCCCCTGTGGCCCATATGACCACCGTATGCATTTTCTTGTTGTTGCTGCTTGCTCGACGCTGGTCTGTGTCCCAGCTTGATGTTCAGAATGCTTTTCTTAATGGGGAGTTGAGTGAGGAGGTTTATATGCAGCTCCTCCTGGGTATTCTGTTCCCGATGGGATGGTTTGTTGTCTTCGACATTCCCTTTATGGCCTGAAACAGGCCCCTCGTGCCTGTTTGAGCGCTTTGCCTCTGTGGTGACTGCTGCTGGTTTCTCTCCTAGTTCTCATGATCCAGCGCTTTTTGTTCACACTTCTCCTCGTGGACGCACTCTTCTCCTTCTCTATGTTGATGATATGATCATTACTAGTGATGATCCTGAGTATATTGCCTTTGTCAAGGCTCGTCTCCGTGATCAGTTTCTTATGACTGATCTTGGTCCTCTTCGCTACTTTCTTGGGATTGAGGTTTCCTCCACTTCTGATGGCTTTTCTATCTCTCAGGAAAAGTATATTCAGGATCTTCTTGCTCGGGCTGCTCTTGCGGATGAGCGCACTGCTGAGACTCCTATGGAGCTTAATGTTAAGCTTCGTCCCCCATCGATGGTGATCCTCTTCTGATCCCACTCGCCATCGCCATCTTGTTGGGAGTCTTGTTTATCTTCTTGTCACTCGTCTGATATCTCTTATCCTGTTCATATTCTCGGGCTTGTCTCAGCTCCTACCACTGCTCACTAGTCATCTCCTCCGTGTCCTTCGTTATCTTCGTGGCACGACTACTCGCCTTTTCTTCCCTTGTTCTAGCTCTCTCCGCCCAGTTACTCGATGCTACGTGGGCGAATGATCCTCTGGATCGTCGTTCACTTTCTGCTTACTGTGTGTTTCTTGGTGGTTCGCTTGTTGCTTGGAAGACGAAGAAATAGGTAGCGGTTTCCCGTTCGAGTGTTGAGGCTGAGCTGCGGGCTGTGGCTTCGGTGACCGCTGAGGTGACCTGGTTACGGTGGTTGCTTGCAGATTTTGGGGTCTCTGTTACGACACCCACTCCACTTTTGTCGACAAAGACAGGTGCTATCAGTATTGCACGTGATCCGGTCAAGCATGAGCTGACCAAGCATATTGGTGTTGATGCTTTTTATACACGTGCTCAGGTGCAGGATCAGGTTGTTGCGCTTCATTATGTGCCTTCAGACTTGCAGTTGACAGATTTCTTTACAAAGACACAAACCCGCACACAACATGATTTCTTACTCTCCAAACTCAGTGTTGTGGATCCACCATGAGTTTGAGGGGGGGGGGGGTGTTAGAGTATATATTTGTATATTGTAGTTTCCCCATATGTTAGGGGGCTTTCTGTATATTTGCACCTATACATGTACTATATATTCTGGCCTTTGGCCCTCTGGTAATACAATGATCTATTACCCTAACAATGGCGAGGACGAGCGCGTGGCTTGTGACCCTGGGCTGCCCGGCGAGAACCTGAACTAGCTACTCCTTCGGCCCGCCCTACAAGTAGATGTCTTTTTTTTGAAAGGAGCGTATATTAATATTGCGAGATACTAATTACACCTAGCTTATGCAACAGCGCATTACCCTATTGGTAATATGGATGCACACGACCAAAAAAGAAAATAAGAATTACAGAAAAAGTCCTGTTACAGTGATCTATGCCTTACAACAGCGGACCAAACATCACTGAAACAACACCAGAAATCCATCCTCTCTAAAAGAGACGCCTCCAAGAAGGAAACCGTGCACACGCATTGTCATCATCCTGATCAACGATTATGGTTTTCACCCCGGAGAATGTCCACGCTCACAAAACAATCCATTCAACAAGGTCATTGATCGCAAAAAAACAAGGACATTGCCAGACACAACCAATTAAGGCCAGACCTTGGATTTTCACCCTGCAAGTTTAAACTCTGGAATCCTCCTGTACTGTCACCCCCACTTCACGATGTCGCTGCTCCAAGACCTAGATCACCAAGCCAAAACCTCAACGCCACTAGGATTCAAACCACCATTAGCAGTTCCCAGACCTCGGCTTCCATGTCATTCTTCACGACTGACTTTATCATGGGACTAAAGGCATGTTCTTGATGGTAATAGAATGCAAAGCTTCGCGTCGCTCCCGCTGAAACCAAACGGTCAGATAAAAATATGGTTACGCGCGTCCGAAACCCATATAATCCGGCGAACTCCGGCATGTCGTCTAGTGGAGTTCACCAGCGGAGCCTTCCGGAACTCGACACTCCATTCAGAGGGAGGGAGACCAACATCTAGTAGATCCTCGTCTTGGCACGGGAGGGATCCTAGGACCAGACCCCCTTTATTCGAATCCAGCCAGCATTTCACGCCACCCGCCAAGAACTCATGGATCTGCCTCACCGAGCCCAATCGATGGCCATGGCCAACGACGTGCAAGGACGCGGCAGCACAGGGTTGGTCCTCCACCAGATCCGGCCATGACACAACAAGGAGGATAAGAGGAGACAACAAGAGAACCACCCGGATCAGAGATCTAGGGTTTGACCCTTGCCGATCCGAAGCCCAACCCCCAACACCAGTTAAGCATCGCCTAGGAGGACCTCCACCACCACCTCGCCAGGCGCCGCCTCGACCGCCGCATCGGGGTCATATCTCATCAAACAGCCTGGACGGCGGTCGGCCGCCACCCACCATGCCTAGGCCAAACTTTGTCAGTCGAGCCCGCCACCACCGTAGCTAGGGCCAGCGGCATCGGCAGCGAGAGGCGCATGAGAGGGTGTGATGGGGCAGCGCGGTGGGATCTGCCCCTAGCGGCACCCTGGGGGCGCACGCGAGGGAAGGGGTCTCAGTAGAAAAAATAACAAGTAGATGTCATATGTGCTGGAGAGTTTCGTCCCGTGAAGTAACAAGGGGTCCAACAAGCCCTGAATTCAAGAGGAGGCTGGACACGTGTTTGGACCTTCTCGATGACGACAACAACAATGGAGCTCACACACGATAGAGAGTAGACACATGTTTTCTTATCCAGGTTTAGAATCCTCGTGAGGAGGTAAAGTCCCTACTCCTTCTTTGTTGTATTGCTTGCGGTGTCTCACGAGGGTACAATGGTGGATGAATGTCTAGGGTTTTAGATACCAAAGATCGATCCCCTTCTAAGGTAGTAGTGGCCCCCTTTTAAAGTGGCGTCGGGCCTATTCCCCCTAAACTTTGGACGGGAAGGGTCACCACATTCCTGCCTAAGGAGCACCGGCGCACACACTCGCCTCCATGAACTGGGTCTAGGCTCGTCGTGGTGCTTCGGTCAAGCGCTGCAGTCACCCATGACGTCTCTCCTGCTGTGTCGCGTCATCTTCAGTCTTCTTGCACCAAAGTGGCAATGTTGGGCTCTGCGGGATTGTGGTTCCGTTAGCCTGCCTTTAACATTGCCTTTAACACCGAAGCAAGCCAGGCAACATCTTACTTTACTAAGGAGGGCAGGTTGTAGCGGGACTGCCCGTTGAATTGTCATCTTGTTGTTGCGGTAGAGTTACGGCCGATCCCCTAGAGGGGCCTTGCCGAGGGGTATCTCCTCATCTAGAGTTGATTCGGATGCTTGCGCTTATGCCGAGGCTTCCCATAGCCTCTAGAGGGATGTGTGCCTCTAGATAATTCCAAGGAGAGCATGATGCAGGCCTGACAACTTGTTGGGATGCGGTTCCCCCTGTACTTATGGTCCGACAGTAGCCCCCAGGCGCTTGACTTGTACGCGCCTGCTGGCGGGGGCGAGAAGTCAAGGGGCCAACCGGTGCCGCGCCCGCTCCTAGTCGTGTCAGCACACAATCACCAGAGAGGTTAATCCGCGCCCTCCACGTGTGGTTGGAACGGATATATATCTGTTGGATGCGGGAACCATCACCTCCACTGTTTGACCTCGAAGCTCGCTCCTTCCATAAAAACCCGAGACCATGCCGGGACTATTGATGGCTCAGTATTGATGTAGAGCTCGTTGGGAACCCCAAGAGGAAGGTATGATGAGCACAACAACAAATTTCCCTCAATTATGAAACCAAGGTATAATCGAACTAGTAGGAGCAAGGAAACACCCCAAAGGTGTTGCTAGCTGAGCCTTGGCAGGGCGCATTACCGGTGCTAGTAGCAACATGGAGACCTGCACAACACAACCATAGAACTTTGTCCCCAACTTGCGATGAGGTTGATGGGTTCGTAGCATGGAAAACAAAAATTTTCTACCGCAAGAATGAACAAAACCCAGATCTAATCTAGATAAAAGCCAAGATCTAATCTACTAGACATGAGAAACGAGATAGATCGATACTAACCCTCGTAGAACCGAAAGCGTTAACGGGATTAGATCTCGTGGATGATGTAGTCGATCACTTGCAGATCTCAAGATCGTGTGGACGATCCTTCCGCGCCGCTCCGTAGCGCTCAGACGGTCACACGCGTGAGTCGAAGCAGACCTTCCTCTCCTCGTTCTAGCGAGCAGCGGAGGTAGTAGATCTTCTCCACGGAATCCCAGCAGCACGACGGCGTGGTGGTGGTGGTGGAGATGAGAAATCTGCAGGGCTTCGCCTATTCCTGTGTAGAAGAATCATGGAGGAGAGAGGCGGCTGAGATTGGGAGTTATGAGACAAGGTGCAAGAGTGGGTGCCCCTCCCTTCTATTTAAAGGAGGGAGGCGCGCCTGGGGAGGGGGAGTCCTAGTAGGACTCCCTCCTCCTTGGGCCGGCGGGTTGGGGGGAGGAATCCTCCTCCCCCACGAATCCGTGTCTTACCCCACTTGGTTTCTTTGATCCCTTTCTTGGTTTTCAAGCACACTCCAAGAAATCCTCTAGAACCTTCCGTAACATTCCAAACCTTCTAGAATCTCCATACAAACACTCCGGAACATTTCCTAACTTAGAAAATGATTCCCAATATATGAATCTTATTCTCCGGACCATTCCGGATCTCCTTGTGATGTCCCGGATCCATTCCGAGACTCCGAACAACATTCGGTCTCCAACGCAAATTCCATATCTACTTCAAACAACTTCGAACCTTAAGTGTGTCACCCTACGGTTCGTGAATATGCAGACATGACGAAGACACCTCTTCTATCAATAACCATCAGAGGGATCTGGAGATCCATAACGGCTCCCACATACTCAACGATTACTTCGTGATCGATTGAACCAATTAACATACGAAACCAATTCCCTTTGTCTCGTGATATTCTACTTATCCGAGGTTTGATCGTCGGTATCTTCATACCTACTTCTTCCTTGTTACTGATAAGTACTCTTTACTCGTTCCATGTTATGTCATCCCTTGTGACCCAGTCACATGCTTGCAAGCTATCTAGATGACATTCCACCGAGAGGGCCTAGAGTATATCTATCCGTCATATGGATGGACAAATCCCATTCTTGGTCCATGCGCTTCAACACATACTTTCAGAATACCCAATGACACCTTTATAACCGCCCAGTTATGAAGCGGCGTTTGATGTTATCAAAGTACCCATCCGGTGATGGTGATTAACATAACCTCATGGTCGAAGGATTAGGTTACTATGTATTTCAAAGCTTACAGCAATACGAACTTAATGACTTGATCTTATGCTACGCTCACTATGGGTGTGTGTCCATCACATCATTCTCCTAATGATATAACCTTGTTATTAATCACATCCAATGTCCATGATCAGGAAACCATGATCATCAATCAATCAACAAGCTAGTTCAACAAGAGGCTTACTAGGGACTCTTTTATGTTTACAAAACACACAAGTATTAGTGTTTCCTAATAATACAATTATAGCATGGGATGTAAACTTTCATCATAAACACAAAGATATAATAATAACCACTTTTATTATTGCCTCTTGGGCATATGTCCAACAGTCTCCCACTTGCACTAGAGTCAATAATCTAGATTACATGGTAATATACCGAACACCCATGGCGTTTTGGTGTTGGTCATGCTTTGCTCTAGGGAGAGGTTTAGTCAACGGATCTGCTACATTTAGATCAGTGTGTACTTTTCAAATCTTTATGTCACCATCTTGGACATACTCGCGAATAGCATGAAAACGTAGCTTGATGTGCTTCAGCTTGCTATGTGACCTTGGCTCCTGTGCATTAGCTATGGCACCTGTGTTGTCACAAGAGATGGCCATCGGGTTCAACACTGGGAACCACGCCAAGTTTAGTAATGAACTCCTTCATCCATATGCCTTCTTGTGCAGCCTCCGAAGCAGCTATGTATTCCGATTTAGTTGAAGATTTCGCCACAACGCTCTTCTTGGCACTCCTCCAGCTTATTGTAGCAGCATTCAAAATAAATACGTATCTAGACTGTGACTTTGAGTCATCTGGATCGGTGTTCCAACTAGCATCAGTGTAACCGTTTACAACAAGCTGTTCATCACCTCCATAAGAAAGAACCATATCCTTAGTCCTATTCAGGTACTTTAGGATATTCTTGACCGCTGTCCAGTGTTCCATTCCAGGATCACTTTGATATCTACCAGTCAAACTAACAGCACGTGCTTTATCCGGTCTTGTACACAGCATGGCATACAAGATAGAACCTATGGCCGATGCATAGGGAATTTTATTCATCTTTTCTCTATCTTCTGCCGTAGCTGGACTTTGAGTTTTACTCAAGGTCTTACCTGACAACATGGGCATGAACCCTTTCTTGCTCTCTTCCATTCTAAACTTCTTTAGAACTTTTTCTAAGTATGTACTTTGTGAAAGTGCTAATAGGCGTCTTGATCTATCTCTATAAATCTTGATGCCTAGAATATATGCCGCTTCGCCAAGATCCTTCATCGAAAAACTATTATTCAAATAGGTTTTGATGCTATTAAGAAGTTCTATATCATTCCCAATCAACAATATGCCATCTACATATAGTACTAGGAATACTACAGAGCTCCCACTCACTTTCTTGTAAATACAAGCTTCTGCATAAGTTTGTATAAATCCAAAGTTTTTGATTACTTTATCAAAACGTTGATTCCAACTCTGGGATGCTTGCTTCAGTCCATAAATGGAGCGCTGAAGTTTGCATACCTTGTCAGCATCACTAGGATCGACAAAACCCTTGGGTTATACCATATACAACTCTTCCTCAATGTCACCATTAAGGAACGCCGTTTTGACATCCATCTGCCAAATTTCATAATCGAAATATGCAGCGATTGCTAACATAATCCTCACAGATTTTAGCTTCGCTACTGGTGAGAAAGTCTCATCGTAGTCAACTCCTTGAATTTTTCGGAACCCTTTCGCGACAAGTCGAGCTTTATAGATGGTAACATTACCATCAGCATCTGTTTTTCTTTTGAAAATCCATTTGTTCTCGACAGCCTTACGTCCATCCGGTAAGTCCACCAAAGTCCATACTTGGTTTTCGTACATGGATCCCATTTTGGATTTCATGGCTTCTAGCCATTTGTCGGAATCTGGGCTCACCATAGCTTCTTCATACGTCACAGGGTCATCAGTGTTGTCCACTAACATGACGTTCAAGGAAGAGTCATACCACTCAGGAGTGGTACGAACCCTCGTTGACCTGCGAGGTTCAGTAGTAACTTTGTTCGAAGTTTCATGATCATCATCATTAGCTTCCTCTCCAGTTGGTGCGGTGACGTAAAACATCTTCGGTGTGCTACTCTCAACTCCGAAAGAAGGTTCAACAACCTCGTCGAGTTCTACTTTCCTTCCAGTCACTTCTTTCGAGAGAAATTCCTTCTCCAGAAAGGATCCATTCTTAGCAACGAAAACTTTGCCTTTGGATCTATGATAGAAGGTATACCCAATTGTTTCTTTAGGGTATCCTATGAAGACACATTTCTCCGCTTTGGGTTCAAGCTTATCAGGCTGTAACTTCTTTACATATGCTTCGCAACCCCAAACTTTAAGGAACGACAACTTAGGTTTCTTTCCAAACCACAATTCGTATGGTGTCGTTTCAACGGATTTAGATGGTGCCCTATTTAAAGTGAATGCGGCTGTCTCTAATGCATAGCCCCAAAATGATAACGGTAAATCTGTAAGAGACATCATAGACCGAACCATATCTAAGAGAGTTCGATTACGATGTTTGGACACACCATTACGCTGTGGTGTTCCCAGCGGTGTCAACTGTGAAAGTATTCCACATTTCTTTAAATGCATGCCAAACTCATAACTCAGATATTCACCTCTGCGGTCAGAACGCAAAAACTTAATCTTCTTGTTACGATGATTTTCCACTTCACTTTGAAATTCCTTAAACTTCTCGAAAGTTTAGGACTTATGTTTCATAAAGTAGACATACCCATATCTACTCAAGTCATCCGTGAAAGTGAGAACATAACGATATCCACCACGCGATGCTACACTCATTGGACCGCACACATCGGTATGTATTATTTCCAATAAGTCTGTCGCTCCATTATTCCAAGAGAATGGAGTCTTAGTCATTTTCCCATTAGACATGCTTCGCATCTTTCAAGTGATTCAAAATCAAGTGATTCAAGAAGTCCATCGAATGGAGTTTCTTCATACGCTTCACTCAATGTGACCAAGACAGCGATTACCACATGTATGTAGAATTATCATTTAATTTTATTCGTTTAGCATCTATGTTGTGAACATGTGTATCACTACTATCGAGATTTAATAAGAATAAACCATTTATCTCAGGTGCAAAACCATAAAAGATATTACTCATATAAATCGAACAACCTTTATTCTCAGACTTAAAAGAGTAACCGTCTCGCAATAAACAAGATCCAGATATAATGTTCATGCTTAACGCAGGCACCAAATAACAATTATTTAAATTTGAAACTAATCCCGATGGTAGATGTAGAGGGAGCGTGCCGACGGCGATCACATCAACCTTGGAGCCATTTCCAACGCGCATCGTCACCTCGTCTCTTGCCAGTCTTCGTTTATTCCGCAACTCCTGTTTCGAGTTACAAATATGAGCAACCGAACCAGTATCAAATACCCAGGCACTACTACGATTACTAGTAAGATACACATCTATAACATGTATATCGAATATACCTTTCTTCTTGATGTTGCCGTTCTTGGATCCGCCGGTATTTGGGGCGATTACGCTTCGATGACCAGCACCCTTGCAAGAGAAGCACTCGCTTTCAGGTTTAGGACCAGCCTTGGGCTTCGTAGCTGGTGTGGCAGCTTTCTTGCCGTCCTTCTTGAAGTTGCCCTTGTTCTTAGGCTTGCCCCGTTTCTTGAAATTGGTGGTCTTATTGACCATCAACACTTGGTGTTCTTTCATGATCTCCACTTCAGCAGTTTTCAGCATGGACGATAGTTCGCAACGTCTTGTTCATGCAAAGGCATATTGTAGTTCATCACAAAGTTCTTGTAACTTGGTGGCAGTGATTGGAGGACACGGTGAATCCCCAATTCATTAGGAATCGGTATCCCCAACTCTCGGAGTTTGTTTGCGTGCCGGACATGGTGAGCATGTGCTCGCTAACGAGCTACCCTCTTCCATCTTGCGGTAAAGAACTTCTAAGCTTCATAGCTTTCCATGGCCATGAGTCTCAAATATGAGTTCGAGCTCCTTAATGATTTCAAATGGGTCATGGTGCTCAAAACGCTTTTGAAGCTCTGATTCTAAACCGCATGTGGATGGCACACTAATCGTGGAGTAGTGATGTTTCAGTGGCATAAACATTCTTTACGTCATCGGTGGCATCTTCTGCAGGTGGGTCACCTAGCGGTGCTTTGAGCACATAGGTCAACTGACCAACCCTGAGGACGATCTTCAGTCCACGGAACCAGTCCGTGAAATTGCTTCCATTGTTCTTAAGCTTTTCTTTCTCTAGGAACGCATTGAAATTGATGGAAACATTCGCCATAATCTACAACAAATTTGCAAGTAGTTTAGACTAAGTTTATGATAAATAGTGTTCAAATTTAATTCTTAAATCAACTAGGTGAACTCCCACTCAAAACAACATCCCTCGCAGTTGTTTTAGTGATTACACGAACCAAATCCACTACACCAAGTCCGATCATCAAGTGAGATGATGTAGCTTCATCGGCAAACAATCTTCATGTTCATCATATCAATCATATGACTCATGCTCTACCTTTCGGTATTCCGTGTTCCGAGACCATGTCTGTACATGCTAGGCTCGTCAAGATTAACCTTAGTTTCCGCATGTGCAAATCTAGCTTGCACCCGTTGTATGCACACGTAGAGTCTATCACACCCGATCATCACGAGATGCTTCGAAACGACGAGTCTTAGCAACGGTGCCAACTAAGGACGAACACTTTATTACTTGATATTTAGTGAGAGGGATCATCTTATAATGCTACCGTCGCGATCTAAGCAATACAAGATGCATAAAGGATTAACATCACAGGCAATTCATAATTTGTGTGATATGATATGGCCCTTTCTTCTTATGCCTTCGATCTCCATCTCCAAAGCACGGACATGATCTCCATCATCACCAGCATTGCGTCAAGGTCCGTGTCGCCGCTTCATGGTTGTCCATCATCACCAGCAACTATTACAACTACTTGGAACAAAGCTATTACAAGATGAATAGACACGTAGGTCTTAACAGAATTAAAGACAACCATTAGGCTCCTGCCGGTTGCCATATTACAACAAGGATCATTGCATACATCAAATACAATCACAATCACATGTAGGCCATATCACATCTCAAAACCCCTGCAAAAACAAGTTAGACGCCTCTAATTTTCTTTGCAAGTTTTACGTAGCTTGGGGCTTTCGACTAAGAACGCATCTTACCTACGAAACTGAACCACAACGTTGATACAAGTGCTATCAAGTGCAAAGTGTAGATTTGATCTATACTATGATGGGAGAGACAGACACCCGCAAAGCCACTTGTGCAATACGAGTTGCACGTCAAGCGTGGAGCAAGTCTCATGTACGATGACATGTAATGTTAGCCCGGGCCGCTTCATCCCACCATACCGCAAGATGCAAAGTACACACATAGCAAAAGACGGCACGAGCACCAACGCCCACAACCTCATTGTGTTCTACTCGTGCAACAGATCTACGCATAGACAAGGCTCTGATACCACTGATGGGTTCGTATCATGGAAAACAAAAAATTTCTACCGCAAGAACAAACAAAACCTAGATCTAATCTAGATAAAAGCCAAGATCTAATCTACTAGACATGAGCAACGAGATAGATCGGTACTAACCCTCGTAGAACCGAAAGCGTTAACGGGATTAGATCTCGTGGATGATGTAGTCGATCACTTGCCGATCTCAAGATCGTGTGGACGATCCTTCCGGCTGCTGCGTTAAGCGCTCAGACGGTCACACGTGCGGGAGTCGAAGGCACCTTCCTCTCCTGCTCCAACAGCGACGGAGGTAGTAGATCTTCTCCACGGAATCCCAAAGACGACGGCGTGGTGGTGGTGGTGGAGATGAGAAATCTGAGGGCTTCGCCTATGCCTGTGTGTAAGAATCGTGGAGGAGAGGCGGCTGAGATTGGGAGTTATGAGACAAGGTAAGAGGCGCCCCTTCCTTCTATTTAAAGGAGGGAGGCGCGCCTGGGGAGGGGGAGTCCTAGTAGGACTCCCTCCTCCTTGGGCCGGCGGGTTGGGGGGACGAATCCTCCTCCCCCACGAATCCGTGTATTACCCCACTTGGTTTCTTTGATCCCTTTCTTGGTTTTCAAGCAAACTCCAAAAATCCTCTAGAACCTTCCAGAACATTCCGAAACCTTCTAGAATCTCCATACAAACACTCCGGAACATTTCCTAACTTAGAAAATGATTCCCAATATATGAATCTTATTCTCCGGACCATTCTGGATCTCCTCGTGATGTCCCGGATCCATTCCGAGACTCCGAACAACATTCGGTCTCCAACGCAAATTCCATATCTACTTCAAACAACTTCGAACCTTAAGTGTGTCACCCTACGGTTCGTGAATATGCAGACATGACGAAGACACCTCTTCTATCAATAACCATCAGCGGGATCTGGAGATCCATAACGGCTCCCACATACTCAACGATTACTTCGTGATCGATTGAACCAATTAACATACGAAACCAATTCCCTTTGTCTCGCGATATTCTACTTATCCGAGGTTTGATCATCGGTATCTTCATACCTAGTTCTTCCTCGTTACTGATAAGTACTCTTTACTCGTTCCATGTTATGTCATCCCTTGTGACCCAGTCACATGCTTGCAAGCTATCTAGATGACATTCCACCGAGAGGGCCTAGAGTATATCTATCCGTCATATGGATGGACAAATCCCAATCTTGGTCCATGCGCTTCAACACATACTTTCAGAATACCCAATGACACCTTTATAACCGCCCAGTTACAAAGCGGCGTTTGATGTTATCAAAGTACCCATCCGGTGATGGTGATTAACATAACCTCATGGTCGAAGGATTAGGTTACTATGTATTTCAAAGCTTACAGCAATACGAACTTAACGACTTGATCTTATGCTACGCTCACTGTGGGTGTGTGTCCATCACATCATTCTCCTAATGATATAACCTTGTTATTAATCACATCCAATGTCCATGATCAGGAAACCATGATCATCAATCAATCAACAAGCTAGTTCAACAAGAGGCTTACTAGGGACTCTTTTATGTTTACAAATCACACAAGTATTAGTGTTTCCTAATAATACAATTATAGCATGGGATGTAAACTTTCATCATAAACACAAAGATATAATAATAACCACTTTTATTATTGCCTCTTGGGCATATCTCCAACAGAGGTTGTCAATCTCACCGTGTTTTGTTGAAAACAAAGGATTAAACGTATCGAATGGAAGGAAGTAATAGTTTGAAGAAAGTAAACACAAAGCAGTAAACAGTTTGTAGATTGTATGTAAAGAAAAGGACTAGGATCCATAGTTCACTAGAGGCGGCTCTCCTTACGATAGATAACATGCTGGGTGAACAAATTACAGTGGGGCAATTGACAAACATCGAGAAAGCAATACATGCATATACTAATCATCTTGACTCCCTTGGAACTTGATTGGGCATTACAACATTATACATAGACCGCCATCCAACTACATCTATGACTAATAATCCACCTTCAGGTTATCATCCGACCCCCTCCAGTATTAAGTTGCAAGCAATAGATTATTGCTTTACGAACCGCGTGTAAAGTAAACAATACGATTGTTCTATGAACAAAGGATTGTTGTTTTCTCCCTAGTAGCAACAACACATCTAGTACCTTAGAGATTTCTGTCACTTCCCAAGATTACCAGAGGAATGAACCCACTATTGAGCATAAATACTAACTCTTGGAGTTGCTAGCATCTACTTGGCCAAGATAGCTACTAACAACGGAAAGCATGCAAGATCACAAATAACAAAGACATGATAGAATCAATAATCAATATGAAATAGCATCTCAATATCCATCAGATCCCCGCAAACACAACATGTAGAATTACAAATAGATGATCTTGATCATGAACGGAGCTCACAAGATCTAAACATGAAAGCACAAAGGAGGAGAACTAGCCATCTAGCTACTACATGGATCCGTAGTCCAAGGATGAACTACTCACGCATCACACCGGAGGCTTGCATGGTGATGAAGAAGGCCTGTGGTGAATTCCCTCTTCAGGTGCCGGAAGAGCTTCAGATCCCTCCCGATCTAGGGATGGAGATGATGGCGGCTTTCATGGATTTTTGATTGGGTACTTAGGGTTTTCGTCCTAAGGGCATCTTATAGGCGGAAGGGGAGGCCGAGTGGGTGCCGGAGGCGGCCACACCACCCCCTGGCACATGCCAGGCTGGGCCACGTGGCCAGGTGGTGTGGTGGCCCCCTGGCCCCTCTCCGTCTCGTATTCTGGCATCTGATGACTTCCGGAAAAATAGGAACTTTGGCTTTTGTCCCGTCCAATTCCGAGAATATTCATTTTCTGACTTTCATGGAACCAAAAACAGTAGAAAACAGGCAGCTGGCACTGTGGCTCTTGTTAATAGGTTAGTCCAAGAAATCACATGAAAAGTACTCCGAAGTGTGGACAAAACACAAGAAAGTGGATAAAACTAAGCATGGAACATCAAAAATTATAGATACATTTGCAATGTATCAACTATTCACTTCATCCTCTTCCTCCATTGCTTCCTTCTAGCCTCCCTTCGGCGTCGTACCTTTGCCTTCCTAGGGCCCTGCAATGGCACCCAAGAGAGCATAGGATGCTCCGACTGTGGGAGGTCTTCCACCATCGAGCTAGTGCTTGTTACCGATAACTAAGATCGTCAACAAGGAGGGCTTGGAGAAGGTCAGGCGGATGGCGGATTCAACTCCGAATCAGTGGGGAGCCCTCCGGGTGTGGTGCAGCATGGCAGGTGGACATCCCGCCACTGCGTACACTGTCTTCACACATTCCATCGCTGCCGGACTGGTGCCGCCGTTCTCCTCCTTCTTCCTTGCCTTTCTAGAGCACTATTGCATCCAGCTGCTCCACCTCCACCCACGGAGCGTGACTCTCGTGGCTGCTTTCACTTACTGGTGTGAAGCCTTCGTGGGGGGTGATGCCCTCAGTGGCGCTCTTATGACACTTCTTCAATCTCCGTGTCCTCGTGCCGGGGGAGACTCTCGGTGGCATCAGGTTCACTGTCAGCGATGGCGAGGGTTTTCTACACATATTCATCCGTGGGAAGACGACCGAGTTCCGCCGCGATTGGGTCTTCGTGGACGCCCTTAGGGCGCTCCCACAATTCCACGTCCCTTCCAAGTCGGCGGTGGAAAATCCTGGATAGGCTCGAGAGGCTGCTGCCTGTATGAACCTCGGTCCCCTCGAGAGGCGTGTGGCAGCTTTGAGGGACCATGGTTTGACCGGCGATATGGTGGTACAGGAGTTCCTCTAGCGGCAGATTGCTCTGCTCCAAGAGCGCAACAAGGGTATCTGGGCCATGTCTGATGGCAGGGACAGAACCAAGATGTCTAGAGGACTTCTTCCTGATGACATCGTGGCTGTCCTTATGCAATTACTCCTTGCGGAGTGCACCATGACCGAGATCCCTCAGAAGGCCCTTCCTTGTACCTGGTTGGCAATGTCAACGCCGCTCGCTCAGGAATCCCCTCCTTTGATCAGTGCGGTGATTGGGACACACCAGGCCTGCCTGGCCCGACCGGGCCCATAAGGGCCCACAAAGCCCCCATCTCCATGCTGCAGCAGGGGCGGCTGCGAGTGCCACCACCACCCAGACCCACCATTGCTGTTCTACACCTCAAGTGAGTTGCGTCCATTCACAAGGCATCCGACCTGTCCCAGCCCAGATGAGGCCCAAAGGGGCCTAGATCTAGTCCGAGCGGGCGCCATCGGCCTCCGCTCGCTGCGCCGCTCCACCGCCCAAGAGGCATTACCACCGCGCCTCCTCCCACGGATCCTACACCGCCAGGAAGAACCACCGCCGCCGAGTAGCACCACCGCCGTCCAGGGCCTGCGCCCCCTTCTGCATGCCGAGGAAAGGCCATCTGACGAGGGTTAAACTCATCAATGCCTATTGTTATGGACTTAGGTTCGAGGAATTGGGGTGCACTGAAGATCTCGTTCGGCTAACAGACAAGCAACACGGGACACGATGTTTACCCAGGTTCAGGCCCCTGGAGGGAAAACCCTACTCGTGTTTGTCTACTCTTGATTGATGATGATCCAAAGGATTACAAGGTCGCCGATGATGGTTGATGCGCAGATTGGATCTGGCGTATGTGTATGCTACGGGTGTTATCTAGATCTGTTGTGTTGTATCTACTGTGGCAATGTGGGAGATCGTAGATCTGTCTATTGTGTAGTCGCCTTCCTCGTTGGACCCTCCTAGCCTTTATATATGGGGATGCTAGGTCTCAGGTACCAATACGAGTTGGTTACAAGTTAGATTCAAACTCTAGTATTGAAATTTCCTTGTCTTGTGCATTTAGGAGTCTGTGTCTATATTGGGCTTCATACCACCTGAACTATCTTGTGTTTCATGGATCTTGGCAGGTTGTTGAGTGAGCCTTCCGTTGAGCCGCACCAGGTAGGCCAATAGTAGGTGCCTGTAGGGCATACCTATGTTAGTAGCCCCTGAGTGTCCATCTGAATTGTAGATTCGGGTGGAGACTTTAGTTGATCTTGAATCTTGCATTAGGATGCCGGAGTCGACAGTAGTGTCGAGTGCTAAGCACTCACCTGGAAGTTCATCGGGTTAACCGAATTTGTAACAGTTCATAGGGATGATGGTAAACGTGCCTGGTGCACTCGACGGATCAGGACCAGTTAATTGCTCTAGGGAAAAAACAATGCTACCTACTCAAATTCGAGTCCACGGATTCGAATTCGGAAATTGCTGGTGTAGTTCGACTCATGCCGCAGAGGCCTTACTGAGCCAAACTCCAGTTAATAAGTATGTGTACCCAACGCGTCCGTCAGGATTTTCTTCATGTCGTAGACACAATATTTTTCTGGTAGAGCACAGCGGATGCGATTGCCAGGCCATCAAATTAGATATGTAGGTCTTACCTTTGCGTAGTAGACACATCATCTGAATGTTTATCACCGCGAAGGTGTTTCGGATGGCCAAGGAGACGTTGTCTCTAAACTTGATATTGTAATGTAAGTAGCGGAGTCTCTAATGAGTTCGACTACTGTAAGTGAGTCGACGTTATGGACGCAGTCGACACAATGGACTATGATGTGAATATTTTGTTTTCTATAGGGGGCGCGACTAGCGCTCCCTATGGGAGTAGCCCCTGAGTGTCTGTTCGAGTCGTAGACTCGAGCAGAGACTTGTATTCATCGATCCCTTAGTGATTCAGATGATCTTGCAAATGCCATCAACGTCGACGCTTTTTCGAATGTGCGACCAGCGTGACCTATGTGAGTAGCCCCGGAGTCCTTAATTGAATCGTAGATTCGAGTGAGGATTCGGAGCGTGCCACTTGAAGATCTTGCATGTGCATGTCCAACACTTCTGTTTGGAGTAGCCCCCGAGTGTCTGGCGGGGTTGTAGAATCGGACAGAGACTCGAGTCTTGTATATTGTAGACGCAATTGACAATCACGCGAGGAGAAACCATTGACCCAGAAGTGCATCGAGTCAGCATCTCACGCATAAAGAGCCAAGAGTCGACGATGTAGTCGGAATCGAAGTAGCAAAGTCATGCGGCGTTTAGCCGGGTGAGTCGAGGATACGGATGGAGTCGATGCAGCCTCTTTTGTCGGATGCATGTCCAGTGTCACGTCTTTGTACCATCAAGTGATGCGACCATCCGAGGAGGGGCTCGACTCGGGTATTGAGTCTATGACGTAGCCAGTTGTTTTGTCGACTCCTATTGGAGGACCCGGTAGAATATCCAGATGCATTTGGCATCCTTGTAAGCTGTAGAAAATGCAAAAAATTGCGAAGTACATACATCTTGTAAAGAATATTTGCCTGTTGGCTTATAAAGTAAAATTCTGGTGCCAATCGAATCGACACTTTTGCATTGTATGCTCGAAATTTTCGTTAGCCTGATTACCCTTAGTCTCGGTACCTTGCCAAGGTACTCGGGGTTCAAGGATTCGACGATAAGGCAGAATCAGCTACTCGGACCGTCACGTATGAGGTGCTCGAGTGCGTGGAGTCAATGACACATTAGGTTACTCGAAGAGGGCACATCCCCCGAGTGTTTCGATACGAGTTAAAATACAATTATTGACTCATGGTAGAGGAAACTTAGCTTTATTGGTAGATATCGTAGATGCTGCTGCGGATTAGGTCGATGACGACAGTGGGTCGTGTAACCGAGGGAGGCACCGGATTGCCTCAGCCGAAGATTGTATCGGGTCACCAGATCCGAAGATCGTAGTAGGTAACCAAAGCCGGACGAGCTTCCGAGTCACTGGAGCTAAGGACCGAAGCGGATCACCGGAGTCGAAGGATCCAAAAGATTCCTCGAGTTGCCGGAGCCGAAGACCGCAGAGGGTCGCACGATGGAGTCGAAGGAGCCCCAGGTCGCTAGGACAGAAGACCGTAGCGGGTCGCATGACGGAGTCGGCGTAGCTCCCGAGCGTGGAGTCAGCATGGTCGACGGAGTCGTCGGGATGGATGTGTGGTCAAGGTCGATGGAGTCGCGCGGTGGACACGGAGTCGATACCACGGCGAGTCAGTGTTGTTCCCGGCGGCAAAAACAAATTTTAGGCTACGAAGCAGTATGTAACGTCGATGAAAAACCATCAGTGACGTCAACGCAGTGATGAATCTATACGCATGGAAAGGTCGTTGCGAAGGAGGCGAAGCCGGTCATGACGAAGACTTGACGGATCCCTATATCTTCACGTGACATGGCAAATACTCGATTCGTACATGAGCTAGCATCCTTGCCATGAAATCTATGTAGTCGGCTCCAGCCGAAAAATCCACGCAGTCGTACGTATCTTTTCCGGTCTTGGACTAGCAGTCCCATTTTGGCTGCCTCCTTTATTGAAAAGAATAGGATTGTGTGTATGTATCCCGTCCGGTTTTTCGAGAATCAGTTCACTGCTATATTTTATTCAGAAAAAGCTTCGGAACTTGAGCAGCCGGACACGTAAAAAAACAAACAGCAGCTTAGCTCGGCCTTTCGTCAAGGGATTTAATCCCGTGTACTGATCCATGATCGATGCTTCTTTTTTCTTAGAAGGAGTACTAGGCGTGATCTTTTCTTGGATTTGTAGCCATCCGTGTTTGTTTGAACTTAGTCTGTACGCGTATTTGTCCTGATATGCACGCCTTATACTCCAATGACTTCGGTAGTAAATCCAGTAATAAGAGGTCTTCGATTATGGAAATAGAATTGGCCATCTGATCCTTGATACTAGCGGTGCCCTGCAGCCGCGTTACTGTGCTCGATACGTAGACAACCATCTCTTTGCAGACTGCGCCAAATCGATTTTTTTGCATAAGTTGAACACGCCGAAGAAGATGAAGTAGCCAAATGCGATCCGGCCACCATCGATGGTGATGGATCCCGCCCGGACGATGTCTATTGGGTAGTCGCCTGACATGGTTATACCCTACGGGTACGTAGCTTCAGCATACCCGGTCCAGCCCAAGAAAGGCTCACGGCAAATATACGCTGGCCCATGAAGATTTTCGGGTGGCCCAGGCCCATGACGCCTTCGAGTCCTTGGAGAACAAGACTAGAGTTTGAATACAACTTGTAACCTACTCGTATCGGCACCCGAGACCTAGCCTCCCCATATATAAAGGCTAGGAGGGTCCAACGAGAGGGCAGCGACTAGATTACGACATACACACCTCCACGCCAGATCTAATCTGCGCACCCCTGTAACCTTCGGTTCCGCCGTAATCAAAGAGCAGACAAGCAGGAGTAGGGTTTTCCCTCCGGGGGCCTGAACCTGGGTAAATCTCGTGTCCCCTGGTTGCTTGTCTGTTAACCGTGCCATGATCTCTAGCATTCCCATCTTCTCCAAAACCCAAGTCCATAACAATGGGCATTGACGAGATCAAACCTCGTCAATTGGCGCCGTCTGTGGGAACTGGGGCTGCTGATTGTGCGGTCGTGACGGTTCCGACCCGATCGATCTACAACTCCTCGGCGACGGAGAATCACCTCCTCTTCGGCGCTTTCGACTTCACCGCCCACTCGCCGGATACCCTGAAGGATTTCGAGCCCGTAGGCGACGGACTCGAAATTCTGTTCGAGCTTCGCCTGTGGGGCAACCGGCACCCTCCTCCTTCCTGGCGGTGCCCGTGCGCCCATCAGGCCCGCTTGGGCTCCGCACCCGTATACGCACGTCACCATCAACAGATGAGTTCTACAGCGGCAGCAGCTGCAACTCCGATCTGTGCGATCCACCTTCGGATGAAGGGACCTACGGTTCCGGATCCGAAAGCTGCGGCAGCAGCCAACCAATTTGCAGGCGCTATCTGTGCGCCGCAATCATCCAAACCGACGAGGAAACGCCTAACCCGCCGCCCAACCCCAACCCCAACCCGTAGGACAGAAACGGCGAAGACGGGGAAAACAGGGGCCACCTCATCCAACTTAGCAAAGAAGGATGGGCCGAAGCACGCCGCGCCGTCGCAGGCGAAATAGTCCTACCTCTGGACTCCCCACGTGATCTGCTGATGGCATACCACTACCTCCTCATCGAGGAGCACAAGAAGCAAGTCAAGATGCAGGAGACGCTCGACAAACGCAAGAAAGCAGCCTCTGAGTCCAGTGCGCGACGAGCTGCGCTCTCCGCCATGGGACCCGGCTCTAGCACAAACGGAAACCAGGGAAACAAGCACCACTCTCGGGTGGAAAACATGGACCCGAAGGAACGGCGTGACGTGACCCGAACCCTCCACACATCGTTCATGGATATGGACGCCGACGGCAACATCACTCCGAAGACGCCACAAGCTGCGATCATGGCAGCCACTGCGTATCTCGCGGCTCACCCACCTCCGGAGGGGGATCCGAAAAGGGCCATGCATAGGTCCGCACTCACCGGACTAGGACTAATCGGAGCTGCGCTCCACGAAGACGCTCCTACGGAGCCGAAGAAGAAAGCTCCGGCCAGGCGCGACCGGAGCCCCACTCCCTCATCCGAAGATGAAGAAGAACACGACCTTCATCGACGGAAGAAGAGCTCGCACCGCCATAAACACGACTATGACGCCAGAGACAAGCTTACACAGCGCAAGATCAACAAAGCACGCGCCAAACGCGCATGCTCATCCGAATCTGAGATGGATGAAGACGAAGGAGAACTCTGCGGGGCTCGATGCTTCAGCAGATCCGTCCGGCGAACACAGATGCCACGCAACTTCAAGCTTCCTTCGGACACTCCGAAGTTCAACGGCACGCAAGATCCAAAGTCCTGGCTCAGCGACCATCTTTGTTGGACCCTCCTAGCCTTTATATATGGGGAGGCTAGGTCTCAGGTACCAATACAAGTTGGTTACAAGTTAGATTTAAACTTTAGTATTGAGATTTCCTTGTCTTGTGCGTTTGGGAGTCCGTGTCATATGGGGTTCATACCACCCGAACTGTCTTGGGCTTCATGGATCTTGGTAGGTTGTCGAGTGGGCCTTCCGTTGAGCCACACCAGGTAGACCAATAGTAGGTTCCTGTAGGGCATACTTATGTCACCATCCCACCGCTACTAGCCCCGTGCGGGCAACGCCCGGCTGTCCAGGTTGACAGCGGAGGCAGTAGGAAGGGGGCTAGGGCGGGGAGAGAAGGGGCGCCGCTTGCCGCCTGGGGCGAATGAGACGAGGGTACAGGAGAGTATCCGTCCATCTCCTCTCGTGAGCCATAAGTGCATTGCCGCCTTCGCACCTTCCTTCCCCTATTCCCTTTGGCTTGTAGGCCCTAGCGGTATAGCCGTTTTGTTGGAGCGGCAGTCCGAATAGGAGGAGCATGGTGATGACGACCAAGACCTATCCTTTGGCCAAGGCCGAGCTCAACCAAGATGCAGCGTAGAGGGAAAGTTGTGGTCTGAACCATGCCGTCTGCAGGCCTGGTCGACGCTGCTGGAAGGCGCGGAGTTTCCTGCTGCTCCAATCACGATGGCGCGCACTCTGACTCGCTGGTACATGTCTTCTCTACCTTGTCCATTATGTGTTCGATCTTGCTTCGTTCCCTGTCATGTGATTAGGAATATAAAGTACTACTCCCTCCGATTCAAATTAATTGACTTGAATTTGTCTAGATTCGGATGTATCTAGACATGTTTTAATACTAGATACATCTAAATCTAGATAAATCAAAGTTAATTAATTTGGATCGGATGGAGTAATAATTTGTTTATTTCAGGTTAATTCATTTCTTACTACTGTATTCCTCATACATATTTTTCATCTTGCAGCTATCAATGCTATCTTGAACTCTTGATATCATGTACCTATAGGAATTGATTCGGTGACGTTCTATTCTGAATTTTTAATCTGATTTATTTCACCGGGTGCTCAATGAAATTCAAACTAAAGCAAAATTATGTTCTATTGTACCATGTTGCTACAGTAGATTCATGATTTCCTATGGAACACACGTGAGAAGCATTTAGAGTCTGTTATTGACATTAATTTTCTTTGAGGCTGATGAAGAATCTACATAGAACAAGGAAAAGTTAAGGATTGGAGGTGATGTTCCCTTCTCAGTTTCTACAGTATGCTGATACACTCAAAACAGTTTCCCAGCCATCGTTATGATTGATTAGCACACCAAAATAATACAAGAAATTAACTACTTCAATAGATTAATTTATAAAAGTTAGTCAGGGTTTAGTATCAATTCAAAGCATACTTAAGAGGAATATAATGATCAATTATGTTCAGAAGGTTATGCTTATAACTTTTTTAAGTTGCTATTAAGGTCGGCATCTTTAGGGTTGACCTATAGAGAGGACAAGGAAGTTTTAAAATGCTTGCAAATCATGAATTCTCTGAAAAGTTTTTGAACACCTCTTAAGTATTACTCTTAGTCCATGTAAAACATTTATGATATTTAAATTGGATATAGGGGAACTGTTCACATAATTTCTTTTATGTGCATGTTTGCCCTTTACTGCTCCCAAATTAACTCTTCATCTTAGTACAAGTTTTGCTTAGGTCTGCTCTAGCTCTGTAAGCGCCTGCTTTAATTTACCAGATATGTTCTCTTCATATGTCCTAACATTAGTTTTCACATTGCGCTAACAATCCTTTATACTAGTATCATTTATGCTCTGCTTTTCTAACTGAAGTTCTTTAAGAACCTTATCACAAATAAATATGAATGATCTCAAGTTGAGGACTGGAGGAGGAGAACGAGGGCGGCTAGCAGACGGTGACAACTACGGAGAAGAGAACTGCATAGATTTTTTGCTTTGAGTGTTCATAAACCATGTCATATATAGTATCTTATCTCAAGACATTTTTGTAACTTAGATTTTTCAAATTTACTTTAATTGTGAGTTGTATGCGATATCTCCGTACTCTTGCCAATATAGAGAACTAGTTTTCCGTGTATTTAACTTTGTTTTTATTACTTTGTGTGCTTATACAAGCTCCTGTAAATATATTGGAAAAATAGACGGGCGCAGCAACACGCGCCATCGTGATCTAGTAATTTTCTAGTGAAGGAACATACATGGAGTAAAAGTGATGAAATACAATTTATATGGAGAAACATGTCCATGCTGAAAGTAGCATATAGAGTGGATTTATCCATGTTGTACTTAGAATTGCAGAGAGTTTTATTTATTGATTAATAATAGATCAAATACAAGCAAATTCTAGGGGCTCAAGTAGTTAACACTGGTGGCAATCGTACCATTTTTCGTTCTTGCTAGCATAAGTGCTTCATAGTTCAATTCTAATGTAAAGAGATGTTTTATGAGCTTGTCAAGATCTTTAAGACTAAGATCTTATTTTGAGAAGAGAAGATTTGCTGCCATACATTTGTTTTTATCTTGGATCTTTCCCAAATCATGTATGGAGAGTTGGTTTCTCTTAGCCTGCATCATGTTCTCCATGTACAGCCGAGCCACCTCACCTTGCAGCCATGCAATTCTACTAGTTTTCAAATCAATAAACGAATGGAGTTGTTGGTGGAGCTCTTAACATGAAAACATCAACAAGTGGGTTTGGCCGATGGCATCCCAAATGAGTACATCTTATTTTTGTCACTCCACCGGTGATGGTGAATAGGTCAAGAACGCCTTTGAACAAACCTCCATGTTGCTTGAAGAAGGTAGTGTCATGCTATTTGTCATTATCTATGTACATAAGAACCAATTCCCGGACATACTAAGACAAAAAACAAGAAAGAAACTAACTACTACAAATAGGTAGAACATGGATATAAAAAATCTACAAATTTATGGGTATCGATGGATAACGCCATATTAGTGAGAGCTCTTAGGATATGTACTCCCTTTATGAAGAACAAAAATGGATGCAAACCAAAATATCACTACACGGACTCTAAAAGTGTGTGCTATGAGAAAATATTAATGACGAGTGGTTAAGTCATCAATGCCCATCGTTGATGGACTTAGGTTCGAGGAATTGAGGAGCGCTAGAGGCATCAATCGGCTAGAAAACAAGCACACAGGGGACACAAGGTTTTACCCAGGTTCAGGCCTCGAAGAGGACCCTACTCCTGCTTGTCTGCTCTTGATTATCGGGGAGTCAAAATTTACAAGGGGTGCGCAGATGCAATCTGGCGAGGTGTATGCGAGAGTTGTGTTTTGTCCTCCTCGCTGCCCCCTCCTAGACTTTATATAGGGAGGCTAGGTCTCGGGATAGCAGGCTGAGTCGGTTACAGATTAGGGTTTTTCCTTCAAGTTTCTATCTAATATTTGTAGTGTTTTTGTGTTCTTCAAGAAGTCGTGCTCCTGTGGGCCATCCAAATCCTTATTGGGCTTCGTTCACACCATGAACTCCTCTTAGGCTGGACCGTACAGGCTAACCTCGAGTACCTATAAGGTATACCCATGTCATTAGCACTCGAGTGTCCAACTGAATCATAGATTTGGGTGGAGTGTAACATCCCAAAACTCTAATCCAAGTGATCAAGATCCAAATCATCAAATTTAGAGTTAACACAAACTTTTCCAATTAAGATTATTAAAGCATTCATATGTGTGTGCATTTAATTTAGGAGTTGATTTGAATTGCCTTGATTAAGTGATCCATTGCTTGTAAAATGATTCTTAGGTGAAATAAACATCATCTAGATCATTACCAAACAAATCCCAAAGAAAAACAAATCAAAATGAATAAAAGAAATAAATGGTCATTTGTGTCATTTTAATCAACATGCCTACTTTGGCTATTCCTAGGACTCAATTCTTAACATAAACAAATGTGGATCTTTGCACCCCTTGCTAGTACATGTAATGATGTACCAAGGCCCACTTTGTGATCTACCAAAAACTTTCAAACATTAATTTTAAATGGCATTTGAAAATTGAATGTAGTTCATATGAGAAGATCTCACTTATTAAAAACCACTCAAATGAGCTCCATTTTCAAATCCCAAGCAACCACAGAGGCTTAAGCATGTGTCTAGCAACTCCACCAAAAATCATCCAAAAATTCAAAACTTGAATTCTTGCGGCCATTTCTACAAACACCTTGCAGACAGAATCAAACTTAGCCTAACTTCTACTGTTTTGATCAAATCTTGTCGAGTAATTAGAGATGCATTGATCACTCTTGTCCCTCCTGAGTCCAAGCAGACCCTCACCGGCCTACCCCTAAGCCGCAGCAGCAGTGGAGCGCCGCCACTTTGTGGTCGCCGCCGGCTGATCATGGACAGAGCGCCACAGACCATGCCGCGCCATTCCAGCGCCACCACTAGCTCCGCCTAACGCTACTGCCGCCCCCTGTCCACCCCTCGATCACCCCCAGGCCCTAGACGACACCCCACCCCTGCCGCCCATTCTCTCTGTGCCGTGCTCAGCGCGCGCTAGAGCGCGATAGTCGCCAGCATGCAGCAGACCGCCACTTGCCATAAAATCCCGCACACCGCTCCGCCTCGACCCCAGCACCCTGCCAAACATGGCCGTGCGCTGCCGCGCGACCAACAGTCGCCGTGCGCCGTGTCGAGCACCGCCTCTGTCTCCCAGAGCGTGAGACGCTCCCGACCAAATGCCACCGCCCCTAGCCGTGCACTAACACCGTAGAGCATCACCAGGAGGCAGGCCACCATCCACCTACGCCGCCCATGCCTCTAGCCGCCTATATCAAAGTCACCGACGAGCTCACCGTCGTGCTGCTCGGCCCCCTCGTCGCCCTATAAAAGGAGCCCTCCTCAGCACAAACTCCTCACACCATTCCACTCCCCTCTCATCACTGATCCTTTCCCACCTCTCACCGGAGCCGCTCGAGCCCCAGTTCATCGGAATTGCGCCGGAGGAGCCCGCTGTAGATGAGGAGAAGGCGCCGTCGATTTCGTCCACCCCAGGAGCTGCCGTGACCTCGCCTGAGCTCGCCGTCGTCCACCAGTTCGATCGCCCCCATCACCGCAGTAGCTGGATCCCTGGTATGCCTCCTGTGCACCCCCACCGAGCCGCTAGGGTTAGTTCTCGTCGGCGACCTGTTCGCCGGAGACGATGCTCCTCAGCCATAGATCTCACTTTTAATCTAACGGTCCACGTTGCCCTGTACCGCTTCGCGTTTAAAGAGCCGCTGACATGTGGACCCCCCTGTCAGCTGTTCTCTGCGCCGCGGAGTGCCACTGGGCCGGCCCATTAGTTTTCCCGCGCGACCCAGTATTTCAAACTTAGAATTTTCTAATTTAGTTTGAACTTAGTTCTGTCCCCTAGTTTGAAAATCATTTCAGAGAGATTTACAAATCCAAATGGAGTGATTCCAATTGTGTTGGAAAGCGCCTGAAAAGATCTATCCAAGCCCGTTGGATTTAATTCATTTAGAGTTAGAGATCTCTCCTAGTAAAAATAACAAGACAGAAGCTTTTGCACATTCAAACATTTTTATAAAATCAACCATAATAGCTTTTGAGTTGATTCCGACTCTCAAAAATCACATTTAACCATACCTATCTGAATATGTAATAATATTAAGGTTTGCATGCAGTGACTTTGGACTAGTACCAAAATAATGCTATATAGGCATTTCTAGTCACTTTAAATCATTAAATAGTAAACTTAAACCAAAGTAAATGTGATCCTAACTTTAAATCACATGCCCACATGTTAGAATATGTGGTGAGGACATGTGTCCACATGATCCCACATTTTAAGTGGAGAATATTAAATCTTAGTTATTTTTCAATGAGTAGAAATTACTTTTCTAGAATAAAAAGAATGAAACTAGTAAATAAAATCTTGTGAGGCTTGTGATGATAATAGATCATCAAATGTGTGTCTTAGAGTGCTAAGTAGACTAGTTAAGTATTGTTTGATGATTGTGTATACCGTATGTATTTATAGACGATAGTACCGACCAAGCTTTCGAGGAGGAGTAGTGTTATCAGGAGGAGGAAGAAAACTTCAACCACTGCACCAACCAAGGCAAGCTAACACTTGCAAGTATAATGCTTAGCAAGCTAGAATTAAGCTAGATGATTTGAGCAAAGATGCTTTAGGCATGCTTTGGTTATACCACTTTGACTATTACTTACCCCAAGTCTTACTTCAAGCTTTTACTTTCTTTACTTTAACAAAGTCCCTTACTTGTTGAAGGTAGCATAAAAAGTATAAAACTTGACCTATCTAGATAACTTTAGATGTCATTCTATGGCATGAGAGTGATCCTATCTTTCCACCTTAGTGAACACTCTTAACTTAGTAGCTTAGAGCTAGATAAAAACCTGAGTCACTTTGGATGGGAGCACTTGGTGAAAATGAATTATGAAAACCTTGGAATGATGAGTCATTCTATTGAGATGTTTTGACATGTGTTGAGAAACACAAATGGTTTATGGTGATGAAAATGTTGAGGCATGAGCCTTTACCCTTTTTCAAAAACTGATGGTTGGATTCGGATGCGATACTATTCCAATTTTACCGTACAACCACAATACCTGAATTGGGTAAGGCTTAGCCGGAAGTTTATATGCATTAGTATTAGTTCCCTCGCGGGAGAGGTTTGAGATGAGGCTACCTCTCAATGTTGTCCACCTATGCAGTGCCCAAGATGACAGATGGTCATGGTTGGGAGGCCATACTCATAGGAGAGGTGCTTATACTAGGGTGTGTAAAGGAAAGGTTATGTTTGATTATCTGCATACTAAGCATGATGATTCAGGGTTATCCCTAATAGATGTATCGAATCTTGTGGTGAAAGTGTACCACCTCTGCAGAGTGTCAAACTATTCGAATAGTCGTCATGATTATGGACAGTTGGAGTGGCCATACTGTTTTGTTGTCAGCTGTTTTCAAAATGACTTATGAAATGAATGATGAATCTTGACTTGACCAGAACAGGGTTGTGTCTATGATACTAGCTTGCCAACTTAAGAGATTCTAGAATTTTATTTTATCTTTCTTTGTTTCTGAACTCAGCTTAGGTTTCAAACTTAACTTTATAGTTAAACTTAGATTTTGCAATTTACTTTAGACCTATACTACTTGTTAGTGGTAGTTTGCGAGTACTTAAAGAGTACTCATGGCTTTTGTCCCTGGCTATTCCTATGTCCAGACTATGAAGGAGACTATCAAGATGATGGACAGCAGGACGGCTATGATAACTAGGACTATCTGCCTTCGTTAGCATTGCCTGTGCCCCTAAAGATGGACCCCGCTGCTACGCTTATTATTTATTCCGCTGCTTATTGTATTAAGACTGGATCATGAGATCCTTATTTGTGTAAGACCTTATTTATGGTTTGTAATGGATGATATACTGTGATATCCAATCTGTTATGTCTCGCAAAAATGGTAATCCTGGGATTGCGATGTATGACATAACAGGCATCTGAGATTAAAAATCCAGGTGTTGACAAGTTGGTATCAGAGCCATCCTGACCATAGGAGACGCTAGTTAGAATGGACGTCCGAACAAAAACTTAATTTCAAAACCAAAGTGAGTATTTATGAAAAACTATTTCCTCTCTTACCCTTGGGAATTCATTCTTTCTCAAAAATTCATGTTCCTCAAATTCTTACATTACTACATAAAATTTGACACACTTGATCACTTCACTAACTTCCTCATCCTTAATTCTTGTAGATGGAGACTCAGTTCAGCAAGTTCTACCAGTTGGGAAACGGAGGTCAGCTGATCTTCGAGAGGGACCTAGATTCACTGTCGGAGTTACTAGGACGCCCACATCCGGAGTTTCTTGGAGCTCAACTTCCAGGACCCCGAGGAGGAGATTTATAGTGGCTGGTCACCGCTGATCTTCGAGGAAGCATAGAAGCACCAACATCCGGGAGAATCCAGTTCTCTGTAAGAGAGAACAACTGGCTAGATGGATTAGCCAGGGTAATGCATGAAGCTCTCGCACGTCTATGTGCCCTTAGCGTCAACCAAATCCAAGGAACCCGTTTTGCTCACTATGCAAGACGTGACTTCATGGGAATGCCGATGGAGATGCCCAGTCACCCGGAGTTGAAGCGTCAGGTGGAGAACCTTGATTTCCTGCTATACGATCGCTAGAAGGAATTGGACAATGCTAGGGAGTTTGCCAACCACAACCGTGCCATTGCCGCCCAGAAGGTCCAGACTTTCTCACTGCCTGTCAAGGACCGTCAGTCTCTTTGCCTCCAGCGCGAGAAGAAGGATCGCACCATCGCCTGTCTTTGCAAGAAGGTGGTCGACCTCGAGAAGACCATCAAGGAGCAAGAAGCTCAACTTGCAGCAAAGGAGGAAGAAGAGGAGGGTGAAGACATCCAGGGAGACATGGATTCTTACCTCAACAATGATGATGACTTCCTGGAGGAGGATGCCGTGGACTTCTACACTGACGATGAGGACTCCGACTTCATCGATAATGAGTAGATGCACTAGAGCACTGTCGTAGCACGAGATGTATCGGTCCCAATGTATCGTAGTTTGCAGAATGGTTCTTGAAACCATCTGTTTTCATTGTTGTGGTGTGTGTGTGTGTGTTTGTATCGTGTGCTTGTTTGAGTGAATAAAATGAAGTTAGTTGCAAAACTTGAGTCAAACTCAAAGTTTTAGCTTTGAAACCAAAACCATGAACCTTAGAACTTTCCCTCTTACCCCTTTATCTATCTCAATCTTCAGATGACTCGTGGAAACCCAGGAGGGAGCAACTCATCGCAAGACCCAATGCTGCAGATTATGCAGATGTTAGTTGCAGATCGTGAAGCAAGCCGGGCAGAGTGCCAGGCCAACTTAGCAACATTGCAGCAGATAGCTCAGATGGCCCAAAACAACCGAGGGCATGGAAATCAGGATCATCATGGATCCAAACTCAAAAACTTTCAGAATACCAATCCCCCAATCTTTAACCAGGCTGAAAACCCACTAGATGCTGACGACTGGTTACAGACAATGGAAAACAACTTAGAAGTAGCAGGAGTTGATGACAACGAGAAAGTTCTCTTTCCCACCCACTACCTGGCAGGAGATGCAAGAGCTTGGTGGACTAGTATCCGTAACATGAACCATGATCAAGTGATGACATGGGAAGCCTTCAAAATCAAGTTCAGCCGCACCCACGTGCCGCAGGGTCTAGTCACCAGAATGAGGGATGAGTTCCGCGACTTGAAGCAAGGCAGAATGACTGTGGTGGAATACCGTGACAGATTCCTGTCGCTTGCAAGGTACGCCCCTGATGAGATCAACACGGAGGTCAAGAAGAAGGAGAGATTCCTGAACGGACTGCATGACGAGATGCAGACTGTCCTCGTCAACATCCGCTTCGAGGATCTAGAAGAGCTAGTCGACTCTTCCATTCAGATGGAAGGGAAGATTAACTAGGCAAACGACAACCGCAAACGTCGTATGATGCAGCAATCTGGATCTAGTAGTCACCAGAAGTACCATCCCAACCCCTCACCAAGATATGCACCAAGGAACAACCGACCCCCAATGTCTCGCCCAAGCTACCCCAATCGTAGCGGAGGCAATGTGAAGTCCGGAGGAAACAACCACAACTCCGGTAACACCAACAATTTCAACCGTGACCCTCCCAAGAGCAACAACAACAACAAAAACACTGCACCCAGAACTGGCAGTAATGCTGTGCCTGTCGCGGCAAAAGACAAGTCCCAGATAACTTGTTTCGAGTGTGGAGTGAAGGGTCACTATTCCAATGAGTGTCCCAAGAAGACCGCCGCCACTGCCAATGTGAATGCCCCAACTCAACAGCAGCATCGTGTTCAACCAGGGAGAAGATTTGCCCCAGGAAACCCTCATAACCGGAACGGCCGTCTCTTCCACATGAACACCGAGGAAGCCCAAGAAGCGCCAGATGTAGTGCTAGGTATGTTTTCTATCAACTCAGTTTTAGCAAGGGTATTGTTTGATTCGGGAGCATCGCATTCATTTGTCACCGAAGAATTTGCATGCACTAGTAAGATTCACCCAACCAACCTGAAGCATGTCATGATAGTTCAAATCCGCGGTTCAACTACAAAAGCTAGAAAAATTTGCAAAGTTGTGCCTATCAGAATACATGGGATAGATTTCTATGCCAACCTAATCGTACTCGAAACCAAAGGACTGGAAGTAGTACTAGGTATGGACTGGATGTCAAAGCATAAAGGATTGATAGACTGTGCTAAGAAATCCATCACCATGACCAGTAGCTCTGGAGTAACAGTAGAGCATATCTCTGAAACCTTACCCCATCAATTCAAGTGCAACAAGAGTCTAGCCCTGCCCACCATAGACCAAGTCAGAGTAGTCTGTGAATACTCTGACGTATTCCCAGATGAATTGCCAGGTATGCCCCCGAATAGGGATATTGAGTTCATTATCGAACTAATCCCCGGAACCGGACCCATAGCCCAGAGACCCTATAGCATGAACCCCTCAGAGTTAGTGGAATTGAAGAAGCAGTTGGATGCCATGTTAGCAACAGGCTTGATTCAACCAAGCGCATCGCCATGGAGATCACCAGTGTTATTCGTCGAAAAGAAAGATGGAGGCAACCGTTTGTGCACAGATTACAGAAAACTGAATGATGCCACCATCAAGAACAAGTACCCCTTGACAAAGATAGAGGATCTATTTGATCAGTTGACTGGAGCCCAGGTATTCTCAAAGATTGATCTTAGGGCTGGTTATCACCAACTTAAGATTCGTGCAACGGATATTCCAAAGACCGCCTTTACTACTCGTTATGGTTTATACGAGTATACAGTTATGTCTTTTGGATTAACCAATGCCCCTTCTTATTTCATGAATCTCATGAATAAGATCTTTATGAATTTCCTAGATAAGTTTGTCGTGGTGTTTATCGACGATATCCTTATCTACTCCAAGTCAGAAGAAGAGCATGAGCAACATCTGAGAATCATCCTAGAAACCCTGAGAGAGCAACATCTGAGGATCAGCAAGTGTGAGTTTTGGCTGAAAGAAGTAGGATTCCTAGGACATATTGTGTCTGCCGGAGGAGTCTCTGTTGATCCCGCCAAGATCAAAGATGTCGAAGAATGGGAAGCCCCAACCACTCAAACCCAAGTCCGTGCATTTCTTGGATTAGCGGGATATTACCGCAAGTTCATCGAAGGATTCTTGAGCATTGCCAGACTCATGACCCAATTATTGAAGAAGGACAAGAAGTTTGAATGGACTGACAAATGCGAAGCCAGTTTTCAAGAGCTGAATAAGAGATTGATATCAACCCCAATATTGATCATGCCAGATATCAAGAAGCCATTTGATGTGTATTGTGATGCATCCAAGATTGGTCTCGGATGTGTATTGATGCAAGAAGGAAAAGTCATCACTTATCTGTCTCGACAACTGAAGCAACATGAGCAGAACTATCTGACCCATGATCTTGAATTAGCTGTCGTAGTTCTGGCATTGAAGACATGGCGTCATTATCTTATGGGTAATCGCTATGAGATTTACTCAGATCACAAGAGCTTGAAGTATATTTTCACTCAAAAGGAGATGAATATGAGGTAAATGAGATGGATAGAGTTAATCAAGGATTATGACCTTGACATTCACTATCACCCCGGCAAAACCAATGTGGTAGCGGATGCTCTTAGCAGACTGCCGTGTAGGCTAAACACCATGATCAAGGAGAAGCAGCCAAGTTTGTATGAGGAGTTGGAGCCATTCAGAACTGAGCTAGTTAGCGAAGGATTCTTAGCTAGCATTGAACTTCAACCCACTTTGATTAGCCAAATCAAGGAAGCCTAGAAAGGAAATGAAAGTATCGACAGAATCAAACGTCGTATTGGTACATGAAAGGTACCTGGATTTACTGAATATGAAGGAGTTCTATGGTACAAAGGACGTATCTGTGTGCCAACGGATTCGGAGCTGAAGCAAGTTATCATGCAGGAAGCTCATGATACTCTTTATTCTATCCACCCTGGAGGAACAAAGATGTATCAAGATTTGAAAGAGCAATTTTGGTGGCACAAGATGAAGAGAGAAATCAGGAGCTACATCGTCAAGTGTGACATCTATCAAAGAGTCAAAGCAGAGCATCAGAGACCCGCAGGATTGTTGCAACCACTGCAGATTCAGGAATGGAAATGGGATTCCGTCGGAATGGACTTTATCACTGGTTTGCCTACTTCTAGTAGCGGAAATGACTCAATCTGGGTCATGTTGATAGACTATCCAAGGTAGCCCACTTTATACTAGTCAAGAGAACCTACCAGAGTTCAAAGCTAGCAGAGCTGTATATTGCTAGGATTGTTAGTCTTCATGGAACCCCCAAGACCATAGTATTAGATCGAGGAACCCAGTTTACCTCAAGATTTTGGCAGAAAGTCCAGGAAGGATTAGGCACCAAGTTGAATTTCAACACCGCTTATCATCCGCAAACTGATGGACAGACTGAGAGAGTCAACCAGATCCTAGAGGATATGTTGAGAGCTTGTGTATTGGAGTACGGTTCAAAATGGGAAGACTGCCTGCCTTTCGTAGAATTCTCATATAACGATAGTTTCAAGCTAGCTTGCAAATAGCACCATTTGAGTTCCTATACGGAAGAAAGTGTCATACCCCATTGAATTGGTCGCAAGTAGGAGAGCGTCAGATCTTTGTACCCAACATTCTCCGAGAAGCCGAAGAGAAGGTGCACAAAGTCCATGAGCACCTCAAGACCGCCCAGTCCAGAGAGAAGAGTTATGCTGACAAGAGAAGGAGAGACCTGACTTTCAATGCCGGGATTTCATATATCTCAAGGTTTCGCCATTGAAAGGAACCCAGCGCTTTAGTCTGAAAGGAAAGTTAGCCCCCAGATATATCAGACCATTCAAGATTCTGAACCGTCGAGGAGAAGTATCGTATCAACTAGAACTGCCAGAAGAGATGTCAGCCATCCACATTGTGTTCCATATCTCGTTACTTTGCAAATGCCTATAAGTGCCAGATAAGACTAAAGTTTTCAAGAACATCGATCACAGAGCTGTTGAGATCAACAAGGACCTGACATATCGTGAAGTGCCCATCCGTATCTTGGAGGAAGCTTACAGAACCACCAGAACCAGGAGTATCAAATTTCTCAAGATTCAATGGAGTAACCATACCAAAGAGGAAGCCAATTGGGAGCGAGAAGATTACAATAGGACAGAGTTCCCAGATCTCTTTAGTTCCTAGTTTTCTTTCGTAAATCTCGGGACGAGATTTTGTTTAAGGGGGGAGGTTTGTAACATCCCAAAACTCTAATCCAAGTGATCAAGATCCAAATCATCAAATTTAGAGTTAACAAAAACTTTTCCAATTAAAATTATTAAAGCATTCATATGTGTGTGCATTTAATTTAGGAGTTGATTTGAATTGCCTTGATTAAGTGATCCATTGGTTGTAATATGATTCTTAGGTGAAATAAACATCATCTAGATCATTCCCAAACAAATCCCAAAGAAAAACAAATCAAAATGAATAAAAGAAAGAAATGGTCATTTGTGCCATTTTAATCAACATGCCTACTTTGGCTATTCCTAGGACTCAATTCTTAACAGAAACAAATGTGGATCTTTGCACCCCTTGCTAGTACATGTAATGATGTACCAAGGCCCACTTTGTGATCTACCAACAACTTTCAAACATTAATTTTAAATGGCATTTGAAAATTGAATGTAGTTCATATGAGAAGATCCCACTTATTCAAAAACCACTCAAATGAGCTCTATTTTCAAATCCCAAGCAACCACAGAGGCTTAAGCATGTGTCTAGCAACTCCACCAAAAATCATCCAAAAATTCAAAACTTGAATTCTTGCGGCCATTTCTATAAACACCTTGCAGACAGAATCAAACTTAGCCTAACTTCTACTATTTTGATCAAATCTTGTCGAGTAATTAGAGCTGCATTGATCACTCTTGTCCCTCCTGAGTCCAACTAGACCCTCACCGGCCTACCCCTAAGCCGCAGCAGCAGTGGAGCGCCGCCACTTTGTGGTCGTCGCCGGCCGATTGTGGACAGAGCGCCACAGACCATGCTGCGCATTCCAGCGCCACCACTAGCTCTGCCTAACGCTACCGCCTCCCCCTGTCCACCCCTCGATCACTCCCAGGCCCTGGACCATACCCAGCCCCGCTGCCCTTTCTCTCTGCGTCGTGCTCAGCGCGCGCTAGAGCGTGATCGTCGCCAGCACGCAGCAGACCGCCACTTGCCATAAAATCCCGCACGCCGCTCCGCCTCGACCCTAGCACCGCCACGCTGCGCCGCGTCGAGCACCGCCTCTGTCTCCTAGAGAGCGGGACGCTCCCGACCAAACGCCACTGCCCTAGCCACGCATTAAGGACGTAGAGCATCGCCAGGAGGCAGGCCACCGTCCACCTACCCCGCCCATGCCTCTAGCCGCCTATATCAACGTCACCGACGAGCTCACCGTTGTGCCGCTCAGTCCCCTCGTCGCCCTATAAAAGGAACCCTCCCCAGCACAAACTCCTCACACCATTCCACTCCCCTCTCATCACTGATCCTTCCCCACCTCTCGCCGGAGCCGCTCGAGCCCTAGTTCGCCGGAATTGCACCGGAGGAGCCCACTGCAGAGGAGGAGAAGGCGTCGTCGATTTCGCCCACCCCAGGAGCTGCCGTGACCTCGCCTGAGCTCGCCGTCGTCCACCAGTTTGATCGCCCCCATCACCACAGTAGCTGGAGCCCTGGTATGCCCCCTGTGCACCCCCACCGAGCCGCTAGGGTTAGTTATTGTTGGTGACCTGTTCGCCGGAGACGATGCTCCTCAGCTGTAGATCTCACTTTTAATCTAACGGTCCACGTTGCCCCGTACTGCTTCGCGTTTAAAGAGCCGCTGACATGTGGACCCCCCCTGTCAGCTGTTCTCTGCGCCGCGGAGTGCCACTGGGCCGGCCCATTAGTTTTCCCGCGCGACCCAGTATTTCAAACTTAGAATTTTCTAATTTAGTTTCAACTTAGTTCTGTCCCCTAGTTTGAAAATCATTTCAGAGAAATTTACAAATCCAAATGGAGTGATTCCAATTGTGTTGGAAAGCTCCTGAAAAGATCTATCCAAGCCTGTTGGATTTAATTCATTTAGAGTTAGAGATCTCTCCTAGTAAAAATAACAAGACATAAGCTTTTGCACATTCAAACATTTTTATAAAATCAACCATAATAGCTTTTGAGTTGATTCCAACTCTCAAAAATCACATTTAACCATACCTATCTGAATATGTAATAATGTTAAGGTTTGCATGCAGTGACTTTGGACTAGTACCAAAATAATGCTATATAGGCATTTCTAGTCACTTTAAATCATTAAATAGTAAACTTAAACCAAAGTAAGTGTGATCCAAACTTTAAATCACATGCCCACATGTTAGAATATGTGGTGAGGACATGTGTCCACATGATCCCATATTTTAAGTGGAGAATATTAAATCTTAGTTATTTTTTAATGAGTAGAAATTACTTTTCTAAAATAAAAAAAATGAAACTAGTAAATAAAATCTTGTGAGGCTTGTGATGATAATAGATCATCAAATGTGTGTCTTAGAGTGCTAAGTAGACTAGTTAAGTATTGTTTGATGATTGTGTATACCGTATGTATTTATAGACGATAGTACCGACCAAGCTTTCGAGGAGGAGGAGGAGTTCTATCAGGAGGAGGAAGAAAACTTCAACTACTGCACCAACCAAGACAAGCTAACACTTGCAAGTATAATGCTTAGCAAGCTAGAATCAAGCTAGATGATTTGAGCAAAGATACTTTAGGCATGCTTTGGTTATACCACTTTGACTATTACTTACCCCAAGTCTTACCTCAAGCTTTTACTTTCTTTACTTTACCAAAGTCCCTTACTTGTTGAAGGTAGCATACAAAGTATAAAACTTGACCGATCTAGATAACTTTAGATGTCATTCTATGGCATGAGAGTGATCTTATCTTTCCACCTTAGTGAACACTCTTAACTTAGTAGCTTAGAGATAGATAAAAACCTGAGTCACTTTGGATGGGAGCACTTAGTGAAAATGAATTATGAAAACCTTAAAATGATGAGTCATTCTATTGAGATGTTGTGACATGTGTTGAGAAACACAAATGGTTTATGGTGATGAAAATGTTGAGGCATGAGCCTTAACCCTTTTTCAAAAACTGATGGTTGGATTCAGATGCGGTACCATTCCAATTTTACCATACAACCACAATACCTGAATTGGGTAAGGCTTAGCCGGAAGTTTATATGCATTAGTATTAGTTCCCTCGCAGGAGAGGTTTGAGCTGAGGCTACCTCTCAATGTTGTCCACCTATGCAGTGCCCAAGATGACAGATGGTCATGGTTGGGAGGCCATACTCATAGGAGAGGTGCTTATACTAGGGTGTGTAAAGGAAAGGTTATGTTTGATTATCTGCATACTAAGCATGATGATTCAGGGTTATCCCTAATAGATGTATCGAATCTTGTGGTGAAAGTGTACCACCTCTGCAGAGTGTCAAACTATTCGAATAGCCGCGTCCGCGGTTATGGACAGTTGGAGTGGCCATACTGTTTTGTTGTCAGCTGTTTTCAAAATGACTTATGAAATGAATGATGAATCTTGACTTGACCAGAACAGGGTTGTGTCTATGATACTAGCTTCCCAACTTAAGTGATTCTAGAATTTTATTTTATCTTTCTTTGTTTCTGAACTCAGCTTAGGTTTCAAACTTAACTTTATAGTTAAACTTAGATTTTGCAATTTACTTTAGACCTATACTACTTGTTAGTGGTAGTTTGCGAGTACTTAAAGAGTACTCATGGCTTTTGTCCCTGGCTATTCCTATGGCCAGACTATGAAGGAGACTACCAAGATGATGGACAGCAGGACGGCTATGATAACTAGGACTATCTCTTGTCACAAGATTACTCGTGCCTCAAGATGGACCCCACCGCTACGCTTATTATTTAATTCGATGGTTGTTGTATTAAGACTGGATCATGAGATCCTTATTTGTGTAAGACCTTATTTATGGTTTGTAATGGATGATGTACTATGATATCCAATCTGTTATGTCTCGCAAAAATGGTAATCCTGGGATTGCGATGTATGACATAACAGGCATCTGGGATTAAAAATCCGGGTGTTGACATGGAGACTAGAAGTCTTCGACTGCATGGAATGTAGGCTCATCTGAAGTTCTTTTGGGTGCCACAGTTTGTGTCATAGTGATTGTCGGTATGTGTGCCTGATTCATACAACGGATCAGAATCAGTTAACTGCCTTAGGGCAAAACAAGGCTATCTACTCAAACGGGATCAGAATCAGTTAACTGCCTTAGGTCAAACAAGGCTATCTACTCAAACTCGAGCCCCGGACTCGAATTCAGAACATTGCTGGCGTAATTCGACTCCTGTCACGGAGGTCTTATAGAGTCGAATTCTAGTGTTTTTGTATGAGCACTCGACGTGTCCGTCAAGGCTTTTTCATCGTGCCTGTAGGCAGGGATTGTTTCTAGTAGAGCACATCAGGTGTGTTGCCAGGCCTTTTGCAGGTCTTACCTTCACGTTGTTAACACGGCATCCGCAAGTTTATTCACCGTAGAGGTGATTCGGGTGACCCAGGAGATGTTGTCTCTTTGTAGGATATGTTCAACGGTTGTGAGGCGGAATGTCCGAATGTTTTGAATGCCCATGGTGCAGACGTGGTCAACGCTTTTTTCCATGTACAAATATCTTTTCTTTTCATAGGGTGCGTGACCAGCGCTCCCTATGGGAGTAGCCCCCGAGTGCCTACTCGAGTCTACGACTTGGCTGGGGACTTTGAACATTTGTCGACTGCTGTCGTTATATTTATCTTTGTCGATTATACTTTCAACACTCCCTATGGGAGGAGCCGCCGAGCCCACAATCAAATCGTTGATTCGAAAGAGGGGATTTGAGATGTAAATATCTTTGTATGTTTACCAAGGCAATTCTGTGCCCTTTTAAAATAATTGGGTGCGCGGCCAATGCTCCTGTTAGGAGTAGCCCCCGAGTGTTTGCTTGAGTCGTAGAGTCGACTAAGGACTAGATCAGTCGAAGGTAACTCCTGTTAGAGTGCATATCTTTTTGACATCAGTGCTAACGATCTGATGAGGTCGGTTTCCCGTATAAGCGGTGCTGATGGGACGTGACGGAAGTGGGGCCCCAAGTCTGACTAGGATTTGACCAGTCACGCGTAATTTTTGGTTTTAATTGCGCCTCCTTGATTCTTGCACAGTGGGGATCATGCAACAACGGTTCTATATATGCACTGCCACGCGTCTTCGTCGATGTGCGCCATGCGTCTAGATGAAGCTTTGCAGGCCGTTGGATGGAATTCCTCGGTGCTTAAGTAGGCATCCTGTGCGGTAATTTTCACACCAAGCTTCTTCCTCCTTTGCGCACTGGTGCCATTGCGTTCTCCTCTGCTCCATTGCGCCCATCTCTTCCACTGCACTAGACATTCTCAGACCCTTAGCTACTTCCTCCGATCGCTTCGCCGCTGAAAGATAGGGAACAAGAAGGGCGCCACCGCAGTGGGATCTACCGCAGCCGCAACCATGTCAAAGAAGAGGGGCGCTACCACCACTTAGTCCGGTGCTACTTCCATAGCCATGAAGAAGAAGGGTACGGGGACCCGCGTGACCAACGGGTTATGGTGACACTCCTCCTTGAAGGAGCATGAGCTCCAGACGCATCGCCAAGATAGTCTGCTTCCTACCAATGAAGCAGATTACAAAATGCCTGGAACAGAGGTAATCCCCGATCCCCTCGTTGCATTTCGGGTGATGTTTCTAGCGTTTATCCTCCGGGGTCTCTCTCTCCCCTCCAAAATTTTGTTCGAGGGTTGCTTTATTTCTACCGGCTTCGGCTGCATCAGCTGACCCCCAATTCCATCTTACACATCGTGTTCTATATTACCCTCTGCAAGTGCTCGCTCGAAATTGAGCCACACTTTGGGATCTTCAAGAAGCTTTTCAAGCTGAAGAGGCGGTCGGGGTCCGGATCTGTAGTATATGATATCGACAGCTGTGGTATCTATGTGGACCCCAATGTCCAATACTTTAGCCTCAATATTGTCGAGTCCATCCAAAGATGGAGGGAAAAATTATTCTATATCCGGGACCAGCATGTTGACGGTGAAAGATTTCGACTAGATCCTATTGATCCGAAGGTTGAGCTGAAGTTAAGGAGATCCTGGAGGAATGTTGTGATGCTGGGCGAAGTAGAGAAAGTCGAAGTCTTGTACAAGCGTGTCTGTGACCTTCAGCCCTTCCGAGGCTAAGAAGTCACTGGCGTGGACCTCATCCGCACATTTTTGAGGCGTCGGGTGCAGCCTCTGCAAGCCAGGGTACACCCAATGTCGTGTTGGACCAGCGTGAATGACTCCACTCGCATTGGTGGACCGAAAAGTTCGGGCGCTTACCAAGTTCACCGCAAAGGATGTCCTTCCTGGAGACTCAACCACGCTGCCCTTCCGTGTGAGTAACTCTCCTCCTGAGGTAAGGTTTCCATCGACTCCTCTTATTCTTTCATGTCCATAAGACTGTCTTGTGATTGTATTTGATGTTTTACACCAGGATTGCAAAGTTACGAGTGTGCTGTCGCCTCAGCCAGAGGGAATACTTCCTCCCGAGGCAGAACAATATGATGAATCAGGGTCGACTATACCCGTCGTTGGCATGCAGGAAATCCTTGCTTCTAGCAAAGATGACACTTGCAAGCGCTCCCAGAGCAAAGACTCGGATGCATCCACGCCGGATACGTCGAGGGGTCCTTCGGCTGAGGTGGGCACTGCTAATCCAATTCCAATGGTGCATGTCCGTAGTATGGCCCCGCCACCACTGAAGAAGCCGAAGAGGCTGAAGAAGAAGCTAGATGATGACTTTGACCTCGATAAATTTGACATGTGAGTCTTTGCTACTTAATGTGCATGAATATAAGTCTTGGCTAGAGTGTTTTTGTGCTGAATGTCTCCTTATTCTCGTGACAGTGTGACTGCATCGTCATCATCTAGAACTGACCGTTTCCTAGAGGATGTTGGAGTCGTAAACTCGAAGGGTAAGGTTGCGGATGAGCTCGAGCCCTCCTCGAAGATAACATCCCACTTTGGCGCAAGTTCCTTGAGTTATCCCCATTTGGGGGTGCGTAGGGTTCTTACCCGGACGTCAGCACAAAAAGAAACTTCGGAGTCTTTGGGCGACCACATAAGTGTAGATGAGCTCATTATTTTGAAGCTCCTCGGTGTCATCCTTGTTTTTGACGCATTTCATGTTTTACACATCTATCCTCTAGGATGCTATTCATCTTGGAGAGTAGATCATGAGACTTGGTGGGCAACACACTCGACTGGACACTAACCACCGCCAGATGCAGAGTAAGTTCTCTATTCTCATCGTAATTTACAAGATGCAGATTTCGATTGCATTTGACATGCCCGGTTTCTCGATCAGTCAAAAACAACGACCTTCTTCATCAGCTAAGGTCCCTTGAAAAAGGACTGAGCGCGACGGGGACCAAGAGGGATGAGGCACTCGAAGCCCTCGAGCGCCTCAAGCAGGACTCGAAGAAACACGAAGAGAACCTGTTGGCTGATGGGTTCGTAGCATAGAAAACAAAAAATTTCTACCGCAAGAAGGAATAAAACCCAGATCTAATCTAGATAAAAGCCAAGATCTAATCTATTAGACATGTGCAACGAGATAGATCTGTACTAACCCTCGTAGATCCGAAAGCGTTACGAGATTGGATCTCGTGGTTGATGTAGTCGATCACTTGCCGATCTCAAGATCATGTGGACGATCCTTCTGGCGCCGCTGCTCCAAGCGCTTCAGCAATGGTCACACGCAGAGTCGGCAGACCTTCCTCTCCTGCTCCAAATGAAAGCGGAGGTAGTAGATCTTCTCCATGGAATCCCAGCAGCACGACGGTGTGGTGGTGGTGGTGGAGTAGAGAATTCTGCAGGGCTTCGCCTAAGCCTGAGCAGAGGGAAGGAGGAGGAGAGAGGCAGCGGCTAGGGTTTGGAGTGGAGGGTGCAAGGGGGTGGCGCCCCCACCCCTCTATTTAAAGGAGGGAGGCGCCATGGGAGGGGGAGTCCTAGTAGGACTCCCCTCCCTTCCTTGGCCGACGGATTGGGAGGGGGGAGGAGTCCTCCTCCCCCACGACTCCTTGTCTTGCCCCACAAGGACTCCTTGATCCTTTCTTGGTTTTCAAGCAAACTCCAAGAAATCTCCTAGAACCTTCCGGAACATTCCGAAACCTTCTAGAATCCCCATACAAATACTCCGGAACATTTCCTAACTTAGAAAATGATCCCCAATATATGAATCTCATTCTCCGAACAATTCCGGATCTCCTCGTGATGTCCCGGATCCAATCCGAGACTCCGAACAACATTCGGTCTCCAACGCATATTCCATATCTACTTAAAACAACTTCGAACCTTAAGTGTGTCACCCTACGGTTCATGAATACGCAGACATGATGAAGACACCTCTCCGATCAATAACCATCAGAGGGATCTGGAGATCCATAATGGCTCCCACATACTCAATGATGACTTCGTGATCGATAGAACCATTAACATACGAAACCAATTCCCTTTGTCACGCGATATTCTACTTATTCGAGGTTTGATCGTCGGTATCTCCATACCTAGTTCTACCTCGTTACTGATAAGTACTCTTTACTCATTCCATGTTATGTCATCCCTTGTGACCTAGTCACATGCTTGCAAGCTAATTAGATGACATTCCACCGAGAGGGCCCAGAGCATATCTATCCGTCATATGGATGGACAAATCCCAATCTTGGTCCATGCGCTTCAACACATACTTCCAAAATACCCAATGACACCTTTATAACCACCCAGTTACGAAGCGGTGTTTGATGTCATCAAAGTACCCATCCGGTGATGGTGATTAACATAATCTCATGGTCGAAGGATTAGGTTACTATGCATTTGAAAGCTTATAGCAATACGAACTTAATGACTTGATCTTATGCTACGCTTACTATGGGTGTGTGTCCATCACATCATTCTCCTAATGATATAACCTTGTTATTAATGACATCCAATGTCCATGATCAGGAAACCATGATCATCTACTAATCAACAAGCTAGTTCAACAAGAGGCTTACTAGGGACTCTTTTATCTTTACAAAACACACATGTATTACTGTTTCCTTATAATACAATTATAGCATGGGGTGTAAACATTCATCATAAACACAAAGATATAATAATAACCACTTTTATTATTGCCCCTTGGGCATATCTCCAACAGTCTCCCACTTGCACTAGAGTCAATAATCTAGATTACATGGTAATATACCTAACACCCATGGCATTATGGTGTTGGTCATGCTTTGCTCTAGGGAGAGGTTTAGTCAACGGATCTGCCACATTCAGATCAGTGTGTACTTTGCAAATCTTTATGTCACCATATCGGACATACTCGTGAATAGCATGGAAACGTAGCTTGATGTGCTTCAGCTTGCTTTGTGACCTTGGCTCCTGTGCATTAGCTATGGCACCTGTGTTGTCACAGTAGATGGCCATCGTGTCCAACGCACTGGGAACCACGCCAAGTTCAGTAATGAACTCCTTCATCCATATGGCTTCTTGTGCAGCCTCCTAAGCAGCTATGTATTCCGATTCAGTTGAAGATTTCGCCACAATGCTTTGCTTGGCACTCCTCCAGCTCACCGCAAAGACCATTCAAAATAAATACGATCCGACTATGACTTCGAGTCATCCGGATCGGTGTTCCAACTAGCATCGGTAACCGCTACAACAAGCTGTTCATCACCTCCATAAGAAAGAACCATATCCTTAGTCCTATTCGTACTTTAGGATATTCTTGATCGCTGTCCAAAGGCTCCATTCCAGATCACTTTGATATCGCTAGTCAAACTAACGACATGTGCTATATCCGGTCTTGTACACAACATGGCATACATGATAGAACCTATGGCGAGGCATGGGGAATATTATTCATCTTTTCTCTATCTTCTCAGAGTCGGACTTTGAGTTTTACTCAAGGTCTTACCTGACAACATGGGCACGAACCATTTCTTGCTCTCTTCCATTCTAAACTTCTTTAGAACTTTGTCTAAGTATGTACTTTGTGAAAGCGCTATTTGGCGTCTTGATCTATCTCTATAAATCTTGATGCCTAGAATATATGCTGCTTCGCCAAGATCCTTCATTGAAAAACTATTATTCAAATAGGTTTTGACGCTATTAAGAAGTTCTATATCATTCCCAATCAAAAATATGTCATCTACTTATAGTACTAGGAATGCTACAGAGCTCCCACTCACTTTCTTGTAAATACAAGCTTCTCCATAAGTTTGTATAAATCCAAAGTTTTTGATTACTTTATCAAAACGTCGATTCCAAGTCCGGGATGCTTGCTTCAGTCCATAAATGGAGCGCTGAAGTTTGCATACCTTGTCAGCATTACTAGGATCGACAAAAACCCTTGGGTTGTACCATATACAACTCTTCCTCAATGTCACCATTAAGGAATGCCGTTTTGACATCCATCTGCCAAATCTCATAATCGAAATATGCAGCAATTGCTAACAAAATCCTCACAGACTTTAGCTTCGCTACTGGTGAGAAAGTCTCATCGTAGTCAACTCCTTGAATTTGTCGGAACCCTTTCGTGACAAGTCGAGCCTTATAGACGGTAACATTACCATCAACATCTGTTTTTCTTTTGAAAATCCATTTGTTCTCGACAGCCTTACGACCATCCGGTAAGTCCACCAAAGTCCATACTTGGTTTTCGTACATGGATCCCATCAGATTTCATGGCTTCTAGCCATTTGTCGGAATCTGGGCTCACCATAGCTTCTTCATACGTCGCAGGGTCATCAGTGTTGTCCACCAACATGACGTTCAAGGCAGAGTCATACCAATCAGGAGTGGTACGAACCCTTGTTGACCTGCGAGGTTCAGCAGTAACTTCGTTCGAAGTTTCATGATCACCATCATGAGCTTCCTCTCCAATTGGTGCAAAGCGCACAAAACATCTTCCGGTGCTGCGCTACTCTCAACTCCGAGAGAAGGTTCAATAACCTCGTCGAGTTCTACTTTCCTTCCAGTCACTTCTTTCGAGAGAAACTCCTTCTCAAGAAAGGATCCATTCTTGGCAACGAAAACTTTGCCTTCGGATCTATGATAGAAGGTATACCCAATTGTTTCTTTAGGGTATCCCGTGAAGACGCATTTCTCCGCTTTGGGTTCAAGCTTATCAGGTTGTAACTTCTTTACATACGCTTCGCAACCCCGAACTTTAAGGAACGACAACTTAGGTTTCTTACCAAACCACAATTCGTACGGTGTCGTTTCAACGGATTTAGATGGTGCCCTATTTAAAGTGAATGCGGTTGTCTCTAATGCATATCCCCAAAATGATAGCGGTAAATCTGTAAGAGACATCATAGACCGAACCATATCTAAGAGACTTTGATTACGACGTTCGGACACACCATTACGCTGTGGTGTTCCCGGCGGTGTCAACTGCGAAAGTATTCCACATTTCTTTAAATGCATGCCAAACTCATAACTTAGATATTCACCTCCGCGGTCAGAACGCAGAAACTTAATCTTCTTGTTACGATGATTTTCCACTTCACTTTGAAATTCCTTAAACTTCTCGAAAGTTTCGGACTGATGTTTCATAAAGTAGATATACCCATACCTACTTAAGTCATCCGTGAAAGTGAGAACATAACGATATCCACCACGCGATGCTACACTCATTGGACCTCACACATCGGTATGTATTATTTCCAATAAATCTGTAGCTCGCTCCATTAATCCAGAGAATGGAGTCTTAGTCATTTTTCCCTTTAGACATGCTTCGCATCTTTCAAGTGATTCAAAATCAACTGATTCAAGAAGTCCATCGGAATGGAGTTTCTTCATACGCTTCACTCCAATGTGACCAAGACGACAGTGCCACATGTATGTAGAATTATCATTATATTTTATTCGTTTAGCATCTATGTTGTGATCATGTGTATCACTACTATCGAGATTCAATAAGAATAAACCATTCATCTCAGGTGCATTACCATAAAAGATATTACTCATATAAATCAAACAACTTTTATTCTCAGACTTAAAAGAGTAACCGTCTTGCAATAAACAAGATCCAGATATAATGTTCATGCTTAATGCAGGCACCAAATAACAATTATTTAAATTTAAAACTAATCCCGAAGGTAGATGTAGAGGGAGCGTGCCGACGGTGATCACATCAACGTTGGAGCCATTTCCATCGCCACGTCTCGCCGATCTTCGTTTATTCCAGCCTCTGCTTCGAGTTACAAATATGAGCAACCGAACCAGTATCAAATACCCAGGCACTACTACGATTACTAGTAAGATACACATCAATAACATGTATATCGAATATACCTTTCTTCTTGATGTTGCCGTTCTTCAGATCCACCAGGTACTTGGGGCAGTTACGCTTCCAGTGACCAGCACCCTTGCAGTAGAAGCATTCAGTTTCAGGCTTAGGACCAGCCTTGGGCTTCTTAGCAGGTGTGGCAGCTTTCTTGCCGTCCTTCTTGAAGTTGCCCTTTTTCTTAGGCTTGCCCTGTTTCTTGAAATTGGTGGTCTTATTGACCATCAACACTTGGTGCTCCTTCTTGATCTCCACTTCAGCAGTTTTCAGCATGGACGATAGTTCAGGTAATGTCTTGTTCATGCAGTGCATATTGTAGTTCATCACAAAGTTCTTATAACTCGGTGGCAGTGATTGGAGGACACAGTGAATCCCTAACTCATTAGGAATCGTTATCCCCAACTCTTGGAGCTTGTTTGCGTGCCCAGACATGGTGAGCACATGCTCGCTAATGGAGCTTCCCTCTTCCATCTTACAGGTAAAGAACTTTTCGGAGGCCTCATAGCTCACCACGGCCGCGTGAGTCTCAAAAATGAGCTTGAGCTCCTTAATGATCTTGAACGGGTCATGGTGCTCAAAGCGCTCAAGCTCCGCTTTCTAAACTGCATGTGATGGCACACTGAACTGTGGAGTAATGATTTTTCCGAGTGGCGTAAACATTCTTTATGTCATCGGTGGCATCTTCTGCAGGTGGGTCACCTAGCGGTGCTTCGAGCACATAGGTCATCTGACCAGCCCTGAGGACAATCTTCAGACCACGGAGCCAGTCCGTGAAGTTGCTTCCATTGTTCTTAAGCTTTTCTTTCTCTAGGAACGCATTGAAATTGATGGAGAGATTCGCCATAATCTACAACAAATTTGCAAGTAGTTTAGACTAATTTTATGATAAATTGAGTTCAATTTTAATTCTTAAATTAACTAGGTGAACTCCCACTCAAAATAACATCCCTCACATTGTCTTAGTGATTACACGAACCAAGTCCACTACACCAAGTCCGATCTTCACGAGAGAAGATGTAGTTTCATCGGCGAACAATCTTCATGTTCATCATATCACTCATATGATTCATGCTCTACCTTTCGGTATTCCGTGTTCCGGGACCATGTCTGTACATGCTAGGCTCGTCAAGATTAACCTTAGTTTCCGCATGTGCAAATCTGGCTTGCACCCATTGTATGCACACGTAGAGTCTATCACACCCGATCATCACGAGATGCTTCGAAACGACGAGTCTTAGCAACGGTGCCAACTAAGGACGAACACTTTTATTACTTGATATTTAGTGAGAGGGATCATCTTATAATGATACCGTCGCGATCTAAGCAATACAAGATGCATAAAGGATTAACATCACAGGCAATTCATAATTAGTGTGATATGATATGGCCCTTTCTTCTTATGCCTTTGATCTCCATCTCCAAAGCACGGACATGATCTCCATCATCACCAAAGATTGGCCAAGGTCAAGTGGCGCGCTTCATGGTTGTCCATCATCACTAGCAACTATTACAACTACTTGGAATAAAGCTATTACAAGATGAATAGACACCTAGGTCTTATGTAATTGAAGACAACCATTAGGCTCGCCGTTGCCATATTACAACAAGGATCATTGCATACATCAAATATAATCACAATCACATGATGGCCATATCACATCACAAAACCCCTGCAAAAACAAGTTAGACGCCTCTAATTTTCTTTGCATGTTTTACGTGGTCTAGGGCTTTCGAATAAGAACGGATCTTACCTATGAAACTGAACCACAACGTTGATACAAGTGCTATTAAGTGCAAAGTGTAAATTGGATCTATACTATGGTGGGAGAGATAGACACCCGCAAAGCCACTTGTGCAAAGCAAGTTACACGTCAAGCGTGGAGCCAGTCTCATGTGCGATGACATGTAAGGTTAGCCCGAGCCGCTTCATCCCACCATACCGCAAGATGCAAAGTACACAAAGCAAAACACGGCACGAGCACCAACGCCCACAAAACCATTGTGTTCTACTCGTGCAACAGATCTACGCATAGACAAGGCTCTGATACCACTGATGGGTTCATAGCATGGAAAACAAAAAATTTCTACCGCAAGAACGAACAAAACCCAGATCTAATCTAGATAAAAGCCAAGATCTAATCTATTAGACATGTGCAACGAGATAGATCTGTACTAACCCTCGTAGATCCAAAAGCGTTACGAGATTGGATCTCGTGGTTGATGTAGTCGATCACTTGCCGATCTCAAGATTGTGTGGACGATCCTTCCGGCGCCGCGTTCCGGTAGCGCTTCCGCAGTCGGTCACACGTGCGGAGTCGAAGCAGACCTTCCTCTCCCTGTTCCAGCGAGCAGTGGAGGTAGTAGATCTTCTCCACGGAATCCCAGCAGCACGATGGTGTGGTGGTGGTGGTGGAGTAGAGAATTCTGCAGGGCTTCGCCTAAGCCTGAGCAGAGGGAAGGAGGAGGAGAGAGGCGGCGGCTAGGGTTTGGAGTGGAGGGGGCAAGGGGGTGGCGCCCCCACCCCTCTATTTAAAGGAGGGAGGCGCCATGGGAGGGGGAGTCCTAGTAGGACTCCCCTCCCTTCCTTGGCCGGCGGATTGGGAGGGGGGGAGGAGTCCTCCTCCCCCACGACTCCTTGTCTTGCCCCACAAGGACTCCTTGATCCTTCTTGGTTTTCAAGCAAACTCCAAGAAATCTCCTAGAACCTTCCGGAACATTCTGAAACCTTCTAGAATCCCCATACAAATACTCCGGAACATTTCCTAACTTAGAAAATGATCCCCAATATATGAATCTCATTCTCTGGACAATTTCGGATCTCCTCGTGATGTCCCGGATCCAATCCGAGACTCCGAACAACATTCGGTCTCCAACGCATATTCCATATCTACTTAAAACAACTTCGAACCTTAAGTGTGTCACCCTATGGTTCATGAATACGCAGACATGATGAAGACACCTCTCCGATTAATAACCATCAGCAGGATCTAGAGATCCATAATGGCTCCCACGTACTCAACGATTACTTCGTGATCGATAGAACCATTAACATACAATACCAATTCCCTTTGTCACGCGATATTCTACTTATCCGAGGTTTGATCGTCGGTATCTCCTTACCTAGTTCTACCTCGTTACTGATAAGTACTCTTTACTCGTTCCATGTTATGTCATCCCTTGTGACCTAGTCACATGCTTGCAAGCTAATTAGATGACATTCCACCGAGAGGGCCCAGAGCATATCTATCCGTCATATGGACGGACAAATCCCAATCTTGGTCCATGCGCTTCAACACATACTTTCAGAATACCCAATGACACCTTTATAACCACCTAGTTACGAAGCGGTGTTTGATGTCATCAAAGTACCCATCCGGTGATGGTGATTAACATAACCTCATGGTCGAAGGATTAGGTTACTATGCATTTGAAAGCTTATAGCAATACGAACTTACTGACTTGATCTTATGCTACGCTTACTATGGGTGTGTGTCCATCACATCATTCTCCTAATGATATAACCTTGTTATTAATGACATCCAATGTCCATGATCAGGAAACCATGAGCATCTACTAATCAACAAGCTAGTTCAACAAGAGGCTTACTAGGGACTCTTTTATGTTTACAAAACACACATGTATTAATGTTTCCTTGTAATACAATTATAGCATGGGATGTAAACATTCATCATAAACACAAAGATATAATAATAACCACTTTTATTATTGCCTCTTGGGCATATCTCCAACATTGGCCACCACAGCTGACAGAGAGAAAGGGTTCACAGAACAACTTCTCTCTGTCACCCAAGCGCTTTCAGGTATGCTTTGTCATAGTTTTGTTCAATGCAATTTCTTCTTATTTGTCTTTCCTTGGTCCTTTGCTGATTCACGCGAGTTATTCGCAGATGCCACCGGAGTGGATTTCAACCGCCAGGCACTGGCCCGCGAGGACGTCCTGGCTGGTGCTATTGCAGCATTGAAGATCCCAGCGTCTCCGTCTAGGACTCACTCACGAAGGCCAAGGCTGTGCTTGGACCTCTTTGAGAGGAGATGCTCCTCAAGGACAAGATCGTTGAAGACATTGATGGCCTGGTCGAGACCTTTGCTGGAGGCGTCCCTGCGGACTTCAAGAATGCGTAGAAGGGAGCCAGTGCTTCCTTAGGGCTAGAGATGATGCAGGCCTGCAGCGCTGACCTGAACATGAGCAAGATCACCTCAAGGATGCCGACAACCGTGGAGGGTGAAGAGGTAGCTTTTGGACCGTTTGCTACTCGCTGCCATAAGTACGGGCCTCATCTAATAGAGACACTCACAAAGTACTCTATGGAGCAAAAGCCTTGGAGCACACCGAAGGTCACAGCGTCTGGAGCTGCTGCTAAGGTCCCAACATCGGATGCTACCGTGGAGTCTGCGAAGTCCCCGAATGCCGATGCATAGGCATAGATGCCATTCTTGTTTTGTTTGTAGAGATGTTAGGACCCTAAGCTTACTTTTGTGGGGGTGCCCCTATTGAAACTTGTTGCTACTCTTGATGTATAAATCTTCTTCGTGTTTTTGTCATTTGAATTCCATGTGCAATGTCTCTGATTCTTTGAATCTTTTGCTTGGTTAGGGGTCTTCGAGTGGCGTGCAGGATGTGCCTTCTTCTAATGTGCCTGTGGCGCAACCACGTTCAAAAGTGGAGGAACTGTCGCTTTTGTCTTGCTTGCGTGATTGTGTGAATCACTTGGAGCAAGACGCGTTGGTGATTCATGGGAATGCCAATGTCTAGAAGTCGAAGGTAGAAAATCTACAAAGCGAGAAACATATCTTCTTGGCGAGGTAGCTCAAACCAACAAGCAACTACAATGTGGGTGTTTTTCGACTCCCTTTGGTTTTGTTCCTCTATGTTGTCAATGTGTTGACTGATATTTTTTCTATTGCTATTTGTGTAGTTGTCAATCTCATTCCGCGGGAAGAGAGGGATCGCGTTAGCATTCGACTGAACTACTTGACCCAGGAGCAGCTAGAAGCTGGTGGGTTCTTTTGGACTGACCGAAATCGCAGTTCTGCTTGCAACGTTGCGGGATCGCATGTCGCAAGTACTGCATTTCCTGAAGAAGGCCTGGTCATGCCTGAGGCATATATTTGTGGTGATGTACCCATTGGACACTATCCCAGCGAGCCTACTAGCTATGCTTCGTAGGTTTCAGAACGCTGGTGTTGTACGCGAGTGCATGCATCAGCAACTCGTCACGGGTGCCAAGGCTGCGCTAGCGCTTATGCGTATGCAGCGTCCAGACTTGGATTTGGAGGCAATCGTAGAAGGTCCACCAGCACCTCTAGAGGGAATGGCATGGAACATGCTGCCACATTATCGAGCGGTCGCCGGGCGAGCAGAGAGGATTGTAAATTTGTTCAACGAGCGCACCTATGTACTACTTCAGTGTCAGTAGACTAGTTTTGTCCTGCACAAGGTGTATAAGTGTTGTAAATCTCTTTTCGTTAGTCCGACGCTTGCGTATCTCGGCACCTTGCCATCCTGTTGGTTGCGTTGCAACTGGGTTGCGGTTATCAAGGGTTAGATTGACAACACGGTCATCTACTCGGGGTATTGCATTGTCAAGGAGGCGTAGACCCCGAGTGCAGAATAGTAATGAAAGTAAATGTAACAAGGCACATAGTTTGAGGCACTTAGCTTTATTTATTCGGAGAATATCACGAGGTACAATGTTTGGATAAGTAATCTGGCTGAGTAGCCTTATTGTAAAGTGAAAACATCTAGGGGTAGAAACGTCGCAGCTGCGTGACGTTCCATGGGTTGGAGTATTCGACTCCACTCTCTACGTCCTTCAGGCGATAGGTGCCACCTGGGATTACTTCAGTAATCACATAGGGTCCCTCCCAGGGGGACTCGAACTTGAGGTGCCCTTTCTGCTTTAGACGCAGGACGAGGTCTCCTTCGATGAAGGACCTTGGGCGCAGCCGCCGGCTGTGGTAGTTGTGGAGGCTATGCCGGTAGATCATTGATTGTTTCACCGCGATCTCGTGCGCTTCATTGAGGAGGTCGACGAGTCTTTGAGTGCAGCAGTAGATTCAGCCTCACTGTACACGACAACCCTTGGGGCCTTTTGTAGCGCACTTCTACAGGTAACACCGCCTCAGCACCATGCACCATGAAGAACAGGGTGTAGCCTATGGTGCTGTTTGGAGTGGTGCGCAGGCTCCATAGTACTGAGGGCAACTCCTCTGCCCGACAACCAGCTGCTCGCTCGAGTGGTCGAAGGAGTCTCTACTTGATGTTGTTGGCCTTCTCGACTTGATCGTTGGTCTAGGGGTGTGCCACTGAGGCATAGCTGATGTTAATTTCCAGGTTTTCGCAGAAATCCTGGAACTTGTTCGAGGTGAAGTTCGTCCCATTGTCGGTGATGATGTTGTGTGGCACCCCGAACCTAAAGACGATGGACTCGAAGAACTTGATGGTGGTGGTGCCTGTATGGTTAGTCACCAGCATGGCCTCGATCCACTTAGTGAACTTGTTAACTGCTATGAGGAGGTAGACGTATCCTTCGGGTGATGATTTATATAGCTTACCAACCATGTCGAGTCCCCATTGTGCAAAGGTCCAAGCCACAGGTATTGGCCTGAGTTCTGCGCCTGCTGCGTGTGGCTTATCCACGAATTGTTGGCAAGCATTGCACTTCTGGACGATGTCCTTGGAATCGTGCATCGCGGTTGTCCAATAGAAGCCAGCTCGTAGAGATTTAGCGACAAGGGCGCAACTGCCGGCGTGCTGCTCGCAGGTGCCCTCGTGTATCTCGAGGAGGATGCCCCTTCCGTCTCTGTTGGTGACGCATCGCTGGAGGATGCCTGTGATGCTATGCTTGTACAACTCGCCGTTGATGATGGTAAAGCCTTGGAGCACCATGCTATGTGTTGCACATCTATTGGGTCATCTGGCAACCTTTTGGTGAGCGCGTATGTGATGTACGGCTGCGTCCAAGATGGCTTGATGAGCATGACCTCCATGGGACCTTCAGGTGTGGGTCCCTGTTCTGCATTGCTAGGACCTTAGACTTCTTCGGGTGGCACAACCCCTCGAGTCTATTGATGTGTTGGATGGTCCTTCCGGAGTCTTCGGCTTGATGGAGCGCTTGCAGATCTGCTCGAGGAATAGGCCTGGTGGCACCAGGGTGTAGGTGGAGCCTATGTTGGCGAGCGTGTCAGCCTCCTCATTGATTTCACAGCCTACGTGCCGTAGATCGCAGCTGTTGAAGTCTCCTTATAGTGCGTCGTAGAGATCGTGGTATGCGATCATGTTGTCACTCAAAGCATCATACTGGTTTCTGGTTTGATTCACCACGAGCTTGGAGTCGCCGTAGATGATGAGTCGTGTTGCGACACAGGCTTTGGCCATCTGCATCGCGTGGAGCAGAGCCTCATAATCCGCCTCATTGTTGGAGGCGTGGAACTTCATCCATAGAACATACCTCATATTGTCACCCTATAGTGATGTCAGGATGACGCCAGCGCCAGCTCCCTCTTGATGTTTGGATCCGTCAAAATGCATTGTCCATAGGTAGGACATGTCCGGTGTGTCTAGGAGTTGGTTCTCCATCCAGTGGATGAGGAAGTCCGGAAGAACTTGCGACTTGATCGCCACTTGCTGCTTGTATGTGATATCCCGTGGGGAAATCTCAATTTCCCAAAGGGTGACTCGCCCCGTGGCATCATGATTGTTGAGGATGTATCCTAGCGGGGCGTCGTTCACCAAAATTATGGGGTGCTCCAAAAAGTAGTGGCGCAGTCGTCGCACTATCATGAAGACACCGTAGACCAGCTTCTGGTTGTGCAGGTACTAATGCTTTGTTGGCATTAATACCTCGCTGAGATAGTAGACTGGGCATTATACTCCATGGACTTTGTTAACTTCGGCTTGTTCTACCACCAGCATGGTACTGACCACCTGCTTGGTGGCGGATATGTATAGCAACATTGGCTCCTTTTCCCTGGGGGTCACCAGCATGGTACTGACCACCTGCTTGGTGGCGGATATGTATAGCAACATTGGCTCCTTTTCCCTGGGGGTCACCAGCATGGTGAGGTGGATAGTAGGCACTTGAGGTCATCGAATTCATCCCGCACCTTGTCCGTCCACTCGAACTTTTCAGTTTTGCGGAGGAGCTAGTAGAACTGTAGTGCCTTCTCCCCCATTTGACTGATGAATCGACTGAGCGCCACGATTCACCCAGCCAGCTGCTGGACGCCTTTGACGTTCTTCGGCTTCTCCATGGCAAGTATGTCCCTTATCTTCTTTGGGTTAGCCTCGATTCCCCTGGCAGATATGAGGTACCCGAGTAATTTCCCGGATGGCACGCCGAAGGCGCACTTCTCCGGATTTAGCTTGATCCGGTAGCGGTCGACATTGTCAAAGGTCTCGCAGAGATCGTCGATGAGTGTGGCTTCCTCCTTGTTTTTCATGATGATGTCGTTGACATAAACTTGGATGTTCCAGCGAAGCTAGTTTTTGAGGCAGGCCTGCATACACCATTGATAGGTGGCTCCTGCGTTCTTCAGCCCGAAGGGCATTGTTGTGTAGCAGTAGACGCCAAAGGGCGTGATGAAGGCCATCTTCTCCTAGTCCTCCTCCTTCATTCGAATCTGATGGTAGCCTGAGTAGGTGTCGAGGAAGTAGAGGTGTTCACATCCTATGTTGGAGTCGATTATCTGATCGATCTGTGGTAATGGGAAGTGGTCCTTTGAGCAGTGCTTGTTAAGAGAAGTGAAGTCCACGCACATCCGCAGGATATCCGTGTCCTTTTTAGGAACGAGCACGGGGTTAGTTACCCAGGTGCTTTCCTTTATTTCGTGTATAAAATCAGCGTCGAGGAGTCTGTTGACTTCCATGCTAGACGCCTTTTCCCTTGGTTCCGACAGTCGATGCATCGACTGCTTGACTGTTCTTGCATCTGGATTCACGTTGAGTGCATGCTCGATGAATTCCCTAGGAACTCCTGGCATGTCCGCTAGACACTAGGCGAAGATCTCCCAGCGCTAATGGAGGAATTCGATGAGCACGAGTTCCTATGTGGGACTCAAGTTGTTGGGAATGAGGGCCATCTTGGTCGGGTCTGTTGGGTGGACCTGGACCACCTTGGTGTTCACCGACGAGTCGAAGGATTGGTCGGGTGCATTCAGCTTGCTCACAAGAGGGAGATTGTTTTCTGTCAACTACATGAGTCTTACCATCTCTTCTTGCATGCCGAAGGATTGGGAGATTCTGCTGAATTCTCTGTTGCAACTATCTAACTTGGCGAAGCTCCCGCTGATGGTAATAATACCGTTGGGTCCCGTCATCTTCACTTGCAAGTAGGCGTAGTGCGGGACCACTAATACGTCCATTTTGCATCACCATTCTATATCATAATTTACTGTTATTCATTGATATATTTCATATTAAGAGATGATACTTATGTTATTTCATCTGTTTTTGCATGGTTGATGACTTTTGGAGCATGGACCGCTGCAGTCAGGATTCTGATGGAAAAGGTCCTGTTTAGAGGAAAAATTCGCAAAGATCAGAAAATCTAGGAAAATACATGGAAAATCCTATTTTTCCAGAAGACAAAGAAAGCCAGAAGGGGAAGTGGAGATGGGCCACAGGGGGCCCACACCACCCCCTGGCGCGGGCCACCATAGGCCGCGCCACCAGGTGGTGTGACCGCCCTGGTCCACCCCAGGCTCTCCCCTCTGGCGTATATTATCCTCCCGAAACCCTAAGATTCGAGGAGCGACCACAGAAAGATTCCGCCGCCTCTATAGGGTGGAAAACACCAAGAGAGAAAGATCTCTCTAGCAGACAGAATTCTGCCAGGGGAATTCCTTCCCGGAGAGGGGAGATCATTGCCATCAACACCACCATCAAGCTGGACTTCATCGGGATCATCATCACCATTATCATCTCCATCAGCACCATCATCACCATCTCCATACCACTGTAACAATTGGGTTGAATCTTGCATAGTTCTTAGGGGAAACTTTCCTGGTGTTGATTACTCCTTGTAGTTGATGCTATTGAGTGAACCGTTGAATTATTGTTTATGTTCAGATTTGTTGGGGGGATACCCTCGGGTAGGGTCACGCCGGGGTATAAAGGCCGAGTTAGCCGAGGTTCGGCAAGGCTAAAGCGGATGCTGGCCGGGTCACCTCAAGGCAGGCCGAATCACGGGTAACCCGGACCAGGGGGCGTCCACCTAACTAGGTCTCAACTGACTTAAGCCGTAAGTCGGAATGGCGTATTTAACTTGTATGCAGGAACGGGTGTGGCCGGATCAACTATGATCCGGGTCATATCTAGCTTCTAGGAGAAGGAAGGAATCTCGCTGGTCAAAAGGAGCCCCGGTACGCACTGCATGAGCGAAGCAAAAGAGGGCAAGACCACCGAGGCGTGGCCGACAGAGGTGATGATGCCCGTGTCGGCTGACGCAGGCGCCGCAGAGGCTCACGTAGCCTCTGCATGGGTGACGCGGGGGAAAAGCACCCCGGTCGGTTTGCTATTTTGGGAGGAGGCATATTCCCTGGAATATGCCTCTACGTATGACCTAAGTGGAGACCTAGCCACCCCTATATAAGGAGGGCTAGGACCTCTGTAGAAGAGGTTCCTCTATTCTGAAAGGTTTTAGGTTCTAAGGGTCTTGTACGGGTGAACTGTGGGTGAGAGTAAGAGAGTTCCTTCTTCCTCCTCTCGCCAATACAGCTCTAGGAGCACTTGTAATCTATGAAGTGAATCGAATACAAAACTTCTGTGTGGGGAATCTCCTCACTATCCCTCCCTGGATTCCCCTAGTGCTATTAGTCCCTACCTTTAGCCTATCCATGGTATCTGCCGTGACACCACCACGACAGTTGGCGCCCACCGTGGGGCTAGCGGCGCTAGCAGGGGTGAAGATCCGGACGGGAAACCTCATCGGCACAGGCGAACGCATCGTCTCCGGGCTCGTTTAGCACTTTGGAGCGCTGGACTTCGTCAGCGACAACGCTGGCTGCTTCGGCATGCGCCCACTTCCGTGCAACGGCCTCTTCGTCAAGCTTGGTGCACACAAGGTCTACGTTGCTGTGGACGTATCATGCGTTCATCCGCGGCACGTCGTCGAGGCAGGGGATCCACCCCTTAGCGTGGTTCACGGGGCGCGTATCACTCGCTCCCCGGACCGTGCTGAGGTGATGATGACTGCGCTAGGAGCAGGCACATGCAAGGATCCGGCACCAGATCCAGAGGTAACACCTAAGGCACTGAGGAAAGGTAGAGGACCTCCGCTAGAGAGGCCTGAGAATGTACTGAGAGAAGCTATGGATAGCTTAGCAAACCCGGTAGCAGCAGTGGTAGATCCGGCTCAGGCACAGGCCGAGCTAGAGGAAACTAGGCAGAAAATTCTGGAGGGAGTAAAAAAGATAGCTGCGGCTTAGCAGTCGTTGAACATGACGCTGCGTGAGTACGCAAAGGCCAATAAAGTAGATGCTGTGGAAGTGAAGGGGAGAAATCTCATGAGTGAAATGAAAAAAGAGGGTGATACTAGGATTGAGGAGTCAGAGAACTGTTTGTCCGTGGGGCTACCGGAGTACAGTACCCTGGCAAAGAACCTCAGAGCAGCGGATGCAGCTGCGTCCGAGTTAGAGGGCCAAACGGGTGAAGCCTGCCAGAGACAGCAAGATAGGGTCAACGAGTTGGTTCGAATTGCGAACAGGCAAAATGAGGAGCTGCTTAGGGCAAACCCGGAGAGAGCTAGGGCCTCCAAGATCATTCATTCGGTGGTGGGTAACCCGAAGAAATCCGCTGGAGCCGCATCGTCTCCTCATGGTGGTCCTAGGAGAGAGGAGGTAGTAACCTTGGCCAGGAGAAACAAGCAGATTGTTCCATATGACCCGACAAGGGCAGGAAAAGCAAAAGAGGTACAGAGAAATGACGATCGACAGAGTGTAAGGCGAGGTGAAGCTGGCCGAGGTAACCGTGACCAAGGCAATGCCGGTCAAGGAAACGCTGTTAATGGCAATGCCGGACAGCGCAATTCGGCAGGACAACCACAGCAGCGGAATATACCAAGGCAAGAGCAAAGTGCCGGCCGAGGTATGCAACAGAGAGATGCGCCACGAGAGCGAGACCGGTATAATGATGGAGATTCGGAAATGGTGAATGCAGGATACCCAAGGCCAGACTATCATGTGATAGGGTCGAGATTGGGAAGCAGGGATCTGATGCCGGATGACGCCAGGTTGAAACTGGATCGACTGTATAGGTCGGAACAGATTGAAAGTCAAGGTCCTCTAGGTCCTGCATGTTTTGGACCCCGGATCATGAAAGAGCCACCGGTACCTATCTTCCAGTTACCCAGAGGCACAAAGACGTATGACGGCAGCACTAAGTCGGAGGATTGGTTAATAAATTATGCTACAGCTATGAAAATTGCTACAGGTAACTTGCGATGGGCTGTGAGATACGTACCCCAGATGTTGGAAGGGCCAGCAAGGGTATGGTTGAACAATTTGCCGCCCGGAAGTATTAACTGCTGGATCGATTTTGAGGAAATGTTCATCAATTTCTCGATGCACGACGAGGCCAAATAGGCCACAGACCCTAGCTATGTGCAAGCAAAGACCGAACAAGACGGACCGGGAGTTTTTAACCCGGTGGTGTACCGTGCGAAACTCGTGTGAGGGTGTGATAGAGTCACAGGCCATAGCGTGGTTTGCGCAAGGATGCAGATATGCAAGCGAGCTGTGGCAAAAGTTGCAAAGGAAAATGCCAACTACGTTGGCAGAGATGATTCGGATTGCCGATTCGTATGCTTTGGGTGATCCGACTCAACCTAGGCTCGTGTCCAACGAGTCGAATGAGGAGTACTACCAGAGAGATGGAGCCGGATCATCCCGAAGGAATGATTACAGAGGTAAAAGGAGAGATGATAGACCGGATCACCGGTACAGTTCGCAACAAGTTGCAGCTATGAATCAAGATCAGCCCGGAACAGGGAGCAATCAACGTTAGAAAACTGGAGGGCAACAATGGACACCAAGGAATGATGGCAAGAAAACTTGGATGCCAGAGCAGAAGAAACAGTGGCAAGAAAAGAAGGACCGTCCGAGGTACACTTATGAGTCGATGTTGGATCAGCCGTGTAAATTTCACATGCCAAATCCGATTAACCCAGCGGGTCATACGACGAGGCAATGTGAGTGGATGCGCAAGATAGAACAAGGTGGTTCGGGGAATTCTTAGGCACCCCGGAATGATCAACCTCGACCGGAGTTACCCCGGCAGCAATTGCTCTCCGGAGCGAACACGCAACAACTAATGTTGCTTCCCCCTCCACCGAGGTATGATAACCATGAGAGAAGGGATGCAGTGCATCAAGTAGAAAACCAGCATCAGCCAGATCAGAGGTACCCCGGAAATGAAGGGAGGAATGAGTACAGGGAGCATCATCAGAGTTACTGTGTATTTACCACTGAGGAAACAGATAGGAAGAGCTTGCAGCGCCGACATATGGAGGTCAATGTGGTAATGCCAGCAGTGATGAGGTATATGCCTTGGTCGGACCAGGAAATCACTTGGAACATCAAAGATCATCCCAAGCTTATGCCGAGTCCTAGATCATATACATTAGTGCTGGACCCGACATTCATTGGGTCAAACATCAATGTGAGGTTCTCTGAGGTACTGATTGACAATGGCAGTAGCATTAACATCATGTATGCGGATACAATGCGCAAGTTGGGTATCTCGGAGAACATGCTCCAGGCTACAAGGAAAACTTTCCATGGTATTGTACCAGATATTTCTTGTGAGCCCATAGGCAAAGTCCGGGTTGACGTGTTGTTCGGCACGAGATATAATTGCCGAACTGAGAATCTGGAGTTTGAAGTGGTGAACTTGGAAAGTGCGTATCACGCGTTACTCGGAAGACCAGCATTGAACAAGTTCATGGCAAGCTGCCACATCAGTTACTTAAAGATGAAATTGCCCGGGCCAAATGGAGTGATTACCATTGCTGGAGATTTCCGATGTTCCATTGAGTGTGCCTCAGCCGGGTCTAACTTAGCCGAGTCACTTGTGATTGCGTGAGAGAAAAGAAAAATCCAAGAGGTGGCGGCATTAGCTCAGTCCGCGCAGTAGTATATGTCGGCGTTGAGTAACCCGCATGGTAGCGTTTCGTTCCAAACCGCAAAGGATACTAAAAAAGTGCCTATTGATGATATGTTCCCGGAGCGCACCGTAACAATTGGTGCCGGGTTGAATGATAAATAGGAAAGCGAGCTCGTCAACTTCCTCCGTGAGAATCAGGATATTTTTGCTTGGTCCACCCAGGACTTGCAAGGTGTTCCGAGGGAGTTGGCCGAGCACTCTTTGAACGTGAGACCCGGAGCAAGGCCGGTGAAGCAACCTCTCCGCCGCTTCGCCGAGGATAGGAGAAAAGTCATTGGAGATGAAATAGCTCGGTTACTAGCAGCAGGATTTATCATGGAAGTGCTTTATCCGGATTGGCTCTCTAACCCGATGCTGGTGGAGAAGAAGAAGGATGACCCGAACGTGGCAGTGGTTTGGCGTATGTGTATCGATTACATGAACCTGAACAAGGCGTGTCCAAAAGATCCATTTCCACTTCCGAGGATAGATCAAGTCATACACTCAACTAATGGATGTGAACTGTTGTCATTTATTGATGCGTATTCTGGTTTCAACCAGATACCTCTGAATCCGGATGATCAAATAAATACTGCATTTATCACCTCGTTCGGGGCTTATTGCTATCGCACCATGCCGTTTGGTTTACGTAATGCAGGGGCAACGTACCAAAGATGTATGCAGAAATGTTTGCACGACCAAATAAGTCAAAATGTACAAGTTTATGTGGATGATGTGGTTATCAAGACCAAGGAAAGCAAAACGCTCCTTGACGACATCAGGCAGACATTCGCAAACTTAAGCAGGTTCCGAATGAAGCTTAACCCGGAAAAATGTACCTTTGGTGTCCCGGCTAGAAAATTACTCGGATTTCTCGTCTCCAGCCGAGGAATTGAAGTTAATCCAACTAAGATCTGGGCCATTGAACGAATGGAACTGCCGAAGTGTCTTAACGATGTCCAAAAGTTCACTGGTTGCCTGTCACTGTTAAGTCGGTTTGAATGTTGATTGGGAGAAAAGGCATTGCCTCTCTACCAACTCATGAAAAAGTCGGATAAGTTCGTTTGGACGCCACAGGCCGATGAAGCCTTTGCCCACTTAAATAAGATGTTAGCCACTACACCAGTGTTAGCCTCTCCACTATCAAAGGAGCCAATGTTGCTCTACATAGCCGCAACTAACCGAGTTGTAAGTGTAGTGATTGTGGTAGAGCGCGACGAAGAGGGTAAGTCAGTGCAAAGGCCAGTGTATTACTTGAGCGAGGTATTATCTGCCTCAAAGCAGAACTACCCACACTATCAAAAGGTGGCATATGGTGTCTATATGGCAGCTAAGAAGTTAAAGCATTACTTTGAGGAGGATCCCATCAAAGTAATATGTGAAGCTCCCATATCCGAGATAATGAGTAACAAAGATGCAAGTGGCAGAATTGCAAAATGGGAAATTGAACTAGCTCCTTATGCGCCACAATATGACAGAAGAGAAGCAATCAAGTCTTAGGCTGTGGCTGACTTTTTTGTGGACTGGGCCGAGGTACAATACGAACCACCGCCACCAGATCCGAACTACTGGAGGATGCATTTTGACGGGTCAAAAACAAAAACCGGGCTAGGCGCCAGAGTTGTGCTTACCTCGCCAAAGAAGGACTGACTGAAGTATGTGCTGCAGATCCATTTCGCGGCATCAAACAATGTCGCTGAGTATGAAGCACTTGTGCATGGGCTCAAAGTGGCAAAAGAGATTGGGATATGTCGGATACTATGCTTTGGCGACTCGGATTTGGTAATACAGCAAGTGTCGAGGTTGTGGGATGCCCTTGATCCAAACATGGCTCTGTACAGATTTCATGTGCAGAAGATATCTGGTTACTTTGAGGGGTGTGAATTTCACCATGTACCCCGGGTGGAAAATGAGGCTGCCGACATGTTGTCGAAGCTCGGATCAACCCGACAAGCAATTCCACCGGGTGTAGCATTGGAACACCTCAGAAAACCATCTATCAGGCCGTCCCCAGGAACCGACTCAATCTATGTCCCGGAAGATACAGAATCCGGAGTTGTGCCCATGGACATCGACATGGGAGGTGGTGCGCAGAACCCGGGGATTGCATCAACAAACCGGGGACTGCCTCAGTGAACCCGGGGACTGCCTCGCAGGACCCGGGGACTGCTCAGCGTGATCCGGTTGAAGTTATGCCGGTGGATCAGATGGAAATTGATGAGGATGTGTTCCCTATGCAAGCAATACCAGCTTGGGAACTGTCTATATTTCAATTCCTGAAAGATGGAACGTTACCCACTGAAGAGGTGCTATCCAGGCAAACTCAGAGGAGAGCAAAGGCATACACAGTCATCAATTCCGAGCTATACAAACAGAGTGTGACCAATGTCCTCCAGTGATGCATTGACCCGAAAGAAGGGCTTGACATCCTCCGAGATATACATCAATGGGAGTGCGGGCATCATGCCTCGTCCCGAGCCTTGGTGGCAAAAGCTTTCCGACATGGATTCTACTGGCCAAGTGCCTTAGAACAAGCAGAAGATCTGGTGAGAAAATGCAATGGTTGTCAGAGGTATGCTACCAAAACACATACGCCAATGTCGGAACTCAAGACCATACCAATTACATGGCCATTTCCCGTATGGTGCTTGGATATGGTTGGCCCATTTAAGCCAGCAAGGGGAAATATGACTCACATTTTGTTCATGGTGGATAAGTTTACAAAATGGATTGAAGTGAAGCCTATAAGAAAATGTGATGGAGCTACGGCCGTAACATTTCCCAAAGACATTATCTTGAGATATGGTTATCCTCACAGTATCATAACTGATAATGGCATAAATTTTGTTGAAGGAGCATTTGCGCGATTCTGCCGGGATAAGAAGATCCGGCTGGACGTTGCCTCGGTAGCCCACCCCGCATCGAACAGGCAAGTGGAAAGATCCAACGAATTGGTATTATCCGGGATAAAACCTCGGCTCATTGATCCGCTGCAAAGATCAGCAGGGTGCTAGATAGAAGAACTACTAGCGGTACTGTGGAGTTTAAGAACAACTCCGAATGGATCAACAGGCTATACGCCATTTTTTCTGGTATATGGGGCAGAAGCTGTATTACCAGCCGACATAGAGCATGATTCGCCTAGGATCACCCAATACACAGAAGCCGAAGTGCAAGAAGCCCGGCAAAATGATGTTGATCTGCTGGAAGAAGCGAGAGAATTGGCATTGTCCAGATCCGCCATATATCAGCAAAATCTCTGACGCTATCATAGCCGGAAAGTAAGCCCCCGAGTCTTTCGGGAAGGCGATCTGGTGCTCCGGATTGTACAACGTACTGCTGGCATGCATAAATTATCCCCCCATGGGAAGGGCCGTTCATTGTGAGCAAAGCATTACACAACGATTCTTATTATCTTATCGATGCAAAGCCACAGGAAAAAAACAAGGCGGACAGGTCCGGCGAGGAATCTAAGCGTCCATGGAATGTAGCCCTACTTCATCCTTTCTACACTTAGCAGAGAAGTGTATGTATCCGAGTCTTCTCATATGTCGGTATGTATGCCGGCAATGAGCCTATCAATGAAATGTTGGCACCTCGGGCAGTAACTCGGGGACTGCCTTAATAATATTTGTTGTTTTTCATTATTTATACGTCAGCTGGAGTGAGTTGTTCTACTTAACTCGGATTAGTAGTGTGTGAGCACCAAAAACCCAACTCTTCGACTTGCTGCTGTCCAACAAGAATTGGCTTCACGGCAAGCAAGAGAACAAGTTTGGAATTGTGTAGCACATGAAAAATGACTAAGGAAAAGAACATAATCAAGCCGACGTTTGTTTTTCGGACTAACCTTGTATTTACTTTCAAATTATTATGCTGAATTATTTTGAGCTAAGCCTAAAGTTTCCAAGTATTGTTAAAACAATTTTTGATGCTCGGATTCGTAAGTCGTAAAACCAAATCAAGGTAGACACGAGCCGAGCCAGAAGATTGGACGAACAAGAAAATGAAAATCAGGGACTACACCCAAGTTAATACGGCATAGAAACTTAGTAGCAAAATATCACATGTGCACTGGATACAATTCCACCCGGCATACCGGGGATCTGATAAGTTTTCAAGTGTTTTTACTGAAGGAGCAGCAGGAGGAGGAAGTTCGGCGTCATCTTCGCCTTCTTCGATATCCGAGGCATCTTCCTCTCCATCCTCGTCCGAACCATCTTCAACCTCTTCGTTGCCAGCGGCTTCCAGGAAGCTCGGTCCCTCAGTACATTCATGAATGGGAGCATATTCAATGAGGCTATGGGTGCAAGCCTGGCGCCGAGCTACCCACTCCGGGTCATTGGTCCATTTGGATCCGGTGCGCATGCGCGTCAGGAGGTTGAGGTCGATCTTCTCATACCACATGAGTATGTGGTGAAGAACGGTCTCAGCTGCGACACGTCCAGCGGACTCCGTCCAAAGGTCGAGCTGGGTCTCGATTTCCGCCAGTTTTTCAGCGAGAATTGTGATTCTCTTCGGAGTGTCTTCGCCAGGCCAGAACATGTTGAAAACTCGGACTGAAACGTCAAGGAGATCCTTGTCGTAGTTCTTGATAATTTCTACGCGAGATGACAGGCTGACCAACAGGTCTTTCATGTCATAAGGAATGCCTTCACCGTCAGGAGCGATGGGAGTACCCCTATCTCGGCGGAAATTGGCAACGGCGGCGCTTGCAATGGGAGTACCCTCTGGAAATTTGCCTAAAAACGGGACAAGAGAAGCAAGTAATGAGAAGACATGTGAGGTAATCCGGAGAAATATGTCGGATAAGAAAAGGAACTTATGTAAAATGTGGCTGTGGATCCAGGTCAATTCATTGGTACAACTATCGCGTCTTTTGCGGAGCTGCACCAGTTCAGCGTTTGCCGACTCAATCTTGACGTTGGCCTCCTGGAGAAGTTCTCGATCCTTGGAAATTTGGAGATTGAGGCGCTCACGCTCTTCGGTGTAGTCCTGGCCAGCCTTTTCAAGCTTGGTTTGGTGCTGCGCCTGCATCTTCTTCATTTCTGCCTTTAACTTGGCAATTTCATCGTCCTTGGTTCGGAGGAGGGCAAGCTCATCATCTTTCTTTTTGAGCTCGGCCTGATGCTGCCCTGCTTGTTCGAGAAAATGCATTATCATGTCAGGCACGGGCACACTATCTTCAAGAGATGCTAAAATAGCGTGTTGACCCGGCAGAGCCGAGGTATGAATGTTTGCCGAGCAAAGAAGAAAAGGAGATGGAAAGCAAAGCAAGGTCGGACAAAAGTAGCTTACCCTTAATCTGATCTAGATTCTTCCTCATAAGCTTGTTCTCATCCTCCACCCCAGCTGTGAAAACCGAATGACAGATTAGTTCGGCAAGAAAAAGATGAAGGAAAACAGAAAAATGTGAAGAAGAGAACTTACCCCTTTTCTCGTGTTCAGCGAGATGTGCATTGTGCTTCGCGAGCAGCATTTTATGAGTATCCAGGAGACGCTGGAACTCAGCGCTCCGGTGGTTGGTGGTCACCTGAAAAGAATGCAAAAATTTAGCTTAGGCCTTGTGCATATTCAAAGTGTACAAGATCCGTGCCAAGTGGAACTTAACCCGGCTCTAGGTGTGTGCATATTCAAAGTGTACAAGATCCGTGCCAAGTGGAACTTAACCCGGCTCTAGGTGTGTGCATATTCGAAGTGTACAAGATCCGGGCCAAGTGGAACTTAACCCGGCTCTAGGTGTGTGCATATTCGAAGTGTACAAGATCCGGTCCAAGTGGAACTTAACCCGGCTCTAGGTGTGTGCATACTCGAAGTGTACAAGATCCGGGCCAAGTGGAACTTAACCCGGCTCTAGGTGTGTGCATATTCTAAGTGTACAAGATCCGGGCCAAGTGGAACTTAACCCGGCTCTAGGTGTGTGCATATTCGAAGTGTACAAGATCCGGGCCAAGTGGAACTTAACCCGGCTCTAGGTGTGTGCATATTCAAAGTGTACAAGATCCGGGCCAAGTGGAACTTAACCCGACTCTAGTTGTGTGCATATTCTAAGTGTACAAGATCCGGGCCAAGTGGAACTTAACCCGGCTCTAGGTGTGTGCATATTCGAAGTGTACAAGATCCGGGCCAAGTGGAACTTAACCCGCCTCTAGGTGTGTGCATATTCGAAGTGTACAAGATCCGGGCCAAGTGGAACTTAACCTGGCTCTAGGTGTGTGCATATTCGAAGTTGTCAAGGAGCTATGTTAGTTTTCTAAGGAGCATCTGGCCGAGTAACAAGTTACTTCCTCGGAGGCTCGAGACTAATGGTTATATCGCTAATATCTATGGCATGCTAAGGAAAAGGTGAAGTAACGTACCTCCATCATCCCACCCGCGAGGTTAATTGCCTTAGCGGCTGTGTTCATTTGAGCAGCGAACTCGGCGGGACCGAACTTCTCCGGGAGATCGTCGTTATAGACGAACTCCGCCTTGTTCCAGTTGTTCATAAACTCAATCAAGGTTGGAGGATATCTCTCACCGCTGAGCATATGGGACGCCACCAAGCCCTTGGCATGCGCTTCCCTCCTCTCAACCTGAGCATGGACTGGTGTGCAGAACAAGTTGCTGCGCATTAGTTGGCTCCGCAGGGGCGTCCTTCGGTGCTGGAGGCTTCTGGGCAAGCATGGACGCGAGGGTGCGCTGTCCAGACCCGGCGGACGCTGCCCTGGTGGCGTCAGAGGCTTTCTTGCCTTTGAGCTGCTGAGAGAAAGAAGTGGTTGCGGCAGATTTTCCCTTAGGAGCTGCCTGGGTACTTCCTCACTGAGACTGAGAAGACTCGGACGAGGTGGAGGAGCTTGGCGCTGGTGCTCTTGTTGCTTGAGCTGGTGCTGCTGCTGATGTTCTTGCTGCCGGAGTTGGTGCTGGTGCTGGAGCTGATGCTGGTGCTGGGGCTGGTGCTGGTGCGGAGGTAGTCTCGGTAGTTGCTGGTTGCGGCGGAGCCGAAGTGGTGGATGCTGCTGCCTTGGCTAGGTCCGTCTCCCCCGCTCCGAGGTTGCCCCCCTCTTGACGAGGTGGGCTAGAACCCGGAGCAGCTGCAGAACCCTCTGGAATAGGGCTCAGCGGGCGTGACTCGTCGTCACGAGGGGGGGAAGGGCTAGGTCGGAGTGGTGAAGAAATGCTAGATCCACTCTGGGGAACGTCCTCCGCGGCACTGCCGAATCAAATAATGTCAGAAGAGAAACTAAAACAATGCAAAGAAGAATAAGTTGTAGAGGGAAAAGAGGCTTACGCATCTGAGGTCAGGGGTTCGTTAGGTTTCCGAGCCCTACGTGCTGGGGCCTTGCCTGCTGGCCTGGAGGCGGTTTTGTCTCCGGACTTCTTTCGCCTTTTGGAGGGCTGAGAAGGTCCGGAGGAGGAACTTGATGCAGCTCCACGCCTTTTCTTCGGCGCTACCGGAACAGGTTCACCCGTAGCGAGGGGAGGGTCCTCGTGGATCTGCCCACCGGGGTTAGCTGATGCCATAAAAGCATAAGAAAGGGGGACAGCGTCAACAACTTCCATCACCTCAATATCCGAGTCATCCTCATCGTCGGGCCAATCTCTAATAGAAGAGAGTTTACCGGTGGGTCGCTTGGTCGTGTCAGACATTGGTAGGAACATCTCCTGGTCCGGTTCTTCCTCATCCGAGCTCTCCCGGTCAGGCGCGCATTTGAGGGTGGGGTCGGTGCCATCCTCAATTGTCTGCTGAAGGAATTGCTAAAGGAGAAAAAAGACAACAAAATTAAAAATAAAAAAGCAACCGACATAAGATCTAATTCGGAGAAAGTTAGTGGCACGAAGCTTACCACGGGAGGAAGCCTATCCCGGCAATAATGCTAATATCCCCACGTCCACTCAGAGGAGAAGTCCTTGTGGGTGGTGAAGAGCGCCTTGACCCGGCGGTAGATTTCTGTGTTGCTAAGCTCGAAGGACGAGGTCCGGTTGGGGTCGCGGCCCCAACTCATGTGGCACACCTTGTGAGTGCGCTTCTGGAGAGGGGAGATCCGGTTGCGGACGAATGTGATCATGGCGTCCTTGTTGCGCAACCCGAGATCCTTCAGCTCCTTGAACCTCTTATTGACCTGGTTGGCCAAGAAAGTGGGCTTCTTGGGGACAACGTCCCATAACTCCGGGTTAGGAGGACCCGAAGCGTAGGGGCGAAGCCGGATCAAATCTTCAGTGCCTTCATTCTGAACATAGAAGAAGGTCCGGGCCCATCCTTTGCAGGAATCCAGCCCGGTAACCCGGGGAAAGACAGAGAATCTCCAGGGTGAGATGGATGCAGCTCCGAATTGAGTGAGCTGCTTGTCCTTCGGCTCTAGATCTATGTTCGGAATGACATTACGACGAAGGCCGAAAAACCGGATCCATAGATCCTTCATGGGCCATAGTCCGGCATAGCCTTCGATCGTGGAGGCAAAAGCAGAAAGAGAAGTAATTGCGTTGGCAGGAAGGTGATGCGGCTGGAGTTCATAGGTATCCAACCAATCTTGGAAAAAATCGCTAACCGGCAAACCGAACCCTCTCTGGAAGTGGGACAAGAACACAACGTACTCACTCGGATTGGGTGAGGGGGCGAGTTCGGCGGAGGCGAGGCGCGCGATGACGCCGGCGGGAATGCGTCTGGTGCGGTAGATCCAGTCCAGGTCGTCTTGGCAGACCTAGGACCTAGCCCACGCACCGCGGTCTACCGTGGCGCTGTCTTCTTCCATCTCTTGCTCGGCGATGACGAGCTCCTCCTCTGTCATCTCCAGTTCGTTGCCCTCACTGTCGCTAGCAGCGGTGGGGGGCAGCGGCCTAGATTGACAACGACCCGTGGCGGAGGAGGTGCGCAGCAGCGTCGGCGATGCAGAGGTGTGGGGAAGCAGTGCGGCGGCGGTGCTGCTACTTAGAGGTAGTGGCGGTGGTGCTGTCGTGGGGAAGACGATGAAGAAGAAGAGCTAGAGGCAGAGGGGTGCGGAAGGGGGAAAAGACCTAAGGGGTGCGCCCCTCCCCTATTTAAACACTCCCTCGAGGGGGAAGTGGGATCGTGTCATACGGGTGCGCCACACGCTGTGGCCGTGTATTGCCCGCGTCAACCAATCAGCAGCAAGCCACATGGAAGGCCACAGGGTGTAGCTGATCCCATGACATGACGCAATGATGCGGTTAACGAGGAGGCAGGCCAGACGTGACGTACACCACAGTGATAACTAACAATTACTATAGTGGTTACTGTGGCTGGCCCTTAAAATGAGGCAACTTAATGATTAGCCTCCACGTGGGTTAGCGTACGAGAGAAGGAAAGAAGACCCGGATGAGACCGTGCAAACCCGGCCAGCAAGTGAAAACTTGGAATGTGCCAAGGGAAGGTAAAACCATGAGGTCCGAGTTGAGGTGGTAACCCGACCGGCAAGTGAGAGCTTGGAATGTGTCAAGGGAAAGTAAATCCAAAGAATCCGAGATAAGGAGGAAACTCGGAGAAATAACATCCAAAGCTCGATAGAATTGAACCTGATGTGGCCATAGCAGCCAAGGCAGCTAAGACCACACCAGCTTCGGGGACTAATGTTGGGGGGATACCCCGGGTAGGGTCATGCCGGGGTATAGAGGCCGAGTTAGCCGAGGTTCGGCAAGGCTAAAGCGGATGCTGGACGGGTCACCTCAAGGCAGGTCGAATCACGGGGTAACCTGGACCAGGGGCGTCCACCTAACTAGGTCTCAACTGACTTAAGCCATAATTCGGAATGGCGTATTTAACTTGTATGCAGGAACGAGTGTAGCCGGATCAACTATGATCCGGGTCATATCTAGCTTCTAGGAGAAGGAAGGAATCTCGCTGGTCAAAAGGAGCCCCGGTACGCACTGCATGAGCGAAGCAAAAGACGGCAGGACCACCAAGGCGTGGCCGACAGAGGTGACGACGCCCATGTCGGCTGACGCATGCGCCGCAGAGGCTCACGTAGCCTCTACATGGGTGACACGGGGGAAAAGCACCCCAGTCAGTTTGCTATTTTGGCAGGAGGCATATTCCCTGGAATATGCCTCCAGGTATGCCCTAAGTGGAGACCTAGCCACCCCTATATAAGGAGGGCTAGGACCTCTATACAAGAGGTTCCTCTATTCTGAAAGGTTTTAGGTTCTAAGGGTCTTGTACGGGTTAACTGTGGGTGAGAGTAAGAGAGTTCCTTCTTCCTCCTCTCGCCAATACAGCTCTAGGAGCACTTGTAATCTGTGAAGTGAATCGAATACAAACCTTCAGTGTGGGGAATCACCTCACTATCCCTCCCTGGATTCCCCTAGTGCTATTAGTCCCCACCTTTAGCCTATCCATGGCATCTGCCGTGACACCACCATGACAAGATTGTTACACATCATTATTTCATCTCTGATCATGATCCATATGATGTCTTGTGAGTAGTTCGTTTTGTTCTTGAGGACATGGGAGAAGTCATGTTGTTAGTAGTGGAATTGTGTTGAGAAAGATTCATAGTTTGATATTAAAGTTGTGGTGTACTTCTTCTAGTGGTGCCATGTGAACGTCGACTACATGACACTTCACCTATATGGTCCTAGGGGAATGCATTGTGTATTTGGCTACTAATCGTAGGGGTTGCCGGAGTGACAGAAACTTGAACCCCTGTTAGGAAACCATTGCACAAGGGACGTCAGGGTCTTAGAGTTTAAAGCTGTGGTTAGGTTTCTACCTTAATTACTTTCTTGTACTTGCGGATGCTTGCAAGGGGTATAATCACAAGTATGTATTAGTCCTAGGAAGGTCGGTACATTAGCACACGTTCACCCACACAACACTTAGCAAACTAAAGAAGATTAATCAACTATATGGAGCGAAAGCACTTGACAATATTCCCATGTGTCCTCGAGAACGTTTGGTCATCTTAGGTAATACAACCGACTTGTCCTTTGCTGAATAAAGGATTGGGCCACGTGCTGCATTTATTCTTATTGTCTTTTATTTACTCGTACTTTATTTTCCTGCATTATAAAGAACCCCTAAAAATCCGTTTGCTAAGTATTTACAGAGAATTCCTGCTCCAAGCCACTAGCCAGCACCTTCCGCTCCTCGTTGGGTTCGACACCCTTACTTATCAAAAATACTGCGATATACCCCTATACTTGTGGGTCATCAAGACTATTTTCTGGCGCCGTTGCCGGGGAGTGAAGCGCTATTGGAGAGTGGAACTGGTAAAGGAAACTTCTACTGTGAGTATTGTTTATTTCTGTTAGTTACTTTATTTCAATATGGATAATTCGTTGAGTTTCTTATTTCGCAATGCTACTACCACTGCTAAGGTAGTAGATGAACCACCACCTGCTGAGAATGATACTTTTAAAATACCTACAAGAATTATTGATCGTGTTATGGATAACTATTATGTTGTAGATGGAACTGTCCATCCCGGTGATCATTTGCTCTTTATACACGAATTATGCGGGTTGTTCAAGTGTGCAGGTATTACAACAGACCAAGTCAAGAAGAAGTTATTCTCATTATCACTGAAAATAAGAGCTGATGACTGGTATAAGCTACTGAAGAATGGTCAAGCTCATGAATGGGAGGAAATAGTACCTCTCTTTTATTCAAAGTTTTATCCTCCTAGTGAGATTCATAAAGATCAGAATCAAATATACAATTTTTGGCCTCTTGATGGAGAGAGTACAACTCAAGCTTGGGGAGATTGAAGTTACTAATGCTCAAATGTCCCATTCATGAGCTCCCTAACAATATTATTATCAATAAATTTTATGCAATACTCCGTCTACATGATAAGGATTTATTGGATGCATCTTATGCTGGATCATTCACTCGCATGGAAGAAGAAGCTAAAAGGGATCTTCTAGACCGTATTCAAGACAATGCTGAAGCATGGGAGAATGACAAAGGAAGAAAGTCAGGTATAAATTATGATTATGAATGCATTGAATCTTTTATGGGAACTGATGACTTTCTAAATATTAAAAATGCTTATGGTATAGACTCTCAAGCTATTGCAACTTATTTTAAGGCTTTTGCTTCCTATATTGAAGTACCTAAAAAGAAGGGGAATAAGTATCATGAACCATATAAAGATGTTGCTAAGTGTGTTCCTGCAAGAAATACTGAAGTTTATAATGCTAATCATGCTTTACCTGAACCTTACATTGAGAAAATGCCTTTCCCAATTAAGATAAAAGAACATTCTATGATAGCTAGTATGGTTAATGAAAGTACAAATAAAGTTGTTGAACCTGATAAACAAGTGGATGATGAACCTATGATAGGAAATGTGGAAGATTTTGTTGCTAAATATGTAGAAGAGGGACACACTATCCTTTGTAAGGATACCTCTAATATTGTTTCACAAAGTAGTGTTATGAGAGCTAGTATCCCTGTGTTTTCTGTTAGGATAAGTGATTATTGCTACGCTAGTCCTTGCGATAGTTACATTGTTAAGTTTATGCATGATACTGAAGGTTACTATGAGACAGGGAAAAGTGTTCTAATGCATTTCAATAATATTAAGTTTCCTTGTTTTATGCTTAAAGTCTTTATGTTGCACTTGTTTTGCCTCCTTATGCTTATAGCCTCTGGTTTCAACAACTTGTTTGTTTACAAAATTCCCTTTCATAGGAAGTGGGTTAGACTTAAAAATGTGTATTTTTGCTTATTAATGCTCTCTTTCACTTCAATTCATATTCTTATGTGAGCATCATTGAAATTATCATGCCCATCTTAATGGCTATAAAGAAAGAGCTTTTTGGGCGACAACCCAATATATTTTTGCTTCCAGTTTATTTTTGTTTCTTTGAGTCTTGGAAGTTATTTCTTTGGTAATAACCTCTCCTTATCCTTGTTGTTTGGTTTTTGTGTCAAGATCAACCTCTAATGAGAGAGAAGTAAGATTTGGGGAAGTTGCTGTCCCGAAACAGATTGAGCTGTATTTTTTTGTGCTTCTGCCCCAGGTTGTTATTTAACTTTCGTTAGTTTTGCACTTTTTGATTTGAGCAACAGAAGATTTTCAAAAAATTGATCTTTACCTGCTGGTCTGTTTTGACAGATTTTACCACTCTTTCATTTGCTTCTTAAGTCGATTTCCTTTTTTGAATTCTTTTTGGGTTTTCGGAAGGAGTTGTTATAGTAGCTTATATTTTGACGGATTTCAGTTGAAATTGAACCCAAAAGGTTTATTACCTCGCTTATACTAATGTTGCTAATGAGAATTGTGTGAAGTTTTGTGTGAAACAAATTTCCAGGTTAGTGGAGAAAATGGTGTAATAAGAAAGTGAAAGGTTTCATGACTCAAGCAATAAGTGTATGAAGATGAAGATGTTGATGCTATTCAAGTGGTAACTCCGGAAAAATTTATCAAATGCCAAGTTCAGAGACCTGCAGAGTCCGTTTTCGAGTAGGTAACAGATCTGGTAAGAAAAGTTCCACGAAAATTCTGTCCAGTTATATTTTTTGAAGTTTTTATCCAACAAGGAAAGCTACAAAGCAAAAGAGGAACAGAAACAGAGCCAGGGTGGCTCACACCACCCACTGGCGCGGCCCCCCTGGCCGCGCCAGCAGGTGGTGTGGCTGCCCCGGACTCTGTCTTCGACCCGTTTTCTCCTAGTACCTTCCTTTTGTTGTAAAACTTCGTAATATATAATCCCCCGATCCCCCGAGGTTCGTATATCGTGTTCTCGTTGTGTTTTCGTTTCGATCTATTTCTGACAGGTAGAGTCCCGGATTTGGAGCCACAATGTCTTCCTCTGGATCAGCCAAGGAAGATTTCTCAGCGGATATCATCAACCCATACATGCGAGAGTTGAAGATTCATCCCAAGGAGTTGTTGATTGAAGATGGGGAGGTACGGATAAAAGAGGTTCAAGGCCCCAAGGATGAAGGAAGTCTGGAGGACAGGATGGAAGCGTTGGAGCAAGAAGCCTTTAGGTACAAGAAGATGGTAGAACGCGAAGTGGATATCATCCATAAGATTTGTTCCGAACTCATCGCCGAGCACCAAAAGGAGACTGCTGAGCTCAAGGATGAAATTCTCTCACTCCACCAAACAACCAACCAACTGCAAGCACAGCTCTACGACGTTCAAAATCAAAACTGTGAGTACGAGGTTAGGTTTAAACGCATAAGTGCTGCTGCTAGTTTCAGGATGATGGAGACCAGGATGTCTTTTGTTGATGGGGAGCCTTTACCCTTGAAGTCGGACGATGATGAGAGAACACGACCACCACCGAAGGAGTAATTCATCATCAGGTTTTGGCATCCCCTTGGTTTGTTCCAAGCTTGGGGGAGTGCCATGGTATCACATCACTATCTTCTATCTTTTTACCTTGTTAGTAGAGTCATATCATGAATAGAGAAGTTATCATGTAGGATGGTTTGCATTATGGAAGTGTCCCCCCTCTCGTTCGATATCCATGTATCCCTTGGTGTGAGTTGCCGTTACCGAATATTAATGAGAAGTTCTATCATTTACTCTGTTGCATATCTTATATTAGTTTTCAATTCATGGTTATATGATCGATCTTGTCATTAGTATTGGTATCACTTTGGGATCATTGAGTTAATTTAGTTGGTTTTGGCAAACCTGGCTCGGTCAGTAGCAACACTATTTTGAGAATTGAATGAAAAAGACAAAAGTACTCTAAAAGAAATATAACTTCATCATCATCTTTCTTGATTTGCTCATAAGTTTAGTATTCTCTAGCTAAGATCTTTTGTTCTTCCGAGTAAGATTGCATGTTGGTTTTTATCATTTGTATGTTTGTTTGTTTCCTTCAACTCTTATGCTTGCTACCCAGCCTTGCTAGCCAAAAACCCGTACTGAGAGGGAATACTTCTCGTGCATCCAATCCTTAAAACAAAACCTATGCCATTTGTGTCCACCATACCTACCTACTAGCATTATTGCTATTCCAAGTAAATTCATGTTTTTATCTACCTTCCAAATTAAACTTGTTATGTGAAGATTAGTGATTAAAGCTCCCACGAACTTGATGTCACACTTTACTTTCTTGCACTTAATAAACTTGAACCATTGTGTCCATCTATGTTGTGTATATGCTTGCGCTTTGTAAGTTGTGAATTAGTAGAACCATGCTTTCATGGGGAACACTTTCAACATTGCACCGGTACTTTGTACCTAGTTGATATCATGCTCTTTTGTCTATGGATGTCGTCACTCTGAAATGAAAGGGGAGCTTGTAAGTACATGGAGTTATGTATGTGTGTTAGAGAAACGCCTGGGCTGCCGGTCTAATCCATGCTGTCATGGTGGAAACCTGCAGCGTAACCATAACGAGCATCTATGAAGCATTCTTCTTATAAAAAAATAGATAGAGATTGAGAAAAAGAAAAAAAGAAAAAAAGAAATGAGAAAAGAGGAAAGAGAAAAAAACACCATATTCCCATGGTAAATAAGAAGATTGCTGAGATGCTTGTTGTCTGCTTGCCTTGTCATTTTGATATGGGGATTCTTCCGTATCATCGGGCAAGGGGTACCCTGTTGGCAGTTCTCCATGATACACATGTACTTACTATGATAAGAACTTACCGGTGAGTAAACTTGAGTAGCATGAGGAGCGACCCTCGTATTCAAGGGACATGAGATTTTGAACTTACAACTTGTCAAGCATATCCTCATATTTGATCACTTTAACCTTAATCACCTAAAGATGCCTATGATAGGGGCAATAAGAGCTGAAAGCTAATAAGTACCATAATTTTTGGGATCTCTTTATGAAACTTGAAATCCCTGCTTCCCTCTGCAAAGGGCCTTTCTTTTACTTTTTAGTTGAGTCAGTAAACCTATTCCCTTCTATCTCAGCAAGTATTTTGAGTTGTTGTGTTTCATTCATTCATATGGTGATTTATTCAATCATGTTTCTTATGTTCCTTGTTTTGCACATTGCTTTTATCTTAGTATCTACTACTTTGAAAGCTATCATTAGAAATCAGTTATTTGTGAACTCCGGCAAATTGTCAACTATTATTCGACTGAGAGCTAAGTTTGCCATTACCAATTATGATTTACTTTATGTATCTTTATTGTGTCTCCTTTACTTATTGCAAGGTAAGTTATATAATAGTGAGTTGTCTTCTATTATGACTTATGTATTGATGAATGTGATGCTTCTTGTCCGTATTCTTTTATCGACTCTTCACTCCATAAACCTGAGGTCATGTTTATTGAGTTCAGTTTCGCTCGGGGACAAGCGAAGTCTAAGCTTGGGGGGAGTTGATACGTCCATTTTGCATCACCATTCTATATCATAATTTACTGTTATTCATTGATATATTTCATATTAAGAGATGATACTTATGTTATTTCATCTATTTTTGCATGGTTGATGACTTTTGGAGCATGGACCGCTGCAGTCAGGATTCTGATGGAAAAGGTGCCATTTGGAGGCAAAATTCGCGAAGATCAGAAAATCTGGGAAAATACATGGAAAATCCTATTTTTCCAGAAGACGAAGAAAGCCAGAAGATGAAGTAGAGATGGGCCACAGGGGGCCCACACCACCCCCTGGCGCGGTCCACCCTAGGCTACGCCACCAGGTGGTGTGGCCGCCCTGATCCACCCCTGGCTCCCCCCTCTGGCATATATTATCCTCCCGAACCCTTAGACTCGGGGAGCGACCATAGAAATATTCCGCCGCCTCTGCGGGGCGGAAAACACCGAGAGAGAAAGATCTCTCCGGCAGACATAATTCTATTGGGGAATTCCTTCCCGGAGAGGGGAGATCGTCGCCATCAACACCACCATCAAGCTGCACTTCATCGGGATCTTCATCACCGTCATCATCTCCATCAGCACCATCATCACCATATCCATACCGCTGTAACAATTGGGTTGAATCTTGCATAGTTCTTAGGGGAAACTTTCCCGGTGTTAATTACTCCTTGTAGTTGATGCTATTGAGTGAACCGTTGAATTATTGTTTATGTTCAGATTGTTACACATCATTATTTTATCTCTAATCATGATCCGTATGATGTCTTGTGAGTAGTTCGTTTTGTTCTTGAGGACATGGGAGAAGTCATGTTGTTAGTAGTGGAATTGTGTTGAGAAAGATTTGATAGTTTGATATTTAAGTTGTGGTGTACTTCTTCTAGTGGTGTCATGTGAACGTCGACTACATGACACTTCACTTATATGGGCCTAGGGGAATGCATTGTGTATTTGGCTACTAATCGTAGGGGTTGCCGGAGTGACAGAAACTTGAACCCCTGTTAGGAAACCATTGCACAAGGGACGTCAGGGTCTTAGAGTTTAAAGCTGTGGTTAGGTTTCTACCTTAATTACTTTCTTGTACTTGCGGATGCTTGCAAGGGGTATAATCACAAGTATGTATTAGTCCTAGGAAGGTCGGTACATTAGCACAGGTTCACCCACACAACACTTAGCAAACTAAATAAGATTAATCAACTATATGAAGCGAAAGCACTTGACAATATTCCCATGTGTCGTCGAGAACGTTTAGTCATCTTAAGTAATACAACCGGCTTGTCCTTTGCTGAATAAAGGATTGGGCCACTTGCTGCATTTATTCTTATTGTCATTTATTTACTCGTACTTTATTTTCCTGCATTATCAAAACCCCCTAAAAATCCGTTTTCTAAGTATTTACAGAGAATTCCTGCTCCAAGCCACTAGCCAGCACCTTCTGCTCATCGTTGGGTTCAACACTCTTACTTATCGAAAATACTGCGATACACTGCCTATACTTGTGGGTCATCAACCACCATGAACCTCGCAAACGCGACACGTACGAGGATTATGCAATATTGAGAGGGCCAGTCGACCACCTCGAATTCAAGGCGCTCTCGCCGAAAGTTTGCGGGCATGCCGAAGATGACGTCCAGGTTGATTTTTCCCAAGGGGATACGCCTTTTCCTGGGACGATGCCGTGAAACGTTGTGTCAGAGGCCTCTAGGCAGGAGAGGGGGATCCGCATGGCACGCAGGGTGCTGGCAAACATGAGGTTGATGCCACTGTCGTCGTCCATGAAGACGCGAATCATCTCATAGCCACCGATCTATGCCTCGAGCACCAGGGGAGAATGAACCGGGCGAGGCACTTGGCATGGGTGGTCACGCTTGTCGAAGGTGATGCAGGACTCGCACCTGTTGAGGTACTCGGTGGTCAAGGGTGGAGAGTTGACCACCAAATTGATTTGGCGAGTGATCGACTTTTGCACCCTATTGGAGGGACGCCCCTTTTGGATCATACCCATGTTCCCCATCGCTTGTGGGTACTGCTCGCCTCCGTTGTTTTGCACCGGCGCAACCACGGGTGGTGTGGGTGCTCCTGGCGGTGGTGGTAGCGCTCCATGAGCTATGGCTCCTGGGGTAGCTCCGTACCCTAGTTAATCATGTCGCGATGTAGTTGGGCATAACCTTCATGGAGCCTCTAGAACTCACGACAGTCCTTGAGGAGATGACTGGACTTATTCTTGCCAGCGTGATTGTCGATGTAGAAGTGGACGTTGCAGGGTCCAGATAGGTTATCCAGGATCGATGTCCCAGGTGCTTCATTGCGGGTGTGGTGTTGCCACACCTGTGCGGGTTTCCTGCTGTCGTGGTAGATGTCGCTATGGTATCCCATGTTGCAGTTGCCTTCGTTGCGTTTGTCGGCATAGCCGGCCGCGACCACGTCGACTTCCTCGCGGTCTTCGTAGCCGCGTGATTGACGCTTCCCTCGACGGCCGCGTTGGTGGACAAGGTCATCCTCGTCGTTTGAGTAGGCATGGTTCTTGTTCACCGAGTATTCTCCATGTGCCCACTGATTCACGATGTCCATCAGGTGGTCAATAGTTTTGGGCCGCGTACAGCCCAGCTCCTCCCTTAGCTCTCTGCGGTGGACACCGTCGTTGAACGTGTCGATTGCGCGGTCCTTAGAGATATCTTCCGCTGAGTTCTTGATGTGGACCACCTTTGGATGTATGAGCGAAGGGATTCACGCGGATTTTGGAAGCAGGCCCTGAGCACTTCGATTGATGCGGGCCGTTTATAGGTGCCCTTGAAGTTTCTCATGAAACTATAGACCAGCTCCTCCCAGCTGCGGGTCGACCCACAGGGCAGGTTGTTGAGCCATGCGCGGGCAGCGCCTTGCAGCTGCAGCTGGAGACACTGCATGGCTTTGCACTTGTTTCCACCGTGGAGCTTGACGGAGGAGATGTGGTCTTCCAGCCAGATCTTTGTGTCCTGGAGGCCGTCGAACTTAGGGTTCTCCAACGGGAGTTTGAACCGTTTCAACATTCGCATCTATCATATGGCTCTGCTGATGTAGTCGGCACCGCAGAGCTCCGTTCCTTCATCCTCCGACTCTGTTGAGTAAGCAAGCTTGGCACGCATCTTGTCGAGTGTGCGCTAGGTAATTTCATTCTGTGTGTCGAAATCACGATCGTGCCATTTTGAGCTGCGGCATCGCTGTGACATGTCATGCTCGTCCTTGCTAGAAGATAGCGAGTAGTACTTGGGTGGAGCCTTGCTTTTCTTAGGCTCCGATGTTTGCTCCTTGGCCAGCACAACCTCGATCAGTCCGAGGCCAGCGAAGGTGGAAAGGTGAATGGCAGCTCGTGGATATCCAGGCGGTGGCTAGTTGGTGAGCAGGTACATGGTGGCTACGGTCACCACTGCGTGTGGCATTTTCGGGAGCATGTGGCCCCGTGAGTCCATCATCATGAACAAGAAGTCGAGGGCTTTAGGGGCCTATTCTCATTATTTTCGTTGAGTTGGGACAGTCGAGAGCACTTTTTGGCGGCTGCATGGTCATTGCCCTTTGAGGAGGATCCTCCAATAGAGGAGAGTGCTGCCCACCGAAGCCTCGACTTGTCCGCGTCTCTCCTGCGCTCATCGACTCAAGCGGTCACCGCCTACTGGCGCTTGAACTCCTGGATGAGCAGGTAATGATAACCCACACCATCTCCTGTGATGAGTTTGGTGGCAGGGGGTTACCCTGTAGAGCCTCCCTGCATCGTGCCCACTCGGCGTCATTGAGGTGGATCTCCTGCCGCCTTGTCTCTCTGTTGACACGTTCACCCTCAGGGTTTAGTGGGTTGGGCAGTTGTTGATTATTATCAACAAGGCCGATGGTAGGGGTCGACTGATCGGCCCGTTGTTGGTGGGAGCGCTGTTGGCATTGTCCCTTTGAGTGCCTCCGTCATCGGTGTTGATGACGGCACACATGTAGTGGTTTGGGAAACCACTCTCCCACAACTCTCTGATCCGGAGCCGTAGTCGCCATCCTCTGACGCCGAATCGCACAGATCGTACTCACGACTGTTGTCGCTATCCGTGTCCTCGACTGAGGCCGAGGCATTGAGCTTGCTTAGGGTACCAATCGGTGGTTGGAACCATGATGCAGGGGCAATCGAAGGAGCCTGTGGGTGATTGGGGAGGCAAAGCATGCCGATCTGATCGACCTGAAATCATAGGCTTCCGATCGCCTTACCGATCCCATCTCCCACGGACTCAAAATCCGAGCAAGTCGCTGGCGAGTGGACAGTGAAGTCGAGAGCGCCGAAGAGGATGCGAGCCTCCACTTGTTGGGAATATGCCCTAGAGGCAATCATGTATGATGTTATTCCCAATGTATTCATAAAGTTATGGTCCATGTATGAACTACTGATGTGTATCATTGAATATGTGATTCGATTGTGGAACTATATATTCATGTTGTTCATACTATTTGTCCATGGTCGTTGATGTTGTGCTGGACACACAACTTAGACTAATGTGAAAGTCGTTTGATGACTCGGTTCCACTTGGCATAGGCATGGTGATGCTATTCCAAATTACACTGATTCGGCTAAAGAGTTTAGCGAATCAGATTGACCCACAGTTGAGATGCAACAAGCATGTTGTCATTTGTAGTCTCAAGCAATGGAATCCTTCGACCTGAGGTGATCGCATGATCCGAGTTGTGGATCGCCAGCTTAGGTCCTATCAAACGCTCTTCCGTAAATGGGCAGTTATAAAGGTAGGGTTCAGCTTGGTTGTGAAGCAAGCTGCGTGACGTGGATTACCAAGATGGGATTTGCCCCTCCGTAATGGAGAGATATTCTCCAGGCCCTCTCGTGTGATATGATTCAGAAGCATGGCCATGCGTGACTTGGCTAAGTGTTAACCAAGGAGTTGGACTAAGTGTTAGTCCAGTGAATCGTATATCACGCAAACGAGAAGAGAGAGTCGAGCTATTAAAAGGATGGCAACAACTCGCCTATAGTTTGACAAGATATATCATGAGGCAAAGGGACTTGGACGAAAGTCACTTTGAGAAAGGTTTGTCTTCTGACTTTACAACGCTTGGGAGTTGGCACGTCTTGCTAGAGGCCGCTACCAACTATCGACTCGGAGTGGTGACTCAGCTCGTGTCCAGGCGTACGTAAACCTACAGGGTCACACACTTAAGGGTAAGGAGCCCATGTGGATTAGATCCATGTGGAGATTGGGGTACAGCCTAGATGGGCCTCAAGCGTTGAGCCCAGCTAGGACTGTATATAAGTGGAGTGACAAGGGATTGTCCCTGACCTAGCCGTCACTTTCTACACTCCCATTTTGGGCTACACAGGATCTAGCAGTCCTCTGCCTGAAGCTCCTTCCTATACGTGTGGATACCGGTAGAGGCGTTGCACGTGTGGCGCTGGAGACAAGGAGGTCTGTGGGGATCTGGACGTGCTGTACGGGGATCGTTCGGCACAACATCAACTGACGCGCTTCATCAATAATTCGCACCCGCATGTCTAGTGGTAAATCTTGTGGCCTATCACCCGAGGCTAGATCTTGGGTGTACCGCATAGGGTAAAAGTTTTTGTTTATCCCTGCGTGGACCAACAATGGTTTCAGAGCGTTAGCTTCTGGTTTTAGGCTCGAGATCATGCATATGTGATATACGGTTGGCGTTATATTGGATCTAATTGCAGTTTTGGTGGTCGATCTATGAGATAGATCGGTTTTGTACAAAGTTGATTGGATCAACTGTACTCGGGGAATGGATGATCTGGTTTCCATGATCTAACTGCTAAAGGTCGTGGAACAACTTACCCCTACCGGTCGGCTTCCACCATCGGGGTAGACTATGGCGCGTAAATCTGGATGCGGTGATCGAAGATCAAAGAGTTTGGTCGAATTGGAGTACGGATCTGATTTGGGTAAAATTGTTTTATCTGATGATGAAATCCATGTTTGGAAGGTAGATGAGATCCGCGTTTTCAAAAAATTGTTGGGCGCCTTAGATGTCATTGCGAGTTTCACAACGCCGGTAGATATCGTATCTATGCATAACTTGTTTTTGCAGGATGATGTTGTGAATGGTATGGCTTATGTGCATGTGATGTGTGTAATCCATACGTGATCTGCCTATCACGGTTTTCTTAGCCGGCTGGAGCCTAGGTGCTGTCATTTTATTGTATGACGACCTGTGTGTCGAATTCTCTATGTAATTTACTTTACTAGCTAGTGTAGCTGTTTGGAGAACCTGGATGGCATGCAAGTCGATGTACAAGTAAGCTACATGGTGTAAGGCGGAACGTGACAAGAATTGACACGAGTCGAATTACAAGCTTTGTGGAGATGGAGATCGCCATGAAGATAGCCATACCATTTCACATTATAATTGCTTTAATTTTGTTACTATTATGTCTCTGGTTTTACCTCTATTAGATAGTTGGTAGAAAGTAATCCCTCAAAGAAGGTCTAGTCGGTTTCCTCGCTAGTGCTACATCATCACAAGTCGGACATTTTTGGTAGTGGGCTCATAAAATTTAAGTGTTATCAATTCTTTTCGACTAGGTGGGTTCGAGTTGGACTCTTATAGCGGAAGCACTTGGTAATCTAGACAGGTCTATCACAACAGTTGTGGGACTCGGGGAAAAGTTGGATGGGAGCCGGGGCATGTGATGCTACCCGTCCAATAGGAGTCGTATGAGATGAGATGCGATTGACAAGGAGTTGTCTACCTAGATCACTTGACGGCTAGTGGTGATGTTAAAGCTCACTAGTCGACTTGCTTATTTAGGGTCCTGAATCACTAAGTAACCATCCGAGGGGTGTTGGTTCTAGTGGGAGCATAAGTATTAAAATGTTTAATATGCTTGCTCTTTTGTTGATACATGTCTTAAGTGTTTTGCATATTTTTCTGTTGTAGATCAATGGCACCTAGCAGTCTCCCTCAGATTTCCAGTTTTGCTTAGAGAACCATCTTAGAGAAAGATAAGCTAAATGGAACTAACTTCACCAACTGGTATCGTAATCTGAGAATTATTCTCAAGCAAGAGAAGAGGGACCATGTCCTAGACAACCCACTTCCAGATGAGCCGAATGAGAATGCGAGTGTCGCAGCCACCAATGCCTACCGTAGGATTTGTGATGAGTCTATAGAGATTAGCTGTCTTATGCTTGCTCACATGGAACTGGACTTGCAGCGCCAGTTCAAGAATGTTGAGGCCTACGATATGATTGAAAGCCTCAAAAGTATGTTCCAGGCTCAGGCAAAGACTGAGAGGTATCAAGTCTCTCAGGCTTTATTGATTTGCAAGCTTAAGGATGGCGATCCACTAAGTCCGCATGTGATCAAGATGGTTGGTTACGTGTAGTCTCTGGAAAGGCTCGGCTACCCCATCAGCGAAGAGTTCGCTATGGACATAATTCTGAACTCTATTCCTAGTGCGTATGGTCAGTTCATATCGAACTACCACATGCATGGTATGGATAAGAAGCTCACTGAATTACATGGGATGCTCAAGCAGGCTGAGGCGGATCTCAAGAAAGGCGCCAGTCAAGTGTTGATGGTGCAGAATAAGGCTAAATTCAAGAAGAGTTCTTGGACTAAGAAGAAGAAGGCAAAGTCGGGAGGTAAGGCCGAGGAACCGGTCCAAAGTGCTTCCTCAGGGAATAAGCCATCTCCTGCAGCCGGATCCACTTGCTTCTATTGCAAGGCGGATGGCCACTGGAAGAGGAATTGTAGCAAGTATCTAGCTGATAAAGCCAAGAGTGGAGGTGTGACTTCCGGCTCAGCTACGCTTGTTTGCAATGTTATAGACATTTATCTTGCCGATGCACCTGGTAGTTCTTGGCTATATGATACCGGATCAGTTATTCACATCTACAACTTGTTGCAGGGACTGGTAAGAACTAGGAGCATGGCGAGAGGCAAGGTTGACATTCGAGTTGGCAACAAAGCGAGAGTCGCTGCGTTGGAAGTCGGCACGATGCAACTTCATTTACCTTCTGGATTCTTAATGGAGCTAAATAATTGTTATTATGTTCCAGTGCTTAGTCGAAACATTATTTCTGCCTCATGTTTGATGAGACAAGGCTATGAGTCAAATATTAAGAATAATGGTTGTTCTTTGTATTTTAATGATATGTTTCATGGCTTTGCACCCATCCAGGACGGGTTATTTATTTTGAATCTTGATGGTGAATCTGTCTATAATATAAATGTGAAAAGGTTGAAACCAAATGATCTGAATATGACTTACTTTTGGCACTATCGGCTTGGTCATATAAGTTGAAAACAAATGAAGTAGCTCCATGATGATGGACTCCTAACTTCGTTCGACTTGGAGTCATTCGAGACATGTGTATCCTGCCTACTCGGCAAGATGAGCAAGACACATTTTGCAAAGAGTTGTGAAAGGGCATACGACTTATTGGGACTAATACAAAGTGATGTATGTGGCCCGATGAGCATGACAGCCAGAGGTGGTTATGAGTACTTCATTTACTTCACTGATGATTTGAGTAGGTAGGGATACATCTACTTGATGAAACATAAGTCGGAAGCCTTTGAAAAGTTCAAGGAATTCCAGAATGAGGTACAAAATCAACTCGGCAAGAAAATAAAGTTTCTTCGGTCGGACCGAGGAGGCGAGTACATGAGCCATGAGTTTGATGACCATCTAAAGAGTTGTGGAATAGTTCCCCAACTCACTCCGCTGGGAACGCTGCAGAGAAACGGTGTGTCGGAAAGGAGGAATCGGACCTTGTTAGACATGGTACGATCAATGATGAGTCGGACAAATCTGCCTTTATTATTTTGGGGTTATTGTCTAGAAACTGCAACGTTCACACTAAACAGAGTACCATCAAAGTCGGTAGAGAAGACGCCGCATGAGATGTGGACTGGCAAGAAGCCGAGTTTGTCTTTTCAAAATTTGGGGTTGTGAAGCATTAGTCAAGCGACTTCAGTCGGACAAGCTTATAACCAATTCAGATAAGTGTAGTTTTGTTGGGTATCCAAGGGAAACCTTGGGTTACTACTTCTATAACCGAGAAGAGGGCAAAGTGTTTGTCGCTCGGAACGGTGTCTTCCTTGAGAAAGAGATTCTCAGTCGGGAAGTCAGTGGGAGTACGGTGCGGCTCGAATAAGTTCAAGAGGAACCGGTCAGTAGCGATTTGGTGAAAGCCTTGGAGGTTAAGCCAGTCGTGGTAGCTGAGCCATCAGCTGCACCTACACTGCAAAGATCATAAAGATTGCGAAGTGTTCATGATGTATTACTGTTTGACAGTGATGAGCCGGTAACTTATTCGGAAGCGATGGTGGGTTCTGATTCTGAGTCATGGCTTGGAGCCATGAGATTCGAGTTAAAGTACATGGATGAATATCAAGTTTGGAACTTGGTTGATCTGCCAGACGGTGCAAGATGTTGGGTTCGCAGCATAGATAACAAAAATTTCCTATGATGGGAACTATTATACGCCAAGATCTATCTATTAGATACAAGCAACAGGTGGATATACATCCATAGAGAACATACCCTCGAAGACAACAAAGCTGTGTTAACGAGATGGAACTCGTGGATGATATAGTCGTACACTTGCCAATCTCAAGATCGTGATGAAGTCCAGTAGGTCCATCTCCAGCACGTCCATTAGATCCAGCTCCAACAAGTCCAGCATCGCAAAGCAGCGGTGCATCCGTGATCGCACACACGTCTAGTACCCTGACAAGCAACCTCCATCCCTTTCTCCAGCAAAGCAGCGGAAGCAGCAATTCCTTTCCAGATAAAGCCACCGGGAACATGTATCTCGCTAATCCGAGACCATGGGGGGAAAATACTAGAGGGGGAGAGAGATCCTTCACAAGGAGGTGTGAGTGTGAAGGTGTGAGAGGGGGGCCTTTTATAGGAGGAGGGGAGGGTACCCCTCCCATGGCCGGTGCCCATGGAGGGTGTCCCTTCACCTCCCCCATTCATGTGGTGGTAACTCCCTCCACATAAATTTGCCCCTTCACATTCTCTTTTAAAGTCTCCACTTTAAATGCATTAAATTTCTCCAAATTTAATGCTCTCTCATTCAATAAAACTATTTTATTAATTTTATTCAGAATTTTTTAATTACTTCAATTAACAAACATTCATATAAAACCCCCTGCAACATTTCAATATTACATGCAGAACCAATTTCAGCAATTTCACCTGAAACAGTTTCAGTGTCTATTGAACTAATTCCAGCGCTTTCTTAAATTTTTATCTGAAACATATTTGCTCCAAATGGTGTCGGTATCCCTTAAGTGTGTCACCCTACGGTTCACGAATAATGTAGACATGATCGAGACCCCTCTCCGAACAATAATCAACAAAGGTACCTGGAGATCCGTACTGACTCCCACATATTCAACGATGACTCTTGTGATCGTATGAACCTTTAACATTGTAACTAAATCCCTTTGTCTCGCGATATATTACATGTCTGAGGTTCAATCATTGGTATATCCATACCTAGTTTGATCTCGTTGCCGACATGCACTCTTTTCTTGTTCCCGTGATATAACATTCTAGTGATCTCATCACTTGCTTAAGTCAGTTCGGATCATGTTAGATATAACAGCCTATTTCGACTATGAGATATAACAGCCTATTTCAACTATGATTCTTGTTTATACAAGAAGTTTAGTGGGAGCAAAGTAAACTTTCTGATCTTATATGTGGATGACATATTATTGGTTGGAAATGATGTCCAGATGTTGCAAGAAACCAAAGAATTGATGGCCCCAAATATATCGAGCTCGTTGGGGAACCCCAAGAGGAAGGTATGATGAGCACAGCAGCAAGTTTTCCCTCAGTACGAAACCAAGTTTATCAATCCAGTAGGATCAAGGAAACACCCCAAAGGTGTAGCTAGCTGAATGTTGGCGGCGCTAGGTGCAAAGCGGCAATGTTGAGACCTGCACAACACAACCACAGAACTCTGTCCCCAACTTACGATGAGGTTGTCAATCTCACCGGTTTTGCTGAAAACAAAGGATTAAACGTATCGAATGGAAGGAAGTAATAGTTTGCAGAAAGTAAACACAAAGCAGTAAACATTTTATAGATTGTATGTAAAATAAAAGGACCGGGATCCATAGTTCACTAGATGTGGCTCTCCTTAAGATAGATAACATGCTGGGTGAACAAATTACAGCGGGGCAATTGACAAACATTGAGAAAGCAATACATGCATATACTAATCATCTTGACTCCTTTGGAACTTTATTGGGCATTACAACATTATACATAGACCGCCATCCAACTGCATCTATGACTAATAATCCACCTTCAGGTTATCATTCGAACCCCCTCCAGTATTAAGTTGCAAGCAACAGATTATTGCTTTACGAATTGCGTGTAAAGTAAACAATACGATTTTCTATGAACAAAGGTTGTTGTTTTCTCCCTAGTAGTAACAACACTTCTAGTACCTTAGAGATTTCTGTCACTTCCCTAGATTACAAGAGGCATGAACCCACTATCGAGCATAAATACTAACTCTTGGAGTTGCTAGCATCTACTTGGCCAAGATAGCTACTAACAATGGAAAGCATGCAAGATCACAAATAACAAAGACATGATAGAATCAATAAACAATCTGAAATAGCATCTCAATATCCATCGGATCCCTGCAAACACAACATGCAGAATTACAAATAGATGATCTTGATCATGAACGGAGCTCACAAGATCTAGACATGAAAGCACAAAGGAGGAGAACCAACCATCTAGCTACTACATGGATCTGTAGTCCAAGGATGAACTACTCACGCATCACACCGGAGCCTTGCATGGTGATGAAGAAGGCCTCCAGATTGAATTCCCCTCTCCGGCAGGGTGCCAAGAGGAGCTTCAGATCCCTCCCGATCTAGGGATGGAGATGACAGCGGCTATAGACTCTTTCGTGGATTTTTGATCGGGTACTTAGGGTTTTCGTCCTAAGGGCATCTTATAGGCAGAAGGAGAGGCCGAGGGGGTGCCTAGGCTGGCCACACCACCCCTGGCGCGGGCCAAGCCTAGCCGCGCGGCTAGGGTGTGTGGCCACCCTATGGCCCTTCTCCGTCTCGTATTCTGGCATATGATGACTTCCGGAAAAATAGGCACTTTGGCTTTTGTCCCATCCAATTCTGAGAATATTCATTTTCTGACTTTCCTAGAACCAAAAACAGCAGAAAACAGGCAGCTGGCACTGTGGCTCTTGTTAATAGGTTAGTCCAAGAAATCATTTGAAAAGTACTCCAAAGTGTGGACAAAACACAAGAAAGTGGATAAAACCAAGCATGGAACATCATAAATTATAGATACATTTGCAATGTATCAAGAATCATTGGAAAAGAGTTTTTTGATGAAAGACTTGGGTGAGGCGACTTACATACTAGGAATCCGGATCTATAGAGATAGATCAAAGCGGCTCATTGGATTGAGTCAGAGTACATATTTGGACAAAGTGTTGAAGAAGTTCAATGTGGAATCATCTAAGAAGGGGTTTTACCGATGTCCCATGGCGTGAAACTTAGCAAGACTCAGTGTCCTTCGAAAACTAATGAGCAAAGTCGAATGAGTGTGATCCCGCATGCTTCTGTAGTTGGATCCATCATGTACGCTATGATTTGTACTAGGCCGGATGTTTCCTATGCTCTAAGTGTTGTGAGCAGATACCAGGCTGACCCTAGAGAGATCCACTGGGCAGCGGCTAAAAATATCCTTAAGTACTTGAGCAGGACTAAGGATGTGTTCCTAGTTTATGGAGGTGAGGATGAACTCAGTGTAAGGGGTTACACGGATGCGAGTTATCTCACTGACTCGGATGATTCTCGTTTGCAATCCGGATATGTGTTTGTGATCACCAGAGGGGCTGTGAGCTGGAAGAGTTCCAAGCGAGAGATGGTGTCCGTGTCTACGATAGAGGCTGAGTATATTGCTGCCTCGGAGGCGGCAAAAGAAGTCGTTTAGATGAGTAATTTCCTCATGGATCTTGGTGTGGTTAAGGGCTCGTCCAATCCGTTAGACGTGTATTGTGACAACTATGGTGTTATCGCACAAGCTAAGGAATCTAGACAACACCAGAAGAACAAACATATACCCATGCGGTACCACCTGATTCACCTGTTCGTGGATCAAGGTGATATCAAGTTATGCAAGGTACACATGAATGCAAATATTGCGGATCCGTTGACAAAGCCGCTACCACAGCTGAAGCATGAGGTGCACCTAAGATCTATGGGCATTAGATGCCTAGACATGTGATGTCAGATGATTGACTCTAGTGCAAGTGGGAGACTATTGGGAATATGCCCTAGAGGCAATCATGTATGATGTTATTCCCAATGTATTCATAAAGTTATTATTCATGTATGAACTACTGATACATTTCTAACGTATCCATAATTTTTGATGTTCCATGCTTGGTTTTATCTACTTTCTTATGTTTTGTACACACTTTGGAGTACTTTCTATACACTTTCTTGGACTAACCTATTAACAAGAGCCATAGTGCCAGCTTCCTGTTTTCTGCTGTTTTTGGTTCCAGGAAAGTCAGAAAATGAATATTCTCGGAATTGGACGGGACAAAAGCCAAAGTCAGTTTTTCACCGAGGGACACAAGGAGCCAGAGTACAAGATGGAGAGGGGCCAGGGGGCCACCACACCACCTGGCCGCGTGGCCCAGCTTGGCCCACGCCAAGGGGTGGTCTAGTCGCCTCTGGCACCCCCTCGGCCTCCCCTTTCTCCTATAAGATGCCTCCGATACAGAAACCCTAAGTACCCTATCAAAATTCCACAAAAGAGTTTGTAGCCGCCGTCATCTCCATCCCTAGATCGGGAGGGATCTGAAGCTCTTTCCGGCACCCTGCCGGAGAGGGGAATTCACCCAGGAGGCCTTCTTCATCACCATACAAGCCTCCGGTGTGATGCGTGAGTAGTTCATCCTTGGACTATGGGTCCATGTAGTAGCTAGATGGTTGGTTCTCCTCCTTTGTGCTATCATGTTTAGAGATTGTGAGCTCCGTTCATGATCAAGATCATCTATTTGTAATTCATACATGTTGTGTTTGTGGGGATCCGATGGATATTGAGATGCTATTTCAGATTGATTATTGATTCTATCATGTCTTTGTTATTTGTGATCTTGCATGCTTTCCGTTGTTAGTAGCTATCTTGGCCAAGTAGATGCTAGCAACTCCAAGAGTTAGTATTTATGCTCGATAGTGGGTTCATGCCTCTAGTAATATGGGGAAGTGACAGAAATCTCTAAGGTACTAGATGTGCTATTGCTACTAGGGAGAAAAAGACAATCCTTTGTTCATAGAACAATCGTACTGTTTACTTTACACGCAATACGTAATGCAATTATCTGTTTCTTGCAACTTAATACTTGAGGGGGTTCGGATGATAACCTGAAGGTGGATTATTAGTCGTAGATGCAGTTGGATTACGGTCTATGTATAATGTTGTAATGCTCAATCAAATCTCAAAGGAGTCAAGATCAGTAGTATATGCTTATTGCTTTCTCGATGTTTGTCAATTGCCCCGCTATAATTTGTTCACCCAACATGTCATCTATCCTAAGGAGAGCCACCACTAGTGAACTATGAACCCCGGTCCTTTCTTTTATCATCAATCTACAATCAACGTATTACTGCTTCCTGTTTACTTTCTGCAAAATATTACTTTGTTCCACACAATACGTTTAATCCTTTGTTTTCAGCAAAACCGGTGAGATTGACAACCTCACTGTAAGTTGGGGGCAAAGTTATGTGGTCAGTTGTGGTGTTTCACGTTGTCACTGGCACCGGTAGTGCACCCTGCCAAAGTCCAGCTAGCAACACCTTGGAGGTGTTTCCTTGCTCCTACTGGATTGATAACCTTGGTTTCTTAACTGAGGGAAAACTTGCTGCTGTGCTCATCATACCTTCCTCTTGGGGTTCCCCAACGAGCTCGATATATTTTGGGCCATCAAGCTATTTTTCTGGCGCTGTTGCCAAGGAGTCAAGGACATCTTCACAAGGGGAGTCCCTCATAACCAATCTCTTTACTTTGTTGTTTTTGTTTTGCTTAGTTTATTTTTGCTTTGTTTGCTTGTTTCTTTATCAAAAACACAAAAAAATTATTTTTACTAGTTTGCTTTCTTTATTAAAAACACAAAAAATGACTACTCTGGAAAAAACTAAGTTGTGTGACTTCACTAGCACCAACAACAATGATTTCATGAGCATGCCTATTGCTCCACCTGTTCCTGAAGCTACTTTCTTTGAAATAAAACCTGCTTTACTCCATATTGTTATGAGAGAACAATTTTCTGGAATTGGTAATGAAGATGCTACTGCTCATCTAAATAACTTTGTTGAACTTTGTGACATGCAAAAGCATATGGATATAGATGGAGATATCATTAAGCTTAAATTGTTTCCTTTCTCCTTGAGAGGAAAAGCTAAAGAATGGTTGAATTCCTTAACTAGGAATAGTATTGATTCTTGGACTAAATGCAAAGATGCTTTCATTGGACAATACTATCCTCCTGCTAAGATTATATCTATGAGAAGTGAAATAATGAAGTTTAAACAATCTGATAATGAACATGTTGCTCAAGCTTGGGAAAGAATGAAATCTTTGGTAAAGAATTGTCGCACTCATGGACTGACTGCTTGGATGATTATCCAAACCTTTTATGCAGGATTGAACTATTCTTCAAGAAATCTATTGGATTCTGCTGCCGGAGGTACCTTTATGACCATTACTTTGGGTGCTTCAATAAAGCTTCTGGATAATATGATGGTTAACTATTCTGAATGGCACACTGAAAGAGCTCCACAAGGTAAGAAGGTAAATTCTGTTTAGGAAACCTCCTCCTCGAGTGATAAAATTGATGTTATTATGTCTATGCTTGTTAATGGGAAAGCCCATATTGATCCAAATCATGTTCCCTTGGCCTCTTTGGTTTCTCAACAAGAGCAAGTTGATGTGAACTTTATAAGAAATAATAATTTTGGCAACAATGCTTATGGCAATAACAATTATAGGCCCTACCCTCCTAATAATACTTATGGTTATAATGGCAAACCTATTGGGTCCACAGCATAGAAAACAAAAAATTTCCTACGATGAGAACTATATGCCAAGATCTATCTACTAGATACAGAGCAACAGGTGGACATACATCCATGGAGAACTTACCCTCGAAGACAGAGAGTTTTGTTAATGAGTAGGAACTCGTGGTTGATGTAGTCGTACACTTGTCGATCTCAAGAACGTGTGGAAGTCTGAGTGCCACAAATCAGCAGCGCATCCGTCCTCGAACATATGTTCAAGCCACCGGACAACCTCCACCCCATCGCTCCAGCGATGCAGCGGAAGCAGCAACTCCTTCTAGACGAAATGCCACCAGGAACATGTATCTCGCTAATCCGAGACCATGGGGGAATAATTCTAGAGGGGGAGAGAGATCCTTCACGAGGAGGTGTGAGGAAGAAGGAGGGGGTACCCCCTCCATGGCCGGCGCCTCATGGATGTGACCCCTCACCTCCTCCATTCATGTGGTGGTAACTCCCTCCACATTAAAATGCCTCTTCACATTCTCTTTTAAAGTCTCCACTTTAAATGCATTAAAATTCTCTAAGTCTAATGCTCTCTCATTTAATAAAACTCTTTTATTAAATTTATTCAGAATTTTGTTAATTACTTTAATTAACAAACATTCACATAAAACCCCTTGCAACATTTCAATATCACATGTAGAACCACTTTCTGCAATTTCACCCGAAACAATTCCGGTTTCTATCGGAACAATTCCTGCGCTTTGCAATCCTTTTGTCTGAAACATATGTGCTCCAAAATGGTGTTTGGTAACCCTTAAGTGTGTCACCCTACGGTTCGCGAATAATGCAGACATGATTGAGACTCCTCTCAGATCAATAATCAGAAGCGAGACCTGGAGATCCATACTGACTCCTGCACATTCAACGATGACTTCTATGATCGTGAGAACCTTTAATGCTAGTAACTTAATCCCTTTGTCTCATGATATAATACATGTCCGAGATTCGATCATCGGTATCCAAATACCTAGTTTGATCTATCGACATGCACTCTTTTCTCGTTCCCGTGATATAACATTCTAGTGATCACATCACTTGCTTGCAAGCTATCTTAATGTGATATCACCGAGAGGGCCCAAAGTATATCTATCCATCATCGGGATTGACAAATTCCACTCTTGATCCATGAGCCTCAACATAACACCTTCATAGAACTGAACCCATCTTTATAGTCTCCCTGTTACGGTGTGACGTTTGTGAAGGGAATATGCCCGAGAGGCAATAATAAAGTGGTTATTATATTATTCCATGTTTATGATAAATGTTTATTTTGCATTCTCTAATTGTATTAATTGGAAACGTTAATACATGTGTGTTTAATAAACAAAATACAAAGTTCCTAGTACTTCCTCTCATATCAACTAGCTTGTTGATTAACAAGATGATCAAGGTTTCCTGATCATGGACATTGGATGTTGTTAATAACAAGGTCACAAATTGGTGGAATGATGTGATGAACATTCATCCGAAGTATAACATTACGATGAGAGTCATTATGTTTATATTTCTATAACATCATACGAAGTAATCTTAGTCCTTAGACCATGAGATCATGTTAATTGCTAACGCTAGAAGAGTATCTTGATAACATCAAATGTCACACCGTAACAGGGTGACTATAAAGGTGGGTTCAGTGCTACGAATGTGTTATGTTGAGGCTCATGGATCAAGAGTGGGATTTGTCCATCCCGATGACAGATAGATATACTATGGGCCCTCTCGGTGATATCACACTAAGATAGCATGCAAGCAAGTGATGTGATCACTAGAATGTTATATCACAGGAACGAGAAAAGAGTACATGTCGGTACCGAGATCAAACTAGGTATGGAGATACCGATGATAAAATCTCGGACATGTAATATATCGCGAGAAAAAGGGATTTAGTTACTAGCTTCAAAGGTTCTCACGATCACAGAAGTCATCGTTGAATGTATAGGAGTCAGTATGGATCTCCAGGTCCTGCTTCTGATTATTGATCTGAGAGGGGTCTTGATCATGTCTGCATTATTCACGAACCATAGGGTGGCACACTTAAGGGATACCGACACCATTTGGAGCAAATATGTTTCAGATAAAGATTTAAGAAAGCGCTGGAATTATTTCAATAGACACCGAAACTGTTTCGGGTGAAATTGCTGAAATTGGTTCTGCATGTAATATTGAAATGTTGCAGGGGGTTTTATGTGAATGTTTGTTAATTAAAGTAATTAACAATATTCTGAATAAAATTAATAAAAGAGTTTATTAAATGAGAGAGCATTAAATTTGGAGAAATTTAATGCATTTAAAGTGGAGACTTTAAAAGAGAATGTGAAGGGGCATTTTAATGTGGAGGGGTTACCACCACATGACTGGGGGAGGTGAAGGGACACCCTCCATCGGCGCCGGCCATGGGAGGGGTACCCTCCCCTCCTCCTATAAAAGGCCCCCCTCTCACACCTTCACACTCACACCTCCTCGTGAAGGATCTCTCTCCCCCTCTAGTATTTTTCCCCATGGTCTCGGATTAGCGAGATACATGTTCCCGGTGGCTTTATCTAGAAAGGAGTTGTTGCTTCTGCTGCTTTGCTGGAGCGAGGGATGGAGGTTGTCGGAGTACTGGACGTGTGTGCGATCACGGATGCACCGCTTCTTTGCGGTGCTGGACTTGGTGGTGTTGGACTTGCTGGAGCTAGATCTGATGGACCTGCTGGACTTGATCACGATCTTGAGATCGACAAGTGTACGACTACATCATCCACGAGTTCCAACTCATTAACAAAGCTTTGTTATCTTCGAGGGTAAGTTCTCTAAGGATGTATTTCCAACCATTGCTTGTATCTAGTAGATAGATCTTGGCATATAGTTCCCATCATAGGATTTTTATTGTTTTCTATGCTGTGAACCCAACAGTGGTATCAGAGCCTGATCTCTGCGTAGGTGCTTTACACGGGAAGAACACATAAGAGTATGTGGGCGATGATGATCATGTTATTGCTTCTTTCATGTATTTTGGATATTGGTGGCATAGTGGGATGAAGCGGCCCGGACCAACCTTACATGTCATCGCACATGAGACCGGTTCCATGACTGGCATGCAACTAGTTTTGCATAAGTGGATGGCAGGTGTCTGTCTCTCCTACTATAGTCAATATCTGATTTACAACGAGTTGCTAATAACTTGGTTATCCTCGTTGTGGTTCCATGCTCGTAGGTAAGACCGGTTCTATCTTTGAAAGCCCTAAGCCACGTAAAACTTGCAATTGGTAAATTAGAGGCGTCTAGTTTAGATCGTTGCTGGGCTAGTGTCTTGATATGGTATTGTTGTAAGTAGATGTATGATATATACTTTTACAACACACTCAACGTGTAAGTTCCATAGACCTTGGCCTTACACACAAAGGAATGATAGAGATCATACCACGATGCAAATGATAGAGATCAAATGCATGGACCATATCATCTCACTTTACACATTAGATGTTAGCATCTTATACTGCTAGTTTGGTGCCTTTTGTAGCATTGTAAGATGATCCCTCATTTAGATATCAAGATAAAATGTGTTCTTCCTTAAGTATGCACCGTTCTATGGATCGTGTTTCGAGACATCACGTGATGATCGGGTGTACTTGACTCTAATCTTTCATACAATGGGTGTAAGACAGTTTTACACATGCGAGTACTAAGGTTCTTACTGGGCGAGCCTAGCATGTACAGACATGGCCTCGGAACATGGACCGAAAGGTTAAGCATGAGTCATATAGTTGATGTGATGCCCATATTGATGCTCTCCTTTGAAGCTACACCAACTCACGTGATGATCAGACTTGGTGTAGTGGATTTGGTTCATGTAATCACAAAAAAGGCACGAGGGATGTCGTTTTTGAGTGGGAGTTCATTTCTAATTTGGATTAGTCGAACTCAATTTGTCATAAACTATATCAAAGTGAATTTCCATAATTTGTTGTAGTCATTGGCATCTGTTCACTACCACATGCTTAGTTGTAATTGAGATAATGGAACTATCGAATTCTGGATTACTTTACGAACTGGTATCGTATTGTTTTTATTGTCAATCTAAAGTTTAAAAGTCCTATTGCAAACTTTCTGCAAAACCTCACTTACTCCGGGAAGTTTAATAAGTATTATTAAATCAAGTGTAAGAATTCCAGTGTTAGTATCTAAAGTATCATGTTTGCCTCCATGATTATTGATATTCAAAAGTTGTTTTAATATCAAGATTATACAGGAGCTGAAAATTGTTTCAGAAACCATCATGTGTGAAAGATATTGTGATATCTGAAACAATGTTTTTGGTTGCATTATGATAGAGTATAATTTAGCAAAATATATGTTCTCATATTGTATGAGATTTTGCGAAGGATGGAAATGCTAAGCATCCAGATCTCCCAAAAAGGTTTTGGGAACTAACATTATACTCGCGATTCTTCCTTACAGGCTATAGTAGCTTGATCATGAAAGTTGTCATGATAAGGATGAATAGAAGATGTAAGTAAAATGTTTACTACACTAATAGATTACTAAAGAATGGATTTTTAAAAGAACACCAAACTTTTGATGATGGTGATCCACTTCAAAGTGCAAGTCCAAAGGTATTAGTATTTGACTATATACACTTTGTACTATGTGTCATGTGAATGACACCACCATTGATGTTGATAGATTCTTTTAAAAGAAAAGGAATTGTTGAAAGAGAATCTATAAAATATTTGGCAGAAAAGAAAAGGTTGGAGATGTCCAACTTAGGTATATAGAAGATATACATGTTATGGCTATATTCCTTGCTTGTTAAACAATGTGGTTCTGAGGTATTGGATACCGAATTGGTTGGTATGAAGTGTCATACAGGACAATGCAATTCATGAACTACAAGGCCTAAGTAACTAGCAAGAGATTAAGTGATGATGTTCATCGAAAACAAATAAAGTGTTATTATGATTCTCATTAAGATCAAAGCTTGTCTTCAAGATTTGTTTTAATAATTGTTATTTTGTTCCGGTATTACAAGAACAATGGTTGTTCAAATAATTACCGTATTCCATAATGGATGGATGAACTTTTACAAGTCTAGTTGGAGAAATCACATCCATAAACATTATTGCTAAAATGTCGTAAGACAAATGATTGGAAGATCACTTATGAAGTGACATTGCTGTTTAAATTATATTGGAAAGAAAACATGAAGAAACTCCATGTTGATGGATTTTTGGAGTCTTTGATTTTGATCAATTGACCCTTGTGAGACTTTCCTCGAGATAATTGAAACTCCGTCCATAGGCCAAAGAGGAACGGATGACTAGCTTATTGGAGATTGTGCATGCTGATGTGCATAGTCCATTATGTGTAGCCATATGCGATGGATCTTTTTTGCTTCATATGCTTTGTCCAGAAATTTGAGTGAATATATTTATTATTTACTTAATAAGGAATAAGTATGAAACATTTGAAAATTGTACAAAGACTTTCAAGATGAAGTGGAAAATCATTGTAACAAGAAAATAAAAGAGTTTACGATTTGATCATAAAGGAAGATATTTGAGTTACATGTTTAGCAAAACACTTAAGATTTGAGGAATTGTTCCATGATTTGTGTTTCCCAGTAAACCATAGGAGTATGGCATATTCGAGAGATGAAATCAAACCATGTTTAACATGGTAAGATCAAAGGTGTCATTTATAAAACTGCCATTTTGTTTTAAGGATTGAAGCTTTAGAGACTACCTCTTTTACACTGAAAAGAGCACCATCGTGATCCGTTGAAATGACACCATATAAGTTATGGTTTGGGACAAAACCCGAATTGTCTTTTCTTAAATTTTGGTATGCTATGCATAAGCAAAATGTTTACAACGAAAGTCGGATAAGCACGTCTTTGTAGGTTATCCCAAAGAATTTGTTGGGAATTTCTCCATAACACCGAGGACAAAAGAGTTTGTTACTTGGAACATCAAGTTTCTTGAAGGAATTTTTCGCGAAAAGTTAAGTGGGAGGATAAGGTTGTTGAACCTTAGCTATATGTGCTAAGTAGCGCAGTGCCGGAAAGTGTCCTGGTGGCGGCCACAATGCTCATGGCTCCCGTGATTACAAAGGTTGTGATCTCGGAGATTAGAGTTCCTATTGAACCGTGTGGGTCCGTAAGAATCAAATAGTGTGATTTGATAAGCAAGTCGTTATTGTTTTGACAATGATGACCCGACTACATGCAAAGAAGCGATGATGGGCCCTGACTCCATAAAATGACTAGAAGTCATAGAATCCGTGATAGTATCCATACACGAGAAATCAAGTTCCTGAACTTGGAAGACCCTCCGAAAAGGCGTGAAGCCTATCAGTCGTGTTTGTATCTATAAAGAAATAGACATGGATGTTTAATATCTATGAAATAGTCGACATGTCGGAAAGAAGTTTACGACAATGTTTAAGAAGTTGACTATGACAAGATTTGATCTTTCATAGCGATATTTAGTCTTGACGGACTAATGTAGCAACCACTACATATAATTTGATGTATGGTAGTTGAACAAACAAAACAACGTTCTTATAATAGAATGGTTACCTAGGACATGTACAATACACGGTCCGAAGGGTTTTGTTAATTCAAAGGGTGCTAAAAGGGCATGCAAACTTCAATAGTTGAAGTAAGCATAGCAGAGTTGGAATCTTCAACATGATGAAACTGTTAAAAGAGTTTAAGTTCATCGGAGATGATGAAGATGTTGCGTTTGCAAGAAATTAAGTGGGAGAGCTGAGACATATTTCTAATACTTTATGTAGAGGACATATTGTTGATTGGAAATGATGTATCTTGTATTGACACAAGTTAAGAATTTCATTAAAATAAGATTTCGATGAAAGACTTGGGCAAAACCGGATATTTGGCATCAATATCTATATGGATAGATTGAGGCGCTAAGAGGTATGCCAGACATACATATATGAGATATTGAAAGGGTTCAATATGGAAACAACAAGAAAGGTTCTTGCTGCATGGAAATGATTGTATCAAGATTTAAGTGTTTCAACACTTGGTGAGTAAAATCACATGAAGATTTTGATCGATTATACCGTGATATGTATATATCCAGAATGTCCTATGCTCTAAATGTTATGAGCACATGTTTGGGGGATACCCCCGGGTAGGGTCACGCCTAGGTATAAAGGCCGAGTTAGCCGAGGTATGGCAAGGTCAAAGCGAATGCTGGCCAAATCACCTCAAGGCAGGCCAAATCACGGAGTAACCCAGACTGGAGGATGTCCACCTGACTGAGTCCCGGCCGAAGTATGTCGTACGCCGGTGGGATTTATGTAACTTGTATACAGGTACCCACGGAGCCGGATTAACCAGGCACGATCCGGGTTATATCAAGCTTGCAAGAGAAGGAAGGTATCTCGCTGGTCAAAAGGTGGTCTCTATATGCTGGAGCGTGAGCGAAGCGGACAGAGAGAAGGACCACCGAGGCGTGTCCGACAAGGGTGACACGCCCTGTGTCGGATGACGCTGGTGCCGCAGAGGCTTACGTAGCCTCTACATGGCTTACGATAGCGAAAAGTGATCCGGTCGGTTTGCTATTTTGGGAAGAGGCATATTCCCAGGAATATGCCTCCACGTAAGCCCTAATTGGAGACTAGCCTCCCCTTTATAAGGAGCGCTAGGGCCTCTGTAGAAAGGGTTGGCATTTGAGTAGTTGTTTCCTGGGAGATAGCTAGTGGTGAGAGTAAGAGAGCTCCTTCTTCCTCCTCTCCCCAATACAGCTCAAGGAGCATCTGTAATCTCGTGAACTTGGGAAATACCAAACATCTGTGTGTGGAATCACCACAGTATCCCTCCCTGGATTCTGCTAGTGCATATTGGCCCCACCTTTAGCCTATCCATGGCATCTGCCGTGACACCACCACGACAGTTGGCGCCCACCGTGGGGCTAGCGGCGCTAACAGGAGTGAAGATCCGGACGGGAAACCTCATCGGCAACGGCGAGTGCATCATCTCCGGGCTCGTTCAGCGCTTTGGAGTGCTGGACTTCGTTAGCGACAATGCTGGTTGCTTCGGCAAGCGACCGCTTCCACGCAATGGCCTCTTCGTCAAGCTTGGCACGCACAAGATCTACGTCGCCGTCGATGTGTCGTGCGTTCACCCGCGGCACGTCATCGAGGGAGGCGAGCCACCTCTTAGTGCGGCTCACGGGGCACATATCACTCGCTCCCCTGACCGCGCCGAAGTGATGATGACGGTGCCGGGCGCTGGCGCGATCAAGGATCCGGCTCCAGATCCGGAGGTAACACCCAAGGCACCAAGGAAAAGTAGAGGTCCTCCACTAGAGAGGCCAGAGAATGTGCTGCAGCAAGAAATAGATAGCTTGGAAACTCCCATAGCACCTGTGGTAGATCCGGCTCAGGCACAGGCCGAGTTAGAGGAAAGTAGGTAGAAAATACAAGAGGGTGCGAAAAAGATAGCCACGGCTCAGCAGTCATTGAACATGACACTGCGCGAGTACGCAAAAGCAAATATGGTAGATGCCGTAAAAGTGAAGGGGGGAAACCTCATTAGTGAAATGAACAAAGAGGGTGATACTAGAGTTGAGGAATCAGAGAACATTCTGTCTGGGGCTGAAATGCGATGACCCGGCAAAGAACCTCAGAGCAGCGGATGCAGCTGCGTCCGAGTTAGAGGGTCTGACGGGTGAAGCCCGACAAAGACAGCAGGATAGGGTCAATGAGTTAGTTCAGATCGCTAACAGACAAAATGAAGAGTTGCTCAGGGCTAATCCGGCAAGGGCTGGGGCCTCCAAAGTCGTTCATTCAGCAATAGGTAACCCGGACAAATCTGCTAGAGCTGCATCGTCCCCTCATGGTGGCCCAAGAAGAGAGGGAGTGGTAACCTCGGCGAGGAGAAACAAACAGATAGTCCCATATGACCCGGCAAGGGCAGGGAAAGGAAAAGCAGTGCAGGGAAATGAGGATCGACGAAGTGTCAGCCGAGGTGAAGCTAGCCGAGGTAACCGCGACCAAGGCAATGCCGGTCAGGGAAACACTGTGAACAGCAATGCCGGACAGCGCAACTCAGCGGGTGCAGGGCAACCGCAGCAGCGGAATATACCATGGCAAGAGCGAAGTGCCGGCCAAGGTATGCAATAGAGGAGCGCTCCACAAGGGGAAGATAGGTACAACGATGGTGATTCGGAAAAGGTGAACGCAGGATACCCTAGGCCAGACTATCACGTGATAGGATCAAGGTTGGGAAGCAGGAACTTGATGCCTGATGACGCCAGGTTAAAACTAGATCGGCTCTATAGGTCGGAACAGATTGAGGGGCAAGGTCCTCCGGGTCCAGCGTGCTTTGGGCCGCGGATCATGAAAGAACCTCCAGTACCTAACTTCCGGAGGAACGAAAACGTATGACGGTAGCACCAAGCCGGAGGATTGGTTGATCAACTACGCGATGATGGTAAAAATTGCTACAGGCAACTTGAGATGGGCTGTGAGATATCTACCTCAAATGCTGGAGGGGCCAGCGAGGGTATGACTAAACAATTTGCCACCTGGAAGTATTAACTGTTGGATCAATTTTGAGGAAATGTTCGTCAGTAATTTCTCAAGCACGTATCAGAGGCCCAATAGGCCATAGACCCTAGCAATGTGCAAGCAGAGACCAAATGAGACAGACCGGGAGTTCTTAACCCGTTGGTGCACAGTGTGAAACTCATGTGAGGGCGTGATTGAGTCACAGGCCATAGCTTGGTTTGCACAAGGGTGCAGATATGCAAGCATGCTGTGGCAGAGGTTACAAAGGGATATGCCAACTACACTGGCAGAGACAATCCGGATTGCTGATTCATATGCTTTGGGTGACCCAACTCATCCTAGGCTTGTGTCAAACGAGTAAAATGAGGAGTACTACCAGCGAGATGGAGCCGGGTCATCCCGGCAAAATGATTACCGGGGTAAGAGAAGAAATGATAGACCAGATTACCGGTACAGTTCGCAACAAGTTGCTGCTGTAAATCAAGATCAACCCGGAGCAGGGAGTAATCAGCATAAGAAAACTGGAGGGCAACAGTGGACCCCAAGAAATGATGGCAAGAAAACTTGGACGCCCGAGAAAAAGAGACAGTGGCAAGAAAAGAAACACCGATCGAGGTATACGTATGAGGCAATGCTGGATCAGCCGTGCAAATTTCACACGCCAAATTCAAGTAACCCGGCGGGTCACACGACTCAGCAATGTGAATGGATGAGGAAGATAGAGCAAAGTGGTTCGGGGAATGCTCAGGTACCTCGGAACGATCAACCTCGGCAGGAGTTACCCCGGCAACAATTACTCTCCGGAGCAAACACGCAACAGTTAATGTTGCCACCACCTCCGCCGAGGTATGAAAATCATGAGAGAAGGGATGCAGTGCATTAGGTGGAAAATCAACATAAGCCAGATCAAAGTTATCCCGACAATGAGGGGAGAAATGAATACAGAGAGCATCACCAGAGTTACTGTGTGTTTACCACGGAGGAGACAGATAGAAAGAGCTTGTAGCACCGACATATGGAAGTGAATGCGGTAATGCCGGCAGTGATGAGGTATATGCCTTGGTCGGATCAGGAAATTACGTGGAGTATCAAGGACCATCCCAAGCTTATGCCTAGTCCCAGTTCGTATGCGCTAGTACTAGACCCAATGTTCATCGGGCCAAATATCAATGTAAGATTTTCTAAGGTGCTGATTGACAATGGCAGCAGTATCAATATTATGTACGTGGATACAATGCGCAAGTTGGGTATCTCGGAAAACATGCTCCAGGCTACGAGAACAACTTTCCATGGTATTGTGCCAGGCATTTCCTGTGAACCTATTAGCAAGGTCTGGGTAGACGTGCTATTTGGCACAAGAGATAACTGCCGAAGTGAAAATTTGGAGTTTGAGGTTGTGAACCTAGAAAGCGCATATCACGCGTTACTCGGCAGGCCTCCCCAACACAAATTCATGGCAAGTTGTCACATCAGTTACCTGAAGATGAAGTTGCCCGGGCCAAATGGAGTGATTACCATAGCAGGAGATTTCCGACGTTCCATTGAGTGTGCGTCAGCCGGGTCTAACCTGGCCGAGTCACTCGTGATTGCACAAGAGAAGAGAAAGATCCAGGAGGTGGCGGCATTGGCTCTGTCCGCACAGCAATATATGCCGGCGTTGAGTAACCCGCATGGAAGTGTCTCATTTCAAGCAACTAAAGATACAAAGAAAGTGCATGTTGATGATCTGTTCCTAGAGTGCACCGTAACGATTGGTGCCGAGTTAAATGACAGATAGGAAAGCGAGCTCGTCAACTTCCTCTGTGAGAATCGGTATATTTTTGCTTGGTCCACACAGGACTTGCAAGGTGTTCCGAGGGAATTGGCCGAGCACTCTTTGAATGTGAGACCCGGAGCAAAGCCGGTGAAGCAACCTCTCCGCCGCTTTGCCGAAGATAGGAGAAAAGTCATTGGATATGAGATATCTCGGCTCCTAGCAGCTGGGTTTATCATGGAAGTGCTTTACCCGGATTGGCTATCTAATCCGGTGCTGGTGGAAAAGAAGAAAGATGATCCAGATGTGGCAGTGGTTTGGCTTATGTGCATCGATTACACGAACCTGAATAAGGCGTGCCCAAAAGATCCATTCCCACTGCCAAGGATAGATCAAGTCATAGATTCTACTGCTGGGTGTGAACTGTTGTCATTCATAGATGCATATTCTGGTTTCCACCAGATACCTCTGAACCCGAATGATCAAATAAAGACTGCGTTTATCACCCCGTATGGGGCTTATTGCTATCGCACCATGCCTTTTGGTTTACGTAATGCAGGGGCAACGTACCAAAGATGTATGAAAAAATGTTTACACGACCAAATCGGCCGAAATGTGCAAGTGTATGTGGATGATGTGGTTATAAAAACCAAGGAAAGCAAAACGCTCCTTGATGATATCAGGCAAACGTTCACGAACCTAAGAAGATTCTGAATGAAGCTTAACCCGAAGAAGTGTACCTTCGGTGTCCCGGCGGGAAAATTACTCGGATTTCTTGTCTCCAGCCGAGGCATCGAAGCTAACCCAACTAAAATCCGAGCCATAGAGCGAATGGAACTGCCGAAGTGTCTTAACGATGTCCAGAAGTTCACTGGTTGCCTGGCATCTTTAAGTCGGTTTGTATGTCGGATGGGAGAAAAGGCATTGCCTCTCTATCAACTAATGAAAAAAGCGGACAATTTCATGAACGCCGCAGGCCAACGAAGCCTTCATCCAATTAAAGAAAATGTTAGCCACTGCACCAGTGTTAGCCTCTCCACTATCAAAAGAGCCAATGTTGCTCTACATAGCCGCAACCAACCGAGTTGTAAGTTCAGTAGTAGTGGTAGAGCGCGACGAGGAGGGAAAGTCAGTGCAAAGGCCAGTCTATTAACTGAGCGAGGTATTATCACCATCAAAGCAAAACTATCCTCACTATCAGAAGATGGCATATGGTGTGTATATGGCAGCGAAGAAGCTAAAACACTACTTTGAAGAACACCCAATCAAAGTGATATGTGAAGCCCCCATATCTGAGATAATGAGCAACAAGGATGCGAGCGGCCGAATCGCAAAATGGGCAATTGAGCTAGCCACTTATGCTCCGCAGTACAACAGGCGAGATGCGATCAAGTCTCAGGCTGTGGCTGATTTTTTCGTAGATTGGGCTGAAATGCAATATGAGCCACCATTACCAGATCCGAACCACTGGAGAATGCAGTTTGATGGATCAAAAACAAAAACCGGGTTAGGCGCAGGAGTTGTACTTACCTCACCAAAGAACGACCAGCTGAAGTATGTGCTGCAGATCCATTTGGCAGCATCAAACAATGTCACCGAGTATGAAGCGCTTGTGCATGGACTCAAAGTGGCAAAAGAAATTGGAATACGTCGGATCCAATGCTTTGGCGACTCAGATCTGGTCGTTCAGCAAGTCTCGGGGCAATGGGATGCTTTGGATGCAAACATGGCATTGTACAGATTTCATGTGCAAAAGATATCAGGGTACTTCGAGGGATGCGAGTTTCACCATGTACCCTGGCTGGAAAACGAGGCTGCCGACGTATTGTCGAAGCTCGGATCAACACGACAAGCAATTCCACCGGGTGTTGCTCTAGAGCACCTCAGAAAACCATATATTAGGTCGTCCCCAGAAACTGGCTCAATCTACATCCCGGCAGATCCGGAGTCCGGAGCTGTACCCATGGACATTGGCGTGGGAAGTGGTTCAGGAAACCCGGGGACTGCTTCGCAGAACCCAGGGACTGCGCAGCGCGATCCGGCCGAGGTTATGTCGATGGATCAAATGGAAATTGATGAGGATGTGTTTCTGGTGCAAGCTATACCAGCCTGGGCACTACCATATTTCAATTCCTAAAGGATGGAGCTTTGTCTAGTGAAGAGGTACTCTCCAGGCAAATTCAGAGACGCGCAAAGGCATACACGTTTATCAATGCTGAACTATACAAGAGGAGTGTCACAAATGTCCTCTAACAATGTGTTGACCCGAAAGAAGGGCTTGACATCCTCCGAGATATACATCAAGGGGAATGTGGGCATCACGCCTCATCTAGAGCTTTAGTGGCAAAAGCTTTCCGGCATGGGTTCTACTAGCCAAGTGCCTTGGAACAAGCAGAAGATGTAGTAAGAAAATGTAATGGTTGTCAAAGGTATGCCACCAAGACACACATGCCAATGTCGGAGCTCAAGACCATACCAATTACCTGGCCACTTGCCGTATGGTGTTTGGATATGGTTGGCCCGTTTGAACCAGCGAGAGGAAATATGACCCATATCTTGGTTATGGTGGACAAGTTCACCAAATGGATTGAAGTAAAGCTAATAAGAAAATGTGATGGACCTACGGTCTTTAGATTCCTCAAAGATATCATTCTGAGATATGGCTATCCTTACAGTATCATAACAGATAATGGCAGAAATTTTGCTGAAGGAGCATTTGCGCGATTCTGCCAAGATAAGAAGATCCGGCTGGACGTTGCCTCGGTAGCCCGCCCCGCATCAAACGAACAAGTGGAGAGATCCAACGGATTAGTATTATATGGGATAAAACCCTGGCTCATTAAGCCGCTGCAAAGATCAGTGGGGTGCTAGATAGAAGAACTACCAGCGGTACTGTGGAGTTTAAGAACAACTCCGAATCGATCAACAGGCTATACACCATTCTTTCTGGTATATGGGGCAGAAGCTGTACTACCAGCCGGCATAGAGCATGATTTGCCTAGGGTCACCCAATACACAGAAGCCGAAGTGCGAGAAGCCCGGCAAAATGATGTTGATCTGCTGGAAGAAGCGAGAGAATTGGCATTGTCCCGATCCGCCATATATCAGCAAAATCTCTGACGCTATCATACCCGGAAAGTTAACCCCCGAGTCTTCCGGGAAGGTGATCTGGTACTCCGGTTGGTACAACATACTGCTGGCATGCATAAGTTATCCCCCCATGGGAAGGGCCATTCATTGTGAGCAAAGCATTGCACAATGAATCGTATTATCTCATCGATGCAAAACCACAAGAGAAGAACAAGGCGGACAGGTCCGGCGAGGAATCTAAGCGTCCATGGAATGTAGCTCTACTTCGTCCCTTCTACACTTAACAAAGAAGTGTGTGTATCCGAGTCTCTCATACATCGGTATGTATGCCGGCAATGAGTCTATCAATGAAATCTTGGCACCTCGAGCAGTAACTCGGGGACTACCTTAATAATATTTGTTATCTTCTGTACTTATTATTTATTTTTATGTCGGCTGGCTTAAGTTGCTTCTGCCTAAGCCGGATTAGTAATGTGTGAGCACCAAAAACTCAACTCTTCGACTTGCTGCTATCCAACAAGATTTGGCTTCATGGCAAGCAAGAGAATAAGTTTGGAATTGCGTAGCACATGAAAAACGACTAAGGAGTGGAACGTAATCGAGCCGACATTTGTTATTCAGACTAACTTTGTGTTTACCTTGTTTTTACTATGCTAAATTATCTTGAGCTAGTCCTAAAGTTTCCAAGTATTGTTAAGTCAATTTTTGAAACTCGGACTCGTAAGTCACAAAACCGAATCACGGTAGACACAAGTCGAGCCAGGAAATTGGAGAAACAAGAAAATGAAACTCGGGGACTACGCCCAAGTTAATCCGGCAGGAGCAACTTAGTAGCAAAATATAATTTGTGTGCTTAATACATCTGCACCGGCATACCAGGGATCTGATAAATTTCAAAGTGTTTTTTCGCGCTCAAGGAGCAGCAGCAGGTGGAACTCCAGTTCAGCCTCATCATCATCTTCATCCTCTTCAACATCTAAAGCTTCGTCCTCTTCCTCGTCTCCCGAACCATTTTCAACGTATTCGTCGTTAATAACGCCAAGGAAACTTGGTCCTTCATTCCATTGATGGATGGGAGCAAACTGGATGAGGTTGTGGGCGCAAGCCTTGCGCTAGGTTACCCAATCCGGGTCATTTGACCACTTGGATCCGGTGCGCAAGCGCTCGAGAAGCTTCAGATCCAACTTTAAATACCATGTGAGGACAAAAGGGAGAACAGTTTCAGCTCCGGCACGGTCGGCGGATTCCCTCCAGAGGTCAAGCTGGGTCTCGCACTCCATTACCTTGGTAATCAGAGCAGTGGACCCCTCCGGAGTATCTTCACCAGGCCAAAGGGCATTGAAGACCCAGACTGCTGCATCTAGGAGACCCTTACCGTAGTTCTTCACAATCTCGATGCGAGAGGATAGGCTGACCAACAAGTCCTCCATGTCATAGGGAATAGTTTCAGCGCAAGGACCAGTTGGGGTACCCCTCTGCTGGCGGAACTTGGAAACTGCAGCAACCGCAATAGCATCACCCTCTGGAAATTTTCCTGAAAAACAAGACAAGTGAAATAAGTAAAGGAGGTTGACCTGGAAAGATTCATGTCGACTGAAGGAAAAGAACTTACGAGAAATATGGCTATGGATCCGGGTAAGCTCCTTGGTGCAGTTATCACGTCTCTCCCGAAGCTTTTCAAGTTCAGCGTTAGCCGAGCCAAGCTTGACGTCGGCCTCCTTCAGCAGTTCTTGATCCTTTGCAAGTTGGAGGTTGAGGCATTCTCACTCTTCAGTGAAATCTTGGCCAGCCTTGTCCATCTCAGCCTTCTGGAGCGCCTTGAGCTTTTTCATTTCAGCCTTGAGTTTGGCAATTTCATCGTCTTTGGCTCGGAGTTGGGCAAGCTCATCATCCTTCTTCTTAAGTTCGTCCTGATGCTGCCCTGCTTGTTCGAGAAAATGCAGCATCATATTAGGCATGGGCACACTATCTTCAAGAGATGCTGAAACAGTTTGTTGACCAGGCAAAGCCGAGGTATGAATATTTGCCGAGCTTAGGAGAAAGGAAAGAGAGCGTAGAAGAACATTAATCAAAACTGACTTACCTTTTATCTGCTCCAAGTCCTTCCTCATGATGGTGTTTTTGGCCTCCACTCCGGCTGCGCAATACGAATGACAAATTAATCCGGCAGGGAAAGACAAAGAAAGATGGGAAAAAAGGCAAAAAGAAAGTTCGGGCCTAGCCCTTGCAGGAATCAAGCCCCGTAACCCGGGGAAAGACGGATTGTTTTCAGGGACAAATCAAGGCTGCACCGAATTGCGTCATATATTTGTCCTCCGGGTCAAGCAGTTTATTCGGAATCACGTTCCTTCGTAGACCGAAGAACCGGATCTAGAGCTCTTTAGTGGGCCACAATCCGACATATCCTTCTATGGTGGTGGCGAAGGAAGAAAGGGATGTGATGGCATTCATCGGGAGATGGTGTGGTTGAAGTTCATAGATATCGAGGAAATCATGGAAGAAATCGCTGACGGGGAGCCGAAGCCGCGCTAGAAATGGGAGAGAAACACGACGAACTCACCCAGATTGGGTGAGGGAGCGAGCTCCTCAGAGGCGAGGCGGGCAACCATGCCCTCGAGGATGCGACACGTGCGGTAGAGCCAGTCCAGGTCGTCCTGGCACACCCAGGAACCAGCCCAGGCGCCGCGTTCTGTGTTCTCCGCCCCCTCCTCCATCTCCTCCTCCGCGATGGTGAGCTCCTCTTCAGTCATGTCAAGATCACTGTCCTCACCGGCCCTATCGGAGGTGGGGGCAGAACCTTGGACTGGCGCGGACCCGTGGTGGTGCAGCTGCCCGGGAGTGGCAGCAATGCAGGTGCGAAAAAGCACGGTACGGCGGTGGCGCTGTTGAGCGGATGCGATGGTGGCGGCGCTATCGCTAGGAGGAAGAAGAAGAAGAAGAGGCAGAGGGGCACGAGAAGGGGAAAAAAGACCAAGGGGCGCGCCCCTCCCTATTTAACCACACCCCAGCGGTGGTAGTGGTATCGCGTTGCGTGTCGAGGCCACACGGTGTGGCCGTGTATCTGCCGGGTCAGCCAATCAGAGGCGAGCCACATGAAGGGCCACAGGGCGCAAGAGATCCCACGACACGACGTGATGATACAGCTAATGAGGAGACATGTGCGACATGACGTGTGCAACAGTAACACCTAACATTAACTGCAGCAGTAACTGGCGCAGGCCCTTAAAATGAGGCAAGATAATGATTACCCTCCACGTGAGGAAGCGTACGAGAGAAGGAAGGATAACTCAGAAAACTAAAGGATGACCTGGCCAGCGAGTGAACACTCGGAATGTACCAGGGGAAAAGCAAGCCAAGGAAATCTGGGCTATGAGTTAACTCGGAAAAGGGAGCTTAAGGCTCGCTAAATTGAACATGCTGAGCTGCTAAGACCGCACCAGCTTTGGGGACTAATGTTGGGGGATACCCCCGGGTAGGGTCACGCCGGGGTATAAAGGCCGAGTTAGCCGAGGTACGGCAAGGTCAAAGCGAATGCTGGCCGAGTCACCTCAAGGCAGGCCGAATCACGGAGTAACCCGGACTGGAGGATGTCCACCTGACTGAGTCCCGGCCGACGTATGTCGTATGCCAGCGGGATTTATGTAACTTGTATATAGGTACCCATGGAGCCAGATTAACCAGGCACGATCCGGGTTATATCAAGCTTGCAAGAGAAGGAAGTTATCTCGCTGGTCAAAAGGTGGTCTATGTACGCTAGAGCGTGAGCGAAGCGGACAGAGAGAAGGACCACCGAGGCGTGGCCGACAAGGGTGACGCGCCCTGTGTCGGATGACGCTGACGCCGTAGAGGCTTACGTAGCCTCTACATGGCTTACGATGGTGAAAAGTGATCCGGTCGGTTTGCTATTTTGGGAAGAGGCGTATTCCTTGGAATATGCCTCCACATATGCCCTAATTGGAGACCTAGCCTCCCCTTTATAAGGAGCACTTGGGCCTCTGTAGAAAGGGTTGGCATTTGAGTAGTTGTTTCCTGGGAGATAGCTAGTGGTGAGAGTAAGAGAGCTCCTTCTTCCTCCTCTCCCCAATACAGCTCAAGGAGCATCTGTAATCTTGTGAACTTGGGAAATACCAAACATCTGCGTGTGGAATCACCACACTATCCCTCCCTGGATTCCTCTAGTGCATATTGGCCCCACCTTTAGCCTATCCATGGCATCTGCCGTGACACCACCACGACAGCACATACCAGAATGATTCATAAGATGATCATTGGACAATAGTAAAGATATTCTTATGAGCTTTGGAAGAACTAAGAATATATCATGTATAAGTGACAAATAGTTAAAGGTAGTTCATTGTAAAGTGTTACATTGCTATTAGTTTTGTCACAAGATACAAATTAAATTTTTCTCAATTTAGACTATGGGTGGCACAATGTAATGGAAAGGATGTTCCATGATGGATTTGGATAAGTTCCAAAGTTGAAACATTGTGACGGATACTACAACAAAAGGCTAAGTATATGACTGCTATAGTAGCAGCAAAGGAGGGCATTTGTGTTAAGAAGTTTGCTATCAAACTAGGTGTGGTTCAAAGTGGGCTAATACTGTGAAGATATATTGTATGACAATAATATCAACATATTTTAACCCGAACGAACTAAAGGTCTTACCAAAGAACTAAATTTATACAATGCCATCTCATTTGAGAATGAGTGATGCGTAGAGACGCAAAGACATGCAAATACACACGGACCTAAAAGTGCCAGATTCGGAGATTATGTTAACCACTAGCAAACGCGTATAATCAACACCTAGGTGTTGTATATACAAGTTTACAAACTAGATTATTGACTCTAGTGCAAGTGGGAGACTCAAGGGAATATGCCCGAGAGGCAATAATAAAGTGGTTATTATCTTATTCCATGTTTATGATAAATGTTTATTTTGCATGCTATAATTGTATTAATTGGAAACGTTAATACATGTGTGTTTAATAAACAAAATACAAAGTTACTAGTACTACCTCTCATATAAACTAGCTTGTTGATTGACAAGATGATCAAGGTTTCCTGATCATGGACATTGGATGTTGTTAATAACGAGGTCACAACATTGGTGGAATGATGTGATGAACATTCATTCGAAGTATAGCATTACGATCAGAGTCATTATGTTTATATTGCTATAACATCATATGAAGTAATCTTAGTCCTTAGACCATGAGATCATGTTAATTGCTAACGCCAGAAGAGTATGTTGATAACATCAAACGTCACACCGTAACAGGGTGACTATCAAGGTGGGTTTAGTGCTACGAAGGTGTTATGTTGAGGCTCATGGATCAAGAGTGGGATTTGTCCATCCCGATGACGGATAGATATACTATAGGCCCTCTCAGTGATATCACATTAAGATAGCTTGCAAGCAAGTGATGTGATCACTAGAATGTTATATCACGGGAATGAGAAAAGAGTACATGTCGGTAACGAGATCAAACTAGGTATGGAGATACCGATGATCGAATCTCGGACATGTAATATATCGAGAGAAAAAGGAATTTAGTTACTAGCGTCAAAGGTTCTCACGATCACAGAAGTCATCGTTGAATGTGTAGGAGTCAGTATGGATCTCTAGGTCCCGCTTCTGATTATTGATCTGAGAGGGGTCTCGATCATGTCTGCATTATTCGCGAACCATAGGGTGACACACGTAAGGGATACCGACACCATTTGGAGCAAATATGTTTCAGATAAAGATTTAAGAAAGCGCTGGAATTATTTCAATAGACACCGAAACTGTTTCGGGTGAAATTGCTGAAATTGGTTCTGCTTGTAATATTGAAATGTTGCAGGGGGTTTTATGTGAATGTTTTTTAATTAAAGTAATTAACAAAATTCTGAATAAAATTAATAAAAGAGTTTTATTAAATGAGAGAGCATTAAATTTGGAGAAATTTAATGCATTTAAAGTGGAGACTTTAAAAGAGAATGTGAAGGGGCATTTTAATGTGGAGGGGTTACCACCACGTGAATGGGGGAGGTGAAGGGACACCCTCCATGGGCGCCGACCATGGGAGGGGTACCCTCCCCTCCTCCTATAAAAGGCCCCCCTCTCACACCTCCTCGTGAAGGATCTCTCTCCCCCTCTAGTATTTTTCCCACGGTCTCGGATTAGCAAGATACATGTTCCCGGTGGCTTTATCTGGAAAGGAGTTGCTGCTTCCGCTGCTTTGCTGGAGCGAGGTATGGAGGTTGTCGGAGTACCGGACGTGTGTGCGATCATGGATGCACCGCTTCTTTGCGGTGCTGGACTTGGTGGTGCTGGACTTGCTGGAGCTGGATCTGATGGACGTGCTGGAGCCGGACCTGCTGGACTTCATCACGATCTTAAGATCGGCAAGTGTACGACTACATCATCCACGAGTTCCAACTTGTTAACAAAGCTTTGTTGTCTTCGAGGGTAAGTTCTCTATGATGTATATCCACCCGTTGCTTGTATCTAGTAGATAGATCTTGGTGTATAGTTCCCATCGTAGGAAATTTTTTGTTTTCTATGTTGCGAACCCAACAATTTGATGTTATCAAGATACTCTTTTGGTGTTAGCAATTAACATGATCTCATGGTCTAAGGATAAAGATTATTTCGTATGATGTTATAGCAATATAAACATAATGACTTGATCGTAATGCTATACTTTGGATGAATGTTCATCACATCATTTCACAAATGCTGTGACCTTGTTATTAGCAACATCCAATGTTCATGATCAGGAAACCTTGATCATCTTGTTAATCAACAAGCTAGTCTATAAGAGAGGCATAACTAGGAACCCTTTTTGTTTATTAAACACACATGTATTGACGTTTTCGATTAATATAATTATATCATGCAAAATAAACATCTATCATATACGAGGAATACATAATAACAACTTTATTATTGCCTCTCAGGGCATATTTCCTTCAGTCTCCCACTTGCACTAGAGACAATAATCTAGTTTACATAGTGATAAATCTAACACCCATGGAGTTCTGGTGTTGATCATGTTTTGCCCTAGGGAGAACTTTAGTCAACGGATCTGCTACATTTAGGTCCGTGTGTACTTTACAAATCTTTATATCTCCATCATTGACATGCTTGCGGATGGAGTGAAACCGGCACTTAATATGCTTGGAATTCTTGTGAGACCTCGGTTTCTTGACGTTGGCTATGGCTCCATTGTTGTCACAATAGATAACCATTGGGTCTAATGCACTAGAAACCACACCTAGTTCCGTTATGAGCTCCTTCATCCAAACCGTTTCCTGCGCCGCTTCTGAAGCAACAACATATTCCACCTCTATCGTTGATCCAGGTTTAATTTAGATCTAATCCCGTGATGTATTGGCATTACTGTCTCAGGCGAACAAGTGTGTCTGATCGGTGGTAGCCGAAAAGACACGCATCCTTCCTGAGTAGCTTTGGCGCAACATGGCTCACAAGCTCGATACATAATCCAAGCCATGGTTCGCTGGCTGCCACGCGCCAAACACCGACACAGATCATCCTGGTAGCTGCATGTGCATGCAAGAGATTTCTCAGATACATATAGAGACCGGTTCTCCGTACCAACTACAGATACGCGGTGGCAGTGTTTAAAAACCAACTAGTCTCTCTAGTCTCTCTCATGTGTTAATCGATTGTTTTATTTAGATTAGATCTAATCAATTTGCATGTCCTTTTTTATGCATGGGCCGCCTAGAGAGCCTCCTGGAGACGAAAGCCATGCTTGGCTCGTGGCCACCTGTATCGATCAAAGCCACCGTACCGCAAGCTGACTCCAGATCGAATTCTGGATCGAAAAAGCAATAGCAGGAGCGATGCAGTACATGCATTCGATTAGGATAAATAATCTCTCTTCACTTAAGCATATTCTACTTATAATATTCGATCATATCTAACAATGAATTTGTATGTGCAAATATTAGGAGGATCAAGTCTAGCGGCGCACTGTTCTCATGTAATATGGCCAACACAGCCTCGCGATGCATCTAGAGATCGGCTCGTCTCGTCGGCGTTGGATTAATTTTACATCCAACAAATCTCCCTCATGATTATTTTGTTGATCGATTACTTTATTTGATCTAATCTTTATATATGTCTGTTTTGCAATACGTGTGCAACACAACCTGAATCGGCGGACTCGCTCGGGGGACTCGCCGTCCTCGTGGAATCTTCATGATCGGGGACTCGCCTCGCCTGCCGCGACTCACCCTCGCGGACACGCCACGCTCGGGACTCGCCATCACGACTTATCCCTCGCGGCCTCGCCGTCGCCGACTCGCCATTCTATCGGCTAACTGCCGCGCGACATTGCCAGCGCGACCTCCGTCCGCCGTGTCGACCCCGTGTCCGCCGTGTCGACTTCGCCATAGCGCGATCTCCGTCCGCCGCGTCGACTTTGTCATAGTGCGACCTACGTCCGCCGCGTCGACCCCGTGTCCGCCGCGTCGACTTCGCCCCAGCGCGACCTACGTCCGTTGCGTCGACTCCGTGTCCGCCGTGTCGACTTCGTCATAACGCGTTCTCCGTCTGCCGCGTCGACCCCGTGTTCGCCGCATAGACTTCGCCCTAGCGCGATCTCTATCCGCCGCGTCGACCCCGTGTTCGCCGCGTAGACTTCGCCCCAACGTGATCTCTGTCCGCCGCGTCGATCCCGTGTCCGCCGCGTCGACTTCGCCCCAGCGCGACCTACGTTCGCCGCGTCGACCCCGTGTTCGCTGCGTCGACCCCGTGTTCGCTGCGTCGACTTCGCCCTAGCGCGACCTCCGTCAGCCGCGTCGACCCCGTGTTCGCCGCGTCGACTTCACCCTAGCGCGACCTATGTCCGCCGCGTCGACCCCGTGTCCGCCGTGTCGACTTTGCCATAGCGCGACCTCCGTCCGCCGCGTCGACTCTATGTCTGCCGCGTCGACTCCGCCAAAGCACGCCTATACTTCCGCTACGTCGAATGCGTACGCCACGCCTACTAAGGGACCTTCATCGTCCGAGCCGCCAGAGAGGGTCACATGCCACGCTGCATGAACTCACCACTGGGCGTCTCTTCCCTCCGGGAAAGATTGATTCGCCTTTGTCAACCTTTGAAAGAGCGACTCGCAATGGCTAAGTAGTGCGGACAAGGACTCGCGAACCGAGCCTCAGATCGTCCATGAAAAACGCTAACTGAGAGCCATCATTGGAGTCGCCTTGCTCGACTGGCCTTCTGGGCCAAGACAAATGGCAGTGCTACACAAACAGCACCATGTCCTCCTCAACCTTAGTAGTGCGACTCGCACGGCAAAGTACTGCGGATGAGGACTCGCAAACCGAGCCTCGGATCGCCCATGAAGAACGCCAAGCCAAGAGCCATCTTTGGAGTTGCCAAGCGACTAGCCCCCCGGGCCAAGACGAGAGACCCGCTAACAAAAACAGCGCAATCAACGTCATTGTAGACTCGCAATCATCGCGGACTCGCTACACTCAGGAACTCTTCCCTCGCGGACTCGCAATCATCGCGGATTTGCCATACTCGGGAACTCTCCCCTCGTAATCATCACGGACTCGCCACACTCGAGGACTCTCCCCTCACCTACTCGCAATCATCACGAACTCTCTCCACACGGACTCGCCATGGTCGGCAACAACCACTACTATTTTCAGAATATGCATCTCTAAAGAGCCTCGAGTCGCCTCTACAAGACAACTCGAGCCTCGGGGACTACTCCTAGGCATACTGTGTGTGCGCGTGGTTCCACGACCGTGGCTTGCCACGCTCGGGGACTCGCCACCGCGGACTCACCCTCGCGTAGTCAATATGCTCGGGGACTCGCCACCATGGACTCGCCCTCTCATACTCAACACGCTCGGGGACTTGCCACCGCGGACTCGCCCTCGCGTACTCAACACGCTCGGGGACTCGCCACCGCGGACTCGCCCTCGCGTACTCAACACGCTCGGGGACTCGCCACTGCGGACTCGCCCTCGCGTACTCAATACGCTCGGGGAATCGCCAACACGGATTCGCCCTCGCGTACTCAACATGCTCGGGGACTCGCCACCGCGGACTCGCCCTCGCGTACTCAATACGCTCGGGGACTCGTCAACGCGGATTCGCCCTCGCGTACTCAACACGCTCGGGGACTCGCCACCGCAAACACGCCCTCGCGTACTCAACACGCAGGGCGACTCGCCCTCACGTACTCAACACGCTCAGGGACTCGCCATAGTGGACTCGCCCTTGCGTACTCAACACACTCGGGGACTCGCCACCGCGGACTCGCCCTCGCGTACTCAACACACTCGGGGACTCGCCACCGCGGATTCGCCCTCGCGTACTCAACACACTCAGGGACTCGCCACCGCTGATTCGCCCTCGCGTACTCAACACGCTCGGGGACTCGCCACCGCGGACTTGCCCTCGTGTACTCAATACGCTCGGGGACTCGCCACCGCAGACTCGCCCTCGCGTACTCAACACGCTCGGGGACTCGCCACCGCGGACTCGCCCTTGCGTACTCAACACGCTCGGCGACTCTCCACCGCGGACTCACCCTCACGTATTCAACACGCTCGGGAACTCCCCACCGCGGATTCGCCCTCGCCTACTCAACACGCTTGGGGACTCGCCGTCGCGGACCCGCCCTCACGTACTTGCCACGCTCGGTGACTCGCTATTGCGGGCTCTCCCTCGCGGGCTCATCTATCGCGGAATCGCATGCGCCGACTCGGCGACTTTGTCATCACCGACTTGGCAGCCTCCACGTCTTCTATTCATAAGCTTCTACAACAGCAAAATAACAAGGTCCTAGTCAAACTTCTCCAGGGGGCGGCTCCGTCCAATGGTGACTCGCCTGACGCGTCGACTCGCCCAGGCGAATGGACTACTTCATGTGCTATTTTCTATTTCAGGAGCTCGCCAACGACTCGCCATCGACTCTACCCTGGAATCGCCTACACCAATTCGATAGTTTGAAGTCATCTCTGAGTCCCTGACGCGCTCGGGGACTACTGATGGGGGAATACCAATCGGGGTATACCCATGAAGCGGAGTCTCCAGCTGGATCGAGCCGACTGAAGCCAAGCCTAGAGCGGGTCGACTCGTCGTATACGGCGACTGACACATACTAGACCCAGACGCCACGCCGACTGAAGGCCCAAGACGACGACTCCAATAAAAGGCCCATTAGCACTTATAAACCCTAACTGGATACATATATAAAGCCACCAGGGGAACCCCTAAAAACCATCTCTCATTAGATCCAATCTCCCCCTCCGCCTCCGGTGACTCTATTGTAAACCAATCTATGAACATATACTGGATTGATAGCATGACGTAGCGATCCTCCACCGAGGGGACGCGAACCTGGGTACATCGTGTGCCAATCTCGCTCCCGGATTCTCCTACGTCGCCTTGCCCTTTCCTCTATGTAAGCTACCCTGTAGCATCTGCCGTGGTCAATACCACGACATAACTCCTCCAACTAACTGCTGCTCCGTTTAAGAGAAATACGTATCCAGATTGAGACTTATAGTCATCCGCATCGGTGTCAAAGATAGCATCGACATAACACTTAGCGACTAGCTCTTCTTCACCTCCGTATACAAGAAACATATCCCTAGTTCTTCTCAAGTACTTAAGGATATTCTTGACCGCTATCCAGTGTTCCGAACCTGGATCAGATTGGTACCTACTAGTCAAACTAATAGCATGTGCCACATCCGGTCTTGTACATAGCATGGCATACATTATAGAGCCTATGGCTGATGCATAGGGGATCTTATCCATTATCTCTCTTTCTTCCGCCGTACCCGGACTTTGAGTCTTGCTCAATGTCTTGCCTTGCAACATAGGTAAAAACCCCTTTCTTACTTCCGTCCATATTAAACTTCTTTAATATCTTATCAAGGTATGTACTCTACGATAGCCCAATTAATGCCTATCTCTATAGATTTTAATGCCTAATATATATGACGCTTCACCAAGGTCTTTCATCGAAAATTTGCTGTTTAGATAACTTTTAACACTGTTTAAAAGATCTATATCATTTCCAATCAATAATATCTCATCCACATATAATATCAGAAATGCCACATTGCTCCCACTCACTTTCTTGTAAATACAAGCCTCTCCATAAGTTTGGACAAATCCTGTCGTTGTATTGGGAACGGCAGTACCTGAGGAGGTTAGATAGAGGTGTGGGGACTAGCAGGGAAGCTATCGACAGCGTCCGCAGGCGAGATTGGATACAAGTGAGCATAGCGGGACGCAATAAGTACCCAGGTCCAGGGCCCTCGTGGCGAGGTAAAGCCCCTACTCCTGCCTGATCTGTCTATGTGGGATATACGAACTACAAGTGCTCGTTGAGCTGTATTCTTTAGCTACTGCCTTAAATGCACTGAGACCAACCGTCTACCTGTCTAGGTGTGTATGCGTGTGTGCGTCTGGGAGTGAGCTAGCTAGCAGAGAGCTAGCTCTCTGTGTGTATCGATCGATGGATGGATGCCTCAATGAGTGAATGAGTCAGCTGAGTGAATCCCTCCCTGGCCTTATAAAGGTGGCCCAAGGGACAAAGGTGGGACCCACATGCCTAACTAGTACTATGTAGTATGTCATGCATGAGGCAGTGTACAGTGTATACTAGTGCATACATCATCTGATAAAGTAGCATGGGCTTGATGTCTTCGGTCTTGTCGATCTCTTCATTGGCCGGTCCTTCTTATCTGGTACTTGTCCTTCTGCTTGTCCTTCGTGCTGCCCTTTGCGCTGGTACTTGGCCTCGATCGGTCCAGAGCAGCAGAGCCAGCCGGATAACATGCTGGGAGCCTCAGCGTACGTAGCTGGCCCGATCGATCCTCCTGATCAAGGGAACAGCGAGCAGACAGGACACCCGACTGGGGGCGGTGGCGAGCGTGGTGGCCGGCTAAGGCCTAGCCGGGTAGGGCCACCTGGGCCGGGTGAGGCAACCGGACCACCCGGGGCGAAGTGACCCAGTCGGGTGTGGCGAGCGGGAGCCATCCGGGAGCACAGGGCGGAGGCCCACGCGAGCGAAGAGGAAGGCCCGCCCGGGTCACGGAGGGAGGATGCTCCGCGAGGGCCCATCTAGGGGCGAGGCGTCCTAGGCAGAGCCGGAGTGAGGCGGGCCGGCTGGGTCGGCCCAGCCGGAAGGAACTGGGATGCAGCATGGAGCAGGCCGGCTAGGGCGGGGAGGCCCAGCCAGAAGGAAGGCTCAGTCGGTAGGCCGCCGGCTGGGCTTCCACCCCCCCCAGGCGTCTCTGACTGCTGTTTTTCTTTATTTACCTTGTGTTTTGCCTTTTTAAACTATATTGAGACGTTTCTTTGGGGTACCCGGGGAGAATCCCCCCGACAAATCCAAACTCTTTGATCACCTCATCAAAGCGGAGATTCCAACTCCGGGATGCTTGCTTCAGTCCATAGATGGATCGCTGAAGTTTGCATACCTTATCAGCATCCTTAGGATTTACAAAACCCTTAGGTTGTATCATATACAACTCTTCTTCAATATTACCATTGAGGAACGTAGTTTTGACATCCATCTGCCATATTTCATAATCGAAATATGCAGCAATTGCTAACATAATCCTAACTGACTTAAGCATCGCTACGGGAGAGAATGTCTCATCGTAGTCAACTCCTTGAATTTGAACCCCTTTGCGACAAGTCGAGCCTTATAGATGGTCACATTACCATCAGCATTAGTTTTTCTTTTGAAAATCCATTTATTCTCAACGGCCTTTTGATCGTGAGGTAAGTCCACCAAGGTCCAAACCTGGTTTTCGTACATGGATTCCATCTCGGATTTCATGGCTTCTAGCCATTTATTGGAATCCGGGCTCATCATCGCTTCTTCATATGTCGCAGGGTCATCTATTTCATCAATCATGAAATTCATAATAGGATTGTCGTACAGTTCAGGAGCTGCACGTGTCCTACTTGACCTGCGAGGTTCGGTAGTGTCCTCTTTCAGAGTTTCATGATCAATATCATTAGCTCTCTCTTCATTAGGTGAAGTCAACTCCAAAACAATTTCCGGTGCTGTGCTACTCGCCATTTCATGAAGAGAAGGTTCAATAACCTCTTCGAGTTCTACCTTCCGACTACTCACACCTTTCGCGAGAAACTCCTTCTCAAGAAAGGATCCATTTTTGGCAACAAAAACCTTGCCCTCGGATCTGTGATAGAAGGTATACCCAATCGTTTCCTTAGGGTATCCTATGAAGACACATTTTTCCGCTTTGGGTTCGAGTTTATACGGCTGAAGTTTCTTCACATAAACATCGCATCCCCAAACTTTAAGAAATGACAGCTTAGGTTTGTTTCCAAACCATAATTCATACGGTGTCGTTTCAACGGATTTAGATGGTGCCCGATTTAAAGTGAATGCAGCGGTTTCCAGTGCATAACCCCAAAATTACAGTGGCAAGTCAGTCAGAGACATCATAGATCGAACCATATCCAATAAAGTACGATTATGACGTTCCAACACACCATTACGTTGTGGTGTTCCGGCAGGCGTGAGTTGTGAAACTATTCCACACTCTTTCATGTGTGTGCTAAACTCGTAACTTAGATACTCACCTCCACGGTCGGACCACAGAAATTTGATCTTTCTATTACGATGATTTTCCACTTCATTCTGAAATTCCTTGAACTTTTCAAAGGTTTCAGACTTGTGTTTCATCAAATAGATATACCCGTATCTACTCAAATCATCCGTGAAAAGTAACAAAATAACGATATCCACCTCGCGCTGACACACTCATTGGTCCACACACATCAGTATGTATGATTTCCAATAAATCTGTCGCCCGTTCCATTGATGCGGAAAACGGCGTTCTAGTCATCTTGCCCATAAGGCATGGCTCACATGTATCAAATGATTTAAAATCAAGTGATTCCAAAAGTCCATCAGAATGGAGTTTCTTCATGCGTTTAACACCTATATGACCTAGACGGCAGTGTCACATATATGCAGATATATCATTATCAAGTTTAATCCTTTTAGCATTAACATTATGAATATGCGTAATACTACTATCGAGATCCAATAGAAATAAACCATTCAACACAGGTGCATGACCATGAAAGATATCATTCTTATAAATCGAACAACCATTGTTTTCAGATTTAAAGGAATAACCACTTTGCATCAAACACGATCCGGATACAATGTTCATGCTCAGTGCAGGCACCAAATAACAATTATTCAGATTTATAACTAATCCCGATGGCATATGGAGAGGTAGCGTCCTGACGGCGATCACATCAACTCTTGATCCATTGCTGACCCGCATCTTGACCTCATCCCTTGCTAGCTATCGCTTGTTCCACAGCCCCTGAATCGAGTTACATATATTAGCAACCGATCCTGTATCAAATACCCAGGTGCTACTACGAGTACTAGTTAAGTACACATCAATAACATGTATATCACATATACCTTTGCGCTTCCAATGGCCAGTCCCCTTGCAATAGTAGCACTCGGTATCAGACTTAGGGCCAGCTCTGGATTTATTTTCAGGTGTGGCAACATATTTGCCACCCTTCTTTCCCTTCTTCTTGCCTTTCTTGTCCTTCTTGAAACCGGTGGTCTTATTGATCATCAACACTTGATGTTCTTTCCTAATCTCCACTTCTGCAGTCTTAAGCATTGACAGAAGCTCGGGAGAATCCTCAAATTCATAGCCCAGTTAGTGAAGTTGCTACCATTCGCAGCAAGTTTCTCTTTCTCCATGAACACATTGAAATTAAAAGCAGGTGGTGCCATCTATAATAGAATTTGTAAAGTTTATTTAGACTAAGTTTATGATAGAGTGAGTTCAACTAATCCAAATTACTAATGAACTCCCACTCAAAAACGACATCCCTCGTGTCTTTTTGGTGATTACATGAACCAAATCCACTACACCAAGTCCGATCATCACGTGAGTCGGTGTAGCTTCAAAGACGAGCACCTATATGGGCATCATATCAACTATATGACTCATGCTTAACCTTTCGGTCCGTGTTCCGAGGACATGTCTGTACATGCTAGGCTCGCCAAGTAAGAACCTTAGTATTCGCGTGTGTAAAACTGTCTTACACCCGTTATATGAAAGCATAGAGTCGAGTACACCCGATCATCACGTGATGACTCGAAACACGATCCACAGAACGATGCATACTTAAGGAAGAACACATTTTATCTTGATATCTAAATGAGGGATCATCTTACAATGCTAGAAAAAGCGCCAAACTACTAGTATAAGATGCTAACATCTAATGTGTAAAGTGAGATGATATGGTCCATGCATTTGATCTCTATTATTTGCATCGTGGTATGATCTCTATCATTCCTTTGTGTGTAAGGCCAAGGTCTATGGAACTTACACGTTGAGTGTGTTGTAAGAGTATCTATCATACATCTACTTACAACAATACCATATCAAGACACTAGCCCAGCAACGATCTAAACTAGACGCCTCTAATTTACCAGCTGCAAGTTTTACGTGGCTTAGGGCTTTCGAAGATAGAACCGGTCTTACCTACGAACATGGAACCACAACAAGGATAACCAAGTTATTAGCAACTCGTTGTAAATCAGATATTGACTATAGTAGGAGAGACAGACACCCGCCAGCCACTTATGCAAAACTAGTTGCATGCCAGTCGTGGAACCGGTCTCATGTGCGATGACATGTAAGGTTGGTCCGGGCCGCTTCATCCCACTATGCCACCAATATCCAAAATACATAGAAGATGCAATAACATGAGCATCATCGCCCACATATAAACATATATGTACTACCCGTGCAAAGCACCTACGCATAGATCAGGCTCTGATACCACTATTGGGTCCGTAGCATAGAAAACAAAAAAATTCCTACGATGAGAACTATACGCCAAGATCTATCTACTAGATACAGAGCAACAGGTGGACATACATCCATGGAGAACTTACCCTCGAAGACAACGAGTTTGTTTAACGAGTAGGAACTCGTGGTTGATGTAGTCGTACACTTGCCGATCTCAAGATCGTGTGGAAGTCCGAGCGCCACAAATCAGCAGTGCATCCGTCCTCGCACACACGTTCAAGCCACCAGACAACCTCCACCTCCTCGCTCTAGCGATGCATGAAGCGATAACTCATTCAGCATTTAAATGCCACCGGGAACATGTATCTCGCTAATCCGAGACCATGGGGGAATAATTCTAGAGGGGGATAGAGATCCTTCACGAGGAGGTGTGAGGAAGAAGGAGGAAGAGGGGGGCTTTTATAGGAGGAGGGGGTACCCCCTCTATGGACAGCGCCTCATGGAGGAGGTGACCCCTCACCTCCTCCATTCATGTGGTGGTAACTCCCTCCACATTAAAATGCCTCTTCACATTCTCTTTTAAAGTCTCCACTTTAAATGCATTAAAATTCTCTAAGTTTAATGCTCTCTCATTTAATAAAACTCTTTTATTAAATTTATTCTGAATTTGGTTAATTACTTTATGTAACACCCCGTCCACTCCTGGACCCGGGGGGTGTCACTCCTGGCAGCTTAATAGGATATCTAGACTGGCCCCACAGACCAACACTAGTCTTTTCTGCACACTTTGTCCTCACTCGTGCGCATCCGGTTACCCACTTCCCGGTCGGTCACCCATCCTAGAATTGCTCTAGGCCAAGCACGCTTAACCTTAGAGTTCTTTTCGAATGAGCTTCCGGAAAAGAAGTTGCAACTTATTGATATGGGTATCCTATCAATCCTATTAAGCCATGTGCCTGGATCTCACACTTTAATTAACAAACATTTACATAAAACCCCTTGCAACATTTCAATATCACATGCAGAACCACTTTCTGCAATTTCACCCGAAACAATTCTCGTTTCTATCGAAACAATTCCTGCACTTTGCAATCCTTTCGTCTGAAACATATGTGCTCCAAAATGGTGTCGGTAACCCTTAAGTGTGTCACCCTATGGTTCGCGAATAATGCAGACATGATTGAGACTCCTCTCAGATCAATAATCAGAAGCGGGACCTAGAGATCCATATTGACTCTTGCACATTCAGCGATGACTTCTGTGATCGTGAGAACCTTTAACACTAGTAACTTAATCCCTTTGTCTCATTATATAATACATGTCCGAGATTCGATCATCGGTATCCAAATACCTAGTTTGATCTCGTTACCGACATGCACTCTTTTCTCGTTCCCGTGATATAACATTCTAGTGATCACATCACTTGCTTGCAAGCTATCTTAATGTGATATCATCGAGAGGGACCAGAGTATATCTAACCGTCATTGGGATTGACAAATTCCACTCTTGATCCATGAGCCTCAACATAACACCTTCGTAGCACTGAACCCATCTTTATAGTCACCCTGTTACGGTGTGACGTTTGATGTTATCAAGATACTCTTCTGGTGTTAGAAATTAACATGATCTCATGGTCTAAGGATTAAGATTACTTCATATGATGTTATATCAATATAAACATAATGACTTGATCGTAATGCTATATTTCGGATGAATGTTCATCACATCATTTCACAAATGCTATGACCTTGTTATTAACAACATCCAATGTCCATGATCAGGAAACCTTGATCATCTTGTTAATCAACAAGCTAGTCTATAAGAGAGGCATAACTAGGAACCCTTTTTGTTTATTAAACACACATGTATTGACGTTTCCGATCAATATAATTATATCATGCAAAATAAACATCTATCATATACGAGGAATACATAATAACAACTTTATTATTGCCTCTCAGGGCATATTTCCTTCAAAACCTGGAATACCTAGTGAAGGAAGAATTTTAGAAGTTGAAAGAGCCACTAAAAACTTCATGCAAATGCAATATGAACAAAATAAATTATTTACTAAAACTATGGAGGAACAATCTACCCTTTTGAAGAATATTAGTCATCAACTTGAGAGTTTAAATAGGAAAATTCCTAGTTTGCAATTGAAACTTTCTAATGCTGAAAGAAATATATAATCTTTGTCTGAAGCACAATCCTCTTTGATTAATAAAATGGTTGCTAAACCTGAAACTAATGAGAATCCCTTTGCAGCTACTAATGCCATACAAGTTAGAATTGATGAAAATGTTAGATTGTTAGCTGAATTGCATCCTAAGTGGGAAAGAGAAGATGAAATTGCTAGAAACATTAGTGTTTCTACTATCACTACCACTAGTGTTGAGGCTAGTAATAGCTCTACTACTTTATATGATAATTATGATTTTGATCTTGATGGTTGCAACATCTCTGAAGTTATTAAGTGCTATGAATATGGCCTTTACAAAACACATTACTGATGCTCTCATAAAATTAAAGAAGAAAAGATGAAACATAAAGCTTCTATTCCTATAAAACAAGAAGATGGTTAGGAACCCATCATTAATATGAAAGTGAATGATTTAGATTTCAAATCTCTATGTGATCTTGATAGTAGTGTTTCTATTATGCCTAGAAGGATTTATGATATGCTTGATTTGCCACCATTGGAAGATTGTTATTTGAATATCCCACTTGATGATAATGCTAAAAAGAAACTCATGAGGAGTAATGATGTCCTTATTATGGTTAACAATGCCTATGTCCCAGTTGATTTCTATTTTTTGGATGTTGAATGCAATGCTTCTTGTCCTATTACTTTGGGAAGACCTTTTCTTAGAACTGTTGGTGCCATTATTGATATGAAAGAAGACACCATTAAATACCAACTCCCACTCAAGAAAGGTATAGAACATTTCCCTAAGAAGAGATAAAAGATTTCTTCTGCCTCTCCTATGAAAACAAAATTTGGTTCTAATGCTTCTTCATTTGAGAACACTTGATTCTTTTTCTTGCTTCTTATGCCTAACTTAAAGGCGTTAAAGAAAAGTACTTATTGGGAGATAACCCAAAAGTTTTAGATGAGTCTTAGAAGTTATTACCTCTGTAATAACCGTTCCTTATCCTTTTTATTTGCTTTTTGTGCCAAGAGTAACCTCTAATGAGAGAGAAGTAATGATTGGGAAGTTGTTGTCCCGAAACAGATTTCTGTGCTTTACCGTAAAAATTCGTGTAAAATCTCTGTATGTTCTTTTGAGGCGTGAATTTTTGTGCTTCTGCCCCAGGTTGTTATCTAACTTTCATTTGTTCAACACATTTTGATTTGAGCAAATGAAGGTCTTCGAAAAAACTGGTTTTTACCTGCTGGTCTGTTTTGACAGATTTCTGCCATTATTTGCATTTGCTTCTTGTTGGTTCCTTTTTGAGTTCTTTTGGGGAATTGATCTTTTTGAGGGAGGTGCTACAGTATCTTGTGTTTTAATGGAAGTTTTATTGGTGTTGAAACTGAACCTAAAGACTTATTATCTTGAGTGCACTAAAGTTGCTAATAAAGATTGTGTGAAGTTTTGTATGAAGAAAAATTTCAGGTGTATGAAAGAAATGATGTAATGAGATGAAGAATGGACTATAGCTCAAGCTTGGGGATGCCACCCCGTGTCACCCCAATAAATATTCAAGAGTTACAAGCGTCAAACCTTGGGGATGCCCAAGGCATCCCCTTCTTCATCAATAAAAATCCCAGGTTTCTTACAAACACTTCATTTTTATTGTTTCATGCACAGTTATGTTGTTCTTAGAGCATCTTCTTTTTTGTTTTTAGTTTTGGTTTTCGTTTGCTTGGTTTTCTTAGTTTTCTGAATAAATTGGTTGGACCCCCTCTTTCATACATTGGTTTTCAAATAGTTTGGTTTGGATTGGAAAAGAGTAGGAAAAGTTCATGCTTAAGTGGTAAAGAGAGCTTGTTTTTGACTGTGGCCTATGATTTGTCATGCCATGCTTGATATTGTTTTGTCTTTATGCTTAGTAATCTTTGCTCTAGCATGACATGTTATAAACAATTGAGATTGCTTAATGTTCCTTTGAAGAATCATGCGTTGTTTTAGCATATTAAAGCATAGTATTGTGGTATTCTCCTTTGATGCTTTATTTGGGTTGACTTGGCACATGCTCACACCATGTTATGACTATCCCAAGTCACCATAGCCTTTATGATCCTTCAGTTTTCGACTTGTAGTATCACTTTATGCTTTGATTAATGATGTTTTGTCGCTCTGCATGATTATGGCCATTATTGCTCTCTTAGTTGGTCGCTCCCAGTCTTTTGCTAGCCTCCATAACCAAGTATGAGTTCCACTCATGCATCCAACTCCTAAAACCAAGTATTCCAAAGAGTCCACCATACCTACCTATTAGCATTTGCTATTCCAAGTATATTCATGTTTTATCTACCTTCCGAATTAAACTTGTTATGAGAAAATTGGTGATTAAAGCTCTCATGAACTTGAAGGCACACTTTACTTTTCTTGCCCTTAATAAACTTGAACCATTGTGTCGTCTATGTTGTATATTCTTGCACTTATATGTTGGGGATTAGCAGAACCATGCTGTCATGGGGAACGCTTTCAACATTGCACTTGTACTTTGTACCTTGTTGATATCATGCTCTTTTGTCTATGGATGTCGTCGGTGTGAAATGAAAGGGGATCTTGTAAGTCCATGGAGTTATGTATGTGTGTAAGAGAAACGCCTGGGCCACTGGTCTAATCCATGCTGTCATGGTGGAAACCTGCAGCGTAACCATAATGAGCTGTCTATGAAGCATTCTTCTTATAAAAAAGAGTCAGATATTGGGAAAAAAGAAAAAGGAAAATAAGAGACATGAGAAAAGAGGACAGAGAGAAAAAAGCACCATTTTCCCATGGTAAATAAGAAGATTGCTGAGATGCTCGTTGTTTGCTTGCCTTGTCATTTTTATATGGGGATTCTTCCGTATCATCGGGCAAGGGGTACCCCGTTGGCGGTTCTCTATGATACACATGTACTTACTATGACAAGAACTTACCGGTAACAAAGTTGAGTAGCATGAGGAGCGGCCCTCGTATTCAAGGGACATGAGATTTCCAACTTATACTTCGTCAAGCATATACACCATATTTTGTTCACTTTAACCTTAATCACTTCAAGATGCTTATGATAGGGGTAATGAGAGCTGAAAGTTAACAAGTACCATAATTTTTGGAAGCTCTTTATGAAACTTGAATCCCTACTTCCTTCTATGAAGGCCTTTCTTTTACTTTTATGTTGAGTCTCCACTTTCTATCTTTATGCACCTACTTTGAGAGCATAGTGGCCATTCTTAGTTCTATGTGCATTGTCCCAAGACTTGTTGATTGATGCATAACTTTAATATTGCTTGTTTTGAACTATTTGTATCTAGTCACTCTTATGAACTTTGAAGGTGTCCTATGCATTTATGTTTGCTACTCTATGAGGGACAATCTGAATGCCACTATGCTATGTTTTCTTTATGTGAAACAAACAAACGTCTTGCAAAGCATTGTTATTCATGAATCTTTTGTTTGTGCCTTTTCATGCTGCAACAATAGTTGCTTTGTCTTATTGTTAGAACTTTGTCTTTCATGTTATGATTGAAGTACTATGATCCCAGCTATCAATGTTTTACAAATACTTTGATCAAGTTTATGATGGTGCATGTCACCTCAAAAATTATTCTTTCTTTTTATCACTTACCTACTCGAGGACGAGCGGGAGTTAAGCTTGGGGATGTTGATACGTTGCTAACGTATCCATAATTTTTGATGTTCCATGCTTGGTTTTATCTACTTTCTTATGTTTTGTCCACACTTTGGAGTACTTTCTATACACTTTCTTGGACTAATCTATTAACAAGAGCCATAGTGCCAGCTGCCTGTTTTCTGCTGTTTTTGGTTCCATTGAAAGTCAGAAAATGAATATTCTCGAAATTGGAAGGGACAAAAGCCAAAGTCAGTTTTTCACCGAGGGACACAAGGAGCAGTGAGATCTGAGCGGAGAGGGGCGGGCCGCCACCACCTGGCGCGTGGCCAGCCGCGCCAGGGGGTGGTCTGGCCGCCTCCGTCACCCCCTCGGCCTCCCCTTTCGCCTATAAGATGCCTCCGATACAGAAACCCTAAGTACCCGATCAAAATTCCACGAAAGTGTCTATAGCCACCGTCATCTCCATCCCTAGATCGGGAGGGATCTGAAGCTCTTCCCGGCACCCTGCCAGAGAGGGGAATTCACCCTGGAGTCCTTCTTCATCATCATGCAAGCCTCCGGTGTGATGCGTGAGTAGGTCATCCTTGGACTATGGGTCCATGTAGTAGCTAGATGGTTGGTTCTCCTCCTTTGTGCTATCATATCTAGATCTTGTGAGATCCGTTCATGATCAAGATCATCTATTTGTAATTCATACATGTTGTGTTTGCGGGGATCCGATGGATATTGAGATGCTATTTCAGATTGATTATTGATTCTATCATGTCTTTGTTATTTGTGATCTTGCATGCTTTCTGTTGTTAGTAGCTATCTTGGCCAAGTAGATGCTAGCAACTCCAAGAGTTAGTATTTATGCTCGATAGTGGGTTCATGCCGCTAGTAATCTAGGGAAGTGACAAAAATCTCTAAGGTACTAGATGTGTTGTTGCTACTAGGGAGAAAACAACAATCCTTTGTTCATAGAACAATCATATTGTTTACTTTACACGCAATGCGTAATGCAATTATCTGTTGCTTGCAACTTAATACTAGAGGGGGTTTGGATGATAACCCGAAGGTGGATTATTAGTCATAGATGCAGTTGGATTAGGTATATGTATAATGTTGTAATGCCCAATCGAATCTCAAAGGAGTCAAGATGAGTAGTATATGCATATTGCTTTCTCGATGTTTGTCATTTGCCCCGCTGTAATTTGTTCACCCAACATGTCATCTATCTTAAGGAGAGCCACCGCTAGTGAACTATGGACCCCGATCCTTTCTTTTACCATCAATATACAATCAACTGTTTACTACTTCCTGTTTACTTTCTACGAACTATTCCTTTCTTCCACACAATACGTTTAATCCTTTGTTTTCAGCAAAACCGGTGAGATTGACAACCTCACTGTAAGTTGGGGGCAAAGTTCTGTGGTTGTGTTGTGTAGGGTTCCACGTTGTTGCTGGCACCGGTAGTGCGCCCTGCCAAAGTCCAGCTAGCAACACCTTGGAGGTGTTTCCTTGCTCCCACTGGATTGATAATCTTGGATTCATAACTGAGGGAAAACTTGCTGTTGTGCTCATCATACCTTCCTCCTGGGGTTCCCCAACGAGCTCGATATATTTTGGGCCATCAACTACTGATATGTATCATTGAATGTGTGATTCGATTGTGGAATTATATATTCATGTTGTTCATACTAGTTGTCCTTGGTCGTTGAGGTTATGCTGGACACACAACTTAGACTAATGTGAAAGTCGGTTGATGACTCGGTTCCACTTGTCATAGGCATGGTGATGCTATTTCGACTTACACTAATTCAGCTAAAGAGTTTAGCGAATCCGACTGACCCACAGTTGAGATACAACGAGCATGTTGTCATTTGTAGTCTCAAGCAATGGAATCCTTCCACCTGAGGTGATCGCATGATCCGAGTTGTGGATCGCCATCTTAGGTCCTATCAAACGCTTTTCCATAAATGGGCAGTTATAAAGATAGGGTTCAGGTTGGTTGTGAAGGAAGCTGCGTGACGTGGATTACCAAGATGGGATTTGCCCCTCCGTAATGGAGAGATATTCTCTAGGCCCTCTCGTGTGATATGATTCGGAAGCATGGCCATGTGCGACTTGGTTAAGTGTTAACCAAGGAGTTGGACTAAGTGTTAGTCCAGTGAATCGTATATCACGGAACGAGAAGAGAGAGTCGAGCTATTAAAAGGATGGCAACAACTCGCCTATAGTTTCACAAGATATATCGTGAGGCAAAGGGACTTGGACGAAAGTCACATTGAGAAAGGTTTGTCTTCTGACTTTATGGCGCTTGGGAGTTAGCACATCTTGCTAGAGGCCGCTACAAACTATCGACTCGGAGTGGTGACTCGTGTCATGTCCAGTTGTACGTAAACCTACAGGGTCACACACTTAAGGGTAAGGAGCCCATGTGGATTAGATACATGTGGAGATTGGGGTACGGCCTAGATGGGCCTCAAGCGTTGAGCCCAGATGGAGTGTATATAAGTGGAGTGACAAGGGTTTGTCTCTGACCTAGCCGTCACTTTCTCCACTCCCATTTCGGGGTAGACATGATCTAATAATCCTCTGCCTGAAGCTCCTTCCTGTACGTGTGGATACCGGTAGAGGCGATGCACGTGCGGCGCTGGAGACAAGGAGGTCCGGGGGGATCTGGATGTGCTGTACGGGGATCGTTCAGCACAACATCAACTGACGCGCTTCATCAATAATCCGCACCCGCGCGTCTAATGGTAAATCTTGTGGCCTATCACCTGATCTAGATTTTGGGTGTACCGCGTAGGGTAAAAGTTTTTGCTTATCCCTGCATGGCCCAACACCACTGCAGCGAAGTTGTAGATCGCAGTTGATGGAGCCGAGGAAGCTGCAACATCAGCACTCCCAGTTCCCACAGACGGCACCAAATGATGAGGGGTTATCTCATCAATGCCAATCGTTGATGGACTTAGGTTCGAGGAATTAGGGAGCGTTGGAGGCATCGATCGGCTAGCAAACAAGCACACAGGGACACGAGGTTTTACCCAGGTTCCAGCCTCGAAGAGGACCCTACTCCTGCTTGTCTGCTCTTGATTATCGGGAGTCGAAAGTTACAAGGGGTGCGTAGATGCAATCTGGCGAGGTATATGCGAGAGTTGTGGATTGTCCTCCTCGCTTCCCCCTCCTAGACTTAAGGAGGCTAGGTCTCGGGATAGCAGACTGAGTCGGTTACAGATTAGGATTCTCCCTTCAAGTTTCTATCTAATCTTTGTCGTGTTCTTGTGTTCTTCAAGAAGTCGTGCTCATGTGGGCCACCCGAATCCTTATTGGGCTTCATTCGTACCATGGACTCATCTTGGGCTAGACCGTATCGGCTAACCTCGCATACATATAAGATATACCCATATCAATTAGAAACATAATATTTTGTAGAAATTATTACTTATTATCCAACTTTTCATACTTGACTACATGTACACCCTTCTTTGAAATCCCTAATATATTCATTGGTATATTCATATCACATCCCTATTTAGAACCATTAAAACATTGCCATCTAATAGACAACAAAAATTCTGCATGCAGGCTACCTTGGTTAGCCATTAAATATTTTCTAGTTTATAACATATGAATACCTTCTTATGTAATTATATTGTGATTGCTAGGTCTAGAAATATCCTGTTACATTTACATCTTTTTTGGAGTAGCTAATATATCCATTGGTATCTTGATATCACATCCATATTTAGAAGCATAAAAATATTTTCATCTTTATGTAGAAAGTATTTATTAGCTAGATATTCATAGTTGATTACATTTACATGCTTGAATCACTAATATATTTATTGTTGTCTTCATTTTACGTCCTTATTTAGAACCATTGAAACATTGCTATCTTATTGCAGAATATTAATTTTAAGCTAGTTGTTCATGTTTGATTGTATTTACATCCTTATTTGAACGCTAATATATAATCATCATTATCTTCATATCACATCCTAATTTATAATCATTAAAACATTGTCGTCTTTCTATAAAAAGTATTAATTATTAGCTAGTTATTCAAATTTGATTATATTACATTCTTTTTTGAAATGGCTAATTTTTTTTGTTATTGTCTTCATTTTACATATCTATTTAGAACCATTGAAACATTGCCATCTTCTTGTAGACAGTATTAATTATTAGCTAGCTATTTATATTTGATAACATTTACATCTTTCGAATTGCTAATATATTTGTTGTCATTTTCAATTGACATCACTATTTAGATTCACACCTTTTTCGGGAATAGCTATATATTGATTGGTATCTTGATATCACATCCCTATTTAGAACTATTAAAATATTTCCATCTTTCTGTTGAAAGTATTAATTATTAGCTAGTTATTTATATTTATTTATATTTATGTCCTTCTTTGGAATCGGTAATATATTTATTGTTGTCTTCGTTTCATGTGCCCACTTCAAACCATTGAAATGTTGCCTTCTTATTGCAAATAATATTAATTGTTAGCTAGTTATTTATATTTGATTACATTTTCGTCCTTCTTTGGAATCACTAATCTAGTTTTGTTGTCTTCATTTCACATTCCTTTTTAGAACCATTAAAACATTTCCATCAGATAAACAAGACAAATTTCTCTTATATGCTAACTTGATTATCCATTACATATTTCATAATTTTTATAACATATGGCCATCTTTTTAGATTCAAACCTTTTTTGGGAATAGCTATATATTGATTGGTATCTTGATATCACATCCCTATTTAGAACTATAAAAATATTTCCATCTTTCTGCAGAAAGTATTAATTATTATCTAGTTATTCATATTTACTTATATCTACGTCCTTCTTTGGAATCGGTAATATATTTATTGTTTTCCTCATTTCATATGCCTACTTAGAACCATTGAAACGTTGCCTTCTTATTACAGATAATATTAATTATTAGCTAGTTATTCATATTTGATTACATTTTCATCCTTCTTTGGGATCACTAATCTTGTTTTGTTGTCTTTATTTCACATTCCTATTTAGAACCATTAAAACATTTCCGTCAGATAAACATTACAAATTTCTCTTATATGCTTACTTGGTTATCCATTACATATTTCATAATTTTTATAACATATGACCATTATTTATGTAATTATATTGTGATTGCTACGCTAAAACAATATCCTGTTACAAAATGCCTAATGGGCCATAATTTTTAGGGTAAGAACATACATTATGTAAGAATAATTAGACATTTTACATGGGAGAACATGTAGGTCCATGCTCAAAGTAGCATATAGGGTGGGTTCATATATTTTTCAGAATTCGAGAGAGTTTTATTGATTAATAATAGATGTAATATAAGAAAATTCATGGGGCTCAAGTAGTTAGCAATGGAGACTAACTAACATACGGGTTCCCTCTCTTGCTAGCACACATGATTCGAAGTTCAATTCTAATCTAGAGAGATCTTTGAAGATCTTTTCGAGATCTTCAAGACTAAGATCTTTTTATTTAACAATATAAGCTTTGCAGCCATTCCTTGGTTCTTATCTTGGATATCCTCCATAGAAAACATGGAGAGTTAGTCCTTCTTGTCCTCCATCATGTTCACTATGTCCAACAAAGAGCACCACACCTTGCATCCTTGCAATTCTGGCAGTTTTCCTTAACCGCGAATGGAGATCTTAACAGGAAAGCGTCGACAATGGGTGCACCTGATGTCATTCCAAATCATACATCTTTTTTGTCACTCCACTTGTGAGGGTAGAGATGTCAACAACACCATTGAACAAACCTCATGTCGCTTTCAGAAGAATTTTTCTTTCAAAAGGAGGTTAAAACCCCCATTCTCTCCATCAAAATTATGCACATAGTCTTTTTACTATATTATTCAACAAATACTTACAACATAATACATCGAGCAAACCGGAGATACCTTGTTGGCGACGAGCGTCACTATACCTACAATCTTGATGATGGGGATTGGCATGATTGGGACCATGCACGGTAACCTCGCTCCTTGCTTGTAGAAGGTAGCATCAGGCTTTTGTCGTTATTTATGTACATGACACTAAACCACTTCCATCCTCGGAAAACTAAGATAAACAAATTGAAAGAAACTAACACCTACAAATAGGTAGCATAAGGATCTTAAAAACTACATATTTATGGATACAATTGGCTAAAAATATATTAGTAAAAGGTATGGGGAGATATTTTCTACCTTCCTTATAAGGGGAGTACATATCCTCGTACCTTAGACTAATATGTCGTTAGTAGCTGGTACACATAAATCTAAAGATTGTTTACATCCTTATGCTACCAGTTTGTAGAAGGAAGTTGCTTTTTTAATTATTTCTCTTAGTGTGCCGAGGAGGGAGAATCAGTTGGGTGTTATACATCAATAACGACAAAGAGCGTGAGGTTACCTTCTTCATCAAGCGACATGGAGGTTTTTTCAAAGGTGTTGCTTTTCTCTCTATCCTCACTAGTTCTAGAGTGGATGTCAGGGGCGGAGACAAGAGGGAGGGGCGTGCGGTGTATACACCCCTGGGAGAGGGGAGAGTGGTGGATAGACCATGTATGTATCGGCCATCCTTTCAATTTATAGAAGTGACCCACGCTAATATGTTTTATTATTTAATACTAATTATGATTAGTCACTGACCATTAAGCATAATAGGCGACTGCCTAAAGGCCCGAGCCCACCAAGCCAATAAGATGTTGCTCTATAATTTTTGAAAATGAATGATAGCAATGTGTAGACTTGGTCGTATATAGCATTAATGTATGTGAGGACTGCAATCCATTACCGCTTGACGGTTCAGATTTCTTCCACTAGTAGGTTTTCCATTTATCGTCGCCACATGTGCTAGGGTGTTGATTTGCCATCATCTACCGCTTCAGATATTTGTACGTCACGTACAGTAAATCCTTGATGGTGTCGCTCCCCTTGATGTTACCCCCAGACATTTTGTTCTTGCAAGGAGATAGAGCCTGAGAGAGACATAAAGAAAAATAAGGCTGCGCGGGCCACCGTTGGAGGAGAATTGGAGTGGGAACCACTCCATAATCTCCTCCAGTTGTATCCACTCCTCCTACATTGTGTTCTGATCGATGCACGCCATGAAGAGGGAGTAGTCCAACCCCTAGATTATGGTTTGTGGTAGTATCCTGATCATATCTCTCTATGTGCTATCATGGGAGTAAATAAGAGTTGTCAAAAGTCTCGACTCATTTGGCTATACACATCTCTTTGATTCTTTCTGGATGTGGGATAGAGGCCGCGGAGGACACCCGACGTCATTGGAGCAGAGCCCCTATCTCAGGTGATAGGACCATCACGGGACTGGGCGGCAAATTCCCTCCCACGACCGACTCACAGGTGACCCTGTTGTGCCCCGCATTGTTGGACAATGAACTACGCGCGCCATGGCCCCGATGTCATCGCCCACAGATAGGAGCGCGTTAGGCAAGATTAATTTGGGCGTGGGAGTGCTCTGTAGCCATCGGGTGGTCGGTCCCGGCATTGTCTAAGGATCTGAGCTAGCGTACCTATGGCGTGGGCAGGCATGGGTCCTGATGGCCCAAAGTATATCGAGCTTGTTGGGGAACCCCAAGAGGAAGGTATGGTGAGCACAGCAGCAAGTTTTCCCTCAGTTCTGAAACCAAGGTTATCAATCCAGTAGGAGCAAGGAAACACCTCCAAGGTGTTGCTAGCTAGACTTTGGCAGGGTGCACTACCGACGCCAGCAGCAACATGGAAACCTTCACAACACAACCACAGAAGTTTGCCCCCAACTTACAGTGAGGTTGTCAATCTCACCGGTTTTGCTGAAAACAAAGGATTAAACGTATTGTGTGGAAGAAAGTAATAGTTTGTAGAAAGTAAACAGGAAGCAGTAAACAGTTGATTGTAGATTGATGGTAAAAGAAAGGACCGGGGTCCATAGTTCACTAGTGGTGGCTTTCCTTAAGATAGATAACATGATGGGTGAACAAATTACAGCGGGGCAATTGACAAACATCGAGAAAGCAATATGCATATACTACTCATCTTAACTCCTCTGAGATTCGATTGGGCATTACAACATTATACATAGACCGTAATCCAACTGCATCTATGACTAATAATCCACCTTAAGGTTATCATCCAAACCCCCTCTAGTATTAAGTTGCAAGCCACAGATAATTCCATTACGCATTGCGTGTAAAGTAAACAATACGATTGTTTTATGAACAAAGGATTGTTGTTTTCTCCCTAGTAGCAACAGCACATCTAGTACCTTAGAGATTTCTGTCACTTCCCCAGATTACTAGAGGCATGAACCCACTATCGAGCATAAATACTAACTCTTGGAGTTGCTAGCATCTACTTGGCCAAGATAGCTACTAACAACGGAAAGCATGCAACATCACAAATAACAAAGACATGATAGAATCAATAATCAATCTGAAATAGCATCTCAATATCCATCGGATCCCCACAAACACAACATGTATGAATTACAAATAGATGATTTTGATCACGAACGGATCTCACAAAATCTAAACATGATAGCACAAAGGAGGAGAACCAGCCATCTAGCTACTACATGGACCCGTAGTCGAAGGTTGAACTACTCACGCATCACACTGGAGGCTTGCATGGTGATGAAGAAGGCCTCCAGGGTGAATTCCCCTCTCCTGCAGGGTGCCGGGAAGAGCTTCAGATCCCTCCCGATCTAGGGATGGAGATGAAGCCGGCTACACTCTTTCGTGGAATTTTGATCGGGTACTTAGGGTTTCTGTATCTGAGGCATCTTATAGGTGAAAGGGAAGGCGGAGGGGGTGCCGGAGGCGGCCAGACCACCCCTGGTGCGGGCTAGGCTGGGCCGCGTGGCTAGGTGGTGTGGCGGCCCCCTGGCCCCTCTCCATCTCGTACTCTGGCTCCTTGTGTCCCTCGGTGAAAAACTGACTTTGGCTTTTGTCCCGTCCAATTCCGAGAATATTCATTTTCTGACTTTCCTAGAACCAAAAACAGCAGAAAACAGGCAGCTGGCACTGTGGCTCTTATTAATAGGTTAGTCCAAGAAAGTGTATAGAAAGTACTCCAAAGTTGGAACAAAACATAAGAAAGTAGATAAAACCAAGCATGAAACATCAAAAAATATGGATACGTTAGCAACGTATCAGGTCCTCGTGGAGAGATTGTGTAGTGTGTTCCCCTAAGCGCGGGTGAACTAAAGTAATCGTGGCCAGATCATGTGGTGGGTCCCATCTACGTGGCAAAAATGATGACTGCAAGTACACAGATTGTATGTAGGTAGTTTCAAAGTAAGAGTATCAAACTACTGAGATTTTTTAATGATGGTCTTTAGGACCCTTGTTATGGTGTTATCAAAATGTACCGACAAGTTTCCTTTTATTCCAAACAAGAGAGTTGTTTGTGAATGAATGCAAACAACGTTTAATGAGAACATATTGTGACATAGACGCTAGTAAACTATGCCAAGCAATGAAACTGCAATAGGGCTAAAGTGTTCTCAGGGTATTCTGGATATGCCACTAGATGTACTAATAAATATGATCGAGATATGTTTGTCTAATGTGTATTCTTGTGTAGGGGCGGATATCTCCATAATAGGCGGACATGTTGGCCTCATTCTTCCTGCACCTCATAACCATCACACGTCATCAGAGGAAAGTATGCATGATTGCACAAGTGATTAAGGGTCTCCCCATGTCTATGGATATTCATACTTTATATTCCCCATGATTCACATTGATACTTTGCTTTTGGTCAGTAGTGTTATATGTCACATAACACCATAGCCTATCCACAAAGTACCAATGTGATGGATGCAAGAGCACATATTGTTTGTAGCTAGTTTTGAAATAAGAGTATCGAATCCACGAAGAGCTATTGGTAAAGTTCTTAATGCCTCTCGCCACTATTTACCAAAGAGTGCTTGGAAGTTGTCTTTGATTTTAAGTAGGGGGTGTTTAAGAGAGTTTGAGTGTGTGTGAACAAAACAATAAGAAGTAATGAAAGTAAACATAGAGAGGTTTGTGATGTAAGATATTTGGAACTGGAATAGGACTAAACCATTCTCAGGGAGTGTTGGATCCACCACTAGCAATTATATTTATTCATGATTAAGATATATCTATATTCTCATTCATATATATGTATGGGAGAACCTCCAAAGTAGATGATCAAAGAGAAGCCATCTTATATTTCACCCCTCATAACCACAGTAGTAATCTTAGGCAAGCCACCTGTGATTCTCTATTATTATTGGGTGCCCCATGGTTATGGATTAGGATCTGTGAGTCTCCTCTTACTCCCCTTGAACACATTCATAATGATCCAATGCAGTATGTCACTTAGCACCTTTAGACCATCACATGCCCAAGGGTAGTTTCCTCCCTAGTCCCGAAGGCAAATGTTTTTTTGGAGAACACATCGACTTTATTAAATCACACTAGCACCATTACAATCAGCAGGAAGGCTATTTTGAAGGAAAACTAGACTCGCCCCAGACCACTCCTCTGACATGTTGTGCAAACAAGCATAGCATGCACACTCATGAGCAGAATTGTTTGATGAGCAATGAGCAAAAGAGATAGAAAAAGTCTGAAAGTCTAGACTTAAAATACTAACTTCTTCGAGAATAGGAGCAATCACTGAACGATTGGTCCTTCTATTATCCCATAGTCTAACTAGCTTTGAGCAATCAGTCTCAACCGAGATGTGACGGAAGGAGTGTGCTCGAGCAAACATTACGGCATCACGCAACGCCAACGCTTCAGAGGTCAGAGGGTCAACAATTCCAGGGTATGCTTTGCACCACGCCCCCCTGAATCTTCGTGATGAGTCTCTCGCCACTCCCCCTCTCCCTGCTACCATATCTTAGCATTTGATAGCGCCATCAACATTGATTTTTATTGTATCTCCACTTGGTCTGTGCCAAGTACACATCGGCCGATCACCATTGTCCTCAGTATTTTTTGTGGAAGCTCAAGCTCCAATAATGTGTCATGAACGGACTGTACCGAGCCAATGGGGTCGAACCCCGTCTCTCCGTGTGCCCATTTTTTTCTGGAAGACCAAATGGACCACATTACCGTGATCACCTTAGCTCTCTCATCTTGTGACCACCACAACTCACACAAGATATCCGCTGCCCAAGTCTCTAGATGTAATCTTGGTAATTTGATATTCAGTATATCCCTCGCAGCATTCCAAAAAAGTCTGGCATGGGAACACTCTGCTAGTGCATGGAGTAACGATTCTGAAGTGGATTTTCATACCGGACATGTGCTATTATCTCTGACATGCCACCGTGTGAGGCCCGAAGGCAAATGTTGTGTGCTCAACTTCACACAACATCAAGAAAGAAAACTAATACATATTCATGAATAGAATTATGGATTATCTTTATTTCAATTCATCACCATACTAGGGGTTCTCCATCTCCCCAAGAACAAATTAAACTACTCACACATGGAGGCAATCAACTTCATCATAGTAATATGGATAGAAAACAAATGGATTGGTAAATACTTGTGCAAATGCACACAAAAAAGTCTAGGAAATACAACATGACTGTAATGGAGATGATAGGGTCAATGGTGATAGTGGAATTATATAGGTTGATGGAGATGATGCTGATGGCCTGCAAGTGCACATGTTCGTCAGAGAATGTTTTCGTGGAAGTATTAATTCCAGTTTTTATATCGATACCAATGAGGAGCCTAGCAAAGTGTTTTTATGCGGTGTTTCTGTCGCACCCAAGGTGTCACCGGTCTTGAGTGAATTGACTGCCAAAGTTGATAGTGGAAGTGGTGAATAAAAGATAAAGGAAACTTGCTGAGGAAATAAGTAAATTGCATAAAAGTAAAGATGCGAAAGGTGTGTAAAGGTCCTGCAGATAAGAAGTTAGGCACGGAGAGAAACAATTCATGATGAAAGTGCCAAATGGATAAAGTGGAATAAGTGATAGTGATATTTCTTATTTATAAGCGAGTAGGCAAGAAACCCATATGCCGACTAGCAGTCCTCATGGCCAATTCTTCCCAGTCCCAATGATCCATCTGTTTGTCACCACGACCATGGTCAGCACATTAATTAAGGTCTTGTGACCGGATCATGGCTTTAATCTTGATGGTTCCTTGTTATCCTCGAGTAGTACTAGCTCTTCATTGATATCGGCCGTGTCACTCAAGGGTCGCCGAATTACTAGCATACAAGTTCATACCTATGAGATCTTTGGATCATGTTACCTGGGCCCTTAAATTAGATAACAAGCATTAGGCAAGCATAGATAATCATTCTCACTATTTAGTAAACACTACAACGATCACAAATGGATGGATTTAAAGGGGGCACAACACATATCAACAATCCCCTACATCTCCCACGCCTATGGGGATTTACTCACACATGAGAACAAGACAAATCAAAGGCATAATTGTATTGCAAGTAAAAATCATCTCAAAGTTATTGTAGCAAACCACAATAGCGATTAAAGATCGAATCAAATACAAACCAAAGGTAGATCAAAGTATCGAACCCTAATCTTACAAGTGCCAAAGTCTCTCTCTCTCTCTAAGTAATGATGGGAATAATGGTGGAGTGTGTGGTGTAGACATTAGAGATCGTCGAGGAATGAGGTGAAGTTCTTCTCCTCTTCCAGATCTAATCTTCCCCTCTAGATGGCTTGCAGTGGCTGTATCTTCTGTTCTGTGTTTCTTCTTGTCTCTCCCTCTTCACAAAAGTTGCTTTTATTGATATAAGGAAGGCACCGACTTGTAGTACGGGCGGGTGGTACGGGCGCGCCCCGACCATACTGTTGGTCGTTATGCATACCAGACGCCTCTAATGAAAGGGGCTCCAATTGGGGATTGACTTCTTTTGGTGCATTTAGCCCATAAATGCTATTCGATCTCCAATAGATGTTCATTACCTGAAAACTATCACAAGAAACCAAGGATTCGCTAATTGCGATGTTAACATTAGTAGAAAAGGGTTATCTTTGGTGAAATCTGACAATAAACAAGAGGAAATCAATAGTTAAAAGTGATGAAATTTGGATCTATCAACATCCCCAAGCTTAGCGTTTACTCGTCCTCGAGTGATAAAGCTATATTGAGTAATAGCGAAGAATTGAATCAAGATGAAAACTTACACTTCAAGGTTGTATCATATTCTATCGTCTCAAATCCTGCAACCTTGAACACGAGCACAATATATCTGAATAGTTGCACTTATGCTTAATTCCTAAAGGCAAGTAACTCGCTAGCTAATAGTTCTTATAACTCAAATGAGATTGTTAAAAATCTGGCAAGGCTTTGCAAATCAATTTATTTCAGCGCCTCTCTTATTATGAGAGTAAAAATGTTTTTAAGCAAGGTCACTTGAGTCAAAATTAAGGGTGCACATGTAGATGTCAAAAGAAGGATAAACTTAGAGCTTTTTCATTAATCACCCACTTCAATATTTGCGGCTATCAAATACCTCTTCTTTTCCTTGCCTATCAAGAACTCTAATTTTACCTTTTAGGTGGTGAGATGATGCCAAAGATCAAAAGTATAGAAAGTTTTTTAGCTCATATTTTGGTGATAAAAATTTTCTTTCTCCTTCTCAAGGATTAATGAATATTTATTTTTTAAACGCTACACAACCTTTTGGGAATACCAATAATTTTTCTCATATAGCAACACATATGCCACTCATGCCATCAACTCATAGCTGAAATCTGAGGTTATACCATAGATTGTTCAGAAGCTAGCGGAGTTGTTGGCATCCCAAAGGTGTGTATTTGAAACAAAGTACTTTTATTTCCTTCTTCTCTCTTTTCCCTTCTCTTTTCTTTTTTTACAGCAGGTCAATATAGGTTTTGGCATCTCCCTCTCTCACTCTAAAAAGTTTGTTCTATCAAACAAATCTTTTTTAGAAGGTATCATCAAGTCAACGATCAACATGTGGGGTTGAGCACTACTAAGATTAAGCCCTTAAGAAAAAACATGGCACCGAAGTTGTCGATAGACACTTTCTCTTATTCTTAGTTTGGAATTAAATCCAAAGGGTAGTTTTTCAAATAGATATTAATTATAGAAAGTCTTAACCAAAGAGGTGACAAAAACCTTTGAGCTCAAGTCCTAAAAGATAATGAATTAAGCGTGGAGTCAAACTCAAGTGCAACCGAACAAACATAAAGTGTTAATGAATAAGCTTACAAGAAGAAGGAAAATAGGAATGTGGTACCTCCTCTTACTTGCTCGTCTCCTACTTGAGCCAACTCTTTTGCGTTCGTCTCCATAACTTGATCACTAGAAGTGAGCAACATGTAGAAAGAATCAACAAGAGCCGAGAAAAAATTGCACAAATAAAATAAGAAGCTAGTCTAATATTTTTGGGTTTTCTTTTTATCAAATGCAAAACTTAAAGTAAACATGCATTAAAACAAAATCAAATAAAAAGAAGAAAGAAAAATATGAATGCAAAAAGGTGGGAGGAGTTTAAGCTCCCCAAGTTTAGGCTTTTTGCCTAGCTAGAATCAAGCATCGCCACCATCGGGTGGCGGCTGCTGGTATGGGAAGTTCGGGTAGCGGTTTGGAAAGTCGGTCATGAAAGATGTGAAGTCTTGGGTGAGGTTGACTAACATGTTCTCTATATTGTCAATGCGATTCACCACCTAGTCAAACTCGCCCCTCGGGACATAGTTGAATCCCGGCTATGGTGGAGGCATACCTTGTTGTTGGTATTGGTGGAAAGGTTGTTCGTGATGGTGTTGTTGACCGTAATCGTCCAATCCTGCACCATGCCAATCTTCTTCGCCTTGATCTTGCTGTTGTTGGGCAACTGCTGCGTTTTCCTAGTTGGGGTGGCCACCTTGCGGCACAGTCCTACTTGAGAGGATCAGTGCCTACCAAAACTCCTCCTCAGTGAGGACCCAACTCTGTTTACCTAGCAAACCAGAAGCTTGGACAAAAGGAAGGAAAATATGGTGGAGATCACCGTTAGGCTCAAAATAAAACTGGTAAGCACGAAGGGCATGTTCAGGTCTATAGACCCCCATGAACTTGGTGCTAGCCATATGAATGTCATCCATTCTGTTACTACCAGCAATAGATCTTTCCTGCGGTAGGACAAATTCGTTTGCGTAGGCGATCTGTGTGATCAACCCACCACAACGAATGTCCCCCGCGGAAGCCGACCTTTGGTGGCGAAAGTGCTGGATGAGCAAAGCACCCAAGTTTACCTTGTGCTCCATCTCTGGATGCAAGGCCATATGAATTACACTAATTTTGGGGCATGCCATTGGCTCGAGATCACCTTTCCCAAAAATAGAATTAACAAGGAAGGTATGAAAATAATGGATAGTAGGATTCTGGATGGTGGCGCTCTTTTTGTGCAAATAATCAGTGTTCCTATGGACAGAAATTTGCTCCCAAGAATGCATTGCCTCTGTGTGTACATTGTCATTAATATCGAGTTCTCCCTCATGGGAGAATCCTAAACTATCACAAAATTCATAGACGGTCAGGTTGTGGAGCTGCCCATTGAGTACAAAACTTACAGTGCAATTATGCTCTTGGGCCTCGAGATCATCATGGAATGATGAAAGGAACTCTAACATGGCGAGATTGTAGGTGTCAATGGAGATGTAGGAGAAGTTGACCATGCCAGCTTGCACAGTCATCTGCTCGAAGTCCTCCAAAAGACCCTGGCGGGAGAGGAACTCGCGGTCTACCCACTTAGTGGGCAAAACCTTGCGGTTGCTCACCCTCTCATAGTATCAACTCATGGCAGCCCTCAAGCTGCCCACCTCCGAGCGCCTCTTCTTCGAACCCGGTGGCTTGGTGGTGCCCGAGGCTCCCTCCGTACCCGAGCCCTTGCCCGAGCGGAAAATCCTTCCAATATTATGCATTGTGCTGCGAAATTTTGGAAGAAAAATATAGGCATCAAGTTTCTATCACATGAACAAACGATTATAGGTAGAAGTTACAAATCCTAACGTGATAAATCAACAATAATCTCAAAATATGATGAACTCATCTAAATAGCCATTGTGATGAATTCAACCATGGATTTCAGAAAATAGAGTATGGATCAGATGAGATACTTACCGATGTGAAGATTCCCCAACTCAAAAACACGAAATCAATGAAGAATCAAAGGTTCTAGGAGCCTAGGGTTTGAGGTGGAGAGAGAAATAACAAGGAAGAAAGAGGAGGAAGAAGAAGGAGGTTAGCTGGGAGCTAGCCGCCGTTGGCCTTTACCTGGCGACGCACGCGGTACAGGCGGGTGGTACGGGCGCAGCCAACCCATACCGGTGGTCGTCACCATTGGATCAACATTGGGGTTCGAGATCAAACCTGGTCGACCTGGTATGGGCACGTGGTACCGTACCATTGGTCGTTATCCATATAGGGAACTTGGTCGATTTTGTCGAGGTTCGGTACAAGCACGCGGTACGGTCATACCCCGGATGTACCACCTCTCGTTATTGGTACCGTTAATTTGGTAAAATTGTCGAGACTCAGTACGGGCGCATGGTACGGTCGTACCCGGCCATACCACTGCTCGTTATCTATTCTGAACCCTTTTATTTTCTTCATTTTTCCATTACTTCTCAACTTCGCTAAGGTAAATTCTCTGAAAGAACTCAAAATCCAAAATAAATTTATTAGAGCATACAAATAATAAAGTAGTAATCATAAGTAAAATTTAAACTTAATTTATTAAGAATGGGTTAACTCCCATTAAGTATTTTATTCTAGAGTTTCGACTAGTCAAACTCCATATCATAGGTGTTCATCTCAAGCTTCTCTTTTTCTTTAGTTCTCACTGCTTGATCACGCTTAGGTGGCTGAACTGTCGGAGTTTTTCCCGCAAAGGAACTAGGGTCCAATGATCCCTTGGTTCGAGAGGGGGCTGAACACGCGAGTCCAATGGAGTCCAGCAACGGCTATGACGGCGGAGCGGATGCATGATAGAGAGTTAACACCGAGTTATTTTTGAAGGAAATATGCCCTGAGAGGCAATAATAAAGTTGTTATTATGTATTCCTCGTATATGATAGATGTTTATTTTGCATGCTATAATTGTATTGATTGGAAATGTCAATACATGTGTGTTTAATAAACAAAAAGGGTTCCTAGTTACGCCTCTCTTATAGACTAGCTTGTTGATTAACAAGATGATCAAGGTTTCCTGATCATGGACATTGGATGTTGTTAATATCAAGGTCACAGCATTTGTGAAATGATGTGATGAACATTCATCCGAAGTATAGCATTACGATCAAGTCATTATGTTTATATTGCTATAACATCATACGAAGTAATCTTTATCCTTAGACCATGAGATCATGTTAATTGCTAACACCAGAAGAGTATCTTGATAACATCAAACGTCACACCGCAACAGGGTGACTATAAAGATGGGTTCAGTGCTACGAAGGTGTTATGTTGAGGCTCATGGATCAAGAGTGGAATTTGTTAATCCCGATGATGGATAGAGATACTCTGGGCCCTCTCGGTGATATCACATTAAGATAGCTTGCAAGCAAGTGATGTGATCACTAGAATGTTATATCACGGGAACGAAAAAAGAGTGCATGTTGGTAACGAGATCAAACTAGATATTTGGATACCGATGATCGAATCTCGGACATGTATTATATCATGAGACAAAGGGATTAAGTTACTGGTGTTAAAGGTTCTCATGATCACATAAGTCATCGTTGAATGTGCAGGAGTCAGTATGGATCTCCAGGTCCCGCTTCTGATTATTGATCTGAGAGGAGTCTCAATCATGTCTGTATTATTTGCGAACTGTTGGGTGACACACTTAAGGGTTACCGAACACCATTTTGGATCACATATGTTTCAGACGAAAGGATTACAAAGCGCAGGAATTGTTTCGATAGAAACCGGAATTGTTTCGGGTGAAATTGCAGAAAGTGGTGCTACATGTGATATTGAAATGTTTCAAGGGGTTTTATGTGAATGTTTGTTAATTAAAGTAATTAAAAAATTCTAAATAAATTTAATAAAAGAGTTTTATTAAATGAGAGAGCATTAAACTTAGAGAATTTTAATGCATTTAAAGTGGAGACTTTAAAAGAGAATGTGAAGAGACATTTTAATGTGGAGGGAGTTACCACCACATGAATGGAGGAGGTGAGGGGTCACCTCCATGAGGCGCCGGCCATGGAGGGGGTACCCCCCCTCCTCCTATAAAAGGCCCCCCTCTTCCTCCTTCTTCCTCACACCTCCTCGTGAAGGATCTCTCTCCCCCTCTAGAATTATTTCCCCATGGTCTCGGATTAGCGAGAAACATGTTCCCAGTGCCATTTTGTCTGGAAGGATTTGCTGCTTCCGCTGCATCGCTGGAGCGAGGAGGTGGAGGTTGTCCGGTGGCTTGAACGTGTGTGCGAGGATGGATGCGCTGCTGATTTGCGGCGCTCGGACTTCCACACGATCTTGAGATCGGCAAGTGTACAACTATATCAACCACGAGTTCCTACTCGTTAACAAAACTCGTTGTCTTCGAGGGTAAGTTGTCCATGGATGTATGTCCACCCGCTGCTCTGTATCTAGTAGATAGATCTTGGCGTATAGTTCTCATCGTAGGATTTTTTGTTTTCTATGCTACAGACCCAACAGTGGTATCAGAGCCTGATCTATGCGTAGCTGCTTTGCACGGGTAGTACACATATGTTTATATATGGGCGATGATGATCATGTTATTGCATCTTCTATGTATTTTGGATATTGGTGGCATAGTGGGATGAAGTGGCCCAGACCAACCTTACATGTCATCGTACATGAGACCGGTTCCACGACTGACATGCAACTTGTTGTGCATAAGTGGCTGGCGGGTGTCTGTCTCTCCTACTATAGTCAATTTCTGATTTACAACGTGTTGCTAATAACTTGGTTATCCTCGTTGTGGTTCATGTTCATAGGTAAGACCGGTTCTATCTCCGAAAGCCCTAAGCCATGTAAAACTTGCAATTGATAAATTAGAGGCGTCTAGTTTAGATCGTTGCTGGGCTAGTGTCTTGATATGGTATAGTTGTAAGTAGATGTATGATAGATATTCTTACAACACACTCAACTTGTATGTTCCATAGACCTTGGCCTTACACATAAAGGAATGATAGAGATCATACTACGATGCAAATGATAGAGATCAAATGCATGGACCATATCATCTCACTTTACACATTAGATGTTAGCATCTTATACTGGTAGTTTGGCGCTTTTTGTAGCATTGTAAGATGATCCCTCATTTAGATATCAAGATAAAATGTGTTCTTCCTTAAGTATGCACTATTCTGTGGATCGTGTTTCGAGACATCACGTGATGATTGGGTGTACTCGACTCTACGCTTTCATATAACGGGTGTAAGACAGTTTTACACACGCGAATACTAAGGTTCTTACTTGGCGAGCCTAGCATGTACATACATGGCCTCGAAACACGGACCAAAAGGTTAAGCATGAGTCATATAGTTGATATGATGCCCATATAGATGCTCGCCTTTGAAGCTACACCGACTCACGTGATGATCGGACTTGGTGTAGTGGATTTGGTTCATGTAATCACCAAAAAGACACGAGGGATGTCGTTTTTGAGTGGCAGTTCATTTGTAATTTGGATTAGTTGAACTCACTCTATCATAAACATAGTCTAAATAAACTTCACAAATTCTGTTGTAGATGGCACCACCTGCTTTTAATTTCAATGTGTTCATGGAGAAAGAGAAACTTGCTGCGAATGGTAGCAACTTCACCAACTGGGCTATGAATTTGAGGATTCTCCTCACTGCTGCACAAAAGCAATATGTGCTAGAGGCGCCGCTAGGCCCCCCACCAGCTCCTGATGCCCCTGACGAGGAAAAGAATGTCTATATAACTCGTCAGGAGGACCACAACTTAGTTCATTGCGGCATACTGTATGTGCTAGAGCCAGAACTTCGAAAGCGTTTCAAAAATGGCAATGCTTTTGATACCATGGGTAATTGAAAATGATTTTCGATACCCATGTTGCCATAGAGAGTTATAATGCTTCTGAAAAGTTCTTTAGCTTCATGATGGAGGAGAACAGCTCTGTTAGTGAGCACGTACTCAAAATGTTTGGGTATGCCGATAAGCTTGTGTCCTTGGGAATAACGATTCCCATTGACTTAGGCATACATCGTGTTCTCCAATCTCTGCCACCTAGCTACAAGAGCTTCGTGATGAACTATAATATGCAGGGCATGAAGAAGTCCCTTCCCGAGCTTCTGTCAATGCTTAAGACTGCAGAAGTGGAGATTAGGAAAGAACATCAAGTGTTGATGATCAATAAGACCACTGGTTTCAACAAGGACAAGAAAGGCAAGCAGAAGGGAAAGAAGGGTGGCAAATATGTTGCCGCACCTGAAAAGAAATACCGAGATGGCCCTAAGTCTGATACCGAGTGCTACTATTGCAAGGGGACTGGCCATTGGAAGCGCAACTGCCCCAAGTATTTGGAGGACAAGAAGGCCGACAAGGCAAACAAAGGTATATGTGATATACATGTTATTGATGTGTACTTGACTAGTACTCGCAGTAGCACCTGGGTACTTGATACAGGATCGGTTGCTAATATATGTAACTCAATTCAGGGGCTGCGGAACAAGCGACAACTAGCAAGGGATGAGGTCAAGATGCCGGTCGGCAATGGATCAAGAGTTGATGTGATCGCCGTCGGGATGCTACCTCTCCGTATGCCATCGGGATTAGTTATAAATCTGAATAATTGTTATTTGGCGCCTGCACTGAGCATGAACATTGTATCCGGATCATGTTTGATGCAAAGTGGTTATTCCTTTAAATCTGAAAACAATGGTTGTTCGATTTATAAGAATGATATCTTTTATGATCATGCACCTGTGTTGAATGGTTTATTTCTATTGGATCTCGATAGTAGTATTACGCATATTCATAATGTTGATGCTAAAAGGATTAAACTTGATAATGATATATCTGCATATATGTGGCACTGCCATCTAGGTCATATTGGCGTTAAACGCATGAAGAAACTCCATTCTGATGGACTTTTGGAATCACTTGATTTTGAATCATTTGATACATGTGAGCCATACCTTTTGGGCAAGATGACTAGAACACCGTTTTCCGGTTCAATGGAATGGGCGACAGATTTATTGGAAATCATACATACTGATGTGTGTGGACCAATGAGTGTGTCGACGCGAGGTGGATATCGATATTTTGTTACTTTCACGGATGATTTGAGTAGATACGGGTATATCTATTTGATGAAACACAAGTCTGAAACGTTTGAAAAATTCAAGGAATTTCAGAATGAAGTGGAAAATCATCATAACAGAAAGATCAAATTTCTGCGGTCCGACCGTGGAGGTGAGTATCTAAGTTACGAGTTTAGCACACACATGAAAGGGTGTGGAATAGTTTCATAACTCATGCCTGCCGGAACACCACAACGTAATGGTGTGTCGGAACGTCGTAATCATATTTTATTGGATATGGTTTGATCTATGATGTCTCTGACTGACTTGCCACTGTCATTTTGGGGTTATGCACTGGAAACCACTGCATTCACTTTAAATCGGGCACCATCTAAATCCGTTGAAATGACACCGTATGAATTATGGTTTGGAAACAAACCTAAGATGTCATTTCTTAAAGTTTGGGGATGCGAAGTTTATGTGAAGAAACTTCAGACGGATAAACTCGAACCAAAGCGGAAAAATGCGTCTTCATAGGATACCCTAAGGAAACGATTGGGTATACCTTCTATCACAGATCCGAGGGCAAGGTTTTTGTTGCCAAAAATGGATCCTTTCTTGAGAAGGAGTTTCTTGCGAAAGGTGTGAGTAGTCGGAAGGTAGAACTCGAAGAGGTTATTGAACCTTCTCTTCATGAAATGGCGAGTAGCGCAACACCGGAAATTGTTTCGGAGTTGACTTCACCTAATGAAGAGAGAGCTAATGATATTGATCATGAAACTCCGAAAGAGGACACTACCAAACCTCGCGGGTCAAGTAGGACACGTGCAGCTCCTGAACTGTACGGCAATCCTGTTATGAATTTCATGATTGATGTAATAGATGACCCTGTGACGTATGAAGAAGCGATCATGAGCCTGGATTCCAACAAATGGCTAGAAGCCATGAAATCCGAGATGGAATCCATGTACGAAAACCAGGTTTGTACCTTGGTGGACTTACCTCACGATCGAAAGGCCGTTGAGAATAAATGGATTTTCAAAAGAAAAACTGATGCTGATGGTAATGTGACCATCTATAAGGCTTGACTTGTCACAAAGGGGTTTCGACAAATCCAAGGAGTTGTCTACGATGAGACATCTCTCCCGTAGCGATGCTTAAGTCGGTTAGGATTGTGTTAGCAATTGCTGCATATTTTGATTATGAAATATGGCAGATGGATGTCAAAACTGCGTTCCTCAATGGTAATATTGAAGAAGAGTTGTATATGATACAACCTAAGGGTTTTGTCAATCCTAAGGATGCTGATAAGGTATGCAAACTTCAGCGATCCATCTATGGACTGAAGCAAGCATCCCGGAGTTGGAATCTCCGCCTTGATGAGGTGCTCAAAGAGTTTGGATTTCTCCAAACTTATGGAGAGGCTTGTATTTACAAGAAAGTGAGTGGGAGCAATGTGGCATTTCTGATATTATATGTGGATGACATATTATTGATTGGAAATGATATAGATCTTTTAAACAGTGTTAAAAGTTATCTAAACAACAAATTTTCGATGAAAGACCTTGGTGAAACGTCATATATATTAGGCATTAAAATCTATAGAGATAGTTCAAGGTGCCTAATTGGGCTATCGCAGAGTACGTACCTTGATAAGATATTAAAGAAGTTTAATATGGACGGAAGTAAGAAGGGGTTCTTACCTATGTTGCAAGGCAAGACATTGAGAAAGACTCAAAGTCCGGCTACGGCGGAAGAAAGAGAGATAATGGATAAGATCCCCTATGCCTCGGCCATAGGCTCTATAATGTATGTCATGCTATGTACAAGACCGGATGTGGCACATGCTATTAGTTTGACTAGTAGGTACCAATCCGATCCAGGTTTGGAACACTAGATAGCGGTCAAGAATATCCTTAAGTACGTGAGAAGAACTAGGGATATGTTTCTTGTATACGGAGGTGAAGAAGAGATAGTCGCTAAGTGTTATGTCGATGCTAGCTTTGACACCGATCCGGATGACTCTAAGTCTCAATCCGGATACGTATTTCTCTTGAATGGAGCAGTAGTTAGTTGGAGGAGTTCCAAACAACCTGTGGTGGCTGGATCAACGACGGAGGCGGAATATGTTGCTGCTTCAGAAGCGGCGCAGGAAGCGGTTTGGATGAAGGAGTTCATAACGGAACTAGGTGTGATTCCTAGTGCATTGGACCCAATGGTGATCTATTGTGACAACAATGGAGCCATAGCCAACGGCAAGGAACCGAGGTCTCACAAGAATTCCAAGCATATTAAGCGCCGGTTTCACTCCATTCACGAGCATGTCAAGGATGGAGATATAAAGATTTGTAAAGTACACACGGACCTAAATGTAGCAGATCCATTGAGTAAAGTTCTCCCTAGGGCAAAACATGATCAACACCAGAACTCCATGGGTGTTAGATTTATCACTATGTGAACTAGATTATTGTCTCTAGTGCAAGTGGGAGACTGAAGGAAATATGCCCTGAGAGGCAATAATAAAGTTGTTATTATGTATTCCTCGTATATGATAGATGTTTATTTTGCATGGTATAATTGTATTAATCAGAAACATCAATACATGTGTGTTTAATAAACAAAAAGGGTTCCTAGTTATGCCTCTCTTATAGACTAGCTTGTTGATTAACAAGATGATCAAGGTTTCCTGATCATGGACATTGGATGTTGTTAATAACAAGGTCACAACATTTGTGAAATGATGTGATGAACATTCATCCGAAGTATAGCATTACGATCAAGTCATTATATTTATATTGCTATAACATCATACGAAGTAATCTTTATCCTAAGACCATGAGATCATGTTAATTGCTAACACCAGAAGAGTATCTTGATAACATCAAACGTCACACCGTAACAGGGTGACTATAAAGATGGGTTTAGTGCTACGAAGGTGTTATGTTGAGGCTCATGGATCAAGAGTGGAATTTGTCAATCCCGATGATGGATAGATATACTCTGGGCCCTCTCTGTGATATCACATTAAGATGGCTTGCAAGCAAGTGATGTGGTCACAAGAATGTTATATCACGGGAACAAGAAAAGAGTGCATGTCGGTAACGAGATCAAACTAGGTATTTGGATACTGATGATCGAATCTCGGACATGTATTATATCATGAGACAAAGGGATTAACTTACTGGTGTTAAAGGTTCTCACGATCACAGAAGTCATCGTTGAATGTGTAGGAGTCAGTATGGATCTCTAGGTCCCGCTTCTGATTATTGATCTGAGAGGAGTCTCAATCATGTCTGCATTATTCGCAAACCATAGGGTCACACACTTAAGGGTTACCGGATACCATTTTGGAGCACATATGTTTCAGACGAAAGGATTGCAAAGCGCAAGAATTGTTCCGATAGAAACCGGAATTGTTTCGGGTAAAATTGCAGAAAGTGGTTCTGCATGTGATATTGAAATGTTGCAAGGGGTTTTATGTGAATGTTTGTTAATTAAAGTAATTAACAAAATTCTGAATAAATTTAATAAAAGAGTTTTATTAAATGAGAGAGCATTAAACTTAGAGAATTTTAATGCATTTAAAGTGGAGACTTTAAAAGAGAATGTGAAGAGGCATTTTAATATGGAGGGAGTTACCACCACATGAATGGAGGAGGTGAGGGGTCACATCCATGAGGCTCCGGCCATGGAGGGGGTACCCCCCTCTTCCTCCTTCTTCCTCACACCTCCTCGTGAAGGATCTCTCTCCCCCTCTAGAATTATTTCCCCATGGTCTCGGATTAGCGAGATACATGATCCCGATGGCATTTCGTCTGGAAGGAGTTGTTGCTTCCGCTGCATCGCTGGAGCGAGGAAGTGGAGGTTGTCCGGTGGCTTGAACGTGTGTGCGAGGACGGATGCGCTGCTGATTTGTGGCGCTCGGACTTCCACACGATCTTGAGATCGGCAAGTGTACAACTACATCAACCACGAGTTCCTACTCGTTAACAAAACTCGTTGTCTTCGAGGGTAAGTTCTCCGTGGATGTATGTCCACCCGTTGCTCTGTATCTAGTAGATAGATCTTCGCGTATAGTTCTCATCGTAGGAATTTTTTTGTTTTTTATGTTGCGAACCCAACAATTTTACCCAGGTTCGGGACCCTCATGAGGAGGTAAAGCCCCTACTCCTGCTTGGTAGTATTGCTCGCTTGCCTCGTGAGGTTAAAATGGTGGATTAAAGTCTAGGGTTTTAGATCTCTGGGATCCGTCCCTATCGAGGTAGGAGATGGGATCCTTATATAGGGCGACGTCGGTCCTCTCCCCCTGATCCATAGACAAGGAGGGTCACCATAGTGACGTCCCTTGTAATCTTGGTCTAGGGGACTACTTTTTAGTGGACTTGGTCTCGGGCGCTGGACGCTCCTCCGCCCATTGGTAAAGCATCCTCCTTGTCCTTGTCCGTCGGGGCGCATGTCTCTCCTTGCACCAACATGGCCAAAGCTAGTCCTGCCCACTCTGAAGATGTTCGTCGGCCGGTCAGGGTCTTGTCAGGTCCACTTTTGACCAGGTCCCGGCCCCAGGGGCTTTGGGGGCTAGAGCATACAATGCGTCAGTCGCACTTGTCGTTTCCCTTGAGAGGAAGCCGCGTAAACCTCGTGGCTCCCCCTCTAGAGGTCTCCAGAAGAGGTGTCGTAGCCCACATCACAAAGGGGGAAATCCTCACTCGCGAAGCCCTCTTGGGGCTGTTGAGGAAGCCAGACATACATGGATTAGGGTACCCTCCTGTACCAGCTATCCGATAGTATCCCCTGGCCATTTGGTCCTAGTGTCGTGCCCAGGTCACAGTGGGCCCAGACGGCCACCATAGCATTTGGTGCCCCCTTAGGCGCGGGCCGTCCCAGGCCCTTTATGCGCCTTCTCTAGAGATGCGCCTCCGAGTTGATACCTCCCCAGCCCATAAAAAGGGGGGCGCTTCGGTTGCGAGGAGATATGTTCTTCTTCGCTTGTTCTTCCGCACTTGCCTCCTCTCCAGCAAACCTTTTCTGCACGCGGCGCGAGATGTCTCACCGTGAATCTTTGTCCGCGGCAAAGGGGAAGCGGCCTCCACCCAGCCCCCCTTGCAAAGAAAAAGGGGAGGGGAAGGAGGAGTCAGGAGAGGTGCTATTGCCTTCCACTATCAAGACAGATTCCGGTCTTGACTGGTGCCGCCCACAGCTGGCCACTAACCGAAACAAGTGGGGGAGGACCCGGGTGTGGCCTGGGTCGGCGGATCCGGTGGCTCTCCCAGGCCCGGTGCACCCCTTCTTCCAACACACCGTCATCGTGGGGTTGTTCCCGCCATTCTCCCCTTCATGGCAGTTCTGGAGCACTACCAGATTTGTGCCCTCCACTTACACCCCAACTCAATCACCACCTTGGCTATTTTTGCCTTATGGTGTGAGATGTTCGTGGGGGTGAAGCCTTCTATGGCATTGCTGTGCCACATGTACGCTCTCTGCCTCACCTCCCCCAAGCGCACCGTTGGTTGCGCCTCCTTCGTGATGAGGGGCCGTTCGGCCTCCTGATGGGCAGGACGAAGCGCATGGATGCTTATGGAAGCGATGGGTCCTAATGGACGTGATGGAGGATAGTCCCTGCCTTGCTTCCCCCACCATGCTGGCCGAGAAAGTGAACAGACGATGGTCGGCGGCTAACAAGGGTTAAACTCATCAATGCCCATTGTTATGGACTTGGGTTTTGGAGAAGAGGGGAGCGCTGGAGGCATCAATCAGCTAGCAAACAAGCACAGAGGGATGCAAGGTTTATCCGGGTTCAGGCCTCGTAGAGGACCCTACTCCGTCTGCTCTTGGAATTATGGAGGGAGTCGAAAGTTACATGGGGTGCGCAGATGCAATCTAGCGATGGTGTGGAAACTAGGGTTGTGATTGTCCTCCTCGCTGCCCCCTCCTAGCTTTTATATAGATAGGCTAGGTCTCAGGATAGCACGTCGAGTCGGCTACAAGTTAGGGTTTTCCCTTTAAACTTTCTATCTTGAGCTTGCCATGTACCACAAGCAGTCAGAGTCTCCTTAGGTCACCCAAATCCTTGATTCGGCCCTGGTAACGTCGTGGGCTTCTACCAGACTGGACCGTATATGCCAAACTTGAGTACCTGTAAAGTATTCCCATATCAGTAGCTCCCGAGTGTCCGGTTGAATCATAGATTAGAGCGGAGACTTATGAAGTCTTTCGAGTGCATAGTCAAGCATGTTTTCGAGTGCTCTGATTGGTATCATAGGGATTATTGATATACGTGCTTAATTTATCCGATGTATCGGTATCAGTTAACTGCCTTAGGGCAAAACAACGCAATCTACTCAAACTCGAGTCCCCGGACTTGAATTCGAAAAAGTGCTGGCATAATTCGACTCAAGTCGTGGACGTCTTATAGAGTCGAATCGTAGTGTATAAGTGTGAGCACTCGACACGTCCGTCAAGGCTTATTTCATTGTGCCTACATGCACGGATTATGTCTGGTAGAACGCAGCAGGTGCGTTGCCAGGCCTTATTCAGGTCTTATCTTCATGTGGTAGACATGGCATCCAAATTTTGTCATCGCGGAGATGATTCGGGTGGCCCAGGAGATGCAGTCTCTTTGCAGGGAAAATATGAGGTGGAGTCACCGAAGCTTTCGAGTGTGGACATAGTCAACACATAGTTATGTGTAAGAAAAATCATAGGGTACATGACCGGCACTCCATATGGGAGTAGCCCCCGAGTAAGCCTATTCGAGTCGTAGACTCGAGTTGGGACATTAAGTATTTTGCGACTGCTGTCATATTTTGCTTGTTTCAGTCGAGTGTGCTTTCAACACTCCTTATGGGAGTAATCTGGAGTCCACAGTCGAATCGTTGATTCGAGTGAAGGGTTTTTGCGAGAAAATATGTTCTCATAACGCTTGGATGTCTTACAAAGTTTCTCGGGTGCGCGACCAGCGCTCCTGTTAGGAGTAGCCCCCGAGTGCTTGGTTGAGTCGAAGACTCGATTAAGGGCTAGAGTAGTCACAGAGTGCTCCTACTGGAGTTGATGAAGTCAGTGCTGACGATGAGGTGACCTCAGTTGCCCTCGTGAGCGGTCTTGATGGGACGTGACAAAGAGGTGGGTCCCATTTCTGACTTGGATTTGACCGGGTGTGTGTAATCTTTGGTTTTAACTATGTCTCCTCAATTCTCGTGCGTAATGGGGGAGTGGCGCAATGATTCGTGGTTTTCATTGCCACACGTTGATACTGATTTGTGCCACGTGTCTGGCTGGTTTCCTCCTGGCTGTTGGATGGCATCTTCAGCGAGCTTAAATATGGATCTTCTCTACGGTAATTTCCCCACATCTTCTTCTTGCTCATGCACTTCCGCCATTGCTGCTCCTGTTGTTCCATTGCTCTCATCTTCCATGTGGCACTGGACCAACTCCGCACTTTCCCAAGCTACTTCCTGCGCTCCCACCGTAAGCGCTAGATGGGGAAAAAGAAGGGAAGCTCTGTCGTTGGATCTGCAGCGGCCACTGTTGCGGCAAAAAAGAAAGGCGTCTCCACCGAGGGCACCAGCACTACCGCCAGAGCTAGGAAGAAGAAGGGCCCAGGAACCCGCATCACGAATGGGTTGTGGCGTGCATCCACCATCAAGCCTTCGGAGCTCTTCACTCAGTCGTGTCTCCCTTCTGTGCAAGCAATCATCCGCCTGAGGTGGATTTCTCTTTGAAGTTTTATTTATTTTTGATTGCTTGTTAGGTGTCTTTTATACTGATGCTTAGTTCGGTTTTCCGGACTGGAAGGTGGCCACCAACTTGCCTCCTCAGCCTGAGGGAATAATTCCGCGCGAGCCGGAAGAGGAGGATGAGTCGGGCTCCATTGTCCTCGTGGAAGAAAAACGCGAATCCCCTGAGTCCAAGGGGACTCGCAAGTGCTCCCGAAGCGAGGGCTCAGATGCCTCATCACTGTCTACTCCATAGGGTCCTTCCACTATACCAGAGGAGCCAATTCGCGCCGTGCCTGTGAGCGCCGTGGCTCCTTCGTTGTGGAAGAAGTTGAGGTTGCCGAAGGATTCGTCTGAGGATTCCTTTGAACTCAACAAGTTTGATGGGTAGGTGTTTTTATTCTTGCGAGTTCATCATGTCCTCCCAAAATCTGTCCTTCTGAAGTAGTTCTGGGTATTTTTGTAGTCAAACGGCATCATCATTGTCCGATGACTGTCGCTTTGTCAAGGAGACTAGAGTCATGGACTCCAAAGACAAGGAGGTGGCAACACGATCTCCTTCTCCTTTGGTGGTGGCCTACTCCAGTGCTAATTCTTTGAGTTCCCCCACGCCGGGGAGCACCAGATTGTTGCCCGGACGTCAATTCTGAAAGAATCTTCGGAGTCCCTAGAGGAACACGTGAGTTTTCTCATGCCCTTGGTAGTCGAATATTGTCTTAATGCTAACACTACTTCCCTTTTCTTGTAGCCTATTGTGAAGGATTCTACTCGCCTTGCCGAGCAGATCATTTCCTTGGATTGGCAGCATGCTTCACTAGGAACCCGCCATCATGCCTTCCAAGGTTAGTTTTATATTTTTATCTCTGTTTCATTTCTATAGATGTTGGTAGGCTCAAGTTTTGCCATTGTAGGTGAGCATAATGATCTTCGTCGCGTCAACTCCCTCGAGAAGGGACTTGCCGCGACGGAGAAGAAACGCGACGAGGCACTCAAGGCTCTTGAAGAGTCGAAAAAGCGTGAGGAAGATTTGCATTCTTCCACCGTTGAGAGGGAGAAGGTGTTTGTAGAACAGCTCTTCTCTGTCGCGAAAGCGCTCTCAGGTATGATATTGCTTCACTTTCATTTGGCATGCACTTTGCCTACATGATATTGTAGTCATATGTATATTCTGCAGATGCTGCCGGCGTGGACTTTGATGCCCAGGCTTTGACCTATGCGGATGCCTTGGCCGGTGCCATGACTGTAGTCGAAGACCGCAGCATCACTGTCAAGGACTCGCTTGAGAAGGCCAAGGGCGTGTTTGGACGTCTTTGAGAGGAGATGGTTCCCAAGGCCAAGCAAATAGAGGATCTTGATGGCTTGATGGAGTCCTTTGCTGAAGGCGTGCCTATGGACTTCAAGAATGCTTAGCAGGGAGTTGGAGCTACCATGGGACTCGTGATGGTGCAGACTCATGGTATGGATCTGAACCCCAGCCAAGTCTCCTCGGTGATGCCGGTCATCGCGGATGGCCAGCAGGTAGTGTTTGCCCCTTTTCCTAGTAGCTACAGTAAGTATGTGACTCGGCTTATTGAAACACTCGTTGCGTATTCGGCTGAGTTGAGGTGGCAGAAGAAGGCGAAAGTCACAGCATCTGAGGCTATAGTAGAGAAGGTTGTGGTGTCGGACACTACCACAGACTCGAGGAAGCCCCCGTTAACAACACCTAGCTGTAGCCTGCTGTTTTAGTCTCCTTTTGTAGTAGTCTAGCTTTTCCTGTTGGATTGTACCTTGTGGGGGTTCCCCTTTTGATACTCGTTGAACCTTGATATTTCTTCTACTGGCATTTATTTATAAATAGTTGCCCTTATTTGCTTTTTATTCTTCCTATAATAGGGTCCTTCGTGTTGGGTCCACAACATAGAAAACAAAAAAATTCCTACGATGAGAACTATACGCCAAGATCTATCTACTAGATACAGAGCAACGGGTGGACATACATCCATCGAGAACTTACCCTCGAAGACAACGAGTTTTGTTAACGAGTAGGAACTCGTGGTTGATGTAGTCGTACACTTGCCGATCTCAAGATCGTGTGGAAGTCCGAGCGCCACAAATCAGCAGCGCATCCATCCTCGCACACACGTTCAAGCCACCGGACAACCTCCACCTCCTCGCTCCAGCGATGCAGCGGAAGCAACAACTCCTTCCAGACGAAATGCCACCAAGAACATGTATCTCGCTAATCCGAGACCATGGGGGAATAATTCTAGAGGGGGAGAGAGATCCTTCACGAGGAGGTGTGAGGAAGAAGGAGGAAGAGGGGGGCCTTTTATAGGAGGAGGGGGGTACCCCCTCCATGGCCGGCGCCTCATGGAGGGTGACCCCTCACCTTCCCCATTCATGTGGTGGTACCCCTCCACATTAAAATGCCCCTTCACATTCTCTTTTAAAGTCTCCACTTTAAATGCATTAAAATTCTCTAAGTTTAATGCTCTCTCATTTAATAAAACTCTTTTATTAAATTTATTCAGAATTTTGTTAATTACTTTAATTAACAAACAGTCACATAAAACCCCTTGCAACATTTCAATATCACATGTAGAACCACTTTCTGCAATTTCACCCGAAACAATTCCGGTTTCTATCGGAACAATTCCTGCGCTTTGTAATCCTTTCGTTTGAAGCATATGTGCTACAAAATGGTGTCCGGTAACTCTTAAGTGTGTCACCCTACGGTTCGCGAATAATGCAGACATGATTGAGACTCCTCTCAAATCAATAATCAGAAGCGGGACCTAGAGATCCATACTGACTCCTGCACATTCGACGATGACTTCTATGATCGTGAGAACCATTAACGCCAGTAACTTAATCCCTTTGTCTCATGATATAATACATGTCCGAGATTTTATCATCGGTATCCAAATACCTAGTTTAATCTCGTTACTGACATGCACTCTTTTCTCGTTCCCGTGATATAACATTCTAGTGATCACATCACTTGCTTGCAAGCTATCTTAATGTGATATCACCGAGAGGGCCCAGAGTATATCTATCCGTCATCGGCATTGACAAATTCCACTCTTGATCCATGAGCCTCAACATAACCCCTTCATAGCACTTAACCCATCTTTATAGTCACCCTGTTACGGTGTGACGTTTGATGTTATCAAGATACTCTTCTGGTGTTAGCAATTAACATGATCTCATGGTCTAAGGATAAATATTACTTCGTATGATGTTATAGCAATATAAACATAATGACTTAATCGTAATGCTATACTTTGGATGAATGTTCATCACATCATTTCACAAATGCTGTGACCTTGTTATTAACAACATCCAATGTCTATGATCAGGAAACCTTGATCATCATGTTAATCAACAAGCTAGTCTATAAGAGATGCATAACTAGGAACCCATTTTGTTTATTAAACACACATGTATTGACGTTTCCGATCAATACAATTATAGCATGCAAGATAAACATCTATCATATACGAGGAATACATAATAACAACTTTATTATTGCCTCTCAAGGCATATTTCCTTCAGTCTCCCACTTGCACTAGAGATAATAATCTAGTTCACATAGTGATAAATCTAACACCCATGGAGTTCTGGTGTTGATCATGTTTTGCCCTAGGGAGAACTTTAGTCAACGGATCTGCTACATTTAGGTCCGTGTGTACTTTACAAATCTTTATATCTCCATCTTTGACATGCTCGCGGATGGAGTGAAACTGACGCTTAATATGCTTGGAATTCTTGTGAGACCTCGGTTACTTGGCATTGGATATGGCTCCATTGTTGTCACAATAGATCACCATTGGGTCTAATGCACTAGGAACCACAGCTAGTTCCGTTATGAACTCCTTCATCCAAACCGCTTCCTGCGTGGCTTCTGAAGCAGCAACATATTCCGCCTCCATCGTTGATCCAGCCACCACAGGTTGTTTGGAACTCCTCCAACTAACTGCTGATCCGTTCAAGAGAAATACGTATCCGGATTGAGACTTAGAGTCATCCGGATCGGTTTCAAAGCTAGCATCGACATAACACTTAGCGACTAGCTCTTCTTCACCTCCATATACAAGAAACATATCCCTAGTTCTTCTCAAGTACTTAAGGATATTCTTGACCGCTATTCAGTGTTCCAAACCTGGATCAGATTGGTACCTACTAGTCAAACTAATAGCATGTTCCACATCCGGTCTTGTACATAGCATGGCATACATTATAGAGCCTATGGCCGAGGCATAGGGGATCTTATCCATTATCTCTCTTTCTTCCGCTGTAGCCGGACTTTGAGTCTTGCTCAATGTCTTGCCTTGCAACATAGGTAAGAACCCCTTCTTACTTCCGTCCATAGTAAACTTCTTTAATATCTTATCAAGGTATGTACTCTGCGGTAGCCCAATTAGGCGCCTTGATCTATCTCTATAGATTTTAATGCCTAATGTATATGACGCTTCACCAAGGTCTTTCATCGAAAATTTGCTGTTTAGATAACTTTTAACACTATTTAAAAGATCTATATCATTTCCAATCAATAATATGTCATCCACATATAATATCATAAATGCCACATTGCTCCCACTCACTTTCTTATAAATACAAACCTCTCCATAAGTTTGGACAAATCCAAACTCTTTGATCACCTCATCAAAGCGGAGATTCCAACTCTAGGATGCTTGCTTCAGCCCATAGATGGATCATTGAAGTTTGCATACCTTATCAGCATCCTTAGGATTGACAAAACCCTTAGGTTGTATCATATACAACTCTTCTTCAATATTACCATTGAGGAACGCAGTTTTGACATCCATCTGCCATACTTCATAATCGAAATATGCAGCAATTGCTAACATAATCCTAACCGACTTAAGCATCGCTACAGGAGAGAATGTCTCATCGTAGTCAACTCCTTGAATTTGTCGAAACCCCTTTGCGACAAGTCGAGCCTTATAGATGGTCACATTACCATCAGCATCAGTTTTTCTTTTGAAAATCCATTTATTCTCAACGGCCTTTCGATCGTGAGGTAAGTCCACCAAGGTCCAAACCTGGTTTTCGTACATGCATTCCATCTCGAATTTCATGGCTTCTAGCCATTTGTTGGAATCTAGGCTCATCGTCGCTTCTTCATATTTTGCAGGGTCATCTATTTCATCAATCATGAAATTCATAACAGGATTGCCATACAGTTCAGGAGCTGCACGTGTCCTACTTGACCTGTGAGGTTCGATACTGTCCTCTTTCGGAGTTTCATGATCAATATCATTAGCTCTCTCTTCATTAGGTGAAGTCAACTCCGAAACAATTTCCGGTGCTGTGCTACTCGTCATTTCATGAAGAGAAGGTTCAATAACCTCTTCAAGTTCTACCTTCCGACTACTCACACCTTTCGCGAGAAACTCCTTCTCAAGAAAGGATCCATTCTTGGCAACAAAAACCTTGCCCTTGGATCTGTGATAGAAGGTATACCCGATCATTTCCTTAGGGTATCCTATGAAGACGCATTTTTCCGCTTTGGGTTCGAGTTTATCCGGCTGAAGTTTCTTCACATAAACATCACATCCCCAAATTTTAAGAAATGACAACTTAGGTGTCATTTCAACGGATTTAGATGGTGCCCGATTTAAAGTGAATGCAACGGTTTCCAGTGCATAACCCCAGAATGACAGTGGCAAGTCAGTCGGAGACATTATAGATCGAACCATATCCAATAAAGTACGTTTACGACGTTACGACACACCATTATGTTGTGGTGTTCTGGCAGGCGTGAGTTGTGAAACTATTCCACACTCTTTCATGTGTGTGCTAAACTCGTAACTTAGATACTCACCTCCACGGTCGGACTGCAAAAATTTGATCTTTCTGTTACGATGATTTTCCACTTCATTCTGAAATTCTTTGAACTTTTCAAAGATTTCAGACTTGTGTTTCATCAAATAGATATACCCGTATCTACTCAAATCATCCGTGAAAGTAACAAAATAACGATATCCACCTCGTGCCGACACACTCATTGGTCCACACACATCAGTATGTATGATTTCCAATAAATCTATTGCCCGTTCCATTGAACCGGAAAACGGCGTTCTAGTCATCTTGCCCATAAGGCATGGCTCACATGTATCAAATGATTCAAAATCAAGTGATTCCAAAAGTCCATCAGAATGGAGTTTCTTCATGCGTTTAACGCCAATATGGCCTAGACGACAGTGCCAGATATATCATTATAAAGTTTAATCCTTTTAGCATGAACATTATAAATATGCATAATACTACTATCGAGATCCAATAGAAATAAACCATTTAACACAGGTGCATGACCATAAAAGATATCATTCTTATAAATCGAACAACCATTGTTTTCAGATTTAAAGGAATAACCACTTTGCATCAAACATGATCCGGATACAATGTTCATGCTCAGTGCAGGCACCAAATAACAATTATTCAGATTTATAACTAATCCCGATGGTATATGGAGAGGTAGCGTCCCGACGGAGATCACATCAACTCTTGATCCATTGCTGACCCGCATCATGACCTCATCCCTTGCTAGTTGTCGCTTGTTCCGCAGCCCCTGAACCGAGTTACATATATTAGCAACCGATCCCGTATCAAATACCTAGGTGCTACTGCGAGTACTAGTCAAGTACACATCAATAACATGTATATCACATATACCTTTGTTTGCCTTGCTGGCCTTCTTGTCCGCCAAATACTTGGGGAAATTGCGCTTCCAATGGCCAGTCCCCTTGCAATAGTAACACTCGGTGTCAGACTTAGGGCCAGCCCGAGATTTCTTTTCAGGTGTGGCAACAGATTTGCCACCCTTATTACCCTTGTGCTTGCCTTTCTTGTCCTTGTTGAAACCGGTGGTCTTATTGATCATCAACACTTGATGTTCTTTCCTAATCTCCACTTCTGTAGTCTTAAGCATTGTGAGCTCGAAGAGACTTCTTCATGCCCTGCATATTATAGTTCATCACGAAGCTCTTCTAGCTAGGTGGTAGAGATTGGAGAACACGATGTATGCCTATGTCAATGGGAATCGTTATTCCCAAGGACACAAGCTTATCGGCGTACCCAGACATTTTGAGTACGTGCTCACTAACGGAGTTGTTCTCCTCCATCATGCAGCTAAAGAACTTTTAAGAAGTATTATAACTCTCTACGGCAGCATGGGTATCGAAAATCATTTTCAACTCTCCCATGGTATCAAAGGCATTGCCATTTTCGAAACGCTTTTGAAGTTCTGGCTCTAGCCCATACAGTATGCCATAATGAACTAAGTTGTGGTCCTCCTGACGAGTTATATAGACATTCTTTTCCTCGTCAGGGGCACCAGGTGCTGGTGGGGAGCCTAGCGGCGCCTCTAGCACATATTGCTTTTGTGTAGTAGTGAGGAGAATCCTCAAATTCATAGCCCAGTTGGTGAAGATGCTACGATTCGCAGCAAGTTTCTCTTTCTCCATGAACACATTAAAATTAAAAGCAGGTGGTGCCATCTACAACAGAATTTGTAAAGTTTATTTAGACTAAGTTTATGATAGAGTGAGTTCAACTAATCCAAATTACTAATGAACTCCCACTCAAAAACGACATCACTCGTGTCTTTTTGGTGATTACATGAACCAAATCCACTACACCAAGTTCAATCATGACGTGAGTCGGTGTAGCTTCAAAGGCGAGCATCTATATGGGCATCATATGAACTATATGACTCATGCTTACCCTTTTGGTCTATGTTCCGAGGCCATGTCTGTACATGCTAGGCTCGCCAAGTAAGAACCTTAGTATTCGCGTGTGTAAAACTGTCTTACACCCGTTTATATGAAAGCGTAGAGTCGAGTACACCCAATCATCACGTGATGTCTCGAAACAAGATCCACAGAACGGTGCATACTTAAGGAAGAACACATTTTATGTTGATATTTAAATGAGGGATCATCTTACAATGCTACAAAAAGCGCCAAACTAGTAGTATAAGATGCTAACATCTAATGTGTAAAGTGAGATGATATGGTCCATGCATTTGATCTCAATCATTTGCATCGTGGTATGATCTCTATCATTCCTTTGTGTGTAAGACCAATGTTCATGGAACTTACACATTGAGTGTGTTGTAAGAGTATCTATCATACATCTACTTACAACAATATCATATCAAGACACTAGCCTAGCAACGATCTAAACTAGACGCCTCTAATTTATCAATTGCAAGTTTTACGTGGCTTAGGGCTTTCGGAGATAGAACCGGTCTTACCTACGAACATGAACCACAACGAGGATAACCAAGTTATTAGCAACTCATTGTAAATCAGATATTGACTATAGTAGGAGAGACAGACACCCGCCAGCCACTTATGCAAAACAAGTTGCATGTCAGACGTGGAACCGGTATATGTACGATGACATGTAAGGTTGGTCTGGGCCACTTCATCCCACTATGCCACCAATATCAAAAATACACAGAAGATGCAATAACATGATCATCATCGCCCACATATAAACATATGTGTACTACCCGTGCAAAGCACCTACGCATAGATCAGGCTCTGATACCACTGTTGGGTCCGCTGCATAGAAAAACAAAAAAATTCCTACGATAAGAACTGTACGCCAAGATATATCTACTAGATACAGAGCAACGGATGGACATACATCCATCGAGAACTTCCCTCGAAGACAATGAGTATTGTTAACGAGTAGGAACTCGTGGTTGATGTAGTCGTACACTTGCCGATCTCAAGATCGTGTGGAAGTCCGAGCGCCGCAAATCAGTAGCGCATCCGTCCTCGCACACACGTTCAAGCCACCGGACAACCTCCACCTCCTCGCTCCAGCGATGCAGTGAAGCAAAGAACTCCTTCCGCATTTAAATGCCACTGGGAACATGTATCTCGCTAATCCGAGACCATGGGGGAATAATTCTAGAGAGGGAGAGAGATCCTTCACGAGGAGGTGTGAGGAAGAAGGAGGAAGAGGGGGCCTTTTATAGGAGGAGGGGGTACCCCCTCCATGGCCGGTGCCTCATGGAGGGTGACCCCTCACCTCTCCCGTTCATGTGGTGGTAACCCCTCCACATTAAAATGCCCCTTCACATTCTCTTTTAAAGTCTCCACTTTAAATGCATTAAAATTCTCTAAGCTTAATGTTCTCTCATTTAATAAAACTCTTTTATTAAAATTATTCAGAATTTTGTTAATTACTTTAATTAAGAAACATTCACATAAAACCCCTTGCAACATTTTAATATCACATGCAGAACCACTTTCTGCAATATCACATTATAGTCACCCTGTTACGGTGTGACGTTTGATGTTATCAAGATAATCTTCTGGTGTTAGCAATTAACATGATCTCATGCGCTAAGGATAAAGATTACTTCGTATGATGTTATAGAAATATAAAAATAATGTGTTGGGGGGATACCCTGGGTAGGGTCACTCCAGGGTATAAGGGCCGAGTTAGCCGAGGTTCGGCAAGGTCAAAGCGAATGCTGGCCGAGTCACCTCAAGGAAGGCCGGATCACGGAGTAACCCGGACCAGGGGGTCGCCTAACGTTGTCTCATCCGACTTAAGGAGTAAGTCAGAAATGCTTGTCTAACTTATATGCAGGAACAGGTGTAGCCGGATCTACTATGATCCGGATCCTTGCTTAGCTTTTAGGAGAAGGAAGGAATCTCTCTGGTCAAAAAAGAAGGTCCGGTACGTACTGGATGAGCGAATAAAGCAAGGGCAGGACCACCGGGTCATGGCCGACAAGGGCGACGACGCTCACGTCGGCTGACGTCGGCGCCGCAGAGGCCACGTCGCTAAAGCATGTGTGACGCGGGGGAAAAGCACCCCGGTCGGGTTACCACTTTGGGAGGGGGCATATTCTTAGGAATATGCCTCCACGTATGCCCTAGGCCAGGACCTAACCTCCTCTATATAAGGGGGGTTAGGGTTTTGGTAGAGGGGGTTGGCAGAATAATAGTTGGTTGAGCATTAGTTGGCTTGGTGATTCCTTAGGGCTAGTAGATCTAGGCAAGAGTAAGAGAGCTCCTTCTTCCTCCTCTCGCCAAGACAGCTCAAGGAGCACTTGTAATCTTGAAGATTTAGCAATACAAACTTCTGTGTAGAGAATCACTCTGAAATCCCTCCCTGGATTCCGCTAGCGCATATTAGTCCCCACCTTTAGCCTATCCATGGCATCTGCCGTGACACCACCACGACAGTTGGCGCCCACCGTGGGGCTAGCGGCGCTAGCAGGGGTGAAGATCCGGACGGGAAACTTCATCGGCACCGGCAAACGCATCGTCTCCGGGCTCGTTCAGCGCTTTGGAGCGCTGGATTTCGTCAGCGACAACACTGGCTGCTTCGGCACGCGCCCACTTCCGTGCAACGGCCTCTTCGTCAAGCTCGGCACGCACAAGGTCTATGTTGCCGTGTACGTCTCGTGCGTTCACCCGCCTCGTGTCGTCGATGCGGGGGAACCACCCCTCACTGTGGCTCGGGCGCCAGATCGCCGCTTCCCCGACCATGCGGAGGTGATGATGCGCTGCGCCAAAAGCGAGCAAGGATCCAGCGCCAGACAGGGAGGTAACACCTAAGGCACCGAGGAAAGGTAGAGGACCTCCACTAGAGAGGCCTGAGAACGTACTGAGGGAAGCTATGGATAGCTTGGCTAACCCGGTAGCAGCAGTGGTAGATCCGGCTCAGCACAGGCCGAGCTAGAGGAAACTTGGCAAAAGATACTAGAGGGCGCAAAGAAAATAGCCGCGGCTCAGCAGTCGCTGAACATGACGCTGCGTGAGTACGCAAGGGCAAACAAGGTTGACGCAGTAAGGGTAAAAGGGAAAAATCTCATAAGTGAGATGAACAGAGAAGGTGATGATGGAGCAGAAGGGTCGGAAAACTATCTGTCTGTGGGGTTGCCGAAGTATAGTACCCCGGCGAAAAACCTCAGAGCAGCAGATGCGGCTGTATCCAAGCTAGAGGGTCTGACGGGTGAGGCCCGTCAAAGACAGCAAGACAGGGTTAACGAGCTGGTTCGGATCGCGAACAGACAGAACGAGGAGCTGCTGACCCGGAGAGAGCTGGGGCTTCCAAGATCGTCCATTCGGTGATGGGTAACCCGGAGAAATCCGCTGGAGCCGCATCATCGCCTCATGGTGGTTCAAGGAGAGAAGAGGTAGTAACCTCGGCCAGACGGAACAAACAGATCGTCCCGTACGACCCAACACGTGCGGGAAAAGAAAAAGAGATGCGGAAAGGTGATGATCGACGGAGTGTGAGCAGAGGTGAAGCTGGCCGAGGTAATCACGACCAAGGCAATGCCGGTCAAGGGAACGCTGCCAACGGCAATGCCGGACAGCATAACTCCGCAGGAGCAGGACAACCGCAGCAGCGGAATACGCCGAGGCAAGAGCAAAGCGCCGGCCGAGGTATGTAGAAGAAAGGTGCGCAACAAGAACAAAACCGGTACAACGACGGTGATTCAGAGTTGGTGAACGCAGGGTACCCCAGACCAGACTATCACGTGATAGGGTCAAGATTGGGAAGCAGGGATTTAATGCCGGATGATGCCGGGTTAAAACTGGATCGCCTGTATAGGTCGGAACAGATCGAATGTCAAGGTCCACCTGGTCCAGCGTGCTTTGGACCCCGGATCATGAAAGAGCCACCGGTACCTAACTTCCAGTTACCCAGAGGCACGAAGACATATGACGGCAGTACCAAGCCAGAGGATTGGCTGATAAACTATGCTACAGTGGTAAAAATTGCAACGAGCAACTTGAGATGGGCTGTGCGTTACGTGCCCCAGATGTTGGAAGGCCCGGCCAGAGTATGGCTGAATAACTTGCCGCCCGGAAGCATCAACTGCTGGATAGATTTTGAAGAAATGTTTATCAGCAACTTCTCAAGTACATACCAGAGGCCGAATAGACCGCAGACCCTGGCAATGTGCAAGCAAAGACCTAACAAGACGGATCGTGAATTCTTGACCCGGTGGTGTACTGTGAGAAACTCATGTGAAGGTGTCATAGAGTCGCAGGCCATAGCGTCATTCGCGCAAGGGTGCAGGTACGGCAGCGAGTTGTGGATGAAGTTGCAAAGGAAAATGCCAGCTACGCTGGCAGAAATGATCCGGATTGCTAATTCGTATGCTTTGGGCGATCCGACTCAACCCAGGCTCGCGTCAAGCGAGTCAAACAAGGAGTACTATCAGAGGGATGGAGCCGGGTCATCTCGTAGGAATGATTACAGAGGAAAGAGGAGAGATGATAGACCGGATCATCGTTACGGTTCTCAACAAGTTGCAGCTGTGAATCAAGATCAACCCAGATCAGGGAGTAACCAACGCCAGAGAACTGGAGGGCAGTGGACTCCAAGAAATGATGGCAAGAAAACATGGACTCGGAGCGAGAAAGAAAGGGCAGGAAAAGAAAGACCGTCCGAGGTATACCTATGAGTCGATGCTGGACCAGCCGTGTAAGTTTCACACGCCAAATCCGAATAGCCCGGCGGGTCACACAATGAGGCAATGTGAGTGGATGCGTAAGATAGAGCAAGGTGGTTCGGGGAATGCTCAGGCACCCCGGAATGATCAACCTCGGCAGGAGTTACCCCAGCAGCAATTGCTCTCCGGAGCGAACACGCAGCGGCTAATGTTGCCTCCCCTCCGCCGAGGTATGACGACAATGAGAGAAGGGATGCAGTGCATCAGGTGGAAAATCAGCAACAACCGGATCAGAGGTACCCCGGAAACGAGGGAAGGAATGAGTATAGGGAACATTACCAGAGTTATTGTGTGTTCACGACTGAGGAAACAGATAGAAAGAGCTTGCAGCACCGACATATGGAGGTCAATGCGGTCATGCCAGCGGTGACGAGGTACATGCCTTGGTCGGACCAGGAAATCACCTGGAATATCAAAGATCATCCTAAACTTATGCCGAGCCCAGGTTCGTATGCGCTAGTACTAGATCCGACATTCATTGGACCGAACATCAATGTGAGGTTCTCCAAGGTTTTGATTGATAATTGCAGTAGCATTAACATCATGTATGCGGATACGATGAGCAAGTTGGGCATCTCGGAGAACATGCTCCAGGCTACGAGAACAACTTTCCATGACATTGTACCAGCCATTTCGTGTGAGCCCATGGGCAAAGTCCGGGTCAACGTGCTATTCGGCACAAGGGATAACTGCCGAACTGAAAATCTGGAGTTCGAAGTGGTGAACTTGGAAAGTGCATATCATGCGTTACTCGGAAGACCAGCATTGAACAAATTCATGGCAAGATGTCACATCAGTTATCTGAAGATGAATTTGCCCGGGCCAAATGGAGTGATTACCATTGCTGGAGATTTCCGACGTTCCATGGAGTGCGCTTCAGCCGGGTCTAACCTAGCCGAGTCACTCGTGATTGCGCAAGAGAAAAGAAAAATCCAAGAGGTGGCGGCATTAGCTCAGTCCGCGCAGCAATATATGCCGGCATTAAGTAACCCGCATGGCAGCGTTTCATTTCAAGCCGCAAAGGACACCAAGAAGATTCCAGTTGATAACATGTTTCCGGAGCGCACCGTAACAATTGGTGCCGGGTTAACTGACAAATAGGAAAGCGATCTTGTCAACTTCCTCCGTGAGAATCGGGATATTTTTGCTTGGTCTACACAGGACTTGCAAGGTGTTCCAAGGGAGTTGGCCGAGCACTCTTTGAACATAAGACCCGGAGCAAGGCCGGTGAAGCAACCTCTCCGCCGCTTCGCTGAGGATAGGAGAAAAGTCATTGGAGACGAGATAGCTCGGTTACTAGCGGCAGGATTTATCATGGAGGTACTGTATCCGGATTGGCTCTCTAATCCGGTGCTGGTAGAAAAGAAGAAGGACGATCCGAATGTGGCAGTGGTTTGGCGCATGTGTATCGATTACACGAACCTGAATAAGGCGTGTCCAAAAGATATATTTCCACTACCGAGGATAGATCAGGTCATGGACTCAACCGCGGGATGCGAACTGTTGTCATTCATTGATGCATATTCTGGCTTCCACCAGATATCTCTGAACTCGGATGATCAAATAAAGACTGCGTTTATTACCCCGTACGGGGCTTACTGCCATCGCACTATGCCGTTCGGTTTACGTAATGCAGGTGCAACGTACCAAAGATGTATGCAAAAATGTTTGCACGACCAAATAGGTCAAAAGCATAAGTATCGTGGATGATGTGGTTATCAAGACCAAGGAAAGCACAACGCTCCTTGACGACATAAGGCAAACATTCGCGAACTTGAGAAGGTTCGGATGAAGCTTAACCGGAAAATGTACCTTCGGTGTCGGCTAGAAAGTTACTCGGATTTCGTCTCGGCCGAGGTATCGAAGTTAATCCAACTAAGATCCGAGCCATCGAACGAATGGAGCTGCCGAAGTGTCTTAACGATGTCCAGAAGTTCACTGGATGCCTGGCATCGTTGAGTCGGTTTGTATGTCGGTTGGGTGAAAAGGCACTGCCTCTTTACCAACTCATGAAAAAGTCGGATAAATTCGTTTGGACGCCACAGGCCGATGAAGCCTTTGCCCACTTGAAAAAGATGTTGGCCACTGCGCTAGTGTTAGCCTCTCCACTATCAAAGGAGCCAATGTTGCTCTACGTAGCCGCAACCAACCAAGTTGTAAGTGCAGTAATCGTAGTGGAACGCAATGAAGAGGGTAAATCGGTGCAGAGGCCAGTGTATTACCTGGGCGAGGTATTGTCTGCCTCAAAACAGAACTACCCGCACTTTCAAAAGGTGGCATACGGTGTCTATATGGCGGCGAAGAAGTTAAAGCATTACTTTGAGGATCACCCCATCAAAGTAATATGTGAAGCTCCCATATCCAAGATAATGGGTAATAAGGATGCGAGTGGCAGAATCGCAAAATGGGCAATTGATCTAGCCCCTTATGCGCTAATAATGTGGAAGAGAAGCGATCAAATCTCAATTGTATGGCAGACTTTTTTGTGGATTGGGCCGAGGTACAATACGAACCACCACCACCAGATCCGAATTACTGGAGGATGCACTTTGACGGGTCGAAAACCAAAACCGGATTAGGCGCCGGGGTTGTGCTTACCTCGCCAAAGAAGGATCAGCTAAAGTACGTATTGCAGATCCATTTCGCGGCATCGAACAATGTCGCTGAGTATGAGGCTCTTGTGCATGGGCTCAAAGTGGCAAAGGAGATTGGCATACGTCGGATAATATGCTTTGGCGACTCGGACCTGGTGGTGCAGCAGGTGTCCGGAATGTGGGACGTCCTAGATCCAAACATGGTACTATACAAATTTCACGTGTAGAAGATATCTGGTTACTTCGAGGGGTGTGAATTTCACCATGTACCCTAGGCGGAAAACGAGGCTGCCGACATGTTGTCAAAACTCGGATTGACCAGACAGGCAATTCCACTGGGTGTAGCATTGGAACACCTCAGAAAACCATCTATCAGGCCGTCCCCAGGAACCGAATCGATCTATGTCCCGGAAAATACGGAATCCGGAGCTAAGCCCATGGACATTGACATGGGAGGTAGTACGCGAGACCCGGGGACTGCGTCAGCGATCCCGGGGACTACCTCGCTGGACCCGGGGACTGCTCAGCATGATCCGGCTGAAGTTATGCCGGTGGATCAGATGGAAATTGATGAGGAGATATTCGCTCCACGAGCCATACCAGCTTGGGCGCTGCCTATATTCCAATTCCTGAAAGATGGAACGTTACCCGCTGAGGAGGTGTTAGCCAGGCAAACTCAGAGGAGAGCAAAAGCATACACAATCATCAATTCCGAGTTATACAAACGCAGTGTAACTAATGTCCTCCAACGATGCATTGACCCGGAAGAAGGGCTTGACATCCTCCGAGATATACACCAAGGAGAATGCGGGCATCATGCCTCATCCCGAGCCTTGGTGGCAAAGGCATTCTGGCATGGATTCTACTGGCCAAGTGCCTTGGAACAAGCAGAAGATCTGGTGAGAAAATGCAATGGTTGTCAGAGGTACGCCACCAAGACACATATGCCTATGTCGGAACTCAAGACCATACCAATTACGTGGCCATTTGCTGTATGGTGCTTGGATATGGTTGGCTGCTCAAACCGGAGAGGAAACATGACACACATTTTGGTCATGGTGGACAAGTTTACAAAATGGATTGAAGTGAAACCTATAAGAAAATGTGATGGAGCTACGGCCGTGACATTTCTCAAAGACATCATCTTGAGATACGGTTATCCACACAGTATTATAACTGATAATGGAACGAATTTTGCGGAAGGAGCATTTGCGCGCTTCTGCCGAGATAAGAAGATCCGACTTGATGTTGCCTCGGTAGCCCACCCCACATCGAACGGACAAGTGGAAAGATCCAACGGATTAGTATTATCCGGGATAAAACCCCGGCTCATTGAGCCGCTGCAAAGATCAGCGGGGTGCTGGATAGAAGAACTACCAGCAGTACTGTGGAGCTTAAGAACAACTCCGAATCAATCAATAGGCTATACGCCATTCTTTCCGTATATGGGGAAGCTGTACCAGCCGACATAGAGCATGATTCGCCTAGGGTCACCCAATACGAAGCGAAGTGCAAGAAGCCCGCAAAATGATGTTGATCTGCTGAAGAAGCGAGAGAACGGCAATCGCCCGGATCCGCCATATATCAGCAAAATCTCCGACGCTATCATAGCCAGAAAGTGTGCCCCCGAGTCTTCCGGGAAGGCGATCTGGTGCTCCGGTTGGTACAACGTACTACTGGCATGCATAAACTATCCCCCCCATGGGAAGGGCCATTCATTGTGAGCAAAACATTGCACAATGATTCTTACTATCTTATAGATACAAAGCCACAGGAAAAGAACAAGGCGGACAGGTCCGGAGAGGAATCCAAGCGACCGTGGAATGTAGCACTACTTCGTCCCTTCTACACTTAGCTAAGAAGTGTATGTATCCGAGTCATCTCATATGTCGGTATGTATGTCGGCAATGAGCTTATCAATGAAATAGCAGCGCCTCGAGCAGTAACTCGAGGACTACCTTAATAATGTTTGACGTAATTTCTTATGCGGTAGCTGGAAGGAGTCGTTTTACTTAACCCAGATTAGTAATGTGTGAGCACCAAAAACCCAACCCTTCGACTTGCTGCTGTCCAACAAGAATTGGCTTCATGGCAAGCAAGGGAACAAGTTTGGAATTGCGTAGCACATGAAAAAACGACTAAGGAAACGAATTTATTCGAGCTAACGTTTATTTTTTCGGACTAACCCTGTATTTATTTTCAAGTTATTATGCTGAATTATTTTGAGCCAAGCCTCAAAGTTTCTAAGTATTGTTAAGACAATTTTTGAAGCTCGGATTCGTAAGTCGTAAAACCGAATCAAGGTAGACACGGACCGAGCCAAAGAATTGAACGAACAAGAAAATGAAACTCGGGGACTACGCCCAAGTTAATCCGGCATAAAAACGTAGTAGAAAAATATCACATATCCAGCATACAATTGCACCCGGCATACCGAGGATCTGATAAATTTTCGAGTTTTTTAGAACTAAGCAGCAGCAGGAGGAGCAGGTTCGGCGTCGGCGTCGATGTCTTCAATATCTGAAGCATCACCTTCCCCGTCCTCATCCGACCCATCTTCAACATTCTCATCTTGCTCGTCCCCAGCGGATTCCAGGAAGCTCGGCCCTTCAATCCAGTCATGAATAGGAGAGTATTCAACGAGGCTGTAGGCGCAAGCCTGGCGCCGAGCTACCCACTCCAGATCATCGGTCCATCTGGATCCGGTGCGCCGGCGTGTGAGGAGGCTGAGGTCGATCTTCTCGTACCATGTGAGAATATGATGAAGGATGGTGTCAGCTGCAGCGCGACCAGCAGATTCACTCCAGAGGTCAGGCTGGGTCTCAACTTCCATTAATTTCTCGACGAGAGTTGCGATGGTCTCCGGGCTACTCTCTCCGGGCCAGAACGTATTGAAGATGTGCACTGCAACGTCGAGGATATCCTTGACATAGTTCTTGATGGTCTCCACGCGAGAGGACAAGCTGACCAATAGGTCCTCCATGTCCAAGGGAATGTTCTCACCATCAGGAGCAATGGGAGTACCCCTCTCTCGGCGAAATTTGGCAACAGCAGCGCTCGCAATCACAGTACCCTCTAGAAAGTGGTCTGGAAACAAGGCAAAGGAAGAAGGTAAAGAAAAGACATATGAGGTAACCCGGAGGGCTATGTCGGACAAGGGGAAGGAACTTACGAGAAATATGGCTATGGATCCGGGTCAACTCCTTGATGCAGGCATCCTGTCTTTTGCGAAGTTGCTCAAGCTCAGCGTTTGCCGACCCAAGCTGGACGTCGGATTCTCTGAGTAGATCCTGACCCTTAGAAATCTGGAGAGTAAGGCGCTCACGCTCTTCGGTGAAGTTCTGGCCAACTTTTTGGAGCACGGTTTTGTGTTGGGCCTTCATCTTCTCCATCTCAGCCTTGAGCTTGGCTATCTCGTCGTCCTTGGTCCGGAGGAGGGCAAGCTCATCATTCTTCTTCTTCAGCTCAACTTGATGCTGCCCTGCTTGTTCGAGAAAATGCAGCACCATATCAGGCACGGGCACACTATCCTCAAGCGATGCTGAAATAATATGTTGACCCGGCAGAGCCGAGGAGTGAATGTTTGCCGAGCCAAGGAGAAGAAGAAATGGAAAACACTGAGAGGTAGAACAAAGGAGGACATACCCTGGATTTCCTCCAAGTTCTTCCGCATAATTTTGTTCTTAGCCTCCACCCTAGCTGCAAAAACCGAATGAGGAGATTAGTTCGGCGGAAGAAAGTGAAGAAAAACGGAGAGGTGCTGAGGGAGCAACTTACCCCTCTTTTCATGTTCTGCACCAAGTGCAACATGTTTCGCGCGCAGGATCTTGTGGGTATCAAGCAGGCGTTGAAATTCGGCGCTTCGGCGATTGGTGGTTACCTGAAAGAAGTACAGAAGTGTAAAATTAGCTTGGTGCATATTCGAAGTGTGCAAGATCCGGGCCAAGTGGAACTTAACCCGGCTCTAGGTGTGTGCATATTCGAAGTGTGCAAGATCCGGGCCAAGTGGAACTTAACCCGGCTCTAGGTGTGTGCATATTCGAAGTGTGCAAGATCCGGGCCAAGTGGAACTTAACCCAACTCTAGGTGTGTGCATATTCGAAGTGTGCAAGATCCGGGCCAAGTGGAACTGAACCCGGCTCTAGGTGTGTGCATATTCGAAGTGTACAAGATCCGGGCCAAGTGGAACTTAACCCGGCTCTAGGTGTGTGCATATTTGAAGTGTGCAAGATCCGGGCCAAGTGGAACTTAACCCGGCTCCAGGTGTGTGCATATTCGAAGTGTACAAGATCCGGGCCAAGTGGAACTTAACCCGACTCTAGGTGTGTGCATATTTGAAGTTTACATGCAGCTATGTTAGTTTTCTAAGGAGCATCCGGCCGAGTAACAAGCTACTCCACCGGAGGCTCGGGGACTAATGGTTATTATCTACAGCATGTAAAGGAGAAACGACCTACCTCCATCATTCTCCCCGCGAGGTTAATTGCCTTGGCGGGCAGTATTCATCTAGGCAGAAAATTCTGCGGGGCCAAACTTTTCCGGGAGATCGTCGTTGTAGACGAACTCCGCCTTATTCCAGTTCATGACGAACTCGATAAGGCTCGGAGGGTACCGCTCGCCAGTGGGCATGTGGGGTGCCACCAAGCCCTTCGCATGAGCTTCCTTCCTCTCAATTAGGGCAAGAGCTGGGCTGGTGTGCAGAACCATCTGTTGTGCATCTGTTGGCTCGGCAGGAACATCCGTCGCTGCTGGTGATTTGTTCGGAAGCATCGACGACAGGGTTCGCTGCCCGGCCTCAACGGATGTAGACTTGGCGAGCCTTCCGGAGCCTTTAGCTTCTTTGGGAAGAAGTAACTGCGGTGGACTTACCTTTATACACTGCTGGAATAGTTCCTCGCCGAGGCTGAGATGGCTCGGACGAGGCAGAAGAACTTGGCACTAGAGTTGCTGTGGATTTCCTTGGTGTCGGGACAGGTGCTGGCTCGGTAGCTGGAACTGGAGCTGCTACTGGTGCTGGTGCTGGTGTTGCGGTAGACTCGGTCATTGCTGGTTGCGGCAATGCCGAAGTGGTGGACGCCGTCGCCTTGGCCTAACCGACCCCTCCCGCTTCGAGGTCGCTTTCCTCTCGATGAGGTACTGCGGAACCCGGAGCAGCCGTAGAGCCCTCCGGAATAGGGCTCAGCGGGCGTGACTCGTCGTCACGAGGAGGAGAAGGGCCGGACCGAAGGGGAGAAGAGATGCTCGATCCGCTCTGAGGGACCTCCACAGGAGGCCTGGAAAAGAGAATGATGTCAGGAGTGAAATTACCCCGGTGCAAGGAAAAGTGAGTTGCGCAGTGAAAAATGACTTACGCATCCGAGGTCTCGACCTCCTTGGGTTTCCGAGCCCTCCGTGCCGGGGCTTTGCCTGCCCGCTTGGAGGCAGTCTGGTCTCCGGCCTTCTTTTGCCTTTTTGTGGGCTGAGAAGGTTCGGAGGAAGAACTTGATGCGGATCCGCGCTTCTTCTTTGAAGCCACCGGAACCGGCTAGCCCGAGGCAAGTGGAGGATCCTCGTGGATATGCCCACCGGGGTTAGCTGATGCCAGAAAGGCAAAAGAAAGAGGGACAACCTCAATGGGTTTAATCACGTCGATATCCAAGTCATCCTCATCATCGGGCCAATCTCTAAGAGAAGAGAATTTACCGCTGGGTCGCTTGGTGGCATCGGTCATAGGGAGGAACATCTCCTGGTCCGGCTCCTCCTCATCCGGGACTTCTCGGTCCGGCGCCCACTTAAGGGTCGGATCCGTACCGTCCTCGAGAGTTTGCTGAAGGAACAGCTGAGAAAAAACATGAAGAACAGAGTCAGAAATATAACAAAAACTGACACATACTTGATCCGGAATGAGTTTGCCCCACGAAGCTTACCGCGGGAGGGAGCCTGTCACGATAGTAGTGCTCGATTCCCCACGTCCATTCGGCGGAGAAATCCTTGTGGGTGGTGAAAAGAGCCTTGACCCGGCGGAAGATCTCTGTGTTGCTCAATTCAAAGGAGGAGGTTCGGTTGGGGTCACGGCCGAAGCTCATATGGCACAACTTGTGGGTGCGCTTCTGGAGCGGAGAGATTCGGTAGCGCACGAACGTGATCATGGCATCCTCGTTGCACAATCCGAGCTTCTTTAGCTCCACGAACCTATTGTTAACTTGGTTGGCCAGAGCGGTAGGTTTCTTGGGGACCTCCTCCCAGAAATCCGTGTCAGGGAGACCCGGAGCGTAGGGCAGCAACCGGATCAAGTCTTCGGTACCCTCGTTCCGGACGTAAAAGAAGGTCCAGGCACATTCTTTGCAGGAGTCAAGCCCGGTAACCCGGGGAAAGATCGAAAACCTCCGGGGCAAGATGGAGGCAGCTCCGAACTGAGTGAGCTGCTTGTCCTCCGACTCAACGTGGATATTGGGGACAATGTTACGACGGAGGCCGAAGAACCGGAACAACAGCTCCTTCGTGGGCCATAATCCGGTGTAGCCCTCGATCATAGAGGCAAAGGCGGAAAGAGAGGTGATGGCGTTTGCTGGGAGATGGTGTGGCTGCAGGTGATACGTCCTGACCCAATCCCGGAAGAAGTTGCTCACCGGGAGACCAAATCCCCGTTGGAAGTGGGATAGGAATACGACGAACTCACCCGGATTGGGTGAGGGGGCCAGTTCCGAGGAGGGGAGACGAGCGGCGACGCCGGCGGGAATGCGCCTGGTCCGATAGAGCCAGTCAATGTCGTGTTGACAGACCCATGACCCGGCCCACGCGCCGAGGTCCGCCGCGACGGCGTCCTCCTCCATCTCCTGCTCAGCGACGACGAGCTCCTCCTCCGTCATCTCGTATCCGCTATCCTCGATGGATCTAGCGGCAGCGGGAATCTGAGGCCTAGATTGGCGTGTACTCGTGGCGAATAAGCTGCGCAGCGGTGGCTGCGGTGCGGGGGCACGGGGAGGTGCGGCAGCGGCGCTGCTGCTAGAAAGCACCGGCGGCGGCGTGGTCGCAGGGAAGACGAAGGAGAAAACGCAGCTGGCAAAGGGGCACGGAGGTGGAAAAACGCTAAGGGACGCGCCCCTCCTCTATTTAATCACCCCCAGTGATCGATGAGTGGGATCGCGCTGCGCCGACGAGCCACACGTTGTGGACGTGTATCACCGGCATCAGCCAATCAGAGAAAAGCCACACAGGGGGCCACAGAGTAGATGTGATCCCATGACGCGACGCTCTGTTGCGGTAAACAAGGAGACAAGCATGACGTAACCCGCGCAGTGAAGCCCGACAATTCTGCGGCGATTCTTGTATGCAGCCCTTAAAATAAGACAAGGTAATGATTAGCCTCAGCGTGGGTTGGCGTATGAGAGAAGGAAACGGGGCCCGGATCAAACCATGATAACCATGGGATCCGAGCCAAAGTGGTGACCCGGTCGGCAAGTGAAAACTTGGAACGTGCGAAGGGAACGTAAATCCATATAATCCGAGATAAGGAGCTGACCCGGAATTAAACGTTGGAGGCTCGGATATAAATGAACCTGATGTGGCCTTAGCGGCCAAGGCAGCTAAGACCGCACCAACCGGGACTAATGTTGGGGATACCCGGGTAGGTCACCGGGGTATAAGGGCCGAGTTAGCTGAGGTTCGGCAAGGTCAAAGCGGATGCTGGCGAGTCACCTCAAGGCAGGCGGATCACGGAGTAACCCGGACAAGGGGGTCGCTTAACTAACGTTGTCTCATCCGACTTAAGGAGTAAGTCGGAAATGCTTCATCTAACTTATATGCAGGAACAGGTGTGGCGGATCTACTATGATCCGGATCCTCGCTAGCTTCTAGGAGAAGGAAGGAATCTCTGGTCAAAAAGAAGGTCCGTGCATCTTGGATGAGCGAATAAAGCAAGGGCAGGACCACCGGGTCATGGCCGACAAGGGCGACGACGGTCATGTCGGCTGACGCCGGCGCCGCAGAGGCTACGTCGCTAAAGCATGTGTGACGCGGGGGAAAAGCACCCCGGTCGGGTTACCACTTTGGGAGGGGGCATATTCTTAGGAATATGCCTCCACGTATGCCCTAGACCAGGACCGAACCTCCTCTATATAAGGGGGTTAGGGTTTTGGTAGAGGGGGTTGGTAGAATACTAGTTGGTTGAGCATTAGTTGGCTTGGTGATTCCTTAGGGCTAGTAGATCTAGGCAAGAGTAAGAGAGCTCCTTCTTCCTCCTCTCGCCAAGACAGCTCAAGGAGCACTTGTAATCTTGAAGATTTAGCAATACAAACTTCTGTGTAGAGAATCACTCTGCAATCCCTCCCTGGATTCCCCTAGCGCATATTAGTCCCCACCTTAGCCTATCCATGGCATCTGCCGTGACACCACCACGACATAATGACTTAATCGTAATGCTATACTTCAGATGAATGTTCATCACATCATTTCACAAATGATGTGACCTTGTTATTAACAACATCCAATGTCTATAAGAGAGGCATAACTAGGAACCCTTTTTTGTTTATTAAACACACATGTATTAACGTTTCCGATCAATACAATTATATCATGCAAAATAAACATCTATCATATACGAGGAATACATAATAACAACTTTATTATTGCCTCTCAGGGCATATTTCCTTCACTTCGAGTGGTCCATCCGACTCGCCTCCCACCGATGAACCTATGGCACAACCACGTTCAAAGGTGGAGGAGCTGTCGTTCCTTTCTCGATTGCACGACCACATAAAACACTTGGAGCAGGAGATGCCCATGATTCGTGGTAGTGCGGACGTGTGGAAGTCGAAGGCTGAAAAGGCCAGTGCGCGTGAGAAGTACCTTCTAGGCAAGGTGGCTCAGTTGAATGAGCAATTTAAGTGTTAGTTCTCTAGCCTCTCATCCTTTCTTAGCCATTCATGGTGGCGCTTTGTCCTTATCCTTTGTCCTGCTTCTTGTAGTTGCGAGCGCTCATCACCCGCATGATGAGAGGGATCAAATTGCCATTCAACTAAACGACTTGACCCAGGAGCAGCTGGAAGCTAGCGGGTATTTCTAGGTCGATCACGATCGCATAGTTGCATTGGCGATGATGCAGGACCGTGCGTATCGAGTGCTTCTTTATTTGAAGAAAGCGCACTCGTGCCTCAAGCATATTTTTCAGGAAATATTAACCTGGATGCGGTGCCTTCAAGCTTGCTAGCTTTGCTAACGAAGTTCCAGGATATCAGGGCGGTCCGCGAGTGTGTGCGTCAGCAGTTGGTCGTAGGTGCGAATGCTACATTAGCGCTTGTTCGTCTGCATCGACCTGATATGGATTTCGTAGTTGTTGCCACCTCCGCCAGAGGGGATGTCATGGAACATGGTGCCACATTATCGGGCGATTGTTCAGCCAGCCAAAGATATCATCGATTTTTTTGAAGAGCGTACAAATGTTCTTCTTTTACGCTAGTAGTATGACTGTGCACATAGACGTATAGATGTTGTAAAAGTTCGTATAAGTGTGCCGGGTGTTTTGTTACCCATTTTTATGTAATATCTTGCTAGCTTATATATTTTTTGAGTGTTTTGTACTCTACAGTTCCTTTTCATTAGCCTAACGGATATTCATCTCAGCACCTTGTCAACATGTCAGGTGCGTTGCAGCTAGGTTGATTTTGCCAAGGGTTCGATTGATAGTACGTCAGCTACTCAGGATACGGTGTTTTTCATGTAACGAGGTTGAAAGGGTGGCATAGCCCCCGAGCAATGTAATTGCAAGTAAAGTAGAGACACAAAGTTTGGGGCACTTAGCTTTATTTATTCATAGAATATCACGAGGTACAATGTATGGCTAAGTAGTCTGGCTGAATAGCCTTATTTGCAAAGTAAAAATATCTAGGGGTAGAAACGATGCAGCTGCACGACATTCTAGGGGCTGGAGTATGTGACTCCACTTTCTACATCTTTAAGGCGGTAGGCGCCACCTGGGATTACTTCGGTAATCATGTAAGGTCCTTCCCAAGGGGACTCGAATTTGAGGTGCCCTTGCTGCTTCAGTCGCAGGACCAGGTCTCCTTCGATGAAGGATCTAGGGCATAGCCTTCTTCTGTGGTAATTGCAGAGGTTCTACTGGTAGATCGTAGATCTCTCCGCTGCAATTTCGCGTGCTTCATCGAGGAGATCGACGGAGTCTTCGAGTGCGAGGGTTGTTTCTGCCTCGTTATATGCTACTACCCGTGGGGCCTTGTAGCGTACTTCTACGGGTAGTACCGCCTCGACGACGTGTAACATGAAGAACGGAGTGTAGCTTGTAGCGCTGTTTGGAGTTGTGCGCAGGCTCCATAGTACTGATTACAGATCCTCGGGTCAGCACCCTGTAGCTCTTTCGAGTGGCCGGAGGAGCCTTTTATTAATCCCGCCGCAGACGAGGTTGTTGGCCTTTTCGACTTGACCGTTAGTCTAAGGATGTGCCACCGAGGCGTAACTGATGTTGATTCCTAGGTTTTCACAGAAACACTAGAACTCTTTGGAGGTGAAGTTTGTCCCATTGTCCGTGATGATGTTGTGTGGCACCCCGAACCGATAAACAATGGATTCAAAGAATTTTATGGCTGCTGCCCCTGATTGATTTGTTACCGGCATGGCCTCAATCCACTTGGTGAATTTTTTGACTGCGATGAGGAGGTAGACGTATCCTCCAGGTGAAGATTTGTGCAGCTTGCCGACCATGTCGAGTCCCCATTGCGCAAACGGCCAAGCCACGGGTATTGGCCTGAGTTCCGTGCCAGGTGCGTGCGGTTTATTCGCGAATCGTTGGCAAGCGTTGCATCGCTGGACGATGTCCTTAGCATCACGCATTGCCATTGGCCAGTAGAATCAAGCTCATAGAGCTTTGGCAACAAGGGCACGACTGCCAGCATGATGGCCGCAAGTGCCTTCGTGTATGTCGAGGAGGATGGCTCTTCCGTCCCTATTGGAGACGCATTGTTGAAGGACTCCTGTGATGTTGCGCTTGTACAATTCGCCATTGATAAGGGCGAATGCCTTGGATCATCGCGCTATATGACGCGCATCTGTCGGGTCATATGGCAACCTTTTGCTAGGCAGGTACGTGATATATGGTTGTGTCCAGGATGGCTCGATCATCATGACCTCCATGGGGCCTCCGAGTCCCGTATCTGCATCCATGTCCTCAAGTGCCTTTGGCTCGTTAGGTGGCATAGCCTCCGAGTCTTTCAACATACTAGCTTTAACCTCTGGAGCCTTTGGCTTGATGGAGCGTTCTTAGATGCGCTCTAAAAATACTCCAGGTGGCACTAGGCACAAGTGGAGCCGATGTTGGCAAGTGTATCTGCTTCTTCGTTTCTCTCGCGGCCGACATGCTGTAGCTCGCAGCCATCAAAATCTCCCTCGAGTGCGCTGTAGAGGTCGCGATAGGCGATCATGTTGTGTCTTAGAGCATCGCACTTGTTCATTGTTTGGTTGACCACTAGTTTGGAGTCGTCGTAGATGACGAGTCGCTTTGTGCTGCAGGCTTTTTCCATATGCATCCCGTGGAGTAAGGCTTCGTATTCAGCTTCATTGTTGGAGGCGGTGAACTGCATTCGCAGAACATATCTCATCTTGTCACCTTGCGGTGACGTCACGATGACGCCCGCGCCAGCTCACTCCTTGCGCTTGGACCCATCGAAGTGCATTGTCCATAGGTAGGACATGTTTGGCTTGTCGGGGAGCTGGTTTTCCATCTAGTGCACGAGGAAGTCCGGGAGAACTTGCGACTTAATCGTGTCTTGCTTCTCGTATGTGATGTCACGTGGAGACAGTTCGATCCCCCAGAGAGCGACTCGCCTAGTGGTGTCGGGGTTGTTGAGTATGTGCCTGATACGTTGCTAACGTATACATAATTTTTGATGTTCCATGCTTGGTTTTATCTACTTTCTTATGTTTTGTCCACACTGTGGAGTACTTTCTATACACTTTCTTGGACTAACCTATTAACAAGAGCCACAGTGCCAGCTGCCTGTTTTCTGCTATTTTTGGTTCTAGGAAAGTCAGAAAATAAATATTCTCGGAATTGGACAGGACAAAAGCCAAAGTCGGTTTTTCACCGAGGGACACAAGGAGCCAAAGTACGAGACGGAGAGGGGCCAGGGGGCCACCACACAACCTAGCCGTGTGGCCCAGCCTGGCCCGCGCCAGGGGGTGGTCTGGCCGCCTCCGGCACCCCCTCGGCCTCCCCTTTCGCCTATAAGATGCCTCCGATACAAAAACCCTAAGACCCGATCAAAATTCCACGAAAGAGTCTGTAGCCGCTGTCATCTCCATCCCTAGATCGGGAGGGATCTGAAGCTCTTCCCGGCACCCTACCAGAGAGGGGAATTCACCCTGGAGGCCTTCTTCATCACCATGCAAGCCTCTGGTGTGATGCGTGAGTAGTTCATCCTTGGACTGCGGGTCCACGTAGTAGCTAGATGGCTGGTTCTCCTCCTTTGTGCTATCATGTTTAGATCTTGTGAGCTCCGTTCATGATCAAGATCATCTATTTGTAATCCTACATGTTGTGTTTGCGGGGATCCAATGGATATTGAGATGCTATTTCAGATTGATTATTGATTCTATCATGTCTTTGTTATTTGTGATCTTGCATGCTTTCCGTTGTTAGTAGCTATCTTGGCCAAGCAGATGCTAGCAACTCCAAGAGTTAGTATTTATGCTCGATAGTGGGTTCATGCCTCTAATAATCTGGGGAAGTGACAGAAATCTCTAAGGTACTAGATGTGCTATTGCTACTAGGGAGAAAACAACAATTCTTTGTTCATAGAACAATCGTATTGTTTACTTTACACGCAATGCGTAATGCAATTATTTGTTGCTTGCAACTTAATACTAGAGGGGGTTCGGATGATAACCTGAAGGTGGATTATTAGTCATAGATGAAGTTTGATTACGGTCTATGTATAATGTTGTAATGCCCAATCGAATCTCAAAGGATTCAAGATGAGTAGTATATGCTTATTGCTTTCTCGATGTTTGTTAATTGCCCCGCTGTAATTTGTTCACCCAACATGTCATATATCTTAAGGAGAGCCACCACTAGTGAACTATGGACCCCGGTCCTTTCTTTTATCATCAATCTACAATCAACTGTTTACTGCTTTCTGTTTACTTTCTGCAAGCTATTACTTTCTTCCACACAATACGTGTAATCCTTTGTTTTCAGCAAAACCGGTGAGATTGACAACCTCACTATAAGTTGGGGGGAAAGTTATGTGGTTGTGTTGTGCAGGTTTCCACATTGCTACTGGCACCGGTAGTGCGATCTGCCAAAGTCCAGCTAGCAACAACTTGGAGGTGTTTCCTTGCTCCTACTGGATTGATAACCTTGGTTTCATAACTAAGGGAAAACTTGCTAATGTGCTCATCTAACCTTCCTATTGGGGTTCCCCAACGAGCTCGATACATTTTGGGCCATCAAGCTATTTTTCTGGCGCCGTTGCCGGGGAGTCAAGGACATCTTCACAAGGGGGGTCCCTCATAACCAATATCTTTACTTTGTTATTTTTGTTTTGCTTAGTTTACTTTTTGCTTTGTTTGCTTGTTTCTTTATCAAAAACACAAAAAAAATAGTTTTACTAGTTTGCTTTCTTTATTAAAAACACACAAAAAAATTAGTTCCTATCTTAAGTTGCCATTATGTCTAGCTTTGCTCCAGTCACTATGTCACCTGAGGAAATAATTTTCACTTTTAAACAAGGAATTGAAGAGAGTTTCAAAGAAGCTTGGTCTAGAATCTCTGATCTACATGAAAAAACTGAACCTAAAATGACTCAAAGCTTGTTCCTTAGCAGTTTTTACCTTGGAATTGCTCTTTGCTATAGATAGGCTTTGGATGCTGTAGTGGGAGGAGATTTCCTCCAATGCAATGAGGATGATGCTGTTAATGCCATAAAGAAGTTGGTCTTTACTTACAACTTGCCTAGCAAATCTGATTCTTCCTTCATAAACATATTTGCTAGATTGAATACTCTTGAGACCCACACTATTAGTTTAAAGGATTGCTATCATACACTTAGAGAGCATCATGACTATGTTCCAATAAATTTTGAGCCCTCAAAATGGCTCCCTACAGTAAAGATTGTTATAAATAATGAAACTTTTCATGCTCGCTGTGATATCATGTCCGAATTTTGTCTTATGCCCAAAGATATCTATGAATCTTTGGGGACTTTCTAAAGGAGGAGAAGAAACATTTCTTGCTAATAATGCCACAATATCACCAATTGGAATAGATCAAGGAGTGTTTACAAAGATCCTAGGGAAAATGGTTTCTACTGATTATCTTGTTATTGAATGTGTAGGGAAAGGACAAATTACACTTGGAAGATCCCTATTGAAACTCCTTGGAGCAATAATAGATGTGGAAAATGGCACCATGCACTTTGCTTCTCCACCAAACAATCATATGTTCCCCAAGGTTAAGAATAAAAGTAAGAGAGGTAAGGGCAAGAAATTTGGTTCTAATGCTTCTTCATTTGAGAACACTTGATTCTTTTTCTTGCTTCTTATGCCTAACTTAAAGGCGTTAAAGAAACGTACTTATTGGGAGATAACCCAAAAATTTTAGATGAGTCTTGGAAGTTATTACCTCTTAAATAACTGCTCCTTATCCTTTTTATTTGTTTTTTGTGCCTAGAGTAACCTCTAATGAGAGAGAAGTAATGATTGGGAAAGTTGTTGTCCCGAAACAGATTTCTGTGCTTTACCGTAAAAATTCATGTAAAATCTCTATACGTCGTTTTAAGGCGTGAATTTTTGTGCTTCTGCCCTAGGTTGTTATCTAACTTTTGTTAATTCAACACTTTTTTATTTGAGCAACAGAAGATCTTCGAAAAAATTGGTTTTTACCTGCTGGTCTGTTTTGACAGATTTCTGCCATTATTTGCATTTGCTTCTTGTTGATTCCTTTTTGAGTTCTTTTGGGGAATTGAGATTTTTGAGGGAAGTGATACAGTAGCTTGTGTTTTAATGGAAGTTTTATTGGTGTTGAAACTGAACCTAACGACTTATTATCTTGACTGCATTAATGTTGCTAATAAAGATTGTGTGAAGTTTTGTATGAAGAAAAATTTCAGGTGTATGGAAAGAATGATGTAATGAGATGAAGAATGGACTAAAGCTCAAGATTGGGGATGCCACCCCATGTCACCCCAAGAAATATTCAAGAGGTACAAGCGTCAAAGCTTGGGGATGCCCAAGGCATCCCCTTCTTCGTCAATAAAAATCCTAGGTTTCTTCCAAACACTTCATTTTTATTGTTTCATGCATAGTTGTCTTGTTCTTGGAGCGTCTTCTTTTTCATATTTTGATTTGGTTTTGGTTTGCTTGGTTTTCTTAGTTTTCTGAATAAATTGGTTAGACCCCATCTTTCATACATTGGTTTTCAAATAGTTTGGTTTGGATTGGAAAAGAGTAGGAAGAGTTCATGCTTAAGTGGTAAAGAGAGCTTGTTTTTGACTGTGGCCTATGCTTTGTCATGCCATGCTTGATATTGTTTTGGCTTTATGCTTAGTGATCTTTGATGTAGCATGACATGTTATAAACAATTGAGATTGCTTAATGTGCCTTTGAAGAATCATGCGTTGTTTTAGCATACTAAAGCATAGTATTGTGGTATTCTCCTTTGATGCTTTATTTGGGTTGACTTGGCACATGCTCACACCATGTTATGACTATCCCAAGTCACCATAGCCTTTATGATCCTTTGGTTTTCGACTTGTATTATCGGTTTATGCTTTGATTAATGATGTTTTGTCGCTCTGTATGATTATGGCCATTATTTCTCTCTTAGTTGGTCGCTTCCAGTCTTTTGCTAGCCTCCATAACCAAGTATGAGTTCCACTCATGCATCCAACTCCTAAAACCAAGTTATTCCAAAGAGTCCACCATACCTACCTATTAGCATTTGCTATTCCAAGTATATTCATGTTTTTATCTACCTTCCGAATTAAACTTGTTATGAGAAAACTAGTGATTAAAGCTCTCATGAACTTGATGGCACACTTTACTTTTCTTGCCCTTAATAAACTTGAACCATTGTGTCGTCTATGTTGCATATGCTTGCACTTATATGTTGGGGATTAGCAGAACCATGCTGTCATGGGGAACGCTTTCAACATTGCACTTGTACTTTCTACCTAGATGATATCATGCTCTTTTGTCTATGGATGTCATCGGTGTGAAATGAAAGGGGAGCTTGTAAGTCCATGGAGTTATGTATGTGTGTTAGAGAAACACCTGGGCCACTGGTCTAATCCATGCTGTCATGGTGGAAACCTGTAGCGTAACCATAATGAGCTGTCTATGAAGCATTCTTCTTATTACTAAAGAGTCAGATATTGAGAAAAAATAAAAATAAAAAAAAGAGATATGAGAAAAGAGGAAAGAGAGAAAAAGCACCATTTTCCCATGGTAAATAAGAAGATTGTTGAGATGCTCATTGTTTGCTTGCCTTGTCATTTTGATATGGGGATTCTTCCATATCATCGGGCAAGGGGTACCCCGTTGGCGGTTCTCTATGATACACATGTACTTACTATGACAAGAACTTACCAGTAACTAAACTTGAGTAGCATGAGGAGCGGCCCTCATATTCAAGAGACATGAGATTTCCAACTTATACTTCCTCAAGCATATACACCATAGTTTGTTCACTTTAACCTTAATCACTTCAAGATGCTTATGATAGGGGCAATGAGAGCTGAAAGCTAACAAGTACCATAATTTTTGGAAGCTCTTTATGAAACTTGAATCCCTACTTCCTTTGATGAAGGCCTTTCTTTTACTTTTATGTTGAGTCTCCACCTTCTATCTTTATGCACCTACTTTGAGAGCATAGTGGCCATTCTTAGTTCTATGTGCATTGTCCCAAGACTTGTTGATTGATGCACAAGTTTTATATTGCTTGTTTTGAACAATTTCTATCTAGTCACTCTTATGAACTTTGAAGGTGTCCTATGCATTTATGTTTCCTACTCTATGAGGGACAAGCTGAATGCCACTATGCTATGTTTTCTTTATGTGAAACAAACAAATGTCTTGCAAAGCATTGTTATTCATGAATCTTTTGTTTGTGCCTTTTCATGTTGCAACAATAGTTGCTTTGTCTTATTGTTAGAACTTTGTCTTTCATGTTATGATTGAAGTACTATGATCCCAGCTATCAATGTTTTACAAATATTTTGATCAAGTTTATGATGGTGCATGTCACCTAAAAAATTATTCTTTCTTTTTATCACTTACCTACTCGAGGACGAGCAAGAGTTAAGCTTGGGGATGTTGATATGTTGCTAACGTATCCATAATTTTTGATGTTCCATGCTTGGTTTTATCTACTTTCTTATGTTTTGTCCACACTTTGGAGTACTTTCTATACACTCTCTTGGACTAACCTATTAACAAGAGCCACAGTGCTAGCTGCCTGTTTTCTGCTGTTTTTGGTTCCAGGAAAGTCAGAAAATGAATATTCTCGGAATTGGACGGGACAAAAGCCAAAGTCAGTTTTTCACTGAGGGACACAAGGATCCAGAGTACGAGACGGAGAGGGGCCAAGGGGCCGCCACACCACCTGGCCACGCGGTGTAGCCTGGCCCGCGCCAAGGGGTGGTCTGGCCGCCTCCGACACCCCCTCGGCCTCCCCTTTCATCTATAAGATGCCTCCGATACAGAAACCCTAAGAACCCGATCAAAATTCCACGAAAGAGTCTGTAGCCACCGTCATCTCCATCCATAGACCGGGAGGGATCTCAAGCTCTTCCCGGCACCCTGCCGGAGAGGGGAATTCACCTGGAGGCCTTCTTCATCACCATGCAAGCCTCCGGTGTGATGCGTGAGTAGTTCATCCTTGGACTACGGGTCCATGTAGTAGCTAGATGGCTGGTTCTCCTCCTTTGTGCTATCATGTTTAGATCTTGTGAGCTCCGTTCATGATCAAGATCATCTATTTGTAATCTTATATATTTTGTTTGTGGGGATCCGATGGATATTGAGATGCTATTTCAGATTGATTATTGATTCTATCATGTCTTTGTTGTTTGTGATCTTGCATGCTTTCCATTGTTAGTAGCTATCTTGGCCAAGTAGATGCTAGCAACTCCAAGAGTTTGTATTTATGCTCGATAGTGGGTTCATGCCTCTGGTAATCTGGGGAAGTGACAGAAATCTCTAAGGTACTAGATGTGTTGTTGCTACTAGGGAGAAAACAACAATCCTTTGTTCATAGAACAATCATATTGTTTACTTTACATGCAATGCATAATGCAATTATCTGTTGCTCGCAACTTAATGCTGGAGGGGGTCGGATGATAACCTAAAGGTGGATTATTAGTCATAGATGTAGTTGGATTACGGTCTATGTATAATGTTGTAATGCCCAATCGAATCTCAAAGGAGTCAAGATGAGTAGTATATGCTTATTGCTTTCTCGATGTTTGTCAATTGCCGCACTGTAATTTTTTCACCCAACATGTCATCTATCTTAAGGAGAGCCACCACTAGTGAACTATGGACCCCGTTCCTTTCTTTTATCATCAATCTACAGTCAACTATTTACTGCTTTCTGTTTACTTTCTGCAAGCTATTACTTTCTTCCACACAATATGTTTAATCCTTTGCTTTCAGCAAAACCGGTGAGATTGACAACTTCACTGTAAGTTGGGGGCAAAGTTCTGTGGTTGTGTTATGCAGGTTTCCACGTTGCTGCTGGCACTGGTAGTGCGCCCTGCCAAAGTCCAGCTAGCAACACCTTGGATGTGTTTCCTTGCTCCTAGTGGATTGATAACCTTGGTTTCATAACTGAGGGAAAACTTGCTACTGTGCTCATCATGCCTTCCTCTAGGGGTTCCCCAACGAGCTCGATATATTTTGGGTCATCAGTGCCCTAGCGGGGCATCGTTCACCACGATTATTGGATGCTCCTGGAAGTAGTGGCGCAGTCGCCTGGCTATCATGAAGATGCCGTACGCCAGCTTCTGGTAGTGCGGGTACCGCTGCTTTGTTGGTGTGAGAACCTCGCTGTGGTAGTAGACTGGGCGTTGTACCCCATGGACTTTATTTTCTTCAGATCATTCCACCACGAGCACAGTGCTAACCACCTGGTTGGTGGCGGAGATGTATAATAATAGCGGCTCCTTTTGGCGAGGAGTTAACAACACCGGCGAGGTGGACAGTAGACGCATGAGGTCTTCGAATACTTCTTGTGCTTCGTCTGTCCACTCGAATTTGTTAGCCTTGCGGAGAAGTTGGTAGAAAGGCAGTGCCTTTTCTCCCATCCGAGTGATGAATCGACTGAGCCCCACGATTTGCCCAGCCAGCTGCTGGATGCCTTTTACGTTCTTCGGCTTCATCATAGCCAGTATGGCTTTTATTTTCTTCGGGTTTGCCTCGATCCCTCTCATGGAGATGAGGTAACCCGAGCAATTGCCCAGATGGTATGCCGAAGGCGCATTTGTCCGGATTCATCTTGATCCGGTAGCGGTCGAGGTTATCAAAGGTCTCATGGAGATTGTCGAGTAACGAGGCTTCCTCCTTGGTTTTTACAACGATGTTGTCGAAGTAGACTTGAATGTTGCAGCCAAGCTGGCTCTTGAGGCAGGCCTGCATATATCGCTGGTAGGTGGCTCCTGCGTTCTTCAGCCCAAAGGGTATCGTTGTGTAGCAGAAGACACCAAAGGGCATGATGAACGCTGTTTTCTCCTAGTCCTCCTCCTTCATTCGAATATGATGATAGCCTTAGTAAGCGTCGATGAAGCAGAGGCACTCGCATACCGTGGTGGAGTCGATTATCTGGCTAATCCGTGGCAGTGGGAAGTGATCCTTCAGGCAATGCTTGTTCAAAGAGGTGAAGTCCACGCACATCCACAGGATATGCATGTCTTTTTTAGGAACGAGCATGGGGTTTGCGACCCAGGTGCTTTCCTTGATCTCGCGTATGAATTTAGCATCGAGGAGTCTGTTGACTTCCATACCGACCACTTTTGCCCTTGGCTTAGATAGTCACTGTATTGTCTGTTTGACTGGCCTTGCTTCAGGATTTACATTGAGTGAGTGCTCAGCGAATTCCCTGGGAACACCTGGCATGTCCACTGGACACTAGGTGAAGATTTCCCAGCACTCACGGAGGAATTCGATGAGCGCGAGTTCCTCTGCGGACCTCAAGTTGTTGGCGATGAGGGCCGTCTTGGTCGGGTCCGTTGGGTGGACATGGACCGCCTTGGTGTCGATCAAGGTGTCGAAGGATTGGTCAGCTGAGCTTGGCTTGCTCAGGGGTGGTAGACTGTTGTATGTCGACTCCTTCAACCTTGCCAGCTCCTCTTGCATGCCAAAAGACTGGGAGATTCTGTTAAACTCCCTGTCACAGCTATCGGACCTCTCGAAGCTTCCGTTGACTGTGATAATGCTGTTTGGGTCTGGCATCTTCATCTGCAGATAGGCGTAGTGTGGCACCTCCATGAATCTCGTGAATGTGACACGTCCGAGGATGCAGTGGTATTGAGAGGGCCAGTCGACGACTTTGAATTCAATGCGCTCTCGTTGAAAGTTTACCAGCATGCCGAAGATGACATCGAGGTTGATCTTACCCAGGGGGTATATGCCCTTCCTTGGGATGATTCCGTGGAAGGTTGTGTCTGAATCTTCCAGACACGACAGAGGAATTCGCATTACACGCAAGGTACTTGCGAACATAAGGTTAATGCTGCTTCTGCCGTCCATGAAGACGTGACTCATCTCGAAGCCTCCAATCTGTGCCTCGAGCACTAGGGGATAGTGGCCTCGGTGAGGTACTTGGCATGGATGATTGCGCTTGTCGAAGGTGATGCAGGACTCGCTTCCACTGAGGTACTCAGTGGTGGAGGGTGGAGAGTTCATCGCCAGATTGACTTGGTGAGTGATTGATTTTTGCACTCGATTTGAGGGGCGTCCTTTTTGGATCATCACATGTTCCCCAGCGGTCGGGGGTATGGCTCACCTCCATGATTCTGGACTAGCACGGCCGCAGATGGTGGTGCCCCGGGTGGTGGTGGAGGTGCTCCATGAGCCACAGCGCCTAGGGAAGCTCCATAGCCCTGGTTTATCGTGTTGCGATTCATCTAGGCTAGGCCTTCGTGGAGTTTTAGGAACTCGTGGCAGTCCTTTAGAAGGTGGTTGGACTTTTCCTTGCCTTCATGCTTGTCGATGTAGAAGTGTACATTGCATGGTCCGGACAGTTTCCTGGATAGATGTTCTAGGTGCCTCATCGTGAGTGCGGTGTTGCCATACTTGCGTGGTTTTCCCGCTGTCGTGGAATCCACCGCTGCGGTATCCGCTGTTGCGGTTGTTGTCGTCGCGTTTGTTAGCGTAGCCAGCCGCGACCATGTCGACCTCCTCGTGGTCCTTGTAACCGTGCATTTGATGTTTTCCTCGGCGATCACATCTACAGCCGAGGTCGTCATCATCATCGGAGTGGACATAGTTTTTTACTTAGTCCTCCCCATCGGCCCACCTGTTCGCGATCTCCATCAGGTGGTCGATTGTTTTGGGCTTCGAGCGGCCCAGCTCCTCCCTAGGCTCTCTACGGCGCACGCCGCCATTGAACGCATCGAGTGCGCGGTCTTCGGAGATGTCTTCTGCAGAGTTTTTGATGATGGACCATCTCTGAATGTACGAGCGCAGGGACTCGCCAGTCTTCTGGTAGCAGCCTCTCAATTCTTCGATTGATGCGGGCCTTTTATAAGTGTCCTTGAAATTTCGCACGAAGCTGTAGACTAGCTCTTACCAGCTGTGAATCGATCCACACGGGAGGTTGTTGAGCCACACACGAGCGGCACCTTGCAGCTGTAGCTGGAGGCATTGCATTGTCGTACTCGTGGTTCCGCCGTGGAGCCTGATGGAGGAGATGTGATCCTCCTGCTAGATCTTCGGGTCCTACAGGCCATCAAATTTCGGGTTCTCCGATGGGAGTTTGAACCCCTTTTGCATTCGCTTCTGTCGAATGACCCTGCTAAAGCAGCTGGTGCCACAGAGCTCTATCTTGTCGTCTTCCGAGTCAGTCGAACGAGCATGCCTTGCACGCATCTTATTGACCTTGTGTTGTGTGATGTCATCACGTGCGTCGTAGTTGTAGTCATGCCGCCGTGAGCGGCGTCGCCGTGACAAGTCATGGCTATCATCGCTGGAGGAGGGCGAAGAGTAGCGTTTAGCTAGAGCTTTGTTTTTCTTTGGCTCCGGTGCTATATCCTTGATGAGGGTAGCTTCGAATAGCCCTAGGCCCGCGATCGTAGATCGGTGCATGGCAGCCCGTGGGTCCCCAGTCGGTGGTTGGTTGTTGAGGAGGTACATGGTGGCCACTGTCACCGCTGCCTGCGCTGTCTTCGGGAGCACATTGCCCCATGTATCCACCGTCATGGATGAGAAATCGAGGACTCGCGTGGCCTCTTCTCGCTCCTTATCGGTGAGGTGAGAAAGTCGAGAACGTATCTTGGCGGCTACATGGTACTTGCCCTTGGAGGAAGATCCTCCCATGAAGGAGAGTTGAGCTCGCCAAAGGCTCGACTCTTCCGTTGCCTTCCTGCGCGCTTCGAGATGGGCAATTACTTGTTGCTGATGCTTGGATTCTTCCTTGAGCAGCCAGTGATAACCCATCAGCATGTCTTGCGATGAGTTTGGTGGCAGGGGGTTACCCTGCAAGGCCTCTCGGCAGCGGGCGCACTCAGCGTTGTTGAGCTTGATCAGCACGCGCTCCTGGGTGTGCTCATTCGCAGTAAGGGTTGGATGATTCTCCGGCCCATTGTTAGTGGGTGCTCCGTTGGAGGGACCACCATTCACGACTAGGATACCACCGTTGGAGGGACCAGTACCGGTGTTGTCACGATTACCGCCGTTGTCGCCTGTGTTGATGACGGTGCACATGTAGTGTTTGGGGAATCTGTTGCTTCCACATCTTTCAGATCTGGAGCCGTAGGCTCTATCCACGGTGGCTAGATCACCCAGATTGGATTCGCGACTGCTATCGCTATCAGTGTTCCCGACTGTTGTCAGGGAATTGAGTTTGCTCAGGGTGCCGATCGGCAGTGGAAACCATGATGCTGGAGAAATCGTGGAGACCTTCGGCTGATCAGGAAGGTGAAGTGTGCCCACTTGACCAACTTGGAAGCGTAGGCTCCCGATCACCAGGCTGATCCCATTGCACACGGACTCGAAATCTGGGCGAGTGGTCGGCGTGTGCACGGTGAAGTCGAAGGCATCGAAGAGGAGGCGAACCTCCGCTGTTGCATAGTTGTAGATCGCAGTTGATGGGGCCGAGGAAGCCATAACATCAGCACTCCCAGTTCCCACAGACGGCGCCAATTGACGAGGGTTAAAATCATCAATGCCCATTGTTATGGACTTGAGTTTTGGAGAAGAGGGGAGTGCTGGAGGCATCAATCGGCTAGCAAAAAACACACAGGGACGCAAGGTTTACCTTGGTTTAGGCCTCGTAGAGCACCCTACTCCTGCTTGTATGCACTTGGAATTATCGAGGGAGTCGAAAGTTACAAGGGTGCACAGATGCAATCTGGCGATGGTGTGGAAACTAGGGTTGTCATTGTCCTCCTCACTGCCCCTCCTAGCCTTTATATAGATACGCTAGGTCTCGGGATAGTAGGTCGAGTTAGTTACAAGTTAGGGTTTTCCCTTTAAACTTTCTATCTTGAGCTCGCCATGTACTGCAAGCAGTCGGAGTCTCCTTAGGTCACCCGAATCCTTGATTGGGCCCTAGTAATGTCGTGGGCTTCTGCCAGACTGGACCGTATATGCCAAACTCGAGTACTTGTAAGGTATGCCCATGTCAGCAACAGTCTTGGAGGGGGACAAGATGAACGCTCTCACCTCCCGCATCGAGAACCTCAACTCCTCAGGTTTGACAGGACCTGTTGTGGCCATGGAGTTCATTCGTCTCAGGATCGCTCCACTGCATAAGCACAGTAAGGACTTGTGGTATTTCTCTGTCGAGGACCGCCTGGCCCTTGGGGACGGTGTCACCAATGATTCTGTTGTGGCGGGCTTTATCCACGAGCTCCTGCATACCCCAGCCGCCTCCGAGCTTCCCAAGGGTGTCACCCCTCTTTACCTCGATCCCCACATTGCGGAGATTCGGGCCACCCTGCCCCGATTCGACGAGTGGGAAATCGCTCCCCCAAGCACCACGAGCGAGTGTCTGAATCCTTTGGACGCGACTTCCTCTGCCACCACCCTCTCCGAGGGCTCCCCCAGGCCCGTGGCAGGCAAGGCCACCATAACGGGGGTTTCTTCCTCTAGGGCCAACCCTCAGGGGGCGTCTCGTCGGGTGGATAACCACGTGGGGAGCCCTTATCTTGAGGGGGGCGTGCCGAGAGGCGACGAGCTCCATCCCATGGGAGGCTTTCTTCCCCTTGGCACAAAACGGGGCTGCTGGGGCATGCAATCCTCGACCGGAGGCGGCAACATGTATCGTTTGATATCTTGCTACTCCTTTTCATGCCATTTGACCGTAGCTCACTCGTAGAATTCCTTGCAGCGATGACTGCCCGTGGAAGCAGCCCCGAGTGAAGAGGACCACCTCCCAAAAGATCCGGCCAGTTATATGCCCGCTGGCCCTACCGAGTGAGGCCCCGGTCACGCTGACGGCTCTTGTGGAGGAGGCATCTATCTCTCCTTAATGTCTACAAGTGCACAGATCGTTTAGCTAGTTTTGAAGTATAGATATCGATCCCACAGGGAGCCCAAAGGTAAGTGTTTATGGTGAAGTCTCTGTCACACCCAAAGTTGTCACAGGTGTTCGAGTGAATTGACTGCAAGTGTAAAAATGAGAATGAGATTTGGATTAAACTGGATGTATTTAAATAAAACTAAAATGTAAACTTCAGAAATAAAAAGCATAAAAGTAAAGAACAATTCGGTTGTTTGTTGTTTTCTGCAGATGATGAAAAAGGCACGGGGAGATACAGTTCATGGTGATAGTGGCTATGCCAGATGGACGAGTGATAAATGTAACAATTGTAATCTTATAAGTATATGTGTAGGCGAGCAACCCATATTAGCCGGAACTCTTCTTGGTAGATTTCATCCCAACTTCAATTATCCTACTAGTCCGTTACCAAAACCATGGTCAGACACTAGACGATTAAGACCCTTCAGGTTGCTTTGTGATTAAGGTCCTTGGATCGGACTAATGCAATAAGCATGGTGGTTCCTTGTTATCCTCGAGTATACTAGTTTTCCATTGATATCCCTGTGTCACTCGGGGGTCCCCGGTCTACTAGCGAACCAGATCCTATCCATGTAGAACAAAGTATCATGTTGTCTGGGACCTTAATTGGACAACAAGCATTAGGCATCCCACAGATAGTCAAGCACACATAATATAGTAATTAAAATCAATCACAAACCAACTGAAAATATATGAAGGCACATCACATCTCACCAATCCCTTACATCTCCCACGCCTAAGGAACTTACTTACACATGAGAGAAGAAAGCATCATCAATATAATTAAATAAAGGGAGTTCTTCTCGATATTACCGTGGAGATCCACAATAAGAATAAAAAAGTAATCCAACACAATTCAAAATGGGAAGAAACAATCTCAAACCCTAGTCTTGCAAGGTGAAGATCTCTCTCTCTCAAGTACAGGTAAGGGCTATGGGGGTGTGTTGGCTAGGAGGTCGAAGATCATGGAGCGAGATGAAGAACGTCTCCTTCTTCTCCAGATTTCTTCTTTCTACCTTCTGGATGGTGTGGCGTCTGCTGTGTTATGTTTTCGTCCTCGGTCCCTTCATGGAAGTTATCCCTTTTGACAAGACAGAGGCGGAGGCAGCTATACGGCGAGAACTATACGGCCAGAAAATTGTTCTCACCATATAGTTGCTCGTTAAAGCCTCTGTACGCTTCCCTCGATTTCTTCCAAAGAGAGACTTTCTTGTTTTTTCCTGAATATTGTGTTTATCTAGTTAAAACCCTCCGTTGATGTTCAGAACCTGAAACACACATTAAAAAACAAGTTTTCTTCGCTACCGAAGTATTAGCGTTAGGTAAAGCTAGAAAATGATCAAATCCAGGAGAAAACCATCAATAAAAACCATCAAAAATATGTCGAATCTCACAGCTATCAACTCCCCCAAGCTTAGATGTTTCTCGCCCTCGAGTGACAAGGAAATAAAGAAGAATAGCGGAGATTTGAGACTGAAATAAAAGAACTTACAAGCTTGAGTCGATGTCAAATTCTTTTCTTCACAATCCCTACAATCTTAAACATGATCATACAATATGCAAAAGATTGCACTGATTCCACTTCCTAACCACGTATATCTTGCTAGCAAATAAATCATATGCCCGAGCAAGTGTCAAAAGTTTAGCTAGGAAAGTGAGGCAAATTATTTTGGTATCTCTCTTTGTTGAGAGATGAAAACTTTTTGCTCTTGTTTCTTTAATCAATTAAGAGTTCTCAAGTTGGCACCAAAATATTAAATTTAAGAACAACTCATCTATTCCCATGTCAAAATTTCAGGACAACCTCCATCCCTCGCTCCAGCAAAGCAACAGAAGTAGTAACTCCTTTCCAGATAAAGCCACCGGGAACATGTATCTCGCTAATCCGAGACCATGGGGGAATAATACTAGAGCGGTAGAGAGATCCTTCACGAGGAGGTGTGACGAAGAAGGAGTGAGAGGGGGGCCTTTTATAGGAGGAGGGGAGGGTACCCTCCCATGGCTGGCGCCCATGGAGGGTGTCCCTTCACCTCCCCCATTCATGTGGTGGTAACCCCTCCACATTAAAATGCCCCTTCACATTCTCTTTAAAAGTCTCCACTTTAAATGCATTAAATTTCTCCAAATTTAATGCTCTCTCATTTAATAAACTCTTTTATTATTTTTATTAAGAATTTTGTTAATTACTTTAATTCACAAACATTCACATAAAACCCCCTGCAACATTTCAATATTACATGCAGAACCAATTTCAGCAATTTCACCCGAAACAGTTTCGGTGTCTATTGAAATAATTCCAGCGCTTTCTTAAATCTTTATCTGAAACATATTTGCTCCAAATGGTGTCGGTATCCCTTAAGTGTGTCACCCTACGGTTCGCGAATAATGCAGACATGATCAAGACCCCTCCTAGATCAATAATCAGAAGCGGGACCTATAGATCCATACTGACTCCTACACATTCAACGATGACTTCTATGATCGTGAGAACCTTTAATTCTAGTAACTAAATCCCTTTGTCTCATGATATAATACATGTCCGAGATTCGATCATTGGTATCTCCATACCTAGTTTGATCTTGTTGCTGACATGCACTCTTTTCTCATTCCCGTGATATAACATTCTAGTGATCACATCACTTGCTTGCAAGCTATCTTAATGTGATATCACCGAGAGGGCCTAGAGTATATCTATCTATCATCGGGATGGACAAATCCCACTCTTGATCCATGAGCCTCAACATAACACCTTTGTAGCACTGAACCCACCTTGATAGTCACCCTGTTACGGTGTGACGTTTGATGTTATCAAGATACTCCTTCGGTGTCAGCAATTAACATGATCTCATGGTCTAAGGACTAAGATTACTTCGTATGATGTTATAGCAATATAAACATAATGACTTTGATCGTAATGCTATACTTCGGATGAATGTTCATCACATCATTCCACCAATGTTGTGACCTTGTTATTAACAACATCCAATGTCCATGATCAGGAAACCTTGATCATCTTGTTAATCAACAAGCTAGTTTATATGAGAGGTAGTACTAGGAACTTTGTATTTTGTTTATTAAACAAACACGTATTAACGTTTTCAATTAATACAATTATAGCATGCAAAATAAACATTTATCATAAACATGGAATAAGATAATAACCACTTTATTATTCCCTCTCGGGCATATTCCCTTCAGTCTCCCACTTGCACTAGAGTCAATAATCTAGTTTGTAAACTTGTATATACAACACCAAGGTGTTGAATATACGCGTTAGCTAGTGGTTAACATAATCTCCAGATCTGGCACTTCCAGGTCCGTGTGTATTTGCATGTCTTTGTGTCTCTACGGATCACTCATTCTCAAATGAGATGGCATTGTATAAATTTGGTCCTTTGGTGAGACCTTTAGCTCGTTCGGGTTAAAATATGTTGATATTATTGTAATACAATATATCTTCATAGTATTAGCCCACTTTGAACCACACCTAGTTTGATAACAAACTACTTAACACAAATGCCCTCCTATGCTTCTACTATAGCAGTCATATACTTAGCCTTTTGTTGTAGTATCAGTCACAATGTTTCAACTTTGGAACTTATACAAATCCATCATGGAACATCCTTTCCATTACATTGTGCCACCCATAGTCTAAATTGAGCTAAATTTAATTTGTATCTTGTGACAAAACTAGTATCAATGTAACACTTTACAATGAACTACCTTTAACTATTTGTCACTTATACATGATATATTCTTAGTTCTTCCAAAGCTCAGAAGAATATATTTACTATTGTCCAATGATCATCTTATGAATCATTCTAGTATGTGCTCATGTCATTTAGAGCATAGGACATTCTGGATATATACATATCATGGTATAATCAATCAAAATCTTTATGTGATTACTAACCAAGTGTTGAAACAATTGAATCTTGATACAATCCTTTCCATGCAGCAAGAACCTTTCTTGTTGTTTCCATATTGAACCCTTTCAATATCTCATATATGTATGTCTGGCACAACCACATTAGCGCCTCAATCTATCCATGTAGATATTGATGCCAAATATTCCGGTTTTGCCCAAGTCTTTCATTGAAATCCTATTTTAATGAAATTCTTAACTTGTGTCAATAAAAGATACATCATTTCCAATCAACAATATGTACTCTGCATAATGTATTGGAAATTTGTCTCGGCGCTCCCACTTAATTTCTTGCAAATGCAAGCATCTTCATCATCTCCTATGAAATTAAACTCCTTTAACATTTTCATCATGGTGAAGATTCCAACTCCGCTATGCTCACTTCAACTATTGAAGTTTGCATGCCCTTTTAGCATCCTTTGAATTAACAAAACCCTTCGGACTGTGTCTTGTACACGTCCTAGGTAACCATTCTATTAGAAGAACCTTGTTTTGTTTATTCAACTACCATATACCTAATTATATGTAGTGGTTGCTACATTAATCTGTCAAGACTAAATATCGCTATGAAAGATCAAATCTTGTCAGAGTCAACTCCTTGAACATTGCCGTAAATTTCTTTCTGACATGTCGACTATTTCATAGATGTTAAACATCCATGTCTATTTCTTTATAGATCCAAACATGACCGATAGGATTCACACCTTTCCGGAGGGTCTTCCAAGTTCAGAAACTTGATTTCTCGTGTATGGATACTATCACAGATTCTATGACTTCTAGTCATTTTATGGAGTCAGGGCCCATCATCGCTTCTTTGCATGTAGTCGGTTCATCATTGTCCAAATAATAACGACTTGCTTATCAAATCAGACTATTTGATTCTTACCGACCCACACGGTTCAATAGGAACTCTAATCTCCGAGATCACAACCTTTGTAATCACGGGAGCCTTAGCACATATAGCTAAGGTTCAAAAACCTTATCAAAGTTCTATTGTCCTCCCACTTAACTTTTCGCGAAAAATTCCTTCTCAAGAAACTTGACGTTCCAAGTAACAAACTCTTTTGTCCTTGGTGTTATCGTGAAATTCCCAACAAATTCTTTGGGATAACCTACAAAGACGTGCTTATCTGACTTTGGTTGTAAACATTTTACTTATGCATAGCATACCAAAATTTACGAAAAGACAATTCGGGTTTTATCCCAAACCATAACTTATATGGTGTCATTTCAACGGATCATGATGGTGCTCTTTTCAGTGTAAAAGCGGTAGTCTCTAAAGCTTCAATCCTTAAAACATAATGGCAGTTTTATAAATGACACCTTTGATCTTACCATGTCAAACATGGTTTGGTTTCATCTCTCGAATATGCCATACTCCTATGGTTTATCAGGAAACACAAATCATGGAACAATTCATCAAATCTTAGGTGTTTTGCTAAACATGTAACTCAAATATCTTCCTTTATGATCGAATCATAAACTCTTTATTTTCTTGTTACAATGATTTTCCACTTCATCTTGAAAGTCTTTGAACAATTTTCAAATGTTTCATACTTCTTCCTTATAAAGTAAATATATAGATATATTCACTCAAATTTCTAGAGAAAGCGTATGAAGCAAAAATATCCAACGCATATGGCTACACATAATGGACTATATACATCAATATGTATAATATCCAATAAGTTAGTCATTCGTTCCTCTTTGGCCTATGGACAAAGTTTCAATTATCTCGAGGAAAGTTTCACAAGCGTCAATTGATCAAAATCAAAGACTCCAAAAATCCATCAACATGGAGTTTCTTCATGTTTTCTTTCCAATATAATTTAAACAGCGATGTCACTTCATAAGTGATCTTTCAATCATTTTTCTTGCGACTTTTTAGCAATAGTGTTTATGGATGTGATTTCTCCCACTAGACTTGTAAAAGTTCATCCATCCTTTATGGAATACGGTAATTATTTGAACAACCAGTGTTCTCATACTACCGGAACAAAATAACAATTATTAAAACAAATCTTGAAGGCTAGGTTTGACGACAACGAAAAAACACAATAACACTTTATTTGTTTTCGATGAACATCATCACTTATTCTCTTGCTATATACTTAGGCCATTGCAGTTCATGAATTGCGTTGTCCTGTATGACACCTCATACCAACCAATTCGGTATCCAATACCTAAGAACCACATTGTTTAACAAGCAAGGAATACAACCATGTATATCTTCTATATATCTAAGCTGGACAGTTCCAACTTTTTCTTTTCTCCCAAATATTTTATAAATTCTCTTTCAGCAATTCCTTTTCCTTTTAAAAGAATCTATGAACATCAATAGTGGTGTCATTCACATGACACATAGTACAAAGCGTATATATTCAGATACTAATACCTTTGGACTTGCACTTTGAAGTGGATCACCATCATCAAATGTTTTGTATTCTTTCAAAAATCCATTCTTTAGTAATCTTTTAGTGTAGTAAACATTTTACTTACATCTTCTATTCACCCTTATCATGACAACTTTCATGATCAAGCTACTATAGCCTATAAGGATGAATTGTGAGTATAATATCAGTTCCCAAAACCTTTTTGGTAGATTAGAACGCCTAGCATCTCCAACCTTCACAAATTTTCATACAATATGAGAACGTGTATTTTTGTTAAATTATACTCTATCATATTGCAACCATAAACATTGTTTCAGATATCACAATATCTTCCACACATGTTGGTTTCTGAAACAATTATTTAAGCTCCTAGATAACCTCGATATTAAAACAACTTTTCAATATCAAGAATCATGGAGGCAAGCATGATACTTAAGATACTAACATTGGAATTCTTACTCTTTATTTAATACTACTTATTAAACTTCACGGAGTAAATAGAGTTTGCTGAAAGTTTGCAATAGGACTTCAAAACTTTAAATTGACATTCAAAACAATACGATACCAGTTCGTAAAGTAAATATCCAGAATTCTATAGTTCTATTATCTCAACTAAAACTAAGCATAAGGTAGTGAACAGACACCAATGACTACAACAAATTATGCAAATTCACTTTGATTTAGTTTATGACAAATTGAGTTTGACTAATCCAAATTAGAAATGAACTCCCACTCAAAAACGACATCCCTCGTACCTTTTTGGTGATTACATGAACCAAATCCACTACACCAAGTCCGATCATCACGTGAGTTGGTGTAGCTTCAAAGGCGAGCATCAATATGGGCATCACATCAAGTATATGACTCATTCTTAACCTTTCGGTCAGTGTTCCGAGGCCATGTCTGTACATGCTAGGCTCGCCAAGTAAGAACCTTTGTACTCGCGTGTGTAAAAATGTCTTACACCCGTTATATGAAAGCGTAGAGTCGAGTAGACCCAATCATCGCGTGATGTCTCGAAACACGATCCATAGAACGATGCATACTTATGGAAGAACACATTTTTATCTTGATATCTAAATGAGGGATCATCTTAAAATGCTACTAAAATGCCAAATTAGCAATATAAGATGCAAACATCTAATGTGTCAAGTGAGATGATATAGTCCATGCATTTGATATCTATCATATGCATCATGGTATGATCTCTATCATTCCTTTGTGTGTAAGGCCAAGGTCTATGGAACTTACACGTTAGGTGTGTTGTAAGAGTATCTATCATACATCTACTTACAACAATACCATATCAAGACACTAGCCCAACAACGATCTAAACTAGACGTCTCTAATTTATCCATTGCAAGTTTTACGTGGCTTAGGGCTTTCGGAGATAGAACCGGTCTTACCTACGAACATGGAACCACAACAAGGATAACCAAGTTATTAGCAACTCGTTGTAAATCAGATATTGAATATAGTAGGAGAGATAGACACCCGCTAGCCACTTATGCAAAACTAGTTGCATGCCAGTCGTGGAACCGGTCTCATGTGCGATGACATGTAAGGTTGGTCCGGGCCGCTTCATCCCATTATGCCACCAATATCCAAAATACATGAAAGAAGCAATAACATGATCATCATCGCCCACATATAAACATATGTGTATTACCCGTGCAAAGCACCTACGCATAGATCAGGCTCTGATACCACTGTTGGGTTCGCAGCATAGAAAACAAAAATTTCCTACGATGGGAACTATTCGCCAAGATCTATCTACTAGATACAAGCAACGGGTGGATATACATCCATGGAGAAATTACCCTCGAAGACAACAAAGCTTTGTTAACGAGATGGAACTCGTGGATGATGTAGTCGTACACTTGCCGATCTCAAGATCGTGATGAAGTCCGATGGTTTGGCTCGATCGTCCTTGATCCAGCTCCAGCAAGTCCAGCACCACCAAGTCCAGCACCGCTGCATGTGAAAGCACACGCCCGACAACCTCCGTCCCTCGCTCCAGCAAAGCAGCGGAAGCAGCAACTCCTTTCCAGATAAATCCACCGGGAACATGTATCTCGCTAATCCGAGACCATGGGGGAATAATACTAGAGGGGGAGAGAGATCCTTCACGAGGAGGTGTGAGGAAGAAGGAGTGAGAGGGGGCCTTTTATAGGAGGAGGGGAGGGTACCCCTTCCATGGCCGGCGCCCATGGAGGGTGCTCTTTCACCTCCCCCATTCATGTGGTGGTAACCCCTCCACATTAAAATGCCCCTTCACATTCTCTTTTAAAGTCTCCACTTTAAATGCATTAAACTTCTCCAAATTTAATGCTCTCTCATTTAATAAACTCTTTTATTATTTTTATTCAGAATTTTGTTAATTACTTTAATTAACAAACATTCACATAAAACCCCTTGCAACATTTCAATATTACATGCAGAACCAATTTCAGCAATTTCACCTGAAACAGTTTCGGTGTCTATTGAAATAATTTCAGCGCTTTCTTAAATCTTTATCTGAAACATATTTGCTCTAAATGGTGTCGGTATCCCTTAAGTGTGTCACCCTACGGTTCACGAATAATGCAGACATGATCGAGACCCCTCTCAGATCAATAATCAGAAGCGAGACATGGAGATCCATACTGACTCCTACACATTCAACGATGACTTCTATGATCATGAGAATCTTTAACGCTAGTAACTAAATCCCTTTGTCTCGCGATATATTACATATCCGAGATTTGATCATCGGTATCTCCATACCTAGTTTGATCTCGTTGCCGACATGCACTCTTTTCTCGTTCCCGTGATATAACATTCTAGTGATCACATCACTTGCTTGCAAGCTATCTTAATGTGATATCACCGAGAGGGCCCAGAGTATATCTATCCGTCATCGGGATGGACAAATACCACTCTTGATCCATGAGCCTCAACATAACACCTTTGTAGCACTAAACCCACCTTTATAGTCACCCTGTTACGGTGTGACGTTTGATGTTATCAAGATACTCCTCTGGTGTCAGCAATTAACATGATCTCATGGTCTAAGGACTAAGATTACTTCGTATGATGTTATAGCAATATAAACATAATGACTTTGATTGTAATGCTATACTTTGGATGAATGTTCATCACATCATTCCACCAATGTTGTGACCTCGTTATTAACAACATCCAATGTCCATGATCAGGAAACCTTGATCATCTTGTTAATCAACAAGCTAGTTTATATGAGAGGTAGTACTAGGAACTTTGTATTTTGTTTATTAAACACATATGTATTAACGTTTCCAATTAATACAATTATAGCATGCAAAATAAACATTTATCATAAACATGGAATAAGATAATAACCACTTTATTATTGCCTCTCGGGCATATTCCCTTCATTTATAGGATAACAAGCTAAGTGGGGAGTGACTCCAGTGCAATCAAGTAAATAATTGTAGGATCAATTTAAGGTCACAGAAAAGGTGATGAAAGGAATGTGCTACCTCCTCTTTCTTGCTTCGTTCTCGTATTTTAGTCGAACCCCCTCTATATTATATTGCCAAGTCACCTGAAATTGAGCAATGTCCGAGAGAAACAAAGAAATGAACTTGCAATAAAAGTTACAACTAATTTTTTTGTATTTTTGTTTTAGGAATGCAAACTGAAAGTAAACATGCAATTTCAAAGAAGTAAAATAAATCAAAAGAATAAATAAAAATATGAATGCATGGTTTGGAGGTTTTCAAACCTCCCCCAAGCTTAGGCTATTGCCAGGCTCAATTGTTGCCGTCATTCGGCTGCTGGTGAGGATACTGCTGGTAGTAGTCGGGAAAGTGGGTCATGAAGTGGCTGAAGTTGTGAGTTAAGGCACTCACATCTTCATTAACTCCTTGAAGAGTGTGGTCAATCTACCCAACGCGCTGGTTGAGCTGCTGGAATTCTTGATAGGGGACGTAGTTGTATTCCTACTATGGCTGGTTGGGCCATAGGTCCTAGGACCTCCTTGTTGATGCTGCCGTTGTCCCTCCCAAGCAGGGTTGTGTCCTTGCTCATCCTCATGCTCCTGCTCATCCTCATCCTGCTGCTCTCCTTCTTCATCTTTCTCTTGATCAGGCTGGAGTTTAGCCATGACCTCCATCACTTGGTCCTTGTGAGGATCCAACTGTCCTTCTCCACAATCGAGAAGGCTTGGGGACAGGGAAACAGAACCTGCTCACCCTGTGCATCACCAAGATAACCAAACTGATATGCCCGGAGTCTCTAGTTAGCTTGGTAAACACCAAGGAAGCCACAAGCAGTCAAATACTTGACGTACATAAGTTTGGAGCCATCAAAAGATTGCATAATAGGTAATGTAATATTTAATGCAAGGTGCCAAATCCACCAATGCGAATATCACCTTTCATCTTGTTGCTTTGGTGGCGAAATTGCTGGATGAGTAGAGCTACAGGATTGGGGCTTTGTGGTGAAGTGGGAAAGAGAGCCTTGGTGATCATTTCCATGTCCGCATTGGCCATGGAACGGGTATCGACTCTTCCCAATAATGTGTTGGCGAGGAACAAGGCGTAGTAGCGAATTGTTGGGTTTTGAATGGTGGACATCTTCTTTTGGTAGAATTTGGTGCCACCATTAACAGAAATAGCCTCCCAAGTTTCTCCACTTGTGACACTATAGAGGTTAGTAACAGTTGACTCCCCAATGGGAGGGAAGCCGAAAGCATCGCAAAATTGTTCAGAAGTTATGTCATAAGGTTGCCAGTTCATGGTGAAGCTTATTGTGCATGCATTACCTTTCTCCCTATGGTCGTCATAGAAGGAGGCAAGGAACTCATATGTAAGCTCGGCATAAGAGTCGTGGCTTGCGTAGCCAAGCACTATTAGCCTGACCTTGTTACACATGGGGTCGAAGTCCGCCTTCAACCCCGCCGCGGTGATGAAGCTGTGGTCGGCCCAGCGTGTGGGCAGCACCCTCCTCGATGAAACTGTGGCAAACTTGGGGTTACGCTCGGCTTGGGACCCCGAGCTCTTGCCACGTTGGCGCTTGCTCTTGCAAAAAATATTACCAATTTATTCATCTTGATGCACTGAAAATTTTCACCATAAAACCATAGGCATATAGTTTCTACATGATATACGAATGATTCTACATGGAAAAATTCAATCCTAACGTGAGAAATCAATAGGTAAAGCTAGACAAGCTTGCGTTCATCCACTAAACCAATAGTGTTGGGTAGGTAACCCCGGATAGGGTAAAGACGGGGAAAGATGAAAGGGTGTTCCCCGTCTAGTTTCCGAGTTACACTCTGAGTCGGCCGAATCCTGTAGAGGTCGGCCGAGATAGGAAAGGACAGGACCCTTATAGTAAGGGCAAGGCATTACCCGGCCGAGATACTGCGTAAGTCGGCCGGGTTAGCCCAAGTAATCTTGATGCAGGTGAAGGACAAGCCGAAGTTACGCGAGGCAGGGCCGAATGATACGAAGCTTGCAGGAGAAGGAGAAGCGTAAAGTCAAACTCTAGTAGCAGACTAGGGAGAATCTGAGCGAAGCCAAGCACTAGGGACAAAGGTGCAGAGCGACAGAGAGACAGAAGGAGGTCATGGAGGTGACAGTCCTGAAGCCCGAGGCACACAGGAGGGCCCCTCTGGAACCTTGCCGTCATTAGGGGAGCGACAGGGAAAGGGGGGCGCCGAACTACTATATTGGGATAAGCATATTCCTCGAATATGCTTACCACATCAGCCCTAAAGGAACCCAAGGCTCTGCTTTATAAGGGCAGGCTTGGACCCTAAGGAGGGGATCGACTCATTCTTGGTACCGTTAGGCTGGTAAAGTTCTCTCTTTCTCCTTGTATACAGCTCAAGGAGCACTTGTAACTCAAGGAAGGAGAAATACAGATCTTTGTTAGCTCAGGTGTAGAATCCACTACATCTTCCTCCCTGCATCCCACTAGCATCCATTGGCCCCTAACTTTAGCCTACCCATGGCATCTGCCGTGCCACCACCACGACAGTTGGCGCCCACCGTGGGGCCAGCAGCGGTGCTAGCTGGAGTTATGATCCGGACGGGAAACTTCATCAAGACTGGCGAGCGCGTTGTTTCTGGCTTGGTCCAGAGATTTGGTCTCTGTGACTATGTCAGCGACAATGCAGGGAGCTTCAGGGGGAAAACTCCACCGCGTAATGGCGTCTTCATCAGCCTGGGCGAGCACGAGGTCTACGTCGGCGTCGACACCTCCAGTGTTTATCCTCACAAAGTTGTTGTTGCAGGAAATCCACCTCTCCACGCTGCAAGCCGTCTGCCCGGAGCGCATCCTCCAGGCAGCGTCGAGGTGATGGTCGCGGCCGGGGTGCAAACTGGAGCAGCAGCTGCCGGGTCAAGCAGAGAACCCGCTGCCGGTGTACAGGGCGCACCCAGGCAGACCACACCACTACTCACCGAGGTAATCCCGCCTGCGACCAACCCAACAGAAGTGCAGGACACAACCCCAAAGGCACCAAGGGTAAGAGGACCACCTCTGGAAAGGCCAGAGAACATTCTTCAGGCGACCATAGAAAACTTGACTACGCCTGTAGCGCCGATACTTGATCCGGCAATTGCTCAGGCAGAGTTAGAGGAAACCAGGCAAAAGGTGTTGGTAGAGGCCAAAAAGGTGTCGGCCTTGCGGGAATCCTTAAACAGGACCCTGCGATAATATGCCAAAGCTAATAAGCTTGACGTCGCGCCCGAACGGGCAGACGAGTTAAGGTTGAGAGGGAAGAACCTCATGGATGACATCAACAAAGAGCATGATGCTCATAAAGCAGAATCAGAGGATTTGGGCTTGCCGAGGTACAGTACCCCGGCAAAAAACCTAAGAGCGGCAAATGCCGCAGCATTAGAGTTAGAGGGGTTGACCGGCGAGGCTCGGCAGAAACAGCAAGAAAGAGTGAACGAGCTGGTGCGCATCGCGAACCAGCAAAACGAGGAAATGCTCAGAGCAAACCCGGCGAGGCCGGGGCCTCGCGAATGGTTCATTCGGCAGAGCAGCACCTGCCTTGTCCGTGGCAGCAGATCCTCACCCGAAATAATGCTCGAAGAGACAAAGCGATAACTCGGAAATAGGAACAAGCAGATTGTCCCATATGATCCGGCGGTGGCGGAAAGGCAAATGAGAAGAGGCAATGCAAGCCGAGGTAACAGTGGGGAGAGAAACCACGGCCGTGTGGAGAAAGATGGCGAAGCCGAGGCAACGAGACCTCGGCGAGGAGAACCCGTGAGAGGCAATCATGAGAACAATACCCGGTCGAAGTAAGGAGAGAACGCCACTCAACCCGCAACCAAGGCATGAACCCGGCAGAAAGAGAAACGAGGCCAGCTCGCCACAATCAAATTAATGAGAGATACAATGATGGTTATTCGAAATGGAATATGCGATCCATGGCGGAAACAACCATTATGGAATACAAGATGAGTTCAGACAGGATTTGCCATCAAATGATGCAAGAGTGAAGCTAGACCGCTATACAGGTCCGAGTTGTTGGAAGAACAGGTCCACCAGGGCGGCATGCTTTGGACCACGGATCATGGGCGAACCTCCTGTGCCAAACTTTCAACTGGCGAGGGGCACGAAAACATATAATGGGAGTACCAAACCACAAGACTGGTTAATTGACTATGCCACTGCTGTAAAAATAGCGGGTAGGAACTTACGATGGGCAGTACGGTATGTACCACGATCTTTGGAAGGACCAGCTAGGGTGTGGCTGAATAATCTACCGGCAAAGATCAACTGCTATTGGATTTTGAGGAAATGTTTGTGAACTTTACCAAGATATACAAGAGGCCAAACAGGCATAGCAGTGAGCCATGTGCAAGCAGAGGCCGAATGAAACAGATAGAGAGTTTTTAACTCGGTGGTGTAACCTGAGAAACTCATGTGAAGGAGTCATAGAATCGCAGGCAATTGCTTGGTTCGCACAAGGATGCCGTTATGGCAGCGTATTGTGGCAGCGTCTACAAAGAGATATGCCGACCACACTGGCAGAAACTATCAGAATAGCGGACTCCTACGCATTAGGAGACCCAACCCAGCCAGAGTTAATGTCGGCAGATCATCGCGAGCAGCAGGACCATTATGCAAGGGATTTGGCCGGGTCATCCAGGCGCGATGATTTCAGAGGAAGAAGAAGAGAGGAAAGGCCGGATTATAGATATAATTCGGCCCAAGTGGCGGCGGTAGCACAGGACCCACCGGGTCATGGAGCAACTCAACGGCAGAAGAATGGTCCTCAACAGTGGACACCAAGAAATGAAGGAAAAAGCGTGGACCCCGAACAAAAGAAGATGGCAGGAGATGCGAAGTACACGTCAATCCATGTTAGATTAGCCGCAAATTTCACATGTCAAACCCATCGAGCCAGCCAACCATACCACCCGCCAATGTGCATGGATGAAAAATGCAATGGGAACCCCGAGGGTTCGCACCCCATCAAGTACATCAGAAGATCACCCACAGTTGATCGGAGCAAATGCACAAGAATCGATGTTACCGCCTCCCCCGAGGTACGATAACTCGGATCGGAGAGACGCGGTGCATCAAGTGATGAACCAAGTCCAGGATGGAAGAACAAATCCGGCGACTACCGGACGCAATGATTATAGAGAACATCATCAGTCTTATTGCGTGTTCACAACGGAACAGCAAGACAAACAGAGTGTGCAACGCTGGCATATGGAAGTAAATGCAGTTATGCCGGCGATACCGAGATATGTGCCTTGGTCCGATCAGGAAGTAACTTGGAGCATAAAGGATCATCCCAAGATAATGCCGAATCCTGGTTCATATGCACTCGTGTTGGATCCGACATTTGTTGGACCAAGCATCAATGTGAAATTCTCAAAGGTACTCATTGACAATGGAAGTAGTATCAACATCATGTACAAAGATACCATGCATAAACTTGGAATATCGCAGAACATGTTGCAATCCACGAGGACCACTTTCCATGGGATAGTGCCAGGACTTTCATGTGAACCCATTGGAAAGGTCCGAGTTGATGTGTTATTCGGCACAAGAGATAACTGCAGAGCAGAAAACTTAGAATTTGAGGTGGTGGATCTAGAGAGTTATTATCATGCTTTACTCGGACGGCCAGTGTTGGCCAAATTCATGGGCAGCTGTCATGTAAGTTATCTGAAAATGAAGCTACCCGGACCACAAGGAGTGATACTTGATTGGGGATTACAAGAAGTCAATGGAGTGTGCTTCAGCCGGGTCAAATTTGGCCGAGTCATTGGTTATAGCAAGAGAAAAAAGAAGGATTCAGGAGGTAGCAGCCCTCGCTCAGTCGGCGCAGCTGAACATGCCGGCACTAGCCAACCCGCATGGCAGTGTCTCTTTTCAGCCGACTAAAGAAACGAAGAAGTTTCACATAGATGAGCAATTCCCGGAGCGCACTGTTACTATTGGTGCAGGCCTGGACGCTAAATAGGAAAGCGAGCTCACCAACTTCCTCCGTGAGAATCGGGACATATTTGCATGGTCAACTCAGGATCTGCAAGGTGTTCCGAGGGAGTTGGCTGAGCACTCTTTGAATGTAAGGCCAGGAGCAAGGCCGGTGAAGCAACCTCTCCGCCGATTCGCCGAAGACAGGAGAAAAATAATAGGGGATGAGATAGCTCGGCTCCTTGCAGCCGGGTTCATCATGGAGGTACTGTACCCGGATTGGTTGTCGAATCCGGTGCTGGTAGAAAAGAAGAAAGATGATCCCAATGTAGCCATTGTATGGCGAATGTGTATCGATTACACGAACCTGAACAAGGCGTGTCCAAAATATCCTTTCCCATTGCCTAGAATAGACCAAGTCATTGATTCGACCGCTGGTTGTGAGTTATTATCATTTGTAGACGCGTACTCTGGTTTCCACCAGATACCGTTAAATCCGGCCGATCAAATAAAGACTGCATTTATTACCCCGTACGGGGCTTATTGCTATCGCACAATGCCATTCGGCCTGCGAAATGCAGGAGCAACATATCAAAGATGCATGCAAAAATGTCTACACGATCAAATAGGAAAAAATGTACAAGTATATGTGGATGATGTGGTCATCAAAACCAAGGAAAGCAAAACCTTACTGGAAGATATACGGCAAACTTTCGAAAACTTGAGAAGATTCTGAATGAAACTTAACCCAGAAAAGTGCACGTTTGGTGTGCCGGCAGGAAAATTGCTCGGTTTTCTTGTATCAAGCCGAGGTATAGAAGCCAACCCAACAAAGATAAAAGCAGTGGAAAGAATGGAATTGCCGAGATGCTTAAAGGATGTACAAAAATTCACAGGTTGTCTAGCCTCGCTCAGCCGGTTTGTATGTCGGCTGGGAGAAAAGGCACTACCACTATATCAGCTGATGAAAAAATCAGATAAATTCATTTGGACCCCGCAAGCGGACAGTGCATTTCATGAGTTGAAAAAAATGTTAGTCACAGCACCCGTTTTGGCTTCTCCATTATCAAAAGAGCCTATGTTACTCTATATAGCGGCTACCAACAGAGTAGTTAGTGTTGTAGTCGTAGTAGAACGACTTGAAGACGATAAATCCGTACAAAGGCCTGTGTATTATTTAAGCGAGGTATTATCCGATTCAAAATAGAATTACCCACATTATCAAAAGATGGCTTATGGAGTATATATGTCGGCAAAAAAGCTTAAACATTACTTCGAAGAACATCCCATCAGAGTGATCTGTGAAGCGCCCATAGCCGACATATTGAGCAACAAAGATGCAAATGGCCGAATAGCAAAATGGGCCATCGAGTTGTCACCATACGCTCCACAATTTGATAGGAGAGATGCAATTAAATCTCAAGCAGTCGCCGACTTCTTCGTAGACTGGGCCGAAGTGCAATATGAGCCACCATTACCAGATCTAAATTATTGGACGATGCATTTCGATGGTTCCAAACTAAGAAATGGTTTGGGGGCAGGAATAGTGTTAACCTCACCTAAAAGAGATCAGCTGAAATATGTGCTACAAATACATTTTGCCGCATCCAACAATGTAGCCGAATATGAAGCACTGGTCCATGGATTGAAAGTAGCAAAAGAGATTGGTATACGCCGAATCTTATGCTATGGGGACTCGGACCTAGTAGTACAACAAGTCTCAGGCAATTGGGATGCATTAGATGCTAATATGGCCTTATACAGATTTCATGTACAAAAGATCAGTGGGTACTTTGAAGGATGTGAATTTAGCCACATACCTCGGGCAGAAAATGATGCCGCAGACACGTTGTCAAAGCTCGGATCAACCCGGCAATCAATTCCACCGGGTATCGCCCTGGAACACCTCAGAAAACCATCGATAATCCCTTCACCAGAATCCGAATCTATCTTTATCCCGGCTAATTCGGCAGCAGACAATGTGCCGATGGAGGTAGACCAACAATATAACTCGGAATCCCCCAAGAGGAGGACAGCAGAAGTAAGCACAATTATGGAGAAGGCCGAGGTAGATATGTCGGCAGAAAACATGGAAATAGACAGTGAGACCACACCAGAAAAAGTCACACCGCTATGGGCGCAACCCATATTCTCTTACCTTAAAGACGCGGTATTACCAAGCAATGAAGTATTAGCAAGACAAACTGTAAGGAGAGCGAAAGCTTATACGATCATAAACAATGAGCTATATAAAAGAAGTGTCACAAGCGTATTGCAGAAATGTGTGAGTTCGGCAGAAGGCCGGGAGATCCTCCTAGATATACATCAAGGAGAGTGTGGACATCATGCCTCATCTCGTGCATTGGTAGCCAAAGCATTCAGGCATGGATTTTATTGGCCAACGGCGTTGAAAGAAGCCAAAGAGTTGGTGGAAAAATGCAATGGTTGCCAGATCATAACCAAAATACATATGCCATCGGCCGAGTTAAAACAATACCCATCACTTGGCCATTTCTTTGTGTGGGGCTTAGATATGGTGGGACCATTTAAGCGGCCGAGGGGAATGACCCACATATTGGTTATGGTGGACAAGTTCACAAAATGGATTGAAGTGAAACCAATAAAAAAATGCGATGGGCCCTAGCGGTGAAATTTCTCAAAGATATTATTTTAAGATATGGGTACCCACGGTATTATCATAGATAATGGCACAAATTTTGCGAAGGAGCCTTTGCAGATTTTGTAGAAAAATACATAAGGTTAGATATTGCCTCTGTGGCTCACCCAGCGTCTAATGGGCAAGTGGAAAGGTCTAATGGACTAGTATTGTCAGGAATAAAACCACGACTTGTTGAACCACTGCAAAGGTCGGCAGGATGTTGGATTGAGGAACTCCCGGCCGTATTATGGAGCCTCAGAACTACTCCAAATAGGTCAACAGGATACACACCATTCTTTCTAGTGTACAGGGCAGAGGCCGTGCTTCCAGCCGACATAATACATGACTCGCCAAGAGTTACTCGATACAACCTCGAAGTAAACGAAATAGCTCGGCAAGATCTTGTAGACCTGCTAGAAGAAGCGGAGAACGGCACTATCACGATCAGCTATTTATCAGCAGAACCTACGACGATATCACAGCAAAAAGGTGAATCCAAGGGTATTCAAAGAAGGAGATTTAGTCCTCAGACTGGTGCAACGCACGGCCGGCATGCACAAGCTATCACCTCCATGGGAGGGACCATTCATCGTGAGCAAGGCATTACATAACGATGCCTATTATTTAATCGATGCTCAATCCCCCGGAAGGGACAAGGCAGACAAAGCTGGCGAAGAAAAGCAGCGGCCATGGAACGTAGCCCCCGTCCATTTTACTCATAGCATAGTATTTCAAGGTCAAGGACCAATGATGTATTAAACCTAGGCATCCAGAGCAGTGACTCGGGGACTGCCATATGTTATTTCAATTTCATGTTATGTATTAAACCTCGGCATCCAGAGCAGTACTCGGGGACTGCCATATGTTATTTCAATTTCATGTTATGTATTAAACCTCGGCATCGAGCGGTGACTGGGACTGCCATATTTTATTTCAATTTCATTTTATGTATTAAACCTCGGCATCCGAGCGGTGACTGGGGCTGCTATAGATATTTGAAGTTTCGATTTATGTACTAAACCTCGGCAGTCAAAGCAGCAACTAGAAAACTACCATATACCGCCCTAGAGCTATGTTGAGCACCAAACCTTGACGCCCTGGGCAGCGCCTCGGCGGTGGTCTTATATTGTTCCTGAGATTTAGTTTACACACTAGACTTCAGCAGAACAGGCAATCACTCGGGACGCCATGTATTGTTCCAAAGTGGCGATCAATCTTTGATCTGGAAGGATATCACACTTGAACTCGGGATAAGAACAGATCAACCCGTATGATGTTGAAGCTCACACAGATTACTCGACTAAAACACGAGAAAACAAAGACAAAGATACATCCTAACATCAAAATATTGCAGGATACCAAAGCAAGAATTCGGATGGGAACCCACTTAAGCAAAGTTATAATAACTGCAAACTTATATGTCGCAGCAATGTACGGCAAAAGGAGATTCAGGTCATACAGGAAATTAACAAGTATTCCACGGACATCGTACGCCCGGCATACCAGGGATAGGAAATGACTTAAACATTTTTAACTGGAGAGGCGGCAACCTGGTCAGGGACTGGGGACTCCGAGGTAGGAGGAACTTCGGCCGATGTTACCTCGCCCTCCGCAGACCTAGGTGCAACCTCGGCCGAAGCCTGAGGCTGCTGAGGAGCATCAATTTGCGCAGTGGAATGCCCGGTACCCTTGGAGGAGGATCGCGCGTCGCCGTTGTCATCCGAACTCGAACTGGAGTCACCGGAAGTGGCCAAGTCATCTTCATCTCCCCCTTGCTCAGCTGAATCATCTGATGCATCCTCGACTACGACCTCCTCGTCTGGGTTTGAAAGGAAACTCGGCCCTTCATTCCAGGTGTGCACGTCGGCATACTCGACGAGTTGAAAGGCGCGAGCTTGCCGAAGAGCAACAAAGGTGGGATCCTCAACCCAACGGGAACCTGTGCGAAAATTCCTCAGGATATCAAGAGAAATGTCTTCGTACCATGACATGATAACGGTGAGGGCCATATCAGCACCAGCTCGCCCAGCAGATTCCCTCCAAAGACTTAGTTGTTTTTCAGAGGCATTCAATCTAGTCACCAGCAATTCGATCTCGATGTTAGGAGTCCCAGGTATTGCCGAGAGAGCACGGTGGGCTCGAATAGCTGCCAGCACCAAGTTCCTGCCCATGATTTTCATCGGACCAAGGGCAGCGCCGATAGAAACCAAGAAATCTTCTATTGAATATTCAAAATTCACGTCAACAGGGAGACCTCGGCGCGCGCGAGCAGCAAGGACCGCTTTAGAGCTCACGGGCTTAGCTTTAGGAAAATGACCTGCGCAAAAAAGGGAGGCGTCAGAGGGCAGCAGAAGGAAGAAAGATAATCCGGCTGTGTTAAGATGCTTACGATGAATGTAACTCATCATCAGCTGAAGGTCCTTCCGATCAATCTTGTTCTTCTCAAAGCGAGCAATTTCCTCGCTCATTCCTCGAGTTTTCAGCTCGGCAGCCTCAAAGAGCTCTTTATTCTTTTGCAATTCCAAAGCCAGCCGGTTCTTCTCCTCGGAGAACTCCTGATCGACCTTTTCTAGCTCGGATTTCTGAGAAAGCTTAAGGGCCTCCACCTCGGCGCTTAGGCGAGCTATCTCGCCATCCTTCTCTTTTAGTTGCGCCGAATGAGTGGCGCCTTGTTCTAAAAAATGCAGCATTACATCAGGCATGGGCGTACAATCTTGGTGAGATGATGCAAAAGTTCGTATCTCGGCTTTACCAAAGCCAAACAAAGAAAAAGAAACTTAGTGCACGTCTTAGAAAGGGAAAAGTACGAGGTAGATGGAAAACTAACCTTCCAAGCTCTTGACTTTCTTCTCAAGACGAATGTTGAGATTATTGATGTTACCTGTTAACCCACAAAGTAAGCCGGCATCCCGCAGACAAAACAATGACAATATTAGAGATGACAAGGAAAATGATCGGCATACACCTTTTTCACCACAGGAATAACTTTTTCATATTTTTCTTCCAACTTCTTGTGCGAGAAAAGCAGTCTTTGAAATTCAGCAGTCCGCCGGTCATGTGCAACCTGAGCAATAGAACAAACAATGAATGGATATTCAAAGCCAAAATAGATCCGGATTAAGCGAAAACTTAACCCAGATCTAGGTGGCTGGATATTCAAAGCCAAACCAGATCCGAGTTAAGCGAAAACTTAACCCAGATCTAGGTGGCTGGATATTCGAAGCTAAACCAGATCCGAGTTAAGCGAAAACTTAACCCAGATCTAGGTGGCTGGATATTCAAAGCCAAACCAGATCCGAGTTAAGCGAAAACTTAACTCAGATCTAGGTGGCTGGATATTCAAAGCCAAAACAGATCCGAGTTAAGCGAAAACTTAACCCAGATCTAGGTGGCTGGATATTCAAAGCCAAAACAGATCCGAGTTAAGCGAAAACTTAACCCAGATCTAGGTGGCTGGATATTCGAAGCTAAAGCAGATCCGAGTTAAGCGAAAACTTAACCCAGATCTAGGTGGCTGGATATTCAAAGCCAAAACAGATCCGAGTTAAGCGAAAACTTAACCCAGATCTAGGTGGCTGGATATTCAAAGCCAAAAGTAGATTCGAATCAGGCGAAAGCTTAACCCAGACCTATGTGGCTAGACATTCAAAGAACAGCTAGATAAAATTTAAGCAAAAGTTTAAGATAGATCTACTCGGATATAGGCTCGAACCCTAAATTAAGTAGAGCTAAGTATAGCACTATAAAAACTTCCAAGCGAATAACAAGTTACTCGTTTGCAAGTTTCGGGGACTAATGTATATATAATAACATATGGAGAATCAGTCTAAACCCCGAGAAGTAGCAATTACCTCGTTCATCTTGTTGCTATCCAGAATGATCTTGGCAGCTTGATCCAAGCAATTGCGATGTCGGAGAAAGTTGAAACGGTCGATTTTTGATTGCCCTCAAGCTGATCAATGCATTCGATTATGAGCATATTCCACCAGCGAGCGAGGCTATTCCCACTCAGTCCGGGTTAAGACTTTACCTCGGACATGTTGTGCAACCATCGCGCAGCAGGCTTGTATGAAGAGCAAGCTGGGTCTTTGAGGTAATGTGAGGCTTTGGTAGTAGCCCTTTCTTTAAAGACGTCGGCAATACTCGGCTGAGAAGAGCCGGCAAGACCTTTTGGGAAGTGGAAGTTTTAGTGGCAACAGTTTTCTTCTTGTGGAGACACCAAAGCGATACCTCGGCAATGGGAGCAGTGCCCTTAGAAGCGAGGAGGGATCACAGGTATGAGGCGCTGGGTATTGCGACCACGGCTGCGGGGGTTCTGATGGGAGCTACCAAGGTAGAAAGAGGCTCGGTGGATATGCTCGAATTCAGTGGAGGGGCAACGGGTTCAGTAGAAATCTCGGAAACGCGAATATCAGGCGCATCGTGACGAGGGGGTGACATATGTGGAGCTAGAGGAGACGTAGCACGAGCAGGACTAGGAATCCTAGTATCTTCAACGGGCGGAGGAGACGGCTGCCGAATCGGGCGGCTAGTCATGCTAGGACCGCCAGGCTTAACGGAAAGCGAGCACCGAAAATAAGAAAGAAAAAGGGTGTCGGGATGAAAAGCGAAGCAGGAAACAAGAAATACGAGCAAAACGAACTTACCCTGCGACCCCAGGCATGGTCTTGCATCTGGGAGGGTTCGGAGCAGACTTCTTCATTCGTTTCTTGGGGGCCGCCTCTGAAGCACTAGCAGGAGCCCCGCGTTTCCCCGAGGTAACTGGGGGCCGGGATGCAATAGGCTCGGCGTCGTGAACTTGACCGGCCGGATTAGCTAGGAAAGTAGAAGCCGGAAATGCATAAGAAATAGGCATTGCGGCAACTACCTCAAGAGCTTGGACCTCGTCCGAATCACCTTCCTCCTCATGGACCGAAGTTTGCCACGGCCGAGCCGTGGAAGGATCCGACTTAGGGACGAATTCTTGAGTCCGGCTCCCCAACGTCCAGGTATTCGATCCGCAGTCCACAGGCGACAAAACCTCGGCGTCCTCGTCCTTTTGCTCTGCGAACCTCTGTGAGGTGAAAAAGAAGGAAGGTTAGGGAAAACAGCTATGAAAACAATAGAAAATCAAAGCATTGATGGTTAAACTTACTGCGGGAGGAGGACGCTCGCGGGTAAACGGTTTCAATCCCTAGGTCCAATCTTCAGGCATCTCCGTCTTAAATATAGCTCGGACGCGCTTGAAGACAAGGTAGTTGTCCAGTTCGACGGTAGAGACTCGGTTGGGATCGAGTGGACCACTCATGTAGCAAAGTTTGTGCGTCCTCTTCTGGAATGGGCAGATTCGGTTGCTGATGAAGGTAGCCATCAAGTCCTCGCCGCGTAATCTAGCCCGGATCAGTTCTTTGAGCCGAGTCTCGAAAAGCTCGGCCAAGACGTGGCTCCTCCTCGGATTGTAAGTCCAATTCACCTTGGAAGGCGGACCAATGGAGAAGGCAGGGAGCCGAATCTTGTCTTCTGTTCCTTTGTTCTTGACGTAAAAGAAGGATTTGTGCCACTTCTTGCACGACTCTAACCCGGTGACGCGAGGAAATACAGACTTCCTCCGAGGTGTAATGGACGCCGCCCCGCACTGAGTAAGCAGTTTCTCGGAAGGGTGCAGAGACTTGTCAGGGACTACATTAGAACGGATCTGGAAGAACTTCGCCCAGACGTGCGTACGTGGCCATAGGCCAAAGTATCCCTCGGCGGAGATGAATGCGAAGAGAAGCGATGGCGTTCGCAGGAAGATGATGCGGCTGAAGGCCGAAGTAGTCGAGAAACTCTCTTGCAAAATCGCTAAGAGGGAGACCGAAGCCGCGCGAGAAATGCGACATAAAAACTACGTACTCGCCCTCACTAATTTCCGGAGATAACTCATTGCCGGGTAAACGACAAGAGACCTCGGCGGGAATCCTCCGGGTTCGGATGAGCCACTCGATCTCCCGCCGGGTAACTGAGGAGCCCTGCCACGAGCCCCGCTCAGGCCCAGAGGCAGCATCATCATCCTCTACCAGGGCACCGCTAAAGGAACTAGACATGATTTCGCCGGAGAGATCGCCGGAGGAACAACTCGCGGCGGAGGAAAACTTAGAGCTACGAGGCCCCGTCACAATTCTACGCAGCAATGGTGAACGGCAGCAGAACATAGCGCGAACAAAGAGGAAACGAAGAGATCTAGAGGAAAGCCTAGGCGGCAAGACCGAAAAGAACTCACCGGCGACAACGCCGGAACAAGTAAGCGGCGACGAGACAGACGGAGCAGCGCGGCGGAGTCCTCCTCGTCGCAGAACCAGTTGAGCGTGCGGCGGTGGAACTACGAACGAGCGCAAAAACGCGAGGAAGAAGAAGGGTGCGGGCGAGCGAGAAGGGGAAAAAGAAACTCCCAGGCGCCGCGCCCCTCTTTATAACCTAACCGCGAGCAAGGTAGTGGGATCGTGGGTGTGGCAGTTGGCAGCGCGGATCGTGTGCGCAGCACGACCACACGTCGCTGAGCGGAACCGCACCGAAGGCCACACGATTGACCAAGGAGCTCACGATCCCCAACGAGAACGGCGCACGAGGCGTCGCAGCAACGGCGCGACAGGCGCGACAGTAACTGTAGCTTGTCAGTAAACGCTGTAGAGGAACAAAAAACTAGAGAAACAATGATGAGAATGACACGTGGGACGAGGCGTGCACTACTAAATACGGTGTTATCACCACGACAATATAACTCGGAAACAATACATAACGAGTGTCGTGAAACTGATACGACCCGGCCGAGGTTATCGGCGGGACCGTACCAGCTTCGGGGACTAATGTTGGGGAGGTAACCCCGGATAGGGTAAAGACGGGGAAAGATGAAAGGGTGTTCCCCGTCTAGTTTCCGAGTTACACTCTGAGTCGGCCGAATCCTGTAGAGGTCGGCCGAGATAGGAAAGGACAGGACCCTTATAGTAAGGGCAAGGCATTACCCGGCCGAGATACTGCGTAAGTCGGCCGGGTTAGCCCAAGTAATCTTGATGCAGGTGAAGGACAAGCCGAAGTTACAGGCGGGGCGAATGATAATCTGAGCTTGCAGGAGAAGGAGAAGCGTAAAGTCAAACTCTAGTAGCAGGCTAGGGAGAATCTGAGCGAAGCCAAGCACTAGGGACAAAGGTGCAAAGCGACAGAGAGACAGCAGGAGGTCACGGAGGTGACAGTCCTGAAGCCCGAGGCACACAGGAGGGCCCCTCTGGAACCTTGCCATCATTAGGGGAGCGACAGGGAAAGGGGGGCGCCGAACTACTATATTGGGACAAGCATATTCCTCGAATATGCTTGCCACATCAGCCCTAAAGGAACCCAAGGCTCTCCTTTATAAGGGCAGGCTTGGACCCTAAGGAGGGGATCGACTCATTCTTGGTACCGTTAGGCTGGTAAAGTTCTCTCTTTCTCCTTGTATACAGCTCAAGGAGCACTTGTAACTCAAGGAAGGAGAAATACAGATCTTTGCGTTAGCTTTCTGTGTGTAGAATCCACTACATCTTCCCTCCCCAGATCCCACTAGCATCCATTGGCCCCTAACTTTAGCCTACCCATGGCATCTGCCGTGCCACCACCACGACAAATAGCAGGACCTGGAGATCCATAATGGCTCCCACATATTCAATGATGACTTCGTGATCGATAGAACCATTTACATACGACACTTATTCCCTTTGTCACGCGATACTCTACTTATCCGAGGTTCGATCATCGCTATCTCCATACCTAGTTCAACCTCATTACTGATAAGTACTCTTTACTTTTTCCATGATATGACATCCCTTGTGACCTAGTCACATGCTTGCAAGCTAATTGGATGACATTCCATCGAGAGGGCCCAGAGCATATCTATATGTCATATGGATGGACAATTCCCAGTCTTGATCCATGCGCTTCAACACATACTTCCAGAATACCTAATGCCACCTTTATAACCACCTAGTTACGAAGCGGTGTTTGATGTCATCAAAGCACTCATCCGGTGATGGTGATTAACACGATCTCATGGTCGAAGGATTAGGTTACTATGCATTTGAAAGCTTGTAGCAAAACAAACTTAATGACTTGATCTTATGCTATTCTTACTATGGGTGTATGCCCATCACATCATTCTCCTAATGATATGATCTTGTTATTAATAACATCCAATGTCCATGATCATCTATTAATCAACAAGCTAGTCTTAACAAGAGGCTTACTAGGTACTCTTTTATGTTTACAGAATACACAAGTATTAGTGTTTCCTAATAATACAATTATAGCATGGGATGTAAACATTCATCATAAACACAAACATATAATAATAACCATTTTATTATTGCTCTTGGGCATATCTCCAACAAAAATCGTGTGTTACACGATCGCAAACGGTTTTCCTCACATAGGCATGTGCAACTTCCACAAATGATTTTAGAGAGGAAAAGTGTGTGAAATTTTAAAGCCCGCTAGGGCCCATTTCGTGGAACCCTACCTTTATAAAAGGGAATTAAGCATAGAGAATATGACCGCACTTCCCACCACAGCCGCCACTTTCTATTTTGTGCTTATGTGCATCCAAAGAAGCGCACTTGGTCGGTCCTACGCCGGCGAGGTGCTGCATCAAATATTCTCCGACAGTTCTCCGGTGAGATGTTCATCAACGTCACCTAGACGCCGCATCTTCGTTGGCACGTCTTCTTCATCCATGTGGCATGGGATGGCGGCCAGCCTCCCGACCTACTGCGCATGGTGGAAGGTGTCCATGGCACCGTGACTGTTCCCTTCCAACGGTTGATAAATCATTCACATGCACTAGCTAGTCCATTCTAATCTCTTTAATTGCACGGTGGATTTGTTAATTACTTTGTTGTTACTCTGGTTGTGTACTATATGGATCTACATATACACGATAACGCGAGACCTTGTGTTGCTATTTTTTAATCCATTCAAATGCACGGTGAATCTGTTAATTACTTTGTTGTTAGTGTGGTTATGTACTATATAGATCTACATATGAATTAGGCCGACCTTGTGTTGGTATTTTTTCAAATGTAGTTAATTACTTTGTTGTTATTGTGGTTATTTATAACCATCTATATTAATATGTTTTCATTCTATACTTGCATAATAGGGATCTTATTTTGGTAACACTACATAAGAAGAAGAAAGAGAGAAAATGTGTGCGATGGCGTGCATGCCTATTGCCTCTTGCTAAGAAAGAGACGGCACAACTGTGAATTCTACAGTTATGTGGTTAATCATGTAATTTTGAATTTATTTAGTTTAGTTCTCTTTATTTTATGTATGTTTCTACACTGAAGAATGTTTTTGTACAGAACACAAACCTTCCGACGGCAGGCAAAGATACAACGCGTGTCATCTACTCTTTCGAAAGATGAAGTTGCCGCCTTGGCGGGGAGATTTCCACCTTACTTTTAATTGTTACAAGGTTTATCATAAGCATGGAGTCAAATATGTAACCAAGAAATAGATATATATTCTCTTTTGATCTGTGTATCATTCTCATTTGTATAGCTACCTGATGAAGCTATGTTGCAAATGTTTGTAAACAAATTATGTATCAGATGTGCAATCAAATAAAATTAAGGTTTAGTACTATATTTGCATAAATGTACTGCTAGCATCCTATGTCTGCACTAGAACAATAAAGCGTTTGCAATGTATGGACTAACCATGCCGCTTGATCTAAAATATTGTTTGCAAATTGTGATGAGCACATATGATGAAGGAGCACAAATCGTTTGCAATCATCAGAGAACACAAATGATTAATAAAGAATAGCTGTTTGCGAAATCTCGAAAAGTTGCAGACGGTTGGACACACGAAATCGTCTATGGTTTCGCACATGGCTATAGGAACCGTGAGCATAGTAGAGCCTCGTCACCCACCCTCAGGGAGCGACGGTTCAATTTACCATGTGGAAGGGCCATTTTCATTGTGAGCAAAGACCCAATCTATACTAGTGACTTATTGTCGCCTTTGGCCCCTATCTTAGTTTCCTATCCACTGATCTATTACACGAGTACGAAAGATGGGTTTTGAACCAGACGTGGGTCTGTGCATGATCTAGGAGAAAATTCGGGACATGACGCAAGGTCCCAGCGGATTCTTTTCTCAAAATCAACTTCTTTTTTACGTAAAAGAAATATATATTAAGCAAGCCGTCTCATTAAAAACCTTCCAGTTCTCTTAGGTACCTTGGTAAGAAAAAGAGTGCATCAGAAACCTGCTGTCTCTATCACAATTCAGTTACATTGTTCAGGAGCTCATCTAATATGAAGTCTGGGGGTTCATCGACCCAATTACAAAAGATCTTCTTAGAAAAGCTTTCCCTAGCTAACGAATGAGCAACCTTATTTGCTTCCCTCGTACAATGCTAATAAGAGACACTAACAATTGATGCGGCTAAGTCAACACAATCAGCATATATAGCCGCAGACTCTCCCACCAAGCGCTCTTCACCAGCACATGCTTGGATCACCTCCATAGCATCTGATTCAGCTAGCACCACATTACATCCCATGGAATTGGCAAGACTGAGCCCTTCCTTCATCATGATAGTTTCAGCCATCTCCGGAGACGCCACATGTGGTAGGTGTTTACATGAAGTAGCAATAAACTTCCCTTGATGGTCCCTTAAGACTGCTCCAGTTCCCCCAGTGTGCTCCTCCTTAACAAAAGAAGCATCGACATTTAGTTTTACCTATCGCGGTCTAGGATTCATCCGCCGAGCATCCCTTCCTTCAGTAGTTTTTGGAGTTTTGGCTGCATTTGTACCAATCGATAATATAGAAATTTTGCACTTAAACATTGGAGGGACATCTTCATTGTGGACACGTCTTCGTCGAATCCACCACAGGTACCAGCAGGTAGTAACAATTACCTCTATAGTCATTATTGATGTTATACCTAGCATTGCCTGATCTTGCAAACGTACAAGATACTCCAGAACCGCAGATCCCACATGATCAATATGCACTGCTTTCTCTATGATCTCCCTTAGGCCTAGAGCATCCCATAAACGTTCCGCGGCAGGGCAAGTGAATAGAAGATGTGAAATATCCTCGGGCCCAAGTTACAAATAGGACATTGGCCGTTGTGACCAACATGCCAATTCACAGGTATGGATTTCAACGGAAGCAAACTGTGAAGAGCACGCCATGCAAAAAATCTTGATTTTACTTGGTAGTTTTAGCTGCCATAACATCTTCCAAACCAGATTAAGAGATGGTCTTCCAGGCAAAGCGAGTTGCACCGCATTTGGCCCGAACTGATGGCTTCACTAGACATGATATCCGGATTTAACAGCATAGCGTCCATGCTTTGTGAAGTTCCATGCAATGAAGTCTGAGAATCCTTTAATATTTAGTGGGATTTGTAAAATCTGATTAGTGTCAACAAACGAAAAAAGACTTCTCGGAAGCTCCTCATCCCAAGATCTAGTGATTGGACATATGAGTTCTGAAACTTTTGTTACAACAACATTACCTTTTGATGAGAGAATTCTCCTATTCAAGCTTGAAGGAATCCATGGCTCTGACCATATATTTATAGATTCATCATCTCCAACTTTGCACACATAACCACGTTTGAAAGTGGTAATTTCAGCTAATATACTCTGCCAAGTAAACGAAATCCAGCTTTTGGACCGGCATTTAGATTGTTACCATCTGGATAATATTTGGATCTAAGTACTTGAGCACATAGGGAATTAGGAATATTTATAAGCCTACGAACCTGTTTTGCCAACATAGCATGATTAAAGGATTGGAAATCTCTAAACCCCATACCACCCTCTTTTTTTGGATAGCAAAGTTTACACCAAGCTAACCAATGCATCTTTTTACTATTCTCCTCATCTCCCCACCATAATTGGGCAATAGCATCCATCATACGCTTACATACCCCTTTTGGGATCAAGAATACCGACATGGCATAAACAGGGATAGCTTGCGCTACAGCTTTTAAAAGGATCTCCTTTCCACCAATAGATAACAGTTTTTCTTTCCACCCATTGATCCTTTGAATTATCTTTTCCACAAAATGTAGGAAACAATCACTTCTATGCACTCCCACAAGTGTCCGGAGAACAAGATACTTATCAAATAAGGCTTCAGTGTCAATGTATAAAACCTCACAGATATCGGCCCTAATCAAACCATTTGTGTTAGGGGAGAAAAAGATGCTAGATTTTAGTAAACTAGCCATTTGTCCAGAATTTGCATAATAGGTATCCAAAACGTGTTGCAAGAAAGTTGCATTATTCATATCTTCCTTCATGAGAATCAGGGAATCATCGGCAAATAAAAGATGTGAAACTGATGGTGCATTTCTGCACACCCTTACCCCATCGATGCCACCAACTTCTTCTTCATACAACAACAAACTCGATAGTCGTTCTACGCACAAAAGGAACAAGTAGGGAGATAACGGATCACCTTGACGTAACCCTCTTGAAGGCACAAACATATATGTGTGTTCAGAATTAAACCTAACTTGGTATCTCACTGAACGAACACATGCCATCATAATGGACATCTGTCATGAAACCCAAGCTTCATCATCATATTCTTCAGAAAGACCCACTCCACTCTATCATAAGCTTTGTGCATATCAAGCTTGATTGCACATGCTCCTGTGGCTCCCTTTCTTTTATTCTTGATGGCATGGATGCTCTCATATGCCACCAGAACATTATCCGTGATTAGGCATCTAGGGATAAAAGCACTTTGCGTAGCACTAGTGGAAAAATGGCCTCTAGTCCCGGTTCATAAGGGCCATTGGTCCCGGTTCCCGAACCGGGACCAATAACTCGGAACTAATGCTAGTCCCGGTTCCACACGAACCGGGACCAATGGGTCTCCACGTGGGCGGACGCGCGACGAGGAGGGGTGGATCATTGGTCCCGGTTCGTGGGAAAAACCGGGACCAACGGGTCTCCACGTGGCAGGGCCAAAGACGGGCGGGGGTGGATCATTGGTCTCGGTTCTTGGCATGAACCGGGATCATTGGTCTCTGTGCCGCGGCAGGGTTTTGTGCCACGACGGGATTTTCAGGCTATTTTTCTGCCGCGGTAGGATTTTTGGGCTATTTTTCTGCCGTGGCAGGATTTTTTTATCAATTTAATGGTACTACATATATACAGCAATAATGAAACCACGATATATATATTACACATCATGCATGATCACAAATATATACATCGTCTCATCCGTCTTCTTGGTCGAAACATATTATAATTACAAACGATACTCTCACACAAATTTGATCTAATTTACATCTTCTTTTATACACTTCACCCTTCCAAATGAAGCGGGTAATAGTATTCTCCTTTCGGATCTATGACTTGTTCTAACAAGAATCCGGCAATTTCCTCTTCAATTGCTTGCACGCGTTCTTGTGATAGAAGACCGTCCCGCATCCGTTCGATCTAATATAAAGAAGGGGATCAATATATATGAATGAAACTAAATACAATTGGTGGTAATAAAATAAAGTTGTGATTATTCTTTATCGTACTTCAATTTTTTTGATGTTCCGGTCTGCCCCCTTCTCTTTGGTCGTCTGGCGAATGAACTCGCATACATAGTATCCACATAAGTTATTCCCGGCTTCCTGCCTCAAGCACTTTACGAGAACGGAGTTCAATCAAAATAATAATCAAGCATGATAATGGTGGTATTGAAACTAGAATCAAAGAGATGCATGGATCTAGCAAGTAGTACTTACATTCAATGGTTGAAATGTAAGCTCTGGCTTCCAAACACCCCTAGTTTTGGCGGTGAACCGTTTCCAAGCCTTCTGGAGGCATTCCTGCATGTCCGCCCACTTTTCTAATGGTGTGTGTTTCGAGTCCAGGACTTTTACTACTCCGGTGTCAACAGCAATGATTAACAGAATAGAGTGGAAGCTTGACACACTAACAAAATATAACACGAGTCAATTATACGCTTAACATCGAGTAAGCGAAAATAGAATATGTACAAGACAGTAACACTCACCCAGCGTTGTAAGGAAATAGTATTTCCCTTCTGTTGCTGAAATACTTCAACGCTTGGAACAAGTTATCCTCTGTCTCTTTGGGATTTGTTTTTAGAGTAACTTCATGAACGAAATTACAGTCAACAAACCCAATGTCATAGATTTGTCCTTTGTTGCATTCTTGAATCTTCATTCTGCATATATAATTAGTATAGTGATTAGTAAGATTATACAAGCAACAAATAAGCTGAGCTAGAAAGACTTAATTACAGAAATTAATAATACTTACAAACAATAGGCACTGACGATAGCTTTGTCGAAGGCGTCTTGTTGGTAAAACTGAAATAATTCTGGAAATTCGATCAGTATGAAGCCATCTCCATGACCGTAATGGTGGTGTTTATATGCAGCATAGATCCAGTTTTTGGAATCAGCACAAGCTTGGATGTACCAGTTATGCAATCTTCGCATTTTTGTTGGTAGATCTTTGACTAACTCGGGTTTGACGAGAGGAGCCCCATACTGGTACACGTATGCTGTTTCTTGGTACCCCTCGAACTCATGCATATGGCTCATGTACTCAGTAATAGACAGTCCATATAATTGGGCTTTTTCTCTGTACAGTCGAACAAACTCCGGATCAATGTTCGGATCATGCCGCTCCTGGATCATCCACTCATTGGTATCATACACTTTGAGCGGTTCGATCGATTGATTTTTCTGTTGTCCGAGCTGGGCAACTTCTTTCCTGACTCTCCGCTCTTTTGCCTCAGCCGACTTGGTAATAGAGCGATTATAGTCTGATGTGAGCGTTATGGGTTGGTGAAGCTGAATCTTAAGCGCGGCTGCTTTGGCTTTATCTTCTGCGGTGTAAAAATGCCTCTATCTTCTTTTTCTTGTTAGCCATGTCAATCTTCCACTTTTTATAATGGGCGGCGCATCAGTTTCCTCATCTGTCTTCTCGCAAGGTAGCTTCTTCATATTCGATGAGGTACTCTTGGGAGGCGGTAGCTACGTTTGTGATCTAACGTGCTCTTCTTCTTCTTGGTGGTGCCGCCTCTTAGCATACTTCCGCTTTTGTCTCTGAGGCTCAGGGGACGGAGACGGCTGACGCGGCGGTGGAGACGGCTAACGCGGCGGTGGAGACGGCTGAGGCGGCGATAGAGATGGTTGCGCTGAGTGGTGAGGCGGTGAAGGCGACGGTTGCGCTGGAGAATGGTGAGGTGGTGGCGAAGGTGGATTGCTGCTCTGAGGAGTGGGTGGCCTTGGCGGCACATAATTTGGAAGCATGATGCGCTCCTTTAGTCATAGAATAGTCCCTCCTTTGGCTTCTCCTAGTTGAGTCAGCTCCATATCTTCCCCTGCAGGGTGGTCTAGCTTCAGCTCCTCAAAATCTTCCTTCACCTCATCCACCGTGATGACAGCGTACCCTTTTGGAACCGGTCTGCAATGCCAAGTTGGATTAGGCGCAATTGGTACCGCCATGTCGACTGCCGCCGTCACCCTTAAGTTCATAACCTACACCTTTAGCTCACAAGTTGTTGTCTCCGTGATATCATCCACTGGGTAGCGTTTAGGAGGAGATGTCGTCGGTGCATCATCATCGACATCATGGAGCTGCGTGGAAGCGACGCTGCTTTTCTTATTCGATAGGGCGTCGGTACCCTTGAATGCAGCTTCTACCATGTGCCGCTGAGATTGGCCGCTAGTACCTTGCTGACTAAGTTTGTCGAGTTGATCCTGGTGCCGCTTTAATGTTTCTTCTACATTATGCAGCCGGTCTGCAGCGGACGCTTTCTCAGCAGCCTCCCTTTCCTTTCTCCTCTGATGGCTTTTATCGGGATATCTCTTCATTTCCGGGGGGAAGGCAACCTTCCACGACTTGGAGCCTGGTGTGCCTCGTGCTCGGCCGTCGTGTTCAGGATTTTTAAGGGCCCGTGTGAGCTCGTCGTTCTCTCTATCGGGAATGAACCGTCCAGCTGCAACATCATCTACTGCATTTCTAATATCGTCGATGGGCAGTAGGGGATCATATTTGTGTTTCTGATTATATATTGCCCTCCCTTCTTTGTCCAACGTGCCCCCATGGCTGTAAAACCAGTTTCTCGCCCGTGGTGTCCATGTTGCGGGCTCTGGTCTGATCCCGGCAGCTATGTAATTGACCACAAGTGCATCCCACTTAGGCATGCAATCGGCATAGCTAGCAGGCCTCATGTTATGATGGTACAGTTTCTTAGCAGCGTTCTCCGTATTTATTCTAGATCTTTCCTTAGCTTTCTCCGATGTCTTGTACTTCACAAAACCCTCCCACTGGTGTCTTAACTTAGCATAGCCGGCTTCATTGAAATTCGGAGTCTTCTCTACCTTGACAAAGTTATTGTACAGTTTCTTCTTCCAGTTCTTGAATGCATCGGCCATCTTGCTGAGAGCAAACTTCTTGACTCTTTGCACAAGCTCCCTTCTTGCTCTCTCCTCCTCATCTGGATTCACATCTGGTACCGGCAGGAGGAAATTATTCATGAGCTTGTCAAAAAGCTTATCTTTGGCGTTGTCGCCAACATACGGGACTCCACCGCCGCTTGGCCGATTCCATTCTTGAACGGTGATCGGGATGTAGTCCCTCACAAGAACTCTGCATTGCTTGACAAATTTTCTTGCGACATCGACGGGATCTTGCGGTTCGCCATCTACACCGACCACGTCGATCCTATACCTCACAGTGTCATCCAACTTTTTTGTTGGGCCTCGTTTTGTTCTTACAGAAGAAGTTCTCGATCCGGAGGGCTAAAAGAAGAAAGAGTGTTAATATATGCATGTATATATATAGACAGCAACATTTTAATTACAAAAATACATATATACACCTCGCCGGTGTTTGCGAGATTTAAGGTTCCGCCGGAGCCGTCGCCTTCTTCCTTATCGGCTTCTCCCCTGTCCCATGCTTCGGCTTCTACCTCATCGGAGCCGTCTCCTCGGTTGAGAGACTCATCTCCTTGACCGGAATCGTTCAAAAACTCACTCGTGACATCGATATCGATATCTTCATTTTCGCAGATCATCCCTTGGAGGATGTTTTCCTGATGTATTGGATCCATAGTATCTGCAAGTTAAACAATCAACACATGGAATCTATAATGATATGACAAGTTAAACATAGTTGAAATTTAACCCTAAGGCATGCTTGGCAATTTAAGTGGGATCCGAAGGGTCCAAACCCTAGTACAGGAGAGACCCTGAAATCACCTACGAGGGGTTGATTTCATTCTCTTATTAAACTTGTAATTCAAGTTTTTGAACAATGCATGATTATGAGTCTATTGTTTAGATCTCATTTTTCTGAACATTTTGATATATTATACATATTTTTCTGACTTAGAAATAATTAGTTATTGAATTTATAAGATTAAACTCTTTTCTGAAATTATTTAAACAATTATTAAACTTTTATTGCGTCAGCATAGGTAAAGGCTGACGTCACCTAAGGCTAGGAACCTTTTCTCACAGATGCATCGCCTACCCACAGTGACTGATTAGTGGGGCCAGGGCCACATCGGGCTGCCACGCTGGCAGAGCTTACTCGACGCCCACGTCAGGGCGCCACATGAGCGCCACATGGGCTCGCTGGAGGGCACGTCGGTCGGCGGTGGTTAGCGTCACTAGAGCGCTTGCTGGAACATGCAGAAGGTCGGGTTCGAACGAGCGCGTCGCGAGGAAGCTAACGGTGGTCGCGCCGCCCCTTATTGGTCATTGAAGCGTCATCTGCGACGGCGGCCGACGGCGGCGGACAGTGGCGCTCGGCGATAGAAGGAAACGGAGCGAGAGAGAGAAAGGAGAGGTCATGAAGGACCAGCGGCTCACCACAAAGACGATGGACGGGTCGATAATGCCGGAGGAGCTCGGAAGCAGCGGCAATGGCGACGGCTAGAGTCGGAGCAGACGGTGACTGTGGCATCGATTTCCAGTGTGCACGGCCGATTCCTCAGACAATGGTGGCACGGCGGCAGTGGGCGTCGACGGCGTGAAGCGGCCGCTCTGGATTTGGGCAACCTGTCGGCGTGATTTTGCTCCACCACAAATTTTCCTTAGCCGCGCGTCGATGTGCTCTGTGAATTGGGGGGAGTTGGAGGAGGAAGGGTCGGGTCTGTTAACTGTACAGACCATTGGTCCCGGATCGTCCCAATAACCAGGACCAAAGGGCCAACAGTCCCGGTTATTGGGACGACCCAGCACCAATGGTTTGTAGCAGGAGCGTTGCTGTGCTGCCATGTGCGCGGGCCTTTGGTCCTGGTTCGTCCCACTAACCGGGCCCAAAGGATCAACGGTCCCGGATCGTGTCAACAACCGGGACCAAAGGCATGTTAATGGCAGCACGCGCATCCAGGATCATCAGTCCCGGTTGGTGGGACGAACCGGGATCGTTGACCCGTTTTTCAGATTTTGGCAAACCTTTTGGTCTTCCCGCCATTTTCAAATTTGTTTTCTTCTTTAATTAATAAGATGTTTCAATTTAAGATGATTATTTATTTGGAATTTCAAAAAACTTTCAACAGGAAAAGTGCTTCAATTTACGTAACTAATCAAAAACCATTTTCTGTTT